>OX422209.1:52650684-53971934 GCA_949130495.1 Sambucus nigra | reverse complement strand
AATTAAAATAACGAGCTATAAATTTATTCGTGACTATCTTCATTATTCACAATATACCATCATACAATAAAAATCATAACACTTGTATCACCTTTATGAAATGTTGTATTTAAATCAAATACTCATGTATAATTAAACATATCGTTTAATCATTACGCCAAATTTAAGATAAATATCATGATTTCATCCGAATAATAATTCCCACAATTTTAATTCAATTAATATAACTTCAATTTAATAATCCTAAAAATACGGGGTATTGCTTTGATATGCTTTGAGATCTTGATATTAGGCACTAAGGTTTATCTCTTTCATCTGTAAAGAACTCATTTCGTATGATGGATTCTGTGCATGATGTTTACGGGGTTTGATGGTTATTGAGCCTAATCGGTGGATAGCATGGTGCTCATGGACTTATGTGTTGTGACAACTTGCAAGGGCGGACTCCAATGTCGCACTATGGAGGAAGGACCGAATATAGAAGAGAGTTAAGACTTGTGGGGGATCGTGTCATTTTGTAAGTCAACTATATATACTTTTTAAAACCGTAGCTTAGTGATCTGTTAGTTGGGTCGTTCGAGGTTTTTTCCTTTGTGGTGTTTCTCGTACATCGACATCTTATGGATTGATTTATTTATTTTATTTGTTATCACCTTAGATGTATGCTTTATGGTAAAAAGATAAATTTGGTAAATTAATTTTCCACAAGAAAAGTTTAAAATAGGTGCTAGGTTGAAATGGGTTAATTTTGTTTAAAGGTTCAATCTATAGAATTTGAAAAATACAAAAAAATTGGACTTGGGTTTATGTTAAAGCTCCTTGCCTAAAAGTACACTGTAGGGGCATTATCAGATTGGTATCAGAGCTAGAACATTCACTTTTTGTGTTTTGATCCCGTGCCTTTGGGCATGAATTTCAGAGGTTTTGATAGTTTTAGAACCCCTATGTTTGATGGGTCGAACTACCCATATTATAAAATACGTATGAAGTCAACACTTAAAGCTATAGACAAGCAGGTGTGGTTAGATGTAGTTAAGGTGTGGTCTCCACCAATCATGAGAGTAGAGAGGAAATTCAATTAAAACTAGTAGAGTTGTGGACTCAGGTTGAGCATAAATTGTCACAGTATAATTCTCAAGGTTTGAAAGCTCTATCTTGTTTTGTCAAGCAGGAGGAATTTTGACATACTTTGACGTGCAAGACACAAAAAGAGGCTTAGGATATACTCCAACTCACCTATGAAGGAACTAGTTTTGATAAGGCTTCCAAACTCCAAAACCTCACCACTCAATTTGAAACAATTAAAATGTTTGAGGATGAGAGCTTTGATGAGTTTTATGATAGATTATCTGAAATAATTAGATCATTGTTTAATTTGGGAGATAAGATACCTAGCAAACGAGTCATAAAGAAAATCTTAAGGTCATTAACTGATAAATTTAATCTAAAGGGGACTATTTTGAATTCGTTGGTACTCTTGACTTTACCAAATTTGAAAAGCTTGTAGGTGACTTACAAACTTATGAGCTTGACATGTTTATCTCCAAGAATGTGGAGAAGAAGGAAAATGGCATAGCTTTGAAAACTTAGAAGAAGGAAACACTTCTTTTAGATGATGAGTTTGACATCGAGTTCGAGGATGTGGCCATGTTGCCAAAGAAGTTCAAGAAATTTCTCAAATTTCGGAAGCAATAGAAAGATGCAAAAAGTTTTGAGAAAGATAATAACAACAAGGCCGATAACTTCCCTAAGAACCATAGTGAAAACTTTAAGAGAAATAATTCAAAAAGATGTTCGGGTTATGAGGGTTATAGCCATACGGTAGCTGAGTGCCCCACAAAAAAAGGAAGTAGGTAAAGAAACCAATAACTTATAATTACACCCTTAGTGATAGTGATCCGGAATAGGGAAATGATTCCCCCATTGAGCGCAACTTTATCGCGCTCATGGTTAGTCATGTGAGTGTTGGCAAGAAATCATTCCATCAAAATATTCCTTTACATGACATTTTTTAGGCCATAGTTTGTGAATCCCAAGTGAGTAATGGTAAAGAGAGTGGAGAAAATAGTGACGATGGAGAAGAGGTGGAGGAGAGTGAACTACAAGTTAGGTTTCATGAATTGTATGAAGAAACATTGAAGCTAAAGAATGCTAACGTGATGTTAAAATCTAGTTTGAAGGAACGTACACTAGGAAATGATGATAGTGCTTTGATTGAGGATCTTAGGGAATGTGAGAGGACTCTTTAATAGAAGCTACAGTATATTAAGGGTAAGAGAAATAGTCTTTGTTGTTGGATGGAGGCTATGGAAAAAGTGCTTATAGAGTTTGAGGATTCTAGGCATTTACTTGAGTCTAAGATTGTTGAGTTAAATAAGAAATTGAGAGATTCGAGTATGGTCAAACTGAATTTGGAATCTAGGTTGGAGAAGTTGGATAGAATGTTAGGAACCATACAAATCAAAGATGACAAGTCTGGAATTGACTTCGATGATCATAATGATATTTCTCCCAAATCCAAGATTATACATTTAAGATAGTCGACTAGGAATGTAGGAAAGGTAAACCCTTAGGTAACACCCCTCGCAGTGTCTACACTTTCAACCATAGTGGTAGGAAAGGTCACCTTAGGCGCTTTTTATATAATCTTAAGAACGGTCCTAGGAAGTATAAGAATAGAGTCCCCATGATTTCCAAATCCCCTAAAAGTTATGTTACAACTACTTGGATTAGGAAATCGTATTTGAAAGCTTTGCATATTATACATGTTGATTCTCTTTTGCTTTCACATGATAATTCCTATGCTATATCTAATGGTTGATTGTGTTAGCTTGTTTGGCATACTCAAATTGTACTTCATGATATATGTTATCTAGTTTTATAACATGTGTCTCTTTTATATTTTATTTTTCTATTATTGAGTCATAATGAAAAATACAAAAAGATTTTGTTTGTGTTTTGAGTTAGAGTTTATATTTAATTGAAAAAAAATGGATATTTTATTTTAAAAAATTTAGAAAAACTTATAAATATTTTTGATTTTTGTGTATTTTAGTTTTACTCATTTGGTATGGAATATAGGTGTGTTTGAATCCAATTTTATCTGTACTTTCATGTGGTTAAGACATTTTTTTTATGGTTGTAGATATTTAGATTATTCTTAACCATGTTATCAGGGAGTTAATTCGAACTTGATTGGCTTAATGGATTTGACTTTGTATATGTTTTCACACACACATCACGAGCTATTTAAATTTTAACTTCACATGTATATTTGAGCTTTGTGAGATGTTCTCCCATTAATTTTGTCATCTACATATTTTATGACTATGAGGGATTTATGCATGTAAGAACCATTTCCCGTGAGAATATTCGTATTGCTTAAAAAAATATGAGGGTACACGAAAAAGGTCTACGAAAGAAACAAATCTCCTTTGCAGGAAATCCACCGTTGACAAGAGCCTAATGAAAAGATTAAAGGAAATAAAAACAAAAAAAAAAATTGCCTAAGGCCAACATAGTTTAGTATGTTTGATCTTTCAAAAGATATAGCTTTAAAAATATTGACAAAATAAAATATGATATACATTTTTATTTTGAGGGTATTTTAGTTCAAAATCAACAAGTTTGCACAATGAATCCTAGCTATGCTTATTTTGTCAAGACGCCATTGATTTGTATAATCATCAATATCCTAGGCTTGTATAAATTTGTGCATGTTTATTTATTAAGTTAAATTTTACTTATCATTTGAGGCTAAATCTTAGGTTCGACAAAGTTTTGTGATCAATTAGAACTGTTTGAGCATATCTGAGTGTTTGGGTCATAATTCATTTGTATCTGGTTCACTCCCATTCATTCCATCCCACATGTTTAGACACGTCAATATTATGCTAATGTGTAAAGCTTTTGTGTTTTGTGTCGAGTTTGAGGGTCATTCATACCTATATATGTGTGCCAGATTTTCTTTGGTATATTTTGTATATATTATGTATTGCATCGTGTTTTGATTCTTTGCGGTTTACATTAATCCCATGGTGGTCATATGCTTAAATAATTTGGTTTATTTGCGCTCGAGTTACCATATTGTGTGTTTGCTACACTTTACACCATTGCATACTTTATTCCCTTCTCCCTATGCTCATAATTATGGCATCAAATTTTCTTAAATTGGTATCTTAAGATCATGTATTTAGGCTGAGATTTAGTTTTGGGGGACTAATTATTTACGCATCTTGCTTTGTCAAAACCTGAACAAAAAGAGGAAGAAATGTTATCTTTCCTTTACATGTTTAGTATCTTTATGTTAGGGGGAGATGTGTTTCTTAGGTTGTGATTGTCTTAGATTTTGTTAGATGTTTTTCAAATGCAAATTTATACTTGTTATATTCTCTTTGTAATTAAAGGTGTGCAAAACTACATGTTTGCATCAATGTGGCAACGTTTGCAAGTAAAGCAAAACTGCTCATATTTGTGTGTTTATTGAGAATTTGTACTCTTTTTCATTTTGGGAGTTGGATAATGAGACTTTTTAGAGAGATTGATGGTCCATAGGGTATTTATTTTGATTTTGTCCTGGAATGGACAACGAGGGAGATTTTTAAGGAAAAATTTCTAATCGAGTCAATTTGTATGTCATTGGAATTATTCCGGACAAAACTCTTTCAGTCATAGGATAGACTTTGATTCGTTGATCCCATTAACTTGTACATTGTTTGATGAAGATGTAGCGGCTAAGCTTCAAAGATTGTGTATGTCGTGTCATACTTCAAGCCAATATTGTCTTCACATTTACTGAGAGTCTCACAAGTATGAATGTATATTATTTATGTGTTCTTGGAAATATTTTAAGGGTGTTAGTTTTTAGTTTAGAAATGTTTGGAACTGTTTTTTAATATTTTTTAAGAAAAATACTTTTTGAGTTTTATTTCGTTAGCACGACTTTATAGCTCGTTGGAGTGATATTGGGATTTCATTAGAAAATGATCAAACTAACGTCAAACGATGGTATTCTGCGTGGCCGGATCAAACTCGTTAGAAGATCATTTGAAGATGGCTCAAACAAGATTGCATTCTCATTCGAACGAACTCTGGTTTTCATTCAAACGAGATGCAATTTTGGTTCGAATGACCCCAATTTTCATTTGAACGACCGGTCGCCTCGAAATCATGCAAACAATATTTAAGGTGTTGTGGAAAAATTTTAGGGACTTTTGGTGAAAAACGATTTTACACCTGTTCACAAAAATTTCAAGCCTTAAGTTTCACCCTATATGTTTAAAGATCCAAGTTCCATAATTGATGTTCTTTGAGATTGCAAATGCAGTGATCTTCTTAAAAAGCTTTTATATCAATTTGAAAACTTGTGCAGTGCAGCGGGAGATTTCAAGTGTTTTCAAATTTATTTAATTGTATGCCAAATCAACCAAATTCAATTAATTCCAAATTTTAGTTAAACCCTAAATCATGTAGCTAAGTGATTTGGAAACATTAAATCAGGAAGCATCCAATGGAAACCAATTTTTCGAAAAAAATCCCCGAAGGACAAAAACCTTTTATTTCACTAATAATTTGCAGATCACAACTTACAATATTACAAGCGAAATCAGCAAAGAATTTACCGCAACAAACTCTCTTAGGACGCAACCTAAATCAACAATGGACTCCTGCGGAGAATCCATAAGATATAAAGGAACACCCCCAAGCACTCCCAATGATCACAATCATAGTCAGTCAGCACCTCCCTCAAGCAGTACCAAGTCAATCGTAAATTTACCCTCTCTACATGAGAAACTTCAACAAAATTATGTTCTTAGGTGCCAAAAAAATTCACATAAACTATTGGGTTGATTATGAATTGAAACAAAGGATTAAAACCTTAAAATTGAGAAGACAAATTATTCTTCCATAGTAGTTTTCGTAGCTGATAAAAACGCAGGTCTTCTTATGAAAAATGAAATTGAACAACCCAATTTATAGAAAAGTCAGGCAGCAGCTCACTCGAACGAAAAGATGACGTCGCTCGAATGAAGCGAGACGTTGCTCGAATGAGATCGCGCGACAGAGCCCTGTCGTGCGACTGTGATACCGTGTTGCTAGAACGAAAATATTTAAAAATTAATTTTTTATTTCATTTTAAAAAAATCTGCCTCAACATTTAGAAAAATATTTTTGAAGAAAAACTCTGCTCTAACACTTAGAAAATATTTTGTAAAAATATCCCAACACTCTAAGTGAAATGCAAAGGTACTTAAACACAACCTTAACAAAGTTAATCTCGCGGAGGCTTTAATGTTTAATAACTTTGATATTTGGAACCGTCTTGATGCATTATTGATCTTGAATAAGTCTCTGACGGTTGTAGCAGTATACGACATACCCCAATGTAAACAGGACTTATAAAATAACGTTCTTACAAATCTCTCCCTATGTCTATGCCGATACAAAATAAAAACATCTAAATTATCAAATGAAAATGCCTATAAAAATCTAATACCCTCTCATGAACCTAAAACTGAAAAGGTACTAAACATGTAAGTATAAAACTTATCTTCAAAATCTTGAACATCAATTCTTCAAGCTTTTCTCATCACTGTGTGCAAACTATGATCTTAAATCTTTGTTGTACCTACACACATGAGACAAAGAAAATTCCTTTGTTACGCATCGAGTTTGAAATGATATAAGAATAAATCAATCAATAATTAAATCTCCCCCATAATGCAAAAACTCCCCAATAATTCGTTCACCCCCTTTTTATTTAACCGAAATAGACAAGAAAAAAAAAGGAGTGTCACGGAAAAAATGCATAGCATATATGGATCAAACTACGCTCATGCAAAGGAGTAACTCAAAATCTTCCACAAACTATTTTTTATTTTTTAATTTTTCATACAAAAATGCAAAAATAATTTTACAAAAATCACACACCATGAATTCATACTAAGACAACAAAATCATGGAAACAAAATGAATGAGTGTGAACATATTCAATAGGCAAATCAATGCAATCAAACATAGCATATGTGCATGATGAGTATGTATAATCCTAACGAATGAACTCAAAATCAACCTTAGGTGTCGAAAATCTAAATTTAGATGACATCGTCTTAATCAAATTGATAAATTAAAGTCAGACATGATTTTCACACCAATAATGTCTAACACTATGTAAAGTTTTTCATGACTTTTCAAGGACATGCAAACCCGTTTTATATTCCATCCAAACTTCCTCAATAAATAATACATCTTTATTTTTCTAGACGTGATGAAACTAAATTCTCTCCTTAGAGAAATCCTATTGGCCCACTTCTGGCATATTTTTCTTTTTATTGCCTTAATTTTTTCTTTGGACTCTTTTAAAATGGTGGTTTTCATGACGAGTCAATTTTACACTCTCGAGGCCATTTCCCATGAACACTCATCTTTTTTCAATTTAATTCCTCATGGTACATGGTTGTTACATGTACTACTTTCATTGTCAAGTTTTATCGCATTTTTCATCGTTTTAAGATAGAATTGAGATGAAAACACATCGACCAATATGTGATAGATAAGAACAATAGTAACAAAAATCCATGCAAGTGTGCATTAAAGGAAATCATGAGTTAAACATGTAGTAAGTAACAAAAAATCATATCTCAATGACTCCAAACAGTGTAAAGCACAAAAATGAAACAATGACGCATATCAAAGCACTACCAAATAGTCATATGGATATGGAATGAAATTGTGACTCGGTCATCCTAAATGTCCATTTATAGACGGTGCAAAACAAAATCAAAATCTTTTTGTCTTTTTCCAAAATTTTATCAAAATAAAATCTTTTTTTAATTTTTTCTCAAAAAAATGAAAATCTTTTTGTATTTTTTCAAAATTTTCAAAACAAAAATCTAATACAAAAGGTGTATAAGTCATAACACTAGAAAAAATATATCATGCAGCACAACTAGCATATGACAAACAACCAACACAATCTATCGAGAGATCTAACATGGGGTGAATCACGTGCAATCAAACAAGAGTCATGAACAATCAATCCAAATGCCTCTAAATCCAATTTCCTAACCCAAAAAAATTTATAATGACATGTGGGGGTGTTGGGAATTGAATTTACTCTATTATTAAACTTCCTACGAGTATTTTGAAGTTTGTAACAAAAAGTACAAACATGACCTTGCCTACCGCAGTGTGTTCAAGTGTAAATCGGGGGGTGATTGTTATCTAAAAGCGTCCCTCTCCTAAAGTTTCTAATTAATGCTCTCCAAAAATTCCTAGATGGCTCTCTCATAATGTTCGTAGGTGTGTCTCTCATAAGGAACCTAAGTGCCTTTTTCTTAACAATCCTAGAAGGCTCTCTCAAACGTGTGAGGTTGGCTTTAGGAATGGGTGCAACACTATCATCAAAGCATATACCGCACCTATCCTCCTTGATTTGGACAGTGGTTAATATTTTATCTAACTTTTCTGACCTAGATTCCAAATCAAACTTCACCTTACTTGTCTCTCTTAAACACTTCTCAATCTCACCTATCCTTGGCTCAAGTATATGTATAGAATCCTCAAACTCTAAAAGCTTATTTTTCATAGTCTCCATCAACCCTTTAAGCTTATCTCTCTCACCCTCGACATATCCTAGCTTCTCTCTAAGCATCTCCTCACGTGTCCTAAGATCCTCAATTAAGGAATTTGTGTTATTCTTATCTAAGGCACATTTTTTCAATTTATCTTCTTGTTTCAAGTTTGCCTTCTTTAACTTTATAGATTCCACATATAGGTTATTTTAGGCAACTTACAACTCACTCTCTTACTCCTCACTCTCATCACTAGTCATAGCAGGAAGCTCTCGCTTAGAAGTATAAAAAACTTCTTTTTCAGAATCACTATCACTAAGTGAAGAAACATGAGATGTGGGTTTATTAAAAAAATTCATTATATTAGTGGGACACTCATCTATCTAATCACTAATTCCCTCACAACCAAGACACCTCTCAAAATCGTTTTCAACGAAAAATTTAAAACAAGAATTCGAGTGAATTTTCCAATTAGCCATTTCAAAAAGTTGATATCTCAAATCATCAATACCATCAAAAGCCATACTTAAGAAAATCCGGATCAAACACAGTAACTTAGTAAAACCTGATTTGATACCAATTTGTGAATGCGATGATCTTCTTAGAAAGCTTTTATATCAATTTGTAAACTTATGCAGTGCAGCGGAATATTTCAAATGTTTCAAATTGATTTAATTGTATGATAAATCAACCAAATTCAATTAAGCCCAAATTTTAGTTAAACCCTAAATCATGCTTCTAAGTGATTTAAAAACATTAAATCAAGAATCATGCAAAGCAAACCAATCTTCAGGAAAAAATCTACGAAGGGCGAAAACCTTTTATTTCACTAATAATTTGCAAATCACAACTTACAATATTATAAGCGAAATCAATAAAGACTTTATCGTAGCAAGCTGTCATAAGCCGTAATCTAAGTCAACAATGGACTCCCGTAACGAATCCATAAGACAACAAGGAACACCCCCAAGCACTCCCAACGACCATAGTCGTAGTCAGCCAGCACCTCCCTTAAGAGGTACCAAGTCAGCCGCAGATTTACACCCTCTACATAAGAAACTTCAAAAAAATTGTGTTCTTAGGTTCCAAACAATTCACATAAACTATTGGGATGATTGTGAATTGAAAACAAATGATTAAAATCTTCAAATTGAGAAGACAAGTATTCTGCCAAAGTAGTTTTCGTAGATGATAAAAACGCAGGTCTTCTTATGAAAAACGGAATTGAATAACCCAATTTATAGAAAAGTCAAGGCGGCAACTCGCTTGATCGAAAAGTTAACGTCTCTCAAATGAGATCGCGCGACAGAGCCCTGTCGCGCGAATGAGATACTGTGTCGCTAGAACGAAAATATTTAAAAATTAATTTTTTATTTCATTTAAAAAAATCCGCCTCAACATTTAGAAAAATATTTTTGACGAAAAGCTCCACTCCAACACTTAGAAAATATTTTGTAAAAAATATCCCAACACTCTAAGTGAAATGCTAAGGTCCTTAAACACAACCTTACCAAAGTTAATCTCGTGCAGGTTTGAATGTTGAAGAACCTTGATATTCGTATTTGTCTTGACGAATGATTGATCTTAGAGAAGTCTTCGACGGTTGTAGCGGTATACGACATATTCAAATGTAAACAAAACTTATAAAATAATGTCCTTACAGAGATCTTAATATTACGCATCAAAGTTTATTTCTTTCATCCGCAAAGAACTCATTTCGTGTGGTGGACTCCATGCATGTTGTTTGTGGTGTTTGACTATTGCTGATCCTAAATGTTTGATACCGAGATGCGCATGGACTCGTGTACTGTGACAACTTATGTGGGAGGACTCCCATCTTGCACTTTGGATGAGCGATTGATGATAGAAGAGTGTCAAGGCTTGTGGGGGATCGAGTCGTTACGTAAGTCTACTGTCTATACTTTGTAAAACTGTATCAGAGTGATCCGTTGGCTGGATCGTCAGAGGTTTTTCCCTTTGTTGTTTTCTTGGTACATCGGCGTCTTGTGGATTGATTTAATTATTTTATATTCTATCTCCTTATATGCATGTTTTAGGGTAGAAAGATAAAATTTGGTAAATTAGTCTTTCACAAAAAAAGTTTAAGATAGGTGCTAAGTTGAATTGGGTTAATTTTGTTTGAAGGTTCAATCTTTAAAATTTGAAAAATAAAAAATATTAGACTTTTGTTTATTCACACCATCCTTGCCTAAGAGTACACCGTAGGGGCATTCTCATAATAAAATTAGTTATGCTTCTCAAATTACTCTCTCTATTTACCAAGCTTTATCTTGTTATACTTTTACAGTTTGTTTAGATATATTTATGAGAACTTTTAAATATAAATATATCAAAAGAGTTGAACAAAACGTGAGGGAATTAACTCTATATATTACACTCTTTGAAATAATGTTATAATAAAAGTACTTTTCTTTTTGTGGCTGGGAACAAGGGGGTTGTTATTCCCGCTTTATGAAGGAAAAACAAAAAACATAAGACACTTGTACAATACAATTTTCCTTTGTATTACCTTAACAAAACTACCTTAAGATCGTCTTTATGTTATCTTGCAAAATGACTTTACTTGATGAGTTTTTAGAACCTCAAGCCATCTATTTCTATTGATGCATTTAAAATTTCAATAATAGTGCGATGTGACATAGCTAAAATAAGGATTTGATTCACACTATTTTCCATGAAAAACATAAAAAATAAAAATAAAAGGCTATAATTTTCAATTTTTTGTATGTTTGATTATCTAAAGTTTTTTTTCTTTAGAAAATAGCTAAAATTACAACCTAATGATTTACATTTTGAAGATTTTTCGTGAATAATATTTATCTACCCTGATGTTTATTGGTAATCTCTATTGAGACCTCGATGTTTCAATTTTTTTAAATCAAGTTCTCAATTTACTATATTATTTTCATTTCGTCCAAATTAAAATGGATTGCTAACTCCATTAATGAAGTTATCAAGTGTCACTCACGTTATGGATTGTATTGAGACCGAACCAAACCGTAATTCATGGCATAGATTTTTTATAAGTACTAAATAATGTTATTTTTTATGTCGCTTTCTTATATTTTTTTTCATGTTTTAACTCGATTAATATTTTCTCATTTTAACTAAAATCATAATAGTGTTAATTGATTAAATTTTTTACTAATCAATTTCTCACTACCTATATGCGCAATATTTGTTTTTAAAAAATATTATATATTGTCTTTCAACTTTCCTATCACATCCCATCTTCTAAAAAAAAAAATACACCCCTCAAAAGCTTACTAAACTAGAAAGTTATCAATTTTAACGGCCCTTTATGACACTTTGTGAGTTTTAACAATGCTCATCTTCATTTGTTTTTAAAAACTAGGAGCGTAATACAAATATTGTAATCGAAGTATGGAGAATTCATCCTAACCTTTTTACTATTAAATGCCATACTAAGAAATATTAAATATTTAAGTGCTAGATAATTATTTTCCCAATTATACCCTTTATTAACTTAAAATATTAACTTTTTACCCATTTTTTAACTTACAAAATGACTTAATTAACACCACATGCAATATAATTATAGATTTGTCATCATCACGTGTGTTATTATTATTATTAAGCAAAATAATATTTTTTCAATTTCATACACATGGGTAACGAGGTATTAATTAATTTCGAAATATTATTCAAGTTAACAAATTAAATGTATTCTAATTATAGTTAAATTGTGAATATATTAATCCAGTTAAAACATGGAAAATAAACGAAAATGTCATAAAAATTATATTATTCAGTAATTTAAATTTGTTCAAAAATTTACTTTAACCTCAATTAAGTTCCTCTCGTGAGTGGCACGTGTCAATTTCTATAGTGGAGTTAACTCTCCATTTAAATTTGAATGAAATAAAAACAATATAATACTTAAAGATCTTGATTGAGAATGTTAAACCATCTTGAACTGCATTGAGATGATCCCCATAAAGGACGAATATGTTATTAACCAAAATTTCTTTTAAGGAGGTATAAAATATTTTTTTTTACTTATCTCCTCACTTTATTAATGTCTTTAACATAACCACCTCATGAAGGGGTTATTTGGAAATATTGCATAAAAAATGAACTTTAATCTAAGAATTTATTTAACTAAATGTCAAATTACACTCAACAATCTATTCATGAGGCAAGGAGAAAGAATTATGAAAACGATAGGCAAGTCAAATTAGGCATTAAACTAACGGGAAAAAAAATCAATCAAAATCTTTTCTTTGTATGATTTCTCACCATTCCAATCAAACACAATTTAAGTGCCCTCTTTCAAGTTACGGTTAGTTTCGAATTCGAAACATGAGAACAATCTCTTCATATATGAAAATAAAATCAATCGACATTCGTCTTTCTCACACCCTGCAACTAAAAGAGAGCTTTGCACACTAAATTCGATCTTTTTATAACAAAAAATTATATACACGCAAGCAAGTTTGACTTCTTACCATATGATAACAAATTTAGAGATTTCATTGTTTCATTTTCCACAACATTCATATTTCCAACTCATTATTTGGCCTCACCATGACACAAACCACATGCCAAATGTAAATTTCTATACTTGTATCTGTACAATATCAAAGATTCGTTTACACACGGTTCAAATGGTACACATATAGATAAAAATAACATAAGAGGAAATTTCAAGGAAAGAGGGGAAAAACCAATGCCAACTGCCAAAGATTTTTCTAAATATTTTGATGCTAACCTTAAAGTCAAACAATCAGTACTAAAACGCGCAATTGTGGTCATCTTCTTGTTCATCTACTTTACATGTCTTTTTACTCATTTTTCGTGGGGGGTCAACCAGTAAACAAATTGCTTATTAGTTATGAATGTAGAGCACCTATACCCAAAAATTGATAGAGAGAGAACTTTTCTAGTATGCTAATGTTATGACGCTGAAAAGTTTTTTTTTCCAAATAATTAACTTTTAGTTGTACAATGATAAAGATAGAACTTACATGAAAAATGTGATAAGTTGGGACCATGATATGTTCATGGAAAATGATATATCAGGGTACTAGATATCTTTCTTTAATGAAAACATAAAAAAAATATAACACCGAATAAAGATTATTTTTTAACTGAGTACTTCAAATTTAAATGAAGAAAAAGTACTGTTTATGAATATGAAAAATAAATAAAGGAAGAATTAATGTTTAGTCCCTAAGAGCAACCTTATTTTTTTATGTTTCAAAAAGTCACTTTCTATTTTTTTTTTTAATTTTTTCTAAAGGTTTAAAGTAAAAGAAGAAAAATTGTTTGTGAGCCTTCTACATTGAAGCAAAGGGAGCAATTGAACCGAGTTGTTTATGACAACTCGAGATCGACTCATTTTTAAAAAGAAATCAATCGGGCTTGAACATGATGTTAAGCTCGTTTAAAAAAATACAATCATTGAGCTTGGCTCGAGCTCGACTCACCGGAGCTCCATGTTCTGAGTATTATTATGTGCTGAGTGACTTTTTGGAACAAAATAAAAATACTTGAACTACACGTGTATTAAAAAATATTCGAGTGACTATTTGGTATATACCGCTTAAAAGTATAAAAGTTTTGTATATAAGTTTTAAACAATTGTATTTTTGTAAAAAATAAACATAATAAAAGAAAGGGCGTTTTTTATTAAAAAAATATATTAACTAATATCTCTCTCTCTCTCTCTCTCTCTCTCTCTCTCTCTCTCTCTATATATATATATATATATATATATATATATATATATATATATATATATATATATATATATATATATATATTCCATTTAGTATTTAATCTAACATATTTTCAAATTTAACAAAATGACCAATAATTATATTAGCATTGTAACGGTAGCACCAAATCCGGCTATTGTCACCATTCCTAAGTAATGTCAATTTAAGGGACTAAAATTATTTTTGAAAATATATTAAATTGAAAAACAAATCTTCATTTGTTTTAAATGCCCCCTTTCAAAAAAATTATAATTACAAACAATAAATACTTAAAGAAAAATGTATAGGGTGGCTACCCTTGCTTCTAGACAAAGCAAGGACCACACTCCTTTTTTATGTGGATATCATAAACCAAACAAAACTAATGTATGCCATTACCAAACGCCCTCAAATTTGCTCATATGAGTTAGGCAGGGGATCTCATTATGTTTCAACTACCCCCACCAGGTGCATTTCTTATGCATTTTCTAATTATTTTCTTTAACAAATATGAGAGCCAAAATGATAACCCGTGCTCTTAAATACATGTTTTGATCCTCAAAATAATATTCCGTAAATGTTATGAGAATCCGTATTTTAAGGTCAGAACCATTTCTACTCCCCTCAAAAGGTGATTTGATCCAAGACAATAAGCAAAATAAATGGCAAGAATGCCCCCGCTAATGACGAAAGAATGAAAAATAAATAAATAAAATATTGAAAAATGCTCCCGAGATAATTCAACTATCGCACGAGCATGAGGTTTGCAACTTCAGGGGAGGCAAAAATGGAAGCATCCCCAGTCCGAAAATAGTAGTTTCACACTTCTTCCTAGAGAACAAAAATCACAAGATATTATAACAAAAATAAGATTTGCAACTATGTCAAATGCCTTGGAGATGGTCTAGTGTGGGCCCTAAGAGCGTATGTGATCATGTTTGGTTTAGAGTTAGATTTACTTAAAATGTTAATTGAATATTGAATTAAGATATTAATTTAATTCATGGGCAATGAAAGTAATTTCGACATTTTACGAATGTGCTAGGCATGGATGGAAGTAAGTAGGGTTGACAATTTTTGACACGATAACCCGTTTATGGTAATAATCCGAAATGATTCGAACATGACACGATTAGCTTGTATAGATTTAAGAGTACCCAAAACTTATACTCAAATTAAAATCAACGCGACCCGAAAATGACACGACTAACCCGAATTGCCACCCCTAGAAGTAAGATGCACTCCCCTGATCTGAGGTTAGTAAATGGATGAATACAGAGATGATAACATACTATTGATTTATTCATACCAAAATTTATTTGCCAACACGTACATATACCATCTTCCTTAAAAAATCAAATCTAACAACTATATAAACTTAAGGGACTTTTTAAAGGCTTTGATATTAAAATTGAAAAATGTATTTCTACCCAAAAAAATTCCCAACATCCTTAAGTGACGACGTTATGATGAAACAAGAAAACGTTTCAACAAGCGAAGCAACATTACGTAAATACAAAAAATAATGTCTACGTCCACTCTCATTTGGGTCTCAATGAGTGCGACCGTTAACGTATCACAATCGTATTGACTCGTGTTTGACCCCATTGGGTCATGTCAGTATATCGCACAAAATGAAGCCAGAATTCT
This sequence comes from Sambucus nigra, assembly GCA_949130495.1. NCBI lineage: Eukaryota > Viridiplantae > Streptophyta > Magnoliopsida > Dipsacales > Adoxaceae > Sambucus > Sambucus nigra. The sequence continues at coordinate 53,955,970 of OX422209.1, read as the reverse complement.
AAAGTCATTCAAGAATTAATGATTTTTATTTAAAATACCACCCTTTCTTTACGCTTTTCCAAAAACCTCCTCAATGACTTCCTCCTAACAAATGGTAAATCTGCATATAAAATCCCAAAAGATTTCTTCTTCACCTTAAAGCATTTCTTAGCGCAAAAAATAACCTCCATTAAGTGTCACCAATAGTTGGTTTTCTTCTCCACAAGAAACTACAGGTTTTGCATCTTTTAATTCAACAGCTTTTGAGCCTATTTCCTCAGCAATTTTTATATTATGCTCCGCCTAAACAATTGCGTTTGTTTTTTCATCTGAATTTGAAGTCTGAATCTGAAAGCTGAATCTAAAAAATATGTTTGTTTTTACGTCTGAATATACTTCAAAATGGATGTATTTAGACTGATTCAGACTTCAGACGTAACTCTACCTCTTAATCATTAAGAGGTAAATATGACCGTTAACCTCTTAATCATTTAAAAAAATAAATACTTTTTGATACCTCTTAAGTCTGAATGATTCAGATTCAGACTTAAGAGGTAAAAACAAACGATCCCAAAGTTTAAGTAATTATATTATACAAATAAAGTGAAGGTAAAAATGAAGCAAGTGAAGTTTGGCTCCACTAACTTTTTGTTGAGGGACATCTACGCTTCCGTAATAGAAAATAGTCAAATGAACTGTTTCAGAACTAGGTTTTGACCTGGAAAACCGAAAAAATCTCATCAGTATTTTAAGTTAATAAACAAATAATGTTATAATGGAATTGACTTGATATTAGATAGATTCAAAAGAATATTAATGTGTCTACGTCACATGTACATTGACTGTCACGTTAGCACTGTGGCTACATGTACTGTTACGTCAGCACCTTTGATATGACACTCCCCCCACAAGTTTTTTTTTTTGATAAAAAATATACACATATATGCATTTTTTAAAATATGTTCGTTAGAGTTAATTTGAGGCCAAATTTTAGGGTTAATTTAGTGTTAATTTTAGGAATATTGTTAGTTTAAATTCGAGGTTTAAATTAGAAATTTATGAAATTATTATTTTTTATTAAAATACTTAAATAAATTATGGAGAAGCATTTTTAAAAAATGTAAGAGAGAGAGAGAGAGATTGGTGCTAAAATTGGAATTGTTGTTAGGATTAATAATAGAGATTGTTGGTTTAAATTACAAATTAAATTTTTTTTGTGCTTCCTTTTGTGACACTCCACGTAATAAAATATCAGGTGATCAATCATATATCAAATTAAAACAGGAGTCTCGTACGGTTTATTCTCAGTATCACTGTCGAAAATCAATTTAATTACTAATAACCTGTTAGGCTGGCGTCAAAATTTTAATTAACTAATATTTTTAATCAAACCATCAAAATAAAACAATCACACAGTTTATGTATACAAACTGAAATGAAATAAAATAATCGAACACTCGGTTTTAGCATAATACAACCAAATCGAATGCCGCACTAAAAAGATGGTAAAAGAATAAATAAATACAGTTGGACTATCGGCATGAATGTGTCTACAGTACCTCCTATCTAGATTACAAGGATAAAAACGTCTACGGTAAACCTGCATGCATCCACAACTGTTGCAGCAAACGTCAGACTCGAAGGAATCATCATCCAGACGTCTCTGTGTCTGCACACACACACACACACACACACACACAGATATATATATATATATATATATATATATATATATATATATATATATATATATATATATATATATATATATATATATATAACAAAAGAGGGGAAGAAAAGAGAAAAATGGGTTAGGGCCCGAGTTTGAAAATATTTTGCAAGTGCATAAATGCCATATTTAAAAATATGAAAATTTCTCATATTTAAATTGGTATCATATTCCCATGAGATACCCCTCACCCCTCTTCTAATAATGCACACATATCGTATACCTTAAAAACAACCTAGTTAAGCTACCCTGCCAAACTAATTCGTTTGCCGCAATCTCTGAAAATCCCCATAAACCCAAGTACTAAGGGCTAAACTTCTACCCATTCCTGACACTGTGCGACGTTCGTGTGTGGGGTGTCTGGCGAAGCGAAATTCAAATAAGGAACCCCCCCGATACAGTACTACCTGGCAATGCTGATCATCGAGATCCGTTAGGCACCCAGCACATGACGCGTATATATATAGCTGGTATAAATATAAACACATATAGATAGTTCTTACTATAACCATTAATTCATTTTCATATAAATCCGGATATTAATTTACCGAAAGGGGAATGTCATCTTATCATTCTCTTCACTTTACACAAGTCAGTTATATATAATATCTCATCTTATATATATATATATATATATATATATATATATATATATATATATATATATATATATATATATATATGATAATACGCAAATATTGCGTATTTCATCCGTCGAACCTACGCATTTTAGCCTCCTCGGGTGCCTTAATCTCTATATTTAAGCCCGTTAACCATACAAACTCGGTTTATATTGTTAACATGTTATATGAGGTATAATTGAGCTTTTGTAGGTATTTAGGTACGAAGTATGGAGTTGGGATGCATTCCGATGAATTTTCGTACATAATCGTACGTTCAAGAGCAATTCGGTCATTTCACAGCTTGGGCACCTGGCCCGACATCACACGGAAGTTGTATCCCTCCATGCTATCTTCGTGTGGCAGCAAACGGTGTGCGATTCCGAGTCTGTATGACGAAGTTACGACGATTTTAGCGGAGAAGACTTGCATGCCAAAAGAGGGGAAATTGCAGTCTGCCCGGCTTGATCGATCGATCGAGCCTGGGGGTCGATCGATCGAGCCTTCACAATTTTTCCACGATTTCTACTGTCGATCGATCGATCCCCTGTTTTTCGGCAGATATTTTGTTTGCTTTTCTTTCTTCTTTTCTTTTATACCAACTTACTATATAAGTTAATTTTTGTTGTAATAAGAGGAATTCTGATATAGATAGTTTTACATTACATATTAGGTTAGGGTTTGGTTTGGAGAGCTCATTTTCTTCTCTTTTTGGGGTGACAACCAATTGGTTTTGTAATATTGAACTATTCATTTCCATCTCCTTTAATATAGTTTGTTCTTCATCTTGCCTTTCTTTGTAATTTAGTTTTCAAGCTTTGTAGTTAGTTTAATTGCTTTAATTCTTTATTTCCTAGTTTAATTAACATAATTTAGTTTAATTCATCATGCACCCTTAGATAAATAGGGGCGGGATTTCATTTTTGCCATTTTCGGGTCCCGAGCTCCGAAAATTAGGTTTTTTGTAAAATTGCGTTTAATTGAACCCGCGCGAATTAAAGTTGGATTATTATGCGTTTAACTTTCTATGTCATGCATTGTTAGTGTTTATAACGATAATCCGAATTTAATCCGCGTGTGACCATTTTTGATTAAATGTTTAATCTCGCAACTTTGGGTTAAATTCCTTATTGTGTGATGTTTATGCTTAATTGAAAATGCTCGATTAAATGTTTTTGAACCGAAATTCTAATTATTAGTTGTTTAGCCCACGGTGGGGATGCGATCCCGACTCTCATTTTATTAATTGTAGTATTGTGTTAACTTCTTCCTTTTTCTCTTTTGTCACCATTCCCAACCATCACCTTTTCATTTATTTATTTTACACTCTTATTCCTGAAGTAATTAAACAATTAAAATAAAAAAATTCAATCACTCCCTGTGGATTTCTTACAATACCCGACTTACCGATGTGCTTGCTTGTCAAGTGTAGTTGTAGTTTATGTTTTTGCATCACGGCGGTGAAACACACGACGATTGTGTCCTCACACGAGCACTCGGCTCCCCTAGCATCAAAATGGCGTCGTTGCCTAGGAGTGTGTTTTAGATTATAATTATTTTATTATTTCGTAGTATTTCTTTCATTCATATTTGTATTCTTTATTTTCCCCTTTCTTTTTGACTTGTGCTAGATTGTTTCGAGAAATTAAAATTTTAGTGCTTGTCGCTTTATTGAATAGCTTATTTTGAAATGTCTCGCTATTACGCTTTAAATAACCTTAATTGTTATGAGAATTGTTTTCCAAGTTATACTCCCAAAACAATGAGAGAATGCATACAAATTCTTGAAGATGAGCGCATTGAGCGTGAAATTCAAGAGTATGTAAGTGATCCCTCATCGCCTTGTGAGGGTAATTTGGAATGCAGGGAATCCGTTAGCTATGAGCAACCCGCACAAGAAGATGTACTGTCTTCTTGTTTGTTTGATTATGAGTTAATGATTAAGGAAATGAATGACCAATCCGAAAGTTCTCAAGCTTGGTTTTTGGAAAATGATGCCAAGCTCGATGAGATTATTTCTTTACAAAACCGGGTCGAGGTTGAAATTTGCATTTCACCTCCACCCCTTTTTGTTGAAGAAATCATTGAGAGTGAGCCAAGCTTTGTCACTTTCGATTTTTAACCTTTTATTAATGCTTCCGATTGTATTGGGGTTGATGGTCCTTCTTTTCCTTTATTCCCTACTATTCCCGAACAGTTTAATTTATCACAAGAATCGGTTGAAAGTCTTGAGGACTTTGACCCGATTCTTGAATGAGTATGTTATTTTGAGATGCTTCATCTCATGGGATTTTCACTTGCACCTGCCCCACCTCCCCTTCCAATTGAAGAATCTTGAGGATGTGATTTTGATTTTTCTGAGACTAATGTAGTCTTATCCCCCGTAGTATCCAAATCCCCCATCCTCTCTCCCAAAGTCTCAATTGGGGATGGTTCACTTTTACCGCCTTACACATGCCTTCCGTCGTTCGAACGAAATTCCTATTTTTTGGGAGGCATGCATGTTCGGGAGGGTCCACCGTTGATCCACCAAATTCAAATTGTGTTTTGGATGGACCCGCAAAAGTTTCAACTTTTAGTATATAGCTAATTAGAGTTCTAAATGTAGTTGTATATAGTTAACTTCTTAATTTTCATCTTTTCTTAATTTAGTCTAGTGTAATTAGTTAATCTCTTTTTATGTTTTTTGTGTATGCTTGGTTCTAACTCTTTTGTAGGTACAACGGATTTGAATTTGCGGAGACTATGCGCCTCGGCACACATTTGTTAAGAAAACGAAAAAAAAAGTCACAAAAATATTTTTTCTTTATTTTTCAGACACTCATTCTCACGCATTTGCATTTGCATTTGTTTTTTTTCTTTTATTTTATTTTATTATTCATTTTGTCGTGAACATGCATGTGTGTTGCTCGTTGTACATACTTTTTAGTTTTTGGTTAGCATAGGCCTATATATGTGCATATTTTAGCCGAAGTCTATGTAATTTTGTTTTATTTTTATTTTTATTTTCTTTTTTTATTTCATATTTTTATTTATTTATACTTATATACACTATATATATACTTATATATATTTATTTTACTTATCCCCCCCCATATGCCCCATAATTGCAATTCCTCCCCCCCCCCCCCCCCCCCCCCATTTTAAAAACAGCTTGCAATGTGCCTTTTGCTGCTTTATCGATAGATCGATGCCCCAGGATCGATTGATCGATCAAGCAGTTAAAGGCCGAAAACTGCTGCTATTTTTACCCTTTCTCCTTATTCTCTCTTCTCTTTTAATAACCTATTTCGTGCCCTAATTTTTCCCCCAACACATTTCCTTGATTTCAACCATTTTTCTACACTTACAAGGTATAATTCTTCCTAATTTATTATTATTTTGTACATTTGGGTTGATTTTTGTCACAAATTCCATATTTTATCCATTATTTGACAATTTCTGAATGTGTTCCTCTTATCCCTGATTTGTGTTGTTTGAACCATTTTTTCTTGTGATTATTGATGTATATCCACTCATGAACACTTGTATATTGTTGCATTGTTGTTTTGTTCATGAGTGGGGCTCTTTCGTTGGTTCAAAATGGTATTTTTCACCCTTAACGCACATTGTGCACGCCAAGTGTTCGCTAAAATGCCCCAAACAGTTTTCAATCCAATTTTTGGCGCACACTTGGGTGATTTTCACTCCTTGTCGCATTCCGACAACTTGTATCGCAATGTTGTTTTCTTCCCTCGGTTTTTCACACGTACACCCACCATTTCAACTTGTACACTAACTAACCATTAATTGTGCTTAATTTTTTTTTTGTATTGCTTAATTCTTGTTTTGTAGGTTGAAATGGCACAATTGAAGAAATACAAGTACACTAGGTGTTTTCCCAACGGGGGCGTTGAGAGGTTTCGCTGCGACCAAGAGCGAGATTGGTACCATGCCCATTTTCAGACATCCGAGCGTCCGCTTGGTTACCATTTTGCTTGGACCATTGATCACATACCGCAGGAGGCACGGACTTTGTTGTGCTGTCAGGGATGGGAGCCCTTTCTCTCTACCAACGGGCGCATTAATGAAGAGTTGGTCAGTATGTTTTATGCGACGTTGGTAGAGGTGAGGTGGAACAGACCGACTACATATGAGGCTATGGTTCGTGGGGTGCGGATACCTTTCCACCTTTATGATTTGGCAGACTACATGGGTGGTTTTCGGATGGGAATATCTTCGGCCGTGGGACATTGATAGAGGCCCTTGCGTCGGGGGAGGCATGGAAAAAGGGTGGTTTTCGTTTAGCGGTAATGGAGGATTTACCCAGATTACTTCACTATATCATTGTCCACTCCTTTATGGTGACGAACAATCGGTCAGAGGTGCGTCACAAGCACGCCGCATTTATCTACACACTGATAAATAATTTGGGCAATATCATCTTGCCCAATATATTTCTGGATATGATGTGCGCGACACCAAAAGAGATTGCCTGGAGGTATTCCCTTCCTTTTCCTGCCCTCATTACGAGGATCTGTATATTTCACGGTTGCCCAGAGTTTGACGCTGACCGCAAGCATGAGACACTCGGGCTTGTCTCAAAGAACAATATTTCGAAGATGCTAAAACACGAGTGGGGGCAACCGGGGAGCAAAAGGCAGTGGGCAGAGGTAGCTGATTAGCCCGATGAGGAGGAGGCTGAGATTAGAAAGATAGAGCAGGGTGAGTGTTCTCACACACCACACACAGATTGCGATGCCTGCTTTGAGGCATTCTAGGCCGTGCAGGACCAGCGCCAGGAGGAGACCCAACTCAGGTGGGCTATATGGGAGTCCCGCCTGGACCAGCAGCAGGACGATCAGCGGCAGTATCACGTCGAGCAGCGACAAGAGTGGGCCCAGCAGAGGCAGGCTAGAGCGCAGCACAGGCATGAGTACTGGATGATGCAGCAGATGATGAGAGATCTTTATTTGCAGCGGCATGATTTCGACACAGCGCTACCTCCTCATTTTTAGGACCCTTCTGATCCTAGTGGTTCTGGCCACTAGGCTACTGTTGTACTGGGTCGTTTTTCGCATTTATGGGTCGGATATTATATTGTACTTTTTATTTTTATTTGTATTTCTTTCATTTCAGTAGTTGTAATGTATTAAGTGATTTTGTATTGAACTTATGAAATGAGAAATGAAAATGTAGTTTGTGGTTGTTTATTGGATTTTGATGTGTGTGACCTTCAATTTTATAAAATCAAAAAGTTCACCATCAATTTATCTAGTATTTGCACTTCAGCCCCTCTATATTATTGTGACTTGTGACATAGATTCTTTTAGCTTAATACATCGATACATATTCTTCCTATGCTTTGTACTAACTTGTTTTGCAGCTTCATTTGGACTTGTACTTATGGAGATTACTCCAAATTTGGGTAATATCATTCTTTTCCTATCTTTGTATTGTGTTCTTTAATGGACGAATTGGGGACAATGCAACATCTAAGTTAGGGGGTGTGGGATATTCTATCCATTTCATGTGTAGTCCTTGAATATGATTACAATTTAGTTACAAAGCATGTTTTTGTTAAAAATTTGAAAAATTTTCAAAAATATTTTCTTTCTTTTTTCTCCTTTGTTGGGCATTTTGCCCTTGTTTTCGATGATACATTTTAATAATTGCCCAATCAAATAAAAAATTCAATGATACATGTTCTCGATTTTAGAAGTTATTAGACTTTAGTCCTCAAATCATTAATATTATGAATAACTTCATGAATTAAGCTTTATCCCGTGAGCACATGCACCATTCTTGTTATATTTATTTCGTTTAAGATTTTTATAACTTGGTATGCTTTTGTTGCATTGTATATACTTACACCGAGTGAGATTAGAGACTTATCTTCATTTGTGAGTGTATACACTTTTCTTCCCTATTTGAAAACGTTACAGTCGTTGGTAATCTCTTTATTCTTTCATTGACTGTTCATTAATTGAGTTCATACTTGAAATGTGTTACTTGATCATGATTTTCATATATTGTTGTGACTCGAGAATTGCGTAAACTTTGTGAAATGATCATAGGCCCTCTTTGATATATCACCCATATTAGCCTTGACCTCACCCTTATATGTTTACCCTCGTTAACCCATTTGAGCCTAAATATAGCCTTGTATTTCATAACCCCATTCCCATAACCAACTCTAAATTGGAGTTATAAACCATGCATACACTTTCCATACCTTTGTTTGGATTGTTACTTGGGCACTACAAAAAAAAATAGCTTTTGAGACGGTGGCCTAACAGTCCTAAAAGATCATTTATCCGTCTCAAATACTTTTTGTGACGCTATTTGGGACGGCTAGGGGGGGTCTTTTTGATAGGGGTTATAAATACTTTTTGTGACACCATAGCCGTCTCAAAAGAGTTTTTTGAAACAGGAACAGATCCGTCTCGAAAGGTCCTCATTTTATATGACCCTTTTGAGACGGCACAAGAGTTATCACAAAAGATTGTTTTTGAAACGGAAATTAATCTGTCTCAAAAGATTACTATTTTAAAAAACCTTTTTGAGACGGCAACACAGCCGTCTTTAATATATTTTTGGGACAGTTTTATCCATCCCAAAACAAGTGAAGGGATCTTAAAATTTTTGCACCAATATTTTGTGGAGAATAAAATCTACCGCTAAAGTTTAATATAGAATTTAATTACATTTGAAACAACACAAATAACGAATAATCATAAAATGTAATACATAAGATGATTTTCAACCAACAGAACGAATCATTTTCATTCAACAATAAATAGAGTTCTTACAACCATCTCCAAATATTCATCAAAACAAGAATTATAACACTAAGTTCAAATATTTGACTTGACAACAAAAATACATTAATTTATTAATACTCCAAACACGAAATGATTTTATCAAACTAATTTCGCAACACTGAAGCGTACGACCTCCAAAACCACTAATTAACATTTTCATGTTCTACAAAAATTGTCACCTGCACAAAAAAAATATAGTTTCGATTATGTCAGAATTAATACCCCTCGTCAACAATACAATGTGCAAAATGAATCAATATAGTATATTTTCATCATTAACAATATAAATATCCAACTATTATTATTTTTTTAAAAATTCGGCAGAGTCTCCTTTGTTTATTCATGAAAACCACGGGTAGCCAACCTGTTTTAAACATCAAAATTGATTCTAAGAATGATATACACGAACAACAAAAAATTTTAACCACCACCATAATAAATTCTCACCACTATAACAAATTTTCCCCACCGCCATTGAAGATTTAACTTTAAATAAGAGAATTTTCCATTATATATATATATAAGTAATTATAAGTATGAATTATATTGAATTACCTAGTCGGATTGAATCGTCGAGGTAGTGGACGCTTGCTGAAGGGTAAAACTTTGGAACAAACTTGGCATTTCACTTCGCATTTCACTTCGCATTTCACTTCGCATATCATTCTTCATCTGTAATAAAGCTTGTTGGTTGCGAATCTTTAACGCTTCAAGCTCCTGTAGATGTCGAGTCTCTCGATCTTCAGCTTCTTTCTTTAACTGGTTAATTTCTTCCAATAATAACTGAGATGAACATGCTTTTGTCGACGTTGGCCTAATACCTTCTCCCTTTAGTAAAGCATACCCATGCCCTCCATATCCTACTACATCAGTAAAAATCTTGTTCCGCACTTCTGGGTCATTTTGTTGGTCTTCTGGTAGCTCATTTAGTCGTCTTTCAAGCATTTTCTACCAATTGAATTAATATTATTATTAATGAACATAAAATAATTTTCAAGAACACAATTTACAACAAATATTAAATAAATCTTTCAATCATCTCTTATGAATTAATATTTATACATACCGCTCTATCAAATGATCCATCTTCAACACTGAAAGGTTTATTATTTGGAGCTCGAGTGGCTTTCCACATGCTAATATTGTCGACGGGCTCCCTCTGTTCTATTCTCTGAAAAAAATAATGTATGTATATTAATACTCTTATATTAAAATACGAAATATTTATAATAATAAAAATTCCAACCTCCTTGGCTATTTTAACATGTGGCTTTCGTCCTGTCCTTGAGTAAGCACATTCAACTTCACGGTTCTTAGTGTTTTGATCGGCAATATCCTAAATATTTGAATAAATAAAAATAAAAATTATGATACTAGTGAAGAAGAATGTATGTATAAAATTCTTAATAAATGTGATATTTATACCTTAATCTTCTTTAGACCCCAGTATTTCACCAATTCAGGCCACTGATATTTTTCGACTCGTTTAGGCGTATAACTCAACTGCTCTTCATCTGTTTGAAACTTTTTATAGTGATTCGCCTTCACTCGATGCTTCCATTGCTTCCACGCAAGTCCCATCCTTGTAAAGAAGATTTTTTTAAAACCTTCCGGTGCATTTGTGTTATTCTAAGAACAAAAAGAATAAATTAGTTAAAACTTGACAAGCTAATGTACAACAGAACAAATAAATAAATCAAACTAATAAGTTACCTTCACTTCCTTCCAAATATTATCAAGTGCTTCCTCGTCCGCCTCGCTCCAATCCAACATTGTCAATGGAAATAAATTTCCACACCTTGCGTAATAACCTAAATGTGACATCAATTTACTTTCAAGTTTACAAACTGGATGACAAAGTTCATTCCATTACAATATCTTCTTTTTTTTATCATTCCATTCGAGCCAAGGCCTTGCCCCCTTTCTAACCCTTTTTTTACTAGTAAGGGCAGCCATTGTACCTGGAAAAAAAGTTGATAAATAATGTTTATACATCTTGTTCAATATGAATACAAACATAATAGTAATACAAATGGAGATATACAAACACTGTGTAACACAACATACCTGTGAGATCCTCACCATCTAAAGCGGATGGAGGATTGGCATTCCCAACTGAATTATCAATCTGCTCAATATTTGGGGAAAGTTGACTTGTAGGTGTTTGAAATAAAGAAACTTGAGCTCTTGAGTTGCGGTGTGTATTATGGTATGTTAATTCAATATTTGGGGAAAGTTGTGGTTGCATCTTTATTTCCATGGTCCCTTATGTTGTGTTGCACGGAAGTAATTTGAGATGTCCTCTCTAAATCATTTCTCACTGGAGTTGTGAGTGGTTGCTTCTCGAGTAGTCTTTCCTCTCCTATGAGGTCGGACATAGTCAACCGACGACGACGACGACGATGACTCAATGTCATGGATCTGTATATTTGCATTTATCATAGCAAGAAGTTACATTTCAGTTATATATCACATTTCAACATCGGTTATAAAACTAATCAAACATGAAACAAAATATAAAATGATCGATCATTACATTAAAATGATCATGTTCATTTCAAAATCATTTCCAAGAATAAGAGGAGCAACTTAAACCCATTACTGATAAACACTTATTAATTTGAGTCATAGAGATCTTGATTTCAACCATCTCTGTGTAAAATGAACAGTTATATCGAAGACAAGAAAGTAATAACTAAATTACGCACACTTTAGTAAAAAAAGAAGGGGTTGCACTCAAGGGTGCCTATTTATTTAAGGTGTTGAATTTCAACTATCCTAGAAGTCTCAGTATTTAAAAACTCATGAAATGTTTTTTATAAAATTGAGACATTCAAGTCTCAATATGCCTATCTTTAATGGAAGAAAATATAGTTGATGAACATAAAGACTTTGTATAATTAATAAAACCTGTCAAAGATGTGCTGCCAGATTGAATGAAATTCAATGATAATGATTGATCAGTTTGGGAATCAGTGGATGAAATTGTAATTTGCAAATTTAGATTTTGCCAAAGTTGTTGGCATTGGGATGATGTCAAGCCTATTTGAAATGTAGTCTCATTTGAAACTAATCAAAGATCATAAGTTCCCTTTCTTATCCTTACTTAAGCTTAAAATATCTACTGATAAATTGTGTGACTGCCAGATGAGATGGAAATTTAAAGAGAATGTGGTTGGATAAGATAATAATAAAGAAATAAGCCCAGACTGTTGCAATATTAACAATAATTTTCTTCAGAGGGTCCGAAGCTGCGATGATATAGATACGCATAGATTCCAGGACTGATTTGATGAGAGTTCTCCTTCCAGCCTCTATCAAGTCTAGCCCAAATTTTACCTTAATCCCTATTATTATGCCATGTGTATTTTGTGCCCGAGAAACCAACTTCCATGAGACTTGCTTGATAAGTAAAACTATTGTAGTCTACTACTGCTTGAATATCAATAGAGTTACCTCCCTTCTTGTCCGATGAATAGGAAACTACATTGAAATCACCGGTTAGGAGCCAAGAAGATCGACGGGCAATGCTTTTGTGACTGTTAAGAGAATCCCATAAATGAATTCTTTCATGTCTAGGACACTTGGCATACACTAGAGACACAAAAACTTGAAAGGGAAAATGAGGGTGATAAATCTTCAGAAGCATAGCTTGATCATCTGACTGGGAGATGATTGGGAGTTGCAGGCCTATTAACTTTAGTCTGATTTTCCCCAGCAGGTACAGAGATGATTGGGAGTTGAGGGAGGTCCTCATTTATCTTCATAGCTTTTATATTCTTAGAAATGGACTTTGAGAAGGTCATAAGGTCCTCCAATAGAGGGGGAAAAGTTCCCTTGTAACCTGACTCGTTATCAAACCAATGTAGAGGGTCATGTAAAGATTGTAATCCAATAACTGATTTAACCTTACCAATAGGAGATAGACCAAGACAATCCATCACTTGGATCTCTTGTTTATCAAGGCTCCTTTGGTTAACGTTCTGGTTTATTTTTTCCAGCTTGTATTGGCTACCAGCTATGGGATCATAGGGGACTGCTAAATTTGGACTAATTTTATTGAGGGAGGATTATTTTTAGGGGTTTTTTAAATTAGGATCAGATTTTTGACAGGTAAATCGGTTTGAGGTTGAAGCCGTGTTTGATGTTGACTTTGGATTGAGAGTGGAATTTGCCAAAAGGGGTTCTTGTGTTTGACTTTTTTCAATAGGTTCTTGACTCAGGGGGGATAAGTCTTGGAGGGGAGTTAATGGGCTTGACATGTTAGCATGCTTAATGGCATTTGGGTAGGTTTTTTTGGCTTGTGTCAGAGGTTGGGGGATTCTTGAAAAAGACAAAAATTCGTTTGGAGTTTCATTGGGGTTGTTTTCTATTTGAGGCCTTTTTTCCATCCATCTAGTTGTATTTTGCTTCTGATTAATCTGTTGACTTCTAAACAAGCATTGTACCCTGTCATGGCCAAGCTTAGAGCATTCTATACAATATAGGGGAATGATTTAATATTCAATTTTTTGCCAAAAACCATCTTCACCACAACCTATCCATAGACGATCAGGTCTATGATTTAGGAGATCAAGCTCCACGTAGATTCTGGCCATGCTTGGTCTATTACAAGACACAATTGAAGCATCAAGTTTCAATGGATTACTTACTACTTGGGCAATAGAGTAAAGGGAAGACTTAGAGAAGAAATGAATTGGAAGACCTGGTAGATTTATCCAAGATGGAGCAATAGGGCTTTCAATATCTGGTCTGAACTCAGGAGTCCATTTGAAACATCTCATAGGGGAATTTCCAAAATACCATTGATTGTGCATCCAGATATGAATGAAGTCTTCTTCAATGAACAGTTTGATCAAAATATGTTTTTGATCAATCAAACCTATTTGGAAAGCTCCTTTCAAACTCATGGTATGGAAAGTTTTCCTTATTTCTTCCAATACAGGTCTGCCATGGGAAAACTTCCCAACAATGGAATATTTGAATGGTTCAGCAAGTTTTTGAATATCTTTTTGCAAAAACCTTATAGCTGGCTCACCTTTATGGGAGGAGATGGGTATTAGATGGGTTTCTGCAGAATTTATTATACCTGTAACTATATTTGCAAATGATTTAGACAGAGGGAATGAGGGGTCAGGGGTTTGGGAAATATGTTTGGGTTTTTGGCTACTAGAGAGGAAATTTGTACCTCTACTATTATTATTCTCATCCCCAAAAAAGATAACCCTTAGTGTTTCACAGATTATAGACCTATAAGCCTATGCACTTTCTTTAATAAGATTCTCTTTGGGCCCAGTTTATGAAGAAGAAATATTGCAGAATTCATCATCCTAGGGTTGCTAATGTTTATATAGGATCTCATGTTTGGAAGAGAATGGTCATGAACAGAGAATTGGAGGAGAATAACTATAAATGGATCATTGGTAAAGGAGAGATTAATGTAAAATGGGAAAACTGGTCAGTAGATATGAACCTCGATACATATGCGATTTCTAAAAATATCAAAATATCAGACCTGTTGAATAGTAATGGAGACTGGCATTACAACAAGATTAATCAAGTTATGCCCCAAAATGCGATGGCCACTTGTTCTAAAGTCGAGTTGATGGGAAGTAATCATAATGACTTGCTGATCTGGATGCCAAATCAGATGGTAACTTTACTCTCAACTCAGCTTGGAATATTGTGAGTGATCATAAAAGCTCTTCCTGGACTGATGGTTTTATATGGAATAAGATGGTTCCAATCAAATTCTCCTTCTTTCTGTTAAGGCTTTTAAAAGATTGTATTCCAGTTGATGAAGTTATTAAGCGTATAGGAGTGAGATGTCCTTCTAAATGTGGTTGTTGTTCAATTCACCATATAAAATCTGCTGATCATTTATTTGGAAATAGTAAGTTTGCTATATCGGTTTGGAGTCACTTTGAAAACTTATGGGGGATTCACAGTTTAAATCACTCTATAAGAGGAAGATTGATTGCTTGGTGGTCCGAATCATCAAATTCGCAATGGGGCAGAGTCATTAAAGTCATTCCAGCTTTTATCTATTGGGGAATATCGAAGGCCAGGAACAAATGGAGATATGAAGATAAAAAAATGCAGCCAACCAGAACTATTAATGAAATTCACAAGAGTATCTCTATGCATACAGATATAGACTTGATCAAGGTTCAACCATTAAGGAATCAACAAGTTATGCCAAAATCTATCAGAATACTTCACAAAATAAAAAAATAACTCTGGAAATTGGCTTAAAGAAGAGGAAGTTATATGTCATGAAGCAATTAATTTCTTTAAGGCTTCTTTTGAACATAAGGAGGAATATGTGAATGCTGATAGTTTTCTCAAATGCATCCCCAACCTCATTTCAGATGATCAAAATATAATGTTAGCTGAGTATCCAGAGGAAGATCAAATCAGGTCAGCTATTTTTTTTCTCAATGAAGATAGTGCAGTAGGTATGGATGGCTTCTCAGGTCACTTTTTCAAGCATTGTTGGCACATCATAGGAAGGGATATTATCAAAGTTGTTCAAGGATTCTTTTCAGGTCCGTAGATTCCTAAAATTGTCTCTTCCACTCTAATAGCTATTGTCCCAAAGGTACAAAACCTCCAAACTTTTCATGAAATGAGGCCTATCAGTCTATGTAATTTTTTCAAAAAAAATGTCACTAAAGTGATGGCTTGCAGATTGAGTAAAATTCTTCCTGACATTATTTCTCCTAATCAGAGTGGTTTTATAAAAGGGAGAGATATTATAGAAAATATTCTTTTGGCTCAAGAAATTTTCCACATGATCAATTTTAAAAACTATGGAGGCAATGTTGCTATGAAGTTGGATATGGCCAAAGCGTATGATAGAGTGTCTTGGTTGTTTCTTATCAAGGTAATGAGAAAATTTGGTTTCTCTGAGATATGGATAGACATGGTTTGGAGGGTTATATCTAATAATTGGTTCTCCATTCTCATAAATGGTAACCAAAAAGGCTTCTTTAAGTCTGAAAGAGGGCTTAAATAGGGTGAGCCTCTATCTCTTGGTCTCCTTGTCATAATGGCAGAGGCTCTATCTTTAAATTTAAATGGTCTTAATGCTCAAGCTTCATTTAAACAATTCAAGCTCCCTATTAGAGGCCCTCAAATAAATCATCTATCTTTTGCTGATGATATCATTATATTCTCTTCAGGTGATATAAAATCTATTAAGAATTCAGGGCCTATATGAGAAGCTAGTTGATGTATCACCTCAACAGGAAGCAGAACATTTATGTTTGAGAAGTCTTAATAAAGAAGTCAAGAACTGAACAAACGGATTATATTTACGTAAGGACTATAGATATAGCTGAATTGATTGAGTCAAATCATCTCGAACATTAATAGATAAAGATATGCGTTCCTTTAGTGAACGGGAGTTTAGTAGAATCAAGATGAGCATCATTGATTTCAATGGTGAAAAGAAAGTCCGTATCACTACCTACAATTACATATCGAATGCTGCAACCAGTGACTATCGTCAGCAATCAATAACTATCATCAGTAATTAGTGAATATTTGTTCAGATATGCAGGAAACTCTCTGTTCAACAAACTATCTGTTCAACAACTATTAAATATAAAGCATATGATATAGCGAATTCAGTAATCACAAAGCAAATTCAGCAAACTAGCTAATTCAGAAAACTAACAAAATATATGTTCAGATATGCAGCAAACTATCTGTTCAGTTATGCATTTGTTATAAGAAACACTACTCAGTTATGCATTAGTACAAAACCAAACTACAAATGCTCCAGTTCAAAAACAAAAATAACTAGTTTAGGATTATATCTCCCTCAAGCACTGTCCCTCTAAATTTCATCTCCATCTTCGTCTTCATCCGCACTTGCATCTTCGTGATCATTAGCTTGATTAACACTAGTGTCAACTATTAATCCATCTCCATCCCTCACCCACCGTAAGTTGTGATCTTCATTCAAATTTTGCATGACAAACGGCTCATCTCCATTAAGCAACAATTCTTCTTCAGTTTCTTGAACTGTCGCGTACCTATCAAATTGGTCTCTTGGTGTGCACGTAAAATACTTGTTCTACTTGGGATGCTAGTATGAAAGGTTCGTTACTCTCTCGATCATCTTTATATTTCAAATGCTTGAAATTCACCAGCGTATAGTTAAACTCGTCAACTTTTGTACCCATGCGATTTTCAACCCAATCACACTTGAATAACAAAGAATTCATTCCATTAAGATACTGAACTTCAATAATGTCTGTTAGTTCCCCATAGTATTTTATATCACCCACAATGGGGTTTTTATCCTTCCGGCTAGAATAACTCATTTGTTCGGCTTTTATAAAAACTCCTCTATTTTGAGTTTTCTTTCCCTTATCAAGTCTCTTTGTTCAAAATTTAAAACTGCTAAGAATATAAGTGTTGAATCTGACCGCATCCTTAAGAGGACCTAAAGACAAGCATTTGATTTCGTCGGATACTTGCACACTGTCACGTCCCAATTTATTAACCTATAGTATATTAAATTAAATGTCAATATAAAAGTATAGTAGTTATTCACAATTCAACTATTAGTTATGATATTTTCGCTTACATAATCCTTAAACCATTTGTCGAACTCATCGTTGTGAAGACGATTAACACGATGCTTTTGTGAATCTTGAGGATACTTTAATAAAAGTTCCGCAAGATGCTTTCTACAAGTAAACAAATAGCCATATGTCAATTCCACAAAAAATATAAAAATGGTTTTCAAAAACACCAAATACTTATAATAAAACTTACTCAACAAATGGCGCCACTGCCTCAGTGTTGGTAAGAACGTGCCGATGAGCTTGCATATACATTACAGAAATCAAGTTCAAATTGAAAATTTTTCCCAATTGCACGACCATTTATATGCCCCCAATCATCATTTCTAGCCGGTCGGTTAGACTTAGTTTCCACATCCACATACTGGGAACAAAAATTCATGCATTCCTGAAGAATAACAGAGTTGGCAATCGAGGCCTCGGGATGAGCCCGATTACCAACGTAGCCTTTTAAAGTGTGGAGGTACCTTTCAATCGGATACATCCAACGGTAAAGGACACGGCCAACAATTAAGAGTTCGTCCGAAAAATGTATAAGCAAATGTTCCATCACATTAAAGAAACCCGAAGGAAATATCTTCTCAAGGCTACAAAGTGTATGGGCCATCCGATCTTCAAACTTTTCCAAATCAGCTGCGGTAACTACTTTTGAGCACAGTATAACAAAGCAATTACTTAATTCAATCAAGACTTTGACAATATGAGTGGGCAATACACTTCTCGCGGCTATTGGAAGTAATTATTGCATTAAAATATGATTATCATGGATCTTTAATCCTGAAATATTTCTTTCTTACATGTTCACGCACCGTGAAATGTTCGAAGAGTAGCCATCAGGAACTTTAACATTCTACAACACTTTTAAAAAAATCTCCTTCTCTTTGTTACTCATCGTGTACTCTGCTGGGGGGAGGCACTCTAGATTTGACCCTCGTGGTTGAGGATGTAGCTCTGATCTAATACTCAATTTTTTTAGATCTTTTCGAGACTGTAAATTGTCTTTTGTCTTCCCTTTAGTACCCAACAATGTAAACAGGACATTATCGCAGACGTTTTTCTCAATATGCATGACATCAAGATTATGTCGAATAAGATTATCCTTCCAATATGGCAATTCAAAAAATATGCTCTTTTTTTCCATCCAAATCTACATTTTTGAACTACCTGTTTACTTTTTTCTAACGCCTCTCTTTCCCTCCTTCTAAAGACATCTTCCATCTTATATTCACATTCAACGTCAAGATCATTCAACTGTTGCAATACTTGTAAGCCCGAAAGTTTAAGTGGGGCTGGACGTAATTCTGCCCTCCCATTAAATGGTGCCTTCTGCCTACGAAGCCTATGGTGCGAGTCTAAGAATCGACGATGACCCCAATAACAGAACTTTTTACCCTTATCTAATCGCATTGACTGGTGGTCTTCGTTACAGCAAGGGCAAGCAAATGTACCTTTTTTGCTCCATCCCGATAACATCGCATAAGCGGGGAAATCGTTAATGGTCCACAACAACGATGCATGCAACTGAAAGAACTCCTTACTTGACGCATCGTAAGTGCGTACACCATCAACCCATAGCTCAATCAACTCATCAATCAATGGCTATAAAAATACATCAATCTTGTCTTCGGGTCCTTTTGGTCCATCTATAAGAATAGACAAAATCAAGTTAGGTTGCTTCATACACAACCACGGAGGTAAGTTGTAAATAATGAGGATAACTGGCCATGTGCTATGCTTAATGCTCATATTACCAAACGGATTAAATCCATCAGTAGCTAACCCAAGTCTAACATTGCGAATCTCCCTCGCAAAAGAAGGGTTTTTCTCATTAAAATTTTTCCAAGCAGGAGAGTTAGCGGGATGTCTCATTACACCATCGTCGATCCTTTCTTCAGCATGCCATTTCATTAAAGGAGCTGAATAGGATGACCAAAATAATTTCTACAATCTCGATTTCAAAGGGAAGTATCTCATTTTCTTCACGGATACCTTCGGACCATGGACACCATCAATACTTGAGTCCTCATCTTTATATCGAGAAGATACGCATATGCCACACTTTTCAAGACCCTCGGTTTCATTATGAAACAACATACAGTTATTTGGACATGCATCCCATGTCTCGTACTTGAATCCTAAGTCTTTTTTTAGCTTGTTGGCTTGGTAGTAAGACTTGGGAATTCTAGCATGCGGAAACATCCTCCCCAAAAATTTCAATAAAGCCGTGAGAGAACAATTTGTCCAACCATGAAGTTGCTTCATTTGCAAGAGTTCAACAACAAATGACAATTCGGTAATCCTAGGCGGACAATTTTCATAGAAGTCGCATTGAGCCTTTTTCATAAGTGTATAGTACTCTGGAACATCTCCGTCGGATTCAA
Source organism: Sambucus nigra (assembly GCA_949130495.1). Lineage (NCBI taxonomy): Eukaryota > Viridiplantae > Streptophyta > Magnoliopsida > Dipsacales > Adoxaceae > Sambucus > Sambucus nigra. The sequence goes on along the minus strand of OX422209.1, from coordinate 53,935,861 downwards.
AGACATCTTCGGTGTTATATTCCTCCTCACGTATATTGTCATGCGCGTGGGAAATACCTATTCCCTCTTGAACCATTGTAACCATGCTATCTCGAGCACTTAGTTCAACAGGTATAGGTATATCATCAACTAACATATCATCCTATGGAGTATTTATATTGCTTCTTACACCACCAAAAGTTTCTTCGTGAAAAATCCAAACCTTATATGTCTTGTCGAAACCATGCATCTCAAGGTGATCTCTCATAGTTTGTCGGGCGTGGTACACTCGATTTGCACATCTCTTACAGGGGCAATATATTTTCGTTGCCTCAATGTTTTTATTAGCATATGCATAGTTAAGAAACCCTTCAATCCCATTAATGTATTCCTTTGAACACCGATTGCGAAAATCAATCCAACTCTTATCAATGGTTCCCATATATGAATCTAAAAAAAAATGTCAGTAAATTTATATTTCATAATATAAAGATAAAGAGATTAATAATGTTTTCGCAAGATGATGAAAAGCTAAAAAGATTAATAATGGAAAACATGAATTCCTAAAAAGATTAGCACATAAAAGGAGAACAAACTATAAAATAAGAACATAATTTATCACATCAATTTAAGTATTATTATGGCTAACTAAACCGAGCAATTCAAATTTGAAATATTGAAGTATTAATGCACGCATGATAATGGAAAGTATCAAACAAAAATTCACACAATCAACTAATTAATATCTACATCACTAAACATTTACACATTAAAAAACTCATAAGGCACATACCCATTTTCATCCTTGTTTGAATCTGTATGCTCATTTTCTTCTTCACGTGGCACAAACTCGTCATCATCACCAATGATTTTTTTTTTTTACTCTTTGAACCACTTTTTTTTATTTTTATCTTTGTTTTGAATTGCCGAATACAATTCATGTATTCCCAATTCCTTCAATTTTGCTACATTCTCTTCTATTCTCTTCCTCTTTTCTTTCTTGTACTCCTTCATTGTCACAAACTTTTTCTGAGAAAAGATATGTAATTAAAGAAGGAATGAGACTCATATTACTTCTTTAACATGTTAATTTCATTTCTATACTTGCTCTCAAAGCAGTTGTAGAACTTTAATGACTCATTTGGTTCGAGGTTTGAAAAAGGAATTTAGGATTCCTGGAATTTAGAATTCCCCTCATCTATAATACAATGTTTGGTTGGAAATTTGGGAGGAACTTAGAATTACTAGAATTTATAATTCCTACAAAATTGGAATTCTCATTTCCCCTCTAAAATGGGGGAATCCTATATTCCCGGGCATTCTAGTTTACTTTTGTGGTGAGACAAAAATACCACCTTGCATAAACTCACACATACATTATCTCTCTCTTACACACACACACACACACTCTCTCTCTCTCTCTCTCTCTCTCTCTCTCTCTTTCACACACACACACATATACACTCTCTCTCCCTCTCTCTCTCTCTCTCACACACACACACTCTCTCTCTCTCTCTCTCTCTCTCTCTCACACACATACACACACACTCTCTCTCTCTCTCTCTCTCTCTCTCTCTCTCTTTATCTCTCTTACACATACACACACACTCTCTCTCTCTCTCTCACAACATACACACAAATAATCTCTTTCTCTATCACACACACACGCTCTCTCACATATACACACGCTCTCTCACACACACACACACACTCTCTCTCTCTCTTTCTCTCACGTTATTTCTCTCTCTCTCTCAAACACACACACACACACACACACACACACACACACATATACTCTTTCTCACACACATATATACACATACACACACACTCACACACACACACACACACACACTCATCACATACTCAAATCAAGTAGAAGGGTATTTTAATTAAATGACATTTATTCCTAATATGGGAAAATAATTTAGATGCCGAAAAAAAAAGAATTCCCGTTCGAACCAAACAATGGAAAGGAATTCAAGATTCCAGGAACTTAGAATTCCTGGAATCAAGAATTCCCATCCCTTTTCTAAACCTCAAACCAAACGATCCCTAAATCATTTTTATCCTTGCCTTTAGCTTTGTAGTAATAAGACCCAATATCATTTAACTTCATTCTTAGAAATACATAAAGAAAAGATCTACCAATCATAACTTTACATCAAAAACCTAATCAATCGTTCTACAAACCTCAAAGACATAAAAAAAACACATTAATGGTTTGGGAGAAGAATAATTTTAGGATCTTTGAATAATTGGTTCATGCATTTAAGAATTTCTTTAAAAATTAAATAAAAAATTATTATAGAATCATTGAGCCAACATGAACCATAATGCTATATAACATCAAACAAAATAAATAGCCTATTATAGATCTTCTTATTAGGTCACATTGAAAGCTACAAAAAAAATTAAAATCAACAAATAAGCATCCACTCTTTATTTACATTTTATATAAGTATTATACATATGGTTATTTATTTACAGTTTTATGTATATGGCATCATTAATTATGTCTAAAGAATAATTTTTGATCACCCATTGTTACCATTGTGCAACATACTATTTACAGTAGCATATTTTGAAGAGGAAAAATAATAAATAAATTAATAACAATAATTTATATGTTGTTTTCCTCAAAAAAAGTAAAGATGAAAACTTACCATGAAAAGAAAATAACGGGAGAGATAACGCAGCTGGGGGAGGGAGAGAACGCAACTGTGGTGGGGGAACACAGCTGTGGTGGTGGGGGGGGGGGGGGGGGGAGAGCGCCGCTGTGGTCTGGAGAAGAAACGACAGTGGGTGGGGGGGGGGGGGAGGGGGGGCAGTTTGGGTTTGTTCGATTTGGTTGGAGACGATTTGGGTTTTTTGTTTTTTGTTTTTGTTGAGGTGGGAGGTTTGGTTAAAGTGTTAGAGGGGGAGTTGAAAACAATTAGTGGTGGGAATCAATTTTTTTAGCCGTCTTATTTGGTTTATCTTTTGATACAGTAAGTATTTACCGTCTCATTTTCTTTACTTTATAAGACGGATATAATTAATCGTATCAAAAAGTGACCTTTTTTGAGACTGGTATAATTAACCGTATCAAAAAATGACCCTTTTTTAGACGAATATAATTAGCAGTCCCAAAAAGTAATAGTTTTTGAGACGGCTAATTATATCCGTATAAAAAAGTATGTTTTAAAGACTATATTTTGTCTGTCTCAAAAAATAGAGTCTTAAAAGTAACTTTTTTTTGTAGTGGGGATTGAATGTTATTATTGTGTTGTGGTTGCAATTTGAGCATGAAAAGAGTAAGAAATGAAAAGAAAAAGAGTGAAAAAGAGAAAGTTGAAAAGAAAAGAAAACAAAAGAAAAAAGAAAGAGAAAGAGAAAGAGAAAGAGAAAGAGAAAGAGAAAGAGAAAGAGAAAGTTGTTTATAGTGTTTGTAATGATTCAATAATCCTTGTTACTCTCTCGATTGTTATATCTAATGCTCGTTTGGAAATCATTTCTCCAATTTTGAAATTGCCCACTTTTTTCCATTTTCCCGAGTTTCATCCCCAAACACCTTTGAATCCGTATATACATCCCTTTCATTTTGTACCCTAACCTAGCCTGCATTACAACCATATTAAAGTCCTATGTGATCTTAAGTTGATGTAATTAAAAGGTTTAAATAGTTTTGATAATCTGTGAAAATGCATTTCGCCTCTTTTATATGTACGGTATCTTTCACTGAGATTACAATTTTTATTTCCTATATAGCGTTACTCAATTGTGACATGTGCGCGACCAAGTTTCCCTTTACATTTACTCCTTATGCCCGCATGTCCCGTGTGTTACCTCCCTGTTTCAAGTGATTTCATTTAATGAGTGTAATGTTCGTGAGGATTGACTTTTATGCATGCTTTGATATTTAGTTTCCGAGTTATTTAAGTTTTTTGCCAAATCATACTTTGTATATGCTCACTCCCCTACCACATGTTAAAGTTTCAATTCATTGAGGTGTATTCGATAATGTTAATAACTACGGACTTCTCATGTGAATTTGTTTACTTTGTTAATAACATGTTGAAATCTTGTTCGTATTGTTGAGTTTGTCGCTTGCTTGATTGGGCATATTTTGAGGAAACTTTATGATATTTGTGGGTATCATCATTGAAAACCCTCACAAGACGGCACTCGTCCACTAGGGTAACCTAGGGGTTTAACGGCTTATTGCATATGCTAAATGCAATCGAATCACCCGCGAAAGTAGCATTATTTTTTTATTTCTTTTATACCATACTTTTGTACTATCTCTTGTTTTGGTTTACTTATTATTCTTGTGCATCCTATTTCATTGCTAGGGACTAGCAATGTGTAAGTTAGGGGGTAAATAATACGAAAATATTGCGTATTTCATCCGTCGAACCTACGCATTTTAGCCTCCTCAGATGCCCTAATCTCTATATTTAAGCCCGTTAACCAGACAACCTCGGTTTATATTGTTAACATGCTATATGATGTATAATTGGGCTTTTGTAGGTATTTAGGTACTAAGTATGGAGTTCAGATGCATTCTGGTGAATTTCCGTACACAATCGCACGTTCAAGGGCAATCCGATCATTTCACAGTTTGGGCACCTGGCCCGACATCTCCACGGAAGTTGTATCCCTCCTCGCTAGCTTCACGTGGCTTCAAACGGTGCGTGATTCCGAGTCCATATGATGAAGTTACGGCGATTTTAGCGGAGAAGAATTGCATGCCAAAACAGGGGAAATTGCAGTCTACCCTGCTTGATCGATCGATCGAGCCTGGGGGTCGATCGATCGACCCTTCACAATTTTTGCCACGATTTCTACTGTCGATCGATCTACTAAAGGGGTCGATCGATCGATCCCTTATTTTTCTGCAGATATTTTGTTTGCTTTTCTTTCTTCTTTTCTTTTATACCAACTTACTATATAAGCTAATTTTTGTTGTAATAAGAGGAATTCTGATATAGATAGTTTTACATTACATATTAGGTTAGGGTTTGATTTGGAGAGCTCATTTTCTTCCCTTTTTGTGGTGACAACCAATTGGTTTTGTAAGATTGAATTATTCATTTTCATCTCCTTTAATATAGTTTGTTCTTCATCTTTCCTTGAATTGTAATTTAGTTTCCAAGCTTTGTAGTTAGTTTAATTGCTTTAATTCTTGCTTTCCTAGTTTAATTAACATAATTTAGTTTAATTCATCATGCACCCTTAGATAAATAGGGTCGGGATTTCATTTCTGCCATTTTCGGGCCCCGAGCTCCGAAAATTATGTTTTGTGTAAAATTGCGTTTAATTGAACCCGCGCAACTTAAAGTCGAATTATTATGCGTTTAACTTTCTATGTCATGCATCGTTAGTGTTTATAGCGATAATCCGAATTTAATCCGCGTCTGACCATTTTTGATTAAATGTTTAATCTCGCAACTTTGGGTCATATTCCTTATTATGTGATGTTTATGCTTAATTGAAAATGCTCAATTAAATGTTTTCGAACCGAAATTCTAATTATTAGTTGTTTAGCCCATGGTGGGGATGCGATCCCGACTCTCGTTTTATTAATTGTAGTATAGTGTTAACTTCTTCCTTTTAAAACCATTCCCAACCATGACCTTTTCATTCATTTATTTTACACTTTTATTCCTGAAGTAATTAAACAATTAAAATAAAAAATTCAATCACTCCCTGTGGATTTCTTACGATACCCAACTTACCACTGTGCTTGCTTGTCAAGTGTAGTTGTAGTTTAGGTTTTTTCATCGCGGCGGTGAAACACACGATGATTGTGTCCTCACACGAACACACTTTTACCGCTCCATCAATATACACAACAAGTATAATTATACCTATCACAGTCATAAGTATAATAACCATCCCTCCGAGCTATAACTCGAGGATGCATTCTCATAGTGCCTATCCAAATCCGGATTTTCTCACAATACCACGGTACCAAGCCAGACTCTCTTATGGTCATGATAAAAATACACAACGGTGGAGGCAGTCATGTTCCCCCTGCAAGTGGAGTACACACATAGCACTCGAACGCCGGACGAGATGACCCGGGGATATACTATCCCTGCTCCTCAAGCCAAGGAATTCACCCACATCGCGCAACCGCCCTAGATCGCACTAGAGAAAATATATAATCTAGTTGTTCCAACCCTACGCCAAAGGAAAGCCCGTGGAATCAGTCTCTAAGATACAAATATACCAATCACAGATAGATATATATGTATTTTTGTATCATAGTATATATAATGCAACAACGTCATATATATATATATATATATATATATATATATATATATATATATATCACTTTTTAATACACATGGCTATAGTTGCCAAACTCTCACAGTGATAGCCAATAACCCCGAATGTTCCCATTCGTAATAGTATATAAGTATTCGCACACTCATAATACTAAACTTATAAGTATTCTCTTACTTAAAATATCACTCGCACCTTAACAACGTTTAAGGATTTATGTATATTCTCCAAATATACCAATCCATACTAATTAAATAAGTATACTCTCAACTTATTTTAAATCCTATAGATATCGCGTTACCTATAATAATAGTCATCATTGGACGTATCTGGTAACCCCTCAATCATCTTTAGCCGATATCCTAAATTCCATCCCAATCGCCTCATAGAATTTACCTAGCCATAATCGGCACAATATTATATTTTCTACACGCATCATTGTTTGTATAATCGCCCGCCGAAATACTAAGCCAAACATTCCTAAATAAATAAGTCATGGATTCCATTTTCCACGAACCCAAGGTTTCCTCTTATACTCAAAAATAATTCGGAGGTCCCCACTATATTTTAGGAACCCTAAATATCTAATTCCTCGATCTATTTTATTTTCCTTGAAAATATACTTTTAGTGCCACACGATTATAGCACCCTCCTAGATCCCATAGATTCCCTCAAGCGGCTAGATATTAATATACTAAATGAATATTTATTTCCTCAAACAAGTAATCTAGAAACAATAAAATTTGGAATTTACCCCATTTAAACAACACTAGCCGAAACTACCAAAAATTCTGAAGGGTCGATCGATCAACCCTTGGCCGTCGATCGATTCGGACAGCTTCTCCGAGAAGATGTTTCGATCATTAAATATTCCCCCAAGCTTTTAGCTCCTCTCCTAACATCCTCCAACCTCAATCAATGACATATACACACATAAAGAGGGTTCTAAACATCCTAGAACCCATAACTAACAATCGATTTCACCCCAAATTGGATATTATTCGGGGTTTATCCGTTAAACTTCCGAAAACCCGTTTTGATTCACGAAAACCCATCCCAAAAATTCTTATAGTTTTACACTAACAACTATAATATGAGATTTATGCTTAAAAGAAAGAAAGCAAGTAAACACTTGCCTCGTGGATAAAATCCGATGATCTCGAGTAGAATCTCGCAGAGTTTCACCGAAAATCCCTTTTTTCTCTCCTCTTCTCTCTTCCTTTATTTTTCTTTACTTTCTCCCACTCTCCCGTGCCTTATATAGGGAGAAATAAGGATTTATCCCATATAAACCCAAAAATGACTCGTTTACTCAATTACGAGTCCCTATTAGTCCAAAAGTCCCCGGAACCTAAACACTACTCCCGGATACTCTATTCTGACTATCTCGACCATTCTGAAACCAACTGCGCACTCAAAATCTCCATTAGATTCACTTAACTACAATTTACTAATTAAACCCAACATAACTCAATACGGGTTTTCCAATTAATATATTGTCCTTTGTTGCTTTACCCGACTGCAACATGTAATTAAAATAATCCAACTCATTTACTTAGTCTCAAAAGTAAATGTAACACACACCAGTAATGATCAAATGTTCATAAATCCCAAAATTACTATTCACAAAATTTTCCTTAATCTCCAAATTACACCCACTTATGAGATTTAATTATCCCTAAAAGTGCGGGGTGTTACATACTTCCCCCCTCACGACGGAATTTCGTCCTCGAAATTCAGATATAACCTGCACCACCAAGCTAGGATCGCTAATTACCCTACGACCTAATACACCAAAGTCGAAAGGTACTAACACAATGTTCCCCTACCATGTCCCGCCTATCTCAAGGCGGATGCTCTAACGTACTAGCTTAACCACAAGCTTATCTAAATCTCCATATGCTGCAACGCTACCTCTGTCGTAAGGTTGACTCTAACGTCCCATCACAACTAGTGATTTTATATCCTCTTATAAAGAATATGACCCTATAACTGTCGCTCTAACTTATTGATCCCATTAGAGATCCATTATTCTAAGCGTCCACTCATCTACATCAAGACATATAATTTCCCTAAAAAAGGAGACTACACTAGCGCTTGACTATTTGCGTCAGTCTTCTCGCTTATCTTAGGTGTGCTAACTCTTATTGCACAAATATACTTGGATCACTGCGTACCTCTTATGACGTTCCATCCAACCCATTCCAAATCCATTTATAACTACCTCGTAGCATAGTCGTCGGCTTTATATAAAATCAACTTACCAAGGTGCTCATACACCTTTTTAACCTGTGCCCATCTGCACAACCATTGTAAACATTTGACGCGTAACACTCTCTCTAATCAATGGGCCTCATTTCCTCGGCCTAGTACTAACACCTGGGTTTTTCTAACCCGAATAATTAGAAATTCAATTCCTCCTATACCCGGAAGTCCAGTCCTTCTTAAAGTTAACCCATGAATCTTCTCGTGGTTAACTCATCACAATCTCCTAATATTGGCTCCACTAGTCCTTCTGACCTTATATCCTAATAATCCTACGATCGATGTGTTTCCAACACACATAAATGAGTACTATCCTAACTATATCCCTAGTGCCCAAGACCTTTGTCAACTTTCGACATTTGCTCAGTTTCATGCGTGGGACATCTCGCAAAGAAAAATCCAAACAAGGAACCCTCCCATTACATTACTCCCTCGCATCGTCGGTCATCGAGATATAACGATCTAAGGCACACCAACGGGACGTTCTAAAATCCTGACTCACTAACCTACTAACACTCTTATACCACTATATCCTTCTATCTTAGAGAAATGGAAAATCTAACTAATTGGGGCGTTTAATCTCTGCAAAGGTGTTACGAATATTTTACCCAAACATATTTCCTCTAAATTTGCCTTCTATTCAAGGCCTGGCTATAAGCCTTAAATCACTTTTTTTTAGTTTGCCTCACCCACATACTTGCGATGAAAGGAACATTCTAGTGATTTTCCACTGCACATCCATCTCCATAAGTATACAATTATTACACGGCTCTCAGTCCATAGTGTTTTCTCCACACTAGGTGACTTATTATCAAAATAACATCCTTGCATCTCGTAACATCTCTCCACTCCTGACGTTCTTTAAGGTTCATGCGTGGAGTGTCTCGCAAGAAAAATCCAAACAAGGAACCCCTCCGATACACTGCTACTTAACTTTATCGGTTATGGAGGTCCGTTGGCTTCAAATATGCAACATGGATAACCCTATCCCCTCTTTCAACAAAAGGTGGTATTAACTCCTACTTCCTTCTAGGAGTCGTACCACAAGGCGCTTGCACTAACACTAGGTCCTTTGCGCAAATAATAATGAGCTTAAACTCATAGCTTAACAATTAATCTTGCATACTTTAAATCATATATATAAGGTCTCCACGCACTCGAATCGTAATAATGAAACATCTGCTCACCGAAGTTCCATCTACCCATATAATAAAGGCGAACTCAACCTGTACCCAGGTGAGATATCACAATAACAACCTGTTCCACCCTGGAACCGTGGAAACGATAGTCTTCCAATCATTATCATGCCATCGCTCCGATAATCCACAAATATATTACACTTACAATAGTACTATACTTGTATAACACACACAAAACGAGCAGTACAACCCAGATTCAAATCCAAAATAGGACCCCGCTACCATGGAAAACATACAGATGTACCCTATATATAATGTTACTGATACCGCCACAAAGCATAAATTACACACACAAAATACTGTGACTCAGTCTTGCCACACAAAATATACCCCCTTCGTCTGATGTGAAACTTATAAGGACATTCTTGCCAATATCCCTGACGGATCTAATTGGTTCCCGAACATATTACACTTGTTTTAACCGAACCAAAACTATAATCGATGCCCCACCTCGGCACCCTATTCTTGTCCTTTAAGTCTTACCGGACAAGATCAAAGCGTATGGTTGTACACTCCACATTGCAACATTCCCCACCTCTGACCATCCTGGCCATGTTAAAGTTATCAGTATCTTGGACTCTATAGCCTCGATCTTGATAATCGCCTTCATAGTCCCCTTTACTTCTTCGTTAAAAGGAAACTCCACTACAGGCTTTAACAACCCTGTTTCAAAGAATTCCTCGGGTGGATGCCCACTGATATGGTTTCATGAAAAAAAATTCTCCATAAGTGTTTGCAACACGTAATAGTGAGCTTATCATTCCTCTGAAGGACTCTCCCTTCATTGTACCTTCTTAATTCGGCACAAAGTTCACTTATCCCTATCACTCTTTATTCACTGTCGGCCTCTGACCGATCCTCATGTGAATAATGCAAGAACTGCATTCTCTTCATTTTTGATGAATCAAAGGAAGTAACGGTTAAATCCATCCGTAAGATCCCTCTGTGAGCAAGACATCATGCTCCCCCGAGCATGGTGACCACCATTCCCACCATTTCAATATTGCTCCCATGAGTGAAAAAATCTCCTCAAATTTTCACATATGGGTATTTCCATATCCTTCTCTAAGCCAAAGCTTCTGAACCTTTTACTTCCGCTGAATCACGTTACACTTTCCCCGCACAGCTTAACTTCAACGCATGGTCCTTATCAAGGATCCTTTAAACTTTTTCTCAATTTTCTTCACTAGGTAATTCAAATCAGCACCACTCTCTATACTAAAGTGGTACGTAAATAAATATAACTACTATGCTTTACTAGTCGTTGCAGCAATCCTTTACCATTCCACAAGGGGAACGACCTCTATTGTGATCCTAGTCTCCGACTTCAACTAACTGCTCCAGCTAAGCCCCGCCTCCTGCTTCCCTCATCACAGCCTTCCTTGGTCGCCCTTCCTTGATCAGCACACGAACCTCGAACGAGCGCTCAAAAGATTTACTATAATCTTATATAATGGAAGGAGAATGAAAACTCAAAAGATGAATCAACAATCCTCATCATAAGGCTCTATATCAAATCTACAGCAACCCTAAAAGCGTAGTACGTCCGCACAGATTCCTAAGGACACTAGAACCTGATGCTCTTATACCATCTGTGACACCCCGCCCAATAAAATATCGAGTGATTAATACTATATCAAATTAAAACAAGAGTCTCATATGGTTCATTCTCAACATCACTATTGAAAACCAATTTAATTACTAATAACCTATTAGGCCGGCATCAAAATATTAATTAACTAATATTTTTAATCAAACCATCAAATAAAACAATCACACAGTTTATGTATACGAACTGAAATGAAATAAAATAGCCGAACACTCGCTTTTAGCATAATAAAACCAAATAGAATGCAACACTAAAAAGGCGGTAAAAGAATAAATATATACAGTTGGGCTATCGGCCTGAATGTTTCTACAATACCTCCTATCTAGATTACAAGGATAAATGCATCTACAGTAAACCTGTACGAATCCACAACTGCTGTAGCAAACGTGAGAATCGAAGGAATCATCATCCAGGCATCCATGTGTCTCGACAACTATATATATATAACAAAATAGGGGAAGAAAATAGAAAAACGGGTCAGAGCCCGAGTTTGAAAATATTTTGCAAGTGCATAAATGCCATATTTAAAAATATGAAATTTTCTCATATTTAAATTGGTATCACACTCCCATGAGATACCCCTCACCCCCTTTCTAATAATTCACTTCTATCGCATACCTTAAAAACAACCTAGTTAAGCTACCCTGCCTAACTAATTCGTTTCCCGCAATCTCTGAAAATCCCCATAAACCCAAGTACTAAGGGCTAAACTTCACCCCATTCCCAACACTGAGCTACGTTCGTGTGTGGGGTGTCTCATGAAGCAAAATCCAAACAAGGAACCCCCCGATACACTACTAGTAGGAAATGTTGATCATCGATATCCGTTAGGCCCTCAGCACATGACGCGTATATATATAGCTCGTATAAATATTAACACATTGATATTCCCTATATGTACCCATCAGCTCAGAGACGGCAACCTCGGCTAGGGTGATGGCCGAGGTTAGAAGGGCTTTAGATTGGCAACCAACTATCTTGTCCTATACAAGGTCGGCCATGGCCGACGTTACTAGGCGCCTCATAGTCGTGCAATAGTTGAGGTCTTCATGGTACATGGGGGTAGTTATTCATCAGACCATCCAGGGATGACAACCTTGGTTGGAGGCAGGCCGAGGTTATAAAAACTACACCATCAACATAACCAACCCCGACGAAGAATCATATGATGTTCCTAATCTACACCTGCTTAGCCTCAGCCCAGGCCGACCTTATGACTGCTTACCTTACCTCGGCTTCACCCAAGCCGAGGCTACCATGATTAAACCTCAGACTGGACAACAACCAGACTTCACCAACCTCGTACTCTTCCAGGCCGAGGTTGGGACCAATCACAAATGGCCGAGTCTTCATCAACACATGTAAGGTTGGGAACACGTGTACACAATCAGTTATAACCGAATCATTCCCCTCATGTGAGAGAATATTGAGGTTATCATTATCTACATAAGATCAGCCAGGTGTCATTCTCATACTGGTTCAATCCTCGTGCACATGCTCATTGCATGCTTGTGTGTGTGTGGGGGGGGGGGGGGGTACATTACACCCCCCAAGCACTATATATAGAGGTCATCCTCTACCTTGTAAAGCATCCAAAATTAGCAACCCTAGTTGAAACTCTGTCCAAATATACAGTAGAGAGAGAAAGCTTGAGAGATTGTATCCAAGGCCATTAGTGCCCTCATACAGTGATATTAATCATACACTTGTGCAGTAGACGTAGGCCTGATTGGCTGAACCACTTATATTCCGGTTTTAATTCTCTTCTCCTCACCACAATCTCTTATACATATATAGTATACTGATATGCTTCCATTATTATCACTAGCTTGAGCATACAAACAGCTTGACTGGTGGTGTGATTTCCATCATCATCATTTTGGCGCCGTCTGTGGGAACGAGAAGCTGTCTCTTCCTCATTATTCGCTTAACCTCACCGGAGACTCTGGTGGTGAACCAGGCCTCACCCCTTACGTGGAGCTGTTTCACCATTGAAAGAGGTCCTGTAAGGTATTAAGCTCATCAACTACACCAGCTCTTATGTGCTAACACATGGCACCAAAATTACCACCACCTCTTCCGCCGACTGATGCGGGAGGACCTGGCTCCAGTCAGGCACCGCCCCAATCTGAAATGGCGAAGGTGGCCGCAGCCTTGAGGTCTTTGGCTACAGTGCAGCAAGAAATGCATGAGCTATTTTCACAGCTCAGCCAAAATATAATGAGGCCACCTGGGGTCTCTTCGGAGATGATTACTCCGACGGCTGTCCAGGCGCACCCAGAAGCCAGGGGACCACGCCAGGCACCGCGAAAGGATCACCCTACGCCCCAGCGGAGGAGGGACGTTGCTGACCCTAGGCGCTTGCGCCTGGGGAGGCAAGGAAACCCTTGCCCTAAGGATAGGTATGATGATCTAGAGGCGAAAGATGTCCCAGAAGATTGTTGAGAGCCGTATGAGGTTTTCGAATAACACAGCTCGTCCTATCTAACGGAGCCAGGGTTGTGAAGGGAGAAGAGGTGGAGAAGCCCAACAACGAGGATCAACTTTCGATCGATTGAGCATAGGGTCAGCCTTCGAAAGGCTCAACCCCATAAATGACCTAAGACATAGGTTGTCAAGGTCAATGAGTGCAGTCGGCTCATAAAGGGAAGAGAGGCAATGTCGGCCTCATTAGGGACGAGGAAGAGACCAAGAAGAGGTCAACATAGACGTTGTACTGCGTCTGGGGAACCCTCAGTCCACTCCTTGGAGGTGGCTGGGGACAAACTCGTCTAGGCCGACATTGCAAGACTATGGAATGACTCCATCCAACGTCTTGAGGACAAGATAGGAGACCTCATCAAAAGTCGGGATCCACTGTAAAGAGGTTTCTCAAAAGGCTCTCTGTTTGTGGCTAAGATAGTAAGCTCACCTACCTAGCCAAGTTCAAGACACCTATAGTGACTCCCAAGTATGATGGTAACACCAATCCTATACATCATATTGAGATGTACCAGTCAGCGGCGGACATTTACTCAATACTAGATGAGATGAAATGTCGGGCCTTCTCTGAGACTTTGATGGGAGCTGCACACATATAGTTTACTTCTCTTTCGAAGAATTCAATTGAGAACTTTAAGGGCTTGGCTCAATGGTTCATTCAAAATTTATGCTTTGGGGTAAGATCTCAAAAGAAGACCACCCATCTGTTGTATGTCAAGCAAGGCAAGCACGAGAGCCTAAGAGACTACATCACCAGGTTAAAGAAAGAAAAAGTCGAGGTTAAAGATTATGGAGAGAATATTGCCATGATCGCCCTCATAGGAGGTCTTCAGCAGGGGAAGTTGTTATGGAAACTTGCGAAAGATCCTCCAAAGTCCATGGAAGAGCTATTGGCAACTGCGGGGAAGGTTATGAATGCTGAAAAGGCCATGGCCTCTAAGTATGAAGACGAGAATGACGGAAGTAGCAGAAAGTTCCAAAGAAAGAAGGATGGAAAGAAGAGGCCAGTCGATGACAAGTTAGCACATTATACCCCTCTTACTGTAAGCTGCGAACACATCCTCAATGAGATCAAGAATGACCAATCCCTAAGATGGCCAGAGATGCTGAAGGTTCCTCTACGTAAGAGGAACCAGAACTTATGGTGTGAATTCCACCAAGACCATGGCCATATAATAGACAAGTGCTTTGTCTTAAAGGATGAGATCGAGAAGATGTTAAAGTCAGGAAAGTTGAGGAAGTACGTTGATAGTAAGGCTCCCAAAAGCGGAAGAGATGACCCTAAAAAGAGGAGAAACCATAGGTGTCATGATGATACCCCAGTAAAAAGGGGCGATGACTCAGATGTCAATGATGAAGATGATCCTGACCTCCCACCAAAGGATGATAACACCCCGTGAAGAGGGTTGGTATGATATCCTTTGGTGTTAAGACCATATGCGGAGGACTTGCAGGGGTGGTTCTGAAGTGGCTGATCGCAAAGCTCATGTCGCAGAGGCCAAGTCAGTGGCCAAACTTGAAATAGTAAATCTGACGTCTCTCGAAACAACGCAAAAGAGAAAGAAGGTGGACATGGACACTCTCATAGTCGGGTTCTCCCGACTTGACTTCAAAGGCATCTTAGCTCCACATGATGACCCTTTGGTATTCACAACAAGAGTTCATGGATGTGAGGTACAAAGAATTCTTGTAGACGGAGAGAGTTCAACAGATGTGATTTTATGACCCTGCTTCAAAAGCCTAGGCCTTAGCAGAGCTTGGATGGTACCCTATTATCATCCGTTAATGGGGTTCAGCGGTGAAAAGTTCCATCTGCTGGGAATGTATGAGATGGACGTGCGAATGGGCGATGAGTGGCCTAAGAGGTTAACTCGGAAGATTAATTTTTTTGTTATAGACGAAAATGTCTTCTCGGCCTATAACCTCATCATAGGAAAAGTATCCCTTAAGGAGTTTGAAGTCATGCCGTCGACGATCCACCAGATGCTAAAATTCCCGACCCCTATAGGGTAGGGGAAGTGCAGGGTGACCAGACCATAGCACCAGAATGCTACTTCAACTCGGCTGAAGAGAGAGAGGCTCATAAGAGAGAAACTACCACATATAACATTGATACACTTGACCCCAGAGATGAAACAAAATTGAAGAAAGGATAGGCCGCGGAAGAGGTAGAATCCATCATCCTCAATGAGGACGAGCCGGAAAAAACCATCCAGTCGACAAAGACTTAAAGGCAAAAATTAAGGAAGAACTGATAAACTTCCTGAGGAAGAGGTAGAGTATCTTCGCTTGGAGTCACGCGGACATGCTTGGCATCAGCCCTGAGGTTATGTACCACAAGCTGAATGTGACTAAGGACGCTAGGCCAATCAAATAATGACGAAGAATCTACTCTAGGGAGAAGTATGACGTCATCGAGGAAGAAGTTAGAAAGTTGGAAGAGGCTGAGTTTATCAGAGAAGTCATATATCCGGAGTGGCTATCGAATGCAGTCATTGTGCCTAAAGCCAACGAAAAATGGAGAATGTGCATAGACTTCACCGACCTGAACAAGTCTTGCGCAAAAGATAACTATCCCTTGCCTCAGATCGACCAGATGGTAGATGCAACTGCAGGACATGAGCTCATGAGCTTCATGGACACGTATTCAGGCTACAACTAGATATTCATGGATGCCAAAGACTCAGAGAAGATAGCCTTCATCACTGACATAGGGGCGTATTGCTACAAGGTTATTCCCTTTGGATTGAAAAATATGGGGGCAACATACCAACGTCTTGTGAATAAGATGTTTGAAGACCAAATAGGCAAGACTATGGAAATGTACGTTGACGATATGCTAATAAAGAGCTTAAAGGCCTGCACCCACGTAGCAGACCTGGAAAAGACTTTCGATACCATGGACTTGTACATAATGAAACTTAACCCTCCGAAGTGTGTCTTTGGGGTAGGATCTGGGAAATTTCTTGGATTCATTGTCAATCAGAGGGGAATAGAGGCGAACCCCAAGAAAATCAAGGCTTTGCTCGATATGAAGAAACCAAAGAGTATCAAGGACATTCAGAGGCTTACTGGAAGAGTAGCTGCACTCAACAGATTTTTTTTAAGAGCGACGGACAAGTGTCTTCCATTCTTTAAGGTTCTTACAAAGGCCTTCGAGTGGGACAAAGAGTGTGATGAGGCTTTTAATCATCTTAAGTCCTACCTCGGATCTCTCTTACTCGTATCTCGGCCTATAGCAGGAGGGAAGTTGTATGTGTATCTAGCAGTTTCTGAATCAGCTATAAGTGCAGCCATAGTACGAGAAGACGTTGGGGTCCAAAAGCCTATGTACTTCAATAGTAAGGCCCTTCAAGGTTCTGAACAAAATTATCCTCGGATGGAAAAGTTAGCCTACGCCCTAATACATGCTTCTAGGAAGATAAAGCCTTACTTTTAAGCCCATTCCATAGTCATCCTCACCGACTCCCTACTTAGACAGGTCCTCCATAAACCTGAGAAGTCGAGTAGATTGATGACATGGGCCATTGAGCTGGGAGAGTATGACCCTACTTATCAGCCCAAGGTGGCCATCAAAGGGAAGGCACTGGCGAATTTTGTTGTTGATTACACATGGGAAGAGACCGAGGTTGAGAATAATCTAGAGACTGCAGAAGGTCAAACAGCAACGTCTTCCGACACTCGGAAGAGGTTATGCCCAAGAGAGCCAAAGATGGAATAACCGAGAATGAGGAAGATCGGTACCTCTTTAGGTAAGGAATAATGTTGGAAGGTGGTTTATAATCAGATAAAGACATCTGGAAACTCTTTGTCGACGGGTCTTCTTGTGAAAGTGGAAGCGGTACGGGGATGATACTCTCACTACCGGATGGTACCAACATCGAATATGCCCTAAGGTTTAACTTCCAGGCATCAAACAACGAGTCAGAATACGAGGCCATGATATCAGGCCTCTCCTTGGCAAGGACCCTTGGTATAAGATGACTCCTCCTTCACAATGACTCAAGGTTGGTTGTTAATTAATTATTGGGGGTTTATGAGGGCAAGGATGAAAGGATGGCCAAATACCTGAAGAGGCGAAGGCTTAAAAGAGGTAAAGATGAAGAGAATACCTCGGCAAAATAACAGTCATGCATATGCATTAGCAAGGATAGCTTCGGTAACGAGGACAAATATCATAAGGACAATCCCTATTGAGATATTTCCCACAACGACCATTGAAGAAGAAGAGGTCAGTAACCCTTGCCTTAATTTGAACCTAGGGGACTCATGGATGGATCCCCTTATCAGATATATCAGAGAGGGGGTGCTACCGGAGTCAAAGTTAGAGAGGTGAAAATGGAGGTACAGAGCTACAAAGTTCTTAATAGTAGGAGATGTCCTATATAGGAAGGGATTCCTATTACCTCTCCTCAGATGCATTCATCCCACAGAAGTTCCCCACGTCCTACAGGAGGTACACGAGGGTTCTTGCTCCAATCACATTGGAGGGATACCTTTGGCGAAGAGGATTATCACGCAAGGATATTGGTGGCCGACCTTGGCCAAAGGTGTTACAACCTACGTGAAGAGGTGCGACAAATGTCATAGATTCTCCACTATCCCACATCAACCTCATCAGCCTATGATGTCAATCAGTTCCCCTTGGCCATTCTCAGTATGGGTAATTGACCTAGTAGGACCCCTCCTAAGGGCTGCAAATAATTATCAATTTTTTATAGTTGCCATTGATTACTTCTCCAAGTGGGTAGAGGCAGAGCCAATTATCACGATTATAGAGAAGAAGACCTTCCAATTTATTTGGAAAAACATCATATGCATACATGGCCTCCCAAACACCCTCATTTCGGACAACGAAACCCAGTTCAAAAAATTTTCCCTGAAAAAATTATATGAAAGAGTTAGGATAAAGCATTTTTTCTCTTCTCCTGGACGACCTCAAGCATACGGTCAAACCGAAGTCACAAACAGAACGATCCTTGATGGGATCAAGAAGAGGTTAGAAGAAGCTTAAGGTAGATGGACTGAAGAGGTTTATACTGTGCTATGGGCCTATAGAACAACGGCTAGGACACCAATGGGGGAGACCCCGTTTATGTTATCACATGGCTCAGAGGTCGTCATACCAACAGAGGTAGGACTCCCTACTCATAGGATTCAGACCTATGACCTTGAGAAGAATGGGGAGGAAAGAAGACTCGACCTAGACCTAATTGAAGAGAGAAGGGAAGATACGGAAATTAGGTAAGCAGCTTACCAGCAGAGAATAATAAAGTTCTACAACCAAAAGGTAAAATTAAGACCCATAGCTGTGGGAGACCTAGTGCTGAAGAAGACGTTACAGAAGGCAAACAAGCTTCACCCTAATTGGCATGGCCCTTATAAAGTAGTTGAGGAGGTTGTGCCCGGGGCCTACAGGCTAGAAGACCTCGAACGGGAACCTTTTTCCAATCCCTGGAATGCTGATCATCTAAAAAAGTATTACATATGATACTGCAAGAGCTTTCATGTAAATGTATCATACTATGAAGAGATTAATAATGAGAAGATCAGTTCCTGTGTCAATTTTTAGACAATTATGCTCGAATGGTAGAATTTAATGAGGATAACATCTTGTGTGATGACCTCAGACCTTAAACATCATAATTTGGTGATAAGGTCTGAGGTAAGACACTATACTTGGATGACCTCAGACCTTAACATCATTAGTTTGGTGAATATTTAATGAGGATAACATCTTAGGTGATGACCTTAGACCTTAAACATCATAATTTGGTGACAAGGTCTGAGGTAAGACACCATACTTGGATGACCTCAGACCTTAACATCATTAGTTTGGTGAATATTTGATGAGGATAACAAAGTATGGTGTCATACCTCAGACCTTAAACATCATAATTTGGTGACAAGGTCTGAGGTAAGACAACATACTTGGATGACCTCAGACCTTAACATCATTAGTTTGGTGAATATTTGATGAGGATAACATCTTATGTGATGACCATAGACCTTAAACATCATAATTGTAACACACTATACTTGGATGACCTCAGACCTTAACATCATTAGTTTGGTGAATATTTGATGAGGATAACATCTTATGTGATGACCTTAGACCTTAAACATCATAATTTGGTGACAACGTCTGCCATAAGACACTATACTTGGATGACCTCAGACCTTAACATCATTAGTTTGGTGAATATTTGATGAGGATAACATCTTATGTGATGACCTCAAACCTTAAACATTATAATTTAGTGACAAGGTATGAGGTAAGACACCATACTTGGATGACCTCAGACCTTAACATCATTAATTTGGTGAATATTTGATGAGGATAGCATCTTATGTGATGACCTCGGACCTTAAACATCATAATTTGGTGACAAAGTCTGAGGTAAGACACTATACTTGGATGACCTCAGACCTTAACATCATTAGTTTGGTGAATATTTGATGAGGATAACATCTTATGTGATGACCTCAGACCTTAAACATCATAATTTGGTGACAAGGTCTGAGGTAAGATACCATACTTGGATGACCTCAGACCTTAACATCATTAGTTTGGTAAATATTTGATGAGGATAACATCAGGTGATGACCTTAGACCTAAATACACATTGCATGACAAAGAAAATCATTCAAAGAACACTCAGCAAATAAAGAAGTGAAGCATGTATCAGAAGTTAATATCGACTAAGAGTTACAAGATACAAGGTAACTGAGTTTACAATCAGAAGTTACATCTTGAAATAAAAATCAAATAATTACATAAAGCTTCACAAAAAGGCCCAAGGGTTTTCATCTACAGTGTTGGCATCCTCGGCCTCATTCCCCTGATCGACGTTGGTCACCTCGGCCCCATCATCTAGGAGGTTGGCACCTTCAGTCTTCGTAACATCCAAAGGTGTAGTCTCTGCAGGGGCAGCATCTTCCTCTTCAACCTCTTAAAGGGCCTGGGAAAATTGAGGATTGGTAAAACCCAGATCAACGAAGTCAGAGGCCTTCAGGCTCCCTGACTCCTTCTCCTTAGCGGTCGCCCATTTGTCAGTTGTCTTACTACCTCTTTCGAGGTATTCAAAGCCAAAGCTGATGAATTTATCAAAGACTTTGTAATTAGCCAGGATCCCCTAAAAAGCATCCTCAAGGGTTGCCTTCACTGCAACATCAACCTTCTGTTGGAGAACATCGTCCTTCTCCTTCAGGGCTGAGGTGTGTTCCTTCTTAAGCTTGGAGATCTCTTTCTCCAACTGCTTAACCTTCTTATCAGACCCTTCAAAGGCATAATTCATACGATCCACCTCTGCATTCAGAGAGCTTTCCACCTTTTCGTCCTCTTAGCCTTTCTCGATGAGGGGCAACTTCTTCAGAGTTCAGTTGGAAAGATGGTGCATAGCAACGATGCCCTGCAAATTAAGAAATCAAATGTATAAGTTCAAATTCAAAACAGAGGTTACACTTCAGAATGAAACTGAAATCTAAAATCTTAGCTGAATGGACCTGTGAAGGCCAAACTCAACCAGCATAGGAGTATCCATGGAGCGACAAATGCGTTTGTCAGCATCGATCATAGCAGAGCCAATGGCATCCAACGCCTGTACACTATGGATTATTATACTATCATTAATTTTAGCTGCTCCAGATGAGCAACCAATGCATCTTCAGAGGATATGGGGATGGCCCTTTGGGCCTTACTTTTCCTCTGATCCTCAAGAGAAGTGTTGTAGTTTTACTCTTTCTTGTGGCGTCGGCCTTGGACGTGCCGACACTCTTCTTTGGTGGGGGAGGAGGGGGTGCACTCAAGCCTGCCTTCTTTACCAGCTTCGTGAGACTTGGGGCAGACATCTCCCAGATATCATCTGAGATGCCTTCAGGGCGTTCTACAAATGGAAAGGTCTGAGTTAGAAAATTAGAGACATAAAAAGTTAGAGGTTTAACTTGTTGAAATAATAAAATAAGCACTTACGAAGCTCGGTCAGAGGACTCCCCCCAAGGCCAGTTTCAGAGAGATAGTAGGGGGTCATCAGATGTTCAAACTTGACCAATAGACCATGTTCCCCCTGATCTTGAAGGTCTTTCACTTTTTTAAGATTATTTTGTCTTAGCCCAGGGTCGTCCCTGGCAGCTATCGACACCTCGCCCTATCTCAGGGGTATCCTCGGCTCTAAGTTCAAAGAGGGAATACAGGGACAAAATTCCCATGCCCTTGAGACGAAGAAATATCGCGGCTTCCAATTGTGATTTGAGGTTTGGGTGACTTGCAACATCTTCTTAGTTGACTTCCGAGCTAAAAAATGGTAATAGCTCGGATCATTCCTTGCAGATGAAGGGATGTAGAATCCGGTGAAGACCTGGATGGGAAGGTCTGAGTGGTGGACTGCCCTCCATAGAATTATAGCTCCAATTATCACCCTCCAGGCATTGGGGGATAACTGGGAAGGACCTAAGTTGATGTAGGAAAGTATGACCCTAATAATGGGATGAATTGGCAGATGAAATCCTAACTTGAACATCTGCTCGTACAAGAAAATCTCACCATCTCGGCCGCCGTAAGCCCTCTTTTCCCTTAGAGGTCTCCTGAGTTTTGTGGAAGAGCTTATGGAGTATAGATGTCTGAATGCTAGGAGGTTGAGCTCGCTGATAGTGCTCTCAATCTTGGCTGCCTCCGATGTGTCAACATCACTCCCACTATCATCATCTTCATCATTTTTAACGTCGGCCCGAGCAGACGATGGGGCACCACTTGGGAACCTCTAAGCAAACTCTGCTCGTGTGACAGTCGACAGGGGAATGGCTTCAAGGATTGGTGGAACAACCACGCTAGGTCCTACAATCTCAACGTCGGAGGAAGAGTACGATGTGCTTGAACTCTTATGAGACGAGGCCCGAATGGAAACCTCGGCTTGATCAGGGACCTGATCCTGCTGAATGGAAAAGTCCATGGCCTCTTGAAAAGAATCCACGGACATAGGGTCTGAGG
This sequence comes from Sambucus nigra, assembly GCA_949130495.1. Taxonomy (NCBI): domain Eukaryota; kingdom Viridiplantae; phylum Streptophyta; class Magnoliopsida; order Dipsacales; family Adoxaceae; genus Sambucus; species Sambucus nigra. The sequence continues at coordinate 53,913,066 of OX422209.1, read as the reverse complement.
TAGATGACTCAGACTCAGACATAGGAATAAGTTCAACTGGAACCTTTACTTGGGTTACTAGCTCTGTTGGATTAGGGTATATGACCTTCAGAAGGGGTGGAAAGATAGGTCTGAGAAGGAAGGCCTCAACCCTACGAGCTTCCTCTTGGGCCCTTTCTTTTTGCCTAATGTTTTCCAAAGTCTTCTCTCTAAGAGAGGGGAATTCTTCTAAATGTTGATAAAGAGGCCTGAGCGTAGGAGGACGACCTAACACTTGTTAAACCAGGAACAAACAACTTGACTTGGCTTGGCCAAGAATCAAACTAGGGTTTTGAATGAAGAACGATCAAGAGCAGTTCACCAGAAAATATATGAACTTGCCGAAAAACTAATAAACTAACCGAAAACCTCTTAAAGCTCACCGAAAAATGCAAAAATAGGAACAAGGCAGGAAAAATGAAGAAGAAGAAGAGATGGTAAATGATACCTGATGGAAGGCAATGAGAAGAAATGAAGGGATTGCAAGGAAAATCCACCCAATGCACCTCTGGCCAAGCTCTTGTAGAGAGAGAAAACAGAGAATTATAGGCGAGAGAATGAAGAAGTGGGGAAGAAAGAGAGGGAAAAAGGGTTTAACCCTCAAATAACCCTACACGCATCCCAAGGCCCATTATTGCCTTGGGAGCCCAAAGGAAAACTAACATCATTGAGCTTACCTAGTACACCATCTACTTCAGTAATTGACAAGTGTCAAAGGAATATTGGCACGAAGAGAGACCTCGAAGGTGTACACCCCATAGTCACCTGTTCCCACATGTAACTAAGGGCTAGGGGTGATTGATATGCCCTATATGTACCCATCAGCTTAGAGATGGCAACCTCGGCTAAGGATATTCCCGAGGTTAGAAGGGCTTTAGATTGGCAATCAGCTACCTCGTCCTATACATGGTCGGCAATGGCCGACGTTACTAGGCGCCTCATAGTCATGCAATAGTTGAGGCCTTCATGGTGCACATGGGGGCAGTTATTCATCAGGCCATCCATGGATGAAAACCTCGGCTGGAGGCAGGCTGAGGTTACAAAAACTACACCATCAACATAACCAACCCCGACGAAGAATCATCTGATGTTCCTAATCTACACCTACTTAGACTCGGCCCATGCCGACCTTAGGATCGCTTACCTTACCTCAGCTTCACACAAGCCGAGGCTACTATGATTAAACCTCGAACTGGATAACAACCAGACTTCACCAACCTCGTACTCTTCCAGGTCGAGGTTGGGACCAATCACAGATGACCGAGTCTTCATCAACACATGTAAGGTTGGGAACACGTGTACACAACCAGTTATAGCCGAATCATTCCCCTCACGTGAGGGAATATTAAGGTCATTATTATCTACATAAGATCAGCCAGGTGTAATTCTCATACTGGTTCGATCCTCATGCACATGCTCATTACATGCTTAGGGGGGTACATTACACCCCATAAGCATTATATATAGAGGTCATCCTCTACCTTATAAAGGATTCGAAATTAGCAACCCTAGATGAAAATCTGTCTAAATATACAGTAGAGAGAGAAAGCTTGAGTGATTGTATCCATGGCCATTAGTGCCCTCATACAGTGATATTAATCATACACTTGTGCAGTGGACGTAGGCCTGATTGGCTGAACCACTTATATTCCGGTGTTAATTCTCTTATCCTCACCACAATCTCTTATACATATATAATATACTGATATGCTGCCATTGTTATCACTAGCTTGAGCATACAAACACCTTGACTGGTGGTGCTATTTCCAGCATCATCACACATATAGATAGTTCTTACTATAACCTATAATTCATTTAATATAAATACGGATATAAATTTATCAGAAGGGGAATGTCAGCTTATCATTCTCTTCACTTTACACAAGTTAATTATATATAATATCTCATCTTATATACACGCAATATATATACACAACAAGTATAATTATACCTATCACAGTCATAAGTATAATAACCATCCTTTTGAGCTATAACTCGAGGATGTAGTCTCATAGCGCCTATCCAAATTTGGGTTTACTCGCAATACCACGGTAGCAAGCCAGACTCTCTCATGGTCATGGTAAAAATATAAAATGGTGGAGGCGGTCATATTCCCCCACAAGTGGAGTACACACATTGCACTCGAACAAGGGACGAGATGACCTGGGAATATACTCTCCTTACTCCTCTAGCCAGGGGATTCACCCACATCACGCAACCTCCCGGGATTGCACTAGAGAAAATATATAATCTAGTTGTTCCAACCCTACGCCAACGGAAAGCCCGTGGAATCACCTTCTAAGATACAAATATACTAATCACAGACAGATATTTATGTATATTCGTATCATAATACATATACTGCAACAACGTCGTGTATATATATATATCACTTCTCAATACACATGGCTATAGTTGCCAAACTCTCATAGTGATAGACAATAACCCCGAATGTTCCCATTCGTAATAGTATATAAGTATTCGCACACTCGCAATACTAAACTTATAAGTATTCTCTTACTGAAAACATCACTTGCACCTTAATTACGTTTAAGGATTTATGTATATTATCCAAATATACCAATCCATACTAATTAAATAAGTATACTCCCAACTTATTTTAAATCCTATAGGTATCGCGTTACCTATAATAATAGTCATCAATGGATGTATCTAGTAACCTCTCAATCATCTTTATTCGATATCCTAAATTCCATCCCAATCGCCTTGTAGGATTTACCCAACCATAATCGGCACAACATTATATTTTCTACACACATCATTGTTTGTATAATCACCCGTCGAAATACTAAGCCAAACATTCCTACATAAATAAGTCATGGATTCCATTTTCCACAACCCAAGGTTTCCTCTTATACTCAAAAATAATTCGAAGGTCCCCACTCTACTTTAGGAGCCCTAAATATCTAATTCCTCGATCTATTTTGTTTTCCTTGAAAATATAGTTTTAGTGCCACACGATTATAGCACCCTCCTAGATTCCATAGATTCCCTCATGCGGCTAGATATTAATAAACTAAATGAATATTTATTTCCTCAAACAAAGAAGCTAGAAACAATTAAATTTGGAATTTACCCCATTTAAACAACAATAACCGAAACTGCCAAAAATTCCGAAGGGTCGATCGATTAGCCCTTGGCCGTCGATCGATCCGGACAGCTTCTTCTGCGAGAAGCTATTTCGGTCATTAAATCTTCCCCCAAGATTTTAGCTCCTCTCCTAACATCCTCCAACCTCAATCAACGACATATACGCACATAAAAAGGGTTCTAAGCATCTTAGAACCCATAACCAACAATCGATTTCAATAAATTCCTAAGTTTCTCCAAATTGGATATTATCCGGGGTTTATCTATTAAACTTACAAAAACCCATTTTGATTCACGAAAACCTATCCCAAAAATCTTTATAGTTTTACACTACCAACTATAATATGATATTTATGCTTAAAAGAAAGAAAGCAAGTAAACACTTGCCTCGTGGATAAAATTCGACGATCTCAAGTCGAATCCCGCGGAATTTGGCCGAAAATTCCCTTTTTCTCTCCTCTTATATCTTCCTTTATTTTTCTTTCCTTTCTCCCACTCTCCCTTACCTTATATAGGAAAAAATAAGGGCTTATCCCTTATAAACCCAAAAATGACTCGTTTCCTCAATTACAAGTCCCTATAAGTCGAAAAGTCTCCGGAACCTAAACACTACACCCAAATACTATATTCTGACTATCTCGGTCATTACGAAACCAACCGTGCACTCGAAATTTCCATTCGAGGCACTTAACTACAATTTACTAATTAAACCCAATATAACTCAATACGGATTTTTCAATTAAAATATTATCCTTTGTCGCTTTACCCGACTGCGACATGTAAATATAATAATCCAACTCATTTACTTAGTCTCAAAAGTAAATGTAACACACACCAATAATAATCAAATGTTCATAAATCCCAAAATTACTATTCACAGAATTTCCCCTAATCTCCAAATTATGCCCACTTATGAAATTTAATTATCACTAAAAGTGCGGGGTGTTACACCGTTTTATGGTTAAAACTCGTTAATTTAGCAATTTTTGTTTATCTTTATATTAAATTCAAATACAAATTAAATATTTCTCTTAAAAGTACTAAAAAACATTCGATTTTAAACCTCGAAAATCATCGTTAAATTTGCCTTTACTCTAAAAAAATTCTGGCTCAGCCCTTATTGTCTTGTAAACAAATAGTATTCTTCATTTAACACTATCACGTCATCACCCCCACTAGCACTATAGTGTCCCGTCATATCATTTGTCTTCTTTGTCACGACGAACACCCAAAGTTGTTAATTAACGATAATAGTTAGCTTGTTTTATTTTAAGATGGTTGTGTTAAACATCATATGACTAATTAAATGGATTTTTTAAACCTTTAACTACTATTTTCATTTTTAGCCATGTTTTTTTATGATGAGATAAATTCAAATAATAATAATAAGTAGATAGAGGGTAAAGTTTAAATAATCCTTTCTTAAAAATTAAACATTAAGGCGTTGTTTGTTTTTACCTCTTAAGTCTGAATCTGAACCATTGAAACTTAAGAGGTGTCAAAAAGTGTTTGTTTTTTTAAATGATTAAGAGGGCAACGACCATATTTGTCTCTTAATGATTAAAAGGTAGAGTTACATCTAAAGTCTGAATCTGAAGTCTGAATCGGTCTAAATACATTCATTCAGAAGTATATTCGAGCATAAAAACAAACATATTTTTCAGATTCAGATTCAGATAAAAAAATAAACACAACCTAAGTAGACCTTTAAAGAATTAAAAGAAAACTCATAACAACTAAAACTACATTTTCGAAATTTTAAAGTACCTGAAGGGGGGGAGTATAAACCCAAAAAGCAGGAAATAAACTTTGATTTTCCTTTGGAGTTGAAAGCACCCAAAAATTCCCATTTCTAAAAATCACGATTTTTAAAACTTTTGGGTCAATCTTAGAAATAACGTTTTTTATATCTGCAACAAATGGTTAACACATAAAGAAATAACATTAACAACTCAAAAGAAATACATAGGTTTGTGGGGATAAAACAAATCTCGGACACTCCCACGCTGTTCAAAGAGCTTTTGTGGCAAACATTTAGGAGATAAAAAAATTAGTTGGGTTGTTGGCTTCGACATTGTAGATTTTGAGTATCTTTAGATTGTGTGATTGTAATATGGAAAAAGTAGTGATGAGAGAAAGTGAGGTGGTTTGGAGTTTGAAATAAATATACTTTCATGAGATTAGGCTGTATACGGATATTCGAAAATGTACATCCCTCCGATATTTAAAAAAATAGAAACGGATATGAATATAGATACTCTATAAAAATATTCGAGAAAATAGATACAGATATGTAATACCCCGTATTTTGCTTATATATAAATAATGAAATATTATTTTTGGAATAAATAATTAAATTTGAAAATTGGACCTAAATAAATATTTTTATTTGAAAATGTCAAGTGGAAATTTGTTGTTTAGTATACTTGTGTGTGATTCATTTTTATGTGTATGAATATGATATCTGCATATAATAAAATAAAAGACATAATTTATGAGTGACACAAACGAAAAGTAATTATTATTGGCATAAATAATTCGAAGCACCATTCGGGACTCATATGGGCTCATTTTGATGACTTAGGCATTTAAAAATGATCTTGGGTCAATAATATATAAGTTGGAGAAGTTTTGAGCCAATTAGATAATGGATTCGAGTTCATTTGGGAGTCCAAAAGTTGGTATTAGGGTCCAACTCGAGATTAAGAAACTAATTAAAGTTTAAGTGGGAGTAAACCACTCCCCCACTAACATTTCACAAACCTAAAAGTTGCAATTACAGGAGGAATTGGGAGAAACACTAAAGGAAGGAGAAAAGGGCTAGAATAGAGGGAGAAATCAAGGAAGATTCAAGGAACATCTCCGCTACCATTTTAAGGCAAGAATCTCATGCTTAATTTATACTCTACAATATATTTCTTGATACATATAATTATCTCTTTAAAACTCTTGGGAGTTAGGTATAAGTTTGTTTGATTTGATGATGAAAACCCACATGTAAAGGAAAGATTCATATGTAGAATTTATCCCAAAAATTAAGTATGTTAAATGTGGACAGTTGTGTTAGATTTCTTTAAGGTTTTTATCATTATTTGGGCATAATTGAATAACTATTGTAGATAATGGTTGTGATATATTCTGGACTGAAATTTTGTAGATTACATGGTGAATAATTTGTTTCTACTAATTAAATAATGGGTGTAAATTGGGAAAAGCATCTGATTCAATTAATCCTTGGATGCATAGATATTTTGGGTTGATTTAAGACTAGAATTTAGTTTTGTATGTTCATATATTGTTGGGTCAAAATGAACAGTCCGAGTTTAATTTCTTTAACTGGATGAACTGCAAATGAGAAGCGGAGGAAGGAGGAAGGTAAGGGGTCGGTCCAACGTTGCCCCGTGTCGTTGGAGCGACATGTTATGTTACGTGAATATGGGGCCTAATCGTTCGAGCAAAATGTTGGATGATTTGACATTTTGTTCTTTTTGCCTTAGCCCAAATCACCTTAGACCTGAAATTTCATTTGTTAAAAGGTATGGGATATGAGAAAATTAAAAAGGGAGAAATAAGGTAAATGGAGAAAGGTGTTTACTTTGGGTTAACAAATTAATGGGGTAATATGTCACCCACACTTTAATTAATGATAATTACACTAAACTGGAGGGTTAAGTAATTTTTTTTTTTTGGGGGGGGGGGAGGGGGGGGGATGGAATTCATTATTTATTATTAGATGGTAAATTATTAATTAATGGAATTTGGTGAAACTTTATATTGACTTTTATGGTAATTATAGAGTAATTATCTTACACATTATATGGAATAACAATATGTACTATTATATATATTTGTGTGTGGATATACCAATGGACCGTTCTATCGGCTCAGGGGTTCGCGCGTTTGGGACGTATACCACACATCGGCACAGGTGGGCTTGATGATGTGTAGGCCATATAGGTACTACGTGAAGGCTCCACCCACTAGAGGTACGGCTGGTGCTGACCACTCATGTATCACCGTTGGGTATGGGTCGTGTATAGGTCCTACGTAGGGACCATCCCCAATTTATGTGTGGTTGTACTGTCCACTAAGGATAAGGGGTTCCTTCGGACTTGTCGATAGAGCACGAATTAGACACCAACGGTAGATGATCTTGTATGTCATATGTATGGAAGGATCTATATAATTAATTACTCGGATACTATGAAAATAAATTAAATTGTCTAAGGATGTGGACAATAAATATTATTCTTGACCCTATAATGCATAATAGATGTTTATGCCTTATACTTGATACTGATGAGACTGAAATTATTGTAAGTTGACAATTTAAATGTAGGGATTACATTTATTTAATTAATTATCGATATAATCGTTCTATAATTGAGATGATATCACCATTTACTATTTCGGACACATCAGGGAATAATATCACACTTAGATGAGGGGTGAAGTGTTATACGCACGTGAGTGACAAAAGGGGGGTATTTATTGTGCATTGATTCTATTATTGTAATCATAAATTATTCACGTTAATTATTGCACACCTCGGGCTCTTCCCCAAATTTAAATATTTTCCCCTAGGTGATCATAGACAGGGATAGCGGGATTGTGCATAGTAGTCTTGCAGCCTTACTTGGTCTTGATTTTCAATTCAGTTGGTTCTAACATAAGTGATTCTCAGCTTTAGTTATTTATTCATTTGGAAAATTGTAAGGGCATAAGCTTGAACCTTTTTACTTTATGTTGGTAGAGATTTATGTTACTCTAGTTGGATATTCATATTATTGTTGATGGTTTGGATCTATTTACTCACTATAGATGTGTTTGTGACTTTTCAAACTCGGGCCTTAAATTATAAATTATTTATTTTCGTAAATGGAGTTAAACAAATAGTAGTAATTGACAAGCAAGCCCTATCTTCGGCATATCGTGCTTGGCTAACCTTTACATAAGAAAATATGGGTTATTACAGTTGGTATTAGAGCACGATTCTAGTGTCCTTTGGATATGTGTTTTCTCTCATTACGTTATGGGTTGCGTTCTTTGATATAAAGAGCGTATAATTTGGACTCATTGTATTCATACGATTAATACTAATTAGAACCTTATTTTCTTTCATATGGAAAATGGACTAAGGGGAGACCTAGGAGAGTAGTCCCACCAGTGGAGGAGTAGGAGGCTCACCCGAAGCCACCACATTCACCACCGGCTCCACAGGCCACATAGGTCCCACAGCTCCACAGTTGATCACCCACACTGAGATAGTCACTATTGTGTCTCAGGTAATATATACAGTGATGGAAACCATACTTCAGCATTATCCACCATCACAGGCACCTCAGCATCCACCACCATAGTAGGTGGCTATTCCAGTACGGGCACCGGGCTACGCATAGGAACGAGCAAGGGAGGACATTGTTAAGGACCAGTCTCTAGAGTTTGCAGGAGGGTCTTATATTTTGGCTTCTAGTCATTGGAAGAAGGACATCGAGAGGCACTTTTGGATGGTGGAGTGCATGCCCGTTTAGAAAAAAATGTTATCTTCATTCAAGATGGTAGGGGTCTCTCTTCAGTGGTGGGAGTCATTCACGACTATTGAGGAGAGGGACAACCTCACGATTGACTAGTTCTAGGAAAAGATTCGAGGGGAAACACTTCCCCCTAGCTATACAATTCGAGATGAGGACCCGATTTATGGATCTTATGTAGGAGGGATGTACCATTGTAGAGTACGAGGAAGAATTCATTGCCCTCTCATACTGTGTAAAGGAATATGTTGGGACAAAGAAGATGAGGATGGACATATTTATTACGGGGTCGGCATGGCCTGTTAGGAAGGCTCTTGTGGGGAATCCAACCATCATTACTTATAACCAGATGGTTAATGATGAACTTCTCTACTGTCAGGATCACATAGTTTTTTTAAGAAATAAAGGGGAGAAACGGTTACGGAGGTGAGTCGTCAAGCCGCCAGGGCAAGACGAGTGGGAGTAGTGAATCTGGGGCACACCAGTATAGGGGCACTCCTTCAGCTGGCTAGCATAAGAGGTTTTATGGCACAGATGACTGATAGAGGCAGGCCAGTAGGACCAGGGTCAGGAAGGATAGGGCCATCAGGGCTAACAGTATAGGGGACTATAGGGCCAACAATACAAAGGCCAGCAGAGCTAAGAACATCAGGGCAGAGCCTAGCAGGGTCGACGGTTCTAACGGGGTCCATTTTCAGGAACTTTTTACACTTGTGGTGTGAGGGCCACACTTCAAGGTATTTTATGCGAGGGGACCAGGTAGCCCAGGGACATGGAGGTTTCAGAGGACAGCATACGCCTCAGGGACAATTCTCACCCATTCCATCTCAGGGAGCCGCCCCAGTACCTATCGCCCCACTAGAGGGGCAACAGTCATTTCAGTATGGCCGAGTCTACCATGCCATAGCAGTAGATGGGCCTACACCTCAACAAGGAGTTGAGGGTATGTTTCACATTTTTTTTCATGTTGGTCGAATACTTTTTGATAGGGTGCATCACACTCTTTTTTTTAGCACGAGGTTTGCACGGGAGACGGGTATGATAGACTTTGCTTCAGATATAGTTTTTTACATAGAATCACCGATGGGTAGAGGGGAACCCATATGGATAGTGTGTCGGGGTATCGGTATTGAGATATGCTGACTTACTTTTGTTGTTGATTAACTAGTACTTGACATGTATGAATACGATGTCATTTTGGGGATGGAATGGATAGCCATTTATAGGGCCTGTGTGGATTGCTATGGGAGGTTAATCGTCTTTGCCATTCTGAGTAAGGAGATATACCTAGTTGCGATGCCGCACTATAAGGGTGGGTCGACCACGCATTTGTATTACATTGAGGAGGATACCTCTTCCAAGGTTTTGGTGACGTTAGATTCCATTTTAGTGGTGAGAGACTTTTTTTATGTCTTCGGAGAGAATCTGGGGTTACCAACTAGTTGGGAGATTGATTTTATGATAAAACTGATCCCAGGAACGAGACCTATTGCCCATACTCCGTATCGAATGACTCCATTAGAGATGAGGGAACTACGAGAGCAGATTGAGCAGTTATTAGGGCAAGGGTTTATCCGGAGGAGTACTTCACCTTAGGGTGCTCCAGTATTATTCGTCAAGAAGAGGGATGGATATGTATGGCATTACATCGACTCTATGGAGTTAAAAAAAAGTCACCATTTGAAACAAATACCCATTGCCGTGTATAGATGATTTGTTTGACAAGTTAAGGGCTGCTGCATATTTTTTAAAGATTCATTTGAGGTCAGGGTACCATCAATTGAGAGTTCGAGGGCAGTACATCTCAAAGATAGTCTTTTTTACTCATTATGGGTGATATGAGTTTTTGGTGATGCCATTTGGGCTAACCAATGCACCGATAGTATTCATGGATTTGATGGACCGAGTGTTTAGGGACATTTTGGACCGGTTTATTATCGTATTCATGGATGATATTTTGATATATTCTCAGGCTATGGAGGATCACACAAAACATTTGTGGATGGTCTTACAGACGGTTAAGGATCATCAATTATATACAAAGTTCGAGAAGTGCGGGTTTTGGTTGAGGGAGGTAGAGTTCTTGGGCCACATTGTGTCCGAGCCGGGGATATCTATGGACCCAAGCAAAGTTTCTGCTATGATGGAGTGGGATCATCCCACTACACCCACCTAGGTGTGCAACTTCTTAGGATTGGCAGGGTACTACCGTCGATTCATTCAGGGGTTCTTCAAGATAGCCGGGGCCTTAAAGAATTTTATGAGGAAGGGGGTACCATTTGTTTAGGATGAGATGTGCCAGCAGGCCTTTGAGAAGCTGAAGACTATATTGACTATAACACCAGGTGGGGTTGATTACAGAGTTTACACTGATGTGTCCCTAAGGGTACTTGGCAGAGTTCTGATGCAGGAGGAGAGAACAATCGCTTATGCTTACCAAAAGCTTAAGCCTCACGAGGGACATTACCCCACCTACGACTTAGAGTTGGCAGCCATAGTTTTTTCGTTACGAGTGTGGAGACATTATCTCCTGGGGAGATATTTTAGCTTTTTATAGACCATAAGTACCTGCAGTATTTGTTCACACAATGGGAGTCGAACATACTACAGAGGAGGTGGTTATATTTTGTGAAAGACTATCAATTCGACATTCAACACCACCCGAGGAAGACGAATGTAATAGAGGATGTGTTGAATCGTAAATCATTTCTAGAGTTGGCGGTAGTGTGGAAGGAGAAATGGAGGTCACTTCGTGGGGATGATGACTTGACCCGAGCATTTATATCAGTTCTCACCATTACCCTCGAGATCATTATTTGTGCAGTGAAGGCACATGTAGAGGATCATCTTTGTCAGGAGTGGGTGAGACAATTGCTAGCCGAGGGGGTGGAGCATTTTTCAATCGAGTTTGATCGCGATTTGATATCCCACAGAAGAATGGTTGTTTTGGATGATGAGGAGTTGAGTCTAACCGTCATGTCAGATGCTCACGATTCACTATTTAAGGTACATCTCAATGGGAATAAGATGTACCATGATATACGTCGTTAATTTTGGTGGGCCATTATGAAGAGGGATATCGCTGAGTTTATGTCCAGATGTGCTATGTGTCATCTGGTGAAGGTGGATCATCAGTGTCCCGCAGGCATTTAGAAGCTTTTGGAGATTTTAGCATGGAAATCGGAAAGCATGTCTATGGACTTTATTACAGGCTACCTACTTTGAAGAGGGGTCATAATTCGATAATGGTGATTGTCGACAGATTGGTAAAGGTGGCTCATTTCTTATCGGTCAGGACAAACTATATCTCAGAGAAGTATGCTAGACTCTTTCTGGCAGAGATTTTTAAGCTGTATGAGGTACCGCTCAATATGGTGTCAGATAGGGACATGGCGTTTATGTGCCACTTTTGGAGGAGCTGCCAGCAGGCTTTGGGGCAAGAGTTAAGACTGAGCATGTCATATCAACCTCAGACTGATGGAAAGATAGAGAGGGTGAATCTGATGCTGAAGGACATGCTACAGACGTGTATTTTGGATTTTAAGGCAAGATGGGAGCAGTATTTTACTTTAGTAGAGTTTGCCACAACAACTACCAGTTCACGATAGGGATGGTACCATTTCCGGCACTCTACGGGAAACCTTATCATTCACCCTCATGATGGTTAGAGGTGGGGAAGAATAAGTTACTTGGGCCAGACTTCATTCAGGACACCTCAGAGAAGATAGAGATGATTGGGGTTAGGATATAGATTACCTAGGATAGGTAGAAGAGCTACGTGGATGCGGTTCGAAGACACTTAGATTTGATGTTGGAGAACAGGTGTTAATTAAAGTGTCTCCCATGAAGAGGGTGATAAAATTTATGAAGAAAGGGATGTTGGCTCCTCAATACATGGGACCATTCCCTATTTTAGAGATGATTGGGCCTGTAGTGTACTAGTTGGGATTACCGGATCACTTGTAGAGGATGCACAATGTATTCCTGATATCTTCACTGTGTAGATTCCTTAAAGATGAGGTTGCGTGCTAGCACATTGATATAGGATAGATTGAGCTCCAGACATACGCTACTAATGAGTAGAGATCGATAGCCATTTTGGATAGATGGGAGCGCCGACTGTGGTCCAAGATTGTTCCTCTAGTTCGGGTGTAGTGGGGGCACCACCAGGAGGACGAGTCGACTTGGGAGAGGGAGGACGACATGCACACAAAGTATCCCAAACTCTTCTGGCTAGGTACGTACTTCTTGATTTCGAGGACAGAACCCCATTATTAGGGGAGAGAATGTAATACACCGTATTTTTCTTATATATAAATAATGAAATATTATTTTTGAAATAAATAATTAGTTTTGAAAATTGGACCTAAATAAATATTTTCATTCAAAAATCTCAAGTGGAAATTTTTCGTTTAGTATGTTTATGTGTGATTCATTTTATGTGCATGAATATGATATTTGCATATAATAAAAGAAAAGACATAATTTGTGTGAAACACAAATTAAAAGTAATTATTATTGGCATAAATAATTCGAAACACATTTTAGGACACATCTGGTCTTGTTTAGATGAATTAGGCATTTAAAAATTATATTGGGTCAATAATATATAAGTTGGGGCAGTTTTGGATCAATTAGATAATGGATTCAGGCTCATTTGGGGGTCCAAAGGTTGGTGTTAGGGTTCAACCCGAGATTAAGCAACTGATTAAAGTTTAAGTGGGGGTAAACCACTCCCCCACTAACATTCCACAAACCTAAAAGTTGCAGCTACGGAAGGAATTGGGAGAAACACCAAAGAAAGGAGAAAAGGACTAGAACAAAGGAAGAAATCAAGGAAGATTCAAGGGACATCTCCTCTAATATTTTAAGGGAAGAATTTCTTGCTTAATTTATGTTCTACAATATATTTCTTGATGCATATAATTATCTCTTTAAAACTTTTGGGAGTTAGGTATAAGTATGTTTGATTTGATGATGAAAACCCACATGTAAAGAATGATTCATCCGTAGAATTTATCCCAAAAATTAAGTATGATAAATCTAGACAGTTATGTTAGATTTCCTTAAGGTTTTGATCATTATTTGGGGATAATTGAATAAGCATTGTAGAGAATGTTTGTGGTATATTGTGGACTGAAATTTTGTAGATTACATGGTGAATAATTTGTTTTTGCAAATTAAATAAATGGTGTAAATTGGGAAAAACATTTGATTCAATTAAGCCTTGGATGCATAGATATTTTGGGCTAATTTGAGACTAGAATTTAGTTATGTATGTTCATATATTGTTGGGTCAGAATGAACAATATGGGTATAATTTCTTGAACTGGACAAACTGCAAATGAGAAGCAGAGGAAGGAGGAAGGCAAGGGGTCACTCAAACGATGCCCTGTGTAGTTCGAGCGACGTGTTGGATAATCTGACATTTTGTTCCTTTTGCCTCAGCCCAAATCCCCTTAGACCTTAAACCTCGCATGTTAACAGGTATGGGGTATGAGAAAATTACAAAAGGGAGCAGTATGGTAAATGGAGAAAGGTATTTACTTTGGGTTAAGCAATAAATGGGGTAATGTGTCACCCACACTTTAACTAATAATAATTACACTTAACTCGAGGGTTAAGTATTTTTTTTAAGGAATTATTTATTTATTAGATGGTAAATTATTAATTAATGGAATGTGGTGAAACTTTGGATGCACTTTTATGGTAATTATAGAGTAATTACCTTGCATATTATATTGGATAATAATATGTGCTATCATATATATTTGTGTGTGGACATACCAGTGGACCATCCTATTGGCTCGGGGGTTTGTGCATTCGGGCCGCGTACCACATGTCAGCATAGGTGGGCTTGACAATGTGTAGACCATTTATCTATTACGTGGAGGCTCCACCCACTAGAGGTAGGGTTGACGCTAAACGTTCCTATATCATCGCTGGGTATAGGGCGTTTACAGGTGTCTTGCGTAGGGTCCTCCCCCACTTTGTGCGTGGTTGTATTTTCCGCTTACGATATGGGATTCCTTCGAACTTGTCGATAGAGAACGACTTATCCACCAATGGTAGATCCCCTTGTGTGTCATATGTATGAAATTACCTATATTATTAATTACCCGGATACTATGGAAATAATTAAATTATCGAAGTATAGGGACAAAAAATATTATTCTTCACCCTATAATGCATAATAGATGTTTATGCCTTATATTTGATACTGATGAGACTGAAATTATTGTAAGTTGACAATTTAAATGTAGGGATTACATTTAATTGATTATCGATATAATCATACTATAATTGAGATGATGTCACCATTTATTATTTAGGACGTATTAGAGTGCGAATAATAACACACTTAGATGAGGGGTGAGGTGTCATACGGATTTGAGTGACGAAAGGGGGGGGGGGGATTTATTTTGCATTGACTGTATTATTGTAATCATAAATTATTCAAGTTAATTCTTGCACACCACGAGCTCTGACCCAAATTTAAATATTTTTTCGCCCAGGTGCTCATAGACAGGGATAGCGAGATTTTGCATTGCAGTCTTGTAGCCTTACTTGCTCTCCGTTTTCAGCTCAGTTAGTTCTAGCATAGGTGATTCTTAGCTTTAGTTATTTATTTATTTGGAATATTATAAGGGCGTAAGACCGAACCTTTTTACTTTATGTTGGTATAGATTTATGTTGCTCTAGTTGGATATTCATATTATTGTTAATGGTTTGGATCTATTTACTCATTATAGATGTGTTTGTGAATTTCAAACTTGGGACATAAATTATAAATTATTTATATTCGTAAATGGTGCTAAGAATGGTATTAATTGACAAGAAAGCCATATCTTCAACGTATCGTGCTTGGCCAGCCTTTACGTGAGAAAATAGGGGTTGTTACAGTATACGAGTAGTACTAATATCTGAGACGGATAATTCGTATCCTATGCGGAGTATCCATTTTACCAGATATCTGTATCCGTTAAATATATATTTGAAATATTACTAATAATATTAATATTAGTATTACTAATAAAATAATATTAAAACAAACCTTAATCGTTCATTCCCTAAAACAAAACAAACACATACTCCACTCAAAACAAAAACACCCTAAAGTTATTATTTTATTAGGTATATTATAAAATGCCATGTATTATTATTATATTGGGTATATTATCATGGAGTTATACTAAAATTACAATACACCCTATCACATACAACACACACCCACTAAAGAACATTTACTCCACTTAAAATAAAAAACCCTAATTTCATTTCATTTCTCTTTCATACAAATAAGAGAAAATACACACTCAATTCACTCCACAAAAATCTCTCATTCAGCCACCTCCAAATCCTCTGCATCATCTTGCCACTGCTCATCAATCCCGCCACCGCTTCTCATCTACCCTGTCGCTGTGTATCCGTCGCTTCACATCCCCTCCTCACGCATCAGAAAGTTAGCAACAACAGGTGTATACAAAATAAAATATAAATATATAACTATATTTATATATTGCTCATGTAGTTGTTCATTAGTTTCGTTAATTATACATAAATGTAGGAGAGAAAAAAAATAAAGAGATGGTTTTGATTGTGATGAGAACTGAAGTTAACAACAAGTATATTACATATAAAATAAAAAATTATACTTATTAAAGTAAAAATATTAGTATGTTTTAAAGACTAAAAGGTACGCTAGGTTATAATTCTTAATAAATTTGATTCAATCTAAAAGGTACATATTTATATCTACTATTATGGAATGTTACTGTTATTTTTTGTCTTTAAGCTTATATAATTGTAAAGTATGGAGAACTTTATGCCATATTATCATTATAGAATACTACTATTATTTTGTTTTGTATTTATTTGGATTGGATTTCATTGGATTTCATTGGTTTGGATATTTTAATAGCTATTTTTTATGATGGCCAAACAATGTAAACGGATGTAGATATTATCCGAATTTGAGGTATCCAAGCGGATACGAATATGGATAGTTGTTTTAACTATCTGGGCGGATACGGATACTGATAATGCATCCACTTAGGGGATACAAATATGAAAATCATGGTATCCGGTCCGTATCCTTCCATTTATCACCCCTACATGAGATGTTTGCGGGTTATATAAAACGAATCGACTTGAATTATGGAAATTGATAGGGATTTTACTTTTTAGAGTAGGCATTAAGAAACATGTGTAAATTTAATAATTGTTCACTCAACAAGTTTCATGTTTTTGTGGTATCATTAGGGGTGATAATTTTAGAAACTGACACAAAAAAACGATACGCAATGATACAAAATTGATTTGAAATTGACACGATATGCCGTATTTGTATCGTGTCCGTCTCAAATTTTCTTGACACGAAGTCATGTCGTGTCGTGTGTGTATCAAAATTATGAGTCGTATTATCGTGTATTCTCTTGTTAATCGTGCTTTTTTTCTGATTATCGTGTCTATTTATGTTTAATTTAGAGTAAAATTTAAGAAATCGTGCTATTTGTTTTGTGTTTTGTTGTGTCGTTTTTATTTGGGTCGTGTCTGTGTCAACTAAAAAAAATACGAATTCGTGTCGTATCGTGTTCAAAAAACCCTTGTCATGTCGTGTTGTGTCTTGTCGGCCCGAAACACGGCCCAAAAACACAAATTGCCACCCCTGGGTGTCATTTTGGATTTTTTTTGGTAGGAAGTTGTATCGTCTCGTCTTCATTTTAAAATAATTCTGTTAGTTGTGTTATCGTGTCAATCATGTTTTTGTTCGAATTTTTGTATTTATTTATATTTAATTTAGTATAAAATTTATGAAATCATGGCGTGTCATATCGTGTCGTATTCGTGTTTAAAAAATTATTGTCATGTCGTGCCGGACCATGACCTGATCCAAATATACGAATTTCCACCCTCAACTAACATAATCCCAGTAGTGCTTTTTTTAATTTGACAAAAACATAAACACAAATGGTATTTTGAATAAAAATGTGGTTAATCCAATAAAATACAGTAACACCATTAACGGCATAATATAAATCGAGTTAATTTCGAATTAACTTCATATCATTTTTAAGATTTGGATTATTTAGGTTTTGGCCCCATTAGTTTTGTATTTTTGAGAATTCACTCCAAATAAAAAAATTATTGTATGGTTAATCCTCATTTTCACTCTTACCGATGGTTTTTGCATTTTTAATTTTTTTTTAGCAACCCATTTTTTTTTCAAAATGCGTTACTAAAAGTGAAATTTGGGGTTAATCCTATAATATTTTTAATTCGGAGTTTATTCTCAAGCGAATAAAATTAATAGGGTCAACATCCAAATATAAAATCTTTAAATTTATCATCTTTTTAAAATATTTGGTTGACGTAATTTGGTTGACGTAATATGTTAAATTAAAATAACATATACCAATCCACTTTTTTTTTGTCATGGCATAATTAAGTGCAAAGCTGAAATTCAATGCTACTTCATTATTATTAGTATAATAAATTTAAAAAATTAAGATTTAAAAAAATATATTTCAATTTGAGATAGTGATTATCAATTTGGGTTCAACACCTTTAGTGGGATATAAATTGTTTGAGGGTGTGATCAAATTTTACGAGTTGTTGCCACATGTTAGGTTCAAATGACTTCGTCAAGTCTTTATTCTCTTTCTTATTTGTAAGAGTGTAAAACAGACGGATACGGAGCGGATACTATAGTAGCCACATCCGTATCCGTCAACTCCCCACACTATCTATATCCCTAT
The DNA here is from genome assembly GCA_949130495.1 of Sambucus nigra. Classification (NCBI taxonomy): domain Eukaryota; kingdom Viridiplantae; phylum Streptophyta; class Magnoliopsida; order Dipsacales; family Adoxaceae; genus Sambucus; species Sambucus nigra. The sequence continues at coordinate 53,894,648 of OX422209.1, read as the reverse complement.
CCGTATTTGTCCAGATAATAATTTTATCTATCCTTATCCGTATCCTCTCGAATTTCTCGGATTCAGATAATATCCTTATCCGTTTTTATTATACATTAAGACACACATGGCTTATTAAACACTAATTTAATCAATGAATTAAATATATAATTTTCCATGTAAGATATAGAGGATGTGTAAAACATCAAATTAAATTATAAAAGAAGGCTTGAACACAAGTACTAACCATTAATGTGCATTTTCTTATTCAATTGTGATAATCCATTGAAATTTGTATCCTCATCAGTTTCTTTCATGTTTGAACAACACCGATTAAACCTTTTATACCAGAATCGTAAAACAACACTGAAACGTTTTATACCAACAGCATTTATTAATCGTAAACAACAACAACAATAACACCGATTAAACGTTTAAACCATAATCATAAGAAACACTGAAACGGTTTATACAAGAATCATAAGCACTAGCTATAAAAGGGTTAAATTAGAAGCAACAATGATTATACGTTTGTGTGTTTAATCGACCAACAAGCAAAAACAATAGATATAAGGTTGTTCAATCAACCAACGCATGGAGAAAACAACAAACAAAAATGCATGGACCAAACAACAAACAAAAAATGCATGGAGCAAACAACAAACAATGATCTTACCATGAGTTTTTGCGGAGCTATTAATGGGAAAAAGAAGAGAAGAGAAGAGAAGAGGGTTTTTGCACTGCTTAGGGTTGGAGAGAGAGAGACAGAGAGAGTTTTTGTGGTATGGAGTGCATGCCTTTTTAGTTTGTGTGGGTGTGTACCGTGTTAGTTAAAAATGGATATAATAGGATTTAATTTAAATTTAGTATATTTTATTTAGTTAGGGTGCTAATATTATATAAATAATAATATTAATTAATAAATATATATTTATGTTACTGATACGGATATCTGTTGAAACGGATATCTGCTAATACAAATAGTCTTCCTCAGATACGGATTATCCTCCACGGATACTGCCATTATCCGTATCCATATTCGTTTTATCGGATACAAAATTGGCTATCCGTACCCTCTCTTTCGGATATTTATTCGGATAAATATCCGCTAAATTCAGATACGAATAGCGGGCGGATTCGGATATTCGAATATCCGTTTTCACCCCTACTTATTTGTTTACTGAACTGCACATCCCTGCATCATTACTATCTAAAATGACTAACTTAAATGAATAACTTAAATGAAGTATAAAAAATTTAATGGGTCATTATATTGAGTGGACCCATAATGGATTAACTATGAGAAATGTTGGGGAAGTTTAAGTTATGTTTGTTTTCTTGCTTTTTAATTTTAATTTGAGTTATTTTGACTAAAGATATATAAAATATATATTTTTAAATGTTAAAAGATAATGGGTATATTTGATTTTCAATATTTAGGAGTAAAAGCATCAATTGAAAGGTTTATTTAAACAAAAAAAGTTTTTTTACTTTAATATTTTTATAATTACCTGATTTTGAGCTTTTTATTTTTTTTAATTAACTTTGAGTTCGGTACATTTTTCGTTAAAATCCAGTTAAACTTAACAATCATGTACAAGGGACATGATATGTTAAAAAATAATGTAATTAATAAATTAAGTGTGAAATGCGGTAAAATGAAAAAATAAAGTAAAATATTCTGTAAATAGAAAAAAAATTAAAGCAATAAATGTAGAAAACCCAGACTTATTCTCCCAACCTCCGACCCCCAACCCTTCCCCTCCTATCTCCTAAAACATCATTGGCAGTGCCCTTTGCCTACCCCCACTAGCGACACCTCACCCCCCCTCCCCCCAACCACAAAAAATGAAAAACTAACTAGTTACACCTCACCTACTGGTCTCTCTCTCACCCTTAACCACCACCATTATCCATTCTCCAATTGTAAAACCAAGTTGGTAAAACAAATTTCAAAAATCTCATTAACCAAATCAAAAAGTAAATACAAAAACATTTTAAAATATCATAACCAAATCGTAAACCAAGTCGAATTGTATGTACGTGTATATAGAGAAACATAAAGAAAGAGAGCCACTTTCTTTTTTAGGGGGTGAGGGGGTTGTAATTGTTGTGGCGTGTGTATGTGCGAGAGGGGGTTGTAATTATTGTGGCATGTGTGTGGATAAAGTTGGGGCTGCGAAGATTTTCTCTTTTTTAGTAGGAAGGGGGTATTATTTTTTATTTCTTAATTTTTTTAAACAGGTCATGTGCCTTACCCAAGATCATTAAGTCTAACTGATTTTTAATGTAAAAGTTACCAAACCCAAATTCAATTGGAAAAAAGGTACTATACTCAAAATCTAGTAATTATGGACGTATTAAAGTTAAAAAATACATAATTTCTTGATTCATATTTGAATTTTTGAAGACATTTGTCTTTTCCCCCGTTTTCTCTAATTTTTTTTCATTTTTTGATTCTTTTCTAATATTTTAATCATTTTCCCCACTTGGGTGTTAAAGTATAACATGTTTGTAACGAAAAGGGTACCAAACTCAAAGTCAATAAATAAAATGTACCAAACTCAAAGTCGATTAATAAAATGTATAACACTAAAAGAGAATGATTATGGATATATTTAAGTCAAAACCCAAAAATAAATCCATTTTAACTAAATTGACTACCTTCTTAAATCCAATTATGTGTTGGAGAATTTATTGCAAAATATATAATGTACATTAAAATATTAACTAATGTCTTTTTTGACACATCACTAATTTGACAAGTTTGTTTGCTTAGTTGTCTATGGAGCGCTTATCATTAACTATTGACTAATATAAATTTTAAAATCGGGTTATAAATTTAGTTGTATAAAATAGTTTAAGTTGCATTACTTTTAATTATAATTGTAAACTTGAATAATAAATAAGCGTTTATAAATTTTTATTTTATTTTATTTGATGTGGAGTAAGCCTCGTAAAGGTAAACGAACAACTAAACTCGATCGCATACTAGTAGGGAGTTGGTTGTTATCTTTGACTTAGAACTAGCTACACTTTATGGAGAGTTCGGCCCAACAAAGAACTTGCAAGTACCTTGTACCACATCTCTATACTTTCACTTGAGACATCGATTGATCTTATCTAAAATGATGTGGTGGGTGTTTCATTATTCTTTATGTTTAGATTATTTGATGCGGAGTAAGTCCGCCACAGGTAAAGAATCAGTCTAATTTGATCGCATACTAATAGGGGACTTATTTTTATCTTTCACTTGGGACTTAGTAGCAACATTTTATGGAGAGTTCTCTCTGGTGAGGAGCTTGCATGTACCTTATACCAACTCATATTTATACTTTCACTCGAGAACTCGATTGATCTTGTGTACAATGATGTGGCATATGTGGCTTGGGTGAAAAGGTTCGCATTATGAGGAGGCTTCACCATTCAAATGGTTAAACCATTTTTATAAACTATTTGTCTTTACACATTATTGTTCCTTCCTAGAGTGATGATTATATCCCTATTTATCTCTAAACAAATAACAAAGGTAGGTGTAAGTCCGTGTACTCTTTTTGTGGGGATTTTATTCTTATAACCATATATTATGTTTATTTATTAATAAAGGTTTTCCAAGTTCATTTGGAAATAATAATCATGTTTATAAGAATATATAATATTATATTATATTATATTATATTATATTATATTATATTATATTATATTAGTTGAACACAGTAAAAGTTTTGATGAGTTAGGTTCGGCCTAATCACAGAAGATCAAAATTTCAGTTCTAGTTCAACTGAATATTGCAAAACTAAATAAGGAGTTGACATTCTATTAGTAAAACCGTGAGTACGATCTGAGTAATTTCTTATGACTATATGAACCTGTCTGAAGGTTTGAGATTTTATATGATTATTCAAAAAGGATCGTACTGGAACATCGAGAATATATCAAATGGGAAAAGGATGAGATTCAAGTCTAGTGCTGACTAGATGAGACTTGCACACTCTCATCGTTTTGTAAAAGGTTGTATAAATCCTTAATCCCCAGGACTATTAGTATTAGTATTAGAGTGTGCATATAATTATTTATTTGATTATGGGTGTGATCTAATTTATTGGGTCCAAATTTCTACAAGTTGGGCAATCATTGTGTGTACATATCTGAGATTCTGGAAGAATTCACGTCTATGAGATATCCTGAATTATGACACCTCCTTGATAAATTTATAACTTTTGATTCTACCAGTAAACCTAAACAGTGGATAGTTTATAATTCGGTAGAGTATTGAATAAGTAATGTTTAAGATTATGTAATAAATAAGATGTTAGTTAAAATTAATAAGCTGAAAATTGAATTTCAGCAAGCATGTATTATATGCTTTACAAACAAGTTTTCTAAAAAAACCTTTACAAACATATATCTCATTATTTGAGTAATCTTAAGATAATTAAATTGGAGTGAAACTATAATTATTCAGTGAAGTTAATGATAATTAAATATATTATGGGAATTAATATGAGATTTTGATATTTTCGTTTGGAAGCCAAATATAATTATTGGTCTTGGATCCCTAGTACAATCCAATACCCCAAGTAGTAAGCCAAAATACTCTGGAAACCCTAATTGGACTAAACCCACTTTGTTTACCTATACATGTGGATATGAGGTTGGGTTTTACGCTGAATAATACCTCCTAAGGGTTAGAAAGAGAGGAAAATATTATCCATGTATTTGTGAAGGAGTGAGGAGAGAAAATGTTTTTTCTTATAGATTATTAAGGTTTCAAATCTGGAAGTGACCACACACTAGGCATACTTTGAGGGAATCAAATACTAGAAGATTCAAGGATTTGAGAGCATTCTAAAAATCTTGTGGAGGATAAAACAAATCATCCTCTTTAAGTTCTACAAATCATATTTCTCCTTACTTGGATTACATATAAGATTTGCAAACATGTCGTGATCCAAAACCCGAGATTTATTCTTTTAAACCTACTTTTTGTTTTTCTTTCTATTGCATGATCGAGTAAAGATTTTTGGCCATAAAAAATTTCATTATATCAATCCCCAACACTTTTTGACAAAGGAAGGTCATTTATAAGAGTTTTGATTCACTGTGAAAAATCATTATATTAAGAATTCTAATGTTCCACAGGCAACTCTTAAAGATATTGTTCCTATTCCTTTTAGGTGCACTTAATGTTATATGCATATTATTCTTAGAAATTTTTGTGTTATTCACAAACCAACCTTATCTTCCAAAATGTGCTAAAAGTGGTGGTAATATTGAGGAAGCAAAGGCGGAGAAGTGCGAGGAACCATTGTGAAAAAGTATCCAAATGGCAAGATAATTTTAATTATGCCTCCCCCAAAAAAATCCAAAACCATGACCCTTTGCTTATGTTTTAATTGTGTTAGGAGTTGTATTTTAGATATGATTGATATAAGCACAAAAAAGGATAACAAGTTGAGACCCTCAACTGTCACTAAGTCAAGAGTGGTCCGTAATGTTCTTAAAATATTTTAAAAGTACATCATATTCCTTGGGCTATATACTCTTGAATCTATCTTTTTTATTTTTTTTAATAATTCTCTTTATCCCATTTTATACCAAAAGGATTTTGTTTGTACTTTTTTTTTCTAATACTTGTAGGTTATGTATCCAAAATGTTAAATTTTTATAAATCAACTTTCATAAGATGTTTTGTTTTGTTTATGTCATGCATACCCTTTAGTTATAATAGCTAAAAGCTCTTTAAAAAAATAGCTAAGATTAATCAAGGGTATTTTTGCATAAATCATGCACTTTGCAGGTCATATAATGGTTTATGTATTCTCATGATACAATTTTAATGAGGGAATTTTTATTCTGCTTTAAGGAACTTAAACTTTTTTGATTTAAAAAGACTGTCATTTTGTTCTATGTGCATGTGAGGAATCATAATTGACTTTGAAAAAGCAATCCTAATAATTTAAATAATTATGAGTGTTAATGCAAAAAACTAGAAAATATCTAATTATTTAATCACAGATAAAATAAGTAAATAAGAGAGACACAAAACATTTTTAAAGTGGTTCGTCTAAATGGAAAAGCCTACGTCCACTGTTGTCTATTGCCTTGACTTTGTTCAGGTGTGTCCTTCCATTCCCTTTGTTATAGGGACTACAATGTATTTATAGCCCACGAGGGAGTACAAGAATTGGAATGTCAGAAAGATGAAATGCCTTTGTAAATTAGGCATTTACATCAATACATATTGTTCATAATGCATATGACTATTGGCGCTTTACTGGACATGTTTGTCGGCATTTCAGGCCTTGGTCGGTGGTTGCTCCTTGCTAACTAGGATTATTGCCACAGTGGATAACACATGTCTATTTGTAATTAGTCCACGTAGATGGGTAAATTTTGGTATCAATAGAAGCCCCCAACGTTTCATGATGGAGTTTTTTACGAAAGTGTGGAATATTTAGCCCTAAAGTTGCTTGAGCAATAATTCTGATGCTTGGTTGGTTATTGACTTCCTATACTTGTGAAATTGTTGACTTAACTGATGGCACCTAACATTAGTGGCATTTTTATAATTTCCTATAATTATAGCGAATCATTTTTGGGGCAGATACGTATTTTTTGGCTTAATCTCTAATAGTTCAATCAATGCTCCCTTTAATCCTTACCCTCGCCAGTTTCGAGGCAATCTGTAAAAAGCAGAAAAAATCACGATTGTCTTCTACCTCAAACCTTCTGAGTTTCTACTGCTATCTTCTTGAACTTTTTGTGCGACCCTTTCTTTTGTCCTTCAGTTCTTGCTGAATCCTTAAATCCTTGTAAGAATCTTCTCTCTTTTCCTTTTCTTCTACTTTGAACATGGTTTACTCAGTAGCTTCTCTAGAGGAATTTAGGAATGCGTGGAATATCCCTTCATGGGTAGATTTGGAGCTTCCCATTCCTCCTATGAACCTTTTTTCTTTATCTGAGGGCCATTGGATCCCTTCTATTTTTATTGCTAAGTGTGGGTTCACTTTTTTCCCAAACCTATTTTTCCTTGAGTTTTGTTAGTATTTTGACGTGGTCCCTGTTAGAATTGCCCCAATACTTAGAGAGTAATTAATGGGGTTTATAGGTTAAATTAGCTTCATGGGACCCATATAAGAATCCCAAAGATCATGTTTTTCTATAAGTGGGTCGCAAGTGACAACACTTACTAGTTAAAGACTAGGGCTGTAAATAGGGCTTTAGTAGTAAACCTTCTGGACTCCAACAGATATTACTTTAATCATGGATTTATTGCCAAAAATTAGCAATATGCAGATGTGACAGGGGATGCAGCATACTAGGGGCTCAGATGTCCTCAAAATGGCCATGGGATAGGTTACAACACTATTGTATATATATTCTCAATAACTTCATTGGTTATAATATTCACTGTAATTATTTTCTTTTGATTGTAGTTGATTAGAAGAGAAAGTGTCCCAAGGAGGGTGATATCAACCTCAGGGAGTTGAAGTTTACTTGGGGCATTCATCAAAAGATATGGGAGGATCACATTAGGTCTGCATTATACTTCTTGGAGTACATAAATACCATCACTTTTTTTTGCTACTCGCCCAACTATTGTCGTTCCCTCCCCAGTGACTGATTTTGATCAAGAACCCATCTTTACTTCATCCGCCACTGCATATGGCAGTGGTGAAATTGTTGTTTTACCATCCTCTTCCATTGATTCAGAGTTACCTCTTGCTGCTGCCATGATGAAGATAAAGTTTCACAACATTATGATAGATCTTACTACTAGTGGCTCCACAAAATTTACTGCTAGTGGGGTCAGTTATAAGGATGAGCCTGGGAAGAATCCCCCATCCAAGAACAATGATGAAGCTCATCTTAAGCACTTGAGGAAAGGTCTTCCTTCTAGGTTGGATGAAGGAACTACTTTTGGTGCTAATTAGTAAGACTTGGACGGTTTTCCTGATGTTGGATCTCTAGTGGCTATTAGCCCTAGCTTGGCTAGATAATTAATAAAGTCTGGTAAACCACCAGACCATAGGGTGCTGTTTGTACAATGCCCCGCTCAAAAATCTCTGAAAGCGGTACTCAGAGTCTTGCTTTAGTAAATATTGCTATTTTTTCTTCTTTTTATTCATATATTTTACATTTCCTATACTAACTTATTCTGTTTTTCTTTTTGTAGTTCTTAGTTGATTTCAACCAAATGCTGGAAAAGGATTATTTCCTTAATTCTTCTTCGAACAAGGTTGAGGAGGCCTTTGATGAGATTAAAAATACCTTTCATGACTCCCAACAAGCATTGGATACTGAGAACAAGAAATGGGAGAAAAAAATAAAGACTACAGAGGGTGAAGCTGTAGTTTCTCGGGAGAAGGTTGCTGAGCTATAGAAGAAGCTGGGTGCAAAGAAGGCCAAAAGGCTGAAGGCTGAAGGCTGAAGGCCAAGGAATCTGCATTCAACAGGGGTTGGAATAAATCTATTGGCGTTACATCTGCTCAAATTGAGTTTTCCAAGAAGAAATGCTTCAAGGATAGCTGGTCGATAATGCTCACGGAGGTCGGTACACCCTAGGACTCTGAGTTGTTCCTCAAGCATGATCCTAGTTCTCCTCCTAACTTGGATGGGGATATTCAAGATGATGGAAGATTAGAGGATTCTACTCTTATCTTGAAGTCTATCGTTCTACCATAAGTAACAATAGTTTGGTCTTCACTCCCTCCCTCTTCTGAGCAAGTCTCTCCACCTATCTCTGTCCCTTCCCAAACAGGGAAAACTTCTGACAGAAAGAAGGTATAGACTTATTTGGTGAGAATATTTTGATTTTTCTTTTCAATTATACTTGTTCATTTTTATTTTCATGCTAATGTACTTATAATCAACATTTTATCAATGAAAAGGGTCATTACTTTACACATGCCTTCTTCCTCTATTGTTAATTGGAACTTTTTTTTGCTCTTTGTAGTTCATGGATAAACTGGATCAATTATCTTCAACTGATTCTGAGCTTCTTCAAAGATGAAATGATCTCTTCAAGGATGGTCACTTGACTATGATCGAGGAAGAATTATCTAAGTTACTCGAAGAGGGTGCTTCAGATCAATCTAGATAAGCCTATCTTTATTTGAAGTGTCTTCTTGATTCGGTAGTGGCTAATAATGTAGCTTATTATGAAATGATTGAAGACCTACAAGAAAATCACAAGGAGACTAAGGTTCCTTTTGCATGCCGACTACGAGCAAAAGTACAAAGCTTTAAGTGAAGGTTGGGGTTTTGAGCAAAAGTTGGAGAAACACATATCTTTCTTCAGGAGGTAAAAACTTCTCCTTAATCGGGAGATAGGGGAGTCTAGAGCTATTGCCAAGCTGTTTGAAGAAGAGAATAGTAACTTGAGTGAGGAATTGAACTCATTGAAGGTTGCTTCTTCTTCTACTTCTGTTGTTAATGATATTGGGGTTTATTTACTGGAGACTAAAAATGCCATATTGAGAGAAAAAATGGAAGAACTTATGAAAACTAAATTTGCTTCATCTTCCCGAGAAAAAGTTAAACCCGATCGAGCTATTACAGATGGGGCCAGGACCCAGCAAACACTTGCTAACTAGGCTGGTTAATTAAAAATGAAGAATTTTTCCCTTGATGACATGTCCCAGAAGTTTCAGACTCGAACCGAGCAGCTTTTAACTTAGTCTTCTCAATTACAAGCCAAAGATGGAATATTGAAAAAATTGCATTACCAGGTTCAGGGGCTAACTTTCCAATGTCATAAATAGAGTAGAGAGATATGGATGGAGGGATATAATGAAGCCTTTGGTCATTTTGATGAGCGATTCAAGCAAGCTCATAATGAAACCTACAAATGGGGTTGGACCAAATTTTTGACAGTTATGAAGGTAAATTAAAACAAACCTCTTTGGAACTGGTATGATCCTAGCTTATTGAACTGCGAGGATCCTCCTTTCAAACTGTATGTTAATTGGATTCATGTCAACACAATTCCCCAATGCCTTATTTTAAAATATTTAGGAGACTATGGTCTTCATGATGATATAGAGATTGTCCGTCCTCCTCGTGTGTTAGATAGACCGAGCAACAGTAATAGAAGAATGCTCCAGGACTTTAACTTCATCAATTCCCCTTATACATTGGATTATCATCCGGAAGGCATGGAAACAACATCAAGCTCTTCTAAGGCTGAGAGGAAACATCCCTCAGAATAAATTTTGTTCCTATAATTTAGTTGTAAGAAGTATCATATAATGATTATTTAAATGAAGGAAATATGTGATTAACTTATTTTATCAATCTTTGAATGTGAATGGCTTCTTTGTTTCATTCGTTCTGTTGGCACACTTAACCTCTTGCCTAAGTTTGGTATCAATTACCAATGAGGTCATAAGTTCTAAAAATACACTTAGATTAAAATCCAAGTTTAGAATTAGTTACCCATGTATTTACATAGGTTATACTAATGCACCTAAATATTTAGGTTTTGCATTAGTTATCAGTGATGACCAGGCGTATGTGGAATATGTGTTTACATTCCTTTTTAGAAATCTTCACACTGTTCTTCCTTCACTTTTCCCAGTTGGATAAATCCATGTTTATCCCTAACTTCAGTGGTATAAAATCTTATTTAATCCTTGTCTTCAATTCCCAAGTTGCTTGAGGACTTAGAATCCCTCTTTACTTGGCTTTTTATCTACTGCATATTAATTTTTGCTTATGCCAAGAAACTTTCGAACATCAGTAATAAAATATGTGGTTGTTCTTGGGAAGGACTGAAAAACTGTTACTAAAGCCGTTTAATAGAATATTAAACTTTTTTAAGTAACTCCGAACTGTTTTTTGAAGAAACTCTTTTTTTTAAACCAAATTAGTTTTAATCACAAGATGTGTTTAATAAAACATGCACGAGATCAGTTTAAGATTTGTAACAAGTTTTGAAAAATAAAACAAAAATAGTTTAAATCAGCACACCACCAAGAAGGAGATGAGTAGATATAGAAAGATAAATGACAAGAGGTTTTTAACATGGTAAAACCTCACCCATCTGAGTAAACATCCACGACGCCCTCTACGGAGTAAAAAGAAAAATCCACTAAAAGAAAATATAACAGTTACAAACTATATAACACACAAGCACACAAATCAGTCCTATACAAGTTTAGGAATGTACCCACTGGTGTCCTTCTAACTTTTCTGTAGTTCTGATTGCTAATGTGGTTCTCCCAGTTTGCTAATTTCACTTTGTTCCAAACTTAATGTCGACACTTGTTTTAATATCTTATTACCAACACTTTCAGTGTTGTGGTGTGTAAGTGTTTGTGATGGTGATCTAACACACTCATGCTTATGTTTACAAACAGTCCTAAAAAATTACAAATCAGATCTATATGTTTTGATTTTCAGTCTCTCTCTTCTTAGGAAACTTGAAACTTATTTGACCTTTAAAATAAACCCAGAATCCACGACTATCTTGCTTGGAAGACGTTTCAAGATCTTAATCAATTTCAGGGTTCTGAAAATACTTTTGAAATTGAAAATCGCCAAGTGTGATTCCCACTAGGTCAAAGGTCTTGTTTCAGAAGAACTACAAATATAAAATGATTTTGTTGATTTTGAAAAAGAAAACATTTACTGAAAAATAATCAACAAAATATTTCTCAAGGCGAGAAACTGTAAATGCATATCTAGGAGTAATATAACATAAAATGGCCAGATCTATGATTTCTATAAAAGAAAAATACAATCTAATCCTAATGTTTAAGTTGGACACAAGATCTCAAAATGAAGAGGTTACAACAAGAAACAACTTTCAAACCAACACTCAAAAACTCTCAAACACTCAAGGTTGTGTTTGGAATGAACTTATTTTTAGTAAAAAGGTTAGGGTTTGATAAGATGTTTGGATGAATTAGGGTTAAGGTTTCTAACTCTGTGATTTTGCTCTTTTTCTCTTTTCTCTTTTCTCTTCTCTAGCAAAAAGATGAAGTGGAAAAAGCTTTTGAAAGGTTGAGTGTTAGCCTCCTTATATACAGGGCTGAGAAGGATCGAGAAGGGGGTTAGAAATCAAGGGCTAAAATTAAGTCTTGCAGCATTGACTTCCATCCAACGGTTAAAGGTAAGCGGTTGGTTATGAGGCTTTTGATTGGAGGATAGAGGTTCACAGGGATTGTAACAAGGACGCATGCAGGGCATTGATAAGCTTAATCCAAGGGCTGATAATAAACGCTGGTTTTCTCTCTTAAAAGAAACACACCTTCAGCCAATAGTAGAACGACAGGTGTAGGGCAAACAATGGATAACAAATGTGCATCCCAAACTTAATTACACAAGCACCCTGTTGTCTCTAGCGCTTTCGGATCCTACCCAAGTGTACATTTCAGGGAGAAAACCAATAACCAGTATTTATATAATGACCCCAAAACTTTTTAATTCCAATTTTGTTTAAGAAATAATTGTTTTAAAAACCATTAAAAATTCCCAAAAATTATTAAAAAGGTTTTAAGGGAAAAACACACATACAATCAATTTAGCAATATGTGTGAACAATGTATGGGGTCCTAGAGTGTGTGAATTTTTGTGAATATACCTTTGATCATTCAAACAAGAGGAATGAAGTGTCTGAGGCTTTTTGGTATCTAGGATGGGGACTCAATTGTGTCTCTATTTTCAAAGTAGATGAGCACTTATACAATGTAGACTCAAATGAGTCAAGGGTATAAGGTGCTTCAATCTCCCCCTTTGGAAATATGAGACAAAATCTCCTTTGAGTCATCTTGGACTCGTAGGGAAACAAAAAGAAAAACCTATTGCTATACAAAAATTCTATCTACCCATTTCCTAGAAAAGAAAATTACATAACTCAACTAATTACAATTCATTACCCTATTACATCTGTTGAGAATAACTGTACCGAATCCTGCAAATAATCACTAAGCTCAAGATCTTTAGAATATGTACAAAATAAATGAACTCAAATTTCTCTCCCATTTTGTCTTAAATGGACAAAGGGAAAAACTATGCAAATCTAAGAGTTTATTCAGCATAGACCATTCCAATCGAGTTACGCAAAGAAATAAATCTATTGTAATCCAAAGATTTGGTAAACATATCTACGAGTTGCAAATCAGTATGAAGATAATTGATTTCTAATTTCTTAGTCTCAACTAATTCGTGTATAAAGTGATGTCTTATTTTTATGTGTTTTGTTCGCGAGTGTTGAACAAGATTTTTAAAGATATTGATTGCGCTTTGATTATCACAATAGAGATGTAATTGTTCCTCTTTAATACCATAATCACTTAACAATTGCTTAAGCCAAAGTAATTGAGCACAGTAACTTCCAGCGCCTATGTATTCACATTCATCAGTTGATAAAGAAGTGCAGTTTTATTTCTTACTACTCCAACCTACCAAGTTATTACTAATATAGTAACATGCGCCTGATGTGATCTTACTATCGTCAGTACACCCTGCCCAATCGGCATCGGTGTATCCTATTATAGTTCTAGGAGTATCATTGGTGTAACAAAGTCCTAAATTTAGAGTGCCTTTAATGTATTTTATAATTCTTTTAACACAAGTTAAATGGAGCTCTTTAGGATTGTTTTGATAACGTGCATAAACGCAAATAGCGTACATAATATCAGGACGCGAGGAAGTAAGGTATAGTAAGGTTCCTATGATACTAAGATATAAAGTTGTATCTACGGATTTTCCAGTTTCAACCTTAGACAGTTTGATCGTAGTAGTCATGGGAGTTTTGGCATCTTTTGCACTTTCAAGGCCGAATTTTTTAACAATCTCTAAAGCGTATTTTTATTGTGAAACAAATAATCCTTCTGAATTCTATTTGACTTGAAGACCCAAGAAAAATTATAGCTCCCCCATAAGAGACATTTGAAATTCTTTATTCATAATTTCAGAAACAGATTTAACTTATGAGGGGGAAGTTGATCCAAAGATGATATCGTCAACATAAACTTGAGCTATAATGATGTGTTTGTCAAAATTTTTGACAAAAAGGGTTTTATCATTTCCACCTCTCTTAAAACATTTGTCTAAGAGAAAATTGGAAAGACGCTCATAACAGGCTCTTGGCGCTTGTTTTAGGCCATACAAAGCCTTTTTAAGACAAAAGACGTGATTTGGATATTTAGGGTCGATGAACCCTTTTGGTTGTTCTACATAGGTCTCCTCAATCAATATTCCATTAAGGAAGACATATTTGACATCCATTTGGTAAAGCGTGAAATGTAAGTAGCAAGCTATGGCAAAGAGAAGACGAACAAATTATAATCGAGTAACAGGAGCAAAAGTCTCATTAAAATCTATTCCTTCAATTTGAGAGTATCCTTGAGTAACTAATCTGGCTTTGTTTCTAATGACTATCCCACTTTCATCAGATTTATTTTTAAATATCCAATGGGTGACAATAACCTTTTTGTGATCAGGCCTAGGTACAAGATACCAAACATCATGAATAACGAATTGAAGAAGTTCTTCCTGCATTGCAGAAATCCAATAAGGATCATTCAATGCATCATTTAAATTCTTTGATTCCACAAGGGAAACAAAACATGCATAATGAGCATAGTTTCTTAATTGAGATCTTTTACGTACAGGCTCACTAGGGATACCAACAACGTTATCTATGGGATGGTCTTTAGAAATCCAATTAGGTACTTCAAGTGTTTCAATTGGTAAAGAATCATCTATTTCTAGAGAGTCTTTTTCTAAAACATTTTCAGACTCATCCATAATGGTTGGTTCTCCAATCTTACTCTCAACATTACTGTTACTTACAATAACGTTTATGGATTCCATTTAGGTCTTAGTGCAAAGATTGTAGACACGGTATGCTCTACTGTTAGGAGAATATCCTGGAAAGATGGCTTTATCTCCACGAGTCTCGAATTTGGATAAGTGTTCTCTATCTTTGCAGACATAACATGTACTACCAAAGGTTCCAAGATACTTAAGATTGGGCTTCTTCCCATACCAAAGTTTGTAAGGAGTTTATTTAGAATTCTTTTTAAGATAAACCTTATTGATAATATGACACGCAATACGAATAGATTCTACCCAAAAATACTTAGATAAGGATTTTGCATGAATCATAACTTGTGCCATCTCTTGAAGAGTAGGATTCTTTCTCTCAGTAATACCATTCTATTGAGGAGTCTTAGGAGCACTAAATTCATGTTTGTAACCATTGTAGTCACAATAATCTATAACACCAGTATAAATGAATTCTCCACCACTATCACTACGAATTCTATTTATTTGAGTGTCTTTCTCATTTTTAATGTGAAGTAAAATCTTCAAAAAGGTTTGGAAAGTGTCAGATTTCTGTTTTAAGAAAGCTACCCAAGTAAATCTGGTGAAGTCATCAACCATAACTAGAATGTAACTGTGTCCACAGAGACTAAGAGTTCGAGAGGGACCCATTAGGTCCATATGGATGAGCTGCAAAGGTTTAGAGGTAAGGATATCTTTGACTTTCTTATGAGGGGCCTTAATAATTTTTCCTTCTTGACAAGATCCACAAACAATATTTGAATAGGTTTGATCTTAGGAATACCTCTAACTATTTCTTGAGAAGACAGTCTACTAAGGTTTTCGTAATTTATGTGACCCATACGATTATGCCATATCTCATTGTCATCCATTCTGGCAATGTTACATACCTCAGCACTGTTTTGAACAGTATAACAATTGTCTGGAGTCCTGAGTCCTGTAATAATGCACTCACCTTTTTCATTTAAAATTTTGCAATTATTCTTTGAAAAGGTGACAGTATAATTTGAGTTACAAAATTGCGAGATACTGAGTAGGTTTTCCTAAAGACCTTTTACTAGAGGAACATTTTCAAGTAAGGGTAATCCTTCTTCTTGGAGTGTTCCTTTACCAATGAATTGAGATGATACACCATCACCAAAAATAACTTTTCCTCCAGCAAAGCTGGTTTTGTTTAAAAGTTTGGTATCATCCCTAGTCATGTGTTTTGAACATCCAGAGTCTAAATACCAACCAGAGGGAGTGTGTTCAGCTTTTAAAGCAGTAATAACAATATTACACTTCATCTGGGGTAATATTTCATCTTTTCTAACTCAAACAACTCTTGTTTTCATTTTGCGCTGATTTTCTCTCAATTGATAAAATTTGCGAGCATTAAATTTCTGTTGGAAAATGTTTTGCGCATGAGGCTGAATTTTATGGAAAGTGTGAGCATTTGCTTTAGAAAAGTGTTTAGAAATCCTTCTTGGAAATGATCTTTTAAGTTTGGTCTTTCTCATTCTATAGTTAGAGTTTTTGTTTGGTTGTCTAGGGAGAACCTGATCGTTACGGCTTCTCCTAGAATAGTTAAAGTTTTGGTACATAGGAGTATTATAGACAGGATTGACTAAACATCTAGAGTAACAACCTTCAAAGTAATGACCATATAAGTCACAGTAAGAACAATATAAATTTCTCGAGGATGGTATCTCCTTAGGAAAGTCTTTAAACATAGGCTTTATAGAATTTTGGGGTTGAACCTTATTCCTAGGGAATACAGTTTGAAAAACATAATCACTATTCCTAATCGGGGGGCAGACATATTTAGTCTTAGGTGGACTTTCACACTTAGAGCAACTTGATTTCCCAATATCAAACTTTGATTGTTTCTTATCAAACTCATGTTTTCAGAGAATGAAAGTCTGGACATGTTTCTACAGGTCTTTTGCCTCCAGACACAAACTTAATTGGTTCAAAGTTTTTAGTTTGAGTCTTCAAATTGGGGCAAAATCCTATTCCAGTTCGATCATTAGAATTGGCAAATCCATCAAAACAGTTTGAATTGTTTTTAAATTTTGCAAGTTTTTTGAAAACTGTTGTTGTCTTTTCTTTAGATTGTTCCAATTCTAATAATGTCCCTTTATATTTTTTTCTCCAGAGTTTCATTTTCTTCAACCAAATTCTTCAATTTTTGATCAAATATTTTGACTTCATTTTCATGAGTTAGACATTGGGTAGTATACTCTTTAGTATTAAGTTTAACCATCAAACTTAGATCTTCTAATTTCTTAGTGAGATCATTCACTATCTTCTCTAGTCTAGTGCTTTTCTTGAGGGTTTTCGCATAAAGTATGTGAATGTCAAGGAGATATTCAGTGTCTGAGTCACTAAGTGTAGTGTGTGAAGTGACCCCTAAGGTTTCAATTCTTGAACTCACACACCCATTGACATCGTAATTATCGCATTCCCTTTGACTTACACACACTGTGGTAGAACAAGCAATATTCTCAGAAATTAAGACATCTAAACCAGTAGCAGCATAATTTATAACAACTGAAGTAGAGCTATTATCGTCATTCTCATACATAACCATATCATCATTGTAGATTATCTTAGCAAAGAAAGACATGCAAGGTTCAAAAACATCAGAAGATTCAGGTTCCTCATTTTCAGAATCAGTTGAATCATCCTATGTTTTGCAAATGTTGGCCCTAGTATGTTTATTAGCAATGTTCAGTTTCACTCTACAGTCTTCTGCTATGTGTCCTAGTTTTACACATCTAAAACATTCAATTTTCTTGAAGTCTTTGTTGAGTCTCATATCCTTGTAATGTTTATCTTGACCTTTCTCATGAGGTTTGTGGTTAGACTGAGTTGGATATTTGGCTTGCCATGTCTGTTTGCCAATTTATTTCTAAATTTGACAATTTTTTAAATTATTTTGACATTAAGGCAATTTGATTATCCAAACTATCTATATCACATTCCTCATCAGAATCATCAGTGGGAATAGTAAACTCATGTTTCATCAACTTAGTGGAAAAACTCAAGTTGGAACTAGTCTGTTTCCTATGGGACTGGGTCATTTGTTTCTTAAATTTTAATTCCATTTCCACAGTTCATAGTTTACTACTGAGTAATTCAGGAGTGAGATTTTGATCACACATTTCCTCAATAGCATATCTTTTGTTGTCAAATTTATGTGGTGATGATCTTAGAATTTTAGATACAATTTCATGTCTATCATAAGTTATCCCATTAGCATGCAGTTTGGTCATAATGTCAGTCAATTTCATGTAAAATTCATCAAAGGATTCAGAATCTGACATAATTAGGGAGTTATACTACTGAACAAGCATTTGAGTTTTAACAGCCTTAACTCTAGTGTCACATTCATGTGCAGTGATCAGTGTATCCCAATCATCCTTGGAAGTGGCACAAGATGAGAACCTTTTCAACTCATTTTCATTTATGGAAATAAAGATGGAATTCTTGCCTTTGTTATTGTTTCGAGAAGTTTGCTTCTCTTCTTGAGTGAATTCACTTAATGCTTTCTTAATCCTCCCATTACTTCCTTCAGTGGCTAGTTTAGTAGGATAAGTGTATCCATTTTCAACAATATCCCAGACATCATCTCCCAAGGTTCCTTGTATGAAAGCAACCATTCTTACCTTCTAGTAAGAAAAGTTGTTTCCATCAAAGAGTGGGGGTCTGGTCAAGTTGCCAAATCTTTCATTTTTCTCGTCCATTGTTTTGAGTTTAAGAAAATAATTTCAAAAACACAAGATCTTTTAAAAAGATTTCCAAAGCTCTAATACCAATTGAAAAACTGTTACTAAAGTTGTTTAATACAAGATTAAACTATTTAAGTAACTTCGAACTATTTTTTGAAGAAACTCTTTTCTTTAAACCAAATCAGTTTTAATCAAAAGATTAGTTTAATAAAACATGCACGAGATCAGTTTAAGATTTGTAAAAAGTTTTGAAAAACAAAACTAAAATCGTTTAAATCAACACACCACCAAGAATGAGATGAGGAGATGTAGAAAGATTAATGACAAGAGATTTTTAACCTGGTAAAACCTCACCTAACTGAGGAAACATCCACTACTCCCTCTACGGAGTAAAAAGAAAAATCCACTAAAACAAAATTAAATAGTTACAAACTATATAACACACAAGCACACAAATCAGTCCTATACAAGTTTAGGAATGTACCCACTGGTGTCCTTCTAACTTTTCTGTAGTTCTGATTGCTAATGTGGTTCTCCCAGTTTGCTAACTTCACTTTGTTCCAATCTTTACGTCGACACTTATTTCAAGATCTTATTACCAACACTTTCAGTTTTGTGGTGTGTAAGTGTTTGTGATGGTGATCTAACACATGCATGCACACACTCATGCTTATGTTTATAAATAGTCCTAACAAATTACAAATCAGATCTATATGTTTTGATTTTCACTCTCTCTCTTCTTAGGAAACTTGAACCTTATTTGACCTTTAAAATAAACCCAGAATCCACAGCTGTCTTGCTCGAAAGACGTTTCAAGATCTTAATCAATTTTAGGGTTTTGAAAATACTTTTGAAATTGAAAATCGCCAAGTGTGATTCCAACTAGGTCAAAGGTCTTGTTTCGAAAGAAATAGAAATAGAAAATGATTTTGTTGATTTTGAAAAAGAAAACATTTACTGAAAAATAATCAACAAAAGATTTCTCAAGGCGAGAAACTATAAATGCAGATCTAGGTGTAATATAACATAAAATGGCCAGATGTATGATTTCTATGAAACAGAAATACAGATATATTCGTAATGTTTAAGTTGGACACAAGATCTCAAAATGAAGAGGTTACAGGAAGAAACATCTTTCAAACCAACACTCAAAAACTCTCAAACACTCAAGGTTGTGTTTGGAATGAACTTATTTTTGGTAAAAAGGTTAGGGTTTGATAAGATGTTTGGACGAATTAGGGTTAGGGTTTCTAACTCTGTGATTTCTCTCTCTTCTTTATTCTCTCTTATCTCTTCTCTATCTAAAAGAGGAAGTGGCAAAAGCTTTTGAAAGGCTAGGGGTTAGCCTCCTTATATACAGGGCTGAGAAGGATCGAGAAGGGGGTTCGAAATCAAGGGCTAAGATTAAGTCTTGCAATATTGACTTCCAGCCAACGGTTAAAGGTAAGCGGTTGGTTAAGAGGCTTCTGATTGGAGGATAGAGGTTCACAGGGATAGTAACAAGGACACATGCAGGGCGTTGATAAGATTAATCCAAGGAATGATAATAAACCCTGGTTTTCTCTCTTAAAAGAAACACACCTTTCCCAATAGTAGACCGACAGGTGTAGGGCAAACAACAGATAACAAACGCACATCCCAAACTTAACTACACAAGCACCCTGTTGTCTCTAATGCTTTCGGATCCTACCCAATTGAACATTTCAGGGATAAAACCAATAACCAATATTTATATAATGACCCCAAAACTTTTTAATTCCAATTTTATTTAAGAAAGAATTGTTTTAAAAACCATTAAAAATTCCCAAAAATTATTAAAAAGGTTTTAAGGGAAATTAACACACACAACACATATACAATCAATTTAGCAATATGCGTGAACCATGTGTGGAGTCTTAGAGTGTGTGAATGTTTGTGAATATACCTTTGATTATTCAAACAAGAGGAATGAAGTGTCTGAGGCTTTTTGGTATCTAAGATGGGGACTCAATTTTGTCTCTATTTCCAAACTAGATGAGCACTTATACAATGTAGACTCAAATGAGTCAAGAGCATAAGGTGCTTCAAGGACATGTTCTAAGCTCCAACCAACTTTTGAAGTATGACTTTTAACTTTCACTGATCAAGCACATAGTCTGATCAAGTACATAGGGGTGCATGGCACTAGTACTCCAAAAAAAAAATGGAGGACATCAATATTTTATTGATACTGAAATAATATGGGTACAATTTCTTTCATTATATCACTGGTAGTACTTCCTAAGAGGCTCGGCATATCATGGATTCTTTAACTCTTCTCCCTCGAATGTCTCAATTCTATAGGTTCCAGGTTTGACAATTGCTAATATACAACATAGCCCATGCCAATTAGCCTCAGGTTTATTATTTTTCTGGATTACCTTCTTAAGCACATAATCTCCTTCCTTCAAGTTAGTCGGCTTCATTATTTTATTATAGAAACGTGTTGTTCTCAGTTAGTAAGCAACATTTCTTATAGTATCATACTCACGTACTTCCTTCATTATATACAAATCCAATATTTGCATTAAATCTCTAACAAGAGAGTTGGAGTTCAATACTCTATGGGATGGGAGGCCCAATTCAGCAGGTATTACTGCCTCATTCCCACATGCCAGCTTATATGGAGATTCTCCAGTTGCAGTCCTTGGAATTGTTCGGTATGCCTTCAGAATGTGGTGAAACTCATTAATCCAGTTTCCTTTGGCATGATCAAGTCTTATTTTCAACCCATTTAGCACAGTTCTAATTGTAAGTTCAGTTTTCCCATTCTTCTGAGGATGACCTGGAGCAGAATGTAACTTGTGGATGTTGGACTGAGCACAATAAGTGACAAATTCTTCATTGTCGAACTGTGTGCCGTGGTCGGTAATGATAGAACAAGGCAACCCATATATTCAAATGATATCCTTCCAAATAAATTGGTGGATCTTTTCATATGGTATGTCCACTAAGGGTTCTACCTCCAACCATTTTGTAAAGTAGTCCACAACAATGGCTAAGTACCTGAATCTTCCTCGGGTGGTTAGCAATGGGCCGACCAAGTATATTCCTCAAATTGAAAATGGCTAAGGTGCAGTGATTGGATTGAGAGTAGCCTATAGAGTCTTGCGAATGATGGAATATCTTTGGCACTTATCACATTTCATAGCAAGGGTTGCATAATCGCCTCTCATATTGGGCCAATAGTATCCTTATATACTAATCTGCTATAATAGTGTCTTGCCTGCTATGTGAGCTCTACAAAATCATTCATGCACTTCTTGGATAAGATGTTGTACCTTTATTAGATGAACACAGCGCTGCAAACTAGCTATCAATCCTCTCCTGTGTAACACTCCTTTGTCTATCATGTATCTTGTTGCTTTGTACTTCAGCTTTTTGGCCTCAATTGTATATGCTGGCTAATATAAGCTCTGATGGGATCCATCCAATATGGCCCTATATCTACTATGATAAAATTAATCATCAAGTCTCAATCTATACTCCAAACATTCAGTTGGTTCGTTCAGGATATTCAGTTGGTTCGTTCTCAGTATCACTGTCAAAAAACTTTTTAACATATTAATCACCTAGTATAAAATTAAGCTAGGTGTCAAAACATTTCCAATTTTAATAAAACCAAGTAAATCTATTTATTTCCATCTTAAAATATAAACCATTCACCACACATAGGAATGTAAATAAATACTGAACATGAATCAAGTACTGAAATAAATAAGACTGGATAAAACCTCCCAGTTCAAAACTCCAAAACATACAATAAACTGAAGACAATATCTCTGATGAAAGAACTAGAAGTGGGCAACATATGCCCTAAGCAAGAAGTCTAGATGAAACTGAATGAAAAGGATAGATGCGTCTACTGCGAGGACCTGATATAATATGATACTGCAGCATGTCATGCACGTCAAGCAATCCAAATCTCTAAATATGATACTTCCACAACAACTGCAGCACATCAAGCAATCCAAATCTTTAAATATGACACTGAATGAAACTGAATGAAAAGGATAGATGAAACTGAATGAAAAGGATAGATGCTTCCACAACAACTGCAGCACGTCAAGAAATCCAAATCTCTAAATATGATACTCCTGTGGCGGAGCACCTGATATAATACATATATATAGCAAAAGAGAGAAGAGATAGAAGAAACAGGTCAGAGCCCGATGTGTAAAAATGATTTAGCAAGTATTTAAAACTGGTTCTTAAAACAAGTCTTATACGCATGTTAGTTATCGAACTCTACATCTCGTCTATTGTGCACGCCTAACGTACATCTAATCTCCCCCTAGTTATACCTCCCAGTCTAATTAGTCAGAAACCATACTAATACTAACTATGCTCACTAGTAGTATTCCCGTATCGCCCATATAATACGCTATTCATATAGTTTATCTCACATACTAAATATCATTATTTACCGTTTGAATGGTTAATCTTTTATTAACTAAGATTATTTTACTTCTCATTTTCATTTTAACTACTTGTCTCACAAATTAGAAAGTTACCCAAGTAGACTCATACATATATATAGTCTCATCATCCCTATATATATACACTAATCCTGCACCCTGAGGTTAAGATCACTTGGTGCAATGTAATGATTATTATTATTACCAAGTCTACTAATTTCACATAGTAGCAATATTCACAAGTTTATATATATATATATATACTAATGCTGCACCACCTGGCTAAGACCCATTAGTGCACCTATCCAGAACATCCTGCATCCCCAAGTTAGCACCCATTAATGCACCTATCATTAACAATTCATCACCCCCGGGTTATCACCCATTAGTGCACTTAACAATTGAGTTTCTGCACCCCCGAGTTATCACTCATTAATGCGCTTAATTATAAGGTTCTTGCACCCCCGAGTTATCACCCATTAGTGCTCTTAACAATAATATCACAAAATAGGCATATACACATCCTATTATAATTTATAGGTATTTCTCCAACCTACGTACATACTCCTCATATGTATTTTAACCTCATCACTACGTATAGTACAAATATTTAGATTACTATATCTCTCGTAATCTCCAAGGTACATTCACCCTATACCGAAATAATTAATGTATAAATTCTCCCATACTTTTCTCGAAATTCTGTCCTATTTGAATTTACTATTTAGCAATTTCTCTCACTCCAATAAACCGATAAACTCCAAACTGGTCTCTAAGAAAATTCCCAAAAATTCACCCTGTCGTTTAAACCAGAATGACATGTCGTTCGAACCAGAATGACATGTCATTCGAACCACTTGCAATGTCGTTCGAACCACTTCCACATGTCGTTCGAACCACTTCGCGCGAGATACCCATCTCGTTTGAACCATTTCGCTCGAGATCGCGCGATATTGCACTGTTCGTCTTCCTGCCCAGATTTTCAGCATTTTTCACCATTTTTGAAGCTAAAAATCTCTAAGATTCAATACCCAACTTCTCGTCATCAACACCCATTAACACCTAACAAGTTATAAATCATTTCCATCATCCTAGGATCCTTAATTCGTCATTAATCATCATAATTACATAAAACCCCCAAATTGATTCACATGAACCTTAGTTTCCAAAACTCCAATTAAAGAACCTAATCAACCTAGATTTTTTCATCAATATATAATCAAATTCCGTAGTTCATCCTCTACATTCATGACAAAATATTAACAACTAATTACCCCAACCTCTAATCATCATTTATCCTCCAATTTTCACCCAATTAACATGTAAATTAAGGATTGAATTAACCTACACTAACATGAGTTTGATTATTGCTAAAGAAAGCAAGTAATAAACACTTGCCTCAAATATGATGGTCTAATCCATTGGTGATGTTGGTATATACGCGTTCCTCTCTTCTCGATCTACGCGTTGGTGGTCACGGTTGTGCAAGGTGATTCCAAATGAGTCTTCTCTCTTGGAATTTGGTTCTCCCTCACACCCTCCATGACTGTTCTTGATTTGTGTAACATGTTAACCCTAATGGACTTTCTTGGCTGATATAATAAATCCCAAATTTTCGTCCATTAATTTAGCCCAAAAATAAAATTTACCGTAATGCCCTCTCGGGGTGCCGGTTAGGCCTAAAATCGCCTCGGAACCCAAACTAAACACTCGGGTACACTATTTTGACTATCTCGACCCTCCTGGACTCAATGGCGCACTCGAAATGATCATACAAGTTAATAAAAATAAATTCTCTTTTTATTCTATTCAATTAGTTCCGACACGACTCACACGCGTGACAGACTTAAATTACCAAACTGCCGTATTTCTCACTTCCGACAATTTATCAAATATCATAATTCCATATTACATATCACACAGTAATATTTAATAGTTCACAACAATAAGTATTAACCCTTGGCACGCTAGTTAATAATTATTTTAATCCGAATTAATAACAAATTAATTTCTCACATTTTAATTTAATTAATCCAATAACAATAATTAATCGCATACGTATTCCAATAATAATAATTAATCACATGATTATTTAAATCGTCAAAAATATGGGGTGTTACATACTTCGCCCCTTACAACGGAATTTCGTCCTGAAATTCGGAAAGAGTATACTAGGTACAGACAACGCTGTAAAAATATTGCGCATCGCATCCCGACGCTCACAAATAAGCTACTCCGTACCACCCATATAGTACGCTATCAAATACCCTTAATAATGAACACTTCACATGTGTTTGCCTTAAACTCCAGGTTACCCTGTCATATAGGCTCTTGTCCAATCCTTTCTGCTTAAGTTTCACTACTTCAACTTTATTTTAGATATTCACTATCTAGTCTTCTACTATTAGCATCTTAGTAGATTTATCCTCTTTTCATATACATACGACTTCGTCTCGTGTCGTTCATACAAGTAAATTCGTTGTGCAATATATATTTCACACACAATATATACGATAATATCGATTCTTCTCCGACATTTGTAATCATAACTGGTCCCTCACTTTTAACTATTAAGTAGGACAACAACCAAGTTTACCATGCCATACTTCTACTGGCACTCTGACCGAACGTGAATTTATAGGAGTTATTTGGACATATACTCCACTAGTGGAAGGTACTACTCTCGTCCTCCCCTAAGATCTCGGGGTTCACATAAAATTTTCTCTCCCGCATTCGATTAGACTGCTTGTCGTGACCATCCCTCTGTGGGTATTAGGTCGTACTCAATCGCATTTTAGTACCTATAATCTCACCATCTCAGCTACATGAGAAGATCCTTGGGAATACTCTTCCATTATCTAGTGGAAGAAGCCCCTACTGGTTTTCAATTGTTTATCATTTTTCAATCCGTCAGGTGACCCACTGCAAGACCATCCTTACAATATTAGCCTACATCGTAAGCCATCACCATTGTTGATTGTATTCTGATACATTTTATACTCTCTTGAATAAGTTTCAATTTATCTTGAAACGTAAGTCTCTGACAAAACTTCGTGAATAAGCTTCGGCTTATCCGACTACATGTTATCGAATCCACATGCTAATCATAATTCACTACCTAATTCAATCACCCAGGGCGCCCATACACCTTATGCCTCACGCATCATTATACAAAAGACATAAAATTTTCTTACTTCAATTCTTGCACACTCGGTATGTTGATGCGGTAGGGGTACACTCAACCACCCTACTAGTCAAAGCTTAATCAATCCTTCAATGGTATCATTGCTCCATTCCGAATAATACTAAGGCTAGGCGACTCTATTGGCCTTAAGTTATAAAATAATTATTAACTCTCAATTATATTCCTTGATAGGTACAATAACCAACATATAAAACTTATGTACTATCGACCAAACTTCTCTTCATCTCCCGACGTTCACTAGTTTTATGCGTGTGATGTCTCGCAAAGCGAAATCCAAACAAGGAACCCCCCGATACACTACTATCTAACCTAGCCGATTGTCGAGGTCCGTAAGTACTTCAATACCTACTATGTACTTTTCCACAATCTACATATTGTGATATAAAATTTTACTCGTCCACTCTCATGTCCCTAAAAATGTATCATGAAGCATCGCGCCCACACTATCCCAAGTACTTGGCGCTATAGATATATAACGAGATATATTTCGCCTCTCGATAAGAACACAATGTATTCTAAGTCTTAACAGACAAATAAATCCCTATTCTCGAGAATCTCATATAATTAGACACTATACTCGTTGAGGTCTATAATACCATGAAAGTTTCACATATACTCATATCTGGGCCCAACCCTATTTCAGGTGGCGCCGCACTAAATAAGGATCACTCCTCCCAGAGTATCCGGCACGACAGTCATATCACTACATTTATACTATCTTTTAACCATACGGTAATTAATCAATACACATTACCATAATAAACTCTACTAAAGTTGACTCAATGCAGTAGTAAATTATAATAACAAAACACATTCTTAGGGCCCGCCCGGTTCCCTCACGAGCAATCATCAAAATGCCCTGCTAACAACGAGAAATACGTTTGTAACAAGACTGTTAAAACTAAAGTTCCCACTAAACTCAACCTGCACGCTAAGTTTAGGGTTTCCAATTTACATAAAATTTGTGGCACACCCATGTCACTAGAATCTATCCTTCACTCATAAGGAAGAAGCAAAACCTCACCAGTCTCGCCAAATCATAGGGTCTCAGCACGTGGCTGCCATCACGACCCATGAACATCTGCAATCGTCATACATCCTAGGATTTCATCCTATAGTTGTCCTCTTTCATCATGGATAATTTATTCCATCATGTGGATTTCACCCCCATTATTAAAACGTTGGCCCAAACTCTCTAGGCCTCAATTATAGCTTTCTTGAACTCCCATTTACATCCCGGGCCCCGTAGACCCTGACATACTATATGCTATTATTAACGAGGGCTCTACTAGTCCAACCTAAACCCATCACTCTCGAGTTATAAATTTCCAGGGCCTAATTCCCTTGACCCCAAATTCTTTCGCTGGAAGTCTCGCTCCTCCAATCGTTATGCCTAACCGGCACTGTTTACCATTTTTAATCTCTTCGGTCCACTTCTCAATTGTGGACACATTCAACACTTATAGTTCTGTTTCCTTTACACAAGGAAAACTTCATGAATTATTTCCCGTCACTGGTCCCACTGATCATTTTGGGAATGTCCTTCTCTCGGACCGACAGTCTCAACTCACTATTATTTTTCCATTGTCCCTTTGGCTACGCTAGCTATTCGGAACTATGGTTGGCCTCTAAAGCCTGATTGACTTCATCGTCCTCTTGAAGTTAATCACTTTACATCATCTAACTGAATTCCTTATTGGGTATACTCTCATGTGGGGTTTCACTAACACCGTTAAATTCAGTTTCTACTCTTCAGCAAGTTCGTTAACCCTCTTTACTCCCTTCTCTTGGAAGGACGCAATCACTAGCAACTGTATAACTTTGATGACATCAACATTAGCCATCTTAGCTGGATTCCTCATCTATACTGGTATTCTACTCACGGGTCCTTTATCAACTATAAACCCTTTAGATAATTTATACCCCTCTGCCAGGTACGAAGTTCATGATGCAATTCAACCTTTCTCTCACGATTGGTCCCTATCTTAGCCATTGTGCTAAACATCAAAATTTCACTCGCATTTTGTTATCACATCGAATGGAAGACCTCACGGTCAAATCGTACCGAAATTTCTCTCTAAATTTCAAACACACCTCTTCATATGTGGTGATTGCCTCTAATTACTACATGATGCTCCTAAGAGCTGTATCTTTTAACTACAAATTAAATTCTGAGTGTCGTCACGACCCACTTTACACAATTGCCTTCGGATTTTCTACCTCCGCTGGTCTGTTACACTTTCTCATTTTCTTTTCTGTATTTTTCACCGATGGGTTTTCAAAAGATCTCCTCCGATTTCCCCCTTATCAACTATGTTAGGTGGTCCTTAAATTCACTCCACCGTTATCTATGACTGTGTCCTAGGAACCCTAAACAAGAAGTCTAGATGAAACTGAATGGGAAGGATAGATGCGTCTACTGCGAGGACCTACAGCTTCCATAACAGCTGCAGCACGTCAAGCAATCCAAATCTCTAAATCTGATACTTCTGTGGCTGAGCACCAGATATAATACATATATATAGCAAAAGAGAGAAGAGATAGAAGAAACGGGTCAGAGTCCGATGTGTAAAAATGATTTAGCAAGTATTTAAAACTGGTTCTTAAAAAAGTCTTATATGCATGTTAGTTATCGAACTCTCACATGAGTTTCTCACCTCTCGTCTATTGTGCACGCGTAACGTACATCTAATCTCCCCCTACTTATACTTCCCAGTCTAACTAGTCAGAAACCATACTAATACTAACTATGCTCACTAGTAGTATTCCCGTATCGCCCATATAATACGCTATTCAGATAGTTTATCTCACATACTAAATATCATTATTTACCGTTTGAATGGTTAATCTTTTGTTCACTAAGATTATTTTACTTCTCCTTTTCATTTTAACTACTTGTCTCACAAAGTAGAAAGTTACCTAAGTACACTCATACATATATATAGTCTCATCATCCCTATATATATACACTAATCCTGCACCCTGAGGTTAAGACCACTTGGTGCAATGTAATGATTATTATTATTACCAACTCTACTAATTTCACACAGTAGCAATATTCACAAGTTCATATATATATATATATATATATATATATATATATAGTCACATCATCCCTATACATATATATATATACTAATCATGCACCCCCGGTCTAAGACCCATTAATGCACCTATCATTAAAAATTCAGCACCCCGGGGTTATCACCCATTAGTGCACTTAACAATAGAGTTTATGCACCCCCGAGTTATCACTCATTAGTGCGCTTAATTATAAGGGTCTTGCACCCCCGGGTTATCACCCATTAGTGCTCTTAACAATAATATCACAAAATAGGCATACACACATCCTATTATAATTTATAGGTATTTCTCCAACCTACATACATACTCCTCATACGTATTTTAACCTCATCACTACGTATATT
Source organism: Sambucus nigra (assembly GCA_949130495.1). Taxonomy (NCBI): domain Eukaryota; kingdom Viridiplantae; phylum Streptophyta; class Magnoliopsida; order Dipsacales; family Adoxaceae; genus Sambucus; species Sambucus nigra. The sequence continues at coordinate 53,865,088 of OX422209.1, read as the reverse complement.
ATAAATATTTAGATTACTATCTCTCTCGTAATCCCCAAGGTACATTCTCCCTATACCGAAATAATTAATGTATAAATTCTCCCATACTTTTCCAGAAATTTTGTCCTATTTGAATTTACTATTTGGCAATTTCTCTCACTCCAATAAACCGATAAACTCCAAACTGGTCTCTAAGAAAATTCCCATAAATTCACCCTGTCGTTTGAACAAGAATGACATGTCGTTTGAACCAGAATGACATGTCATTTAAACCACTTAAAATGTCGTTCAAACCATTTCCACATGTCGTTTGAACCACTTCGCGCGAGATCCCCATCTCGTTTGAACCACTTCGCGCGAGATTGCACTGTTCGTCTTCCTGCTCAGATTTTCAGCGTTTTTCACCATTTTTTAACCTAAAAACCTCTAAGATTCAATACCCAACTTCTCATCATCAACACCCATTAACACCTAACAGGTTATAAATCATTTCTATCATCCTATGATCCTTAATTCGTCATTAATCATCATAATTACATAAAACCCCCAAATTAATTCACATGAACCCTAGTTTCCAAAATTCCAATTAAAGAACCTAATAAACCCAGATTTGTTCATCAATATATAATCAAATTCCGTAGTTCATCCTCTACATTCATGACAAAATATTAACAACTAATTACCCCAACCTCTAATCATCATTTATCCTCCAGTGTTCACCCAATTAACATGTAAATCAAGGATTGAATTAACCTGCACTAACATGAGTATGATTATTGCTAAAGAAAGAAAGTAATAAACACTTTGCTCGAATATGACGGTCTGATCCGTTGGTGATGTTGGTATATATGCGTTCCTCTATTCTCGATCTACGTGTTGGTGGTCACGGTTGTGCAAGGTGATGCAAATGAGTCTTCTCTCTTGGAATTTGGTTCTCCCTCACACCCTCCATTTCTGTTCTTGATTTGTGTAATATGTTAACCCTAATGGACTTTCTTGGCTGATAAAATAAATCCCAAATTTTCGTCCATTAATTTAGCCCAAAAATATAATTTACCGTAATGCCCTCTCGGGGTGCCGGTTAGGCCTAAAATCGTCCCGGTACCCAAACTAAACACCCGGGTACACTATTTTGACTATCTCGACCCTCCCAAACTCAGTGGCGCACTCAAAATGACCATACGAGTTAATAAAAATAAATTCTCTTTTTATTACATTCAATTAGTCCCGACACGACTCACATGCATGATAGACTTAAATTACCAAACTGTCGTATTTCTCACTTCCGACAATTTATCAAATATCATAATTCCATATTACATATCATACAATAATATTTAATAGTTCACAATAATAAGTATTAACCCTTGGCACGCTAGTTAATAATTATTTTAATCCGGATTAATAACAAATTAATTTCTCACATTTTAATTTAATTAATCCAACAACAATAATTAATCGCATACTTATTACCATAATAATAATTAATCGCATGATTATTTAAATCGTCAAAAATACGGGGTGTTACTGCGTTAGGAACATTTTTGTCCCCATGGGTCCCATATGATCAAAAGGAGATGCTCGACTTAGCCTCTCTAAGTCACTCAACCTTTCAAGAGAAAAGGACTGTTCATTATAGGGCTCAAATGTTCTGAGCAAAGATCTTGCTTCTAGGAGATATGTAGTATCTCTAGTAGTCTTGGATTGGATATGTCTACTATTGCTTGGAGATAGTGGTGGCCTATTTGCACGAGCAGATAAGGAAGGTAGCCTGGCTTACAGGGTTTGCACTAATTGCCTTATGGTATCTTGTATAACCTCTTATCCTTTGGTGAGACTAGCCAGGATTCCAGTGAAATCATTGTGAGTTGGTGGAGTAGAAGGAATAGGCGGGATGCCATCATTCCTGACACTTGACTCAGGAATATCAGTCATGTTTGGTGCATAGATGAGTGAAAATGTTTTTAAAAAAAATTAGGCACACATTGGATGACCATATTGTGTATTGTAACTCACGTCTTGGATGCGATTTTTGTAAGTTGACATTTATTGATGAAAATTATTATTTCGTCTTGCAATATTTGTGTGTCAAATATGATACATGAGTAGTTTAATTATTGGGATTTAGGTGATGTTTGTCATGAATAATTAAATTACGCATGTTAATTTATTTTCGTACATATTCCGACGTGTTTTAATTTGAAATAAAAATAATCGATATTCGCTTAAAATTGAACGAGAGTGTATTTTTAAACCTCAAGAATTAATTATAAATTCATGCTTTAAAAATTTAGAGTTGTTATTTTTGATGAGTTATGGTTGCACTTAGATGTTTTGATAGCTCATGATTAAATACATATTAAAAATTTAGAACGTGATATTTTCGAGGGAATAGGGATTTATGGTGTCTAATTCAAGAGACATTAAAATATTTTGAATCCATGTAATGTTATATTCTCCGACATGTACGCGACAAGAGTCGGTATATTTTGTGTTATAAATTCAAAATTACGGAATTAAATTAATGTGTTAATTTAATTAGAATTGACAAACGGATCCGACGTTCTAGTTTCTTCCACCTTTAAGATCATTTATTCTGTTTTTATTTTTATTTTAGAAACTCAGTCATATTTATACACTCATATGTCTAGTTGGACAATCAATACTTTATAAAAATTGATGAAAGCTCTGTGGGTTCGACTTGTACTTACATCCGATATATTTCAATAGCCCGTGCACTTGCGATAATTTTAACATTTAAAATTTGACAACAAGTTTTTGGCGTCATTGTCGGGGATTTCTGTTGATTTTAAAAACATAGATTTTCGGACTAGTTTCATAAAAAAAAATTCAACAGCTATTTTATTATTTTCAGAATAAAAAAATAAAAAAAAAACTCCACCCCGGACCCAACCCGAGCCTTGGTTTCGTCACACACCACACCCACTGCCTCACGCCTTTAATAGCCACTAAACCACCAATAACCCATTTTTTCCTATTTTTATGGGTGTATCAGATTTGTGCAATTATAAATTATGGGCCAATTTCAATTTTGAGAAGGGACTTTTACACCCGTGTGTATGTTAATAGACACAGTTTGAGAGGGAAAAAAATCAGTGTAGAGAGTATTTTTAGGCACACTTTGGAGGAGCATATTGTGTATTGTAACTCACGTCTTGGATGCGATTTTTGTAAGTTGACATTTATTAATGAAAATTATTATTTCATCTTTCAATATTTGTGTGTCAAATATGATGCGTGAGTAGTTTAATTACTGGGATTTAGGTGATGTCTGTCATGACTAAATAAATTACGCATGTTAATTTATTTTCGTACATATTCTGACGTGTTTTAATTTGAAATAAAAATAATTCGGTATTCGCTTAAAATTGAACGAGAGTGTATTTTTAAACGTCAAGAATTAATTATAAATTCATGATTTAAAATTTTTGAGTTGTTATTTTTGATGAGTTATGCTTGCACTTAGATGTTTTGATAATGCAAGCTTAAATACACATTAAAATTTTAGAACGTGATATTTTCGAGGGAATGGAGATTTATTATGTCTAATTCAAGAGACGTTAAAATATTTTGAATGCATGTAATGCTATATTCTCCGAAATGTACGCGACGAGAGTCGGTATATTTTGTGTTATAAATTCGGAATTACGGAATTAAATTAATGTGTTAATTTAATTAGGATTGGCAAATAGATCCGACGTTGTAGTTTCTTACACCTTTAAGATTATCTCTTATACTTGTTCATTTATTCTGTTTTTATTTTTATTTTAGAAACTCAGTCATATTTATACAATCATATGTCTAGTTGGACAATCAATACTTTATAAAAATTGACGAAATCTCTATGGGTTCGACCCGTACTTACACCCGCTATATTTCAATAGCCGGTGCACTTGGGGTAATTTTAACATTTAAAATTTTGCAATATTCCCCAACCCTACAACCTTAGACTAGGAAATGTATGGTCACGCTATGGGTATATAAGCGTGCTGAGATTCTGTTTAGTCTACGGATGATGTTGTACCTTGGTGGTCTGTTTAGTACCAAAAACTTGGTCATAGTGGAAGTTAGTAATGTTGATTGATATGACCAAAATATACCCTCGTCTCTTAGGACGACGGGCATCTCATCTCACGACCGAGTCATCACAAGAGCCTGGTATATCATTTTTGGGGTCGTCCAGATAAGGATCGGCCTCAGTAGGGTCGACCACAGCTTAATCATTAGTGGGGTCATCCACATAAGGATCGGCCACAACTTAATAATTGGCTGGTCATCCACATAAGGGTCGGCCACAGCTTAATCATTGGCGGGTCGTCCAGATAAGGGTCGACCTCAGTAGGGTTGGTCACAGTTTAATCATTAGAGGGGTTGTCCTGATCACTTCAGTTGAGACTACATTTGTACCTATCAGTGCAAGGTCACAGTCTATTATTTGCAACCTCAAACATGATGGCAGCTACTTTGATCATCGGGAAGGGAACTCGGTACCTCGGCCTAGGGGTTGACACAGAAGACGTTAGCCCCGACCTATATGTTGACTTATAACTCCAAAGTCTCATCATACAGTGACTACATCAGAGACCAAAGGGACTCCCATAAGGGGCCAGACTCATCAACTCGGCCTCGGCTCGCTACACGTGTATACTCGGCCATGACCTCAACTTCATAAACTCAGCCTCGGCCTCAGCCTCATAACTCTCATACAGTAGCTTAGCCATGACCTTGGCCTCGACCTCAGCCTCGGTCTGGGCCTCAGCCTCATAGCTCTCATATAGCAGCTCGGCCATGACCTAATCCTTGACCTCGGCCTCATCCTAAGCCTCATAGCTCTCATATAATAGCTCAACCATGACCTCAACCTCATAACCTCAGCCTCGATCTCAGCCTCATAGCTATCATACAGCAACTCGGCCATGATCTCGGTATCGACCTCATCCTCATAGCCTCGGCCTCGACCTTAGCCTCATAGCTCTCATACAGCAGCTCGTCCATGACCTCAGCTTCGACCTTGGCCTCATAGCCTCGGACTCGACCTTAGCCTCATAGCTCTCATACAGCAGCTCGTCCATGACCTCAGCCTCAACCTCGGACTCATAGCCTCAGCCTCACATCTCTCATACAGTGGCTTGACCTTAACCTCAGCCTCATTACCTCGGCTTTGGCCTCAGCCTCATAGCTCTCATACATCAGCTCGGCCATGACCTTAGCCTCATAGCCTCGACCTCGGCCTCAGCCTCATAGCTATCATACAGTCATTTGGCCATGATCTCGGCCTCAGCCTCATAGCTCATCACATGGTGCCTCATCCTCGGCCTGGACCGTGCAGCCAATAGTGACACCTGGCAGGGCGCGTGGAATAGGGAACGCGTGGAATAGTGCACGTGGGTTACAGACCCCACGTAGGCAAAATCGTTATGGAAAGATCTCCCTCACACGTGAGGGAATATTTCATCATCATCCTCTATATGTGACAGTGACAGGTGGCTTCACCAGATTGGCTAGATCATCCTACACATGCTCATTTCATGTCTGGGGGTACACTACACCCCCCAGGCACTATATGTACTTGTCTTTTCCTACCTTGTAAAGGGTCCTCAATTACAAACCCTAGATGAATCCCTATCAAAATACACAGTAGAGAGAGTGATTCTATTGTATCACAAGGCCATTAGAGCCCTCATTATATAATTAAGATCACTCACTGCATAGTGGAGCCTATATAGGTGTAATACCCCGTATTTTTACGCATATTTATTTTAATGAAATTATGGAAAACGGGGATTAATTAAATTGTAATTAATTCGATTTTATGATAATAATTACTAGCATGATGAGAGTTAGTAGTTATTTAAATAATATTATGGCCAGGGATGAGATGCACGACAATTATGTTATAAATATTTGGGACGCGTATGAGTCGCGTCACTAGTATGTATTTGGGGGTTTAAAAGGTATATTATATTTGTATAACTCAGATGACTATTTTGAGTGTGCTAGGGTGTCCTTAAGGGTCAAAATAGTCAGCAAACACTACTCGGGTATTTTATTTAGAGTCCGGGACATTTTTAACCCAAAACGACACCCCGGAGGGGTATTTTGGTCTTTAGGGATTTTTTGGTAATTAAATGGACGAAAATGGGGTTTAATTAAAATCGTTTCGGGTTAGTGGCCTCTCAGTTTCAACCTACGTGAGAAAGAGAGGAAAAGAGAGAGAGAACCAATGAAGAAGAAGAAGAAGACTCCATTATATCCCTAAGCCAAGAACTCAAGCTTTCACAACAAAAAGTACACCAATGCGTAGATCGTGTCAAGAGGATCGTTCCCATACCATTTTCAACCTGCGAATTAGAAATTTATTTTAAGGCAAGTGATTATCTTGCTCTTTCTCTTAGCGTTTATTATTCTTGTTAACATATGTTGAGGTTTTATAAATATTAATACCAAATTTGGTTAACCAATGATGAAATTGTGTAGGAATCTTAGAAATTTGATGGGGGTTTGCATGTAGAGGATTTTTACCATTATTAGGAATGGTAAATTTGTTGAATAATATGTTAAAATAACGAAATAAAATGGGGTTTTAATAGATTAATAATTTTGGGTTTATGTTAATATGACTCATAGGAAAATTTAGGATTTTGTTCAATTTACTTGATGATTTGAAGGATTTGACCCCTAAACTATGCTAAGAAGTGTTCTAGGGTGAATTATAGTGGTTTGGAAATTTTGTACTTGGGTTGGAATGGGTTTAGGTTGAGATTCAAGAGGAGAAAATCTGGAAAAACAAACCTTGAAGATGAACTTGGCAACTTCAAAAATTTCGTTAGAAGTCCAGCCTTTGTCGTTTGAACGACCTCATTCGAACCAGACTTCTAACGAGATTCCAGTGACCATTCTAACTAGTTTGGTAGTTCGTTCAAAGTAGGGGGCCTTCATTCGAATGACCCTCACTCGAACGAGATTTTTGGGTCTTCTAACGAGATTCCAGAATGACTCTTAAGGCCCGATTTTTGTTTCAAACTTCCCGTAGGCCTATTTAAATGAGTGTTAGACCTGTATGAATGTCGAGTGACTTAAAATTTATAATTATTAGTTAGAAGAGAATATGTCGACCCTCGGAAGGTATGAAAATTCATAGAATTAGAGAGATGCAAAAATACAAGGGAGAATACATACGAATAAGGTACGGGGTATAATAGGGGATATATTTATACGTACTGCTAATACTGGGCTGCGGGAAAGCCAATGAATTTATATAAGTTGTGTGTATTCTTATTGATCAAAATATTATGTAAATGACATACCTAGCTATTGGCCATCGAACGGAGGTTAACGCGTTATGGACGAACGAATCTTGTGTGCCTTCGAGGAATTTAGAGTCGTACTACTAGAACATGGAACCTAGGTACGGGCTATCCGTGAGAATGATAGTGATGATGGTCGTATGGGTGCGTAGGTATGTGCGTAGCCCATCGTCTTGGGACTATGGTCGCCTCCAATAGGTGTTTGTATTTTTATTGGTTCTCGAGAGATTGAACCTGTTGTCCTCTATGCATGAGCATTGCAATGGGACTAGATAGTCGAGTATGCGTAGCACTAAGGGTTTCTCAACTAGGGGTGCAATATTGCTATATTTATATATACAAATTGATATGTGTACATAAAGAGAATAATGTGTGTCTCAATTTTTAAATGTGTACTTATGGTATTATCAGCTGGGCATTTAGAAGAATATGAGAATAAACTAAAGTAATTCGAAACCTATATCGAAATCTTAAGTACGTCGGTTTTGAGTTATTTAGGGAGTCTTTCCAGCATAATAGTATGTCATTAGTAGCCAGTTACGGTATCATGACTAGTATGGGTAGTTAGGCTCGTTAGGCGTGCCCATTAGATTGAGGGCTAAGTATCTCAAGTGAGTAAGCTAAGTTAACTTGAATAATAATTGTGCTAATTGAATCAATTTAAGCACTTGCTATTTTAAATTGTTTTCAACTCGGGCTCTGACCCATTTTTCTGTATATCTTTCTATTGTTCCATTATTTTTAGGTGCCCAGCCACAGGAACACCAGCCTTAGGAGACTCTATTCGGTTGTCGTGTTGTAGTTGTTGTGGAAGCTGCAGGGTAATTGCTAGTAGACGATTCAGTTATTTATTCTGTTGGACATGTCGTCCTTTCTTCTGTTTACATTTAGAGATTTATTTGTTTTAAATTCACTCTTAGATTTGATTTCCTTTTATTGGATTTATTGTATGGGATTGTATCTGGATGTGTTTTACTCCAATCATTTATTTTACTTCAGTTAGACTTTATTTATATTACTGTGATGCATGGTATTAGTTGGTATTCTATTTTATATTAGTTAGTGTCAAGATAAAAATTTGGATATCACCTTTTTTAAATATTAGGTGGTTAGTTTTTATTAAATTAAAATTTGAGTTTTCGATAGTGATGCATTATCTGAACCAACTTGATATTCTAAAATTAATTAATTAAGGACTGATCACCCGGTAATTAATTAGGCGGGGTGTCACAGGTGGTATCAGAGCATCAGGTTCTAATGTCCTTAGGATCTGTACGGCTTATTATGTTTCTGCATAACATCCTTTGATATAGAGCCCTATATTTTAGGATTGTTGTAATCTTCATACGTTTTGCGGCCTTCTGCTATTTTGAGAATATAACTGTAGACTTATGAAAGTTTTCTCTCTTTTCAGATGCCTCCTAAACATGCACAAAGAGTTCCCAGGGATGCCCAGCCAGAGCCTCAGCCTACACCTGCTCAGGTTATGATGAATGTCGCTGAAGTGGCCGCCATTGTAGCTCGGGCGGTAAATGTTGCTTTGGCAGTAGTGCAACAGGAACCACCCCAGGCATCGATAGTGGCTCCAATTTAGGCCCAGGCTTTCATGTCTGCTTGGGAGCGTATTAGGGATGTGTTAACGAAGGCGCATCCTTCGTAGTTTTTAGGGAGCTCCAATATGGTCGCAGTGAGCCAATGGAAAAAAGACATCCAAAGGAATTTTAGGATGCATGAGTGCACGGAGTTACAGAGTCAGATTTTGGCCATATTTAAACTGGCGGGGGCAACACTGCAGTCGTGGGAGTCCATCACCATTGCTGAGGAGAGAGACACACTCAGTATCCGAGACTTTTGGGTGTGGTTTGACCGCAAGTACTTCCCTTCGGCTGTCCAGATAGAGATGAGTTGAAAGTTAGCAAATCTGAAACAGGAAGGAAGAACCGTGGCAGAGTACGAGGCAGAGTTTACTAATCTTCTCAACATCGTATCGAGTGAGATCCCGACCGAAGAGAAAACGATTCAACTTCATGGATGGGTTGGCATGGAGGACCCGCCAGCATTTAATAGGCAATATCTCCTTGGTCACCTATTCAGATGTGGTTAACGCAGCACTACCCCACTACCAGGGCCACCGCTTCCACTTATCCGAGGTTAAGAAAGTGGGAGAGTCCAGCCAGCAAGGCAGGGCAGGAGGGAGTGGTGTCAGTGGGGCAGAGGCAGTTTAGCGTCAGCATAGGCAGAGTGATCAGGGTTCCCAGCAAGGGGATCCTAAGAGGTTCAGGTCAGGAGGTTTTAGATATGGGAAGGGAGGCTTTCGACATGGTCATCAGATCCAACACGGCCATCAGGTCCAGCAAGGCCAGCAGCAGGTTCAACAGTAAGTTCAGCAGGGCCAGAATGGCCAAGGGAGGGGTGGTAACAGCCATTAGGGATGGGAAAAGCAGGGACAGGGGGGAGGACCCTTCCTAGGGAGATGTTTCGTGTGTGGCAAAGCTCGTCACAAATTCTAGGATTGCCCTCAGAAGGGTAGAGGCCAGCTGCGGCAGCAGGGTGTTCGTCAGGAACCCTAGAGACCGTTATTTCCCACATCTCTTCCAGCACCTCCATAGTTGGCAGCACTGCCACCCATTCCAGTCTCCCCAATTTAGTAAGGGCAGCTTTAGTATGGACGAGTCTATAATCTTCACCAGGCTACAGTCCCACAGGACCCGCCAGCGATTGAGGGTATATTTTATATCCAGAGGACTTTGGGGCGCATTTTATTTGACATGGGACCCACACACTATTTTATTTCCACGGGGTTTGCACGTACTATGGGGTTATTTGATACAGCGGAGGGTACAGCCACTTGCGTGGATTCTCCATTGAGTAGGGGTTCCGTTATTTCTTTTATTTATCGGGGAATGGGTATAGAGATTGGGAGGTTTATCTTACCCGCTGACATGCTCGTATTAGACATGTCCGAGTATGACTCAATTGTGGGTATGGATTGGCTTGTTAGGTTTAGTTCCATGATTGATTATTTTAGCAAGAGTATAGTTTTTTCCATACCTGGGCAGGAGATGTTCTTGGTGGCGATGCCTCGCTCTGAGGGAGGATCGTCCACTCATTTATACTATATAGAGGAGGAGACCTCTACGGAGGTTGTGATACCGCTTGATTCGATTCCTATAGTTCGAGATTTTATCGATGTGTTTCAGGAGATTCCAGGGTTACCACCGAGTAGAGAGATAGACTTCGTCGTTGATTTAGTGCCAGATACTCAATCGATAGCTCGCGCACCTTATCGCATGGCTCCAGCAGAGATGAGGGAGTTACGTGACCAGATTGAGAAATTATTGGGGCAGGGGTTTATCTGTAGGGGTAATTCTCCATGGGGTTCTCCTGTACTGTTCATTAAAAAGAGGGATGGATCATTGAGGTTATGTGTTGATTACCGGGAGTTGAATAAAGTCACAATATGGAACAAATATCCATTAACTCGAATCAATGACTTATTCGACCAGTTGAGAGGAGTGGCTTTCTTCTCGAAGATTGATTTGAGATCGGGATACCATCAGTTACGTATCCGGGAATAGGACGTGTCGAAGACTTCTTTCCTGACGAGATATGGTTCCTATGAATTCAGGGTTATGACTTTCGGGCTAACCAATGCCCCAGCCTTGTTAATGGACTTGATGAATAGGGTGTTCAAAGAGTTCCTGGACCAGTTCGTCATCGTATTCATAGATGAAATTCTAGTTTACTCGCAGACCGAGGAATATCATGCTGAGCATTTAAGGCAAGTTTTGCACACACTGCGCCATTATGAGTTGTACGCAAAATACGAGAAATGTGGGTTTTGGCTCAAGGAGTTACAGCTTTTGGGGCATATCATCTCCAATCAAGGGATATCCGTGAATCCCGTGAAGGTGTAAATGGTGAGGGAGTTGGGACAGCCCACGAAACCAATCGAGATACACAGTTTCCTGGGCTTATCTAGATACTACATGAGGTTCATTCGAGCATTTTCAAAGATAGTGGGTCCGTTGATGCATTTGACTCGCAATGGGGTGTCGTTTATCTGGAGTGATGCCTATCTGTTAGCCTTTGAAAAGTTGAAAGATAAATTAACCTCAGCACCAATGTTAGCATTACCCAAGTCAGGAGTGGAGTATCTAGTCTACACTGACGTATCCTTATTAGGACTTGGAGGTGTACTGCAGCAGGAGGATCAGGCTATAGCTTATGCTTCCCGTAAGCTTAAGCCTCACGAGATGAATTACCCCACCCACGATTTAGAGTTGGCAGCGGTGGTGTTTGCACTTCGGATTTGGAGACATTACCTCCTAAGGGAGAAATTTTGTTTATTCATAGACCACAAGTCAGTACAGTGCATCTTCATGCAGAAGGAGTTAAATATGCATCAACATCGGTGTCTTGAGTTTGTGAAGAATTATCAATTTGATATCCAATACCACTCGAGGAAGGCTAACGTGGTAGCAGACGCGTTGAGTCGTAGGCTAGTCGGTGAGGTGGCCGAGGTGTGGAAAGTGAAATAGAAGGATTTAAGGAACCAGGATGCGGTGGCTCGATCGTTTATGTCTGTGATGATGGTTACGCCCCAGATTATCACAGGAGTAGTACAGGCTCAGGCAGATGACCCATTTTTCCAAAGTCAGATAGTGAAGCTTCTAGCCGAAGGTCCTGTGTCTTATACTGTGGGTTCAGACGGGGTCTACGTTTCAATGGGAGATTAGTTATTCTTGAGGGTGAAGATTTACGATAGAAGGTAATGACGGAGTCACACGGTTCCCGATTTATGGTACATCTCGATGGGGATAAGATGTACCAGGTTATGCTAGACAATACTGGTGGAGCGGGATGGAGAAGGATATTGCAGAGTTCGTTTGGAAATGTTCCACCTGTCAGCTAGTAAAGGTGGATCATCAGAGACCGACGGGACTTCTTCAACCATTAGAGATTCCTATGTGGAAATGGGAGAGCATTTCCATGAACTTCATCACAGGATTCCCACATCGCAGAGGGGTTACGATTCGGTATGGGTGATAGTGGATCGGTTGACCAAGGTAGCCCACTTTTTACCAATCATGACATATTACACCACGACATAGTACGTCTAGATATTCATAGCAGAAATAGTGAGACTCCACGGAGTACCTCTCAATATCATGTCTGACAGAGATAAGGTGTTTGTGTCTCAATTTTGGGAGAGTTTTCAGGAGGCATTGGGTAAGGAGTTGCAACTGAGCACAGCCTATCACCCGCAAACGGATGGTCAGATCGAGTGGAAGAATAAGATATTGGAGGACATGTTACGTTTATGCATTATTGATTTTGGCAGAGGCTGGGAGCAGTACCTTCCACTGGTGGAGTTTTCCTATAACAACTCCTACCAGTTTACTATCGGTATGGATCCATTCGAGGAACTATACGGCATACCTTATCGTTCCTCGGTATGTTGGCTAGAGGTGGGGTATAACAAGTTACTTGGTTCGAAAGTGATTCAGGATACTTCGGAGAGGATAGAGTTGATACGGAGCCGTAGTCGGGTTGCTGAAGATCGACAGAAGAGCTACACTGATGCTAAACGGTATTTTCACGAGTTCAACATTAAGGATAATGTGTTACTTCGAGTTTCTCCTATGAAGGGAGATATGCATTTTGGGAAGAATGGAAAGTTGGCGCCTAGGTATGTAGGGCCATTCCCTATTATCGAGAGGATTGGGCCAGTTTCTTATAGACTTGGGTTACCAGAGCAATTACATAGAGTCCATGACGTGTTCCATATCTCTTTGCTGAGGAGATGTCTTTGAGATGTTTGGCCCACACCCACATTGCATTGGAGGAGATAGACTTACAGCCTGATATCTCCTACGAGGAGGGGTCAGTTGCTATTCTAGATCATAGTGAGAGGAAGTTGAGATCGAAAATAGTACCACTAGTACGTGTTCAGTGGAGGCACCATAATGTTGAGGAATCAACCTGGGAGCGCGAGGATGACATGCGTGAACGTTATCCAGAGTTATTCTTGCCAGGTATATATATTCTTTTCTGAATTTCGGGACGAAATTCTATTATTAGGGGGGAAGTATGTAATACCCCGTATTTTTACGCATATTTATTTTTATGAAATTATGGAAAATGGGGATTAATTAAATTGTAATTAATCCAATTTTATGATAATAATTACTAGCGTGATGAGACTTAGTAGTTATTGAAATAATATTATGGCCAAGGATGAGATACACGACAGTTATGTTATAAATATTTGGGACGCGTATGAGTCGCGTCAGTAGTATGTATTTGGGGGTTTAAAAGGTAAATTATTTTTATATAACTCGGATGACTATTTTGAGTGCACCAGAGTATCCGGAAGGGTCGAAATAGTCAGAAAATACTACTCGGATATTTTATTTGGAGTCTAAGGCATTTTAACCCAAAACGACACCCCGGAGGGATATTTTGGTCTTTAGGAATTTTTGGGTGATTAAATGGATGAAAATTGGGTTTAATTAAAAGCATTTAGGGTTAGTGGCCTGTCAGTTTAAACCTACATAAGAAAGAGAGGAAAAGAGAGAGAGAACCAAGGAAGAAGAAGAAGACTCCATTAGAGCCCTAAGCCAAGAACTCAAGCTTTCACACAAAAAAGTACACCAGCGCATAATCGTGTCAAGAGGATCATTCCCATACCAATTTCAACCCGCGAATCGAAGTTTATTTTATGGCAAGTGATTATCTTGCTCTTTCTCTTAGCATTTATTATTCTTGTTAACATATGTTGAGGTTTTAGAACTATTAATACCAAATTTGGTTTACCTATGATGAGGTTGTGTAGGAATGTTAGAAATTTGATGGGGGTTTGCATATAGAGGATTTTTCACCTTATTAGGAACGTGAAATTTGGTGAATTAGATGTTAAAATCATGAAATAAAAATGGGGTTTTAATAGATTAATAATTCCAGGTTTCTGTTAATATGACTCATAGGAAAATTTAGGAATTTGTTGAATTTAATTGATGATTTGAAGGATTTGACCCCTAAACTATGCTAAAAAGTGTTTTATGGTGACTTATAGTAGTTTTGAAACCTTGTACTTGGGTTGGAATAGGTTTAGGTTGAGATTGAAGAGGAGAAAATCTGTAAAAATGAACCTTGAAGATGAATTGGGCCACTTCAGAAATTTCGTTAGAAGTCCAGCCCAAGTCGTTCGAACGTCCTCGTTCAAACGAGACTTCTAACGAGATTCCAGTGACCCTTCTAACGAGTTTGATAGTTTGTTCAAAGTAGGGGGCCTTCGTTTGAATGACCCTCGTTCGAACGAGATTTTTGGGACTTCTAACGAGATTCCAGAATGACTCTTAAGGCCCAATTTTTGTTTCAAACTTCCCGTAGGACTATTTAAATGAGTGTTAGACCTGTATGAATGTCGAGTGACTTAAAATTTATAATTATTAGTGAGTGGAGAATATGTCGACCCTCGGAAGGTATGAAAATTCATATAATTAGAGAGATGTGAAAATATATGGGAGAATACATAAGAATAAGGTACGGGGTATAATAGGGGATATATTATAAGTACTGCTAATACTAGGCTGTGGGAAAGCCAATGAATTTATATAAGTTGTGTGTATGCTTATTGCTCAAAATATTATGTGTATGACATACCTAGATACTGGCTATCGAACGGAGGTTCATGTGTTGTGGATGATCGAATCTTGTGTACCTTCAGGGGATTTAGAGTCGTACCACTAGAGCATGGAACCTAGGTACGGGCTATCCGTGAGAATGATAGTGATGACGGTCGTATGGGTTTGTAGGTATGTGCGTATCCAATCGGTTTGGGACTATATTCGCCTCCAATAGGTGTTTGTTCTTTTATTAGTTCTCGAGAGATTAAACCTGTTGTCCTCTATGCGTGAGCATTGGAATGGGACTATATAGCCGAGTTTGCGTAGTACTAAGGGTTTCTCAATGAGGGGTGCAATATTGCTATATTTATATATATAAATTGATATGTATACATAAAGGGAATAATATGTGTATACCGAAATCCTGTTTGGTGTCTTATGTTGATGACTCTATTTTTAAATGTGTACTTATGGTATTATCAGCTGGGCATTTAGAAGAACATGAGAATAAACTAAAGTAATTCTAAACCTCTATTGAAATCTGAAGTACATCGGCTTTGACTTATTTAGGGAGTCTTTCCAGCATAATAGTATGTACTTAGTGGCCAGTCAGGGTATCATGACTAGTATGGGTAGTTAGGCTCGTTAGGCATGCACATTAGATCGAGGGGTAAGTATCTCAAGTGAGTACGCTAAGTTAACTTGAATAATAATTGTTCTAATTGAATCAATTTAAGCACGTACTATTTTAAAATATTTTCAACTCGGGCTTTGACCCATTTTTATGTATATATTTCTATTTTTCCATTATTTTTAGGTGCCCAGCCACAGGGACACCAGCCTTAGGAGACTCTATTAAGTTGTTGTGATGTAGCTACTATGGAAGCTGCATGATAAT
Source organism: Sambucus nigra (assembly GCA_949130495.1). Classification (NCBI taxonomy): domain Eukaryota; kingdom Viridiplantae; phylum Streptophyta; class Magnoliopsida; order Dipsacales; family Adoxaceae; genus Sambucus; species Sambucus nigra. The sequence goes on along the minus strand of OX422209.1, from coordinate 53,849,252 downwards.
TGCTAGTAGACAACTCAGCCTATTCTCCCTTTTTCAGTTATATATTATGTTGGACATGTCGTCCTTTATTCCATTTACATTCAGAGATTTAGTTGTTTTAAATTCTCTCTTAGATTTGATTTCCTTTTATTGGATTTATTTTATGGGATTGTATCTGGATGTGTTTTACTCCAGTCATTTATTTTACTTCTGTTAGACTTTATTTAAATTACTATGATGCATGGTATTAGTTGGTATTCCTTTTGATATTAGTTAGTGTCAAGATAAAAATTTGGACATCACCCTTTTTAAATATTAGGTGGTTAGTTTTTATTAAATTAACATTTGAGTTTTCGATAGTGATGCATTATCTGAACCAACTTGATATTCAAAAATTAATTAATTAAGGACTCATTATTTGGTAATTAATTAGGTGGGGTGTCACAGTAGGCTGAACCACTTATATTGGTGTGTTTCTCCTCCTTTCCTCACCTCCTTCTATATACATATATAACTCTATAGCTTCCATTATTACTACTGTTGAAGCTCTATCACCTCTCTATCTCATGGTGTTGTTCCAAGCATCATCAGTTTGGCACCATTTGTGGGAACGAGAAGCTATCCCTTCCTTTCTTTAGCTTGCCCTCACCGGAGACTCTGGTGGTGAACCAGTTCTCCCCCTTTGTGTGGAGCTATTTCACCATTGAATGAGATTCATAAAGGTTCTCAAGCTCATCAGCCTTTTGATCATTCAGCTCATCATAGCTCGAACAATATGGCACTAGAGTTACCACCACCTCCTCTACTGGTTAGTGGAGTAGGACCTAGTTTCATCCATGTACCACATCAGCTTGAGATGGCTGAGGTGACCACCACCCTGAAGTCTTTGGCAGCAAGCCAACACGTTATGCAGGAGCAGTTTGCAGCTCTTATCCAAAACATACTGAGAACACCAGGAGTCTCACCAGAGATGATTACTCCGACAGTTGTACAGGGACAACATGAGGACAGGGGACTACCCCAGGCACCCCGAAAACTTTCCACCTCCACAAAGGCAGAGGGATGTTGTTGACCCCAAGCGTTTACGCATGGGGAGGTAAGGAAACCCTTGCCCGAAGGATAGGTATGATGATGTGGAGGTAGAAGATGCTCTAATAGAGTGATAGGATTCTTATGAGGTCTCCAACAATACTGTATGACCTATCCAGGAGAGCTGAGGGAGTCGTAAGAGATAGAATCCTGATGATCTCCCATAGGCTTAGCTTTTGACCACCTGAGTAGAGGGCCGACCTTTAAGAGGCTGGGACCAGTCAATGACCTAAGACAAATATTTTCTAAATCGAGAAGTCTCACAAGGTCCAGAAGAGAAGGGGTATATGGACGACCCCCTCATGGATGAGACGACGGATAAGTAAATAGTCGGAGAAGGTCGGGTGTAGCAAAATCCTCGGTCCACCCTTTAGAAGCAGCAGGGGATAACATCGGCTAGGCCGACCCTGTGAGGCCATAGAATGACTCAATTCAGAGTCTGGGGGATAAAATTGGTGAAATCCTGAAAAGTTGAGACCCTCTTCAGAGAGGATACTTCGAGGGATCAACCTTTGTGGCGAAGATAGTCAACTTCCCAACGCCTTCCAAGTTCAAGCCTCCTGTCGTTACCCCAAGGTATAACGGGAGTACGAACCCAATCCACCATATCGAGATGTACCAGTCAGTAACTGGCATCTACTCTATCTCAGATGAGATGAGGTGTAAAGCATTTTAGAGCACTCTAACAGGGGCTTCCCATGTTTGGTACACTTCTCTCCCAAAGAACTCTATTGAAAGTTTCAAGCAACTTGCTGAAAGATTCATCCACAATTTTTTCTTTGGGGTAAGACCTCAGAAGAAGACTACTCACCTGATATACGTTAAGCAGAGGAAGAATGAGAGTCTCAGAGACTAGATTTCAAGGTTTAACAAGGAGAAGCTAGAAGTGGAAGATTACGAAGAGAGTATCGCTATGACAGTACTAATAAGAGGGCTACAAAAGGAGAAGTTGCTTTGGAAGCTTGCCGAAGACCCTTTGAAGTATATGGCCGAGATACTAGCTATGGTAGGAAAGGTCATGAATGTCGAGGAAGCCATAGCTACCAAAGAATATAATCAAGATGGTGGAAGCAAGTCTCATAAAGTCAAGGATAAGGACGGGAAGAAGAGGTCGGTTGATGACAAATTTATCGTCTACACTCCACTCATAGTAAGTCCTGATATAATTTTAAATCAGATTAAAGAAGATAAAGACTTGAGATGGCCTGAGAAGCTGAGAGCTCCTCCACATAAGAGGGAAGAGAGTAAATGGTGTGAGTTTCATGAAGACCACGCTCATATAACTGACAAATGCCTTGCCCTCAAGGAAGAGATTGAGAAGCTCCTGAAGAAGGGAAAGCTCAAAATGTATGTTGACAAAAGTGTTGATAATAATGATTCCAAGAAAAACTACGTCCAGCCAAGACGAGATATCCAAACAAACACAAATGATAAAGAATCCGACAATTTTGGAGAAGCCAACCCGACCTCCCACCATAAGATGTTTCTCCAAAGGGTCGACTGCATTAAAATTTTAGCAGAAGCTGACCGACAACTCTTCATCCACTAAGACGACCCTCTGCTATCTTAGACTGGGGTGAGTTTTCTCTATCAAGTGAGTTTTAATGTATTCGCTACCTCATATATATCGTATATCCGTCTTATAATAAAAGGTCAATGAAATTTTTTGTATGTTCTCTCTCTCATATTCTTCTCATAAGACATGTTCAGTTTAATCTGTTAACTCATCTTAAACTATAAAATATCATTATTTTGGTGAGAAACCCTCTCGGGAAAATACAGGATATAGACGAGACGACCCTCATCCATACACTCTCAAAATGACGAGAGGGGACGTAGAAGAACATAATTCGGTGAATTCAAATTTCAAAAATCATTTTATGATGCTTTCGATGAAAAGACAGTATATGGACGACGGTCATCTCGTTCATACACTCTCAAAACGACGAGAGGGACGTGGTCTAACACCATAATTCGGTAAACCTAAATTTAAGAAATCATTTTTCTATACTCATCTCAGCGAAGGATGAGACGAGTAGAGACAGACATCATTAACTTGGTGAAATGATAGTTAACATCATTAACTTGGTGGCCTCATATCTTGAAACATCATTAACTTGATGACATGAGAGCTAACGTCATTAACTTGGTGGCCTCATATCTGAAACATCATTAACCAGGGGACATGAGAGTTAACATCATTAACTTGGCGGCCTCATATCTTGAAACATCATTTACTTGGTGATATGAGGGTTAACATCATTAACTTGATGGCCTCACATCTTGAAACATCATTAAATTGGTGAAATACAGTCAACATCATTAACTTTGTGGCCACATATCTTGAAACATCATTAACTTGGTGACATGAGAGTTAAAATTATTAACTTGGTGGCCTCATATATAAAACATCATTAACTTGGTGAAATGAGACTTATTAACTTGGTGGCCTCATATTGTGGCCATCCTCGATCCTCGCGGCGGGCGGGTAGAGTGAGGATCCTAGGTCCCGGGCATCCCTCTCAGGAGCGCTTCGATCGACGTCATTGATGAGATGGAAAATGTAGAGAGATGGAGTCTCCAATCTATTTTAATCAAAATAGACAAAAGAAAGGGAGCCATCCCAAGGGACAACATCAAAGGACATACTGATACATACGAAACTAAAATGATTCGAGAATGGTCCAGAGGCTGAGTTACGAAATGGGAAGGTGTTAGGCACCCATTCCGCCCTTACTGTCTCTCATGGGTTTTTGCTATTTTCCTTTATTTTCCCCATGATATGTGTGCATGTGTATATATAATGGAGATAGGAGTCATCGACTTATACCATGAAGAGATGAAGCGAGTCATTCGTAGAAATGTAAAAATAATATTAAAAAATAGGATTTATGCGATTATCCTTACGTTGATCATTACGATGGAACGATAACGAATATGGGATAATACGCTACTGAGAACAAATATATAGAATATAAGAGAATTGAGTTTAGAGAAAAATGGAAAATGAGAGAAAAAGTAAAAATAGGACTCGAATCTCGGATTTTATCTCGAGACGCCTACGTAGCCTATAGAGGCATCAAAGTCCACATAGTTCGTATGCAAAACAAGGGGTGGGGTTTATCCCATAAATCCAATTGGGGGATTCTCTTATTTGTGTGTATGTGTGTGTGGAAAGAGTGCTTTAGTTGGGAGAGAAGTGTTGGAAAAGTGTGAGAATTCCCGTTTGGAATTTATGAGCAAACCCTCTTTTTCTTATTTTTTTGGGTTTTTATTTGTATGAAAATAAGAGATGTGATATAATACTAAATAAAAATATATTAGGATATGTGAGGTGAGAGAATAAAAGTGCTAAGTAAAAAAAAAAGTTAATGCGAATTTATGGGAATTTAAGGAGAGAACTGAGAAAATTGGACCTTCTTGAAGACCTTAAGCTTGATCTTTTATGTTGGAGAGCAGACCTTGCACTTGGATGGTGATGCAGGATAGTGAATTTACCAAGTTTGATGGAAAGGATGATGCAAAGTGAAGGTTGGAAAGGGATTTGGGTGTGGAAAGCACGCTGACTTCGAGAGAGGTTTTCTGGATTTGATGAGAGTGGTATGTTTCATATTTGGGCTCCTCTTGAAATGAGGTCAAGGCATCATTTTTATATGACTAGGGCATTACCGATCAGCATAGCCCTATTCCTACCAATCGGCTGGTATTTTTAGGCACACTACCGATAGGTAGGGTCTGGGACCTGCCGTTTGGCAGTGTCTTTCTGGCCTTTTTGAAAAATTATCCGCAAAGTGAAAACCATTAATCTGAATCATGCACGGGTGGACCATTGGAAAGGTAATCCAAAGACCTTAGAAAATCCTTGGACTGTTCTCTGGTTCGGGAGTTGACTTTGGGTCAAATGTGGCTCGGAAGTGCTCGTCGATCTATTAGACAGGGAATCGTCGGGTGCAAACGGATTGTTCGTCCACATGGTAAGTCCAAATTATGCACGGGGCAGACCATTGGAAAGGTTAGGAGATGTACTTCGACATTCCAAAGATTTTGATCCATTTCAGGGAGTTTACTTGGTCAACCGGGCCCTAAAAGCCTTTGGTGACCTCTCGGAGTAAAACAGATCGATCGTTCGTACCGTAAGTCAGAATCGCGTAGGGGGTGGACCGTTGGAAAGGGGTTTTAGTGCCCTTTAAAGAATAGTTCAATTTCTATCGGAATAAAGAGTTAACTTTGGTCAAATGGAGCCCGGGAGCATCCGGTGGCCTCTAGATTAGGTTTTGAGGGAAAATGGACCGTTCATCCGCATGGTAAGTCAAAATCGCGCATGGGACACACCGTTGGAAAGGGGATTCAGGTCCCTTCAAAAATTCATTCAGTCTCAATCAAGCTGAAGAATTTGTTGTTTGGTCAAACAGAGCCTGGGAGTGCCCGATGGCTTCTAAGTCAGTACTCGGGGTATGACCTGGGTCTGTAGTGATGAAGGGAGGTGTTAGGGACCTAAGGAGAGTTTAAGGGGTAATAAAATGGGGTGTCTAGAGATCCCCTCGATGGGTGAGTTTGCAACAAACGATAGCCGTCGAATAGACACCGCATGATGCTTTGAAATAGGATGACCAAATCAGGGGGTTGAGGCCAATTCTGAGGACCTGTGGGGGTAAGGATGACCAATTCAGAGGGTCGAGGCCGATTCTGAGGACCTACAGAGTGTGCTGGGGATAAACAATTCTGCGAGTCGAAGACAATTTTGAGGTCTTGAAGATGAGGGTGACCGATTCTGTGGGGCGAAGCCAATTCTGTGGGCTTAAGTTGAGATGACTAATTATGTGGGTCGAAGCCAATTCTGCGGGCTTAGGTTGTGATGACCAATTCTGTGGGTCGAAGCCAATTATGCAGGATTAGGTTGTGATGCCCAATTCTGCAGGTTAAAGCCAGTTCTGCGGGCTTAGGTTAAGATGACCAATTCTGTGGGTCGAATCCAATTCTGAGGGCTTGAAGATGAGAGTGACCAATTTTGCAGGTCAAAGCCAATTCTACGGGCTTAGGTTGTGATGACCAATTCTGTGGGTCGAAGCTAATTCTGAGGGCTTGAAGATGAAGGTGACCGATTCTACGGGTTGAAGCCAATTCTGCGGGCTTAGGGTGATGATCCAAGATCGAGGTTAATTCTGACCTAAGAGAGGTGATGACCGAGGATAGAGGTCAAATCTGACCTAAATAAGGTGATGATCAAATACCGAGGTCAATTATGACCTAAGAGAGGTGACGATCGAGGATTGAGGTTAATTTTGACCTAACTAAGGTGACGATCCAAGAGCGATGTCAATTCTGACCTAAGAGAGGTGACGACCGAGGATCGAGGTCAATTCTGACCTTACTAAGGTGACGATCCAAGATCAAGGTTAATTCTGACCTAAGAGAGGTGACGACCGAGGACCGAGGTCAATTCTGACCTAACTAAGGTAACGATATAAGACCGAGGTCAATTCTGACTTAAGAGAGGTGACGACGGAGGATCAGGCTAATTCTGACCTAACTAAGGTGACGATACAGGACTGAGATCAATTCTGACCTAAGAGAGGTGATGATCGAGGACCCAGGTCAATTCTGACCTAACTAAGGTGACAATCCAAGACCGAGGTTAATTCTGACCTAAGAGAGGATAAAGATTGGATTTTGGGTTCCACTGGGGAATAATGAATGAGCTGGGGAGCCGATTGCTGGGGAAATCCTTGTGATTTTGGAGATTTTGCGAAGGGATAGTCAAAATTCCACTAGGGAAGTGATTAAGTAGTCCAGGTTTCGGACGTATTGCTCGGGGAGGTCTGAGACCTTTAGGGCATAGGAGGTGATCCTTAGAGACCCTCCGGGGGCTTCGCTGGGAGGAGATTCACTTGGATTTTGAGAGTTCTTCTGGGGAACTAGGGGTTTTGCTTGAGGGAATGCAAAATTTTCTTGGAAAAAATGTTCTAAATCCTGCCTGGGATTTTTAGATATTTTTTGAGGATTTTTCAGGATTTTCTGGTATTTTTGGGGAATTTTTGTATAAAATTTTAAGGCGTGTCTTGATCGGCATGGTATAGAGGGTGCCATTCGATAGTGGCATGAACTTTTGGGCTGCATCGAGAAGGTAAAGGGGCAATGCCGATCGGTAGTTGGGGGGTCAATGCCGATCGTCACGACCCTTGGCATCCTATATAAAGGGGGCGAATTCCCTTTATTTTTCACAGCTTCTTGCTTTCTCTCTTTCTGCGATTTTCCTCTGTAAATTGTTTTAGCATTTCGATCTTTAAAAAATGGCCACTTTTGTGAGAACTGTAGCACATAGGGAATGGTTGACTGTTGATGATTGGGCGAACGTGGAGTGGAGGGCCAGGGCGCCTCTTACTTTGGGGAGCGAGAATTCCTTTGATGCGTTTGAGCCGATTGCGGATGAGCGGATCCTGTTGCGGGAGCCGTCACGTCATCGCTCTTTGAGGGTGATAGGCCCCGACGGTTATGTAAGTAACCTGAATTTTGTCATTCTTCTCTTTTTTGGTTATTTTGCCTTTCTTCTTAAATTTTGACAAGGTTTTTTTTTACAGTCTGATATCTCTTTGAAGAACATGTGTACCCATGGGACGACGGGGCTTAAGGACGTTTGGGAGCATCTCCCAACCGTGGTGCATTGAGTGGTATTTGGTAGGTTGGCATCTGCGTTGGATGAGATGTCTCGTTCAACAGCGGTCTTATGCGCTTTGGGGGAGAGATAGTGGGATACTACCCACACCTTCCATTTCGGTTTTGGGGAGATGATCGTGACTCCTATAGATGTGAAGCAGCTGTTGGGGCTGGATTATGATGAAGAGCAGATATAGGTGGATCACTCCCTATGGGTCAGGCCGGAGGCAGTGTGGGTGGTGCTCGGTGATGTTGGGAGGATAGTTTTTGGGGATTCCATCTAGCTGTCCTTGCTGAAGGATGTTTTGCTGAGTAGGGTTGTTGATGTGGAGGACGGGCTGCAGGTAAGGCAGATGGCCCGATTGTTTATCTTGTTGGTACTGGGAAGTTTCATGGTGGCGTCGAGCGGCGAATTTGTCCATTTGTGGTTCTTACCGTACTTGAGGATGTTTTCAAACATCCATCTCTATGATTGGGGGAGCCTGACTTTGGCGACCCTCTATTTTTCTTTGGATGCATTCAGTCGGTGCTGCCGACAAACTTTTACTGGAGCCACGTATCTTCTTCGGGTATTCTTCAATTTGTGCATTTTCATGCATTCGCATTTTCCTTATGCGTCTCTTTTTTATTGTGAATTCTTATCTTTGGCCAACGTGGTTCTATGAGGTGATTAAATACAATACCCAGCTGATTGCCCTGAAAGACGAGACTGTTGGGGACTTTCGCCGATTGTATCGATGGCGGAAGGCCAATCGACAGTCGAAGGGATCTCTTTCCTTGGAGGCGATGCATCAGGTCTTGAATGGCCTGACCAGTGGTAGGGTAAGACTCTTTCCTATATAGTCTTGGTTTTTGCATGTTCTGATTCTGTATTGACTTATGACTGCTGGGGAATTTTCATGTGACTTTTTACCCTTGGGGGACAGCCATTCAGGATACGGGGGCGACTAGAGTGAACACTCAGATGAGGCATTTGCTGGCGCATGATTTTGGACATTCTTGGTATCTCTGGGAGAGGGTGGTTTGACAGATTCTTGAGGAGGAGGTAATAGTGCCACCTGTGCAGCCTCTTACGCCTATGAGGTGGGAGCGGCTTCTGCCGTTGGATGCGAGGATCGCGGTGATGATCGGCAAGTTCTACTTGTTGTACACTGATACGACTGCGCCGTATGACTATATGGACTTTGTAACGAGCTGGTTGATGGCGCCCAGCATATATGATGCCTTGCCTTTCCCTTCTGAGGGTTTGAGTCGGGCGGTGGGGTTTTCCCACAGTGGTGGTGGTCCATCGGCATCTGCCGAGGCGACGACTTCAGAGGTTCCCTTCGTTCGATTGCATACTCCTTCATACAATATTAGTCAGGCTGATGGAGGGATGGTCCCCATGTTTCACCATCCTCATGCGGTGCGGAGGAGACAGGTTTAACAGAGGAGGTTCTTCGACCTGAGGTATATCTTTTCCTGTTCCTCTCTCTCTTTCTTTTCTGTTTTGATCCTTTTTACTTTGATACTGATTTTTCCTTTTACTTGCAGCAAGTCTGGGTGTCGACTACTTAGCTGAGGGATATCAGAGACTAGATATCTTCGGCGACTGCTCATATTCAGGATGTGGTCCCGATTCCTTCTTGTTTGGTGTCGTCTACTTATTCCAGGGAGGACTTTGGCTCGGGTAGTGGTGGTGCGTCGTCTCGCCGTAGGGGAAAGAGAGCGCATCGCAGGGGTGGAAGCTCTTAGAGGGGGTGAAGGGTAGGTGAGAGAGAGAGAATGTGGGCTCGGGCTGAGTCCCATTGTTTTTTGCTTTTCTTTATTTCCTATAAAATTTGATGTAACACAAAAGAATATATATATGAAATGCAATGGTTTTTTTATTATCTTTTGTTCAGGTGAATGCATGCACATGGTCTTTTACTTTGCTGCTGAGACCGTAAACAGAGTTGTTTATGTGATTTTGGAGGAAAGTTTTAAAAATGAGAAATTATATAGGGGTGGAAGAGGATTTTTGAAATTCTATTGAGAATATTAATTTATTTTTTTATTGAGCTTCTGATTTTGACAAAAGAGGAAAAAGGAAAATTTCCAAAATAGGGGGTTGCCGATTAGCAAGCCCTTTGTCCTGCCTATCGGAAGTCAAGTCCAGTCACATCAATTCAAAGCTTTGATTAGTTCCCTCTTTAGCCTCATGTACTTTATAGGGTAGAATTTCCTCCGATTTCTGCAGGGGTCATGTCCTTTGTGAGGGGTTTCAAGTACAAAAATGGGTAAGGGTGTAGTGTTTTCATCACACCTTCACATTCTCACTTACTTGCTTACTATTTCTTTGTCTTGCAAGATAGCTCTCCCTGGTAGCATTGAGTTTTCTAACTACCTCGAAGACTTGGAAGCAATGTGCTCTTATAATGTCAACTACGATGCTTTTAATATGCGTCGAGTTTCTTTATGGCACAATCGGCCCGTTGAGTGGAACATGTTGATGGCGACAGTACAATTTTAGTACCCCGAAGACCATGTATTCCGCTTTGGGTTGGATGAAGTTTTTCCTACCTACGAGGAATTTTCTGCCATGCTGGGGATAAATCCCAGTGTTGCTTCCGCTCTTCCTGAGTTTTCCCATTCTCCCAGGGATTTGTTGGCTGGGATTCTTCGCATTTTGCCTTCGGCGTCCAGACCATTGGTTGCGAGGGGAATGATCTCTCTTTTGGCGGTGTTACAGTCCGTGCATTTATAGGAGGCTGGTGATGCTGTATACGCCGGAGCTGTTATTCTAGGCTGAGTATCAAAATTGATGTTAGTGATTGGGGAACTGCTGGTGGACCCACAACTTGCAGTTATTATTTCGTGGATGTCATACCATCGCAATCCTGCGGCAGTGATACTGGCGGAGACTTTGAATGACCTGAATGCCTGGCGAGAAGGTCATTCTGACTTCTAGAGGGGTAGCCCCGTGATGCTGTTCATGTGGTTGTCTGAATGACTCCGCCTGGTAACTCCTCCAGAATACCCTTTGCCAGTTATACCCAACTTCTTTTTGTGCTATTTAATCAGAGTTGGCTTGGACATCGAGAGTTTGGAAAAACGGTTTGTGGAGCACGGGCTCTAAATCTGTAATGGTCAGTGCCTTGGTGGGGACAGTTGCTGCTTATTCTAGAGCTGGGAGAATACTCGTATCTCCACTCGGTTGGTCTTAAACAATCCTTTTTTCTATTTCCCTTGGCGGGTTCTGCGTCAATTTAGCTGGGAGAAGGTCGTACCACCTAGGACACTAGACTTCTTTCCGGTAGAGGATTTGACTGAGCGTCTATGCATGCGTCTTGGCTCAATGTGGGAGAGTCGGCGTCCGTCGACCCGTCCTTCTTAGTCTGTTGGGAGAGTTTGGCATATCCTCGGGGATTATATGAAGTAATTGTGGAGGAGATTGGTCAGCAAGATGTTTGCAATGGAGACTGGACAAAGGTGGCTCATCTTATTTAATACCATGGAAGGAGGTGTTGTGGTTTTTTTTAAGCTGGTTCAAACCTATCGGTCTATGGAGAGCCTGCAGCACTCTGTTCAATAAAGGGTAGCTTGGGGACCCCAAGATGACGATGATGATGGAGCAGGCTCCTCTGGTAGCTGTGGATAGGACAATTTATTTTGTAATGGGGAATAAATGTGGGAATTTTATTTGGCGTTTTAGGAAAGTAGGGGGAAGGGAGTTATCCATTCCTTTTTCTCATGTAATTTGTACCATAATTTCTTATTAGTGAAATAAACAAGTTTTTGATCATCTAGTTGTGCCTTTTGATGAAATTTGTGTTTTTGAATTATCAATACCGATCGCTAAGGCATACATAACCCTTTTGTTCAAGTATATGTTAGAATGGACTGTCATTCTCGAAGATAAGAAAAGAATAGTTTTTTTTGAAAAAGAAAGGGACGTGCTCATGTAAGGTGTATGAGCTGCCTATATACCTCTGGGGTTTTTGAAAAATCTTTAATTTTTTTGAAAATGGTTTATTACAGAGGATCAGGCCCACGTAGTTCTGGGTAGAGGGAAATGAAGAGTTTTTTTTATAATAGAAGGGAGATGAGCAGAGTCATAGTGCGCCAAGATTTTGGACTAGGGGTAGAACTTCTTGAGACGGTCCAAGTTGACTGGGCGAGCCATCTCCTCCCTATCTAAGTCGGTGAGCATGGCGGGACCATCGGATAGGATCTTCTTTAGAAGGTATGGGCCGCTCCAATTGGGCTTGAATTTCCCTCTGGGGTCCCAGATGGGTTCTATTATTTCCTTGGGGCTAGGTCCCTTTCTTAGACATTGCTATCCTTGACTCTCTTATTAAATGATAACGCTATTCGGTGATGGTACCCATGTATGTTGTACAACGCTTTTAATCTCCTTTCGTCTAGGAGGTCAGCTCGTCAAGACATATTTGGCACCAGTTTTCTTCACCAACCTTGCTTTTAAGCGTGACGTGCAATTAGGGTATTTTCAGCTCCACGGGTAGGACTACTTCCATATCATAAACTAGAGAGTAAGGGGTAGCCCCAATAGAGGTTCGAATTGAGGTTCGGTAGCCCCAGAGGGTGTACAGGATCCGGTCAGCCCAATCTCGACATCTTTCGGTCATCTTATTGATGATGGATTTGAGGTTCTTGATGGCGGCTTCAACTGCACCGTTGGTTTGAGGTCGGTAGGGAGAAGATTTGTGTCTCTGAATCCCATACTCGTTAACCACTTCTATAACTTGTACCTCTAAATGCAAGTCGTTATCTGATACTAGCTCATGCGGGAACCCATATAGGTAGATGATATTTTTCTTAATGAATTTGGCCACTTTCTTGGCGTTCAACACTGCGTATGACTCAGCTTCGACCCATTTGGTGAAGTAATCAATGGAAACTAGGATGAACTTATGCCCGTTGAAAGCCTTTGGTGTAACTTTCCCTATGATGTCGATACCCCAGGTGGAGAACAGCTAGGGAGAAGTTATTACAGGCCATAGGTCTTATTCATTCACCATTGTCATTTATTACAAAGCTTTTAAGACTTGATAGAGATTCTTGAGGGTGGTTGGTGTGTTTGGCTGTCTGCCAAGGTGCATCTATGGTGCTTACTTCTCTTTCCCTATAGCTATGTTACTTCTAAGTTCATTACTACTTTCTGAGTTATACACGAGAGATTTGTGAGTTTAAACTGAGTCTTATCTTCATTAGGTTTGTGTTTGCATGTTCTATCAGTAATCCAAGGGTTTGTCTAATTAACTTATCATTACTATACTTCAAAGGGGTTACGCCTCCATTTTATCTAAAGTACCCTCTTACATTTGGCGACTCTGTTGGGGAGGCATTCTTCTAAGTAGGGAGTATGGCGCAAGATAATGCTAATTGAAGGATCAACTTTAATGACATCCAACACAATGAGCGAGAGAACTGGAGGCTCTAAGGGATGGAGCTCCTCAAATAGAGGTACCTCCAGTTCAGGCGATGACAGGAATTCCAAGCGTAACGCACGCTTCCACGAGAGCAGGGTTGGGACCCACTCAGGTGGCACTCCTCACGAGTAAGTTTTATGAGTTTTTGCAAACTCTGATAGCTTCAATAATGCTGGGAAGATTAGAGGCCAATGCCTTCGTAACACTAGGGGCAGTCCCAACGACCCTACCAGGTGCAGGTGTAGCGGGAACGGTCCCAACAGGCATACCCTCTATTGTGAATCCAGCCATGGGAACCCCAGGATTTTTTAATAGCCCCAACTATGATGACTGCTCCAGCTGCAACGGGCACTCAACCCATGGTCCCGTTGGTTGTTGCCCTAGTAGCATCACCCATGGAGGAAATGGGGAAGGAGATGCAGAAAGAGATGCTTAATTTCATGAAAGCTTCCTCGTAATATGCTGGCGAGTCAGCCTCAGTTTATGATGATTTTCGAACACTTTATCCTCAGGAATACAATGATGAGGCCTATCCAAAGGACTATATTTCTCCTATCTTTATAAAATACACAGGGAAAGGTGGGAACCCGAAGGAGCATATTAAGCGCTTTGTTGAACACTTGGGAGCGCATTAAAATAATAAGAAGCTTAGGTTGAGGGAGTTTTCCAAATCCTTAATCGATAAAGCATACACCTGGTATTCCCATTTGGCCCCTAACAACGTTTCTAAATGGGAGGAGATGCACATATTATTTGTCCAGAAGTTATTTCTGGCAGAAGATAAGTTTACTTTGACCCAACCTAGGTAGGGAGAAGCAAAGACCTGGGGAAGAACTGGTGGTCTATGTTCGAAGATTATGGGAAAGATCCCTCGACATGAGTGAGGAGGCCAATGAATCCAAGTTATTGCAAATCTGCACTGTGGGGCTGCTTCCTGAGTACATCTGCCATCTTATCAATGAGACGCGCGAGGGGACTTTTGCGGCATTCTTAAAAGAGCCAGGGAGGACCCACCACCATTTCCTTGTACGGTGGAAGAATCTTCCAGCTATTATAATGCGATGGTCCAAGGGGGAACGATGTATGAGCCAAAGGACATTCCCGTTAGGGAGGCTGATGCCGTAATGAAGGCGGATCCAAAGTACTGCCAGGTTCATCGGAGGATCCAACATCCAACCGAGAGTTGTTTCACACTGAGAAGAATCATCAAAAAGTACGTGAAGGCAAGGACATTGCAAATTTCTCTACAGAACGTCAATAATAACCCACTGCCATCCCATGGGGCCAATCTCGTGGTCGCCTATGATGAAGAGGCTGAGAGAGGAGAAAGAGAGTCAACAACGAAGCAAGAAGAGTACGAAGAGGCTCTGGAAGATTGTACGAGGGGAATGGATAATTTAGTGTTGGCTTATGATGAAGCAAGTGCCAAGGATGTGGAGGATGTATACGGTGTTGAAGGTGAGGAAGTAGACCCAGTCCTAGAATAGTATGCAGTTGCGAAATCCCCGAAGTTCACCTAGTTCTTCGACCAAGTGGGGATACCAAAGGAGAGTAGGTTGGAGATAACCCAGGTAATACTTGGTATTAGGAAGAAGAACGCAGTTCCTTCGCTGAGATAGAAGGGACCCATGTCCAGGTTGGTAAGAAGGTTTCTGTCAGAAGTAACCTTCAGTGATGCAGATAGGGTTGTAAGGTTCCCTCACAACAGGCCATTGTATGTGATTGCTAGTGTCAACGGAGTTAGATTTGCAAGGACTCTTAAGGCTGGGAGAGCTTCCATCAATATCAAGCCAATCAAATCTTTCCACGCAACCAATATTCCAGAAGAAAGGATGGTCCCCATGCCCTTGGTAATTTTGGGGTATGATAATCAATCTTCCAAATCCATTGGGTACGTTAATGTTGGGATTATGATGGGAAATCTGAGTTCCAATATCAAGTTCCATGTAATAGAGAGTGCAACTTCCTATCATCTTCTAATAGGAAGGGTGTGGATGCATAACCAAGGGCTAGTTCCTTCTATGTACCACCAATGCGCTAAGACAAATATCAAGGGGAAAGAAGTGACCATTAGGGCTACGAAAAGGCCCTTAGCTGTTGAGGAGGCTCACTTGGTGGATGCAGCATTTTACACAGAGTTAAAGGAAGATGTTTGAGTCCTGACGTGAAGAATAAAGGGAGCATGGGTTCCCCCGATCAGAGAAAGGATGGGGCCCTTGAACGAGCAGAAGAAGGAGTTTACGAGCACTATAAGGGAAATAGCCTACGAAGCTCACCAGATGGTCCTTTGGCCCCAAAGAATCTTGAAGAAGCTCAAAGACAGAACGAGGCCCAGAGTGAATCCGATGAAGCATGAAGTCTAATGGAAAAGCGTGCTGAGCCGATTCTCAGGAGAAAGAGTGGCCGAGGCTTCTAGAGAGAAGAAAAGGAAGGCAGTTACCACTACCAGAAGACAATGCAAGAAGGTCGTCACCAAGGAAGGAAAGGTGGTGTATCGATTGTAACGATGTGAGCGAGCAACCTAGGAAACGATGATGAGGTTGACCCGATATATGAATGCTTTCTGGTGGATCAACAGGGACAATGCATGGTGATAGACAACTCCAGCATACAGGAATTAGTGGAAGAAGTCGTTGAGGAACCAGATTACATGATATATCAACCGAAACCGCAAGCACAGGAACTGGAGCAGTTGAACTTGGCAAAAGAAAGGGAAGATCCAAGGACCATCTTCATCTCGAAGGAACTCAGTAAGGAGAAATGAGAGGACTTGGTTGAGCTGATCCAGGAGTTTATAGATGTCTTCGCGTGGAAATACACAGAGATGGAGGGGCTGAATGAGGAAGTAAGCTGCCATAAGTTGAATGTAATGCCTTCATCCATTTTAGTGAAACAAGTAATGAGAACGTACAAGCCTGATCTGTATTTGAAGATCAAGGAAGAGGTTCAATGCTTACTAGCGGCAGGGTTCATCACACCAATACAGCACCCACTCTGGCTATCCAGTATTATCCCAGTGGGGAAGAAAGATAAAAACTAAATAAGGATCTGCGTGGACTTCAGAGATTTAAACATAGCTTGCCCCAAAGATGAGTTCCCTCTACCCTCCATTGATAGCTTGATAGATGCAATGGTAGGTCATGAGATGTACAGCTTCATGGATGGGTATGTAGGGTACAACCAAATCAAGATGGACCCTGTCGATGCAGAGAAAATAGCGTTCAGAACCCCGTTGGTCAACTTTATACACAAGGTGATGCCGTTTGGACTTAAGAACGCTGGGGAGACTTACCAAAGAATAATGATGGCCATTTTTCATGATTTCTTTCATAAATTTGTGGAATTTTATGTGGATGACTTGGTCATCAAATCGAGGAAGGAGCAGTCCCATCTGAGCGATTTGAGGAAGGTATTTTCCCGTTGCAGGAAATATAAATTGAAGATAAACCCATTGAAGTGTGTTTTTGGAGTGACAAGTGGGAAATTCCTAGGTTTTGTGGTTAATCGACAAGGGGAACAGATGGACCAGGACAAGCAGCGAGCAATTTTAGAAATCCCATGCTCAAGAACGGCAAGGGAGCTGAAGAGTTTACTCGGTAAAGTCTCCAACTTTAGGAGATTTATGCCTAGGTTAGCCAAAATAACACATCCGTTGATGCAGCTGTTACGAAAGAACACGAAGTTCAGGTGGGAAGAGGTTCACCAGGAGTCTCTCGACGGGTTGAAGAAACTTCTCGTTTCACCACAGACCATGGTTCCCCCAAAGGCAGGGATACCATTGCAGTTGTACCTCACATCCACCACGAGGTCCGTGGGAGCTTTGCTGGCATAAGAGATTGACAGGCAAGAACGACCAGTTTACTCCCTCAGCAGGATCATCCATGGGCCAGAAGTCAGATATAGCAGCTTAGAAAGGAATTGTTTAGCCTTAGTCTTCGTAGCGTAAAAACTTAGGCATTATATGTTATCTTTTACAATTCATATTGTAACTAGATGTGATCTTATTAATTATTTGCTAGCAAGAACAATTTTAATTGGTAGGGAAGCTAGGAGGTTCCTCATCCTATCTGAATATGACTTGAAGTGCGTGGTTCCTCGCGCAATTAAAAATCAGGCATACGCTGATCTGTTGGCTATTTTCCCCTCAGGAACGTTTGAGCTACCCAAAGAAAATATTCCAGGAGACGATTTGCAGGCCAACCACCTAGACGCAACGGATGAGGAATGGACAATGCAGTTTGATGGATCTTTGGCGTAAAAGAAAGGAGGAGCATGGGTTATTCTCTCAAAGGGAATGGAGGAGATTTGCCTTTCGTACAAGTTAAATTTCCCTTGTTCTAACAATGAGGTAGAATATGAAGCATTGGTGTTGGGATTGCTAGATGATCTTCGAAGGGGGATCCGTTCACTTTGCATTAAGGGGGATTCAAACTTGGTGGTTCAGTAAGTGAATGGAGCGTATGCATTGAAACATATGAGCCTGGCACCATACAGAACAATCATTCAGAGGATCCTCTGCCAGTTCCATCGGACCAAGATCAAGAGACAGCCTAGAACGATGAATCGTCATCCCGACGCCTATGCCACCATTGCCTAGAAAATGATCATGAAGAGCGATACAACTACCGTCGTAATCCACCGAAGAACAGCCCCTTCGATGGTTCAGTCAATTCTACCAATCAAAGAGGATGGGTACTAGAGGGGAGAGATTAAGAGGCGACTGGAGTCTGGTGAAGGAACGATGGGGATTAGAGAATTGTCCCAGTACTTTACAAACCAAGGAAACCTTTACTTCAGAAATACAGGAGGATGGATGTCGAGATGCATCGATCCAAAAGAGGCAGAGCAAATATTGAAGAAAACACACGAAGCACACTGTGAAACAACTGAGATACCCCTCTACCGAAGAATGCAAAGGGAGGTATTTTTTGCCTAAGATGAAACAGGATGCGACAGAGCTACAACGGAAGTGCAACAAATGCCAGTTATTCTTCGAGCAGCTAAATGTTACTTCGTAGAGGCTCAACCTAACTGGAGACAACCCTATATTGACTTCATTAAAGATGGAGTTGTCCCGATAGAGAAAATTGATGAGATGGGGCTTTGATGAAGGGCCCCAAGATTCTACATTCAGGAGGGGCAGCTTTATCGGCGGGGATACTTCAACAGGCCTTTGCATTGTATCACGAGAGAAGAGGCTACGGAGGTCCTCAAATAGGCACACGATCCAGCTCATATAGGAGGGGTCAAGTTATATGACCATTTGATGACTTTGGGATACTATTGGCCAACGATGGAGAAAGATTCGGCTGAGTTCGTTCGAAAGTGAAAGGCCTGCCAACTTCATGGAAATATGATCCATGCCCCATCAGTGTACTTACACTCCCTGGCAATGCCTTTTCCTTTTCACACTTGGGCCTTCGACCTGGTAGGGGCAATACACCCTTCTTCGAGGGGGAAGATATGGATACTAGTAGCAAGAGAGTGCTTCATAAAATGGGCTGAGGCGATACCACTGAGAAGGGAAACAGCGGGGGTGGTGAGCAACTTCATCAGATAGTACATCAATTGTCATTTTTGGATCCCAAAGGTTATCCTTTCAGACAATGGAACCCCTTTCGTCAATTCAGAAGTAAAGATGCTCACAGACAAATACTCCATTGTCCATTACACTTCGACGGTGGCATACCCAAAGGGAAATGGTCAAGTCGAAGAAACTAACAAAACTTTGGTCAATATCTTGGCTAAAATGATGGAGGATTTCCCAGGACCATGGAATGACAAGATACCAGCCATTTTATGGGCCTATCGGATGACTAAGGGGAAACCCACAGGGTATACACCGTTCTCTCTTATATACGGGGCCGAGGCGATTCTCCCAGTAGATTTAGAAGTCCCCTCAGCACAATATGCTTTGCGAAGTAGCATGCTCCCCCAGAATAGACATGTGCAGTTGGAAGCGTTGGACGAACACAGAGATAATGCGATGCAACACTTTAAAATGTATACAAAGCAACTCTCCAGGGCATATGATAACTTAGTGAGACCAAGGAAGTTCGTGGAGGGAGACCTCGTATTGAAAGCAGCAGTGAAACATATCAGGGGGCTTCCTCTACCCAAGTTTTCAGCAAATTGGGAAGGACCTTTCATAGTGAAGGAAGCTCATGACTCAGGTTATTGCCTAATTTATAAGATGGAAGAAGACAAACCACTCAAAATCAATAATAAATGGTTGAAGGTTTACCATGTGTAAGCAATTATGTTTGGGCCACTGATGTATCTAGCTGATTATGAATATACAAGTTCTTTTTATGATGAGTATACAAGTTCTTTTTATTATAACTCAATCAGAGATGAAAGAATTACAGAACTTCACACTTCACAATCTATGTAAACAGTTGTAACACAAACAAATGGCATGAGAAAATTGATATTTTTCTTCATCCATAAACTTTGGGGCATTACAAAATTGGGAGCTATTGTCCAAGAATTACATGAGAAGAAGAACAAAAGAAAAATATATACAAAATATCATGGGTCTAGTAGAAACCATAGGTATGGGGAAGAGAAAAAGTCTCCAGGGAGGCCCGAAGAAGCTGCTTGACAAAACCGTTGGGCATTCATAGAAACCTCATGTCTCGTTTGTTCTTGTGTGCGCTCAATGAGGAGTTTCTCTCATTTCAACTTTGCCGCGTGTAGAGCTTCCTCGAGGTCCCCCGCCTCTTTATCAATGGTTTCCAGAAGAGGTTCTAGCTCGGCCATCTTAGCTTCCTCGGCTCACTGGTCCTCCTGATGTTTTTACAAGAGTTCCCTATGGCTTTCCAATCATTGTCTCTTGAAAGTCTTTAAATGCGTGATGAGACAATTAAAATGGAAACCGTCGCGACCCAAATCCCTCAGAAAACCCAAAAATTGGTTAAGGAGGGGTCTGGTAATGCTCACAGTTAGAGTGTTGGCAATTTCAACAACAACGGTGGCCATACCCTGAAGCATGTAACTCATAACTGAGATGTTTGAATGAAGGCAATCCACTATGAATGTTCTAGGATGATGGTTCGTAAGTTGCACAACTACCAAACGATGGTTGGAAAACATTTGAGGGGAACGTTGTAGCACCACCAGGTAGAAGGCATGAGGAGCCAGGTCGGGCAGAGGAAGCTCGCACCAAGATTCGCTGTCGGCAGCAGCACTGATCAGGGAACCTTGGTCATTATGGCTGGAATCTTTCGAGACGATAGGTTCCCGATGGGGAGAGCCAACAGGTGAAGGAACTGGCAGAGAATCTTCTCGTGCAACCTAAGAACAGTCAGAGGAAATATGAAGGTTATGAAAAATCTTAACAAGTGTTTTCATTGTTAAGTCACCGATATAGGTGGAATTTTTGAAAAATCTTAACAAGTGTTTTCGTTGTTAAGTCACCGATATAGGTGGAGTTTTTGGAAAAATCTTAACAAGTGTTTTCGTTGTTAAGTCATCGATATAGGTGGAGTTCTTGGAAAAGCCTGTTTTCGTTGTTAAGTCACCGATATAGGTGGAGTTTTTGAAAAATCTTAACAAGTTTTTTCATTGTTAAGTCATCGATATAGGTGGAGTTTTTGGAAAAATCTTAACAAGTGTTTTCGTTGTTAAGTCACCGATACAGGTGGAATTTTTTGGAAAAATATTAACAAGTGTTTTCGTTGTTAAGTCACCGATCTAGGTGGAGTTTTGGGTAAAATCTTAACAAGTGTTTTCCTTGTTAAGTCACCGATATAGATGGAGTTTTTGGAAAAACCTTAACAAGGGTTTGCGTTGTTAAGTCACCGATATAGGTGGAGTTTTTGGAAAAATCTTAACAAGTTCTTTCGTTGTTAAGTCACCAATATAGGTGGAGTTTATGGAAAAATCTTAACTAGTACTTTCGTTGTTAAGTCACCGATATAGGTGGAATTTTTTGGAAAAATCTTAATAAGTAGGTGAAGTTTCAAAAATTGAGAAATACAGAGAAATTAGCAAAGTACCTCAACAGCAATAGGAGCGAGAATGGGAATCATCATGGGGGCCATAATGGCAGAAATAGTTGGAGACGGGGTCATTGCCTCAGCAGCTTCAATGGGGCCCTCGGCTGAAGAAGCTTCAATGCTAGGTAAACTTCCTTCGCCAATGTAAGGTACTAAAACCATCACGGGCGCATCATCGGAAGAAGACATTGAACCTTCAAGAGATTCCCCAATGAGAGCAGCAGCATCAACTGTGGCCTTGGAGGGAAAAAAGCCACTAAGGGCAAATGGAGGAGAGAGACTTGGGGAAAGATGCAGTAACAAAGCTAAGTGTTAGAAATGACAAATTAATAGTAAAAAAGAGAGAAATGCATCTAAGCTTTACCTACCCCCGTTATGGCACCAAAAAGAGGAACTACAGTAAGGGACTTTGACAATGCAGGAGGAAGGAGAATGTTGGCTATCAGTGATGCCACTTCCACCTAAAATGTCCCAACATATTAGAAATGATAAACAAAACAATGGGACAAATAGAAGATGTAAGACTTGGCAAGAAATTTACATGCGGGGCACTCTCCTAGACCACAACGAGGGGAAGAGGGACCTCCTGCTATGATGGTAACTCAGAGGAGGCTGCAGTAATTCCCTCTGGTTGACCAGGCATTTCAATAAACTCAACGATGGTAGCCCTCATGGTAGTTTCTTTGGCCCATTGGGAGGATAATATCCATGAGTAGGTAAGTCCTGTCATAGGGAAACGAGGAGGAGTGGTATCAGCTTGAGAGATATCGCAACGTCCCCCCACGAAGCGGCTTATAGGGGGACTAGGGGGACTGGGAGGATTGTGCCTTTCTTCTCCAACTCCCTGCACCAAAACATTTTCTTATTAGAAAAAGAGCAGATGCAACACACCTTAAGAGAAGGGGAATAAGAAATAAAGAATGCACACATACCTTAGATCCAAAGGGAGAACGAGAAGGTATAACCACTGGTGAAGGTGGCGAGGAGGCATTAGCAGAAAGAGCTGGGGATGGAGGTTTCTCAAGCGTCTGTTTCCTCTGGGTCTTGGTACCCAGCATTTTCTTCCTTGAGCTCGTTGCACCACCAGTTTCAGGTACCCTCAACCTTCTTCTCCTTTTTTCCAGTGGTTCACTAGGATTAACCATGATTGTGGGAAAAGCAACCGAAGGAGGAACGACGACAGTGCGTCGTTAAAACTCGACATTTATTCTTGTGACTTTAGCTTCAACCTGCCTCCTCAGCTCTTCAGCCATCTCTAGAGACATGGGTGGGGGAACGGAGGTAATAGGAAACGCCTCCAAGGGAGTTTGTGCTTTAAATTGGGGCTTGAACTTTGAGGATTTATATTTTTTGGCCTTCTTGGCAGTTGGCTCAGAAGGCCCTTCTCCCATCGTAGCTTTGGTCGAGGGGGAAATTGGTTTGGGGGTTGCACCGGCCTTGGGTTTGGGAGTAATAATAGGGATCATGGGGAAGTATGGAGGAAGCTCGGTGGGAGGTTCTTTGGGGGTCTCGCTTAGAGGGAACTCAATCCCAAGAACATAATTACCCTTCAACCCCAACTCCAAGGCAGAAAATGTAAGAACTGGAGGATATATGGGATCCCCCTCGACGAATTTAGAAATTTGGCCCAATTGCCTCGGCTAGTACTTTATCGTAAATAGAGGGGTCACGTCCCCTTGCCTTGTGATACTGGGGATGGTGACTCACCCAGCCAGTGTAGAACTCACTCCCCACGCAGCAGTTAAGGAAAACAGAGAACACGCCTCGCTAAAGGAGACCTTGGGGTTGGATAATTGAAACACCGGGTGAGGAGCCCCTTGATCAAAGCCAAATTGATGGATGAATCGGTTGGGGTTGTAGTGCTCGCTGGTGTATCCCCACTCAGTGTAACATGGGAGGTATCTGGGCAAAAATAGAAGGACCACGGCTAGTGAGGGGTCTTCTGTAATGAGGTCTACAGTACTTGCCTGTACCACTCTTACCTCATGCTTGAAAAAACCACAAGTATAGAGAAAAATGTCCTCTTGATAGGCCTCATCACAAATCTTTAAAAGTCATCAATAAAGGATGTCAGCTCCTTTTGTCTTTATCTTTTGTGATAAATAAATGAGCGTGGGGGCAGGATTGTTTCCCCCGAAGGAGGGCGGTTGGTCTTGGTTGCTACGGCCAGGAAACCTATATAGAGGAAGCCCGTGAGGAGTACACAATTTGTGAAGTTGGCCAAGTTATAACAGCCCAGAGAGAGTTTCATGTCCAAAAGGGTTCTATCGAGTCAAGTGTAAAGGGATCCCAAGGTGATTGTAGCCAAAGGAAGCTTAATAACCCGGGCCAAACGAAGGGATAGGTTGATGAGATCCCTTCGAGGCTAGTCATTGGGCTTCCCCGTTAATAAGAAGCGAGAAAGAATGATAAGGATATAAGCATGAAGTTCCAGCGTTGTACCTTGTCCAGGGGCAGCCTCAGAGGAACTACCTTCAGAAGAATCCTTGAAGAAATAGTTGATAATAGGAGTGAAAGTAGCTTTGTTTGAAGTACCGATGCTCCTTCGGTATATACGGTCCAACTACAAATGGATAGCAATCTCTTGGGCATCCAGCGCTTCATCAGAATAGGGCTCATGGCCTATTGCCTTAAGGCCTAGGAGCTTGAACATGTCCTCCAACGTTATTGTAAATTCTCCCCACGCAGCAATGAACGTATGTGTTGTAACATTCCAACGAGATACCAGAACGGGAAGGGCAACATTATTTTTGGATAGGGTGAACTCACCAAACTACTTGGCCCGATGAAGCCCAATCTTGGTGAGGGTATCAGTATGGTAACTCTGCATATGGGAATTCCATGCAGCAAAGTGTGCAGGAGAGCCTCCAGGACCTTCAAAGTCGATGTGGGACCATGGGAAGTCTCCTCGCTTAAGACGAAATCTCAGAGTCCTCTTGGGAGGTAGGAAGCCTTAGTTATCAGAATTCTCATCTTCATCACCAAGCGTCATGGCATCATACTTGGGATTGAAAATGCAACTCTTACAAAACCCAACGAAGTCATCACCCTTGCTGAAAATGGGGGATCGGTGGTACAAACGCAACTGCTCTTGATGAGCAGCAGTCAATAAGGCAACAGAGGAGGCGGTGACAACGGGGGCGGCAGGTGGAGCATTAGTGGCAGCTGAGACAGGGTTGCTTGAAGAGTCCATTACAGACAACAACGAAGTGCAAGAAAGAATGCTTGATAAAAGAAGGGTTGCGAATGAAGATAGAGAACCACAACTACGGGTGGTGGCAGAACAAATGATAAAAGGAGGAGGATGAGTAAAGAACTGGACAACAACAGAGGTTTTCACACAGGTTTATCTCTTTAAGGAATACGGGACCTTGAAGAAGAAGAAGGAAAGAGAAGGTTTTGAAAATAAAAGAGACGTTTGAACCCTTTTAAACCTTTTAAACATGTCTTTTGAGTTTCCCACCATCGCAAGTGTAAGGCTGCCTATAATCATTTCAAATGAACACATGGCACTTCGGGAAGTGTTTTGACAGCTGAAAAGGCAGCGCTACGTCATTTATGAAGTGACACCTGGGGAATAGAAAGGGTTGCCTTCTTCAGTAAGTTTGATTTTTGGCGCCAGAACTTTTTTCAGACATAACCAATAAATTCCCAACGGAAAAGATGTCCCAACGGTTCAACAAAGCTATGATGTCCCCTCGCCACAAGTCCAAACGTAGTTTAATTGGTGACTCGGATGCATCGGGGAGAATTTTTGCTTTTTCGAACATAACGAAGCATTACAAGGGAGAATTTCACCTACCAAGAATCAGAACGAGTATTTGAGAAGGTTACCAGGCCTTTTGGGAGAAGTTCAAATAATAAAGCTAGAACGACTGAATCTCAGTATAAGGAAAAAGTGGCGATGTCCCTTCGTCAAAGGCCCAATGAGTCGTAGTGCTTCGGCTCGGGTACATAGGGGAGAATTTTACTTTTTCCTGGAAATTATAACGTTGTGGTTCTAATAAAGGAAAGGAGGCCAGAATTTTTTCATGGAGAAGAGGTTCATCGATTTGAGAAGTTTCGTGCAGACATTTCTTACTCCAACAAATCTCTCCATGAAGGGGCAAATGTAGAGGGTGCTTGAAGGTAATTTTGAGATTAGAAATAATTCCACATTAGCAACAGTGTTTTGGGGATTAAGGCACCGTGGCAGCTCAAGCGAGGTAGTTCAGCGTGACAACTTATATTTTTACTTGTTGTATTAGTCATATTGTATCTTTGTTTATGTTGACTGTAAGCTGTAACGATTGTAATTGTGTAACAAGAATAATAATGAGTTTTAATGTGAGGTCAAACGGTACTCGCGAGAGACCAGGATTGGAAGGGCCTAGGAGAGCTTTCATGCTCTATCGAATGACCTCATCGTGGGAACTTTAGAGGGACTTGATTGGGAGGATTGAGAAGTGACGCACCGTTGGGGCTTGTCCTGACCCTCTTAGATACACCTGGTAAAACACCGAAGGACCCTGACCGTGGAACCACGGGCGGAGCAGCTTAGAGTTCCATCGGGCGTTGAGTTGTGAACCAAACAACCCTCTACTTAATGCCACATCTACTGTAGGTGATGTAACTAGACAACTAAACAATGCTAGACCTACACATGAGTAAACCACCATGGTATTTGGGGCTGTCAGGCAGTTGGTGAGCCACCTCTACGACAACAGCCCCCCTGACACACAGTAGTTAGGCAAAAGGCATGTCTTGGCATTTAATGTTTATGACGTGGATACAACTAGTGCATCAGGCATTTAATGATGTGACCTAAAGTATGAGGGATGTCTTTCATAGTCTTTAATGATTGAGTTGCCTCAGGGGTGGGGTGGGGGGCTATTTAAGGACCCCAACGACCCTTGAGGAGAGGATGATCTTTTGAGAGTGGAAGAAGTGATTACTAGAGAGAATACACATCAGAGAGAGTTATTACAGGACAGAGGTCTTATTCATTCACCATTGTCATTTATTACAAAACTTTTAAGACTTGATGGAGATTCTTGAGGGTGGTTGGTGTGTTTGGCTGCCTGCCAAGGTGCATCTAGGGTTTGTGTTTGCATGTTCTATCACTAATCCAAGGGTTTGGCTAATTAACTTATCATTACTATACTTCAAAGGGGTTACGCCTCCATTTAATCTAAAGTACCCTCTTACAGAAGTCATGTTGTATAATTCACACGGAGGCAGATACTGAAGATTGGAGAATTATTGACATTTGAGGCATCTTTGAACATAGGCGGTGCAATCCTGGGCCATGGTCATCTAGTAGTAGCCTTATTGGATGATCTTTTTGGCAAGTATGTGGCTGTTTATGTGGGGTCTGGATTCTCCACTATGGATCTTTTGCATTATCTTTTCAATGTCAGTCCCTATGATACAGTGCAGATGAGTTCCATCGAAGTTCCTTTTGAGCAGTGCTTTATGACAGATGATGTACTGGGCAGTTAGTCTTTGAAGGGTTGCTCGATCTTTCTTGTTGGAAGCCTAGGGATACTTACCATGCTTGAGGAGGCGCCAGATATTATAGTACCAACAATTGGATAGCTTGAGATCTTCTGTGGTGATGATCTCAATGTGGTAGCAGTGGGTTAGTTTATCTTGCTTTTGAATAAGGAATGGGGTCATTATGATTCCTTCGGGTATGTCGACCATGGAGGCCAAGGTATCAAGGGTGCCGACTACGTTATTCCTTACTCGAGGTAGGTAATGGAAGGAGATATCTTGGAATTGGGAGGCTAAGTCTTCTAAGTGGGCATGGAAGCGTTGGAGATTCTCGTCCTTAACTATCCATTTTTTGAGCACTTGACCGATGATGAGGGCGGAATCCCCGTAGACTTCTAGGCATTGAATACCTTTCTTGAGAGCAACTTTGAGGCCTACTGTTCATGCCTCGTATTCTGTCATGTTGTTGGTACAAGGGAAATCCAGTTTGATGGCGATGGGAGTGTGGGAGTCATCTGGGGTGATTAGAAGTATCCCAATGTCATATCCCTTTTTGTTGGCAGTGCCATCAAAGAAGATTTTCCATCAGAGATTATCCTGGGCAGTGTAGAGGATATTTTCATCTGGGAATTCGAAGATCTAGACATCGACTTCATCGCGAGGTAGTCAGAGATGGCTCTTCATTTCATGGCTTTCTGCGTGACGTACACGATATCAAACTCGGCTAGGAGCATCAACCATCGAGCCATTCGGCTGGACAAAGAGGGTTTCTTAAGTAGGTATTTGATTGGGTCTATTCGAGATACAAGTTTGACGAGGAAGGAGAGCATGTAGTGCAGTAACTTTTGGGTGACCCAGATGAGTGCGACACACGCCTTTTCCAAAGTAGTGTAGTTGACCTTATATCCGACCAATTTGTGACTAGCATAATAGATGGCTCTTTCTTTGTGGGAATCTTCAAGGTATTGGGCTAGAAAAGCCCCAACTACAGTGTCGGTTATGGTTAGGTACAGGAGCAAGGGGAGACCAGGCTGTGGTGGCATGAGTACCGAGGATTGGGTAAGATATTATTTTATTCGATCAAAAGCTTAATCGCAAGCCTCGTTCCAAACCTTAATTGAATCCTTTTGGAGGAGTTTGAAGATAGGTTCGCAGATGGATGTTAGTCGGCTGATGAACCGGCTGATGTATTATAATTTCCCAAGGAAACCTTGGACTTCTTTCTCTGTTCGGGGAGGTGGCATCTCAAGTATGGCCTTCAGCTTGGAAGGATCTGCTTCTATCCCCTTCTCACTGACCATGAATCCCAAGAGTTTTCCCTTTGTAATGGCGAAGATACATTTCTGCAGATTGAGTCTCATCTGATACTGTCGCAGTTGTTCGAAGAAATTTCGGAGAGCGAGAACATGGCCTTCTCTAGTCTTGGATTTTATAATCATATCATCCACATAGACCTTAACTTCTTTGTGAATTAGATTATGCAGGATTGTTGTGGCAGCCCTCTCATAGGTAGCCCCTGCGTTCTTGAGACTTAATAACATGCCAATGTAGCAAAAGGTCCCCCATAGGGTGATGAATGCGGTTTTTTCTTAATGTTCTAGATGCATTTTGATTTCGTTGTATCCGGTAAACCCGTCGAGGAATGACTTGTGAGCATGACTAGATGTGTTGTCCACGATCATGTCGATATTGGGTAATGAATAATCATCCTTTGGAGAGGCTTTATTAAAGTCCTGATACTCTACACACATTCGAACCTTCCCTCCTTATTTTGGAATAGGCAATATGTTGGCTAGCCATGTGGGATATTCGATCAAACGAATAAAGCCCACGTTCAACTATTTGATCACCTCTTCTTTGACCTTGAGCGACCATTCGGTGAGGAGCTTTCTTAACTTTCGTTTAATCGGCATGTAATCTGGGAGAGTGGGAATCTCATGCTAAGCTATTTTAGGATCAATGTCGGGCATATCGGTATAAGACCATGCGAAGACATTCATAAATTCCTTTAGCAATTCTTCGAGTTGTGCACGCTCAAGCTCGTCGAGGGTAGCCCCTATCCTAATCTCGCGCAGTTAGCTACTAGAACCGAGGTTCACAATAATAGTCTTTTCTTCATTAACTTGAACGCGGTTATATTGTTTATTATTAACCTTATTTAGATCAGTTAAGAATTGTTCATTTGTAAAATCATCATCATCAAAAGTTTGACGAGAATCCAAACAGTTAATGTAAGGCACAGCAAGATACTCAAAATCTTCGTTTATTTCATTGATAGGAAAAACAGCATTGAGAACCTCATCAAAGGAGAACTCGATTACATTTGAGCAAGGATAAACATCAGAAGAAGAAATAGGGTAAACATTGGGGTTAGGGGAGATTTCAACAGGTAGAACTGGCGCAGCATGCCAGTTGAGGAGAGGTGTATCAGCATATTTAATCAGTTGGGATGGATCCGGTGATGTAGTACCTGAGTGAACCATGCAGAGTGTTAGCCCCAGTGTCTGTAAGTTGAAGGAATCTTCGAAGTCACTTTACTCAGTCTCTTTGATATCTTTGATGAGAGAATGTACATGGTGTTAGGAAATCTCGGCTTATGGGTAGTTGTTTTGGAAAAAGATCTCCATTCCAGGCTTCATCTTCTTATCTGTATGGTCATACCATGGATCTGAAAAACCACAAAAGGGGAAGTCTTCTCCCTCTTTGATGAATCGTCCATTCAAGGAGTCACCTGTGATAGTCTGGATGCAGTCTAGTCCTCTCTTTGGTCGAGACTGATATATCATTTTGAGCTCTTATTCTGATGGTTGATACCCCAAATCACAAGGAGGTAAATCTTTATTCAGTTCAATTGGGTCAATTATACGTTGTTGTCTTTGTCCTAGCCCCAGTCCGAGTATGAAGTGCATGTTTCTGAACATCTAAATCACATTGACGTTTCCATGAGGGTCGTATTCTGGACAAACAGTTTCTTTGAAGTCATCCCCTTCCAGGAGTAGAGGTGGTTCAAGTCGGAATCCTGATAGGATCATATCATTTGACCCGTGTTATATCTCAAGAATTGGACTGCTAGTACTTGCTCCCTTGGCATTGTCGGCATCGCCCAAAATGTTGATGACTCATTCGTTGGCAAAGCACTTCAATTTTTTATGGAGATAGATAGACACACCCTTGATACTGTAAAGCCAAGGTCGTCCTAGAAATAGATTGAAATAAGATGGGATGTCAATAATTTGGAATTCAACGATAGGGTTTATAGGGCAGCCCCTATTACAAGATTTATGGATCCCATCACCTCCCGACGGGTATTATCGTAGGCACGTATAGCAGCGAAGGTTGGAGCGAGGTCACTTTCCTTCAGTCCTAAAAATTTAAAGGTTCTCAGTGGGCAAATATTCAAGGCGGATTCATTATCGTTAAGAGAGAGTGGTACGACCTTCCCCATAACTTAGATGGAGATGTTGAGTGCATGATTGTGGTTTGGCCCAATCTTGGGGATTTCTTCTTCGAAAAAGGGTAGCATTCGAGTAGAGGTCAAGGATCTGACCAAATTTACCGCTTCTTCTGGTGTGGTAGAGGGAGGAACTGTAGGTCTAGTGAGAAACTTGATTAAAGCATTTCTATGCAGCTGAGAAGACATGAAAATCCCCCATAAAGTGATGTTAGCTTAAGTTTTCTTTAATTGATCGAGGATCTTGCTCTCCTCGAGGGTCATCTCTGGCATAGGAAGATCTTCAACGCCCATCCCTTTGTCATTTACTGGTAATGAGCTTGGAATCTGGTAATGCCTCCCTGATCTGTTCATATGATTAAATGAAGAAGGGAATAACATGAATCTCATTTCCTTGTCGATCTCGGGTTATTCTGACACCTTGCTTATTTCTCTGAGAAGTTCTTCAAATGATATTATCCCACACATGTCAGCTATCGAGCCAGTTTTCTCTGAAGCTCGCTCTTCATTTAAATCTTCGAACTCTTCTCCCCATCCGGTGGAAATAATTATGTCTTTCCATGTAAAGTCAATGCATTCCATAACTTCAACGTCTTCTTCATATAGGTCTTCCCATTCTGTGGGTATTTGTAAGGGTGAAGGGACCAGGTGCCCTTGTAGCTTCAGAGTATCAAGTAACTCAGTCATACTGCAAATATCATTGGTTCGCCTAAATATCTCTGCTATAACCTGGGTAACATCATCTAAGATGACTTCATTAGTTGGTACTACCCAACTGTTTGACTCTCGAGACCATTTTTGTGGTTCCAAGAATAGCGTACTGCATCTCTGGCAATCAATGATCATCTGTGAGGGAAATTTCAGCCTGAACACTAGGAGTTGGTTTAACACTTCTGATAATTCCATGCTTTCATTTTCAGAACGGGCACGAACAACGATGCATGCTATGGTAAGGAGGGAAAGTGCCTGATGAGCGAGGCTAGTAGGGTGTAGGAGGAAATATGGGCAAATTTGGAGAGGTTTAGGAGAGTATATGGGTGTGATTTGAGTTGAGGGATCAAATTATGGGTTCTCTTCTAGAAAGATGGCATTAGCATGATTTGGGAGTGGATTGTGAGTAGTGTTTCGCTTAGGATTGGCTCGTGGGGTGATCGTTCTGCGGTCAACTAGACCTTGGATTACGTTTCGGAGGTGAAAGCATTGGTGAGTGGTATGGCCAGCGGTTTGGTGAAAGGCACAATGGGCATCTGCCTCGAAGTTTCTTGGGAGTGGATTTGGCAATGGATGGGGATCCAAGGGTTTGATAAGGTTTCAGCTTAACAGGGCTTGATAAACTTTGGAGAGGGGAGAATGGAGCTTGATGTATTCTTTTCGGACTGGGATAGGACGACTTTCTGGTATCCACGAGGTGGTTGGTTAAGAGATGTTATTGATGGTTGAGACTGTAACACTGGCAGGCTTATCATATTTCTTAGGTTTGAACTATCCGGGCACCTTCTTTGGTTTGACATCTATTTTAGCAAGACCTTCCTCGATCTCTACTCCTGCTTCTCTGAGAGCTCGGAAGTAGGGATAGTATTTTCCTCCCATCGTTGCTCGGACAAGGGTTAAGAAGTTCTTCTTCACTATGCTGACTTGTTATTCCTCGGATGGCCGATTGGTCATGGTTGCTATTTTTTCCCTCCATCGGGCTATGAAGTTACTGACTGATTCCCCAGAGTTCTCTTTGAGCAGCTCTAAATCACGTCGGGTGACCTCAAGCTCTTCATTATATTTGTACTGTGATATGAATTCTTGGGATACATCCTCCCAACTACGAATTCTGGACTCTTTGATAGACAAAAACCATCGGAGGGCGCTATCCTTTAGAGTTTGCTGAAATAATTGGGCCATTACCTCTTCAAAAGCCCTTAGTAAAGTCATGGAACGGTGATAGATGCGGAGATGAACAATCGGGGGTCCACTTCCTCCGAATTTCTTAATATTTGGCATCTTAAACTTCTCGGGTGACCTTGCCTTAGGATAAGGAGACATGTGGTTGTAGTCCATGTAATTCCCTAAGATTCTGACTTGGTCAAACTTCTTAGTGAGCATCTTGAGGTCCCCTTTGACCTTATTCTACTCCTCTTCCTTCAGATCAATGATCATAGGTAAATTAGCCCCAGTCTAGGGAAGGTTCAGCATCAGAAGCTAGGCAGACGGTGGCTCATTAGCAGGAGGGGCACGTGGAGCGTTCTGATACTCTTAGGGAACCCAGATAGGCTCGGATGGATCTATAGCACGAGGGAATAGGGCCTCGGGCTCTTGAGGAATGGGAACCTAATTTCGTTGCATCTCTCGGACCTCAGTCTGGAGGTTATTAATCTTGGACATGATGAGCTAGGACTGCCGTCAGATCCGGCTGCATAACGGGTACTTGATCTGTGTTCTCCATAGAATATGGATGGATTTCGAACTCATAAGAAGTAACAGGGGAACGGACGGATCCCCGGGGTGATTTAGCTTAAGACTAAAGCCAATAAGGAGCCAGGCCAAGGGTTTGCGATCGACCTGAGAATGCGCAAATATAGGATTTATTTTTGAGAAAAAGGGATGATTTTTTTTTCTTTTTCTTTTTGAGATGGAAAGACAACGTATTTTTGGATTTTTGATAAAGAGAGGAGAAATATTTTTAGCGTTTTGATAATTAAGGGAGAAATGTTTTTGGATTTTTTTGGGGGGGAGACGGATCTTAGCATGATTATTATAATTATTATGTTCTCACTTGTATTAAATTCTCTTAAATGCAAAATGAAATGTCGGATGGGACCCGAGCCTAGAAAAATTGGGTTTGTAATATATGCAAAGCTATGGTTGGACTTGTGACCAGGCTCACGGACAGGGTCCCATTTTTAAAATGCGCAAAAATTCAAGCGGTAGGCCGACCCAAAATTTCGGTAGAGTTTCCTGTAGAAACCAACAATCTAACATGTGTTTCCTACGCTTGACACCTATAGGTCGGTATGCAGTTGGTTGGGTGAATCAAAAAGGGTCCACCCCTTTGGTGTGACTTCCACGATATACGTCTTTCTCTTGCGAGCAATCGGTACGTGTGGACAAGACATTTGATATACCTGACTGTACGTGAATTGCCTTACCATATACCTCATGGGGACGGTACGTGTGAGAGCGAATTAGATATACTCGGCATACGTGAATGAGTTCCCTACGATATACCTCCCATCATGACTTTGGTAAATCGGTACGATGCGGGGGAACCATTCGATATACATCGAAGGTACTTGGCCAATGGAAGGTGAGAGTCATATTGCTTAGTCTAACTGCGCCCTACCGGACCAGCGCCCATCACGAATTGACCCTCCAGTTACTGGACAAAATTTGGTCAATAACAATGCTC
The DNA here is from genome assembly GCA_949130495.1 of Sambucus nigra. NCBI lineage: Eukaryota > Viridiplantae > Streptophyta > Magnoliopsida > Dipsacales > Adoxaceae > Sambucus > Sambucus nigra. The sequence goes on along the minus strand of OX422209.1, from coordinate 53,815,796 downwards.
TTTGGTGATGTTGTGTGATTCATGCATGATTCTCTTATTAGTATCTTATGAGAATGTCTTTTCCGATCATGCTGAACAGGGAGCAAAGTACGAGTACCATTGGTACACCAAGTATGGGTGATGCGTGCAACATGAGGATATATGTGATCCTAAGTGAAAGTGGTGTGAAGTGTACATGGAGAATTTTCTACAAGTGCGTGAATAGAAGCATAAGCATGGGATACACATAAAAAAGGGGAACATGCAAAAATGGGGGAAAATATAAACACACATAACACTCATGTAAATAGAGTCTAGCCCTCAAAATAAAGTCCCTAGAGGAGTCTCCACTGTGGCCATCCCCGATCCTCGCGATGGGCGGGTAGAGTGAGGATCCTAGGTCCCGCGTGTCCCTCTCGGCAGTGCTTCGGCCGACGTCATTGATGAGGTGGAAAATATAGAGAGATGGAGTCGTCAGTCTATTTTACTCAAAACAGACAAAAGAAAGGGAGCCATCCCGAAGGACAGCATCCAAGGACATACACATACTGATATAGACGAAACTAAAATGATTCGAGAAGGGTTCGGAGGCTAAGTTACGAAATAGGAAGGTGTTAGGCACCCATTCCGCCCTTACGATCTCTCATGGGCTTTTGCTATTTTCCTTTATTTTCCCCGTGATATGTGTGCGTGTGTATATATAATGGAGATAGGAGTCATCGACTTGTACCATGGAATCGATAAATCGAGTCATCCGTAGGAATGTAAAAATAATATTAGATAATAAGATTTATGCGATTATCCTTACATTGATTGTTGCGATTGAACGATAACGCATATGGGATAGTACGCTACTGAGAACAAATATATATAATATAAGAGAATTGAGTTTAGAGAAAAATTGAAAATGAGAGAAAAAGTAAAAATAGGACTCGAATCTCGAATTTTACCCCGAGACGCCTACGTAGCCTATAGAGGCATCAAAGTCCACATAGTTCATATGAAAAACGAGGGGTGGGGTTTATCCCACAAATCCAATCGGGGTATTCTAATTTGTGTGTATGTGTGTGTGGAAAAAGTGATTTAGTTGCGAGAGAAGTGTAAGAAAAGTGTGAGAATTCCCGTTTGGAATTTATGAGCAAACCCTCTTTTTCTTTTTCTTTTGGGTTTTTATTTGTATGAAAATAAGAGATGTGCAATAATACTAAATAAAAATATATTATGATATGTGAGGTGAGAGAATAAAAGTGCTAAGTAAAAAAAACAAGTTAATGCGAATTTATGGGAATTTAAGGAGTGAATTGAGAAAATTAGACCTTCTTGAAGATCTTGAGCTTGATCTTGTATGTTGGAGAGCAGCCCTCGCACTTGGATGATGATGGAAGATAGTAAATTTATCAAGTTTGATGGAAAGGATGATGAAAAGTGAAGGTTGGAAAGGAATTTGGGTGTGGAAAGCACGCTGACTTTGAGAGAGGTTTTCTAGATTTGCTGAGAGTGATATGTTTCAGATATGGGATCCTCTTACAAGGAGGTCAAGGCCTCCTTTTTATAGTCCCAGGGCATTGTCGATCGGTATAGCCCTGGTCCTGCTAATCGGCAAGTGTGTTTAGGCACACTACCGATAGGCAGGGTCTGAGACCTATCGTTTAGTAGTGTCTCTCATGCCTTTTCGGAAAATTGGCCATAGAATGCAAACCATTGATCTGAATCGTGCATAGGCGAACCATTGGAAAGGTAATTCAGAGACCTTAGAAATTACTTTAGACCGTTCTCAGGTTCGGGAGTTGGCTTTGGGTCAAATGTGGCTCGAAAGCGCTCGTCGGTCCATTGGACGGGGAATCGTCGGACGCAAACAGATCGTTCATCCGCATGGTAAGTCCAAATCGCACACGGGGTGAACCGTTGAAAAGGTTAGGAGATGTACTTCGACATTCCAAAGAGTTTGATCTGGTTCGGGGAGTTGACTTTGGTCAACCGGGCCCTGAAAGCCTTTGGTGATCTCTCGAAGTAAAGCGAATCGTTTGTCTGTACTGTAAGTCAGAATCACGCACGGGGTGGACCATTGGAAAGGGGTTTCAATTCCCTTTCAAGATTCATTCAGTCTCGGTCGAGCTAAAGAGTTGAATTTGGTTAAATAGAGCCCGAGAGCATCCGGTGGCCTTTAGATTAGGTTTCGGGGGAAAATGGGTCGTTCGTCCGCATGGTAAGTCGGAGTCGCGCATGGGACGAACCGTTAGAAAGGGGATTCAGGGACCTTCAAAATTTCATTCAGTCTCAGTCGAGCTAAAGACTTTGAATTTTGGTCAAACGGAGCCTGGGAGTGCCTGAGGGCTTCTAGGTCAGTACTCGGGGTATGACCTGGGTCTGTAGTGATGAAGGGAGGTGTTAGGGACCTAGGGAGAGTTTAAGGGGTAACATAATGGGGTGTCTACACATATCTTGAAACATCATTAACTTGGTGACATGAGGGTTAACATCATTAACTTGGTGGTATTATATATAAAACATCATTAACTTGGTGACATGAGAGTTAACATCATTAACTTGGTGGCCTCATAACTGAAACATCATTACCTTGGTGATATGATTGAAACACCATTAACTTGGTGACCTGAAATAAACATCATTAACTTAGTGATCTCATATTTGAAAAACCATTTGGTTAGAGACAAACATCATTGATATGCCCAAGTATACCTTTGTCCAAGCTTGGTACCCCTCGGCCAAGGCCAACCTTAACAAATCATCAGACAGAGATATTATGACTCAGCCTGGGGGTCGGTGCATGAATCATCAGCCTCATCCATGACAGTACATCCGATGATCTCATTTCCAGTAACTGTCCTATCAGAAGACTGACTCATTATATCGGTCTAGACTAATAAATCATCATCTTACTATAGTACTAGCTTATCATCTCGATCTTATCCTAGATAAGACCCCTCAGCTAAGGCTGACCAACATCGGTACCATCAGTTTGAGCAAAGTAAAAATAAGAATTTAAGCATCAGAGGTCTTATGACCCAAGCACCCTCGGCCTCGTCCACCACCTGGAGGATAATGACTGACTAATGATAACTCAACATGGCAATTACAATGTTCTCACGTCCCCTCGGCCTCGTCTATGATAGTGGGGATAAGACTTCTAGACAGATCTGACTCAACATTAATAATTATCCTACCAGAAGACTGGCACATCGTCTCGCCTTGACCTAGATTAGGATGGCCGAAAGTTGGCATATGACAGACATCAACATGCAACATTTTAGGCCTAACACATGAAAGAATGTATCATCAATTTCTCGGCCCAAAGATACTTTATACCTCAGCCTTCAATATACATTGAAGACTAAGGGTAGGGGTAATTGATATGACCAAAATATACCCTCATCTCTTAGGACAACGGGCATCACATCTCCTAACCGAGTCATCACAAGAGCCTGATATATCATTGGTGGGGTCGTCCAGATAAGGGTCGGCCTCAATAGGGTCATCCATAGCTTCATCATTGGTGGGGTCATCCACATAAGGGTCATCCTCAGTAGGGTGAACCATAACTTAATCATTGGCGGGTCATCTACATAAGGGTCGACCTCAGTAGGTTTGGCCACAACTTAATCATTAGCGGGTCGTCCAGATAAGGGTCATACTTAGTATGTTCGGCCATATCTTAATCATTGGCGGGGTCGTCCTAATCACTTCAGCCGAGACTATATTTATACCTATCAGTACAAGGTCATCATCTATTTATTGTCAACCTCAGACATCATGGTAGTTACCTTTATCATCGGGCAGTGAACTCGGTACCTCGGCCTAGGGGTCGGCACAGAAGACGTCAGCCCCGGCCTATATGTTGACTCATAACTCCAAAGTCTCATCATATAGTGACTACATCAGAGACTAAAGAGGACTCCCATCAGGGGCCTGACTCATCAACTCGACCTCGACTCGCTAGAAGTGTATACTCATCCATGACCTCAGCCTCATAGCTCTCATATAGTAACTCGACCATGACCTCGGCCTCGACCTCAGCCACATAGCCTCAGCCTTGGCCTCAGCCTCATAGCCTCGACCTCAGCCTCAGCCTCATATCTCTCATATAGTAGATCGTCCATGACCTCATCCTCGGCCTCAGCCTCACAGCTCTCATACAGCAACTCGACCATTACCTCAGCCTCATAGCCTTAGCCTCATAGCTCTCATACAACAGCTCAGCCATGACCTCAACCTTGACCTCAACCTCATAGCCTCGGCCTCGGCTTCAGCCTCATATCTCTCATACAACAGCTCAGCTATGACCTCATCCTCGACCTCGATCGTATATCCTAAACCCCGGCCTTAGCCTCAGCCTCATAACTCTAATACAACAGTTCGTCCATGACCTCAGCCTTATAGCTCTCATACAACAGCTCGGCCATGACCTCAGCCTCATAGCTCTCATACAGCAACTCGGCCATGATCTCGGCCTCGACCTTATAGCTCATCACATGGTGCCTCAGCCTCAGCCTAGACCTTGAAGCCGATAGTGACACCTGGTAGGGCGCATGGAATGGGTAACGTATTGACTAGTGCACATGGGTTGTAGATCCCATGAATGCAAAACTGTTATGGAAAGATCTCCCTCACACGTGAGGGAATATTTCATCATCATCCTCTACATGTGACAGTGACAGGCCGCTTCACCAGATTGGCTAGATAATCCTACACATGCTCATTGCATGCTTGGGGGTACATTACACTCCCCAGGCACTATATATACTTGTCTTCTCCTACCTTGTAAAGGGTCATAAATTACAAACACTAGCTGAAGCTCTATTAAAATACAGAGTAGAGAGAGTGAGTGTATTATATTACAAGGCCATTAGAGCCCTCATTATATAGTGAAGATCACTCACTGCATAGTGGACGTAGGCCTAGATAGTCTAAACCACTTATATTGGTGTGTTTCTCCTCCTTTCCTCACCTCCTTCTATATACATATATAACTCTATCGCTTCCATTGTTACTACTATTGAAGCTCTATCACCTCTCTATCTGGTGGTGATGTTCCAAGCATCATCATTGATGTGCCTAAGGTCTCCTTGAGTTCAATGTAACCTAAGGGATACGCGTTTTCTCATGAGAAATAAATCGAATGAATCTCACTAGTTAAAGCATTTCATTAGTCAAACCCATCCTTTTAAATACATCATAAAATAATATGCTAGATTCACTCCTCATGTCTATTAACACCTTACGGACTAGGTGTAATTCCATAATCGTTGTGATAATAAAAGGATCGTCATGTTAATCATAAATATCACCTGCATCGTCCTCAGATATTGTTATTACGGTGGGATTTATGTGAGGAACTTTAGCGTATCTTATCATATTTACTTTAGAGAACTCTAGAGACCCTCTAATTTTTCTGAGATGTTACTTTCAAACATAAATACTTCCTTCTCAGACAAATCTACTATTGGGGCTTCATATTTTCCAACATTAGCTCTATCGAGATTATAAGGCATTCATTGTGGATTTTTAAGGACGTATTTCCTCAGGTGACCCTGCTAAATGAGTTGTTCATTCTCCTCCTTGAGGTTGATACATTCATTAGTTTTATGGCCATCTCTCTAGTGGAACTAGAATAATTTTGTTTGTTTCTTTTCTCATCTGGATCCTTATTTTGGCTGAAGCTCTAAAGAGGTTGATTCTGTCTATTTGGGAAGAGACTTACACTATTAAAATTGTTAATGTAGTAAACCTACGGAATGATGGAGGTCCAAATTTCTCATTTTCATATTTTTCTTGTCTACTGCATGAGTTTATAGGAGTGTGGGTTAGATCTCTTATATCCTTTATATCTCATATGTCCTCCATCCACCTTAGTCACAACCCTTATGAGTAGTGCATCTTTCGCATTTATTTTCTTCTCCATCTCAGCCAAGAGTTGAGCTATAATCGTTGAAGGATTTGTGGCTAAGGCCACAATGCAGATGGTGGATTGGACTCTAGATATTATGGCCATAATGGCTACTTGGTCAGTGAGACCATACACTTTGAGGGATTCTTTATTAAATCTTTTCACATAGTTTTTTAGGAACTTTCCTTTTTGTTGCTTCACATTTAATAAGTAGGTTGGGATTTTTAAATGCTTCCTTCCTCCAATGAAGTGTGCTATAAATAGGGTGCTGAGTTCCTTAAAGGATGTGATAGACCGAGGTGAAGTTTGTTTCACCACTGCCTTATAGATCCTTTCAATGTGGTGGCAAAGGATCTGCATTTGATGGAATTAGGAACCTCTTGCAAACTCATTACCATGTTATACAATTGGATGTGGACCAAATGATCTTTGGTACCATCGTAGCTCTCAAGGTTGGGGAGTTTAAACTTCCTTGGTATGGGACACTAGCGCACCTTCTCGAAAAAGGAAGACCCAAAATATAAAGAAAGTTCATCGAGATTTGGGGGCTTAAACCCAATAACCGTTATATAATCTCTAATTTGGTTTCTCATTTCTTGACGAAACCTCTATTCCATAGCATTCTTAGCCAACCTGGGGGAGGCGTGCGAGCAATTATCCTGGAAGGTCAACCTCTCACGAATTGAGATGCGAGTACGCAAATAATCAGAGGATTTTAAATAATGGTTTTCATGTGGGACTTGGAATCTGAAAGGTTATGGTATGCCAGAGAGATATGAGAGCCTTTGTTTAAAGGATTCCCATCGCCTTTGTAAGGGCCCTTCCACCTCATCCATGCTCTGTGCATAGTTTTCCTCTGGTTAAGGGCCTTGGGTATTAGGACCTGGTAGTAGTTATGCCAAATGCACTCATAATGTAGCTTTCTTGTTGATCTTTTTTTTCACGCCTTCGAAGATTGCTATGGGATCCATAAGGAAGAAATTCAACTCAGTAAAAAAAAATGGGTATTTAGGATAGTGAAAAGTCTTTACCACATGTGGATCTAACTTATTATGCCAAAATTGAGATGACTTTGACTTCCTAGCATGAAATATGTGTGAGTTGGAGTAAGGAAATAAAAGACAATAAATATATTTTGACAAAAGTACTTAACGTGGTTTAGCCTAAGAGATGAGGCCTATATCCACAGCTAGAATGTGATTTTTCTCTATTTGTATTAATATTGGGCCAAAAGGCCAAATTACAAGCGACCAAAGGTTGTGTTCTGAGACTGAGTCACTAGAATACTCGGAGGCTATGTGATAATGGAGGATAAAAGTGTATAGTAAAATGAAGCTCAACTATCAATCCCCAGTTTCTTAGTGCAGTGTTGTGTACTTTATAACCTTGTAGCTTTTTCTCAAAAGGAGGCTTTAATTGTGGTGGTTGGGAGGCATTAATTCTCATCATCTCCGAGGGCATGTCAGAGATATTAATGCCCGCCTTCTCTAAGGACATGTTAGGGCTACTAATGCTTACCTTCTCCGAAGATGTGTCAGACACATTTAATACTTACCTTCACTGAGGATGTGTCATGCATTGGCTGTGTCACTTGGGTGTTATGGACTTTGTATGCGAGGCCTTAGACAAGTGATATTGGATCCCTTTTATAAGTTATGCTAGTCATGCGTATGACATGATCATGTGCAGGACTTTATCATGTGCAGGACTTGGTCATGTACGTGGTTAGGTTATGCCCATGACTTATAGTTGGTACATTCTTCTTGTTTGAGTCGGTTGTATCTAAAGGGAGTCCCACACCCTTTGTGAAATCATGTTTCCAGTTTGTGTTCTATTCTTGATTAAAAAGAGGGGCCCATGGATGCTTGTTTATACCATGGACACATAATATATTGGGATTCCCATGTTTTTGGCTCATGTAAGGATGAAACATATATACATGAGGTTGTATATGGTGGCCTTGTCTCCACAAGTAAAATTGAGCTTGTTACGAGTTCCCTTCTACTTAAACCCTTAAGGTGGACTGGGCTTTGACTAAGCTGAGTGCCAAATTTATACATATCACCTTTAATTTCGACCCTTGATGTGGATTAGTCCTTGACAAAGTTTTTGTGCCAAATTATACATATCAATAGGTATGCACACACATTTAATCACAAACTTAATTTTTAAAATTCATAAAGACGTAACCCAAAATTTTTCGAGAAAGTAAACATAATATTGTAGTCACTATAGACATTAATAGTACAACGAAAAATTATCCCTTCACATAAATTATCAATTATATATCATTCCACATATGTTTTTTCAAATTGTAAGATGTGAGTTCTTGGAATACAATTAGTATCAAGCGAGGTGTAACCATTTATCAAGATCAGGATTAGTGCGTGGGATAGTATTTAATATTGACGATAAACATAGGTGTGAGAGAGAATATAACATTCAATACTTGAGCTAGAATTAAGTATAATATTTACACCATAAATGCACTGTAAATACGATAAATAGATGGGACTAGAAAATAACTTGGTCGAAGGCAAAAAGAGCAATCCATCCAAGCACAATAAAGGCAAGGCAGGAACCTCAAACTTAGTTAATGCTCAATGATATGGGTATTAGTGGATGTAAGGAGAATGTTTGGACAATAAATGTTCTCTAACAGAAGCTCTCGTGTATAAGGAAAATCCAACAGCAATTCAGGATCAAGATTGTCGTCCTTGAAAACTATTTGGTTGAACTATTTATATAAATTCAAGATTACTCAAGTAACCTTGCTGTTATTGAATGTGATTGACTGATATCAAATGTTAAAGTACCGTCACATTAATATCCAAGATACTGCATTAAATTCATGGGACATTATGGTTTGGCAAGAAATCGCCTAACCTATTAGAAGAATAGTGGCATTAATAACGGACGTGACGTAACAGCTCAAAGGCTTTTGTTAGAATGGCTATGAAATCAGGTTTGGTGGCCTAGGTCTGCCATCCTAAGGATAATCTCAATTGAGTGCTACGATTTTGATTTCCCCAATGCCAGCCGATATGACGCAATAAAGTGGATGAATAGTGACCCCACTAAACATGTGGTCACGTCAATCAAATGGATGATGTATAGCTTGATGTGGCTCGATCGGTAGGTGGATCGAGAAATTTATGAAGATATTTGTTGGATAAGAACCATTTCTAGGCCAAAGATATAAGATTGGGGATCCTCGAAGAGGTTCTCCTGAAAAGGTTTAAATTGTGGTAGCTCGGTTGTAAGTGTCTCGAGTAATCATTTGTTATGGATAGAGTATTTCCCAAGTGTGCCAAGAGGGTTGGTAATTACATTCCCAACGTTGACTTTCTCTCAATCTTCCAAACCATGTCCCTCCGAGGTTCCCAAGAGTAGGATGTTCGATAGATCATATAAGCTCTTCCATGCCCTGCCAGTCATAGTCCGTCGAGGGTACCGAATAACCTCGGCCATATTACAAAGTAAGTGTGCTCAATAAATAACCAAATACATTATGTTCTATATATAAGATATCATTATTCGAATAACTTTGGCCTTCAAGGGGAGTCTTTCGAGGAATGTCTATGGAAGGTCGTGGGAACTCCCATGAGTGATTCTTATCTTCCTTCTTTATTTTCCATGTTTGGGATCAATTTTAGCTAATCAATCTTCAGTGGGGACACCCACCAACATTTGCCCCTTAGTAGAGATATTTGTTTATTGCATGAAGAAATATCTGTATGAAATACTTGGTTGATCTTCCAAATTTTCTGCAAGAATAATTAATATCCATAGGCAAATAATTGTATCACAATAAATATTAGGTTGTTTATTTAACGATAAGTGTGTGTGCGAGGAACTCATTTAGTCCTTCTTTTCCAACTACTTCTTTCTTTGAAATGCCTTTAGAATTTCTGAGAGTGCCATTTCTTGATGGGACTTTTGTGATTGCGAGTGATTATTGTCTTAGGGGATGTAAAGATATTTTATTTAAATTTCTCACAAAGCGCTTCATCTCCCCCAAGTTGAAAAGACTCCAAGCATGCCCCATTTATTCCTCTAGTCGTATCTCATTTAATGAGGTTGTCTCCTGTACTTCTGCGCTTTACACGTGGTGGATTTGGGCTAGCGCATTTTCCTCACGCAAGAATATTGGCACGTCACTTCTTAAAGATTCATCATTACGGTATTTTAATTCCTACCCCTATGTGCACATGAAAGCCACGAAAGACAACTTCATCATGGTTGCATTTTCCAAAGTGCTGACATTTATCGCCTTTTGGGGTTTGTTCTTCCCCTATAAAAAGGTATACTTGCATTCCCAAACCTTGACCCCCGGGTTTGTTTGCAATCATGATTTCTTTAGATTAGAAAATCCAATGTTTATTCTCTAATTTGTCTTCAACCATACTCACTCCCTTTCTTCTCTATACCCATGACACCCATCGTGAAAGGAACTCAGTCTGCTAGAGGAACCTATCCCCATACTCAGGCGTGTGAAAAATAGTGGTCACGCTATCATTGTGCACCATACTTTGGTGATTTTGATCGCTTCTGGTTGGTGGTTAAACATTTCCTCGATGATCTTTTGCCAATGGATACTGCAAATTTATTAATGGAAGAGAGTGATAATGCTGAGGATTTTGCCTACATCCCAACTGCCACCGTCATGCAGTTTGGTATCAATCGAGGTGATTACCCCTTTTCTAAGGTGGACCTTGAATCCACTTCAGGTAATTGCGAAGGACTGGGTCCTTGGGCTGACTACATCCATTCCAAGTATTCTGTTCAATTATATTTTATTGGTTTGTTATACACTATATGGTTAGGCGATCTCATCCTTGCAAAGAACAACAATACTCTCCAATTAATTGTATCTCTCTATAGCCACAGGTTCCACACATTCGTTGCCTCTTGGGGGGAGTTCACCATTACCCTCTAGGATGTTTGCGAGTTACTAGGTTTGGAAGTAGTAGGTTTTGACACCTTCTTTGAGGAGGTTGCTCTACTGTCGAGAAGGCTACTCGAGTGCGAAGCTGGAGGCAGTTGTGAAGGATTGTGTGGTGACATACAATAAGTGTACTTACTCATAGGGGATAAGGTATTTCTACTTTATCAAAGATAAGGTCGTGATTAAGGCGTGCGAGGAAGCCAATGTGAACCCCAAATGGAAATAAGTATTCGAGTACCCACCAGATGGGAAGGGGTTTAATTCAAAGGTGGAGCTTGAGTGTTACATTTAGGTTATGCAGTCAAAGATATTTCTCCCAAGCAAACCCCATGACTGCCCTAGGAATGATCTGATCAATATGGACGTTCGTATGGCCAACAGTGTTAAGCTTACCCTGGATGCCATTACTCTTTGCTCATTATATACTTAGTTGGATCACGTGCAAGTTGACTCAGCTCAGAGAATTAGTAGGTTTGATGTCTCCAACTTGGCGAATCAAGTACTACTAACATCCTTTCTATACGCCCACCTTCTACAGTATGCCCCAGTAGGTAGTTATCCCATATCTCATCCCATTAGAGTCCCTCACATTTGTTGTTGGAATCATAAGAGTTCCAAGAAACCGTTCGTGTCTTTAATTGGCAAGGTTGAAAAGTTTGTACCTCTCCCTTATGTCGGGGTTGATTAATTTTTTTCAAATCACTTATTTAGAGACGCAGAGCATCCTATGGCCCCCATCGAGGAAGCGCTAAATACAAATTTTTTGACAAATAATGTTCCTCTACAATTGATTCCCTCTTACCTACCTTCTTATACAAAATTGTACTCTTTTTACTCCTTTTATAACCCGCACCATGTAGCTATGCAATTTGGCTACGATTAGGGCAATCCCATGTTAAGCCGCTTCACCTGAGAAAAACCAACCAACTTTTCTTTTGCATACATCGACTTTATCAGTTCCCCCATTATGAATCTTTATTCCAACTACCTCGCCAACCATATTATCCCAAGTAGGGAAGCAGAAGGGGCAAGATCTGTGATGTACCTGACAGTGTTTTAGCCAAATCAACTGGGTCGGTTCCAAAGAAATCTTCTCAAGGAGCTTTAGTGTCCTGATATTGAAAGGTACCCTTCAACGGAGTTGGGGTTGAGTAATTACACTACTTCGAGCTCTATGTTCCCTCTTAGCACTACTAAAAGTTTTTTTCCCTCTAAGTTACCTCATTTAGCTCCTGTGGATCAGGTTGTTGTTGTGAAGAAGAAGAAAGCGACCCAATCTCCCCTTCCAGTCGAAGAAGATGCCATTGCCCCTAGTCCCTCGAGGCCAGTCGACTGGGGTGATACTCCCCATGTTGTTTCAATTGGAGTAGTATTGAGGGTTACCAGGAAGGCCCCAAAAAAGAATGATTAAGGTTGGCCTAGAGGTCCCCCAAAATCTAACTCCTGATGCCAAAGTTGCACGACAAGTTAGCCTATTATTCGACCAACTTAAAAAAACTTAGGATAATTTTTATGAAAATGATAGGGCTTTAATGTCCACCTAAATGTCCTCGAGAGGTTTTTTTATGCTCCCCCAACTGTTGAAGGTAGCAAGAAGAGGAAGTTGGTTAGCCTTGTAAAGATTGTGTTGGAAGAAACGGGTGAGATGTGCGAGGAGGAGCATTCTGAGGAAGAAGAGGAAACTGTTGGTGAAGAGTTGGTAGGTGATGAAGATGATGATGAGGACGAGGATGGAAAAGAAGAGAGAGGAGTGTAGAAAGAAGAGGAGGAGGAAGCAGAATATCTTATTTTTCAAAGACAAAGGTTGAAGAGAATGGTTTCTTCTTTTTAAGCTTGCTTCACCTCCTCAAGATTACAAAAGGTTTAGAGGATGTTTTGGAAGAAGTTTGGGAAGAAGAGGTATGTCTGCTATTCTCCTTTTAAGCTTTTAACTTTTTTTGATTCTCTTATAATATTGACTCCTCTTTCTCTTTTTCATATTGATGTTCGAGGTGATGTGCGCGATGATGTCGAAGGTAGTGGCCCATTGGAAAAGGTAGCTGAAGCTTCACCTGCTTCGAAGAAAGTTTCACCTGAGGGGATAGCTACCCCTATAGCTTCACAAGTAACTACGAATTTCCCCCTAGGTGTAGCTATATCTCTTTATTCTACTCAATCAAGTAGTGGTTATTCGCCTAGCTCTGGCTTCTTACACGGGCAGGTTGGTCTCGAGACAGGTGCTCCGATGCTGTTGAGTCAGTTGATAAATCCCCCTATTGTTATAGCATCAATAATGGAAATTTTTTTCATTTTTTGAGATCCTTTTGCCTTGATTTTGTTGTTCTTATCTTATTTTTTGTTTTGCTTCGCAGGTTTTGCTTCCTGAACAAACTAATCTATTAGTCCCTCACCCTCCAATAATAAAGTCCATGTTACTCTCTTTGGGCCTTCAATCCTCCACCCAAAGGGGGCTAAGGTCACTACACCAAATCTGCTCATTTGTCAAGGTCATTGACCTTGACAAATTCACCTTGTCAAGGTCAATGACCGTGACATTTCGAGGCGAGACAACTTTTTTTATCACGGTCGTGACACGGTCATTGACCTTGACAAAAAACTCGCGTTTTGTGTCACGGTCGTGTCAAGGTCAATGACCGTGACACGTTTGTCACGGTTTAGAACCGTGACAAAGCCGTGACCCTTTTAAAAAAAATTGTCACGGTCAATGACCGTGATAATTCTGGGCAGAATTAAAAAAAAACTGCTGGGCAGTATGGCCACTGCCACTGCCCAACAGTATATTTGTACCTGTTATAGCAACGTTGTACCTGTTCCAAACATCATATATCCGAACAAACTAAAGATAATGCAAATATATATTCAAATAAGAAACTATTTAAAAAGAAACAACATCACCATCATTTTATCTCAAATCTACAAACTATTTGCATGGAAAAGAGATTTTGTACCGCGACGCTCGGGAACACCTCCTTATCCTTCCCTTCTCGTCCGAATAGCCACATAAGTATAGAGCATATGTGGCCTACCCTTAGGGCCACTCCCTGTCCCCTGAATTGAAATAAAGTAAAATTAGTATCCGCCCCTCAAATATAGATAAATATAAATCGTAATTGAAATCGAAATCGAAATTGACATATAAATATAAATACATTACCTGTAGTGTCACTCAAACAGCTAACTTGAGCTCATATGGCACCTCCTTCCAACTAATGTACCCCGGGCAATCGTGTCAATTATAATTCTCTTCATATCTAAACACTAAGAAATACCATAATCCTATTGAGGTATGCTTTGCAAATTCCTTCCAACTGTTGTGTAGCCAAAAATCAGCAGTTGAAGTTGTCAACTCCACCTTTGAATGGGGTATGGAAAGTGGTGGGGTATGGAAAGTGGAATTAACAACTTCAACCGGTGATGTTTGGCTACATAACGGTTGGGAGGAATTTGCAGAGCATCGCTCCATAGGATTATGGCATTTCTTAGTGTTCGGATAGACAAAGAGATTCAGTCTCCTCTCCACAAATAGGACACCCCAAATAACTATGTACTAATCACCTATTAAAGGTAAGAAGCGTATATTCATGGATTAGTATAAACAAAACTTAGATGAAGTTGGAATATTTATGTATTAATCTCCTCTCCACACACGCACACTACACAAGAGTGAAAATGATAAAGTGCAGATCAAGTAAAAGCATTAAAAATGGATGTTTCGGTACAAATTGAAATATTTATTAAAAATTGAAAAATTGTTTCAAATTCGGGTTATCATAAAAAATGGATTGATATTCGGTAGGAGCAGCCAAGTCATCCACACTACTATTTAGACGCCTTGGCGCATGTTGGACAATTGACCACGGATCGTTGTTGATATACTCCGAGTAAAACACTTGCTTAACCTTTTGAAATGCACAAACAAACGCCTCATCGCTCACGTGGTCATTGCTCTTCAACTTGGACAAGTCAACCATGATCAAATTGGTGACAGGATCAACTTTAGAAGCATTTTTATCCTCAACTCTTACCCATTCACAGTAAAATACAACCTCTTTGAAGCTTATATAATCCAATTCAAATATATTTTGGATTACACCATAGTAAGTCATTTCAGCTTCAACGAGGTTTTTATCTTTTGCGCTCGCTCGAAAGAAAGTAAGAGCCTTGTATGAAATTCCCGAGTTCTGTACATTTGTACTTTCCTTGTACACTTTAGCGCCGAAAATGTAACCGTTCAATCGATATTTTTTGTACTCTTGTGCCACGAACAAGGGTCCAGTGGCTAGACGAGCAAGCCTTGATGTCGCATCACCCATCTTTAGGAGCTGAGAATATAGATAAATTAATTATATTAGTGGTAAAATTTGAGTGTAATGTAATGTTATATAACGACTGTTTTCATTGTAATTACCTCTTGTGTCAACCATAGCCTAAATTCGTTGTCTGATTGTACCACTGTTTTTCGTCTTTTATTGTTCTCACAGGCTTCATATTTACTGCATATTACAAAATTAATCATGTATAAAATAATCTAAAATAATGTTAAACATTATAATATTCGAAACTTACTTTTTCCATTCTTCGACATCTTCATGTGTGTCAAATAGATAACGAGCTACTTGTTCATGTTGCAAACTCGTTAATTTCACTCGTTTTCCCATCACATTACCACCATCATCGAGGAATTCATCAGTGTCATCAACGCTGGTAGAGTCATTCATATATTCCCGAGTATATATTGATGACTCCACGGTGATGTATTCCTCTGCAATTAGTCCTGCAATATATCGCGTATTCTTGACGTAATCTTTAAAAACTTTCATCAATATTTCAAATGGATACATCCACCGATATCTAACTGGACCACAAAGAAGTTCCTCGTCGCATAGGTGTACCAACAAGTGAACACTTATGTCAAAGAATGCTGGGGGAAAGTACTTCTCCAATACACAAATCGCTTCGTTCACAGCCAATTTTGCGGCCACTATGTGTTCTCGATTCACTACCTTCTCACACAAGAGGGAGAAGGTAATACTAATTTGCATAATAGCCCTACGCAAATCCTTGTGCTTGGAGAAACAGTGCTTAAACAATAGAGGAACCAATTGCATGACCACATGCCAATCGTGGGACTTACACTTATGTAAATCATGAGTAACATAATTCGCAATCCTTTGCAAGTTGGACGAAAAAGTAGATGGGCCCTTCAAATTATATATTGTGTCTAGAAGTACCTTCCTTTCCTCACTCGTCAAAGTAAACGCACCAGGGGAATTATTGTCCTTCCCCTACTATCTTCTTTCGACCATAGTTGTGGTTTAAGTTTTAACGTTTTAAGGTCTTTTCGTGCATTTTCTCCATCCTTCGAATGAATCCCCCCCAAGGCAAGTATCCACAATATGTTCAGCGAAGTTCTTCTCTGCATGCATCACATCCAATACATGGCGCACCGGATTTTTCTTCCAATAAGGCAAGTCAAATAAAATTGACCTCCGAGACCATACCTTTCTTATCTCAGTTTCATTCCCAGTTGGGGTCTTCTTATGCTTGACATTCTTAAATTTGGGATTCTTACCTGGCATATTTGGGCCACATTCAGAAGATTTACTTTCAATTTCTGAACCCGAAAGTTGTCTCGGCGGTAGCCTATGTTCAACTCCGCCCAATAAAAAATTGAAAGCTTTCTCAAATCTGAAACTATGAGCTGGGGGTAAAAACCTCCTGTGGCAATGGTATACATTTTTTAAGCTGGAGGATAGATGAAGAGATTCAGTCTCCTCTCCACAAATAGGACACCCCAAATAACCATGTACTACACATCCGGATAATGTCCCATAAGCTGGAAAATCATGAATTGCCCACATCAACATAGCTTTCAGCGTAAACTCTTCTTTTCTAAAAGAGTCAAATGATTGCACACCCTCTTCCCATAACTCATTTAATTCTTCTACCAAAGGAGCCAGGTTGATATCAATGTCTTCACTTGGTGCCTTTGGCCCAGGTATCAATAAAGCCATCATCGAAAATTCAGGTCTCATACGCTGTGAAGGAGGGAGGTTGAGTGGGGCTAGGATCACTGGCCATACACTCTGATTGGTGCTTAGATTTCCAAATGTATTGAAACAATCTGTTGATATAGCCAAATGAATGTTGCGTTGTTCTCGAGCAAAATCGGGATACTCATAATTCATCCTCCGCCAGGCAGTAGAATCAATAGGATGACGCATGATATTACCCCTACTTCTTCCCTAGCATGCCAAGTCATTGCCTCTGCAATCCATGGTACTATGAAAAATCGCTTTAATCTAGGCCCAACGGGAAAATATTTCAATACTTTTTGAGGCACTTTTGAGCTTGTGCCTTCCTTACTAGTAGATTGGACATATCTAGGTTCATCGCATACCGGACAACGATCGAGAATTTCATACTCCTTTCGGTATAGTATGCAGTCATACACACAAGCATGAATCGATTTATACTTCATTCCCAAACATTTCAAACTGTTCTTCATAACAGGATAGCTATTTGGAAGTGTATTCACCTTGGGTAATAAGCCCTTCACCCATTTCAGAATTCCCGTCACGCGATTGCCAGACAAACTGTACTGCGTCTTCAAACTGTGCAAACCAACCATGGGATGTAAAGTTGTTTGATCTTTCTCATAGCCAGAGTATAACGGTTGGGTCGCCTTAAATTTTAAACTTTGGTAGTCATCGTCAAGTTTTATCGTGTTATCTTCACGAGCACGTGAATCTTCTACATCATCAGTAACCTCATTCTCCTCAGCTTCATAAACTCCGTACGCATCATCAACTAAATCCTCTAACATATTATGATCTACGTCGTCCCCTTCTTCATCTATTCTACTTGTTGAAGGATGTCGTGAAGGTTGGTCAGGGACAAAAGGAACTTTCAATTCACCGTGAAAACTCCAAAATCGATAACTATCTTGCATACCCGATCTTAACAAATGTAGTTCAACTGTTTTCCACTCAAACACCTTACCATTATTACACCTAGCACACGGACACGGAAACTCTTCATCATTACGACATCTCTTTGCATATTTCACAAATTCGTTAGCACCTCTGCGAAACACATCCCCCATTCTATTAGTCTCACCCATCCACTCTTTGTATTTCGGATATCCCATCACAGCTACCACAACTAAACACCTATTAAAGGTAAACAAAACTTAGATTTATAGTATGTTTTATTTAATTATCCCATCATTTAATTATCTTATTAAAGGGTATGTGGTCCTATTCCATTCAAGAATGCATTTTTCTGTAATATACTTAACAGCTCATGCACATTGTTACGATTTGAAAAAAATTCGACAGCATATCCCCTTAGTTCTCCAAGTACACGACGTAGATTGGCAGGTGTGAGTGTTATTTCAATTGGTCAATTAAAATAACAGTCACACTTGTCAATCTAGTATGTACCCAGAGAACATTAAGATACGACTGCAGAACTTTCTCCAAAAGTAACAACTTTAAGCCAATAAGAATATTATACAGAAATTATACAGTCTCAAACTTTCCAAACGGGACAATTCGAGAGATCTCATTACAGGGGTAATGACTGTCGAACGGGTCTAAGGGTTATTGAATGCCTACGCATAAGAACTAGAATGCTAGTATCTATGCGCACTATATTTAATTTCAAGTATGTTTCATATAATGGGTTAATTCAAATACAAAAATAAATTCATGGGATAATTCAAATACAAAAATAAATTCATGGGATAATTCAAATACAAAAATAAATTCATGTATTGACCACATACACACACACACACACACTATCTAAGTTGTTCTATAGGTATAAAAACAATTATTATCCAATTATTATCCAACTATTATCAATTATTTATTTTGAATGTAAATAATATTCAAAACCCCACCCACCCCCACCCCCACCCCCACCCCCTCCCGATGTTTATTATCCAATTATTATCCAACTATTATCAATTATTTATAAAATTGATGTCTACTTTTTGTGTTGTGTATATATGTTAGTCCCCGGCTTTTTTATTGAACTTTTAGTTATTTAGTGTATTGTAGATTGATGAGGCCACACAATGAGCACACAATGAACTACTATTTCGCCTTTTACTAAAGAATATCATATGCTCACAAATAGGCGGCATACGCCCATTTTTTTTAATTGTTTATACCCCCTCCCCCACCACACACCACCTGATGATGCTTAAACCCTTTTGATAGACGGCTCTCTTAGTATTTTTTTTGTCTATACTATCAAGTGTTCAACTAGTTTGGAGAGTTGTACCAAACAATATTAGTTGAGATCCAACTTCAGATTAATTCAAGACATAAGACCCTAAAGGGAATCCTATCTGCAACAAGATTCTAGTTAGTAAAGAAGACATAACAGAATATGGTGGAATCCACTACACTACACACCCATTCCCACACTTAAAAACCATTTAATAATATTTAAAAAATTCAAAACCATTTAATAATATTTAAGCACTAAAATTAATTTAATTTAATTTAACCTAGGAATTAATCAGATATTTTTATCCTGTGTTTACTAATGCTAAAATTATGAAAAATGATATTTTGAGATAATAATGTGTGAAAATTTGTTTTATGATTTTTTTCTTAACTGAAAATTATTTAGGGGTATTTTTAATTGAATATATACACATTTTTAACTCTTTAAAAATTACATTTGAATACTTTCTAAATCTTAGGGAGAGTTTGGGTTGTGTTTTTTGGCCATAACACCACACACCCCCACCACCACACACCACCACACACACACACACACCCCACCCTACCCCACCCACTGCCCCCCTCCACCACCCCCTCCCCCCCTCCCCCAAAACACACCACCACACACACACACACACACCTCACCCCACCCCCTGCCCCCTCCACCACCCCCTCCCCCACCCTGCCCCACCCCCTGCCCCCTCCACCACCCTGCCCCACCCCCCACACACGCACACACATACACACATATATATATATACACATACACACATAAATATACAAACAAATATATATATAAATGGAAGAGAGAGAGAGAGAGAGAAATTGGACCTGAGAGAGAGAGAGAGAGAGAGAGAGAGAGAGCAGCGTCGAGAGAGAGAGAGAGAGAGAGAGGGAGGGAACGATGGGAGGGAAAAAGAAGGGGGAAAGGGTTTTTGCTGGAAAAGTTGTCACGGTCATGTCAAGGTCATTGACCGTGACAAGCCCGTGACAAATTTAATTGTCACGGGCTTGTCACGGTAAATGACCGTGACAATTAGTTGTCACAGTCGTGTCAAGGTCAATGACCGTGACATAAAACGCGTGTTTTTTTGTCACGGTCAATGACCTTGACAAGGCTGGCCGGCTGAAAGGTGACAATTTGCCCATTTTGGTGTAGTGGGTTGTTGTTGTGGGTTAGGTAGGAAAGGAGTAGTAGGAAGTTGCTAATTTGGGAAGTAGTGTTGTTGTTCTCACAGAGAAGCATCTTATGGTGACCCCTGGAGATGCGCACGAAGATGAAGATTTGATACAGATAGACACCAGGTAGTTCACGGATGATCTGCAGCCAGAGGTATGCTCTTATTTTATTTAACTCGTGTATTTAAATGTTGTTTTCATTGCATAATAAATAGGACTTTGAATCTCCCATAATCGAGGGTCTTACGGGCCAACTCATATTGGTATTAGAATCTCCCAAAACCGAAGGTCATCCGGGCCAAGTCATATTGGTCTTAAAATCTTCCATAATCAAGGGTCAGTTGGGCTAAGTAATATTGATCTTAAAATCTTCCATAATCGAGGGTCAGTCGGGCCAAGTCATATTGGTCTTAAAATCTCCCATAACCGAGGATCAGTCGGGCCAAGTCATATTGGTATTAAAATCTCCCATAACCGAAGGTCAGGCGAGCTAAGTCATATTAGTTTTAAAATCTCCCATTACCGAGGGTCAGGAGGTCCAAGTTATATTGGACTTTAATCTTCTTGCAAGAAAACTTGTATATATTTTTGACTTGATAATTTCTTGCATTTCAGGTTGGAGTTGAGCCGTCAATTGCACTTGACCTAGGAGTTGAAGGTGTAGAACATGAAATTGTGCAGGTGAGGATGATTGTTGGTTTGGCAGCACTGGGCGAGGCCCCAGGTGTGCAAGTTCAAACAACGGCTCCAAGTGTTGATGGGATGCCTGAGGTGGTTGTTTCCAGAGTGCAAGAAAGTTATAGTGCTTCGCACATGTGACACCCTTCTACGAGAGATAGTGTTTTTAGTGTGCATCCTCCCGAGGTATCCCTCGAAGTGGTTGTGAGGCAGACCTTTCTCGATTTCCCCCACATCTTCACAGATGGTTCTCGCGCATTAATTGAGTAGTTGTTGACTCGATTTCCTTCGACATTTGGCACTCGCAACATCCAATCCATACCCATAATGATGGCCTGCAGACTGCTTGGCCTGGCCACCACTTTGGATGAAATTCTCAACACTCTTCTGGAGTCTCTAATCCCTAACGTAATCAAGTCTTTGTTTGGGAAGGTGAACGTGCTTATCAATGATGTGTTTTCACCGTCTTAGTTAGTGAAGATGATGCGTGACTTCAAAAAGGCTGACTTTCCTACCCTTTATCACCGAATGTAAATTTTTCATCGCTCGCAAGTAGCCATCTCAGAGGAATTAGTAAGCTTGGAGATCGGTTTAGCTATGTCTGATCAAAGGTGGAGAATGCTCATGATGCAGTTACCTGAGCGTAGGCTGAGTTAGTCAAGTCTGCGCAGGAATTGTGCAACATAAAAGGGAGCGCCGCCAGAAAGACTTGGTTAATCTAATCTCAGACCAAAGCAGCCTTGAGAAAATACTTCCTCAACATTATAACCATCTTCTTAGCTCGGCCAATTTGTTTTTTATAATGGACACCCCCTAGATTTAGGTTTCCCTTTTGTTTTTATCCCCCATTTTTTATCAAGTCTGGAACTTATGTGGCATGTAATCATAGTATATCTTTGTACAAATGAAATTCTTGGCATTTGGTTATCTTCTTTTTCTTCCTTGTATAAATATTGGTTGAGTTAATACATCAAAGCGATTTAAATAGATAACTCAACAATTTTTAGAACAAAGAGACTTTATACTATGTTAAATAGATAACTTGACATTTATAGGGAACATTCTCCCAAACAAGTATTTAATAAAACATAAAGGAATAGATGGAAGTGTTGGGTGCGAATCGAGTACATTCAAACATAGTAGGTTTTGAGACACTTATTGTTTAGTTTGAAAGTAACATCATCTTCCACTTTGGATATCTCGCTGTAGCCCGAATCATGAGATGCTCGAACAATGTAGGGTCCTTCCCAATTGGCTTCAAACTTACGCAATGTCGATCCCCTGATGTGTCTCGTACAAGCCTTCAAGACTAGGTCTCCTTCTTTGAACTTCCTTAGCTTCAACATTTGATCATAGTATTTAGACAACTGTTTCCTATACATTTCGAAGTTCCTCATAGTATTGTCTTTATATTCATCTAGGACTTCGAGTTGCACATGTCTTCTATGAGGAAGCATGGCACTTCGTAAGTTGTATCGAGCGAAAGGTACCTCAAGTTCTACTAGCGAGACAACTTCTGCTCCAAAGACTAAGAAAAATGGGGTATACCCCGTCGGTTTCCTCTTTGTTATTCGATAAGACCACATAATCTCGGTTATCTTGTCATCCTATGTTCTTAGGAAATCTTCTTCATTTTGGCCAAAATATTTTTGAAAGTCTTGTTAGTAGCCTCTCCTTACCCATTGTACTTTGGGTATGTCACAGTTGACTTGTGGTGGATGATGGAGTATTTATCTGTTAGTAAGATTACTTCATTATTCACAAAAAGAGTTCCATTGTCTGATATAAAGACTTCCTAGATGCCAAACGACAAATATTATACTCCTTCATGTATTGAGTGATCACCCATGATATGGCTTTCTTCAGCGATATGGCTTCTGCCCACTTAGTAAAACATTTGGTGGCCACGAGAATCCAAATCTTTCCTCATTAGGGGGGATTTATTGCCCCTACTAAATAGAAAGCCTAAATGTGAAATGGGAAGGGCGTGGAGAGAGAATGCAAGTTCACCGAAGGATCATATATCATGTTCCCATTCAGCTGACACGCCTTGCATTTACGAAAAAAATTTGCTGAGTCTTTCTCCACCGTAAGTAGTAATACCCCCAATGTCATAAGATGATCATAATGTTTGGCACCGCAAATGTGTCCTGGCTCATGAGCTAGTTTCAGTACTTCCACATCTTCTTCCCCCTGATGCACCTCATAAGCCTGCCATGATAGCCTTATCGATGCTACTTCCCTTCTTGGACATAATATCTGGGTGCCCATCTTTTCAGCTTTGTAGCATCATATTTTTCTATTGGAATCACTCCATCTACCATCAAGTCTATGTATGGTTGTCTCCAGTCTTGAGGTTGGTTGATGAAGTTAAATTTTGATGCCTGATAGAACAATCGACATTTCCCACAGTCCCCATATTCTACTTGTAAGAGGGTGGTTTAGATAAGATGGAGGCGTAACCCCTTTTGAGTATGGTGATGACAAGGTTAATCAGTAAACATTAGTGATTTAGCCACAAGACACAAAGAACAGTTTGGAACGTATGAAACCCAGCTTAAACCCACAAATCTCTCGTGTATAACTCACAATATAATAAAGAACTCAGAAATAACTTAGCTAGAGGGAGAGAGAAGTAAGCATCCTAGATACACCTTAGTAGGCAGGTAAAAAAAACACACACACCGAAAAGGTCTTCTTCAAGGATTTCTGTCAAGTTATTAAAGCTCCCTAATATATGACAAATGGTGGGTGGAAGAAATCTCTGGTTTTTCAATAACTCTTTCTCTAGTAATAATTTCTCAAAATCTTAGAAGAATATCTCCAAAAGAACTCTTTTTAGAACTTTTTGATCGATCCCCTTCCTTGGAGGTGGTTGGGGCCTTAAATAGCCCCCACACCACCCCCGAGGCAGCTAAGTCATTAATGCCTGTGAAAGACCTCCCTCATACCTTATGTCACCAGCATTAAATACCCGATGAACTAGTTGTGTTTACGTCATAAACATTAAATGCCAAGACATGCCTTTTGCCTAACCACTGTGTGTCAGGGGGCTGTTGCCACAGAGGTTGCTTACCAACCATCTGACAGCCCCAAATACCACGGTGGTTTACTCAAGTGCAGACTTGACATTGTCTAGCTAGCTAGTGACATCACCAACAGTAGATGGGACATAAAGTAGAGGGCTGTTTGGTTCACAACAAAGCTCCCGATGGAACTCGAAGCTACTTTGCTCTAGGTTCCACGGTGAAGATCTTTCGGTGTTTTACCAGGTGTATCTAAGATGGTCAGGACAAGCCCCAACGGTGCCCCACTTCTCAATCCTCCAAACCAAGTCCCTCTAAAGTTCCCACGGTGAGGTTATTCGATAGAGCATGAAAGCTCTCCCAGGCCCTGCCAAGCCTGATCTCTCGCGAGTACCGTTCGACCTCACACCCATTCATTATTCTCGTTACAACATTACAGTCGTTACAACTCGTAGTCAATATAAATAAAGCTATAATATGACAAAGTAACAATAAGCTAAAGTACGAGTTACCACGCCAAGCTTCCACGCTGAGCTGCCTCGCTGAGCTTATCTTCAGAACACTGTTGCTAATTGATGGATTATCCCTAATCCCAGGATTACCTTCAGGACCCCTCTACATTTGCCCCTTCGTGGAGGGATTTACTGTGGGAACAAGAAGTGCCTCCACGAAAACTTCTCAATCCGATGAACCTTCTCTGTCTGGCCTGCTACTTTTTCCTAATGCCGAGCCTCAACCGTTCTAGCTTGAATATCTGAAATTCTCCCGAAGGACCTGCTAATATTCTCCCAGTAATGTTCGAAAAAGCGAAAAATTCTCCCCGATGTAACTGAGTCATAACTAAACAACGTTTGAGCTTCTGACGAGGGGACATCGTGGCTTTTTTGAACCATTGGGACATCTTCTTCGTTGGGGGGTTTATTGGATATGTCTGAGAAAATATTGGCGCCCAAAACTCAATCTTGCTTAGGAAGGTAACGATGGTTGTTCCCTACGTGTCACTTCATTAATGACGTAGTGTTGTCTTTTCCATTGTCAGAACACTTCCCAAAGTGCCACGTGTACATTTGAAATGATTGCAGGCGGCCTCGCACGTGCAATGGTGGGAAACTTAAACGACGAACTTAAAAATTCAAACGGCTAAATCCCCCAAACACTTAAAACCTTCCTTTCTCTTACTTTGCCATTACCTTCTTCAAATTTCCTTCGCTTTTAGAGAGAGAGAGAGAGAGAGAGAGAGCTTCCATTGTTGAGCATCTGAAACCTCCATTGCTGTTCAAGCTTGTGCCTTCTTTTCTGGCTCTCATCTTCTACGCCACCTCCTGTGGTTGCTCTCCTCCATTGTCGTGCTCAAGCTCCTCTTATTCAAGTTACCTGCCATGGCATCTCCAAGTTACCCCACCATCTCTTCAACCAGTGCGCCGCCTGCTACCGCTGTTGCTACCACTGTTGCTGCCACTACTGCTGCCACTACTACTGCTTCCGCTTTGGACGCTGCCCATCGTGAACAGTTAAGGTTTTATCGTCGCTCTCCCATTTTTGGCAAGGATGATAGCTTTGTTGCTGCCTGCAAGACTGTTAAATTTGAATGCAAGTTTGAGACCTTATTGCTGGGTGACGAGGATGAAGAACCCTCGAAGTGGGGCTTTCTTCCTCCAGAGGGGACTCTCAGGTTTCGTCTGGAGCGAGGGGACTTCCAATGGTCCCAAATTGATTTCGAGGTACCAGGGGGTTCTCCTGCCCATTTTGCTGCTTGGAACTCTCACATGGTGATATTCTGAGTAAGATTCGCCTTCAACGGGCCAAATGGTTTGGTGAGTTTACTCTCTCCAAAAATAATGCTTCTCTCCCCATTCTTGTTTCCCGTTGGAACGTGACGACTCACACATTCATCGTTGCGTGGGAGGAGTTTATGATAACCCTAGAAGATGTCTGCGAGCTCCTGGGGCTCGAAGCAGCAGGCCATGAGCCTTATACCGATGAGCCTCTTGACGCCCAAGAGATTGCTGACCATTTGGCGTTGGACCGAATATGCCGAAGTTGCATCGGTTCTTCAAACAAATCTACCTTCACTCCGCTGATTAACTACTTCTTCAAGGGTTCTAGTGAAGGCAGTTCTTCAACTTCAACGGATGCCCCTAGTCAAGGTACTTCGTTAGAGCTCCCCGCTAATATCCTTGTGATTCTTTCCCGTTTTCTTTTAACGGGAAAACCAAATGATCAGCCCCGAAGGGACCTTATCAACATATCCCTTCGTTTGGCCCGGGGCATCAAACTTCCTTTGGCTGCAATTGCCTTAGGGTCCCTCTACACCTGGCTCGACAGAACATTGTTCGACATGGAACGATCGCTTGGCCATTATAACCTGGCCAATTTTGCCAACATAGTCCTTCTAACCGGCTTCCTGTACGTGCGCTTTCCTATTGTAGAGGCCAAGGCCAACCGACCTCCTTCTAGGGAAACCATTTTGTCCCCACGCTCTTATATTTATCACAAGAGGAAGAGACAAAAAGAGTTGATCGCCTCAATTGACCGTTTTGAGGACTTTGTTATGAGGCCTTACGGAGAGGACGTCTTTTTTCATACTTGTGATTTCTTCCAGCACGAATCCAGGGTGGTTCAGGTGGGGGTAGACATTGAAGATCCTCAGTTAGCCGTGGTGCTTCTCATTTCTCCGGGGTATCTGCCGTCCTACACCGAGTGGGGATATTCCAGCGAACATTATAACCCCAATCGGTGCAGTCGTCAATTTGGGTTTGATCAGGGGGCTCCTCGCCCAGTTTTCCAATCTTCAAACCCAAAGGTTAGCTTCAGCGAGGCATGTTCCTTATTTTCCTCTACTGCTGCGTGGGGGATAAGTGAATAAATGGCTGGGCGAGTCACCATTCCTTCCAACAAAAGGCAAGGGGATGTGACCGATCTATTTGCCACGAAGTTCTGGCCGAAACAACTGGCTGACATTACTGAGTTCATAGATGGCGAGCCCGTGTACCCTCCAGTTCTGTCTTTTTCTTCGTTGGAGCTGGGACTTAAAGGCAACTCCGTTCTTGGGATTGAGTTCCCTCTAAGCAAAACCCCTAAAAGGCCTACCGAAGAGCTTCCTCCGTTATGACCCATGATTCCTACTGCCATACCCAAAGCCAAAAGTGTTGGGGTATCCAGGAAGACTGCTCCTTCGACTGAAACCACTGCTGATGAAGGGTCTTCGCAGCCATCAACTAAGAAGGCCAAGAGTGGGGTGGCTTCCACGAAAAAATCAAAGTCCAAATCCCAGACTCCTGTGGCAGCCCTTCCCATAGCCTCCGTTCCTCCTCCCATGTCTGCTGAAAAAGCCGAGAGGTTAAGGAGGGAGGTGCAGGCTAAGGTAGATCGGGTAAATGCAGAGTTTCAACGGCGCGCTGTCGTCGTTCCTCCTTCGGTTGCTATCCCTACGATCGTCGTCGATCCAACTGAGCCAGCTGTAAGGAGGAGGAAAAGTTCAAAGGTTCCTCAAGCTATTGGGAGTGATGTGACAAAGACAAGGAGGAAGACTTTAGGCACCAAGTCCCAGAGGAAGCAAGCTCCCACGGTACAAGCTTCTCATTCTTCTTCCCGATCTGAGGTATGTACACTTATCTTGTTCTCTTTTCCTCTTTAGTTAAAGCAAGCTGCATTTGCTTATATATATTGTTCTTAATTACTTTGGTGCAGGGGTTTGAAGAAATTGGGCCTCGTCCTCCTAGTCCCCCAAGTCCCCCCATAAGCTGTTTCGTGGGTGGTCGCTGTGGTGCCCTCTCATCCGATACTACCCCACCCCGTTCGCCAATGACCGGGCTTACTTACTCCCGTCGTTCAATCTCACGATGGGCAAGGGAGGTAGCTGTGGAGGGTGAGGTTATAGAGTTCATGGATGTCTCTTCGCCACCAGAGACAACGCAATCCGAGACAACTACCTCAGTCCCCTCTGGCTCACTGGCTTCTCCTGAGGTTGCTCTGCCCATTGTTCTGGCTGCTGTAAGTGACCCTGAGGTAATGATTTCATACTTAATTTGTCTGATCTGGCATTCCTTCTCTTTCACCCCATTCTGTGTGCTGAATTTGGGATGTTGGTTGCCCTAGGTCGAAGTGTCCTCGCTACTAGCAAACATTGTTCGTCCAACGGTGCTGGCAAGACCTCTGACCACAGTGCCCCTTTTCAATGTCCTGACTGAGGTAAGTAACACTTAGATATATTTCGCCCTTTTTCTGTACTTGTTCCTATTTACTAACATTGGCTTTTATATTGCAGCTTTCCCCTGATCTTTCACCACCCTCTTCTTTGGGTAGTCTTTACGCACACAGGGTTAAGGTTGGGGCTTCTTCGCAGCCTGGTGGTTTTTCTGCGCCCCTTCGTGCTGGGGCCTCTTTTGGGAGTCCATCATCTATTCCCAATGAATCCCCTACGCTTGCTTTGGTACCTTATGTGGGCGAGGGAACTTTGCCGATAGTTGAGGTTTCTGCGGCCAGAGACCCCGTTGAGGCTGATGAGGTAACAAGTCCCCTCCCAATGGTTCCTGCCCCTTTAACCTCCGTGGTGACTCCCATTCCAGCCCCTTTTGTGACTCAGGTACTTTCTTAATTCTCTGCATAAACTCCACCGTATGTTAGGTTTTTTTTTTTCATAACTCCATCTTATAACGGTGACTTAACAACGAAAACGCTTGTTAAGATTTTTATATATAGTCTCCACCTTATAATGGTGACTTAACAACGAAAACGCTTGTTAAGATTTGTTATATAATCTCCACCTTATAACGGTGACTTAACAACGAAAACGCTTGTTAAGATTTTTATATAATCTCCACCTTATAACGGTGACTTAACAACGAAAACGTTTGTTAATATTTTTTATATAATCTCCACCTTATAACGGTGACTTAACAACGAAAACGCTTGTTAAGATTTTTATATAATCTCCACCTTATAACGGTGACTGAACAACGAAAACGTTTGTTAAGATTTTTATATAATCTCCACCTTATAACGGTGACTTAACAACGAAAACGGTTGTTAAGATTTTTTATATAATCTCCACCTTATAACGGTGACTTAACAACGAAAACGCTTGTTAAGATTTTTATATAATCTCCACCTTATAACGGTGACTTAACAACGAAAACGTTTGTTAAGATTTTTTATATATAATCTCCACCTTATAACGGTGACTTAACAACGAAAATGCTTGTTAAGATTTTTATATAATCTCCACCTTATAACGGTGACTTAACAACGAAAACGTTTGTTAAGATTTTTATATAATCTCCACCTTATAACGGTGACTTAACAACGAAAACGCTTATTAAGATTTTTATATAATCTCACTGTTTTTTATATCTCTTCTCAGGTTTCTCGGGAGGATTCCTCACCAGCTCTTTCACTTATGGGCACACCTCGTCGGGAACCTGCTGTTTCGGAAGAATCTGATCATGCTGACCAAGGTTTCACGACTGGTGCCGAGGGGGAAAGTGAATCTGGGTGCGAATTGCCTCTTCCTGACTTAACTCCTCCTGCCTTTTGCCTAATGGTGCTTCACAATTCTCCCCAAATGCCTGTGAGCCATCGCTTGGTGATTGAGCAGTTAGTGAACCATCACCCCGAGACCTTCACCATGGACTGCCTACGGTCCAACATTCCCGTGATGAGTCATCGACTGCAAGGCATGGCGATCGTTGTTGCTGAGATTGCCAGTACTCCCACTTCCAGTGTCACCCGAGCCCTCATTAATCAGTTTCTGGGTTTTCTGAAGGAATTAGGTCGTGACGGTTTCCGTTTCGACTGGCTTATAACGTATTTGAAAACTTTAAAGAGACAGCAACTGATCGGCCAAAGGGAACTACTGAGAAAGCACCAGGAGGACCAACGGGCTGAGGAGGTTAAGTTAGCTGAGCTGGCACCTCTTTTGGAATCGGCGGATGAAGAAGTAAAGAATGCCGAAGAGGCTCTGCGTTTGGCCAAGCTAAAACGGGAGAGACTTCTTATTGAACGCGCACAGGTGCAAACCAGGCTAGAGGTTGCTGTCAACGCTCAAAGCTCCTTTGCGTCAACTTCTTCGGGCCTTCCTGGGGATTTTTTCTCTTCCCCAGACCTATGGTTCCTCTTAGGGTAGTAAACTCCTGTATATATATTTTCTTTCTTCATCCATTCATGTAATTCTTGGGCAATAGTTCCCAATTTTTTATAATGCTCTCTTGTTTAATGAATGAAAGAATGTATATTTTCCAGTTTATCTCTAAGTTATGACTGCTTTCATATCAATGTCTATTCTTCACGTCATCAATAAAACTTGTATATTCATAATCAAAGACTAGATACATCGATGGTACAAACTTAATTATTTACACATGATAGACTTTCAGCCATTTATTGTTAATTTTGAATGGCTTATCTTCCTCCAACTTAGAAATTAAGCAATAACCTGAATCATGAGCTTCCTTCACGACGAAAGGTCCCTCCCAATTGGCTGCGAACTTTGGCAGAGGAAGTCCCCTAATGTGTTTCACCGCTGCTTTCAAAACGACATCTCCCTCCACGAACCTCCTTGGTCTTACCAGGTTGTCATATGCCCTAGAGAGCTGCTTTGTATACATTTGAAAATATTGCATCGCGTTGTCTCTGTGTTCATCCAATGCCTCCAACTGCACATGCCTGTTCTGAGGAAGCATGCTACTTCGCAAGGCGTATCGAGCAGAGGGAACTTCCAACTCCACTGAAAGGATTGCCTCAGCCCCGTAGACAAGGGAGAATGGAGTGTACCATGTGGGCTTCCTCTTCGTCGTTCGATAGTCCCACAACACTGCTGGTATCTTGTCATCCCACGATCCTGGAAAGTCCTCCATCATTTTAGCCAAGATATTAACCAGAGTTTTGTTAGTTGCTTCGGCCTGACCGTTCCCCTTCGGGTATGCCACCGTTGAAGTGTGATGAATAATGGAGTACTTGTCTGTGAGCATCGTTACTTCTAAGTTGACGAAGGGAGTCCCATTATCTGAGAGAATAACCTTTGAGATCCCAAAACGGCAAATGATATACTCTCTGATGAAGTTACTCACTACCCCAGCCGTTGCCCTTCTGAGTGGTATTGCTTCAGCCCATTTTGTAAAGCACTCCGTTGCTACCAGTATCCATATCTTGCCCCTCGACGAAGGATGTATCGCCCCCACGAGGTCGAACGCCCAAGTGTGGAAAGGATAAGGCGTTGCCAGAGAGTGTAAGTCCACCGATGGGGCATGGATCATATTTCCATGAAGTTGGCAAGCTTTGCATTTTTGAACAACTTCGGTAGAGTCTTTCTCCATCGTTGGCCAATAATACCCCAACGTCATCAGCTGATCATATAACTTGGCCCCTCCTATATGAGCTGGGTCATGGGCTTGTTTAAGGACCTCCGTTTCTTCTTCCTTTGTGATGCAACGCAATGGCCTGTTGAAGTACCCCCTTCGATAAAGCTTCCCCTCCTGGATATAGAACCTCGGGGCCCTTCGCTTCAGTCCCATCGCATCCATTTTCTCCGTTGGGACAATTCCATCTTGAATAAAGTCGATATAGGGCTGCCTCCAGTCCGTTTGGGCTTCGATGAAATAGCACTCAGCTGCTTCGAAAAATAGCTGACACTTATCACAATTTCGTTGTAGTTTTGCCGCATCCTGTTTCATTCTAGGCCAAAAATATCCCCTTCTTTGAATTCTCCTATAAAGAGGTATCGCAGTTGTTTCGTAGTGCTCCTCATGTGTTTTCTTCAACCTCTGCTCTACTTCCTCTGGCCCAATGCATCTCGATAACCATCCCCCTGCATTTCTGAAGTAAAGATTTCCCTGGTTTGTAAAGTATTGGGCTAACTCTCTTAGTCCCATAGCTCCTTCGTCAGACTCCAGTTGCTTCCTGATCTCTCCTCTCCAATCCGCGTCTCCCTCCATCGGTAGTATTGACTGCACCACCGAAGGAGCTGTTCTTCGTTGGATCGTAACGATAGTCGTATCGCTCCTCATGACCATCTTTTGAGCAATAGTGGCATAAGCGTCTGGATGACGGTTCATCGTTCTGGGATGTCTTCTGATTTTGGTCCGATGGAACTGGCTGAGGAGCCTTTGAATGATCGTTCTGTACGGTGCCAAACTCATGTGCTTCAACGCATATTCTCCGTTAACTTGCTGAATTACTAAGTTCGAGTCACCCTTGATGCAGAGTGAACGAATTCCCCTTCGAAGAGCCTCCAGCAACCCTAGTACCAACGCTTCGTATTCTGCTTCGTTATTGGAGCAAGGGAAATCTAGTTTGTAGGAAAGGCAAATCTCCTCCGTTACTTTTGAAAGGATGACCCCTGCCCCTCCTTTTTTCTCTGTCGAAGACCCATCAAACTGCATCATCCATTCCTCATCGGTTGCATCCAGATAGTTGGCTTGTAAGTCGTCTCCCGGAATGTCTTCTTTAGGTGGTTCAAACGTTCCTGATGGAAAGATTGCCAACATATCAGCATACGCCTGGCTCTTGATAGCACGAGGAACCACACACTTTAAATCATATTCGGAGAGAATAAGGAACCACTTAGCTGCCCTGCCAATCAAGATAGTTCTAGACAACAAATACTTAATAGGATCACATCTAGTTACAATATGAATTGTAAAAGATAGCATATAATGTCTAAGTTTTTGTGCTACAAAGACTAAGACCAAACAATGCCTTTCTAGGCTGCTATATCTAATCTCTGGCCCATGTATGATCCTACTGAGGTAATACACTGGCCGTTCTTGCCCGTCAATCTCTTGTGCCAGCAAAGCTCCAACGGACCTTGTAGTGGAGGTGAGGTACAGCTACAACGGTACTCCTGCCTGTGGAGGAACCATGATTTGTGGTGAAACGAGCAGCTTCTTTAACTCATCGAGAGACTCCTGGTGATCCTTTTCCCACCTGAACTTTGTGTTCTTTCGCAGCAGCTGCATCAACGGGTGTGTTACCTCGGCCAATCCCGGTACAAATCTTCTGAGGTAGGAGACTTTGCCGAGGAAACTTTTTAGCTCCTTCGCCGTTCTTGGGCACGGCATCTCTAAGATCGCGTGTTGTTTATCCTGGTCCATCTGCACCCCTTGTCGATCAACCACAAAGCCTAGAAACTTCCCGCTTGTTACTCCAAAGACGCACTTCAATGGGTTCATCCTTAATTTATACTTCCTACATCGAGTAAACACCTTTTTTAAGTCGTTTAGGTGGGACTCCTCCTTCTTCGATTTGATGACCAAATCATCCACATAGAATTCTACAAATTTGTGGAAGAAATCGTGAAAAATGGCCATCATTGTTCTTTGATAAGTAGCTCCCGCGTTCTTAAGTCCAAACGACATTACTTTGTACATGAAATTGCCCAACGGGGTTCTGAATGCCATTTTCTCTGCGTCCGCGGGGTCCATCTTGATCTAGTTGTACCCTACGTACCCATCCATGAAGCTATACATCTCATGCCCAGCCGTGGCATCTATCAAGCTATCAATGGAGGGTAGAGGGAACTCATCTTTGGGGCAAGCCCTGTTCAAATCTCTAAAATCCACACAGATCCTTATTTGACTCTTGTCCTTCTTCCCTACTGGCACAATGCTAGATAGCCAAAGGGGATGCTGTATTGGTTTGATGAATCCTGCTGCCAACAAACGCTGAACCTCTTCCTTAATCTTCAAGTCCAACTCAGGTTTATAAGTCCTTGTTGACTGCTTCACCGGGATGGCTGAAGGCATCACGTTTAGCTTGTGGCAGCTCACTTCCTCATCTAGCCCTTCCATTTCGGTATACTTCCATGCAAAGACATCTATGAACTCCCGGATTAGCCCAACCAAGGCTTCTCGTTTCTCCTTACCGAGATCCTTCGCGATGAAGATGGGCCTTGGGTCTTCCCCTTCTCCTTCCAGGTTCAACTGCTCCAACTCTTGTGCCTGGGGCTTTGGTTGATTTGCCATGTAGTCTGGTTCTTCGGCGACCTCCTCCTTGAACTCCTGTATGTTGGATTTGTCTATCACCATACACTGTCCCTGTTGATCCACCAAGAAACACTCATATAATGGGTCAACCCCATCCTCGGTCTCTTCGGCCCCCCTCTCACATCGTTATAAACGGTATACCACCTTCCCCTCTTCAGTGACCACCTTCTTGCATTGCCTGTTGGTAGCTGTTGCCACGGCCTTCCTCTTCCTCTCTCTCGAAGCCTCAACGATTCTTCCCCCTGAAAAGCGACTCAGCACGCTTTGCCGTTGGACCTCATGCTCCACAGGATCCACTCTAAGCCTTACTTTGTTTTTGAGATGCTTCGTGGTACTTTGGGGTCGAGGGATCACCTGATGGGTTTCTTCGGCCCTCACCCCTTCGTTACTCGTGGCTTCTTTACTTTGCTCGTTCAGAGGCCCCATTCTATCTCTGATCGAGGGAACCCATGCCCCCTCCATTCTTCTCGTTAGGACTCGAGCATCCTCCTCCAACTCCGTATAAAAGGCCGCATCTACAAAGTGAGCTTCCTCGATAGCAAAAGGCATTTTTGTAGCCCTAATGGTCACTTCTGTTCCTTTGACATTCGCCTTGGCGCATTGTTGATATGTTGAACGAACTAAACCTTAATTGTGCATCCACACTCTTCCTATTAGTAAATGATAGGAAGTTGCACTTTCTATTACATGGAACTTGATGTGGGAACTCAGATTTCCCATTACAATTCCCACATTCACATACCAAATGGATTTGGAAGATTGGTTGTCATACCCTGAGATTACCAGAGGCATGGGGACCAACCTTTCTTCTGGGATATTAGCTACGTGGAAGGAGTTGATCGGCATAATGTTGATGGAAGCACCCCCATCCATAAGCGTTCTTGCAAAACTAACCCCGTTGATACTGGTCGTCACATACAAGGGCCTGTTATGAGGGAACCTTACAGCTCTATCTGCATCGCTGAAGGTCACCTCTGATAGGAACTTTTTCACCAGCCTCGCCATGGGTCCCCTCCATTTCAATGAGGGAACCGCGTCCTTCTTCGCGATGTCTAGGATCGCCCGAGTTATTTCCAGTCTGCTCTCCATTGGTATCCCCACTTGATCGAAGAACCAAGCGAACTTTGGGGATTTTGAAACTGCGCTGTATTCAACGACTGCCTCCATTTCCTCGCCCTCAACGCTGTATACGTCTTCCATGTTTTTAGCTCTTGCTTCATCGTATGCTAAAACTACGTTAGCCATTCCTGTGGTGCAATGTTCCAGAGTTTCTTCGAATTCCCTTTGCTTCATTGTTGACCTTCCTCCTTCTCTTTCCGCCTCATCATCGTAGGCCATCACCAAGTTGTCCCCATGCGCTGGAAGTGGGTTGTTGTTAATGTTCTGTGGGGGGATCTGCAGCGTCCCTGCCTTCATGTACTTATCAATGATTCTTCTCAGTGTGAAGCAGCTCTCTGTCGGGTGCTGGATCTTTCGATGAACCTGACAATACCTAGGATACGCCTTTGTTGCGTCATCGGGTTCTTCCGCCGGAACGCCTTTTGGTAGGTAGACCGTTCCACCTTGGACCATGGTGTTATAACAGTTCACCGCCTCTTCTATCGTGTACGGTAATGGTGGTGGGTCTTCTCTATCCCTTCCGAACTTCCTTTTGTTGTCCTTCTTCGCCGCCTTACCCCCATCTGTTCCTTCGGTGTATCCCACTCGTGGGGGTTGAGGCCTTCCTCCCCCAGGTTGTATCGGCTGCCTGAATATCATAGGCACGGCCACCGGGTTTGGTCGTATGACCAATGAGATGTTCCT
The DNA here is from genome assembly GCA_949130495.1 of Sambucus nigra. Taxonomy (NCBI): domain Eukaryota; kingdom Viridiplantae; phylum Streptophyta; class Magnoliopsida; order Dipsacales; family Adoxaceae; genus Sambucus; species Sambucus nigra. The sequence continues at coordinate 53,780,058 of OX422209.1, read as the reverse complement.
TGCAGATTTTAAGAACGCCAAAAAAGTTCCCTCGCGCGTCTCATTGATAAGATGGCAAATGTACTCCGGGAGTAGTCCTTCGGCACAGATTTGTAATAGTTTAGACTCCTTGGCCTCCTCTCTCACATCCAGAGACCTTTCCCTGAACATTCGAACGTATGCCACCACGTCTTCTCCTGGTCGTTGCTTCTCTCTCCCTAGTTGGGTCAGAGTGAATTCATCCTCTGCTAGAAAGAACTTTTGGACAAACAGCACATGCATACCTTCCCACGTGGAAACACTCTTAGGGGCCAAACGAGAATACCACGTGTATGCTTTATCGGTTAGGGATTTGGAAAAATCCCTCAACCTGAGCTTCTTGTTGTTGCAATGCGCCCCCAAGTGCTCAATAAAACATTTAATGTGCTCTTTCGGATTCCCACCCTTCCCTGTGTATTTTTCAAAGATGGGGGGAATATAATCCCTCGGGTAAGGCTCATCGTTGTATTCCTGAGGATAAGGTGTCCTAAAGTCGTCATAGACTGAAGCTACCTCGCCTATAGACTGTGAGGAAGCCTGCATGAACTTCAACATCTCCTTTTGCATTTCTCTCCTCATTTCCTCTATGGGCGATGGGGCAACGACCAATGGGGGTGTTGGCTGAATGACTTTTACAGTTGGAGCCATCGTTACAGCTGGCGCCGTTGATACTCCGGAGATTCCCACCGCCGGATTCACGACGGAAGGTATGCTTACCGGGGCTGCTCCCGTTGTACCTGCGCCTGGTGGAACTGTTGGAGCTGCCCCTGGTGTTACGAAGGAATTGGCTTCGAGTCCTCCCAGCACCGTTGAAGCTGCAGGAGTTTGAAAAAACTCATAGAACTTGCTCATGAGGAGGGTCATCTGGACAGGTCCCAGCCCAGTGCTCGTGGAAGCCTGCGTCACTCCTTGAGCGCCTGTTGTTGTCTGAACTGGAGGCACTTCTATTCGAGGAGCTCCGCTCCTTAAAGCCTCCAATTCTACCGCTGCTTGCTCTTCACTGTGTTGGATATCATCAAAGTTGAGCCTTCGATTAACGTTATCTTGCGCCATACTCCTTCCTTAGAAGAATGCCTCCCCTGCAGAGTCGCCAAATGTAAGAGGGTGGTTTAGATAAGATGGAGGCGTAACCCCTTTTGAGTATGGTGATGACAAGGTTAATTAGTAAACATTAGTGATTTAGCCACAAGACACAAAGAACAGTTTGGAACGTATGAAACCCAACTTAAACCCACAAATCTCTCGTGTATAACTCACAATATAATAAAGAACTCAGAAATAACTTAGCTAGAGGGAGAGAGAAGTAAGCATCCTAGATACACCTTAGTAGGCAGGTAAAAAAAACACACACACCGAAAAGGTCTTCTTCAAGGATTTCTGTCAAGTTATTAAAGCTCCCTAATAAATGACAAATGGTGGGTGGAAGAACTCTCTGGTTTTTCAATAACTCTTTCTCTAGTAATAATTTCTCAAAATCTTAGAAGAATATCTCCAAAAGAACTCTTTTTAGAACTTTTTGATCGATCCCCTTCCTTGGAGGTGGTTGGGGCCTTAAATAGCCCCCACACCACCCCCGAGGCAGCTAAGTCATTAATGCCTGTGAAAGACCTCCCTCATACCTTATGTCACCAGCATTAAATACCCGATGCACTAGTTGTGTTTACGTCATAAACATTAAATGCCAAGACATGCCTTTTGCCTAACCACTGTGTGTCAGGGGGCTGTTGCCACAGAGGTTGCTTACCGACCGTCTGACAGCCCCAAATACCACGGTGGTTTACTCAAGTGCACACTTGATGTTGTCTAGCTGGCTAGTGACATCACCTACAGTAGATGGGACATAAAGTAGAGGGTTGTTTGGTTCACAGCAAAGCTCCCGATGGAACTCGAAGCTACTTTGCTCTAGGTTCCACGGTGAAGATCTTTCGGTGTTTTACCAGGTGTATCTAAGATGGTCAGGACAAGCCCCAACGGTGCCCCACTTCTCAATCCTCCAAACCAAGTCCCTCTAAAGTTCCCACGGTGAGGTTGTTCGATAGAGCATGAAAGCTCTCCCAGGCCCTGCCAAGCCTGGTCTCTCGCGAGTACCGTTCGACCTCACACCCATTCATTATTCTCGTTACAACATTACAGTCGTTACAACTTGTAGTCAATATAAACAAAGCTATAATATGACAAAGTAACAATAAGCTAAAGTACGAGTTGCCACGCCAAGCTTCCACGCTGAGCTGCCTCGCTGAGCTTATCTTCAGAACACTGTTGCTAATGGGTGGATTATCCCTAATCCCAGGATTACCTTCAGGCCCCCTCTACACTACTATAGTGTCTTGCCTCACCGAAGGTAAAAAATAACCCGTTCGAATTGCCCAAGCAATTGTTGTATAATTATTCGGGAAGGTGCAAAGCTCATGTGCTTCAAGGAAAAATCCCTTGTCACCTATTTAACCACCAAATTGGAGTCCCTTTTTATCATGAGGACTTGGATTCCCCTTCCAAGGGCCTCGAGTAATCCCAGTACGAGCGCTTCATATTCGGCTTCATTGTTCGAACACTTGAAATCCAACTTAAAAGATAGTCGAATTTCTTCCTCATTCCTCCTCAAGATGACGCCTTCTCCCCCTTGTTTCCATCCAAAAAGCCATCAAATTCCATGATCCATTCTTCCATGCTGACTGCTACAAAGTTGGCTTGGAGATTATCACCTGAAATATCCTCTACTGATGGCTCGAATGTACCAGGGGGAAAGACGGCTAACAATTCTATATAAGTTTGGCTCTTTATGGCTTGAGGAATTATTCATTTAATATCGTATTCTAACAGGATTAAGAGCCATCAGGATGCCCTGCCTATTAGTATAGTTCAATCGAGCAAAAACTTTATAGGATCACACCTAGTTACAATATGGACTGTGAATGATAAAAGTAGTGTTTAAGTTTTTGTGCTATAAATACAAGGGATAAACAACGTATCTCAATGCTAGTAATGCTAGTGTATCTAGCCTTAGGACCATATATAATCCTACTCAGGGAATAAACAGGTTTATCTACACCATCCATCTTTTGGGCCAGTAACGCCCCAATTAATCGTTCAGTAATGTCAGATATAGACGCAAAAGGGAAACCTACCTTCAGGGGAATCATCGTCTGGGGGAATTGAGTAGCGCTTTCAACTTGTCCAAGGCGTCCTGGTGAGTCTGCTCCCATAAAAACTTGGAGCCTTTTCTCACAAGCTCCGTCAGTGGATGTGTCACTTCGGCTAGCCCTGGTACAAACCTCCTCAAGTAGGAGACTTTCCCTAATAAGCATTTCAACTCCCCCGCTTATTTTGGCCTCAAAATATCGAGGATGGATTGTTACTTATCCAAGTCCATCTTAATGCCTAGCCGATTCACCACAAACCCTGTCACCTCGAACGCACATTTAAGAGGGTTCATTTTTAACTTGTACTTTCTACTTCGAGTGAACACCCTTCTCAAATCATCCAAGTGAGAAATATTCTTTTTGGACTTCATTACCAGGTCATCGACATAAAATTCCACGATCTTATGGAAAAGTTAGTGGAAAATAGCCATCATGATCCTCTGGTAGGTGGCTCATGCGTTCTTCAAACGAAAAGTCATAACTATGTACATGAAGTTTCTCGAAGGTGTTCAGAAAGGGGACTTCTCGACATCAGTTGTATCCATCTTGATCTAGTTATATCCAACATAACCTCATATAAAGCTTTACATTTCGTGTCCTGTAGTTGCGTCAATTAGTCTATCAATGGAAGGCAATGGGAACTCATCTTTTGGGCATGCTCAATTCAGATATCTGAAATCCACTCAGATTCGGATTTGGCTCTTGTTTTTCTTTCCCACGAGCACAATGCTAGATAGCCAAATCCGATGTTGGATGGGGATAACGAAGACAACTATAAGCAAACTTTGAACCTCTAATTTTATCTTAAGGTCTAACTTTGCTTTGTACGTTCTAGTGGATTATTTCACTGGAATAGCAAATGGTAAAACATTCATAGCGGCTCACTTATTTGTCCACCTCGGGTATCTTGATATATTTACACACGAACACATCTTTGAATTCCTGGAGAAACATAATCATATCCTCTCTAGTCTCTCCTTTCAGGTCCTTCAAGATAAATATGGGACTAGGATCATCATTCTCCTTATCCAAGTCTATCTTCTCTAATTCTTAAATTTTCATCCTGGGTCTTTCCTTCATGCACTTAGGCTCTTCTTCTACCTCTTCTACAAATTCTTAGACTTTGGAATTTTCAATCACCAAGCATTGACCCTGGCTATGTACCAAAAAGCATTCATAAATTGGGTCAACCTCATCGTATAGGCTCTCAGCTTCCTACTCACACCTTCATAACTTATAAATGATTCTGCCATTAGGCAACACCACTCTCTAGAACTATCAGGAACTTTCCTTCCTATGAGGACTCTTTTTACAGTTCTTTTCTAACTCTCTCATAGAGAGCCTACTGAGAACACTCTGGGCCTAGAATTGGTGTTCGATTGGATCAATGGGTGGCATCATTCGATCACGCAGCTACCTCGACAAACTTGGGGGCCTCGCAGGCTCCTGATCACATTCTTCTTCATATGTCACCATTGGTCAAGAAGGTGCCCGTACCCTCTCTAGAGTGCTTGGAATCCTTATTCCTTTAGTATATTTTGTTACCACCGTGGCCTCCTTGGATTATTCGGTGTAAAAGGCAACGTCCACCAAGTGTGCTTCTTTTTCGCAAAGGGCCTCTTAGATGTTCGAATCACCACCTATTTGACCTTTCTGTTCGTCTTGGCACATTGGTGGTAAGTGGATGGCATCAACCTATGTTTTTGCATCCACACCCTTCCTACTAGAAGCTGGTATGATGGCTCATAATCCATGATATGGAATTTATGTGGGAAGTAATATTCCCCATCGTGATGCCCACGTTGAGATATCTGATAGATTTAGATAACTTGTTGTCATACCCCAAAATTGCCAACGGGTGTAGTATTATTATCGTGTCAGATAATCCATTAGCATAAAAAGATCCGATGGGCATTATATTAATGGATGCCCCTCTATCCAATAGCGCACGAGAGAAAACACAGTCATTTACAAACGATGTAACATAAAGTGGTCTATTATGAGGGTACCTGACCAATACGTCCGCTTCTGAAAATGTGACTTCAGAAAGATACCTCCTCACCAGCTCATCCATAGGCCCTTTCCATTTCATGCGCGGCTAACTATCTCCAGAATGGCTCGAGTAACCTCCAATAATGAGTGCTCGAGCAACCCAATTTGATGAAGAACCAACTGAACTTCTATGAGCGGGCAGCTACTGCGCATTCAACCTTAAGATTTGTTTGTTCTTCTTTGAGTTCATAAACTTCTTCTACGTCTCTGTAATCAGTCTCATTGTAATCTATCACTGTGTTTATAGTATCTAGAGAACAATCTCCCATTTGTTTGCTAAGACTGTCTATGAGGTCATATTTAACTTCATCGTCTTTATCTGGCATATCTTCCAGTTCCAACTGAGTCATTTCGAAGGTGAATTCTTCCAAATACTCCTCAAAGTCCTTATTGAGTATCCAGTGCTCCTTCAACAGATGCTCAGTCTCTTTGTCAAAAACACTGGCCATGTGGTCCCCATGATCCAGTGGAGGATTGTCATTCACATTACCTTAGGGAAATTCAATGTCTCCCTTCTTCACATAGTGATCTATCAATCGCCTCAGCGAAAAAAAAACTTGGTCGAGTGATTTACCCTATTATAAAGCGTATAATAGTTTGTCTTCACCATGTCCTCTCGATAAAGTTACATTTTACTGACGTTGACTGGTTTACAAACTTTGTCTCTAACCATGAGATCATATAGGTTTAGATCTTATGCCACTGAACATGGCAGTTGGGGGGAACCTCCTCACTTTAAAACCTTCTGTATTGCCTCTACCTCTTGTTCCTCAGTCTCTACTGCCTTCCCCTCTACCTCCGTCGTCTGTATAATTTACCCTCGAGGGTAATCCCCTCCCCAAGGTAGATAATGGCCTTAGCAGTAAACTTGACAAGGTAAGGGGTGGTATGGGTTTTACTACCAAGGCAATATTCCTTGCTACTTTCAAAAATGATGCGAACCTACCCTCTCACGTTTCATTGATCAAATGGAAGATATATTCTGGCAGCAACCCTTTTGCACATACTTTTAAGAGCTTATCTTCTCGCATTTCCTCCCTTACACCCAAAGAGTGCTTGTGAAACCTCCTAATGTAGGCAATAACATCCTCCCCTGGATTTTTTTTCTCGCATGCCAGCTCATCTAAAAAGAACTTTTGTATGAAAAAAACATGCAACTCTTCCCAAGTGAAGACACTACCTAGAGCTAAGTGGGAGTACCACGTGTAGGCCTTCTCCATCAGGGACTTTGAAAAGTCCCTCAGCCTCACTTTTTTTCCATTACAATGGGCCCCAAGGCTTTCAATGAACCTTTTCACGTGCGCTTTAGGTTTTGTGCCCTTCCCTATGTAATTTTCAAATATTGGTGGAATATACCCTACTAGGTAGAGCTCGTTATTATATTCCTCTGGGTACGGACTGCAAGAGTCATAGTACACCAAGGAATTATATCCAACCTCAGACACTGCTATAAACTTTAATAACTCCTTCTTCATCTCTTCCTTATTAGGTGGTGGGGAGCTAACCGGTGGAGTTATCACGAAAACTGGCATAACTGATGTAGTTATCATACTCTTCCCTGCACCTCCAGCTATTGTGTGTACCGTTGGAGTCATTCCCTATCCTTGAGCCGTCGATCCTGCAGTTACAGGTGGGATAGCGGGAAGTGGAGGGATGGGAGGTACGTATGGAGCAGCAGGAGGAACACTATTGAAAACAGGAGTGGTAACTTCACCCATAACGGAGGGAGCTGGAATCCCTGCCTGTGGCATCATGAATGAGTTCGCTCCTTCGGTAATTCCTAGCATCGATTGGGCCGCTGGGGTTTTGATAAACTCCGTAAACAGTCCCAAGAGCCCCCCCATTTAGTTGAGCCAATTCCACCCTGTGCGCCTACCGTCTCCATCACACCAGTAGTAGATGTGCCAGGCTCCGTTCGCGTCACTCTTACTTCTTCAGACAATGCAGTAAGATTTACCTCTTCCTCAGGCTGCATGGCATCAAAATTAATGGTCTTAGAAGTATTATCCTCTGGCGTCTTTTTAAAAGGGAATACCTCCCCAATGGAGTAGCCAAATGTAAGATGTGGGTTCTTGGAACCTTATCAAGATCGACATTAGTTCACAAGACATTATTTAATATTAACGATAAACATAGGTGTGAGAGAGACAATAACATTCAATACTCGAGCTAGCATTAAGTATGATCTTTACACCATAAATGTACTGTAAATATAATAAATAGATGGGACTAGCAAATAACTTGGTCGGAGGGAGAAAGAGCAAGCACTCGAGGAACAATAAAGGCAAGGTAGGAACCTCAAACTCAGTTAATGCTCAATGATGTGCGTATTAATGGATGTAAGGAGAATTTTTGGACAATAAATGTTCTCTCATAAAAGCTCTCGTGTATGAGGAAAATCCAACAACAATTCGGGATCAATATTGTCGTCCTTGTAAACTATTTGGTTGAACTATTAATATAAAGGCAAGGTTAGTCGAGTAACCGTGCTAGTATTAAATGTGATTGACTGGCATTAAATGTTAAAGTACCGTCGCATTAATATCCAAAAAACTACATTAATTCATGGGTTATTATCTTTTGGGGAGAAGTTGCCTAACTTGTTAGAAGAATGGTGTCATTAATGAGGGACGTGACGTAACAACTCAAAGGCTTACCTTAGAATGGCTATGAAATCTGATTTAGTGGCCTAAGTTTGTCATCCTAACGATCTCAATTGAGTGCTACGATTTTGAGTTCCCCAATGCCAGACGATATGGCATCATAAAGTGGATGAATAGTGACACCACTAGACGTGTGGTCACTTCAATCAAATGGATCATGAATATCTTTAGGTGTCTTGACCGATAGGTGGCTCGAGGAATTTAGTAAGTTATTTGCTGACTCATTTCTAGGACAAAGATACAAGATTGGGGTTCCTCGAGGAGGTTGGCTCGAAAAGTTTTGAATCATGGTAGCTTGGTTGTAAGTGACTCGAGCAACCATTTCTACTGGATGGAGTTTTTCTCAAGTGTGCCAAGAGGGTTGGTTATTACATTCCCAACATTGCCCTGCTCTCAATCTTCCAAACCATGTCCCTGTGAGGTTCCAAAGAGGAGGTCGTTTGATAGAGCAAGTAAGCTCTCCCATGCCCTGTCAGGAATAGTCCCTTGAGGGTACCGAACCTCGCCCATATTAAAGATACTATTTTTTAATCTTTTTTTATCTATAAATCAAAGGAAAAAAAAACTTTCCCCGGGGGGCTTACATAGGAGAGTACATAGGAGAGAAAGAAATAGAAAAATTAGAAATAAAAGAATAAAGAAATCTAGAGCAATGTCCTTTATAAGGTCTAGCTTTAAATGATAGAATTAAATACTCTTAAATTTCATCAATAATAGATTTTGGATTCATTTTGATGCCTTCAAAAGTTGACTTGTTCCTTGAATACCATAACTTCCAACATATGAGAGATGGGATAATCTTGCAAAAAGTTTCTCTAATTGAACCACCTTGAGAATTAATCCACCAATGCATAAGACGAGAGCAAATTGCAACACTCAAAATTTGAAAACAAATTAAATTTTCGAAATGAGACCACACCCATAAAGAAACTTCACTAGAACCAAATAGATGAGAAGCAAATTCTTCATGAGCAATAGAGCAGAATTTACACTTAGATGCCAAATGGATATAAATCTTCTTCAAATTAGCATAAAGAGGAAGAGCATCATGTAGATATCGCCACATGAATATAGAAATCTTTGGAGAAATTTTGTATTCCCAAATCATCGAGAAAACAAATATGACAATGATTTTTCCGAACTACCTCCCCAACAACGTTGAAAGAAAACCCTTTTGAAAATAATCAAAGATCAGGAGCTCCCAAAACATGATCCTCACTTACACTTTGAATCGATTTCAACCTTTTCCAATTCGGACTAGAAAATGAAGGAGTACCGAGATAATGCAAATGGGTTAAATTTGTATATTTGCAATGCAAAAAACTAGCACAAATAGAACCCTTTAAAAAAAACTGAAACCAGATTTCGCAAGAATAAGTGTCACACACATCACGAAGATTCCTAATACCTAAGCCACCTTCCTTTTTTTGACGACAAATATTATCCCAAGATACCCAGCGAAATTTATTTCCATCCTCATTGAGACCCCCCAAAAAATTAGAACACGGTTTCTAATATTTCGCCAAAAAGAATTTTGTAGGGTAGATGGTTGAGAACAAATGATTACCAAGAGTTAAAAGAATTGACTGAATTAAAACCAGCCTACCTGCCAGACGTAAGAAAGATCTTTACCACTTTTTAAACTTGCTGACAGCTTTGGCTGATACACGATTGAATAAATAGTTAGATTTCCTTCCTTTGAAAATTGGCACGCCCAAGTAAACTAAAGGTATATTTTTTTCTTTAAACCCAGTAGCTGTAGATAACATGCGGAGCTGGGAGATTGAGTAGGTTGGAGTAGCAATAAAACAAGACTTTGCATGTGTTGATACCAAATTTAGTCTGCTGACATGGCTCAATTGGGTGAAGACACGTGGCAATCTATGTGGCAACAACAAACACTTTCGAGGAACTTAGGCGCTCCGAGGAACCATGCTACAACGAGGAACACTGCTTCCCCGACCAACTCAGACGCTCCGACTTACAAGAACTCTCCGAGGAACTTTTGAGTACCGAGGAACCTAGGCGGTCCGAGAAGCTTAAGCGGTCCAAGATGCACCTCGAACAAAGCATTAATAGCAGGATAACCAACAGTTTGACTGTTCATTAAATGCTTATCATTTAGATGTATACACTTAAGGGGCATTTAATACATTACCCTTTCACATGTACAGCATTTAATGTATTATCCTTCCACATTACAACCTCAGGGCTATAAATACATTGTATTACCCTCATTGTAGGGGGGCCGAAATTTTCTTGATTGAACTTGTAATCGAGAATTCCCAAATAGTCATCAATAACAGAAACAGTGGACGTAGGCCATTCTTATAAGGCTGAACCACTTTAAAAGTTCTTTGTCTCATTTATTTTATTTGTAATTAAATAATTAGATACAATCTAATTTTTTACATCAACAGATTGGCGTCGTTTGTGGGAAACGACTGGTAATATCGTTTTTCATAAAAAACAACTCATCAGAAATGGCTGATATTCCAGAACCCAACCATCGGAACACTGGAAGCCCTCCAAATCCATCTGCTCCGCCTAATATTCCAGATATGGCTGGAATAATGACAAATCTGGCCCAGGGCCAGACAGTCATGCAAGAAACGATGCGATAACTCCTACAAACCCTCCATGGCGGTGCACCAACCCATTCAGGACTGCGAAGCATTCAAAGAAATACTCGTTTACCTTCTTCACGTACTAGGCGTACTGATTCATATCGTACTGAGGAATCTGAAGATTTTTCTTATCAACCTGGACGAACTTCGATAGTGCGGGCCACAGATACTGAACAACGTATCACTCTCTCTCCAAAAAGGACTAGTGCGCTAGAGAGGTTAAGCAGGGTATCACCTTTTGATCGATTAGGACCTAGAAGGAGTAGAAGTCCTCCTAAAGTCGCATCGAGGAGTTTTCAACGACCATCAGATTTAAGGGAAGGATATGCCCAGTCGCGACCAGCTGCTCGTCAAGATAGATCCCAGGAAGCCACATCAACGCGATCAGTTGCTCGAACCAACAGGCCCGAGGAAGGAAATGATGCGTGGAAAGGCTCTATTCAGAGGTTGGAGGATAGAATAGGGGAAATGGCTAAAGCCAAGAACCCTCTACAATGAACTTTTGTTCGAGGAACACCTTTTGTCCAGGCCATTGTAGACTTTCTAACACCATCAAAGTTCAAAGCACCTGTTGTAACCCCCAAATATGATGGAAAGACAGACCTTATCCTTCATATAGAACAATATCAAGCTGCAGCCGACATCTATGCTGTTCTAGATGAGATGAGATGCAGAGCATTCTCGAGAACTCTTACCGGATCTGCTCAAATGTGGTATAATAATCTTCCTCGGGATAAGATTTCAACTTTTCTTTAGCTGGCCGAGTTATTCATTAGGAATTTCTGTTTTGGGGCAAAGCATGTTAAACGAGTAGCGCATTTGTTAAGTGTTAGACAAAAAGCTGGTGAAAGTACCAGAGATTATATAACTCGTTTTAATAACGAGAAGCTCGAAGTCATTGACTATGAGGAAAAGACAGCGATTACTGCCTTGATGAGTGGACTACTGCCCAACAAGTTTTACTACACTTTGGCCAAAGATCCACCTAGAACCATGTCAGACCTGATGGGAAAAGCATCCAAGATTATGAGTGCCGAAGAGGCTATAGCTGCGAAGAAGAATATGGATGCCAAAGAAACCAAGGTGGAAGGTGATAAAGCTAAGAAGAAGGAGCATAAGAACAATGGTAATGGCAAACACTCAAAAACAAGGTCGACTTGGGAAGTATTGAGGAAATTTGATAATTATACTCCTTTGAAGAAAGACATCAACCACGTTCTAGAAGAAATTAAGAACAACGAGGAATTAAATTGGCCAGAGAAAATGAAGGCAGACCCCGAAAGGAGAAATAAGGCAAAATATTGCGAGTTTCACAAAGATCATGGCCATATGACTAAAAATTGCATAGCTCTTCAGAATGAGATTGAAACACTCATCAGATGAGGAAAACTGGAAAACTATCTTGATCGGAAGAATGATAGAAGAAACAACGACCGGGCAAGAGAGAGGTCTAGATCTCCTCGTCGAGAAGAGGAGAACAGGAAGAGAGACCATGAAGTTGATCCAGAAGACGACCCCAATCTTCCCAAGAGACCAAGGCAACCAGAACGTGAGGTATTTTCAATACGCTTTTGGTTATTTGATTGTAATGTTATTACAGGTGGAGATGCAGGAGGAGGAGACCTTACTGCCGAGAGAAAAGCTTACCTCTGTGAGGCTCAAGCTTGCTCATACATTCAACGAATAAATCTAGCTGAGGAGGATCACCCGAGAAAGGTGAACAAAGATAAATTGGTCATTGGTTTCTCAAAGAATGACCTCGCAGGTGTTCTATATCCTCATGATGACCCATTGGTGATCAAAATGAGGATGAATGAGTTAATGATGTCAAGAGTACTGGTCGACAATGGTAGCTCAACAGACATCATATTCTACTCGTGCTTCGACAGTTTAAATCTAAAGCTATCTCAACTGGAGCCTTATCATAGACCCCTCCTCGATTTTGCTGGCGAGAAAGTATTTCCACTTGGGACGATCAAGTTGGATATATTCATTGGTACGTGGCCTGCTTATCGAACAGAAAGAATACGCTTCTTCGTGATGGATAAGAATGTTCAATCATCATATAATATCATCATGGGAAGAGTAGGATTGAAGAAGTTCGAGGTTGTACCATCTACGGTACATCAATGCCTAAAATTTCCAATAAATTTTGGAGTAGGAGTTGTGAAAGGTGATCAGAAAGTAGCTCGGGAATGCTATTATTCATCCGCCGAGCAAGAGGAACTGGAGGAATCAAGAAAAAATACTAATACTTATCAAGTGGATGAAGGGGCAGAAATTGAAACATTGGATCCTAGAGATGAGTTTCAACTCGTGAAGGGTCAAGTGGTGGAAGCTACTGAAAACATCATTCTGGACGATGAGCACCCTGAACGAACTACTCAAGTAGGTTCGTCATTGGAAGCCTCACTAAAACAGGAATTGATAACTTTCCTTAGAAGCAGAAAGCAAACTTTTGCGTGGAGTCATGAGGATAGGCCTGGGATAGACCCAAATTTCTTATGTCACGAGCTCAATGTGAATAAGGAGATCAAGCCTGTGAAGTAGAGAAGAAGAGTATTTAGTCCCGAGAAGAATCAAGCTATACAGGAGGAAGTCGAGAAGCTCCAAAAAGCTTGCTTTATTGAAGATGTTAAATATCCAGACTGGTTAGCAAATGTGGTGATGGTGAAAAGGAAGAACAATAAATGGAGGATGTGTGTAGACTTCACCGACCTCAACAAAGCATGCCCAAAGGATCATTTTCCACTTCCCCGAATTGATCAACTAGTGGATGCTACCTCGGGACACAAGCTGCTGAGCTTCATGGATGCTTACTCTGGTTACAATCAGATTAAAAAGAAACCTGAAGACAGGGAGAGTACTTCTTTCATTACCCCTAGGGGAACTTATTGTTATAAAAATGCAGGTGCAACATATCAGCGGCTAATGAACAAAGTGTTTACAGAACAAATCAGTTGCAATATGGAAGTTTATGTTGGCGATATGCTGACGAAGAGCAAGAAAGCTGCTGATCATCTAGTTGACTTAAGCCAGACCTTTGATCAACTAGATAAATATCAAATAAAGTTTAACCCGACGAAGTGCATATTTGGAGTACGAGAAGGCATGTTTCTTGGATACATTGTCAATCAGCGAGGCATTGAAGCTAACCCTGAAAAGATCAAATCTCTGCTAGGGCTGCGATCTCCAATGACGAAGAAAGAGGTGCAAAGTCTTACAGGACGAGTAGCAGCACTCAACAGATTTGTATCGCGAGCAACTGATCGATATCTCCCATTCTTCAAGACAATCCGAAAGACTTTTGAGTGGAATGATGAATGTGAGAAAGCTTTTCAAGACTTGAAGAAATACTTGGGAGCGCCTCCACTATTATCCAGGCCAGTGATGGGAGAAAAATTATACTTGTATCTGGCAGTGTCCGAGAATGCAGTCAGTTCGGCATTGATAAGAGTGGAGAATGGAGTACAAAACCCGATCTACTACACAAGTAAGGCCTTCCGAGGAGCAGAGATCAGATATCCAAAGCTGGAAAAATTGGCACTAGCATTGATCGAGGCAAGTAGAAGAATGAAGCCATACTTTCAAGATCATACCATAGTAGTATATACTGATATGCCATTAAGGCAAGCCCTTCACAAACCAGAAAAGTCAGGAAGATTGATGTGCTGGGCAATCGAACTTAGTGAGTATGATATAGTTTATGAACCCAGATCATCGCTAAAAGGGCAAGCTGTAGCAGATTTTATAGCAGAGTTCACCTATCCTGATACCCCCGAGGAGCAAAAGTTTCTCGCTGATCAACCTGTGGATGTTACAGGATCATCAAACACAAGCTCAGACCAACTTAGGTTGGTAAAAGGGCAAGTGGATGTTACATGATCATCAAATTCGAGCCCAGACCAACTTAGGTTGGTAAAAGGGCAAGAAAAGATGATCGACGAAGAGCAAGAAATATCATGGGAGGATGAAAGGAAGCAACAAATATTTCACCGAGGAACTCTGTCAGATCAGAAATTTGAAGACGAGTTACCTATATGGAGTCTGTATGTGGATGGTTCATCTTGCACTACAGGATGTGGTGCAGGGATAGTTTTGAGCAGTCCGAACGAGGTCGACATGGAATACGCCTTACGTTTCCAATTCAAAGCTTCCAATAATGAGGCTGAGTATGAGGCCATGATTTCAGGTCTTAATTTGGCAAAAATTATGGAGGCGCAACAGGTCATTGTCTTTAGTGATTCTCAATTGATCGTAAATTAAATGTTGGGGATATATGCAGCCAAAGGAGAATTAATGATCAGATATCATGCAAAGGCAAAGGAGTTGGTATTAGAATTTGCTGCTATTCAGCTGGTCAGAATACCAAGAATGGGAAATGCGAGAGCAGACGCCCTAGCTCGATTAGCATCAGCTACTCGTACCGTGCTACGAAGAACAATCCCAATTGAAGTCTTAGCTGGTCGAGTATAGATGAAGATCTAACGATGAACTTTATTACCCTCGATTTAGAATCATCATGGATGGATCCCATCAGGGCATATATTGAGAAAGGGGAATTACCAATTAACAAACTCGCAGCCAAGAAATTGAAGTTTAAATCTTCTTGGTATGTATTAACTAACGGTATTCTATATAGACGAGGAATTATGGCAGGTTTGCAAAGATATGTACATCCCTCCGAGGTGAAAGAATTAATTGAAGAGATCCATGAAGGGTCCTGTGGAGCCCATGTAGCAGGTCGGACGCTTTTACAAAGGGTGATGACGCAAGGATACTACTGGCCGACGATGAGGGCTGATTACATAGCCTATGCTAAGAAATGTGATAAGTGCCAACGTTTTTCCTCCATCCGAAGAACTCCACAAGCATTGTTGACACCCATCACTTCCCCTTGACCATTTGCCATATGGGGAATAGATTTGGTCGAGCCACTGCCGACGACAAGGGGAAGATTTAAGTATCTCGTGGTCGCTGTGGATTATTTTACTAAGTGGGTAGAAGTTGAGACTCTCATTGATATGACGTACGACAAGGTGTACCAATTTATTTGGAAGAACATCATTTGTCGATATGGTCTTCCTCATGCCTTCATCACAGACCATGGAACACAATTTGACAACGAGGAGTTTGCTGCCTATTGTCATCAATCAAATGTTTTGAAGATCCACTCAACACCAGGCCATCCTCAAAGCAATGGATAAACTGAAGTAACAAACAGAACGTTGCTAAATGGATTTAAGAAAAGACTGGATGATGCAAAAGCAAACTGGATCAACGAGTTACAGTCAGTACTGTGGGCTTATCGTACTACTCCCCGAGCAGCAACTGGAGAATCACCATATATGCTGGCGTTTGGAAGTGAAGATGTTATACCTGCCGAGTTGGGCCTCCCAACACACAGGGTACTGAATTTCAATTCCCCTATCAACGACTTAATGAGAAGATTGGATTTAGACATGCTCGAGGAAGTTAGAGAAGATGCAGCCATCAGGAATGCTGCATACCAACAACGAACAACTTTGTTCTACAATAAGAGGGTGAAGAAGTGTGACCTGAAAGAAGGAGACTATGTGCTAAAGAAAGTGATTCAAAAGAACAATAAATTGGAGGCAAACTGGCATGGATCATACCGAGTTACAGAAGTTGTTCGATCAGGAACCTACCGAATAGCAACTTTAGAGGGGGAGGAGTTTAAGAATGCATGGAACGCAGAGCACCTGCGCAAGTATTATCAGTAATGTATGTTCTCATGTAATGCAGTTCCGTCAGTATGAATAAAATGAAGATATTCTGCCAAATTCTCTCCTTTTATTGAAAGTTTTTTAGGGAATACTAGTGCTACAGACTACTCGGCATACACTACTCGGCAAAACTCGGACTACTCAAATTTATTCTTGAAAATGCCAACTAAGGTTGGTCAGGAAACAAATGTATTCCTTCGGGAAGTAAAACTATGTATTCCTCCGGGAAGTAAAACTATGTATTCCTAAAAATGCCAACTTATGTTGGTTAGGAAGTAAATGTATTCCTCCGGGAAGTAAAACAATGTATTCCTCCGGTGAGTAAAACTATGTATTCCTACGGGAAGTAAAACTATGTATTCCTCGGGAAGTAAAAGTATTCCTAAAAATGCCAACTTATGTTGGTTAAGAAGTAAATATATTCTCGAAAATGCCAACTAAAGTTGGTTGGGAGGTAAAATTTTTCCAGAAAGTGCCAAAGCTCCCCGTAGAGGAAAAATCCACTCACTATGGCTGGTCGGGGATAAAAACCCACTAACTGTAGTTGGTCGAGAAAGAAAATTTACCGACCTTGGTTGGTCAGAAACATTTTATGAATACGAGAAAGTGGTCGAGAAAAATTTTTGATACTCATAACTTTTTAAAATCATTACTAAGTTGGTCGAGAAACAAAACATCATTTTTGCCAAAAGACTATCACAAATTCAAACTACTCGACAATAAGTTGATCGACAAATAACACAATATTGTTATCTTTTTAACAGATACACATGCACAGTTGTAAAGTGTTACAAAACAATAGCAGTCAAAATTTGCAAATAAAATTATTTCATTAAATGTAGAACAAAATACATCAGGAATGAGATATAAATTTATTACATCAATACTCCTATTCTATTGGTTTCTTCTCCTCTGCTTTTGAAACAGGTTCCTCGCCACCAGGCGGATCATTTAAAGCAAGAGGAGAATTTATGAAGTTAAGATCTTTTAACATCCTGATATTCATCACGGATGGTCGATCCAGTAGATGCTCAGGACGAGATATCTCCACATTGGAATGCAGATTGTAATCACTAAGGTATTTGAAAATTAGACAACGAGGGATGGCCCGAGCAGGGATCCAACTCATATCAAGATTGAATGGTGGCACGGGTAGGTCGAGCAGCCCAGGATTATGGTAATCCCACAGGTAATGACCCTGTTCGAGTTGCAGCACACCTAAGGCATTCAACCATCCCTTTTTGTAGCCCTCATTATTTGCATTCTGGATACGGTCGTCCAAGTGGTAGAGAGCCTCGTTGTAGCCAGCCATCCAGAACTCCCTGGGCTGCTTGTGAAATTGATAGGTCAATCTTTTCAGCTGCTCATGGAGGTTTTTGATGAAGAGTTCTTTATTCTCCAAGATAGATTTTTGCGCAGAAAGCTGCTCTTCCAGGTCCCTGATTTTCTTAGACATCTCAGCCAATGCCTGGTTCTTCACCATCAAATGGAAGGCCTGGTTCTCTAAAGTAGATTGAGTCCTCTGTTCCTCGACAGGAATCCGAGCAACTCTTGCTCATCCCCGAGGAGCTCTTGATCGTCCACGAGAAGATGTAGAAGGGCCAGCTCTTTTCAAGTTTTCCAACTCATCCCTCAGGTTGGCGTTCTCTACCTCCAAGAACGATAATCCCTCGTCAGTCACTGGGATCAAAGCATTTGAGGTGGAGGCAACAGATTTTAATTGAGATACTTCTCTCTACAAGTTATTATTTTCTTGCTCCAATAACTCGGCTATTTTCTTGTGCTCTTCAACCTCGGCTTTCAAAGTTCTTTCCCTCGCATCGTATGCAGCAAAACGCTTCCCGTATCCCTTGTCGGCAATGATTTGCTGATACTTCTTCTCGTACCCCTCGTGCAAGAGGGCAATGGATTCCTTATATTGTTGTTGAAGGTATTTAAGAGTGCCTTGGAGATCCTCAATCATATCATAATAAGCTACATTATTGGCCACCGCACGATCAAGCAGACACTTCAGATATTGGGAAGCTTCAATTGCCTGTTCCCAAGCATCTTGGTCGAGGATGTCAACGATTTGTGCTGCACTCAGATCTGTGTGACCAGCCTTAAAATATTCATTGCATTGATGTAACAGCTTTGTGTCATGAGAAGATAATAATTCCATCCTGGCCAGAAACTAGTAAAGGAAGAAAAAGCAATAATCAATAAGAGTACCAACAGAGTATGAAGAGCAGAAACGATAGTAAGCATAAACAAACGTTCAAATTTTATTATATCATAAAGTTCAGAGTACATGTTCAGGGTTACATTTGACAAAGAGAAATAAAATAGAAAGAAGCACGAACAACTTTACACCTTTTCCTTATCTCCCAAAACTTTCTCGGGAGGCTGGGATGAGGAGGTAGGTTGCTCGGATGGAACAGAGAGTTGCTTGGGGAGCGTTGGCAGTTGCTCGGATGAAGTAACGAGTTGCTGAAGTTCCTCGTTAGTAGGCTGGATAGCTGGGGGATGAGAAACTTGATCTCCCATCACCATGGAAGACTTTTCAGAGGCAGCTTCATCCTCTTCTTTATCTTCAGGAGTTGGAGGGGGACCAGGGATGTGTCGCTGGAAGAGTTCAGAAGTTTCATCAACCTTCATCTCCTGAAGAGCTGCGACCCACCCATCTCTAAAGTATTTTAGGCTGCCATATTCGACTTGCGACATCATGGTAGCCATGCCTTTGTTCCACCCCTTATCCCAGCCAGCGCTGAAAGATTTCTTCACAGCCGATTTCCTCTTTAACTTCTCCGAGGAAAGATTCTCGGATAGAAAATTTTCAGCAGCCTTCAGTTTATTCTCAGCTTCTTCCTTCTGCCGACTTACTTCTCGAAGCTGACCCAACCTTTCCTCAGCAACCTTGAGTTTATCTTCAAACTCCTCGGCATTCTTGAGCTTCCTTTCAAGCTCTTTATTCTTCTCCTCCAGACTATTTAATTTTTTCTCCAACTCCTTGGAGACTTCAACAACTTGAGCTTTCTCCTGCTCGATTGAGGTAAGTTTCTTCTCCCAAGCAACCTTATCATCAGCATATTTCTGGCGAGAATCTTTCAGAGACTGCCCCAAGCCTATCAAAGCTTCCTCTACACCAGACGAGGAGCTTGAAGCTTTAATAGCTTCATCCTTCTTCAAAATTGTGTTAAAACAGCTCACCAACTGTGAAAAGAAAATAAAATCAAGTCAGAGACAGATATAACAAGGGAAAGATGAAAAGTTCAAAACAATAAGACTTACAGAAGCAATATGGCGAGCAGCCAATGAGGTAACCATGTCCCGAGAAAGGTTTTCTTCAATACCTTGGATCTCGAGAATGATCCAAGTCTTCACCGAGCTCATAGCAGAGCTCGGGGGAACAAAAGTGGGAACTCCACTAGTCGGGGGCTGAGAGATGGTGTCAGCCAAATTGACCGATGAGCTCTTCTTCAGCCTCCTCGGAGGAACAGGAATAGTTTCGACCAAGGAAGAACTCTTGGTCGGTGATATGACAATCACCTCGCCTGGAGCAGCAACCTTGCTCGAGGCCACTGGGGGCTTCTTGGCAACCTTCACAGGAGCAGCCGGAGGGGCTGCATCAATTTTCTTTGTCCCTTTTGGGACATCATGTTTACTTCTTTTTGCCTTTCCAGCACCAGAGGCAGGTTTCTCGAAAAGGGTGGGAGCTCTTCTTTTCTTCATCCTTTCACTTAAAGGAACGTGTGACTCAGGCGAAGAACTGGTGGAAGCTGGTACTGGCTCTGCGTCGCTTATCATCGGACGAGCAGTAAAAGAAGTTGTGTAACTCTTGTACTGAAGCAGATATGAAGCTGACCTAATGTGCTCGTCGGCAACAGTCTGATGCAAACTCCAGATAAGTTTTAAGTGCCTTATATTAACGTCTGCCTCTTTTGGACACTTTCTTTTGTTGTCAACTGCAAATAAATCAAAATTAAAATATCAGTGGCACATTTTATCAAACATAAAGGAAGCATAATCTCAAAATAAATAAAATGAAATAAAAATAACCTATCCCATTGCCATAGGGAGGGCATCTGGGACCCTGATACACTTCATCTCCACATAAAGGAGCATGTTGCCAATTTTTTATAACAACCCCGTGCTCAAAATAGTCCCTATTGGCATCCGGGAGATTGACCACTAAAGACCTATTTAAAAATTTAGTTTTTAAATAAAAAGTATTATCACCAATAGCCCATCTATAACAAAACATGATTTCTGGAATTCCTATGCGAGTTCCATGAATTTGGTTTAGTCTATGAACCCCATTAGCTATTCTCCATGTATTGGGGGCTATTCTTGTAGGAACCACGTCAAAGTATTGACAGAATTCCAGACATAGAGGGTTTGGGGGAAAAGAAAATCCACACTCAGCAACAAAGAGACTGGGGAACCAATGTCCCTCAGCCAAACGGAAATAATCAGAAGGTTCAGAAAGTTCCTCTAGAACAACCCATGAAGGAATAGAAAAATCAGAACGAAATTTATCAAGAGATTCAACAAGGTAAACCATGATGAATAAAGGAAATTAATAAGAAGGAAGAAGATCTTACAAAAAAGAAATGGATCTGTTGACAACGAACGATGGAAGAGATGAGTGCACAGGAGAGAAAGAGACAATGGAAAACTCGAAGATACAAATTTGAAAAAGTAGAAGACGATGGGATTTTTTGCAGTGTTTAAATACTTTGACTTGGGAAACGATAAAGTTAATGATTATAAAAAGAAACGATTACGCTACCGGCGGCTAGAAGGACAAAAAGTGCACGGAGATCGAGGCGGTTATAAAAATTCAAAAAAGCCTAATTCTACAAATTTGAAAGGAAAAATAAAGGAAACACTCCTAAACTTCAGGATAACCATTTAAAACCGCCATATATTGAGGAAGAATGTTCCACACTCCTCAAATTTCGAACTATGAAACATTGGGGGCTTCTGTTGATGCCAAATTTAGTCTGCTGACATGGCTCAATTGGGTGAAGACACGTGGCAATCTACGTGGCAACAACAAACACTTCCGAGGAACTCAGGCGCTCTGAGGAACCATGCTACAACGAGGAACACTGCTTCCCCGACCAACTCAGACGCTCCTATTTACAAGAACTCTCCGAGGAACTTTTGAGTACCGAGGAACCTAGGCGGTCCGAGCAGCTTAGGCGGTTCGAGCTGCACCTCGAACAAAGCATTAATAGCAGGATAACCAACAGTTTGACTGTTCATTAAATGCTTATCATTCAGATGTATACACTTAAGGGGCAGTTAATACATTACCCTTTCACATGTACAGCATTTAATGTATTACCCTTCCACATTACAGTCTCAGGGCTATAAATACATTGTATTACCCTCATTATAAGGGGACCGGAATTTTCTTGATTGAACTTGTAATCGAGAATTCCCAAACAGTCGTCAATAACAGAAACAGTGGACGTAGGCCATTCTTATAAGGCTGAACCACTTTAAAAGTTCTTTGTCTCATTTATTTTATCTGTGATTAAATAATTAGATACAATCTAATTTTTTACATCAACAGCATGGTTGACAGATTGGCCCAACTTAAGCTGATAACTGTCCAGAAAATTAATAAAATTCCCAATGGATCTAGAACTACCATTTTGGAAAAAATAATATCATCTGCGAAGATAAGGAAGAAATCAACGGGAAACCTTGTGGAATAGAACAACTTTTAATCGAACCCTCCAAAATTGGATTATGGACTCCACAGTTAAGAACTTTAGCTGCTAAAATAAAAAGAGCCAGAGATAACGGATCACCCTGACGAACTCCACAACGGAATTCAAAACAACCACAAATATTTCCATTGAAGATAACGAAGAACCAATAATTAGAGAGATGCCTCCAAATCAAGTCGAAACAAATTTCAAAAAACCAATAAGCCTTAAGAACTTTGGTAATAAAGACCCAAGATATTTTATCATACGCCTTGGCCATATTAAGCTTGATAACAACATTAGCTACACAAACCTTCTTGTTAATGTTATATATCAATTCTCGAGAGGAAGATATTATCCATGATGTTCCACTCTTTAATAAAACCTGCTTGAGAAGGAAAAACAATTTTTGGAAGTAAAGTGCCTATTGTATTGGCAAGGATTCCTGAAATGATTTTGTTTGAGAAATTACAAAGACTAATCAGTTGAAAATCCGAGAATTTTTTTTAGCTATCAACTTTTGGAATAAGGATAAAATTGGTCGAAGACCAATTTTAAGGTAGTTCTTGCCCAACAAAAAAAAGATTGAATTGCAACCATTAAATCTTTGTTGATAATATCCAAATAGTTTTTTAAAGAAAAAACCATTTGTAACTAAACACATACTTACACTGAATATAATTAATAAAAATTACAATAAAAATAGTAGAAAATTAGAGGTCTGTAAGTTTGGGTCAAAATTTTGGAAATGACACAAAATAGGATGATGGATATACACATTTTTGGAACATATTTGATGACACGAGTCACGTGCCCTTGTATCAATTTTAGAAATTTGATTGAAAATGTCCCATTTGTAGTGTCAAATAATGATACGAGGACACATGTCATGTGTCCTCAAATCGTGTCTTCAAAATGTGTCTCCTTATCACTAGCCATTATTAATATTATGGTGTTAAGATTTATTTAGGGATGAATTTTTAGTTAGGTTTTATCATGAATCACATGATATTTTACACAAGTATAAATATGAATACATAATATTATATGGATAACACTAAACATAATATTTGCATCAAGCTGAAGCTAACTAGATTAATGTATTACAAACAACAAAGACTAAACATGTTATTTTTCTCTTTATATAAGAAAAACGAGAAGATGATGATAATATGTTAATAAATATTATGAAATGTTCTTAAATATTTAAAGTACAAGAAACTTATGGACTACACTTATAAGTAAAGTTATTCAAATCTTATTATTCACTACCATATTTGAAAGGCTAAGGAAATTTCTTATAATTTTTATACACAATACAAAATCTTATATATTTGTACAATAATACATTATATTGTATTTCATACAAGTTTATCACTTTACCTTAAAATTTACAACAATGCCTGCAGACTAAGCCATTGTTGTCAATGTTTGAAATATGATTAAGAGTGTGATTTTCAAGCGCTTGCATTTTAGAAAAATATGCAATTTCAACTCATCTGGAAAAGTCAATTATCATTATATTTACATAAGTATACATAAATTAATATATGGTAAATTTCATCGCATTTATCAAGACATGTTACTTTTTATTTAAAGTATAATTATCTCCTAATTTAGATGGACTACTAGATCACTATTTAAAATTATCCTGCTAAGAGAATATCCTTAAAGCTAAATAGAATAAAACGCACCAATTTTCATTTTGTTTTCCTTATCTAACCATTATATACACACACATTAGTATACATATAAAGGCGAAATCAACTATTGTTAAAAATAACTCAAACAAAAGATAAAATAATAAACATTGCCGTAAATATTCAGAAAAAAAAATGCAACTGAAGAATGATCTTAAAGTATATTATTATTGATTACAAATAACATATAAATTCGCATTTTAAGAGTTCAGACCGAACATGTGTCTCCTGGCAATGAGCCCAGAAAAGAGAGAAAGACCCTATAATTTAGTCGATAATTTTTAGGCTCACCGTCAGGTGACACATGTACGGTTCGCACAGTTAAAATGCCGAGCAGTCCACATAAGAGCATTACCGTATATATATATATATATATATATATGATAACCGATTATCTAACATGCTAGTGATAGAACTAATGATAAACTACTAATTAACCTCACAACTAATGAAACTAACAACTAACTCTCTCTTGACATTCTCCATCTTTGTCTCTCAGCATAATAAATCTTGAACTTGTGGCTGCCTTTCTTAAAACAAATGCTTATTGATCAAATTAAGGAACATGTCTGACATTAATACTCTTCTGCATTACATTTTCTTATACAAAATACAAAGATAATTTTCGTCCTTGCATGTAGCACTCGATTTGCTGACATTAGGACAATACTAAGATCATCCCACCATAAAATTGGATACCTTTTTTAGGATACTTTGAGTTCTTATAATACTATTGAACCCAAGTTATTTCAGCTGTTAGAGTAGCTAAGCTTTCGTATTCTACTATTTTTCGAGACAGTGCTTAGTTTCTTAGAGTACCATGGCACTAGATTAGTGGCCTAGGTCTGCATCCTAACGATCTAAATTGAGGGCTATAATTTTGAGTTCCCCAATGCTAGAAGATATGACGTCATAAAGTGGATGAACAGTGACCCCACTAGACGTGTGGTCACTTCAATCAAATGGATGATGAATAGCTTGAGGTGGCTCAAGAAATTTAGTAAGTTATTTGTTGGCTAAGAATTATTTCTAGGACAAAGATACAAGATTGGGGTTCCTCAAGGAGGTTCTCCCAAAAAGGTTTGAATCATGGTTGCTCGATTGTAAGTGTCTTGAGCAACCATTTGTACTGGATAGAGTTTTTCCCAAGTGTGCCAAGAGGGTTGGTTATTACATTCCCAACGTTGCCTTGCTCTCAATCTTCCAAACCATGTCCCTGTGAGGTTCCCAAGAGCAGGTCGTTGGATAGAGCTTGTAAGCTCTCCCATGCCCTGCCAGGCATAGTCCCTCGAGGGTACTGATCCTCGCCCATATTAAAGATACTATTTTTAATCTTTTTTATATATAAATCAAAGGAAAAAAAACTTTCCCCACGGGCCTTACATAGGAGAGCAAGAAATAGAAAAATCAGAAATAAAAGAACAAATAAATCTAGACAAACGCCCTTTATAAGGTCTAGCTTTAAATGATAGAATTAAATACTCTTGAATTTCATCAATAATGGATTTTGGATTCATTTTGATGCCTTCAAAAATTGACTTGTTCCTTGAATACCATAACTTCCAACATATGAGAGATGGGATAATCTTGCACAAAGTTGCTCTAATCGAACCACCTTGAGAAATAATCCACCAATGCATAAGACGAGAGCAAATTGCAACACTCGAAATTTGAAAACCAATTAAATTTTTGAAATGAGACCACACACATAAAGAAACTTCACTAGAACCAAATAGATGAGAAGCAAATTCTTCATGAGCAATAGAGCAAAATTTACACTTAGATGCCAAATGGATATAAATCTTCTTCAAATTAGCATAAAGAGGAAGAGCATCATGTAGATATCGCCACATGAATATATAAATCTTTGGAGAAATTCTATAGTCCCAAATCATCGAGAAAACAAATATGACAATGATTATTCCGAACTACCTCCCCAACAACGTTGAAAGAAAACCCTTTTGAAAATAATCAAAGATCAGGAGCTTCCAAAACATGATACTCACTTACACTTTGAATCGATTTCAACCTTTTCCAAGTCGGACTAGAAAATGAAGGAGTACCGAGATAATGCAAATGGGTTAAATTTGTATATTTGTAATGCAAAAAACTAGTCCAAATAGAACCCTTTAAAAAAAACTGAAACCAGATTTTGCAAGAATAAGTGTCACACACATCACGAAGATTCCTAATACCTAAGCCACCTTCCTTTTGTGGAAGAAAAATAGTATCCCAAGATACCCGACGAAATTTCTTTTCATCCTCAATGAGACCCCCAAAAAAATTAGAACACGGTTTCTGATATTTTGCAAAAAAAAAATTTAGTAGGGTAGATGGTTGAGAACAAATGATTACCAAGAGTTAAAAGAATTGACTGAATTAAAACCAGCCTACCTGCCAGTCGTAAGAATGAGCTTTACCACTTGTTAAACTTGCTGACAGCTTTGGTTGACAAACTATTGAATAAATAGTTAGATTTCCTTCCTTTGAAAATTGGCACACCCAAGTAAACTAAAGGTAATTTTTTTTTTCTTTAAACCCAGTAGCAGTAGATAACATGCGGAGCTGGGAGATTGAACAGGTTGGAGTAGAAATAAAATAATACTCTGCATGGTTGGCCCAACTTAAGCTGATAACTATCCAGAAAATTAATAAAATTCCCAAAGGATCTAAAACTACCATTTAGGAAAAAAAATAATATCATCCGCGAAAGATAAGGCAGAAATCAACGGGAAACCCTTTAGAGTAGAATAATTTTTAATCGAACCCTCCAAAATAGGATTATGGACTCCACGTTTAAGAACTTTAGCCTCTAAAACAAAAAGAGCCAGAGTTAATGGATCACCCTGACAAACTCCACGACCGAATTTAAAACAACCACAACTTTTTCCATTGAAGATAATGGAGTACCAACAATTAGAGAGAAGCCTATAAATCAAGTCGAATCAAATTTCAAAAAACCCATATTCCTTAAGAACTTTGCTAATAAAGACCCACGAAATTTTGTCATACGCCTTGGCCATATCAAGCTTGATAACAATATTAGATACACAAACCTTCTTGTTAATGTTATATATCAATTCTTGAGAGGAAGATATTATCCATGATGTTCTGCTCTTTAATAAAACCTGCTTGAGAAGGTAAAATAATTTTTGGAAGTAAAGTGCCAATCGTATTGGCAAGGATTCTTGAAATGATTTTGTTTGAGAAATTCTAAAGACTAATCAGTCGAAAATCCGAGAAAGTTTTTGGGCTATCAACTTTTGGAATAAGTATAGTAATGGTCGAAGACCAATTTTAAGGTAGTTCTTGCCCAACAAAAAAAGATTGAATTACAGCCATTAAATCTTTGTTGATAATATCCAAATAATTTTGAAGGAGAAAACCATTAAATCGATCCGGCCCCGCCACACTATTTGTAACTAAACACATACTTACATTGAATATAATTCATAAAAATTACAATAAAAATAGTAGAAAATTAGAGGTCTATAAGTTTGGGTCAAAATTTTTGAAATGACACAAAATAGGATGATGGATGTACAACATTTTTGGGACATATTTGATGACACGGGTCACGTGCCCTTGTATCATTTTTAGAAATTTGATTGAAAATTGTCCTATTTGTAATGTCTAGTAATGATACGAGGACACATGTCCTGTGTTCTCAAATCGTGTCTTCAAAATGTGTCTCCCTGTCACTAGCCATTATTAATATTGTGGTGTTAAGATTTATTTAGTGATGGATTTTTAGTTAGGTTTTATCATGAATCACATGATATTTTACACAAGTAGAAATATGAATACATGACATGATATGGATAAAACTAAACACACTACAAGAAAAAAGCATTTTTATGACTTTTTTAAGCGTCCTAAAACGCATTTTATGACGCTTTATTTTTCATTAAAAAGCGTCATAAGTTTGGGTGTCATAATTGATACCCATAATAAGTGTTATGTTAGGTAACGATTATATATGACTTTTGTTTTAAAAGTGTCATATCTGGTACAACAAAAGAGTCATAATATACTCTATAAGATGTCATATTTGATTTAAAAAGCATCATGATAAATAGTTTTTAAAATTTTAAAAAGGTCATAAAAAATTTCATCTAGATTAAACATATAAGAAAAAAATTAATAACCAGTATTAATACCATAGTTGAAAAATAAGTCTAAACACAAATCAAAATTTATTATAACATAAAAACAGTCTTGAAATTTTTTGTACACCTAAAATGCACCAAACCAATACATTTGTCCATGTAAAAAAAATTGTGGGACACAAATAGATATACCCACCATCTACATTAATTATCCACAAAAAAATAATGACCTACTACATGTATCATAGCTAGATACACCCACTATGTACATTATTAAAAAAAATGTCTCCAAAAATATACATAAAAAAATCACACATAAATGTGTCAGTCCTCCTTTAGCTTTCGCGAAATTGTGTCGACAAAGTGCTCTGAATTATGTAATATAAGGCTGAATAAATTCAATGACCTCATGTTGAAGTTCATTGATCTCATGAGTTTGATATGACGATTTTCCATCCAACTCCTTCATCTAAACAAGACAAATTAAATTAAATTTATCTTTTATTACAACTAAATAAAAAAGAATTTAAAAAAAATATTAAAAAACATGTTACCTTCGTATTTATAGACTTCGATGAATTTTCCAAGAGCTCTCGCGTGAACTTCAATACAAAAAAACCACACACAATTTCTCCTCGTTGTTTAGGGCCCTGAAAATAAAGGAGTTAGTATATTACTCATGTCAAATATGAATATCTAAATATTAAATTTCATTTATCGAACAAATACCTTAACTTTCTCCCAGTTTAGTAATGATCTTTGTCCTTTGACTGTAAAAAACGATTTGATTCCACTTCAATAAAAAAAACATAATAACATAATTATATTACAATTATGTAAAATGAAATCAATAATTTTATTGTGAGCATTTATTTAGGACACTACTTACGTGTTATATAAAGCTTAAGGTCCAAGCTCGGTTCCTCGTGTAAAGAATCAACCCAAAACACATTGTTTGAAATAAAGTCGATCACAAGCAAAACCCAATGATACCTATATTATGAAGAATTATTGGAGATTATGAATATTATACATACACACATTTATTATGTTAGAAAACTTTTACATATCTATCAAACTTACCCGGTATTAAATGGAATAACAAATATTTGTTTGTCTGATGCCTTCTGTAGAGTTTCTGTTATAAATTGATGCCCAATATTTTTAGAAAATGCGTCCTGAATGGAGAGGGGATTTACTAATCTAATAACTTCCAAACTCCTTCCAAATTTGTCATATAGGAATCTATACATAAATCAAATGCACGTGAGTTAGAAGGGTATTCATGTATGCAAAAATGAAAACTCCATCTAACCTCATGTATGAATTCATGAATTAAATAAAACTTGGTAAAACTTAAATCTAACCTCATGTATGCGATAATGCAAACTCCATCTAATTCTTGCATCTTACAAAACTGTATTAATTCATTTTTTGGAATATAGGTGATCTAAAGATCATCATAAAAAATAGCCACCGGAATCTTCACCGTATCCTTCGTCATGATGTTAACAAGCATATTAGCAAATGCAATAATTCCGCCATCTTTGCCACCAGAATCTTTCTTTTTTTCCTTACTTTTTACCTGATCAACAATGTCAAAATACAAAAGGTCAAATTACAATTATCACATTAACTAGTCCAAATTAAGTACAAACTAAGGAATTCACTATAAACTAGCATTGCCACCCCTAGTAAGGGTGTATGGTGAGTTTAACTATGAATATTATTATGCTTTGTGCCCGGACGAGGTGACGGCTATTTCAATATGCTTTCTACTCTCATGAAGAATTGAATTAGAAGCAAGTTGAATAATCGATTTACTATCACAATCATGTCAAAGAAGTCCAGGGCAGCAGTGCATATTTGTCAAAGGTCGGCTATGCATATTTTGTCAAAGATAGTTGTGAATATTTGAATTTGTAATTAGATTAGTCCCTAATTTGATTTGTAGGGATTTCTATGTGCAATTTGTCTATATAGTCTTTCCCTATAAATGTCCAATTAATCAATAATATTCCCATTATTTCACATAGTATCAGCGCCTCTCTTTGGGAATTAAATTTTTTGTGGCTATGCATTTCCAGACTTCATTGTTTCTTCAACCTTTCGCTCTTCGGTCTTTATTGTCAATTTCCCAATCATTATGTTATCATATTGCTAAAAAATTCTCATTTTTATGAAACTTCGAACCAATCTGCAATTGTGACAACCGAGACTCCTAGTATGGTTTCATCTGAAGACTTACAGAATATTCGACCAAGTTAGCAGTTGAATGGAAAAAAAATATCTTTAGGTGATTTATTCGAATATTTCTTAAAGGGAAAGGCAAATTGAGATATCTTCTAGAAACAGGAACAAAATCAAGAGATCTGAAATTTGATGCCTGGGATGAAGTTGATTCCATGGTTATATTGGAGCCTCATTCCGTGGAATGTTCTATCATAGTTACCAGGGGTGCTCATGCAAGGAATAGGGGAACAGATCAACAACCAAGCTCTTATTCTAGTCGAATGACAATTGAAAATGGAAACAAGGATTCAATTGTGTCTAATTACTCCAAAAAGGCACAACACACCAGAGAAAAATGTTAGAAACTTCATGGAAAGCCTGCAAATTTTCAAAATCCTCAAACAAGTAGAAATTAGACATATTAGAGTGGACCAGTAAGAGGAGTGATTACGGCACAACTAGGAGGCGAGACAAATTTTGTCCATGATCAAGCACAGTTCAATAAGGAATAGATTAAAAAATTAAAAAATTTACTGGGAACTCTATAAAAACCTATTGGCTTAGGTACTTGCTCCTTAATTTATTTAGGAAATGCTTCTCAATCCCTTACTCTCAATGTCTCAAATATGCCCTTAATAGATTCATGGGTAGTTAATTTCAAGACCACAAATCATATGACTAAGTCTTTTCATGAATTTGTCTCTTACAATCTTTGTCCTAGTAATAAAAAGATATCTACTTTAGATGGTACTTTGATTATTGTTGTCGGTCACGGAGATGTTATCAATTCAAAAATTATTTTAAAGAATGTTTTACATGTGCCAAAATTATCCATAAACCATTTCTCAGTTAATAAATATACAAAGGATTTGAATTGTACCATGACCTTCTATTTTACACATTGGGAATTTTAGCACAAGAGCACAGGGGAGATGATTAGAATTGCTAGAGAGAAAAATCGACTCTACTACCTTAAAGAATCTAGTGGGAAAAAATAGCATTAGGAATAATTTTTCTATCTCATTTCTTTCTGAGTCGTCTCTTTCAAATAAAAACAAAATCTGATTGTATCGTCTTCGTCTTCGTCATCCGTCTTTCAATGTTCTTAAAATTAGATTTTCAAGTTTGTTTAAAGGGATTGATATGAGAGTATTTCATTGTGATGGTTGTCAGCTTTCAAAACACAAGCATACTTCTATTATAATAAGTAATGAAAGAATGTCAATTCCTTTTGCTCTTATCCATACAGATGTCTGTAGACCTTCTACAGTTCCAAATTTTTCTGGGGCTCGTTGGTTTGTGTTGTTTATTGATGACTGCACTCGTGTGTCATGTGTATTGTTGTTAAAACATAAGTCTGATGTTAGTTCTACCTTCCAAACATTCTTTCACATGATTACAAATCATTTTGGGGTAGAACGTAAGAGGGTTCGATTAGATAATGCAAGGGATTACTTCAATCAAACCTTGTCACCATTCTTTCAAGAAGGAATAATTCATGAGTCTTTATGTGTTAATACACCACAACCAAACAAGGTGGCAGAAAGAAAAAATGGCCATCTTCTAGAAATTACTCGTGCCTTTCTATTCCAAACAAATCTTCTAAAAAATTACTTGGGGAAGTTGTTTTAACTTCTGCTCGTCTTATAAATAGAATACCTTCTCGAGTCTTTGATCATAAAACTCATATGCAACTCTTTTCAAAATTATTCCCAAATTTCCGAACCACAAACCACCTGACTTCAAAAGTTTTTAGTTGTGTGTCTTTTGTTCACATTCATTCTCATCAGAGGGGTAAACTTGATCCAAGATCACTTAAGTGTCTCTTTGTTTGGTATTCTTCTACCCAAAAATAGTATAAATGTTATTATCCTCCCACAAAAAAGTTTTGTGTCTCCGCTGATGTTACATTTGTTGAACATGAAAAATATTTTTCTAAGCCTTATTTTCAGGGGGAGACATCATTCATGGAAGATAAGGATAAATAATTGTTCTTGTTGGAACTTTCATTCTCACCATCTTTGTCAAATGAGCCTCCATCTTTTAATCAAGCAGATCCAGCCACTCTAAGTCCTATGGGAAATGATAGATATATTCAGAGTGCTACTCGCCGACTACATGTCTATTGAAGGAGGAGAGAACTCACTATTCAACCTATGTAGGACCTTGAATTAAAATTAAAACCAAACCAAAGCCTGGCGCTAATGATAGTACCGATATGTTAAGACATTTATAGATTTGGATAAGATATGATGGTGTGACAGATCAGTTAATGATTGAACCTATATTTTTTAATCATCCTAAAATCCAATCCAATTATCCTATTAAAAACACACACATATGTATTATCAAATGGTATCATTATCAGACCTGTGCAACATCAATCCACATTGGTGTGTTTCTTATTTTATTTAAAACTCTAGATGATACTTTATAGCAAGTTCTACACTAGTGATAACTACATCAGGAAAAACGCATTCATAATGCTTACTGGAGACTAGTGTCACGTCCGGAGTTAATACCTAACCCTGGACTTAGACATGAGGTAGGGAGGCCCATTTCTGCATAAGAACAAGATGGATCTCCTGGAAAGGCGACAAGTCAATGTAGCCATTATCGCAGGTCAGGCCACACGTGAAAGAGGTGTCCTAAAATACCAAGGCACAATCTCCCAATTGATCATGATCTATGTTAGTATTTCCTCGTTGTTACGTAGTGAGTAAAACTTAATTTCATTTAAAATACTTTGATATTGAAATTTAAGTCTGTTATATTTATTTGCAGTGTGTTAATAAAAGTTGTTTAATTACAATTACTATGGATATTACAAACACTCGAGCGTGGATACAACTTAGTCCTATAGACAAGTATGTCTTAACCAGATAACGGTATCATAGATCAGAGGCAATTTGGGCAGGTCAAGAGTCGAAGTACCTGACATGACGATGGATTGATTCCAATCATAGACGGGACGAGTTAGATAAGTGGCGGATTTTTATGCCATTACTCATGGATGTTGATTCTACGGCTTATACCATCTTCGTTATCTCCCCCTTGACTTCATCACAGCCATTGTCGAGCAGTGGAAGCCCAAGACTCATACATTTCATCTTAGGGTGGGAGTATAGCATCACGTTTCAAGAGATGAAGCTTATGCTAAGATTACCGGTGGATGGTGTTCCCGTTACAAATCCAGAGATGACAGCAAGGCTCGATAGGCTGCAGGTGACGTGCTAGGAGTATTGTAATGTCATACCCAAAATTTCATAGTTTGGTATCAACACCAGGGTTAGGGTGAACTGGTTAGTGGATACCTTGGCAGATCTACCTAAGCAGGAAGTGGATACAAACATATTCACTATTTACGCTCGTTTATATATTTACTTATAACGTGAGAGGTTACTGATTTATATACTAATTGCATGATAAGAGTTTATGTCCTAAAAAAGGATACAAAAGCATTTGAAATTGTAGTTCAACTATAATAGATAAATTACACGTGGGTAATTAGGTGGGAGGTTGACTTGGTGCCATACACTTCCTTTAAGTGGACGGGGAGAAAGAGAGAACCCATAGCTTATCACGAAGAAACTGGAATTGCGTTGAAGGTAGAGCTTTTGTCATAATGTCGGCAATTTCATCTTTTGTAGAAATGAATTGAACTAAAATCTTCTTTAAGGACTCCTTTTAACTTACATAATTAAAATCAATTTTGATTTGTTTTGTTCAGGCATGGAACATGGGGTGATTTCAACATAGTGGAAAACTCAAAAGAATAAAGTTGGGGAAATCACATCGATGAAGGAGGTATGGGTTGATTTCAACATAGTGCTAAACTCAAAAGAAATAATTTGGGTAAATCACATTGATTAAGGATCCCCTGCAAACTTCCATAACTCTATCTCTAATGCTATTCTTATGGGTGTGGGATATCAAGGTACAAGGTTTACCTAGGTTAACGAAAGAGTACGTGATGGGAAAATTTGGTTGAGACTTGACAGAATATTAGTAAATTCTGAATGGAATAATATGTTTACGACAGATAAGGTATTAAACTTGAATAAAAAATTACTAAAACCATTGCCCTCTCTTTATGAAGGTTAAAACATCTCTGTCAGAGTTTAAAAGGAGGTTTTGCTTTAAAAAAATTTGGGTAAAACATCCAAAATTTATGGAGGCTCTCAAGTCCAATTGGAGTGAAAGCATAAGCGCCAATCCAAATGCCACGAAATACCTTTGTATATGTAAAGGGGTCTGGAGTTCAGACCATTTTTTGATGCAGCAGAAAAATATTTGGACCTTTTTCAATAGCAAACTTGCCACATGCTCAAGATTGTATTACATTATAGTATGCACATGTGACAATAGATGTGACAACATCATGTCTATTTGGTAGTGCCACATAACAAGGACAAGAGTTTAGATGGGCGAGATTACTGGTTTATGCCAGTTGCAACAAAATTGACAGAAGGTAATTGTGTTATGGGGTGGGTATTACTGCTTTCGTCATCTTATATTGGTAGCTTAACTGTAAGAGAAAAAACTACTTTTATAAATTACTTTCCACCTAGGATGGTAAGCTACAACTGAACCACACAAGAAGCATAACGGCTAACTTGACTCCATAATTGAAAACAACATACAATCACCCACCAATCATCATTTGTAATGCAGATATTTTCAACAACAAAACTAAAAATATTTTATGGTCACATACTCATTTCTGTCATTCCAAAAAATAACAAAATATCGTAGGACATGGATTTGATAATCAACGCAAGTTATTGAATGTGGCATGGATAATGAATTCAAAATGTGGCATGGACTGTTAAAAAAGGGGGTGGGGGGGAGGAGGAGGGAGTTACCTCAACACACGACAACACAAAATCTTTAGGCCAAGCAACATATGAATTGTGCGCATCTTTAACAATATACATATCCGCGTTAGGTACCGGTACAGGAAGATTTGCTTTAGGAGAGTGAACATTAGTTATTAATACGCGTATATACTTATCCCCCAAGAGAACGTTGTGGATGGTATCATTAGGTGAAATACGGTAAAAAAAACACTCTAGACGCAACAACATTCGCATGTGAATTAAATGCCAATTTACATCGTTTTCCCTATATAAAAAAACAAAATTAATAATGAATGACATATATATCTAATAAAAAAATAAACATCACTAATATAAGTAAAGTTGTTACAAACCTTCCCAATATTAGATTTAGGATCCGGCGGTGAAATTATGCGTTGTCTATTCACATTGCTTTGGGCCTATATACACATGACATATTCCAAAATAAGTATAGTAAAGCATGAATTGTGCGCGTCTTTAACAATATGTTGAGTTACCTCAACACACGACAACACAAACTCTTTAGG
Source organism: Sambucus nigra (assembly GCA_949130495.1). Lineage (NCBI taxonomy): Eukaryota > Viridiplantae > Streptophyta > Magnoliopsida > Dipsacales > Adoxaceae > Sambucus > Sambucus nigra. The sequence continues at coordinate 53,744,682 of OX422209.1, read as the reverse complement.
CCAAGCAACATGTGAATTGTGCGCGTCTTTAACAATATACATGTCCGCGTTAGGTACCGGTATAGGAAGATTTGCTTCAGGAGAGTGAAGATCAGTTATTGATACGCGTATATACTTATCCCCCAAGCGAACGTTGTGGATGGTATCATTAGGTGAAATACGATAAAAAAACACTCTAGACGCAACAACATTCGCATGTGAATTAAATGCCAATCTACATCGTTTTCCCTATATAAAAAAACAAAATTAATAATGAATGACATATATATCTAATAAAAAAATAAACATCACTAATATAAGTAAAGTTGTTACGAACCATCCCAATATTAGATTTAGGATCCGGCAGTGAAATTATGCATTGTCTAGTCACATTGCTTTGGGTCTATATACACATGACATATTCCAAAATAAGTATAGTAAAGCATGAATTGTGCACGTCTTTAACAATATGTGAATTGTGCGCATCTTTAACAATATGTTGAGTTACCTCAACACACGACAACACAAACTCTTTAGGCCAAGCAACATGTGAATTGTGCGCTTCTTTAACAATATACATGTCCGCGTTAGGTACCTGTACAGGAAGATTCGCTTCAGGAGAGTGAACATCAGTTATTGATACGCGTATATACTTATCCCCCAAGCGAACATCGTGGATGGTATCATTCGGTGAAATATGATAAAAAAACACTCCAGACACAACAACATTCACACGTGAATTCAATGCCAATCTACATCGTTTTCCCTATATAAAAAAAAAGAAAATGAATAATGAATGACATATATATAATAATAAAAAATAAATATCACTAATATAAGTAAGGTTTTTACAAACCTTCCCAATATTAGATTTAGGATCCGACGGTGAAATTATGCATTGTCTATTCATATTGCTTTGGGCCTATATACACATGACATGTTCCAAAATAAGTATAGTAAAGTAGGAGACATAAATGTAATAAAGTTTTACCAATTACGCGACTACCTTCTCTTTTTTCCTCTTGGATGGAGAATCACATGATTCACTCACGTAATTTGAATGCTTCTCGTACTATTTATTATCACTTTTCTAACTATTTGAGGAAATCTTCTCAACTAAGGATGGTGCAAGTGATCTGCTTTGATACTTCCTCAATTCTTCCATTGCTTCCTGAAGTTGCCGATCTTTTTCTTTCGCCTTCTCCTCTTCTTGATGAAGCCTATACTCTAATTCTTCAACATGTTGTTTCTATCCCATCTAGTAATATTAAAGTAAGTTGTAGGAGTGACTCCTTTTCACATCCCCCTTACACGACCACTATACTCTGGAGTACCAAGTGATAAGGTTAAGACGTCTGAAGTCCCTTGAGTTACTAATATTTCATCATGGACTTGCTTCTTCAAAGCATCCTACAATAAAGAAAATTATCAAGAGTGTTGTTAAATCATATTCTTTTCAATCCTCATATGTAGTATATATGCAAATTTATAAAGATTATATAAAAAATATGTTTTCTTTACTTTTGAAAGTAACTCACAATTTTTTCACCAACTTCCTTGGTTGCATCATCTTGATATTATCTATTTCTCGATTGTCGAGTGGTTATCCACATTAAATACCTATCATCCTCATAAAATGTATCTCCATGTCTCTCTTTGTGTCCCAATTATAAAATAAAATATAAGAAATTAAGCACACAACATAAAATCCCCACAATGAATTAATTAAATTTGTATACTCTATAAATAATATAAGAATTCAATCACATACCATAATTTCCTCAAGACCTGCATACCCCAACTTACTAAGCTTGTGGTTGAACTTATTCTTTGCGCGCCTTTCTCATTGTACATCACTTAATTTCTACGCATTGAATTTATAGTCTGTGCACCGACAGCTTATTCGGTGATTATTTATGAAATTGTCGTTCTTCATTATCGATTTTTGATATCCACCGTTTTCGCAAATGGGATTGTCTAAGTGTTTTCTTTTATTTACAAAATTTTCTTTTATTGACAATCCGTTTTTCTAAAATGATTGGTGATTATCTCGTACTATTATTTTAATCGACAGTGATGCTGAGGATGGACCATCTATGATTCCTGTGATTATTAGAGTATTGGACTGGCCACCTATTATTTTAGTAGGCGGGTTGTCACACTTTGTAATACCCCGTAATTTTAGAATAAAATATTACGACATAAATGAATTTAATAATTTCAGATTTATTTTGAGAACGAATTAAATTGGGAGGATTTAAATTCAAGCGAGTAAAATTTTTTATTTAAATAAATGACTATTCATGATTACATAATTATAATACTCAATTGGACATAATGGGCTTGGGAGTGAAAAATCAATAACACATAAATAAATTTATGGGCGCGTGTCGTTTTAACATAATGAAATGTCTAAGTGAAATAAAATAATTGGGACCCGTTTGGGGGAGCGTTAGAGACTCGGTTTAGTATTTCAAATATATAAAAATGGTCTTGGATCGTAGGTATATAAGTTGGGGAGCTTTTGGGCTAGGTGGGTTATGGATTCGGGTCCATTTGGGAGTCCAAAAGTTGGGTTTTAGGCCCAACTCGGGATTAGCCTTTTTATTAGTGTTTAAGTCGGGGGAAGCCACTCCCCCACTATTATTCCACAAAACCTAAAACAACAGTTACAGGAGAAAATAGGAGAAGGGCCAAAAGAGGAGGAAAAGGCAAGGAACAAAGGAATAAATCAAGGATTTTCAAGGGGCATCTCTTTGATAGATTTTACGGCAAGAATTCTCTTGGTTAATTTATGTTTCCAATTTATTTCTTGATGCATGTAATGAACCCTTAAATTTCTGGAATTTAGGTTTGATAGAAAGGAATTGATGATGAATAAACACTTTATGTATGTAGAGGATGAAATTTGATATAGGACTAGTCCCAAAAATTTAGGTATTGAAATCTTGAAATTTAGGTTAGATGATTCGGTATTGTGTTCTTGAACTAAACCTAGCAATTTATATCGTGCGAGTAATATTGGTGAAATTTATATTTATGGAGACAGTTTATAAATTTGGGGTATTCCGATTTATGAATATAGATATAAGTTTATAAATTGCTAATAGATAGAAATGTTAAAATGAATTTCGGTCTTGTGAAATTTAGTGAATAATATATGAGAAGAGGTGGGACTATTAGACGTTGTGTTCGTTCTTGGGAGGTTATCAAAACTGGTTATGGCTTGAGGTTACAAACCTGGGATGCGGAAGAGATGGAGGAATCAGTGTTGTGAAGAAGAAGGGTTGGCCACAACAGTCATTCGAATGACTTAAGGCCTCGTTCGAACGAAGACCAGTGTCGTTCGAACGACCTAATGATTCATTCAAGCGACATAAAAAAACCTCGCCAGTTTGTTTCCTTTTGTTGTTCTCTTGGGATGTGTTCAACAGTTCATTTCCTTGCATTATTTTTCTTGGAATTTACTCGCCAGTTCTTTTCTGTTTAGTTATTTTGTTGAGATTTATTTGGTAGTTCATCCCTTTTATGTTGTTTTCCTTGGGATTTATTTGTGGACGAAGGGGAAATTTAATTACCGAGATGTTAACTAGAGGTAAATACCTAGAATGTTCGTAGAGAAGTATTAAGGAATTTTAATATTAATGAGAGTTGGGCCTGGAATTTTGGTTGTGAGTATTTTTATGAGTCCACGAGAGTGAGCGGAGTCGAGCTTTGGAAAAATAAAGAATTTAAGTAAAAATACGAATGTGCCCACATAAAAGAGGAAAATTAAAAATTACTAGTTGGTTAAGTAATTATCTTATGGGATGGATTTATAATTTATTAGATGATAAATTAATAAATGGAATTAATAATTTATTAGATGGTAAATTATTAATAAATGAAAAAATGTTGTGGACTTTGGTTGGACTCTTTATGGTAATTATGGAGTAATTACCTTTACATATTATATGGGATAATAATATGTACAATTATGTATTTGTGTGAACATACCAGTGGACCATCCTATCGGTTCGGGGGTTCGCACGATCGGGCTGCGTAGCACACGTCGGCACAGGAGGGCTTGATGATGTGTAGGCCATATAGGTACTACGTGGGGGCTCCATCCACGAGAGGTAAGTGCTGGCGTTGACCGTTCATGTATCACCACTAGGTATGCGCCGTGTACAGGTGTCCTGCGTAGGGACCGTCCCCAACTTGTGTGTATTTTGTGATGTCCCCTTAGGATAAGAGATTCCTCCGGACATGTCGATAGAGCACGAATAAGACACGAACGATAGATGCCCTTATGTGTTATATATATATATATATATATATATATATATATATATATATATATATATAAAGGACATATATATAATTACCCGGACTTTATATGAGATAAACTGAAATGTCTAAGAATGTGAACATAAATGACAATTGTAATTCATTAATGCATAATAGATGTTTATGCCATTTATGTGAAAATTATGAGACTGTGATATTACGGGTATTAATAATTAAATGTAATCGGTACACTTAAATCATTTAGCCATCATTATTAATTTGAGACATTATCATAGTAATTATTGTGGATTTATTGGGATGCGAATAATATCATACTTACATGAGGGGTGAGGTGTTAAACACATGTAAGTGACGAAGGGGGAATATTTATTTTGCATCGACTATACTATTGCTTCATAAATTCAATAAGTTAAAAGTATTGCACACCTCGGGCTCTGACCCAAATTATAAATATCCCCCCCCCCCCCGGATTATTTCTAGACAGGGATAGCAGGACTGTTGTTGCACCATCTTTGAGATCTTTCGGTGCTTAGCATATTTCCAGATTTTTGAATCTAGCCAAGGTGCTTTTCTACCAGAGTTTATATATTTTATTTAGAAACAATTGTAAGGGCATAAGGCTAAGGATTATTTATTTATTTACATTATGCTGGAGTTGTGATATTTACTTGCTGTTGAATTCATTATTTAGTTGGTGTTGGTGGTGTTTATTTATTGTCAGGAAAATATTCATAAAGTTTTAAAGTGTCGGCCTTCAAAATAACAGTATTTATATTACGTTGTGCTAAGAATGGTATTAATTGATAGACAAGACCCATCTTTGGCGTATCGTGTCTGGCCAGCCTTAACATGAGAAAATGGGGGTTTTTACAGTTGATTTCAGAGCACAGTTCTAGTGTCCTTAGGATATGTGTTTGAGTTCGTTACGTTCTGCTTTGTGTCCTTTGATGTAGAGCCAGATGATTAGGAATCATTGTATTCTTTGCTAGTCATTATTCCCCGTTCGGGAAAGAGGTCAATTTTGGAGAGAGAGACATAGAGACCTTAGTGTGGGTCACTTGCTAGAAAGAGTCCAACCAAAGTCCCGATTACACGATGAAGTGTACAATCATGAATAATGTTATTATAATAATGATGTCATTATATGTTATAATATATTTAAAATAAAAACATTCAAGAATAAGCTCCAATTTAAAATTGTTAAATATCTAATACAACCAAAAATGCATCAAAACAAAGTTACTTAGAAGAGAAAGATGTCCCATCAAACAAAGCATACTTGAGAAGATCAAGCCTCAACCCTCTCAGTGGAAACATGAGGCTCTTTATAAATGATCTGTTGGGGGGTTTCGCTACTAAATCAGTGTGTTCTTGGAATGGAGATTTGGAGAACCTGGTCACTATCCAGAAGTTTAGAGTAAGGAACCATAAGTCTTCAACATATAGTCAAATGTAGCCCTGGGGAGATTTCCAAGAGTTTTAGTGGATCCATGAGATAATGTAAAGGCATCATCAATCCCAACAAACTGCAGCACCTTCTTACCCTAGCCACAACAATCTCAACCCCACGTGGGGCCAGCACCATCCTGACCATAGCAGACCCACATATTCTATGATGGAGAATATCAACGATGATAAAGAGAAGGGTAATATATTCGAGAAGAGGAAAGGGTAATAATAAATGAAACTATTGGCAATAAATAATATAAAAATGATGGGTAAAAAAATATATCAAATGGGTTGTATTAGACGGGTAAAAAAATAGAGTTGGTGGGACAAAATGGAATACATAGTGAGAGAGAAAATACAGAAAGGTAATAGTGTCTACTTGGACACTCTAAGGAGAGAGGAGACATTAACTCTTATATAGCATTTTAGAGTATATAAAGATTTCTCAACACATACAGTTCTTTTCTTAAACTCTCATGAGTTTTTACATTAAATGTAACTATTAATAAAAGGAAGTTACTAAAGCAATAAGAATTTCACATTTTAAGATATAGGTGAAAATATTTATTTACACCCCTTTCTCTATTCGTAATGAACACTTTTACCATAAGTCATGATTTATGTAGTTCATTATCACTAGGGGCGTGTTTAAACTTAAAGATGCATTTACACTCGGCTCTTGTGTATCAATTAGATAATTCAACGCGATTCTAAACTTCATTTTGGTAAATTGATGGCATTATAATTTTTAAAAATTATTAAAACAAAATTAAATATTTTTGTACTCCCTATAAAATTCACATTCTTGTGATAAATCTCATAATCATTAAGAATAGCAAACTCATTTAAGAGCTTTATTAAACTATTCATATCCACCAACCAAAATAACAGTTACTTTGGATGTTAAGGGAACGTCATGAGTATCTTAACTTCTTTTATAACCACATTATGTGATTTGATATCCTTATCACTCAATAAGTTGTTTGACTTAGGGTAGCCTTCACTTCCACATTAAACCCTAATTAGGGTTTACATGGCTTCTCCAAACACCTCCAAATCCACCCAATGTCTGGTCAAAATCCTTTGTTGATGTTCTCACAAACAAGAATCCTACCTCTGTAATCCAACTAAAACCTCCTTCCAAATATCGTGGAGAGCCTGCAATCATTTTTTCTAAGGAAGATATCGATAAACTAGCCTCTCCTTTTAACTTATCCATTGTTGGTAAATTCTTACATGGGTGCCCCACTCTAGATTTCATAAGAAAGAACCTGGATACATGTGGATTTAAAGAAGCTTTCACTGTGGGATTACTTGATCAGAAGAATATCCTCATCAGATTGCACAATGAGGAAGACTTTATTAGACTTTCGACTCGAGATCTGTGGTATATTGGAAGAAGCCCCATGCGCGCATTTAAATGGTCTCCTAAGTTTAGGGTGGAAAAAGAGAGTTCCATTGTTCCAGTTTGGATCCCTTTTCCTTCTTTACCCATCCATTTCTTTGTTAAAGAATCCCTCTTTTCCCTTGCCCAAGTTGTGGGTAAACCTATAAAGCTATATGCCATAACATCAACTATTAACCGTCCAAGTATTGCTAGAGTGTGTATTGAAATGGATTTTCTCAAACAAGCCAAGAAGAATATGGATAGGATGTGAAGAATCGGGTTTTTGGCAAGAAACAAACCAAGAAAATATTCATAAATACTGCTTCAAATGCTACAAATTAGGCCATGATGAATCCAAAGGCATTTTCAATAATCAAGAAAGGAAGAAAACTACAGACGTTATTAAAAAATTCCAGGTGAAGAAGTAACCAGAAATAATTGATCAATTGATCCCTCTCCAAAATAATGGGACAACCAAGAATCAAGAAGGTGTTATTACAACTGAGAATATAGTTTGTGTTGTTGAAGAAGTAAGAAATCAAGACCTTGAAGAGGTAGATATGATGGAAGAATTTCAAAATGACAATGAGGCTAATGATTTGCCTATTAGTAAAGTGTGCCCTTTGAAGATACAGGAGTTTATTGACGAAGTGAAATATGTCAATGTTAAAGCAGATGAAATTAAGATAATGGAGATTTTAAACCTTACTCCCAAAGCCACAGAATTCCCAAAGAAACAAAAGCGATCATCCTATGATTCCTTATATTTGTGTGAGTCAGACTCAACCAAGGAAAGGGGGATTCCTTTCATTAAAGAACTAACTCTCTTTTTAAAAGATATGGATACCAAATGGAAGACAATCACCAGGAAAAAGACTGAAGCTAAGAAAAAGTTGCCTCCTCAAGATGATATGAACCCAAAGCAGTCATTGAAGAATATTGTTCCTAAGGGTTTTAATGTCTATGATCCGATGTTCAAAAGGATCACTAGAGATAATAGAAGGTCATCCAACAAAGTCACCTCTCCAAAGTCCAAATGATTTATACAATCATATGGAATTCCCGTGGTATGGGAAATAAACCTACCAAAGGAAGACTCAAAGGGCTATACAATTTCCATTCCCTCGCTTTCTTTGCAATCTTGGAGCTTAAAATGAAGATTAAAAAGATTCAAGATCTTTGTAATTTCCTTAGTTTTGAAGGATGTGGGGGCAAATTCAAGTAATAAAATATGGTGGTTTTGGAGGTTTGACTTGGATGTAGAGTTGATTAGCAATGGTATCCAACAAGTTTTACTTAACATTTCTCACACTCTTCTTCCTAAATCATTTTGTATTTCTCTAATATATGCAAAATGCTACAAGGTTAAAATATTATCTCTATGGGAAGATTTAATGATCAATGTGTCTATGGTTAATGACAATACATTAATGTTTGTGGGTACTTCGATACCATTTCTCATTCTTCAGAGAAAATTAGTGGCAATAATGCTGATCAAGTAAGTATGGAAGACTTTAATTAATTCATTCAGGATGCATGCCTTATTGATGTTGATATGGAGGATCTAAATTTACTTGGTTGAATAAAAGGGATGATAATCTTATTTATGAGATATTGGATAGAGGTCTTGTTAATGCTTATTGGATATCTTGTATTCATAATACGTATATTAAGCACCTTAATAAAAACTGTTCAGATCATTATCCTCTATTGATTTCTATTCTAACTCAAGTAGATAATATCATTAAACCTTTTAAGTTCCAGAATAGGTGGACTATGCATGAGGATTTCCATAGAATTGTGAAGCAATCTTGGGAAGAGGACTTTGGGGGTTCTTAGAGATGAAGTTCTCTATGAAACTCAAGAGACTCAAATGGGATCTAAAGCGGTGGAACAAAGAAAATTTCAAGGACATTTTCCAAGAGGTTGCTGATCTTGAAGATGAGTTACTGGCCAAAGAAGATGCTTTTATGAATGACCTTACTAATCAAACTAGGGAAGAGATGCAAGTCACTCAAACAAAGCTTAACTTTTCAATGTCATTAGAAGAACAATATTGGAGACAGAAGGCCAAACACCAATGGATCCAAGAAGGTGATAAAAATTTTAAATTTTATCATGTTGTGGTTAAGCAAAAGAGAAGGAATTTTTGGATTCATAGGTTAAATAATAAGGAGGGCGGTTGGTTGGATAATCAGGCAGATATTTTAACTGAGCTCATTAATCACTTTAAAGAACTTCTTAATACATAAGACTCTTAAATCTTTAATGATAATGAGATTCCTAATGTTATTTATAAGGAGGTGACAGAAGAAATTAATTTGGCTCTCACTGGGATTCCTGAGGAAGAAGAGATATTTACAACTATAAAAGACAGTGATGCAGGTGTGGATGGATTCAATGGCACTTTCTACTTAAAATGTTGGGAGATTATCAAATCAGACTTGATAAAAGTTATCCAAAGCTTCTTTTGGGGAGCTAACATTCCAAAATCATGGAATGTAACCCATATTTGTCCTATTCCAAAATCTAATAGCCCCTCTCAAAGCTTTGATTTCAGGCCCATCAGTCTATTCAATTTCTGCTACAAGATCATCACAAAAATTTGCTCCTCTCGACTTTCCCCTTTTCCTAACTCAATTATATCTCCTAACCAAAATGGCTTCGTAAGAAGAAGGAACATCCTTGATAATATCCTCCTTGCACAAGAGATAGTAGCTCTTTTTTATATAAAGAACTATGGTGAAAATGTGATTATCAAACTAGATATATCTAAAGCTTATGATACACTATCTTAGTTTGCAATAATAAAAAAATCTCAGAGCTTTTGGTTTTTCAGAAGGATTCATACACATTATTCGGAGGTGAATTTCATCTTGTTAGTTCTCAGTGATAGTGAATGGAAAACCAACATGTTTTTTCCAAGTCTTCAAGAAGTTTAAGGCAAGGAGATCCCCTCTCTCCTGCCTTATTTGTCATTGCATAAATTTTTTTTAGTACAGGCCTATATAATCTTATGAATTCAAGAAATATTATTCCTTACTCTCATCCTAGACAATGCCACTAAGTAAGTCATATAATATTTGCTGATGGTTCAATTATTTTCACTACAGGTGTCACAAAAAATTTAACTTCTCTTATGCTTTTCCTAAAAAGGTATGAAGAGTTTTCTGGCCAGCTCATAAACTTATCAAAAAGCAATTTCACAACTGGGTCAAAGGTCTCTAGAAGCAAGATATCCTCTATTAAATCTTTAACTAGGCTTAAATTTGCAAATCTTCCTTTTAAATATTTGGGATGCCCGTTATTTAAAGGTAGAAATAAGTCTGCCTATTATGAAGATTTGATTTAAGCTGTTAAAAATAAGGTTAATGGCTGAAAATCTAAATTTCTTTCTTACGGAGGTAAAATGGTTCTTATAAAGTCTGTGCTCTCTTCTATTCCTATATATTTGTTAGTTGCTTTAAGTCCTCCTAAAAACATTCTTTATAGAATTGAGAGAATTTTTAGCAAAATTTTTCTGGGGTTCTAACAAAGAATTTGGAACTAAATACCATTGGATGAAGTGGCATGAACTTTGTATTCCAATTTAGGAAGGGGTCGTAGGCTTCAAAACACTACCGAATGTTGTTAAAGCTTTCAGTATGAAGATAGCATGGAAATATAAAGTTGATGACAATCTTTGGGCTAGATTTACGAGGGCCAAATTCCTTAATTCTCCTAGGAACTCAAAATCTCTAAGTCTTAAAAGAATTCAATCCATAAGTGAAGATGTGGAGGTCAATTCTATATTCATAGAAGGAAATTATTACTAGAAATTAACTCCATCTGGATCTTTTACTATTCAGAGTGCTTTTCAGATAATCGGAAGTTCCTCATTAAAGTCCTCTATAGCTGGTATTCCTTGGAAGCCAAATATTCCTTTTAAAATGTCCATATGCTTTTGGAGATGCTTGAATAAGAACATTCCAACTGACATCAATGTTCAACAGATAGGAATCAAATTATGCTCCATGTGCAGATGCTGTTTTAACTCAGAAGAATCTCTAAATCACCTGTTTATCAAAGGCCCTGTTGCTCAGAAGATTTGGTCTCACTTTGGGGGTATGCTTTATATTACATTAAACTAAACTTCCCTTAATATAATGTTTGTGATGTGGTGGATGAATTCTTCTAGAAATTCAATGATCAAATACCTTACTGAGGTTGTTCCTATTTGCATCATTTGGGAAATTTGGAGAGCAAAGAATAGAGTAGAGTTTTATGGAAAACTTATGGACTTTTCAAAAATAATTTTGCAAGTCTATAGTACAGTTAGAGATAGGAGTTGCAACAAAGTTTCCAAGTGTTCTTCTACCAATTCTTTTAAGCTCTTCAAGAAAGAAAATTCCGCATCATTAGATATAGAAGGCCAGGCCTATCAACTCTAAAGCTTAATATTGACGGAGCTTAAAAAAGAAACCCTGCCCCAAGTGGATTTGGTGGTATTCTAAGGGACTCTTTTGGTTAAAAGATATGGGGATTCTCAGGTTTTGAATGGACCTCATCAAGCATAGTTATTGAAGGTAGATCTATTCTTGACGGATTAATATTTTGTCATATGTAAAATATCCTAGAAGTGGAAATTGAATCTGATTCAAAGGTTATGATAGATCTAATTGCCAAAAATTGAATCACAATGCCTTGGAACATCATAAATCTGTTGAAAGATATAATAAAATACAAAGACTTATTGTCCATAAAATTCTTCCATTGTTATAGAAGGCCAACAAATTTGCTGATTCTTTGGCCAATTATAAAGTTCAGAGTAAAAGATATTATTTTTTAAACAAGTTTGAAGATTTGCCTAAATATTCCAAAGGACTTCTCAATCTAGACAAATGGAATCTCCTATCTCTAAGAATCTCTTAATGTTTATTCCTTCATTTTCTGTATTTCAAGTTTTTTTGTATTATTGGTTACTTATAAAACCAACTTTCTCTTTAGGTCTTTGTATGCCACTTTGGAGGGCTTTTCTTCTTTATAATAAAATAAATTAGGGGTTAATCCTCTTCCCAAAAAAAGGTGATTTGATACTACCACTAATTTCACCATTCTTTAAAGAATTTGGCATATGACATTTTCAATTTCAAAAGTAATTAGTGCCCCCTCTTGAAAGTGTAGACATAATTCTAAATTGCCCGTTTGGTTGCGTAAATTATTTAATTTTATAAATTGATCAATTTGAAATGAATAGATTGTCGATGTATTAATTTTAAATGGGTTTAAATCTAATTTGTAGTGTGTTTGGAAAAGAAAAATGGAGTTATTTACTTTTGATGTGTGTGTGTGTGTGTGTGTGTGTGTAGAGAGAGAGAGAGAGAGAGAGAGAGAGAGAGAAAATAGTATGGTGAGAGGTACTCTATGGGAGTGGTGCATTTAAAATTCATGTTGTAATTATAAATTGTGCAATTTCAAACTTTTGGTGAAATGAACTAATTGAAGTTTTTGTGAATCAACATGAATTGGTTCATTTTTGAATTTGTTCATTCTTGTAACCAAACACTAATAATAAGGCAATTCATGAATGAGTTAATTTTAAATGGGCTAATTTACAATTTTGGGGACAACCAAACATGCCCCAAAATTGTAAATTCTTAGAATTTATATAATACACTTTAAATCATATATATTCATTTTCGTGTGAATAATTTTTGTGACGATATCGACATTGTTGTGTTTAACTTATTATTTTATAATGACATGACCTATGTAGGTCTACTATCTAACAACTATAATCTCCCACTTGGGACACGTAGATCATTCTCAAATTATAAAACCTTAAGCGCTCAAACGTGAGTGTCAAGATTCATAAGTGACAAGCCAAAGACATTCTTGTCTATTAAGAGTCTGATATTTAATTATGCCACAAGTTTGAAGAGTTTTAATAATAAAGCTGTTTTGAAGATCAACATTATGATATATGATCCGAATCATTTTTCTTGTAAATTCTTTATCAAAAGCATAATTGTACAAGCCATCAATAAGAACACCACAATTGAGAAAATATATTCTCATACGAACTTAAAGATCTTATTATACTCAATAAAAATATCTCACGATAAAATTGAGAAAAAATATTTTGAAATGTCATTGAGGGTTTTTTTAAATGATTCCAAAATAACATAAGAAAAGGAATCCAAGATTTTGTGGTTTGTTTTATGGCTTGTCTTGTATGCTTCCTCATATCAATTCATAACTATGTTTCATAGCACTCTAGTTTCGAAAAATAAAACAAATTATTACATTCATATCGAATGATACATTATAATTCATACAATAATAGCTTAAAATATGTATGTTATATAATGGGTACTCATATATTTTAATCTCTAACATTATGAGATTTTGCATGCTTAATCCGTTATATAAATTTTCAAAGTTCTAAAAAGAGTTTCACACACTAATTCAATAATAGTGGGTTCCTCAAGTAAAATTGAATTATAACGATTTAGCATTTTTAAATAAAACTTAGCTTCTTCATTTTATTCTAAGAAGTCAGTGTCGAGAACATTAAAATGGATAAAACATGCAATTTTAGAGAAAAAAACGATATACAATTAATGAGATGAATAGGTGACTACATTAATGCTATGAGAATGCAACACGTACATTAAGAACATCTTATAAAGGTGGGCTTTCTTTCATAATAACTTCCAATATTTATATATGACTTTACTGGGTACTATGTTATGTAATGTAGATGGACATGTTATCTAGGATAACCTTCACTACCTAATTGTATAATTCCTTAATATTTGTTTCACATACTCAAAATCAATTTCATTTGGAAAATTATCTTACTTACGAAATAAACTAAATATACCCCATTAATGTCTTTATATATATAATCACGATGAGTTATTACTTTCACTTTTATCTTTAAATGTAATATTCATAACCATTCTAGTTGGATCACTTCGGTGACTACCAAACTATCCATTATATGAATATTATATTATTTTATGGATTGTATATTAATTTTAACAAGAATTAATGTTTTCAAAAGGAATAAATGGACAGTGTACTTATAAATTAAGGAATGGCATGGATTATTTGGAGCAAGCAATACTAACCTTAATAAACAAACATATTGCCCCTTAATATTAACTTCACGATCGCAACCGAACTCTTTGGAATAAAAAAATCATAATGGCTTAATCATAATGAAATCATTAATAATCTGAACCTTCAAAATCATATTTGGACTCTTTGGAGTAACCAAAATATAATATTTGAATGTTATCAAAAAATTCAGTATTCACAGTTTATTAGATTAGACCACTTTGGTATAATCATAATCTAATTGTGATAAAAATGTTGAGAACAAAACTTTAAGGCATGCTTTTAATATTCCAATACTCATATTGGATTTAGTAAGCATATACATATTAATCTAATATTTATAATTTTGATCACCGAATTAAACTTCACGTAAATATTAGTCTCAAGGAAAATTTTATATCTTTCAAGCTTAAGTTGATGCGAAAAAAAACATTACTCATTAATGTTCATTTAATAATCGAAATTGTCCCTTTGGGCAATCTTACAATGAACAAGTCGTATCATCATTGGATCAACAATCTAACATTCATAATTATATTGAACTCACTGGAAGTCAAATTTATACACAGTAATTTAATATTTAAAATTATAGATTAGCACACTACAATGGATAGATAACATACATAATACAAATATTAATATCAAAACCTAAACGATAATTACAACAGTCATAATAATACTTGGTGTATATTAAAAATATTTTGACAGCCAAATAAGGTAAGACAACTGTTGTATTTATTAAAACACATAAAATGGAGAAATTCATCATTTTCAATAATGAATTTTTTTTGTAATCACTACAAAAGAGCTAAGAATACTCCTAAAATAATCTCCAATAAGCGAAATTTAAAAAAATGGAGAAAGAAGTAGTTGTCAACATCATTACAAAATATGAAAAATTTAACATTTTGAAGGCTTAAACATGCTCAAATAATCAAAACAATGCACATCACCAAAAAAATGTGAGTTTTGATCATTAGATCGTTTCGGATTACCATAAAAATTTCATTAAATTCCGAGTGAGTCAGCAATTTTAATCTCAATTATTGCATATTAGAGGCATAAAAAAACTGTTACTTAAAACAACTCAAAATTTTCAAATTTAATGTTTTATAAAATAAGCGACTTTAAAAACATAATTAAATTTTCACAAAAGAAAATCTCAATAAGGGAATCAAATTCAATTTTAATTCCGTCATAAAAATTGGGGTACCCAAAATCTCATTTTTAATGAAATTTTCTTTTATGTGGTTATACAGATATACTAATAAACTCATATGGTTGCAATCATAGAGATCCTAAATTGATTTATCCTTTATTGCGCTGAAATGATTAATTCATAGAGTGCATTAAAAAAATTTCTTTTATGGAACATACATGCATAGACATATTATTTAATGTGTGTAAAAACCAATGCCCACCCCCACCGCCCTAGAAAAAAATTTATTATACTCAAAACTTAATAGATAATCAAGGGTCCAAATATAGATGCATATACAATAATATAATATTTATAACTATAGGTTAAGACACTTTGATATCTTTCTAATCTAATATCATACAAATATTAGTGTCGAAACATTAATTCATAATTATATTAGAACCTTTCGGCAAACAAATATAGATTATACGCAACAATCCAATTTATCGAAAATGTTATTATCAAATCCCTAATCACACATATAATATTTAAAATATTATATTGAACCTTCTGATACCATATAATACATCACATGAATATTAGAGCAACTATTTAATGAGGAAAAAATATATCTAGTGATTTATATCATAAAATATGAAAAATTAATTTATTTTTCAAAAAATGGAAAATTTTGAGTTATCCCTATAGTAACATAAAAATCTCTCGGGATTACTCTCCGATTCGCGGAATCGTAAAATCAAGTTTTAAATGAGAGTTATCATCATTGACATTATTACCAAAAATAGCAAAAATACATTTTAGGAGTCTAAACGACTTCAAATCGTCGAAATAGGTTGGTGCCCATTGAATACAATGGGTTTTGTTTATTTCGACGTTTTTAGGTGACCATATGAATTTTGTAAAATTCCGAGCAAGAAAAATAATCCGCCGCTCAAAAAATTCAGTAATTCATCAAAAAAATTATCCGAATTTTTTTTGTAAGCAAAAACTTTTAATGGACAATCATGAGATTAGAAACCTAAGCTCTGATACCAATTGTAAACATAAACAAAAGAACATATAATTAACAGTTTTATATGGATCTATAAATTTAACAAATGAATATCCAATTATATATGTTGTTTGTTCTTTAATAATACAAAACATTATGTATTATATATTTAATGCTAGGATCTTAGATCAACATGATTATCACATATAATCATTATGCGGAACATAAAATAATATTATAATCACATACCTCCATCATGTCACAATTGGAAAGATTAGCAAAAGCAGCCGATCTTAACAGTATTTGATCAAGCTGAATTTCATACCACAGTTTCTTCTTGTATACGGCAAGAGCATATTCTTATTTGAGCAGATTCCAACTTTTATAGTGAAAACACTATTCAAAATTAACTCTCATTAAGAATTTAGATTTCTCTCCCTTATCCTATAATTTTGTTATGTTGTCTTTTAGTGTATCTAAATGATGGAAATCAGTCACTTATTTATTGGCAGGGATATGACCTAAATCTCCAATAGTCACTTAATCTCAACCGATTATCAAGGTAAATACCCAAGAGTCCTTCTAACTCTTAGTATTTGGAGTACCCTTTCATTAACCAAAGTGACTCTTAATATTAATATAATTATGGATCACATTTTGAAGAATTATTATTTAAAATAATTCTAACAAGCCCCCCTTAAAAAATAGATATTGGTGAACTGTTATTATGGCCATCCCCGATCCTCGCCTGTGGGCGGGCGGGTGAGGAAGGATCCTCGGGTCCCGTGCATCCCTCTCGGGAGAGCTTCGGCCGGCGTCGTTTGAGATGAGGTGTAAAAATGTAGAGAGATTTAGAGTCACCAATCTATTTTACTCAAAACAGACAAAAGAAAAAGGGGAAGTCATCCCGAAGGATGGCATCCAAAGACATACTGGTGCATACGAAACCAAAATGATTTGAGAAGGGTTCGGAGGATAAGTTACAAAATGGGAAGGTGTTAGGCACCCATTCTGCCCTTTCGGTCTCTCATGGATATTTGCTATTTTCCTTTATTTTCCTCGTGATATGTGTGCATGTGTATATATATAGTGGAGATAGGAATCCTCGACTTGTATCATGGAAGAGATAAAGAGAGTCATCCGTAGGAAGGTACAAAAGATATTATTAAAAAATAAGATTTACATGATTACCCTTACGTTGACCGTTATAATGGAACGATAACGCATATGGAGTAATACGTTGCAAGTATATAGAATATAAGAAAATTGGATTTAGAGAAGATTGAAAATGAGAGAGAAAGTGAGAATAGGACTCGAGTCTCGGGTTTTACCCCGAGATGACTACGTAGCCTATAAAGGCATCAAATTCCACGTAGTTCGCATACAAAACGAGGGGTGGGGTTTATCCCATAAATCCAAATGGGGGATCTCTTATTTGTTAGAGTGTGTGTGTGTGTAGAAAAAGTGTTTTAGTTGTGAGAAAAGTGTGAGAAAAGTATGAGAATCCCTATTTGGAATTTATGAGCAAACCCTCTTTTTCTTGTTTTTTTGGGTTTTATTTATATGAAAATAGGAGATGTGAAATAATACTAAATAAAAAGTATATTAGGTTGTGTGAGATGAGATAATAAAAGTGCTAAGTAATAAAACAAGTTATTGAGAATTTAAGAGAATTTGAAGAGAAAGTTGAGAAAATTGGACCTTCTTGAAGATCTTGAGCTTGTTCTTGAATGTTGGAGAGAAGCCCTTGAACTTGGATGATGATGGAGAGTGGATAATTCATCAAGTTCGATGAAAAGGATGATGAAAAGTGGAAGTTAGAAAGGGATTTGGATGTTGAAATCGCGTTGTCTTTTAGAGAGGTTTTTAGGATTCGCTGAGAGTGATTTTTATCACATCTGGGCTCCCCTTGCAAATGAGATCAGGGACCTCTTTATAGGCCCAGGTCACTATCGATTGGCATAAACCTGGTCCTTCCTATCGGCAGGTGCCGATAGGTAGGGTCTGGAACCTGCCATTTGGCAGTGTGTTTCAGGCCTTTTCAGAAATTTGGCTGCCGAGGTCAAATTGTTGGTCAGAACCGGGCATGGGGAAGACCGTTGGAAAGGTAATTAAGATACCTTTGAATGTCCTTTGGACCTCACCCGGGTTAGGGAGTTGACATTGGGTCCAATATGGCTCGGAAGCGTTTGTCGGTCCATTGGATGGGGAATCATTCGGACGCAAACGGATCATTCATCCGCATGGTAAGTTCGAATCGCGCACGAGACGGACCTTTGGAAAGGTTAGGAGATATAATTAGACATTCCAAAGAGTTTGACCCGGTTTAGGGAGTTAACTTTGGTCAGCCGGGCCCTGGAAGCCTTCGGTGACCTCTTGGAGTCAAACGGATCGTTCGTCCGCATGGTAAGTCGGAATCGCGGACGGAGAGAACCATTGGAAAGGGGTTTTAGTGCCCTTCGAAGATTCATTCATTCTCACTTGAGTTGAAGATTTGACTTAGGTCAAACAGAGCCCGGGAGCACCCGGTAGCCTCTTAATCAAGTTTCGGACGCAAATAGATCGTTCGTCCGCATAGTAAGTCGAAATCGCGCACGGGATGGACCGTTGGAAAGGGAATTCAGTGCCCTTCGAAGATTCATTCAGCCTCAATTGAGCTGAATACTTTGAATTTTTGGTCAAACGGAGCCTAGGAGTGCCCGATGGCTTCTAGGTCACTACTCGGGACATGAACTGGGTTTATAGTGATGAAGGGAGGTACTAGGGACCTAAGGAGAGTTAGGGGTAACAGAATGGGGTGTCTACAGAACCCCTCGACGGGTGAGTTTGGAACAAATGATAACCATCGAATAGACACCATATGATGCTTTTAATGGAGTATGACCGATTCAGATGGTCAAGGCCAATTCTGAGGACCTGAGGGGTGTGCTGGGGATGACCAATTTTATGGTTCAAAGCCAAATCTTTGGGCTTAAGTGATGAGGGTGACCGATTATGAAGGTCAAAGACAATTCTGCAGGCTTAGGGTGAAGATCTAATAATTGAGGTCAATTTTGACCCAAGAGTGGTGACGATCGAGGACTGAGGTTAATTCTGACCTAAGAGTTGTGACAACCGAGGATCGAGGTCAATTCTGACCTAACTTAGGTGATGATCAAATACCGACGTCAATTCTGACCTAAGAGTGGTGACGACCGAGGACAAAGGTCAATTCTGACCTAACTTAGGTGACGATCCAAGACCAGGGTCAATTCTAACCTATGAGTGGTGACGATCGAGGATGGAGGACAATTCTGACCTAACTCAGGTGACGATCCAAGACCAAGGTCAATTCTGACCTAAGAGTGGTGACGATCGAGGACCGAGATCAATTTTGACCTAACTCAGGTGACGATCTAAGACCGAGGTCAATTTTGACCTAAGAGTGGTGACGACCGAGGATCGAGGTCAATTTTGACCTAACTCAGGTGACGATCCAAGATCAAGGTCAATTCTGATCTAAGAGTGGTGACGACCGATGATCGAGGTTAATTCTGACCTAACTCAGGTGACGATTCAAGACCGAGGTCAATTCTGACCTAACTCATGTGACGATCCAAGACCGAGGTCAATTCTGACCTAAGGGTAGTGACGACCGAGGATTGAGGTCAATTATGACCTAACTCAGGTGACGATCCAAGACCAAGGTCAATTCTGACCTAAGAGTGGTGTCGACCGAGGACTGAGATCAATTCTGACCTAACTCAGGTGACGATCCAAGACCGAGGTCAATTCTGACCTAAGAGTGGTGACGACCGAGGATCGAGGTCAATTCTGACCTAACTCAGGTGACGATCCAAGACCGAGGTCAATTCTGACCTAAGAGTGGATAAAGATTGGATTTTGATTCTGCTGGAGAAAGTTCCTTGTGATTTTGATCTGAGCTGGGGAGCTAATAGCTGGGGAAGATTTTATTTCTCTAGGAGGCCTCACAAGGGGGAACAACCAATTTTGGTGCTGTAAAAACTCCGTTGGGGAAGTGATTATGTGATCTTTAGAGATCCTCCGGGGATTTACCGGGAGGAGATTCACTTAGTTTTTGTGGATTTCGCAGAGAAAGAGGGGTTTCGTTTGAGGGAATGTGAAATTTTCCTGGTGAAAATGTTCTGAATCCTTCCTGGGATATTTAGGAATTTTTCGAGGATTTTTTGGGGCTTTTCGGTATTTTTTGGGAATTTCTGTACGAAATTTAAGGGGGGTGCCAGTCGGCATGGTATGAGGGGTGCCATTCGGCAATGGCACGGACTTTTGGACTGCCTCGGGAAGGTAAGGAGTCAGTGCCAATCGGTATGGTTGGGGTCAGTGCCGATCGGCATAGCATTTGGCATCCTATATAAAGGGGGCGAATCCCTTCATTTTTTCACAGATTCTTTGCTTTCTCTCTTTCTGTGATTGCTCTGCAAATTGTTCTAGCATTTCGATCTTTAAGAAATGGCTACTTTTGTGAGCACTGCACTCCACAGGGAGTGGTTGACCGTTGATGACAGGACGAATGTGGAGTGGAGGGACAAGGCGCCTCTTGATTTGGGGAGTGAGAACTCCTTTGATGCGTTTGAGCTTGTTGCGGATGAGCAAACTTTACTCCCGAAGCCGTCGCGTCATCACTCTTCGAGAGTGAATCCCAGTGGTTATGTAAGTAACCCGACCTTTGGCATTCCTTTTTTTGGTGATTTTTCTTTCTTTCTTGACTTCTGATGAGATTTTTCCTTTTTGCCAGTCTGATATTTCTTTGAAGAACATGCGTGCCCACGAGACGACGGGGCTCAGGGATATCTGGGAGCATCTCCCACCTGTGATGCATTGGGGGATATCATCAGCGGGTTTTAAGAGGTTGGCATCTGCACTGGATGAGACGCCTCGTTCGACAACGGTCCTGTGCACTTTGGGGGAGAGGTGGTGGGATACTACTCACACCTTCCATTTCGTCTTCGAGGAGATGACTATGACTCCCATAGACGTGCAGCAGCTGTTAGAGCTAGATTGTGATGGAGAGTAGATAAAGGTGGATTGCTCTTTGCGGGTGAGACCGGAGGCAGTACGTGCGGTACTTGGTGATGTAGGGAGGATAGTTTCTGGGGATTCTATCCGGCTGTCCCTACTAATGGATGTTCTGTTGGGCAGGGTGATTGATGTGGAGGACGATCTGCAAGTGAGGCAGATGGCCCGATTATTTATTTTGCTGGTGTTGGGAGGTTTCATGGTGGCGTCAAGCGGCGACGTCGTCCATTTGTGGTTTTTACAGTACCTAAGGATGTTTTCGAATATCCCTTTCTATGATTGGGGGAGTCTGACATTGGCGACCCTTTACTCTTCTCTGGATGCATTTGGCCGGTGCTGTCGATAGACTTTTACCAGAGCCATGTACCTTCCTGAGGTATTCTTCAGTTTGCGCATTTCTTTTCATGCATTCGTATTTTCCCTTCATGCCTTCGCATTTTCCTTATGCGTGAATTCTTATCTTTGACAGACGTGGTTTTATGAGGTGATTGGGTGCAATACCCCATTGATCACTCTGAAGGACAACACTATTGGGGAATCATGCCGATTGTATCGATGGTGTAAGGCCAATCGGCAGTCAAAGGGATCTCTGTCTTTGGAGGCGGTGCGTCAGGTCTTGAATGACCTGACCAGTGGTAGGGTAAGACTCTTTCCATTTCAGTCTTGGTTTTTTCCCCTTCTGATCTTGCATAGATTTATGACTTCATGGAGATTTTTAGGTGACCTTTTATCCCTGAGGGACAACCATTCAGGATGTGGGGACGATCGGGGTGAACGCACAGATGAGGCATTTGTTGGCGCATGAGTTCGGCCATTCCTGGTATCTCGGGGAGAGGGTGGTTCGCCAAATTGCTGAGGAGGAGGTGGCAGTGCCACCTGCACAGCCTCCTACGTCTATGAGGTGGGAGCGACTGCTGTCGGAGGATGCGAGGATCGCGGCGATGATTTGCGAGTCCTATTTGTTGTACACTAATACAGTTGCACCATAAGACTATATGGACTTTGTTATGAACTGGTTGATGGCGCCCAGCATATATGATGCCCTGCCTTTCCCTCCTGCGGGTTCGAGTCGGGCGGTGGGATCTTCCCACAGTGGCGGCAGTCCGATGACATCAACGGCGGCTGCGACTTCAGAGGTTCCTTTTGTGCGATTGCACACTCCTTCGTACAATATTCAGCGGGTTGGTGGAGGGATAGTGTCTATGTTGCATCGTCCTCATGCGATGGATCCGGAGGAGTTGCGTTTGACAGAGGAGGTCCTCCGACTTGCGGTATACCTTTCTGTTCTTCTCTTTCTTTCTTTTCTGTTTTGGTCATCTCTGCTTTGATACTGATTTTTCCTTTTTCTTGCAGCAAGTCCGAGTGTTGACCACTTGGCTAAGGGACATCAGAGACTAGATATCTTCGGTGACTGCCCATATTCGGGATGAGGTTCCTGTCCTTTCTTGCTTGGTGCCAGCTGCTTCGTCCGGAGAGGACTCTAGTTCGGGTAGTGGCGGTGCATCGTCTCGTCGTAGGGGAAAGAGAGCACGTCGCAGGGGTGGAAGCTCTTAGAGAGAAAGGTAGGTGAGAGAGAGAGAGAGAGAGAGAGAGAGAGAAAGAGAATGTGGGTTCGGGCTAAGTCTCGTTGTTTTTGCTTTTTCTTTTTATTTCTTATAAAATTGATGTAACATAGAAAACAAATAGATGCAATGCAATGGAGTTTTTTGTTATCTTTTATTAATGATGAATGAATGCATGCACATGCGCTTTTTACTTTGCTGTTGAGACCGTAAAAAAGAGTATTTTTGAAGGAAAGTTTTTATTTAAAAAGGAAATTATATAAGGAGGAAAAGGGATTTTGAAATTCTATTGAAAATATCAATTTATTTTTATTGAGTTTTCTGATTTGTCAAAAGAGGGAAAAGGGAAATTTCTAAAAATGGGGGGTGGCCGATCGACAAGCACCCTGTCCTGCCTATCGGTTGTTCAGTCCAGTCCCATCAATTCAAAGCTTTTAATGGTACCCTCTTCATCCTTTTGTATTTTTTGGGGTAGGATTCCCTTCGATTTCTGCAGGGATTATGTCTCTTGTGAGGGTTCTCAAGTATAAAAAGGGGTAAGGGTGGAGTGTTTTCATCACACCTTCACATTCTTACTTACTTGTCCACTATCTCTTAGCCTTGCAAGATGGCTCTCCCTGGTAGCATTGAGTTTGCTAACTAGATCGAAGCCTTGGAAGCAATGTTCTCTTATAATGTCGACTATGATGCTTTTAACATGCGTCGAGTCTCCTTGTGGCGCAATCGACCTATTGAATGGAACATGCTGATGGCGACGGTACAATTCTGGTACCCTTAAGACCATATATGCCACTTCGGGTTGGATAAAGTTTGTCCTACCTACAAGGAATTTTCTGCCATGCGGGGTACTAATCCCAGTGTTGCTGCGGCTTTGCCCGAATTTTCCCATTCTCCCAGGGATTTATTAGTCTGGCTTCTTTATATTTCACCTTCGGCAGCCAGATCATTGGTTACTGGAGGAATGATCTCCCTCCCGAAGGTACTGCAGTCCGTGCATTTATGGGAAGTAGGTGATGCTAGCTATGCTGGAGCCGTTGCTCTGGGCCTAGTTTCAAAATTGATGTTGGTGACTGGGGAACTACTGGTGGACCCGCAAATTGCAGCCATTACTTTGTGGATGTCATAATATCGCAATCCTACGGCGGTGATACTGGCGGAGACGCTGAATGGTCTGGATGCCTGGCGACAAGGTCATTTTGACTTCCTGAGAGGTAGCCCCGTGATGTTGTTCATGTGGTTATCTGAAAGACTTCACCTGGTGACTCCTCCAGAATATCCTTTATCATTAGTGCCCAACTTCTTTTTACGTCACTTCTTCTATGTTGGCCTGGATATTGCGAGTTTGGAGAATTGGTTTGTGGAGCATGGGGCTCGAAGTTTGTACTAGTCAGTGCCTTGGTAGGGGCAGTTGCAGCCTGTTCTCGATCTAGGAGAGTACTCATATGTGCGGTTGGTTGGTCTCAGATATATCTCTTTTTATTTCCCTTGGCAGCTTCTATACCAATTTAGCTGGGCACAAGTCGTGCCACCTCGGACACTAAATTTCTTTTCGGTAGACGTTTTGACCGAGAGCCTACGTCTGTTGCTTGGATCTCTGTAGGAGAATCGGCATCCATCGACTCATCCCTCTCAGTCTGTCGAGAGAGTCTTTCATATCCCTGGGGATTATATGAAGTGGTTATGGAGGAGAGTAGTTAGCAAGATGTTGGCAGTGGAGACTGGACAAAGGTGGTTTGTTTTATTTAACACCATGGAAGGGGGTGTTGTGGGTTTTTCGAAGCCGGTTCAGGCTTATCGGTCCATGGAGCGTTTACGGCACTCTATTTAGGCAGGGGAAATTTGGGGGCCTCAGGATGTAGATAATGAGGGTGTGGGCTCCTCTGGTAGTTGTGGGTAGGACTCTTGGAGATTTTATTTGTGTAATAGGGAATAGATGTGGGGATTTTATTGGGCTTTTTATGGCAGTAGGGGGAAGGGAGTTATCCGTTCCTTTTCTTATGTAATATGTACTGTAATTTCTCATTAATGAAATAAGCAAGTTTTTTATCATCTAGCTGTGCCTTTCGATGAATTTTTTAATTTTGAATTATCTATACCGATCGCTAAGGCATACATAATCCTTTTGTTCAAGTATATGTTAGAATGAACTGTCGTTCTTGGAGATAAGAAAAGAATAGTATTTTGTGAAAAAGAAAGGGTTGTTCTCCTGTAAGATGTATGAGCTGCCTACGTACCTCTAAGGTTTTTGAATTTTTTTTTTAGAATATAAGGGAGATGAGAAAAGTCGTAGCGCGCCGAGATTCCGAACTGGGGGTAGAATTTCTTGAGATGGTCGAGGTTGACTGAACGAGCCATTTCCTCCCCATCTAGGTCAGTGAGCATGGCGGTACCGTCGGATAAGATTTTCTTGACAATATAGGGGCCGCTCTAATTGGGCTTAAATTTCCTTCTAGGGTCCCAGATGGGTTCTATTATCTCCTTGAGGGATAAATCCCCTTCCCGGACACTGCAGTCCTTGACTCTCTTGTTGAATGATCGTGATATTCGGCGATGGTACCCCTGTATGTGGTAAAGATCTTTCAATCTCCTTTCATCTAGGAGGGTCAGTTTATCGAGACAGCTTCGGCACCAGTCTTCTTCACTAACTTTGCTTTCGAGCATGACGCGTAGCGAGGGTATTTCCATATCCACAAGTAGGACTGCTTCCATGCCGTAGACCAGAGAGTAAGGGGTATCCCCAGTAGAGGTTCGGATTGAGGTTAGATATCCCCAAAGGTCGTACGGGATTCGGTCGGCCCAATCCCTACAGCTTTCGGTCATCTTATTGATGATGGCTTTGAGGTTCTTGTTGACAGCTTCAACTGCACCATTGGTCTGAGTTCGGTAGGAAGAAGATTTATGTCCCTCAATCCCGTACTCGTTGACTACTTTTGTGACTTCTGCCTCGAAGTGAAACCCATTATCTAACACTAACTTGTGCGGGACCCTATATCGGCAGATGATATTTTTCTTGAGGAATTTAACCACTTTCTTGGCATTCAATACTGCGTATGACTCAACTTTAACCCATTTGGTGAAGTAATCAATGGCAACTAGGATGAACTCGTGTTCGTTTGAAGCCTTTGGTGTAACCTTCCATATGATGTCGACACCCCAGGTGGAGAACGGCTAGGCAGAGGTCATGTTGTATAATTCTCGCGGAGGCAAGTGTTGAAGATTGGAGAACTGTTGGCATTTAAGGCATCTACGGACATAGGCGGTGCAATCTTGGGCCATAGTGGTCCAGTAATAGCCCCGTTAGATGATTTTCTTGGCAAGCATGTGACCGTTCATATGGGTCCCTCATTCCTCGCTGTGGATCTTCTGCATTATCTTCTCAATCTCAGCCCTTGCGATACATCGTAGATGAGTCCCATCGAAGTTCCTCTTGAATAGAGCTTTATGACAAATGATGTACTGGGCGGCCAGTCTTCGGAGGGTTGTTCGGTCTTTCTTGTTGGAACCCTCGGGATACCTACCATGTTTGAGGAGGCACCAGATATCATAGTACCAACAATCATCTTGTTCGGGATCTTCAGTAGAGACAAGCTCAATATGGTAGCAGCGAGATGGTTTGTCTTGCTTTTGAACTAGGAAGGGGATCATTGTTATTCCTTCGGGCATGTCGACCATAGAGGCCAAGGTAGCGAGAGCATCGACTAGGTTATTCTTTGCTTGGGGTAGTTAATGGAAGGTGATATCTCGGAATCGGGAGGCTAACTCTTTTAAGTGGGCATGGAAGGGTTGGAGCTTTTCTTCCTTGACTTTCCACTTTCTGAGCACTTGACCGATGATGATGGCAGAATCTCCGTAGACATCAAGGTATTTAATACCTTTCTTGAGAGCAACTTTGAGGCCTACTATGTGATAAACACCCAAAATTGTATAATTTATACCCCGAATAGACGTACTTTAGTTGCTAATTCTCGACAATATGGGTCTTATGCGCTTAATTATTCAATATGCAGGTTTAATTGCAGTTATGGTGTCAAAAGTTATATTTCAAAGCAATTTGCAGTTAAAATGGAGCTAATTACCAACCCCGTAACCTTACCCGAGCCTAAGCCTAACCTAAACCTACCCTTAACCATGTGTGTGTTTTGTTTGTGTCTTTTTATTATTTTTTAGATTTTTAGTTTGAGTCAATTTTATTTTTAGGATTTATTTTTTATTTATTTAGGATTTATAGATTTTATTTTCTATTTTTATTTTATTAGTATAAATTTATTTTACTTTGATTTTGATTAATTTTATCTTATTAAGATTAGAATTTTTTGGATTTCATGTATTTTTAATTTTATTAGATTTCACATTTTCTTTTTAGGATTTTAGTTTTAGTTAATTAATTTTTATTATTTTCTTTTTAGTTTCATTTTTTAATTGAGTCTTTATTATTTTTTAGAGTAGGATCTTATTTTTAGGTTATTAGTTTTATTACTTTTGTCTTTTAGTGTTAATTAATTTTAGGATCCAAATTAAACCCACACACCCTATAACTTAAACACCCCCCCTATACCCACATACACATACCTCACCCACATACTACCACCCTACACCCTTCTACACCCAAACTCCTCACCTTCTTCTTCAACCTCCCATCACCCACCTCTTTCTCTCTCCTCTCTCCAAACTCCATTAACAACCCATAACCTCTTCCCTATCCATCTTCAACCACCATCACCCTCATCTCACATCACCACCATCAAACCATCCCCCAACTGAGACCGCCAGTGCCCCTACCAGCCCGACGACCCAAAACTCCGGCGCGCCTGCTTGAAACCCTCCAACCAGCTCCAACCTCCTTACCCTCTAACCCCTTAAACCTGAGATCAACCCCATGCCCGCCGGAACCTACCGCCCGAACCCACGAGCCACGACACGATCTCTCTCTCTCTCTCTCCGGCGACCCTACAACCCGCGCTGGAAGCTGCATCCTACGTCGGCGTGAAATCCCTGCCTCGTACCTCTGACCCATTCCGGTCACCCAACTCAACCAAACTTCCGGTCCATATCCAAACATCAAACCCCAAACCCATCTTCCATAGCCAAGACCCATTTCCCATGTAAGCCTCCCACGACTTTTCCACCTGCATAAACCAAACAAACACATTCCAAAAGACCAAAACTCAATTAAACCCCATGTGCCACTTAAACCACTTAAACCATTTTACCAATTTTTCTCCCAACTAACTCTTTTACCTAATACCCAAAACACCCTTGTACCAAATAAGATTTGTTATCTCCCCTCATCCACATGACCTCACACCCCATTTCCATGCACATTAAATTTTCCCAAAAGTCCCCTTAGCCCCATGTGTGCCATGCATCTACTATAAAAGAATATTCAAGACCCCATTTGAGGGGGGACTCATCACCAAATAGAGAGAGAAAAATCTAGAGAAAAGTAGAGTGTTAGGTTAGAATAAATTAGGTAGAAATATTTGTAAATAGTTTTATTTTCATTTTTTTTAGATATTTGTGAGTGATAAATGTGTGAAATTCAATTGAGTTGATTATTGAGTTGATAATTGTCGGATGCTCATATTGGATGGATTGTGCTTAATTTCAAAGAAATAGAGGTTCAATTTCACTTCAAGAGATTGGGATTTGATTGTTCTCTTCTCTTCTCATTTATTTTATGCCTTTGATTATTAATTTGTCATATTTCATATCATGTTAGGCTAAAACCCCTTTCAAGGGGTGGGGTAAAACCCTTATTTGATGTTATTTTATTTTTATTAGTTTAATTACTTGAAAAGTCCCTTTGAATGTTAATTTTGATCCCTTACCCTTAAATTTACGCCTCGAGAGAGGGTAAATGATTTTCGAGAGAAAATCGAAATTCTAGTTATAATACTCATTTTAGATTTGAACTAGAGATAGGGGTTTCTTAAGTGGGGTATTATAACTCGAATTTCAAATCTAAAATTTATTTTCTAATATTTACATAAATTTTAATTGATCGATCCTAGCCGGTGATTAATTAAAATGAGTGTAGATCTATTTTTCTAGAGTTTTGGGGTGTTAAACTTAACTTTCTAAAAGATTAGTATTATAATTACACTTGCAATGAGAGTTGGTTTGTAATTTTGATATTAATTTGGGAGAATTCAAATAATTGAATTAATTAATTAGAATAACTAAAATTTGTGGTGTAATCCCACTCCTTGATTGTTCTCACAATTATTTACCTCACTTTATCTCTTATTTTAGTTTAGACTTTATTTTTCATTTTAGTAACTTTCTAGTTAGTTATTTTCATCTAAGTTTAGTTTAGTTTAAATCATCACCTCACCCAATTGTTTTAATATTTGAAAAAGCTAGAAAAAATAGAAAAGTGAAAAAGCACAAAAAGAAAATAAAAAGTGAATTACAATTTTGTTCCCTTTTCTTTACAACCTTGAAAGTGGATTGATACCCTTACTTACCTCTACACTTGAGTTGATATTATTTTATAGGTATTTTGAGGATTTTGACTAACTTGGCTTTCAACAACGACATACACGCAAAAGTCATGTTATCACTGTGCATGCCTCGTATTTCGTCATGTTGTTGGTGCAAGGGAAATCCAATTTGATGGCGATGGGAGTGTGGGAGTCATCTGGGGCGATCAGAAGTATCCCAATGCCATATCCCCTTTTGTTGGTAGCGCCGTCAAAGAACATTTGCCATCGAGGTTGTCTTGAGCGATGCAGTATATATTTTTATCTGGGAATTCGGAGATCCAAACATCTGCTTCTTATACGGGGTAATCAGCGAGGTAGTCTGAGATGGCTCTTCCTTTAATGGATTTTTGCATGACACACACGATATCGAAATCGGTTAGGAGCATCAACCATCGGGCCATTTGACTGGATAAGTTGGGTTTATCGAGTAGGTATTTGATGGGATCCATTCGGGATACAAGTTTGATGGTAAGGCGAGCATGTAGTGTCGTAACTTTTGGGTGACCCAGACAAGTGCGACACATGCCTTTTCCAAAGCAGTATAGTTGACCTCGTACCCGACCAATTTACGACTGGTGTAATAGATGGCTCTTTCTTTGCGGGAGTGTTCAAGGTGTTGGGATAGCAAAGCCCCAGCTGTAATGTCGATTATGGTTAGGTATAGGAGCAAAGGGAGACCAGGCTGTGGTGGCATGAGCAGTGGAGGTTGGGTCAGATATTATTTTATTCGGTCAAAAGCCTCTTGGCATGCCTCGTTCCAAACCTTGGTTGAATCCTTTCGGAGGAGCTTGAATATTGGTTCACAGATGGAGGTTGGCTGGATGATGAACCGGCTGATATATTGTAATTTCCCAAGAAAACCTCAGACATCTTTCTCTGTTCGGGGCAGTGGCATCTCAAGTATGGCCTTTAACTTTACGGGATCTGCTTCAATCCCCTTCTGACTGACCATGAATCCTAAGAGTTTTCCCTTTGTAATGTCAAAGACACATTTCTGTGGATTGAGTCTCATATGATACCGTCGCAGTCGTTCGAAGAACTTCTGGAGAGGGGGAACATGGCCTTCTCTAGTTTTGGACTTGATAATCATATCATCGACATAAATCTCGACTTCTTTGTGAATCAGATCGTGCATAATGGTTGTGGCAGCCCTTTGATAGGTAGCCCCATCATTCTTGAGACCAAATGGCATAATGGTGTAGCAAAAGGTTCCCCATGGGGTGATGAACGCAATTTTTTCTTGGTGATTTGGTTGTATCCGGCAAACCCGTCGATAAATGACTTGAGAGCATGATTGGCTATGTTGTCCATGATAATGTCAATATTGGGTAGCGGATAATCATCCTTAGGATAAGCTTTGTTTAAATCTTGGTAGTCCATACACATCCGAACCTTCCCTCCTGATTTCGGCACAGGCACTATGTTGGCTAGCCATGTGGGATATTCGATCACACGAATGAAACCCACGTTCAACTGTTTGACCACCTCTTCTTTGACCTTGAGCAACCATTTGGTGCGGAGCTTTCTCAATTTTTGTTTAACTGGCTTGTAATCTGGGATAGTGGGGATCTAATGTTGAGCTATTTCAGGATTAATGTCGGGCATATCATCATAGGACTATGCGAAGACATTCACGAATTCCTTTAGTAATTCTTCGAGTTGTGCACGCTCAGGCTCGTCAAGGGTGGCCCCTATCCTAATCTCGCGCAGTTGGCTACTAGAATCGAGATTAATAACAACAGTCTCTCCTTCATTAACTTTAACGCGGTAATGTTGTTTATTATTAACCTTATTTAGACCAGTTAAGAATTGTTCATTTGTAAAATCATCATCATCAGAAGTTTGATTAGAATCCAAGCAATTAATGTAAGGCACATCAAGATACTCCAAATCTTCGTTTATTTCATTGATAGGAAAAACAACATTGAGAACCTTATCAAAAGACGTCTCGATTACATTTGAACAAGGATAGACAACATAAGAAGAAATAGGGTAAACATTGGGGTTAGGGGAGATTTTCAGAGGTAGAACTGGCAAAGCATGCCAGTTGAGGAGGAGTGTATCAACAGCTTTAATCAAATGGGATATCCATTAATGTAGTGCCTGAATGAACCATGCAGAGTGCCAGCCCTAGTGTCTGTAAGTTGAAGGAATCTTCAAAATAACTTTCCTCAGTCTCTTCAATATCTTTGATGAGCGGTTGTACTCGGTGTTGGACACTTTTGACCCATGGGTAGCTATCTTGGAAAAAGATCTCCATTCAAGGCTTCATCTTCTTGTGTCGGTTGTACTCGGTGTCGGTTACTGTGCCAGTTTTTCTTGAAGCTTGTTTTTCACTCTAATCTTAGAATTATTCCCCTCATTCGGTGGCAACAATCATGTCTTTCCATGTAAAGTCAATGCATTCCATAACTTCAACGGCTTCTTCATACAGGTCTTCCCATTCTGTGGGGATATGTATGGTTGAAGGGACCAAGCACCCTTGTAGCTTCAAAATGTCAAGTAACTGTGGCACCCCGACTAATTAAATACCAGGTAGCTACTCCTTTATTAAATTATTTCAAAATGCCAAGTTGGATCAGTTAATAGCATCACTGTCGAAAACATTTTTATAATTACTAACCACCTAGTATTTAAAAAGTAAGTTGCCAAATTTTTAAGTTAAATCGATTAACATGCAATAAAAGAATAATGAAAGAACAACATAATCCATTCACCATAACGAAGTAATGAAATAACCAACAATTCGTAATAAGTCAGGAGGAAAACTCCTCACAACAATCCCACAACTGAAAATAAAATGACAAGTCTGAATTCTGAATTAATTACATGCCCGAAATCAAAATAACTGAAATAAATGAAATGTCTAAGAGAAATGGGCGACATGCCCTACAACTGATAAAAGCTGGATATAGAATCAAGGTAGATGAGGCGTCTACAAGCAAAGTCATGTAACTTCCACAAACAGCTACAGCTCGTCACCTGAATGAGAAGCCTAAGCATGGTGTCCTTGTGGCTGGGCACCTAAAATGGTTTTTACAAAAATAGATTTGAAAGCAAATGGGTCAGAGCCCGAAAGTGGAAATCATTTTAAAAACAGCAAGTGTTTTAATAACATTAAAACATTAAATGCAAAATACCCGTTAGGACGTGCACTCCCATGGAATTCTCACCTCTCGACTGCATGTGCACTCCTAACGTACCGTACCCATCTATAAGACATCCATATCTAACCAAACTGTAATAAGTTCTAACCCTTACTACTCGATTCCCATATTATATTCTAACGTTATCAATTAAATAGAGGGCTTTACATACACTCGGATTCTCAAATTTGTAATATAATTCACTATCAATTAACCCATTATGTTTTCTCAAAACATTACCATAATTATATTCACAATATTAACATGAAAGTTCCCATTAATTAAATGTATATTATTCACGCCATAAATATACAATAGAATACAAGCACCCCGAGAACTAGCTGCGGTGCACACATACTCTACTATCCATCCCGGTACAGCACGTACATAAGGATTACGCATTCTGAATCTCTCAGGAATCGTTCAGATAACAACATCACAAATAATGGAGGCGAACACAGTCACATCACATGGGTCACGCGCATACCTGTGCTCCCACGATCAGCAGACTTATTAACATCCCAATAAGTCCTTCTCTGACCTATGTTCATCGAGGTAACCAGTCTAAATCCGAGCAACACAAGGATTAGAGGGCCCTAAGCGAACGCGAACCTCCCGTGATAGCAAGCATGGTAGGTATGTCATACACATAAAATCAAGACATATACTAAGTATTCACACATCTTAGTAATCACCATAATATATTGGTGGTACACTTCTCATTCTCGTTCCGACATATAATACTACACAATTTATATGTTCCCGGTTAATATAATAAATTAGGCCGTCAATAGTTCTCGCAACGTAATAGACACTCACGTCCTACTTCATATTTGTCCCTTAGGTTCCAACTACACTTCTAGGTTTGACTCCTCATCATATCACAAACATCCCAAGGGTAACAATAAATCATCAAGGGAATGTTATCTCTACATATACACAAGATTACGGGTCACTCGGGATCAAAACAGGCTAAAAAGCCTAAACTGTCAACTCGTTCGAAGTCTCGTTCGAACGAGACTGTTCGAATGAGAGTCCGTTCGAACGAACTGGGCCTTCTAACGAGATCTCATTCGAACGAAAGTCTTCGAACGAACATCCCTCTCGTTAGAACCCAAACTGTCAACTCGTTAGAAGCTCGTTCGAACGAAGAAAATTCTTATCTTATTTTTCCCAATTTCTTCACTCCTAATCCCACATAAAAATCGTTCCACCATCATTTTAAGGTTCATAATTTGTACTAAACACTCATAGGTCATAATCAAACGTTTATATAGGGCTAACTCATCTTAAACATCATTAAATCTTCAAATCTCTTTATTTATTCCCAATTTACATGAACATGAACCCTAACATTTATACATCATAATTGAACCTACTATAATCCGTTTTTGTTTCATCCAAGATATTATTAACATCAGAATACATACCATTCTACATGCAATTCCTCATCAATATATAAGATTCTATTTCCAATTTAATGGGTTTTTTATTAACTCCCAAGAACAATCAGATTTTTATCAATTCCTACACATGGAAGAAACATTCTCTATAAAAACGAAATTAAATCACTTGCCTTATTTGAATCTCTGAATTTGATGACGAATCTCTAAAGTGTTCTCTCTCTCTCTCAGCAGAATTCCTTCTCTCTCTCTCTCAACAAGCTTTTCTTCTCAAGGTGTTAATGGAGGTGAGGTTGGTTTTGCCAAGTTATAACTTCTCCCGTAGCCCACTTCCTAAATTGGGGTTGGAAAATGGTTTAGTGGGTTAATACTAAGTCAGATTTTAACCCTAATTTTCGTGGGTTTTAATTACCCAATTCCCGAAATTACCAAAATGCCCTTATAAGTTACCGGTATGGACCAAAAATGCCCCGGGACACAAACTTAACCCCCGACTAGTGTTTTCTGACTATTTTGACCCTTCCGGACGCGTTGGCGCACTCAAAACGACCATACGGTTAATAGAACTAAAATTAACTTTTTAATTAAAATAAATATTTCTCTGATGCGACTGTCACACGCGTCTCAATAAAATTTTCCAACTTGCCGTATTTCAATCTCACGACAAATTTCATACTACAATATTCATATATAATCATATATGCACATTATATTCAAATACCAACTCGCATCTCGCTAGTATTTTAATCCGGATTAATTTCCAATTAATACGCATTTAATTTAATTAATCCCATAAATAAATATCACAAAAATACGGGGTATTACATACTCCCCCCCCCCCCCCCCTAATAACTGAATTTCGTACCGAAATTCGGAACTAGAAAGTACCTGGTAAGAACAACTATGGATAACGATCGCGCATCTCATCCTCGCGCTCCCATGTGGACTCCTCAACATTATGATGTCGCCACTGAACACGCACTAACGGGACTATCTTTGACCGCAGTTTCCGCTCACTTCGGTCCAAAATAGCCATCGGCCCCTCCTCGTAGGAGCTATCAGGCTGGAGATCGATGTCCTCCAAAGCAATGTGAGAATGAGCCAAATCGTCTCTAAGATATTTCCTTAGCAAGGAAATATGAAACACATCGTGAATCCGATGCAAATACTCTGGTAACCCAAGCCTATACGCAACCTGTCCAATCCGCTCAATAATAGGAAATGGTCCCACATATCTCGGTGCCAACTTCCCTTTCTTCCCGAAACGCATAATCCCCTTCATAGGAGATACTCTGAGCAAAACTTGGTCCCCCACTTGAAACTCTCTGAAGAACCTCTTCGCATCAGCATAACTCTTCTGCCTGTCCTGAGCTACCCGAATGCGACTCCGAATCAATTCTATCCTTGCCGAAGTATCCTAAATCATCTCTGGCCCTAGTAGTTTGTTGTCCCCTACCTCCAACCAACATGCTGGGGAACGACAAGGTCTACCGTACAACGCCTCAAATGGAGCCATGCTAATGGTGAACTGGTAGGAGTTGTTGTAAGCAAACTCTACCAGTGGAAGATACTGCTCCCATCCACCCCCGAAATCAATGATGCACATTCGTAGCATGTCCTCCAACATCTGGTTCGTACGTTCGATTTGCCCATCGGTCTGCGGGTGATACGCCATACTCAACCACAATTCCGTGCCCATAGCCTCCTGAAAACTCTCCCAAAACCGTGAAAAAATTATCTTGTCTCTGTCAGACACGATATTCAGGGGCACACCATGAAGTCTCACTATCTCTGCAATAAAAAGCTGGGCATACTGTCCCGTAGTATAGTTAGTCCTTACGGGTAGAAATTGAGCGACTTTGGACAACCTGTCCACAATTACCCAAACGGATTCGTGACCCCTCTGTGACGTAGGCAACCCCATGATAAAGTCCATGGAGATGCTCTCCCACATCCACATCGGGACCTTCAATAGCTGTAAAAGTCCTGCCGGTCTCTGATGATCCACTTTTACTAGATGACACGTGGCGCATCTAGAAACAAACACGGCAATATCTCTCTTCATACCGCTCCACCAATACTGTCCCCTCATATATTGGTACATTTTGTCCCCACCGGGATGTACCGCGAACCGTGAGCCCTGCGACTCTTCCATCACCTCATGCTGCAATTCCTCCCCTTCCGAAACTACCAATCTCCTATTGAAGCGCAATCCCCCATTTGAGATAACGGTATAGGACTCGGCTCCCTCTGCTAGTAGTCGGACTATCTTCTCCTGACAGAACGAGTCATTTGCCTGTGCCTTTACCACCTTCGTGACAATCTGCGGTGTAATGGTCATCACAGACATGAACGATCGGGCCACTGCATCCTGGTGTCCCAACTCCTTCCATTTGGCCTTCCACATCCCTGCCACCTCATCTGCTGGCCTATGGCTCAACGCGTCTGCTACCACTTTAGCCTTCCCCGGGTGATACTGGATATCAAACTGACAGTCCTTCACAAACTCAAGCCACCTTCGCTGCCGCATATTCAACTCCTTCTGTGTGAATAGGTACTGTAGGAACTTGTGGTCCATGAACAATCGAAACTTCTCCCCCAAAAGGTAATGTCTCCAAATCCGAAGGGCAAATACCACGGCCGCCAACTCCAAGTCATGAGTGGGTTAATTCCTCTCGTGAGGCTTTAGCTTATGGGAAGCATAAGCTATGGCCTGACTCTCCTGCTATAATACACCTCCAAGTCCTTGTAAGGACGCATCGGTGTAGACTAGATACTCAACTCCCAGTCTCGGTAATGCTAACACAGGTGCTGAGGTCAACTTATCCTTCAACTCATCGAATGCCAATTGACATGCATCGCTCCAGATGAATGGCACACCCTTACGAGTCAGATGTGTCAAAGGACCTGCTATCTTCGAAAACCCCCGAATGAACCTCCTATAGTATCCTGCTA
Organism: Sambucus nigra; assembly: GCA_949130495.1. Taxonomy (NCBI): domain Eukaryota; kingdom Viridiplantae; phylum Streptophyta; class Magnoliopsida; order Dipsacales; family Adoxaceae; genus Sambucus; species Sambucus nigra. The sequence continues at coordinate 53,707,732 of OX422209.1, read as the reverse complement.
GGCCCAAGAAACTACGAATCTCTGTCGGTGTCGTGGGTTGTCCCCACTCCCTCACCGCGGATACTTTCCCCGGATCAACAGATATTCCCCGATCGGAAATAATATGTCCCAAAAACTGGACCTCCTTCAGCCAAAACCCGCATTTTTCATATTTTGCATACAACTCATTCTGACGTAGTGTCTGCAAAACTTGCCTCAAATGCTCGACGTGCTCTTCCTCTGTCTGGGAGTAAACCAGAATATCATCAATGAAGACAATGACAAACTGATCTAGGAAATCCCTAAACACCCTATTCATCAAGTCCATAAACACTGCTGGAGCGTTGGTTAAACCAAAAGGCATAACCCGAAACTCGTAAGAACCATATCTCGTTAAGAACGCAGTCTTCGAGACATCCTCTTCCCTGATACGCAACTGATGGTATCCCGATCTCAAATCAATCTTTGAGAAGAAAGAATCTCCTCTCAACTGGTCGAATAAGTCATCGATTCGAGGCAACGGATACTTATTTCGTATCGTGACCTTATTCAACTCTCGGTAGTCCACACACAATCTCAGTGAACCATCTCTCTTCTTCACGAACAACACAGGGGCACCCCACGGTGAAGTACTCCTCCTTATAAACCCCTGACCCAATAACTGCTCAATCTAATCCCGTAACTCCCTCATCTCAGCTGGAGCCATACGGTACGGTGCGCGTGCTATAGGTCTCGTATATGGTAATTAGTCTATGACAAAGTCTATCTCTCGACTGGGGGGTAATCCAGGTATATCCTGAAATACATCGGCAAACTCTCTAACAACCGAAATCGAATCAAGTGGTATCACCACCTCCTTAGAGGTCTCCTCCTCTATATAGTACAAATGAGTGGACGATCCTCCCTCGGAACGAGGCATCGCCACCAAAAACATCTCCTGCCCGGGAATGGTAAAGATAATACTCCTACTGAAACAGTCAATCATGGCTCGGTAAGCAACAAGCCAATCCATACCAATAATGGCATCATACTCGGTCAACTCTAATACTAACATATCTGCAGGTAATACCAAACTACCAATCTCTACCCCTACTCCCCGGCATATAAAGAAAATAAGTGACCCACTCCCCAATGGTGAGTCTACACACGTCACTGTGCTCTCTGCTGTGGCTAACAACCCTAAGGCTTTCGCAAAATGTGTAGCTATAAAGCAATGTGTTGCCCCCGTATCAAACAAAACCCGACCCATAGTACCATGGATAGGAAACATACCCTCAATCGCGGGTGGCGCCTGCGGAGCTGCTGCCTGGTGGACGTTATAGACACGTCCATACTGTAACTGTCCCTGCTGCACAGGAACTGCTGGAATGGCTGGAAGAGCAAGCACCTGGGCTGGATCTGGGAGGGCTGGTAGAAAAAGTGGCCTCTGTGGCTCATGTCGAGCAACCTGCTGCTGCTGCGGGGCCCTGCCCCTATCAGGACAGTCCTGGCATTTATGGCCAGTCTTGCCACAAACGAAACACTTCCCCGGGAAGTTCCCCCCTCTCTATCCCTGCTGTCCCCGGCCCTGGTTGCCGTTACCATTCCTCCACTGGCCCTGCTGAAACTGCTGTTGACCATTCTGACCCTGCTGGTGCTGATGGCCGTTCGGATCCTGATGGCCCTGCCGAAAACCTCCCTGTCCGTGCCTGAAATTTCCTGACCTGGACCTCTTGTAATCCCCCTGCTGGGTACCCTGATCACCATGCCTCTGCCCCTGAACAGATTGTGCCCCACTGGCACCATTTCCTCTAGTACTGCCCTGATGGCTAGACTCTCCCGATCGCTTGCCCTCAGTCATGTGAAAGCGATGATCCTGACAATGGAGCAATGCAGCGTTAACCACATCAGAATAAGTGGCTAACGAGAGGTTCCCTAACAAGTGCTGACGAATCCTCCATGTCAACCCGTCCGTAAATTTCTGTATCTTCTTTTCCTCCGTCGGTATCTCATCCGGAACAATGTTCAGAAGATCAGTGAATTCGACCTCATACTCGGCCACAGTCTTACCCTCCTGCTTGAGGCTCATCAACTTCCTCCTCATCTCTGTGTGAACAGCCGACGGAAAGTGCTTGCGGTCAAACCGCACCCAGAACTCCTGAATAGTGAGAATATCCCTCTCCTCTACGGTGGTAATAGACTCCCACCACTACAGTGCTGACCCCACTAGCTTAAAAGTAGCTAGTATCTGCTTCTGGACATTTGTGCACTCATACATCCTCAGGTGTTGCTGTATTTCCTTCCTCCACTGACTCGAAACTACCATATCGGAGCTACCTGCGAACTCCGGAGGGTGTGCTTTCTGAAAAGAATCACGTACACGTTCCCAAGCAGACGGAAATGCATGAGCCTGAACTGGCACGGATATCGGCGCATGAGGTGGTGCCTGCTGAACTATAGCTAGTGCGGCATTTACTGTCTGGGCCACAATGGCTGCAACCTCAGCGGCATTCATCGTGCCCTGAACTGGTGCGGGCTGTGGGTCTGGCGTTGCATCCCTAGGAATCCTTTGTGCACGTCGTGGAGGCATCTGAAATAAGAATGAAGTTTATAAGTTCGCAGTTATAAACTTAAAATAGCTGAAGAACGTAGCATAAACAAGAGAATACAACAGTCCTAAAATATAGGGCTCTACATCAAAGAAAGCTCAGCGGAAACATAATAAGTCGTTCAGATCCTAAAGGACACTAGAACCTGATGCTCTGATACCACCTGTGGCACCCTGACTAATTAAATACCGGGTAGCTACTCCTTTATTAAACTATTTCAAAATGCCAAGTTGGTTCAGTTAATAGCATCACTGTCGAAAACATTTTTATAATTACTAACCACCTAGTATTTAAAAAGTAAGTTGCCAAATTTTTAAGTTAAGTCTGATTAACATGCAATAAAAGAATAATGAAAGAACAACATAATCCATTCACCATAACGAAGTAATGAAATAACCAACAATTCGTAATAAGTCCGGAGGAAAACTCCTCACAACAATCCCACAACTGAAAATAAAATGACAAGTCTGAATTCTGAATTAATTACATGCCCGAAATCTGAATAACTGAAATAAATGAAATGTCTAAGAGAAATGGGGGACATGCCCTACAACTGATAAAATCTAGATATAGAATCAAGGTAGATGAGGTGTCTACAAGCAAAGTCATGTAACTTCCACAAACAGCTACAGCTCGTCACCTGAATGAGAAGCCTAAGCATGGTGTCCTTGTGGCTGGGCACCTAAAATGGTTTTTACAAAAATAGATTTGAAAGCAAATGGGTCAGAGCCCGAAAGTGGAAATCATTTTAAAAACAGCAAGTGTTTTAATAACATTAAAACATTAAATGCAAAATACATGTTAGGACGTGCACTCACATGGAATTCTCACCTCTCGACTGCATGTGCACTCCTAACGTACCGTACCCATCTATAAGACATCCATATCTAACAAAACTGTAATAAGTTCTAACCCTTACTACTCGATTCCCATATTATATTCTAACGTTATCAATTAAATAGAGGGCTTTACATACACTCGGATTCTCAAATTTGAAATATAATTCACTATCAATTAACCCGTTATGTTTTCTCAAAACATTACCATAATTATATTCACAATATTAACATGAAAGATCCCATTAATTAAATGTATATTATTCACGCCATAAATATACAATAGAATACAAGCACCCCGAGAACTAGCTGCGGTGCACACATACTCTGCTATCCATCCCGATACATCACGTACATAAGGATTACGCATTCCGAATCTCTCAGGGATCGTTCAGATAACAACATCAAAAATAATGGAGGCGAACACAGTCACATCACATGGGTCATGCACATACCTACGCTCCCACGATCAGCAGACTTATTAAAATCCCAATAAGTCCTTCTCTGACCTATGTTCATCGAGGTAACCAGTCTAAATTCGGGCAACACAAGGATTAGAGGGCCCTAAGCGAACGCGAACCTCCCGTGATAGCAAGCATGGTAGGTATGTCATACACATAAAATCAAGACATATACTAAGTATTCACACATCTTAGTAATCACCATAATATATTGGTGGTGCACTTCTCATTCTCGTTCCGACATATAATACTACACAATTTATATGTTCCCGGTTAATATAATAAATTAGGTCGTCAATAGTTCTCGCAACGTAATAGACACTCACGTCCTACTTCATATTTCTCCCTTAGGTTCCAACTACACTTCTAGGTTTGACTCCTCATCATATCCCAAACATCCCAAGGGTAATAATAAATCAACAAGGGAATGTTATCTCTACATATACACAAGGTTACGGGACACTCGAGAGCAAAACAGGCTAAAAAGCCTAAACTGTCAACTCGTTCGAAGTCTCGTTCGAACGATACTGTTCGAACGAAAGTTCGTTCGAACGAACTAGGCCTTATAACGAGATCTCGTTCAAACGAAAGTCTTCGAATGAACATCCCTCTCGTTAGAACCCAAACTGTCAACTCGTTAGAAGCTCGTTCGAACGACCTGGGCAGGTCTTCTAACGAGTGACCAGATTCGAGCCCAGAAAATTCCTATCTCGTTTTTTCCAATTTCTTCACTCCTAATCCCACATAAAAATCGTTCCAACATCATTTTAAGGTTCATAATTCGTACTAAACACTCATAGGTCATAATTAAACGTTTATATAGGGCTAACTCATCTTAAACATCATCAAATCTTCAAATCTCTTTATTTATTCCCAATTTACATGAACATGAACCCTAACATTTATACATCATAATTGAACCTACTATAATCCGTTTTTGTTTCATCCAAGATATTATTAACATCATAATAATCGCCTACATACCATTCTACATGCAATTCCTCGTCAATATGTAAGATTCTATTTCCAATTTAATGGGTTTTTTATTAACTCCCAAGAACAATCAGATTTTTATCAATTCCTACACATGGAAGAAACATTCTCTATAAAAACGAAATTAAATCACTTGCCTTATTTGAATCTCTAAATTTGATGACGAATCTCTGAAGTGTTCTCTCTCTCTCTCTCAGCAGAATTCCTTCTCTCTCTCTCAACAAGCTTTTCTTCTCAAGGTGTTAATGGAGGTGAGGTTGGTTTTGCCAAGTTATAACTTCTCTCGTAGCCCACTTCCTAAATTGGGGTTGGAAAATGGCTTAGTGGGTTAATACTAAGTCAGATTTTAACCCTAATTTTCGTGGGTTTTAATTACCCAATTCCCGAAATTACCAAAATGCCCTTATAAGTTACCGGTATGGCCCAAAAATGCCCCGGGACCCAAACTTAACCCCCGACTAGTGTTTTCTGACTATTTCGATCCTTCCGGACGCGTTGGCGCACTCAAAACGACCATATGGTTAATAGAACTAAAATTCACTTTTTAATTAAAATAAATATTTCTCTGACGCAACTGTCACACGCGTCTCAATAAAATTTTCCAACTTGCCGTATTTCAATCTCACGACAAATTTCATACTACAATATTCATATATAATCATATATGCACATTATATTCAAATACCAACTCGTATCTCGCTAGTATTTTAATCCGGATTAATTTCCAATTAATACGCATTTAATTTAATTAATCCCATAAATAAATATCACAAAAATACGGGGTATTACAGTAACCCGATAATACTACAAATGCTGTTGGTTTTTTCTAATAATTCGACCATAATCTGGACAACATCATCTAGTCTGACTTCATCGGTTGGTACCACCCACTTGTCTGAATCTCGAGCCCGTTTCCATGCTTCCAAGAACAGTGTACTAAACCTTTGGCAATCGATGACCATCTGTGAGGGCAATTTCAGCCCGAACTCTAGGAGTTGGTTTAACACCTCTGATAATTCCCTATTTTCATTTTCCGAACGGGTACGGACAGCGATGCATGCTCTGGTAAGGAGTGACAGTGGCTGATCAGCGAGGCTAGCAGGGTGTAGGATGAAATATGGGTAAATTTGAAGAGGTCTAGGAGAGTATATGGGTGCGATTTGAGTTGAGGGATCGAAATATGGTTTTTCTTCTAAGAAGATAGCATTGGTATGATTTGGGAGTGGATTGTGAGTAGTGTTTGGCTTAGGATTGGTTGGTGGGGCGATGGTACCCCGGTCAATGAGATCTTGGATTATGTTTCGGAGATGAAAGCATTGGTCGGTGGTATGGCCAGCAGTTTGGTTAAAGGTGCAATGAGCATCGGCCTTGAAGTTTCTTGGGAGTGGATTTAGCAATGGACGGGGATCCAAGGGTTTGATGAGGTTTCGGCTTAACAGGGCTTTGTAAACTTTGGAGAGGGGAGAATGGATCTCAGTGTATTCCCTTCGGATGGGGGCAGGGCGGCTTTCTGGTGCCCATGATGTGGTTGGTTAAGAGATGTTGTTAATGGTTGAGATTGTAGCACTGGCAGGCTTGTCATACTTTCTAGGGGTGAACTGTCCGGACACCTTCTTCGATTCAACCTATGTTTTAACAAGGATTTCCTCGATTTCTAATCCTGCCTCTCTGAGAGCTGGAAAGTGGGGATAGTATTGTCCTCCCATCGTCGCTCAGATATGGGGCAAGAAGTTCTTCTTCACTATGTTGATCCGTTCTTCCATAGATGGTCGATTGGTCATGGAAGCTTCATGTTCCCTCCATCGGGTTATGAAGTTACTGACTGATTCCCCATGGTTCTGTTTGAGCAGCTCTAAATCACAACGGGTGACCTCGAGCTCTTCTTTGTATTTATACTGCGATATGAATTCTTGGGATACATCCTCCCAACTACGAATTCTGGATTCTTCGAGAGACAAAAACCATCGGAGGGAACTATCCTTCAAAGTTTGTTGAAATAATTGGTCCATCACTTCTTCAGAAGCCCCTAGTAGAGTCATGGAACGATGATAACTGCGAAGATGAACAATAAGGGGTCCACTCCCTCTGAACTTCTCGATATTTGGCATCTTGAACTTCTCAGGTAACCTTGCTTTAGGATAAGGAGACATGCGGGTGTATTCTATATAATTCCCAGATATTCTGACTTGGTCGAACTTCTTAGTGAGCATCTTGAGATCCTTTTTGACTTTATTCAACTCCTCCTCTTTTGGATCAATGACCATAGGCAGGTTATCCACATGCTGGGCAATGTTTGGCATCGGAAGCTAGGCAGGCGATGGCCCATTGATAGGAAGGGCACGTGGAACCTTTTGATATTCTTCAGGAAGCCAAATAGGCTCGGGTGGACCCATAGCACGAGGTAATAGGGCCTCGATCTCTTAAGGAATAGGAACCTGGTTTCGTTGCATCTCTCGGACCTCAGTTTGGAGGTTGTCAATCTTGGACACGAGCTGAGCTAGGACTGCCGTCAAATTCGGCTGCATGACTGGTACTTGATCTGTATTCTCCATATAAAGTGGATGGATTCCGGACTAGGAATAAGTAGTAGAGGAACGGATAAAACTCCGGGGTGATTTGACTGAAGACCGAAGCCAATAGGGAGCAAGGCCAAGGGCTTTCGATTGACCTGAGAAGGCGTAGAATGGGATTTATTTTTGAGAAAAAAGGAAGAGACTATTTTTGGATTTTTGATAAAGAAGGGAGAAATTTTTTTAGAGACGGATTTCAGCATGATTATTACGATTATTATATTCTCACTTATATTTAATTCTCCTAAATGCAATGTCGGACGGGACCCAAGCCTAAAAAAGTTGGGTTTTTAATATATGAAAAGCTACGTTTGGACTTGTAACCAGGATCACGGACTGGGTCCCGTTTTAAAAATGCACAAAAATTTGGGTGGCAGGTCGACCCGGAATTTTGGCATAGTTTTGGGTTGAAACCGCCAATCTAAAGTGCGTGTTCTAGGTTTGACACCTATATGCGGGTATGAAGTTAGTTGGGAGAATCAGAATGGGTTCCCCCCTTTGGCGTGACTTTCACAATATTCGTCTTGCTCTTGCGGGCAATCAGTATGTGTGGACAAGCCATTTAATATACCTGAGTGTACGTGAATTGCCTCACTATATACCTCGTGGGGATGGTACGTGTGATAGCGAATTCGATAAACTCAGCGTATGTGAATGAATTCCCTATGATATACATCCCATCATGATTTCGGTCAAGCGGTACGATGCGGGGGAACCATTCGATATACGTCGAAGGTACTTAGCCAATGGAAAGTGAGAGTCATATCGCTTAGGCAAATTGCGCCCTACTGGAGCAGTGCCCATCATGAAGTGACCCTCCAATTACTGGGTAAAATTTGGTAAATAACAATGCTATTTGGCGATGTTGCATGAATCATGCATGATTCTCTTAGTAGTACCTTATGATGAGAATGCTTTGCTTGATTATGCCAAATAATCAGCAAAGTACAAGTACGAAAGGTACACCAAGTATGGATGGGTGATACGTGCAACATGCGGATATATGTGATCCTAGGTGCACGTGGTGTGAAGTGTACATGGAGAATTTTTTACAAGTGTGTGAACAGAAACATAAGCATGGGACACACATGGAAAAGGGGAAACATTAAGATATGGGGAAACTATAAGAAAATATAACATCCATGTAAATAGAGTCAAGCCCTCAAAACATATCATATTATTCCCAGCAGAGTCGCCACTATGGCCATCCCCGATCCTCGCCCGCGGGCGAGCGCATGAAGGGAGGATCCTCGGGTCCCGCGTATCCCTCTCGAGAGCGCTTCGGCCAGTGTCGTTTGAGTTAAGGTTTAAAACTGTAGAGAGATTTAGAGTCGCCAGTCTATTTTACTCAAAATAGATAAAAGAAAAAGGGGAAGCCATCCCGAAGGATGGCATCCAAATACATACTGGTGCATACGAAACCAAAATGATTCGAGAAGGGTTCAGAGGCTAAGTTACGAAATGGGAAGGTGTTAAGCACCCATTCCGCCCTTTCGGTCTCTCATGGATATTTGCTATTTTCCTTTATTTTCCCCGTGATATGTGTGCATGTGTATATATATAGTGGAGATAGGAATCCTTGACTTGTATCATGGAAGAGATAAAGTGAGTCATCCGTAGGAAGGTACACAAGATAATATTAGAAAATAAGATTTACGCGATTACCCTTACGTTGATCGTTATAATGAAACGATAACGCATATGGAGTAATACGTTACAAGTATATATAATATAAGAAAATTGGATTTAGAGAAGATAAAAAATGAGAGAGAAAGTGAGAATAGGACTCGACTCTCGAGTTTTACCCCGAGACGCCTACGTAGCCTATAAATGCATTAAAGTCCACGTAGTTCGCATACAAAACGAGGGGTGGGGTTTATCCCATAAATCCAAATGGGGGATCTCTTATTTGTGAGTGTGTGTGTGTGTAGAAAAAGTGTTTTAGTTGTGAGAAAAGTGTGAGAAAAGTATGAGAATCCCTATTTGGAATTTATGAGCAAACCCTCTCTTTCTTATTTTTTTGGGTTTTATTTATATGAAAATAGGAGATGTGAAATAATACTAAATAAAAAGTATATTAGGATATGTGAGATGATATAATAAAAGTGCTAAGTAATAAAACAAGTTATTGATAATTTAAGAGAATTTGAAGAGAAAGTTGAGAAAGTTGGACCTTCTTGAAGATCTTGAGCTTGATCTTGAATGTTAAAGAGCAGCCCTTGCACTTGGATGATGATGAAGAGTGGCATATTCACCAAGTTCAATGAAAAGGATGATGAAAAGTGGAAGTTAGAAAGGGATTTGGATGTTGAAATCGCGCTGTCTTCGAGAGAGGATTTTAGGATTCGCTGAGAGCGATTTTTATCAGATCTGGGCTCCCCTTGAAAATAAGGTAAAGGACTCTTTTTATAGGACCAGGTCACTACCGATCGGCATAGACCTAGTCCTACCTATCGGCAGGTGCCGATAGGCAGGGTCTGGAACCTGCCATTTGACAGTGTGTTTCAGTCCTTTTCAGAAATTTGGCTGCCGAGGGCAAATCGTTGGTCAAAATCACGTACAGGGAAGACCATTGGAAAGGTAATTCAGAGACCTTTGAAAGTCCTTTGGACCGCTCCTGGGTTTGGGAGTTGACTTTGGGTCAAATATGGCTCGGAAGCGTTTGTCGATCCATGGGACGGGGAATCGTTCGGACGCAAACGGATCGTTAGTCCACATGGTAGGTCCGAATCGCACACAGGGTAGACCGTTGGAAAGGTTAGGAGATTTACTTCGACATTCCAAAGAGTTTGACCTGGTTTGTGGAGTTGACTTTGGTCAACCGGGCCCTGGAAGCCTTCGGTGACCTCTTGGAGTCAAACGGATCGTTCGTCCGCATGGTAAGTCGGAATTACGCATGGAGTGGACCATTGGAAAGGGGTTTTAGTGCCCTTCGAAGATTCATTCAGTCTCGATTGAGCTAAAGAGTTGACTTTGGTCAAACAGAGCCTGAGAGCGCCCGGTGGCCTCTAGATCAAGTTTCGGACATAAATGGATCGTTCATCCGCATGGTAAGTCAAAATTACGCACGGGGCATACCATTGGAAACCAAAATTCAGTGCCCTTCGAAGATTGATTTAGCCTCGATCGAGCTGAAGAGTTTAACTTTTTTGTCAAACAGAGCCTGAGAGTGCCCGATGGCTTCTAGGTCAGTACTCGGGAATGACCTGGGTTTGTAGTGATGAAGGGAGGTACTAGGGACCTAAGAAGAGTTAGGGGGCAATAGAATGGGGTGTCTACAGCTATATTACCCGAATCGATCCCGAATCGATTCGCCTAAAACAGGTCTAAATCTTCTTCTCAGATCAACAAACGAAAAACGTTGTAACTTCTTTGTTATAAATCGGAATTAGGCGCGGTCAGAGGCTTTACGAAGCTAACTCAGAGGAATAAAACTTTCATAAATAGATTGGGCCAGAAACCTAACTAATATAATAAATAAAATTCCCTTGAATGTGCCCTCTATGAAGAAAGTTTCTCAAAATGCGATCAAATTTCACACTAAGCACTTTAACACCTACAAAAATCAATTATACCTCGCAAAGAATATAAACATACATAAAAGATGTTGTATATTTAATGAGACTAAAGTAGGAATGAAGGTACCCGAGGGGATAAAAAGCAAAAGTAAAAAGGATAAATAAATGCAATATTCGAGACGAATCAAAATGGCGTTGTTACCGGGAAGCGATTCATTCTAGGATTTTTTTGTTTTAATACTTTGTGTATATATTATATAATTATGTTTACTTACTTTCTGAGTTGTACTAGATTGTTTTGAGAAACTTGAAATTTCAGTGCTTATCGTGTATTTGAATTGCCCACTTTGAAATGTATAACTTTAACCCCTTAGATAATTTTAATTGTTTTAGTAATGGTTCTCAAAGTTACACTCCTAAGACTATGAGTGAATGCCTACAAATTCTTCAAGATGAAAGAATTGAACTTAAAATTTAAGAATTTATATATAATCACGCATCACCTTGGAAATAAACTTTGCGAAATGGGGAATCCTCTAATTATGACCAAACCTCCCAAGAGAATGTTATGTCTTCTAGTTATTTTGACCTGGAGTTAGCAAATATTGAATTGAATGACCAATTTGAGAGTTTTAATACTCGATCTTTAGAAATAAACTCCCAAGTCGATGAAATGATCTCTTCTTTCGCAAGCTTGGTTGAGGTTGAAACTTGCATTTCACGTCTACCCTTTTTAGAAGAATAAATCATTGAGAGTGATCCAAGAACTGTCTAATTTCAACCTCTTATCAATATTTCAAATTCTGTTGAGGTTGAAGGTCCTTCATTTCCTTGGTTTCTCACTATTATCTAACCATTAAATCTATCATAAGAATCGAATGAAAGTCTTGAGGACTTTGGCCTGATTCTTAAACGGGAATGTTACTTTAAGATGCTTCATCTTATGGACTATTCACTTGCACTTGCCCCACATCCCATTCCAATTAATAAATCATTTGGATATGATTTTGATTTTTTTGGAACCGATTTGGTCTTGTCCCTCAATTTATCCAAACCCCACAAATGGAATTCCTATTTTTCGGAAAGTGTGTAATCAAAATAGGGTACATCGATTATCCCACAAAATTAAGTCTTTTTTGGGGTGGATCCTCAAAAATTTATACTTCTTGTGTATAGTTAGTTAGAAGTATAAATTGTAGGTTTTACATGGTTAGTTTGATTTTTCTTTCTACTTATACTCTAGTGTAATTAATTTAAGTTTTTTTTTTTGTTATGCTTGGTGCTAATATGTTTTGTAGAGTCTTTGGACTTCTGTTATCCAAGGATCGTTCAATTTTGGGTAAAATATTTTATTTACTCTCTTTATATTGTGTTCTTGATTCTCATTGAGGGAAATGAAACTTTAAGTTAGGTGGGATGGGATATTCTTCCCATTCATTCTTTAGTTTCATTAATTTGATCACATGTTCATTCCAAGCATGCCTTTGCTGAAAAATTAAAAATTTCAAAAACATTTTCTTTCTTTTTTCTCCTTTGTTGAACGCTTTGCCTTTATTTTTGCTGATAAATTTCAATAAATGACCAATCCAATAGATAATTCAATGATGCATGTTATCTATTTTAGAAGTTATTAGACTTTAGTCCTCAAATTATTAATATTATGAGAAACTTCTTGAATTGATCTTTAAACCCATGAACTTGAATTTTTCTTGTTTAATTGATTTGGTTTGAGGCCTTTATAACTTGGTAACCTTTTATTATATTGTATATACTTACACTAAGTGATCTTTGGGGTTTCCTTCATTTGTGAGTGTTTATGCATTACTCTTTCCTCCTCAAACACGTTAAATTTGTTGGTAATCTCACTATGCTTTCATTGATCGTTCATTAATTAAGTTTATATGAAATGTGTTACTTAATCATGATTTTCAAAGTTATTTTGATTCAAGAATTGCATAAACATTAGGAAAGGATCATAGGCCCTCTTCGATATATCATCAATATTTACCTTGACCTTACCTTAAATGTTTCCCCTCCTCAACCCATTTAAGCCCAAATATAGCCTATCATTTCATAACATAAAATCACATAACCAACTCCAAATTGGAGTTATAAACCATAAATATTACTATTGATACCTTTGTTTGGAATGATACTGGAGATTGAATTATGTTCTTATTATGTGGTTGCAAATAAGCATGTTAGAGTGTGAGAGAAAATAAAGAAGTGAAAATAAAAGAGAAAATAAAATAAAAGAAAAAGAAAAGAAAAAGAAAGGAAAAAGAAAGGAAAATGAAGAAAACAAAAGAAAGAGAAACTATTTCCATTTTGTAAATAGTGTTCAATAATGTTTGTCACTTTTCATTATTATATTCAATGCTTGTTATGGAAATAAGATTTCAATTTTGAAATTGCCCATAATTTCCCATTATCCCAAGTGTTTCATGCCCAAACACCTTTGAATCTATATATATCCCCTTCTTTCATTACCTCATCCCTAACCCTACATTACAACCCTATAAAAGTCCCATGTGATCCTAAAGTGAGTGTCATTCAAAAGTCATAATAATTGCGATAATCTACGAAAATGCATTTCACCTCATTTAATGATGATGTCCTTTCATTGAGATTACATATTTTTCATTTTATATGTAGCGTTCTTCAATTGATGAAATGTTCGCGGCATAGTTTCCATTTCCATTTACTCTTTATGACCGCATGTACTGTGTATTAACTCTCCTTCTTAGTGATTTCACTTGTTAAGTGTAATATCCAGAGAGGATTGAATATCAAGAACGATTTAATGTTTATTATTTAGTTTATAAAAGTTTTGCCAACTCAAATTATTTCCATGTGCTCGCTTTTCCTCCTACTCTTAAGGTTTTAATTGTGATTAAAGTTATTCTACAATGTTAATAACTATAGAATTTTGTGTGATTTCATTCACTTTGCTAATAAAATGTTGAAATCAGTTTCTTTATCGTTGAGCTTGTCTTTTTGCTTGATTGGGCATATTTTGAGGAAACTTTAATATTTGTGGGTTTCATCCCTGAAAACCCTCACGAGATAACACTCGTCCACTAGGGTAACCTAGGGGTTTAACGACTTATTACCTATGCTAAATGCAATCGTTCACCCGTAAAAGTGACATTTATCTCCTTTGTACATATCCCCTCTCTTGTAGTTTGTTTGTAGTCTTGTTTCTTTTCATTTCATTGTTAGGGAATAATAATATGTAAGTTAGGGAGTGTGATTCGTCTCAAATATTGCATTTATTTACCCTTTTTACTTATGCATTTTAGCCCCCTCAGGAACCTTAATTCCTACCTTTGTGATCATTAACTAGACAACCTCTTTTATGTATGTTTATATATTTTGCGAGGTATAATTGAGCTTTTACAGGTGTTAAAGTGCTTAGCGTGAAGTTTAATCGCATTTCGGAAAAGTTTTATCATAAAGGGCATATTAAAGGTCATTTTGGTCATTTTATTATTTGAGTTTCTGGCCCAATACTTATAAAAGTTTTCTCTAAATTAGCTTCGCATAGCCTATGACCGCGCCTAATGTTAATTTATAACGAAGAAGTTATGGCGTTTCTCGTATGTTAATCTGAGATGAAGATTGAGACTTGTCTTAGGCAAATCGATTCGACCATTTTGGGTAAATCGATTGGGGTACTGTAGCACTCCAAAAATATCTATTTTTGGGTGGGTTTTTCTTGGGTGTATATGGGAAAACATTCTCTTAACTTGGGGGATTCATATTAGATCAAATTGCATTAGTTTAGTTAGGGGTTTGTTTGGTTTTGAGAGCTCTTCTTCCCTCTCCCTCTTTGGGTTCCATATTTCTTTTATGTAAGTAATACTATTCATCATTTTCTTCATTTCTTTATAGCTTTTTAATTTTATTTCTTGCTTTGTAATCTAACCATGTTCTAGTATAACTTCTTTTTATTCATTAATTTGTTATTTGCCTTCATTAATTTGTTGTAATAATTGTTTTAATCATGTGTACTAGCTAGTTTTAAGGCTATGATCATTTTCTCACCATTGATGGGTTCTTGAGCTCAAAATCTAGGTTTTGGTTTGAAACACTTTTAATTGAAACCTTGTGTATTAATGTTGGAATATTAGGCTTTTAACTTCATTTTCATGCAACGGTAGTGTTTATAAAGATATTGCGACATTAATCCATTTGTGACCATTTTTTATTGAAAGTTTAATCTTTCAATGTTGAATTAAATATCTTCATGTTTGATTTTTATAGTTAATTGAATATACTAGGTTAATTGTTTTCGAACCAAACTCCTTATTACGCATTATTAGCCCATGGTGGGGAAATGATCCTAATATCATTTTTGTAATTTAATTTAGTTTACTTATTTCCTACTATTAAATATATTCTCACCATGTCATCTTTTCTTTTCCCGCTTTTCTAAGTGTTAAACCAATTTAATCCTAAATACCGTTTCCCGTGGATTCGATCCCTACTTGCCGCTACACTTTCATATATAGTGTGCAAAGTTTTTGTATTTTTTCGTATAGGGCGTAAATACCTAATGACATATTTTACATATGAAGTTTACACCTCATTAAAAATGGTAAGTCCACTACAATTGTTGGCAATGGCTCCCCTTTGCCAGTCACACACATTTGGCACGCTACCTCAGACTCTACAGATGGGAAGATACCTTTACGAGCTATATTAGTTGTACCAAATTAATACAAAAAATCTCCTTTTAGTTAGTTAGTTCACTAAAGATAACTGATGTGTCTTTGAATATTCATCTTCTGATTTTAAGATAAAAGACAGGAAAACGGGGAGAATTCTAGCCATGTGAAGCAATCAAGATATTCTCTATGTGGGAACACTAGGCCCCCAATTTTAAATTTCTACAAAAAGATAATTATTTTTTTAAATATGCGAAAGCGAGATGGTTCAATTAAACACACAAATGACAAATTTGAATTTCTTTTCAAATTAAAATTAAACCAAGTGAAATTGGATTAAACACACACTTATGTTAATTTCGCTTAAACCAATTTAATACAAGTCCTAGAAATTTGCCTAAGTCATATTTTCAATATAACCAAATTAGGCCAAACCAATTTAATCAAATTAAGTGATGACTTGAATTAAATTAACATAAACATAACCAAACTAATTTAGCACCAAATTAAGCAAGAGTAGTGAATTAAACCATATTTATCTTTTAGTCCTAAGCATGCGTTCTAGGTGATTTTGTAAGATAAAATAAATTCATAACACACTACGCCGCGATGTACGAGGAAAACCCACAATGGGAAAAACCTCGGACGGCCCTAGCCATAAGTCCACTAAGTATGGTATTTTACAAGTACAAGCAAAAAGACTTACAACACACGACTTGACTCCCTTCAAGCCCCGATGCTCCTTCTTGTACCGACCTCCGCTTAGTTGACAATCCTGAACTCCACCGAAACCTTGGAATCCACCAATGAGGCTCTAGGAAAAATCGTCAACCGCATATGATGCCTTTCACCATATGAGAATGCTGCAGCCCAAACAAACTTCTTCTTCTTTGAGGGATGTAGAAGGAAACTCAAATGAAGTATTCAAATGGTTGAGTAAAAAATCGGTGCCAAAACTCCAAGAAAAGTTAATATATATTGAAACTTAGATTAAAACAGAAATTGGGTGTAACAAAAGTGTTTAACGATTTTTTCTTGAAAACAAAAACACTTAAAATAAGAACTTTTGAATTTGAATTTGAAGCTCTCTACAACTCTCTCTAGGAGATGAAAAGTTATGAAAACGTTAATTCAAAAATGTTGGTTCCCGCACTAAGTAGCTCTGTCAAAAGATAGTAGGGAAAAGAAGTGGAAAAAGTGGAAAAATAGTCAAAAACGCCCAAAATAACTGTTCCCGCCAATTTTCGTTCGAATGACTTTTCGTTTAAACGGTTTTACTAATAAGGTTCCAGAATGAAAAAAGGAAGATCGTCAAACATCTCGTTCGAACGACCTGGCAATCTCGTTCGAACAAGCTTCTAGTGTGGTTCGAACGACAACTCAGAAAAATGAAATATTAAGTATTAAGCCCAAAACTTTTTATAAAAAGTTCTAAAAATTATTTTCTTAGTAAAACAAAGTCGTTCAAATTAATTTATAAAAATTATAAATTACACCCAATAAATTGTCAAGCTCTTATATATATATATAAATTGCATGCATACCTCAGGAGCATTGGAACATTATTGATGACGTAGAAACGAGGCACACTAAACCGGCATTTGAGGAAGCTTTAAACTCTTGGCCGCTACGTCTTCAACTTTAGCATGTCATATACTTGAAGGATGGTCAAGAACTCTATCCTATGACTCAAATGCTTTTGTTCGGAATTGAGCCAAAACTACAAAGGACTCAATTGGAAGTTTGTGTCCTTATAAATCTCCCCCTTTGGCTATTCCGGGACAAAAACCAACAAAAATCCTAAAGGGCCGTCAAGCTCTACTAAACTAAAAAAATCCCACCCGAAATAATATTGCAAAAGCTTGACTCAAAACAACCCAAGGATCAATATCTTTGTCGGCGAAGAAAGTTCCCATTTAGAAGAATTCTTGCACACTTAAGAAAACTATCAAACGCATAGGGAATATCAAGAATATTAAATGCAATTAAGATAAATACTCGTCCTAAATTAATTATACCATTTATCAACTATGATCAACCTAAGAAGATAGCGCTCTCCCCCTAAGTAAAATCTCCCAAACTTAAATACGATTACAATAGGATTAGATACCATTTCTCCCCCTATCATTCTCTCCCTTTTTGTTCAGGAATATACAAAGGCTAAAGAATAAAAAAAAATTAACTTCTCTCCCCAATTAAAGCATATACACCCCTTCAACTAAACAAGGGATAAATAAAATGGGATAACAAGCTAAACATGCAAATGTGCATAAAGTGATGAGAACATTAAAGCACATGGGCAACACAATCATAACTAATCCAACAAATAATAATGGATACCATCTAAGATGCAAGAAAATGATACCAATATGATACATAAAGTATTAAGAATGTGATATCAACAAAGAATGCAACAAGATAGATACCAATTATGAATTGAAGCATAGATGGACTAGAAATCAAGGCAAAGACAAAAAATATATATCATATATATACATAGACTAAATATACCAATAATGCATATGCACATATATATAGATATAAACACACAAATGACACAAAATAAGATAAGCTTTTCACACTCGTATGGCAAAAATGTGTCATATGGAAATGGAAGTATTGGGGTGTGAACTAGCAATAATTAAATTTAGACCCAATCACGGAGTTCTCAATTGATTGCAAACTTCATCACATTTGAATATAACCTCTTGTAACAATATAAATTGAACTCAATGAACAAACATACACAATGCATACAAGCCTAGTATAGTGATGATTCTACAAACCAATTGAGTCATGACATTGAAAGTACAACTAGGATAAACGGACATTGTGCAAACCGTTGATATACCATCCAATCTTCCTCAATAAGCATATATATTTGAATGAATATATCAAACAAAAATAGGCCTTGAGAATTATTTTTCGTTTTAATGCCATAATTCTATTTTTAGGCCTTTGGACCACGTATTTCTTTTAGGTCCAAACAAACGGTGGCTTATTATTCGAAAAGGATAATAATTCCTTTTGGAGCGCTTCCCTATGCACATTTATACATATTATTTTTTATATTTCAAAAAAATCTCACGTGCAACGGATTTTGACATGCACAAGTCCTCCTAGGTCACAAATATGTAGATGACAAGATTGGTAGGATATCACCTCACAAAGCTCAAATATAACATATGAAGTTAATATTTCAAAAGAGCTCGTGAATGTGTGAATTGAGGCATATAAAAATAGAATTCATTTAAGCAACACAAAATTCAACTACTCCATGTAAGCATGGTAAAGAACATAATAAGGATTGGCAATCTAAAACAAAAATTCTAGCCACATGGGAGCGAAAAAGATGGGATTCTAACACAAGTTATGCCACATAAAGTGTGTCAAACTAAAATACACACAAAATAAAAATCTTTTTGAGTTTTTAAAAATTTTAAACCAAACAACAAAAATATTTACTCAAAAGACACACAAAAATCATTTGTATTTTTCATTAAGCATAAATTACGAAAAGGGTAAAACACAAATGATAAACAAAAATCTTTTTGTATTTTTTCATTTAATGCAAAAAAAATGAAGGAAATATAATACAGAAGATAAACAAAAATCATTATTCTAGCATGTGATTAAGCATGAAGCATAGACTAGAAAATGATTAAACAAGCATACAATTAGCATGGGTGATATAGCACGAAGCACAAAAGCTAAAGTATGCAAATAAAACTAACACATTCAACCTTTAGATTTTGCAAGGGAGGAAGCATGTGAAAGTAAATGAGAATCAAATACCCTATGTTGTAAAGCTACCAAGTCGGATATCCTAACCCAAATTAATGATGAATGCCGATCTCGAGGTGTAGGAATCTTGGCTACCTCGGTTGCCTTACATTGGGTTTTTCCAGGACCTCGTTTAAGATCAAAATAAAATTTCCTAAGATGACCTTTTCAAGTACAATGTGCACAAGAAAAGACACGTCGAAAATTGGTACCTAAGGATTGATCTCTAAAGGCATTCCTAGGTGATTCTCCTAAAACATGGGTTTTGGCTTTATGATTAGATTCATTACAAGTATCGAAGCCTAAACCACAAGTGTTATTTTTTATTTGGACCGTTCCTAATATTTTATCTAATTTCTCCGAATGACACTCCAAATCAAATTTGACTTTACTAGAGTCTTTTAATTTATTTTGTAATTCTAAAATGTTAGACTCTAATAAAATATTGCGCTTTTTAAATGTGAGAAGTTCCTTTTTTAAGGATTCCATTAAACCCTTAAGGCTATCTCTCTCGCCTTCTAAATATTCAATCTTCTCACGAATAGCTCTCTCACGTGTCCTAAGGTCTTCAACCAACACACTATCATAGAGACCTTGACACTCTCTCTTAAACTCGCTTCTAAGTTCAAATTTTCTCTTTTTAATTTAATAGATTCTTCATAAATTTTTTGAAAAGCATTTTGAAGTTCACTCACATCAACCTCATTTTCATTTTCACTCTCTCTTTCTTCTCCACTCTCACTACCATAACAAACAAGGGAATCATAAACTTTGACCTTGGAAGTGTCATGTGCTAAAATTTCATCAATAGACGAGTTCTCACTATCACTCACATGACTAGCTATAAAAGTCACAAAGTTGGGCTTAATGGGGGAATCGGGTCCCTTTTCATTATCACTATCATTAAGGGTTGCATTAAAAGAAATTGGTTGCTTACCCTCTCTCCTTAATTTAGTGGGACACTCTTTTTCCCTATGGCCATACCCTTCACAACCATAACACCTATTTGATTCGTCCCTATTTAAATTTTTATTAATAGTTTTAGGGATCTTTTCGGCTTTGTCATGTGTATATTTTTCAAATTTCTTAAAATCATTTTTAAATTTATCTTTGTTAAATTTAAGAAAATTTTGATACTTTTTAGTAAACATAGCCCTATTTTCCGAGTCACTATCACTTTCACTCTATACTACTCGTTTTTCCTCCTTTTGGGCTTTCAAAGAAACACACTTATCTATTTTCTTTTCAGTTTTAGAGGGAAACATGTCCAGTTCATAGGTTTGTAAATAACATACGAGCTCTTCTAATTTCATGGAGGCTAAAGTGGGTAAAGAATTTAACACGGTCACTTTTGGAATAAATCTATCGGGTAGGGACCTTAAAATTTTCTTTACTACTCGGTTGTCGGGTATTTTCTCTACCAAGTTAAAAGATGAATTAACAATATCAGAAAGTCTAGCATAAAATTCATCAAAAGTTTCTTTTTCATTCATTTTGATGGTTTCAAATTGAGTGGTGAGGTTTTTTGAGTTTCAAAGCATTAACGACACTAGTACCTTCATGAGGGAGTTGTAAAATATCCCAAGCTTCTTTAGCAGTTTCACACGTCATAATACGATGAAATTCATCCGGTGTGACCGCACTAAATAATACATTTAAACCTCGGGAATTAAAGTTAACAAGTTTGAATTCGTTCCCACTCCATCTATCGGCGGGTTTGGAAACACGTGCATTATCTACTAAATGAGTAGGTGGAGACCACCCGTTAACAACAGACAACCAAACTCTCTTGTCGATAGATTTTAATGCCGATTTCATGCACACTTTCCAATATGCGTAATTAGAACCATCGAAAATAGGAGATTTTAAAAATGGGAAAATTTTCATTTTTAGCAAAAATATTTCAAGGATCTTAAATGCAATGATTTAGCGATCCCGCTCTGATACCCACTTTTAAATTTTCATTGTTGGAACACTAGGCCCCCACTTTTTAAATTTCTACAAAAAGATAATTTCCTTTTTAAATATGCGGAAGCGATATGGTTCAATTAAACACACAAATGACAAATTTGAATTTCTTTTCAAATTAAAATTAAACCAAGTGAAATTAGATTAAACACACACTTATGTTAATTTCACTTAAACCAATTTAATACAAGTCCTATAAATTTTCCTAAGTCATATTTTCAATATAACCAAATTAGGCCAAACCAATTTTATCAAATTAAGTGATGACTTGAATTAAATTAACATAAACATACCCAAACTAATTTAGCACCAAATTAAGCAAGAGTAGTGAATTAAACCATATATATCTTTTAGTCCTAAGCATGCATTCTAGGTGATTTTGCAAGATAAAAGAAATTCACAACACACTACGCCGCGATATACGAGGAAAACCCACAATGGGAAAAATCTCGGACGGCCCTAGCCATAAGTCCACTAAGTATGGTATTTTACAAGTACAGGCAAAAAGACTTACAACACATGACTCGACTCCCTTCAAGCCCCGATGTTCCTTCTTGTACCGACCTCTGCTTAGTTGATAATCTCGAACTCCACCGAAACCTTATAATCCACCAATGAGGCTCTAGGAAAAACCATCAACCACATATGGTGCCTTTCACCATATGAGAATGTCGCAGCCAAAGAAAACTTCTTCTTCTTTGAGGGATGTAGAAGGAAACCCAACCGAACTCTTCAAATGGTAGAGTAAAAAATTGAGGCCAAAACTCCAAGAAAAGTATATATATATTGAAACTTGGATTAAAACAGCAATTGGGTGTAACACAAAGGATTTTTTCTTGAAAACAAAAACACTTAAAACAAGAACTTTTGAATTTGAATTTGAATCTCTCTAAAACTCTCTCTAGGAGATGGAAAGGTATGAAAAAGTTGATCCAATAATGTTGGTTCCTGCACTAAGTAGTTCTGTTAAAAGATAGTGGGGAAAAGAAGTGGAAAAAGTGGGAAAACTATAAAAAAAAAACGCTCAAAATAACTGTTCCCGCCAATTTTCGTTCGAATGACTTTTTGTTCGAATGGTTTTACTAACGAGGTTCCAGAATGAAAAAGGAAGATCGTCAGAAATCTCGTTCGAACGACCTGGCAATCTCGTTTGAACGAGATGCCAGTTCATTCGAACGACCTGGAAATCTCATTCGAACGAGCTTCCAGTGTGGTTCGAACGACGTCTCAGAAAAATGATTAAGTTTTAAGCCCAAAACTTTTTATGAAAAGTTCTAAAAATTATTTTCTTAGTACAACAAAGTCATTAAAATTAATTTATAAAAAATATAAATTACACCCAATAAATAGCCAAGCTATATATATATATATATATATATATATATATATATATATATATATATATATTGCATGCACACCTTAAGAGCATTGGAACATTGTTGATAACGTAGAAATGAGGCACACTAAATTGGCATTTGATGAAGCTTTATACTTATGGTCGCTACGTCTTCAACTTTAGTATGTCATAGGCTTGAAGGATGGTCAAGAACTCTATCCTATGACTCAAAACGTTTTTGTCCGCAATAGAGCCGAAACTACAAAGGACTCAATTGGAAATTTGTGTCTTTACACTCTATGCACTTGATGAACAAGAAAAAGACCAAGCACTAGTCACAATAAAGATAAACAAAGCACCCTATGAAGTTTGCCACTAATGAATTGGACATCCACATTCTAATATTCTTCATCATTTCTCTTCTAAGGCACATATTGATGTCATTAGTTGCATAAAAATTCCACATGTATGTACTAGTTATCAAATAGGAAAAAAGTTATTGTCTACCCTTTACTTTATCTAATAATATGATGACTTTTCCTTTAGAGAAAATTCATTGTGATTTTTGGGGACCTGATCATGTTGCCTTTGGTAACACTTCATTATGAAATTTTTGTTAATGAGCACCCGATTGACATGGCTTTATCCGTTACAAAGAAAATCAGAATTCTTTTCGACTTTTCTTACTTTTCAAAAATTGGTCGAAAATCTATTCTCCAAAAAGATTCAAATTTTTTAATTTTTTGGTGGTGGTCAACTTAATTTAACCCAATTTCTTACTCATCTTCATACATATGGTATTCAACAACAAGTCTCTTGCCCCTAAAGAAAATGTCATTGTTGAGCATAAGCACAGACATATTGTCGACATAGGTCTCACCCTATTATTTTATGCACATATGCACAAGATTTTTTTGAATATAAAAATATAATGACTGTTGTTTATCTCATTAATTGGCTTCCATCTACTACTCTCAAAATGGACACAACATTTCACAAGTTGCATGGAAAATATCTAGATTATCGAACACTCAAAATATTTGCGTGGAGTTGTTTTTTTGTTTTTTACGTGCATACCCCCGTAACAAATTTGACTTCAAATTATATCCATGTGTGTTTTGGGGATATAATTCTCAATATAAAGTCTATCGATGCTTGCACCTCTCTTCCAAGAGAGTATTTATCTCTCGCAATGCGATTTTTTATGAAAGGATCTTCTCATTTGCAGATCCAACTACATCATCAATTAATAGGGGCCCAGGTAATTTATTTTCTAAATTTTTTCTACAAATAAATTACCCTCACTTTTTAAAGATCACCAAACCCCTACATTTAACCTAATTGTTCTCCCCACTGCCAACCCATTACCTCCTACTTACCTAAACCTACCTCAACTACCTACAACTTTAAATCTAGATTTCAACAATACTTCTCAACTATATGAAGTAACCCCACCTGACATTTTTTCTCCTCCTAATTCACACCCATTGACATCCCCACCAAGCTCCTACCTATTTCAACCAATACTGCCACATAACTCGTTATCATTCCTCTTGTAGTAGATTTCTCCCTCCCCTCATCCACCCCTCTCCACACTCATCCAATGATCATTCGAAACAAATCTTGCACACTTCCCTCAACTTCGCATGCCCTCTTAACCCTTAGACCCATTGATTTCATCGAGCTTAAAACTGTTCAAACAATGCTCAACTCTCATCAATGGAGGGCTTCTATGGAAAGTGAAATCATATCTCTATTAAAATCACACTTAAGATCTAGTTCCCGCCAATATGATATATATATATATTATTGGTTCTCGATGGGTATTAAAGAAGAAACCCAAATTTGATGGGTCTATTGAGCACTTCAAGGCGCAACTTATCGCCAAAGGTTATACTCAACTTAATGGTTATGATTTTTGTGAGACTTCCATCCATATTATTCGTCCTGCCACTATTCGGTTGGTTCTCTCTCTTATCGTTTCTAATGGTTGGAATATTCGACAATTGGATGTTTCAAATGTATTTCTTCATGGTTGCCTTGAACAAATCGTTACATGGAGCAATCTCTGGGATTTTACGATACTCATCACCCGAATTTTTTTCGTCGTCTTCGTCGTACTTTTGTGGTCTTAAAGAGGCGCCTCGAGCATGGTTTGATCGATTTAAATAATTATTGCTACACTTGGGATTTTTCTGCAACCAGACTGATTCTTCTATGTTTATTTATTGCAGATATATGATCACCATTCTTCTTTTGGTGTATGTTGATGTTATTATTCTAACCAATAATGACCCAGACACATTAATTTCATTCATCACCCATCTTAGCAACGAATTCACCTTAAAATATTTTAGCGATCTTCACTATTTTCTTCACATTGACGTTCTTCATCATCCCGATGGTTTATTTCTTTCCCAACACAAGTAAGCCCATGAAATTATCTCCAAAGCCCCCATTATTGATTGCCAACCTATTGTAACTCCATTAGCCTCCAAACATGGTCGATGTCGTACCAGTGGTTCTCCGGTCGATCCCATTGTCGGAAATATTTAATAGTAATTTAATTTCAAAATAAGATAATTTAGAATTAATTATTTTATTAAATATAAGTGTCGTACTTAATGTAGTCCACATAAGAATTTGGATTTTATAAGATTTTATTAGATAAGTCATCTAAATATTAAGGATATTGATAATGGATTGGTTTCCTAACCAAACTCTACTCTGATGGATGGTCGAATTATACTCTAACTAGGAAATTGGGTCCTCTTTCACTCTATATATAGTAGGTTGTATTACATCAATAGTTTGTATTTCAAAACACAATATTGGGCAAGATAGAATTTTTTTTGAGATTTCAACATTATTATTTTTTGTCAAAATCATGAAGGTTATTCTGGAGAAATTATTGTTGGAACAATTATCAATATGATTCAAAGGGATTTCTATAACAAACATGATCAATGAATTGGAACAACGTAAGTTAGCTTTTTATATTATTTAGGCATATTTTATGAAAACGTGAACATCCAAGATCCTTTTATTAAGAATAATTATATGCTAAAGTTTAATAAAATCAATGTGTTATTTATTAATATTAGGGTGTTTTTAACAATGATTTTACATCTGATACTAGAGATAAAGTTTAAGATCCCATAATTTTTCTTTATTGATATTTACCTATAATGAAATCTATATTAAATTAATTTTATCTACCTAGGACTTTCTACGATGTTTTTCTTTTGTGTCCAATACTCAAACCTTGGAATTAAAACTCAAAACTTGCTTAGAATTTTACGAAACTCACATGGTTGACTGGAAACATCGAAGTAAACAAAACCCATTATATACAATGGGAACCTCCTTGTTTTTGTGACTTGACATCATTTAGGCCCTTAAAATTACGTTTTTTTTTTTCATTTTTTGTAATAATGTTGACATCAATACCTCACTCCAGAAAATTGATTTTTGAATTCCACAAATTATTTTGAGATCCTAGAGTGATTCTCTACATCCCTGTTGTGCTAACTCAAATTTTCTATATTTGGCAAAAATTACAATTTCCCCAAATATTATGTAATTTTCACTATAGGGGTTATTTTGTTTGTTCACGTTGATTCTAATATTCATGTTTATGTTGAATTAGATGTCAAATGCATGCTATAATTCATATATGTGAATATTAGATATATGATTTAACTTTAATTATTAATATTCATATTTAAGTTGAATTAGATGCCAAACACAAGTTATTATCCGTATGTATGGATATTAAATTTATGATTTCATTTTTTAATATCAATAGTCATGTTTAGTTGGATTATATGCCAAACATCAATATTCATGCGTAGTTGCATTATATTCCAAACACATGCTATAGTTCATATGTATGAATATGGGATGTATAATTTATTTTTAATACTAGTGTTCATATTAAGTTGAATTAAATGCCGAACGTAGGCTACATTCGTATGAGTGGATACTATATTGATGATTTTGTTGGGATACTAATATTCATGTTTAAGTTGAATTGGATGTCAAATACAATATATAATTCATATATATGGATATTACATGTATGATAAAGTTTTAATTCTAATGTTTATGTTTAGCTTAGATTAGATGCCAAACGCAGGCTATAATCTGGAATTGTGAACATTAGACTCATGTATATAGATGTTAAAATTTTGGTGTATTATGTGAATTAACTTAATTATAATTAATGTTGTTGGACATCAAATATAGATGCCATAAGTATGGTAGTTATGATTAATTAAATATTAATGGGTGACAATACTTTTGGTTAAGAAATTATTGAACATCAAACACAAATGTCATGATTTTTGAAATTAATTAGTATGTTACCAACTTAACATTTTATTCGATATAATATTATTGTGTATTAATATAACCATGAAGGATTTTTGGGTCATTTCTATGTAATTTGGCCCTCATACATAAGTTTTTACATTATGCACGATGAAGTGAAAGTAAATGATTTATGTCTCACTCATTTATTATTATTCACCTAATGTCTCATGCAAGTCGTTTATTTGATTTTCACATTATGCTAAATTAAAATATTTCATTAATTTCAAATTAATCAATATATAATAATATAATTTATTCATGTATTACAGGTGTTTATGAACATGTATGTTTGTCTCTAATATTTATATAATGTAAGATTTGGTGTTAATTATAATGCTCAATTTTAGAAGAGATAAATATTAAACCTACGCTTTCATGTCATGCGTGTTTTGGTTGCCTACATGTCCATTTATGATATTTAATGCTAGGATGTTGATATTTTATGATGTTGCATACATATTATTGTTTATTCAATCATTGTGATTTGATAGTCTAAAGATCCATTACAATAATTGAGTAAAAATTAAGTAGTGATATATATTTTGGGAATGGAGATGATGGTCATCAAATGAAAATGCCATAGTTTCTTTCATTGTAGTATCACTAATTAAGTTTATGAAAATATAAACATGAATAATTTTGTTCATTACTCATGCAATATTTAATGAACATAAGTGAAAATTTTACTTACTTGTATATGGAAGTCTTTACTTAAAGTAATATTCATATTACGAAATATTTGGTAGACACCAGAGTGACTCAATTAGAATGACAATGAATATTAAATGTATATATGTGGTAATAGTAACTCATGATCCTTATAATTTTAAATATATTAATGGGTAAATTGAGTATATTTCTTCAAACAAGATTGCTGCTTATGCATAATTGATTTTTAAGTGATTTAATGAACATCAAATATCACATACATTATCAAAATATATAAGTTATCCACAAGTATCATGTACATCTAATAAAATAATATTATACCAAATAGACTAATCAACAATCATCATATAAATGATATTTCATGGCTATCACTGAAGAAAAATCATGTTATGCACTCTATATTTTATTAAGTTATTGATGCGTGTGTTGATAAATCAAAGCAATAATTTAGTGAGCGATTTATCTCATTATTTTATCATGTTATTGTATCTAATTTTGTTTCTCTAAAAATGCATATCTCGTTTGTTTTAATTCTCATGAGACTAACTTCTAAGAAGGAAGTAAAGAGGTTAAGTTTCAATTATTGTATTAAATCTTTATGTGTAACGCGTGGAACACTCCATATAATGTTTGAAGGGATTAAACATTAAGTGTTATTTTAATGCAAATGTTGATGCACACTCATACCAATAATGTGACGGATTAAATGTATATATGAGCTACCGTTTTCACACTATTAGTTACCTATTATATAACATATCCAAGCATAGATTGTGTGAAACATAATGTATGATTTGAAAAGAATTTTAAGTATTTGACTTGCGTATATTTGAAATTAAACTCCGGGTGCTATGAAAATGTTTAAATTTTATTCAAGGATTCTTTACAAATCAAACCAAAAATGGAAAGAATATTATTTTTATGATGTTCTTGGGGAATCAAACTGCCTTCTGTTTTTCCATAAACCCTTAATAATTTCAATTTTCTTGGAAAATGGTTGTCTAGACTTGATGGTGAGGTATTTTTATTTAAATTTGTGAAGAATGTTTTAGTATATATATAAGAATACTATTTTCAAAGGTTTAAAATTCGTTTTGATGTTTTGTATAAAATAAAGTTTGCACATATTTATTTTAAACATTGTTTTATTCCTGCATCATAATCGTAGCCTTACTCATAAAAATCTGTAATATTGTACCAAATTAAATCTAGACTCCTTTTGATAATTTTTTTGGACAAGATTTTTGAAACATCTCGTCGAGTTAGGCTCTTAAGGTGTTATGATGTCTAATATTAGGATGGCCTATGTGACCCAAGTGAAAGATTATGAGAAATTTCCCTTAAAGTTAACCTGCATAGATCATATAGTCATTATTGACACGTACTTATTACATTAACAAAAATCGAAAATGTCAAATTCTTTATGAATGGTGAAAATAATAGGAGTAAAAAATCATGAAATATGGTTATAAATGAAGGTATGTTACTAATCCCATTTCATTTAGTTGTTGGATTATTTAACAATATAGAACAAATAAATGATCAACCACTAAATGATGATATTGTCAACGTGAGAAAAATGTAGATAAAATCTTAAGGAATAGTATTAAGAAGGATACTTAAAAGAGTATACTATCCTAAATGATTATGTAGTGTATCTATGTAAATATAAATTTGGCCTAGGGATAAATAATGATATGATTTTGTCTTCACAAGTCATAAAATCAAACATGACGCTAACAATAATTAAATGATATAAATCTGAATTGTAGTAAAATATTTCATTATTAATGAGGAAAAGGTAATAAATGAACCTTCTCAATTATATCTAAGGATATGGAATTTTTATGACATTAGTAGCTCATTTTGAATGAGAGTTACATTTAATGCATGTGAAAACTACCTTTCTTATGGGATTTTAATAAACGTTGTGCATATGTTTAAGAGATCATTGTATAAACTTAAGTATGTCTCCCAACTAAAGTATTTTTAGAAATAATACCATTTTGTCTTCAATCATTGTATATGTGTATACACACCTTACGATTAGTAGGAGTAAGTTTATAAATTTAATTTCTTTAAATACAAGTAAGGAATTAGAAAGTAGAGAAATAAAATATTTTATATGGATTTAATAGTTATGTATGGCGTAGTGAGATACTTAAAATATCATGTTCTCACATTTAGGATGGATGTTCATTTAAAGATAATCAGTTATTATGACATGAATTTACTAGTTGTATGGATATTATGTTTGCTTTGGTTTAACGACTAATATAATGAAGGAGTGCAACACAACCCATTAATTATTATGAAAACTGAGTTTGTAACATACTTTGATGTTACAACTTATGGATTATGGCAATGTAATCTCATTTCAGGATTTTGAGTTATCAACACTATTACCAAGCCGCTAAAATATTTTGATAATGTCGCTACAATATTCTTTGTGAAGAAGTGTTAGGTATTATAAGAGTAATTAAGAGCATTGAATGTAAATACCTTTCAATTAAAGAATAAATTATGAAACAATGAGTATCACTTGAACACATTAGTACAAGTATTAACACGGCCAATCTACATAAACGGGATATCATAAAAGACATTAATGAAGCAGATTTAAGATATGGGTATTAAGTGTAGCCAATAAAGTTGTGATGATATGGATTGCTAGTGCTTATTTTTTACACTACGTTATGATATCAATAAAGTGTTTCGGAATTCTATATATCTATATGTTTTGTATACATGCATGTGAATGAATGTGACATAATAGCCTTTTTGTAACGACATTATAGGATCTTTATTGATAAATACATTTTAGGCCTAATTGAATATGACTTTAATGACGTAGTACATAGAGGGGGATCATGTTCTTGAATTAGTGTGGAATCACCATGACTCACATTGGCGGATTATATAATTAAGGTAAATAATCATTACAATTATTATAAAGTTTATTGAGCGCATTGTGTTCCTTGAATTAAATCCTAAAGTGAAATTATTATGTGGACCAAGTGGGAGACTATTGAAAATATGTAATAGTTATTTAATTTCAAAATTAAGATAATTCAAAATTAATTATTTTATTAAATATGAGTGTACTACTTAATGTGATCCACATAAAAATTTGTATTTAATAGAATTCTATTAGATGGGTCATCTAAATATTAAGGATATTGATGGTGGGTTGGTTTCCTAATCAAAGTCTACTGTGATGGGTGTTAAACTATAGTTTAACTAGAAAATCGGGTCCTCTCTCACCCTATATATAGTAGATTGTATTCCATTAATACTCTACATTAAAACACACAATATTGGAAAAGAGAGAGAAAATTTCGAGATTCCAACATTATTATTTATTGTCAAAATAATGAAGATTGTGCTAAAGAAATTATTGATGGAGCAATTATGAAGATGATTCAGAGGGGTTTTTATAAAAACTTGATCAATGCATTGGATCAAGATAAGTCATATTTTGTGAAAAGATGAAGATCCAAGATCCTTTTATTAAGAACAATTGTATGCTAAAGCTTAATCAAATCAATATGTTCTTGGTTAATATTATGGTGTTCTTAAGAATCATTTTACACCCAAAACCTATTGCAGCCTTGTGGAACCTTATAATACCTTACTCTAACTAGACCTGATCTCTCCCATGCTGTCAACCTCGTTTGACAAGGTATTCATGCTCCGGATCACTTACATCTTTAAGTTGTGAAACACATATTGCATTATGTCAATGGCACTTCACACTTTGGCCTCCGTATCTTGTCCACCTCTTCATTAAGACTCTATGCTTTTTTCGATACTGATTAAAGTGGTTGTCCGTATATTCGTCGCTCCACCATCGGATCATGCGTTTTCCCTTGTGCAAATTTAATCTCATGAACCTAAAAAAAAATTTCCGTTCTATCTCGATCAAATGCCGAAGTTGAGTATTGTTCAATGGCCGCTACCATCGCTGATTTAACTTAGATCACTTTTCTACTATATGACATCGGAATTTGTCTTCCTCGTCCTCCTGTGCTGTTTCGTGACAATATAATTGCTCTCTCAATGTCTACGAATCCAGTGTTTCATGTGCGAACGAAACATATCGGGCTTGATTTCCATTTTGTCCATGAAAAAGTGTCTTGTGATTCTTGGTTACTGCCTACATTCCATCTCAATCTCAACTTGCTGATGTGTTCACCAAATCTCTATCCAAACAAATCTTCCAACATCTTCGGACCAAACTGGGCGTGTTTCCACCCACTAGTTTGAGGTGAGTGATAAAGTTACAAATCCACGCGTTGGATCTCTCTCAGTTAGAGAAATCTTAAGAAAACAAACCCATTCTTAGTCAAAAACATATCCCATGTTTATCTCTACTGTAATCTTATTTTCTCTTAAGAGATTGTATTCACTTAGGACTCTATCTATGCATGTAATTCTATGAATTAGCATGCTGCCATCAATAACAAAGCAACTCAGATTCTTCAATTTTTTCCCTGAGATTCTTTAGGTAAGTGCACATAAATTATCTGATGATTCATGTTAAGAGTTTAATTTTTGAGATAAATTTTATTTTTCTATAATTCAAAAAAGATATATGAATTTACCAATTGAAGATTCAAAAAGAACACAAAAACTCTAACTAAACCATCATTTAAGTTTTGTTGCATGTTTACTTTTCGGTCTAATTCTCAGACCTCTAGTCACTTATGTGCTTTGGTCATGATATTAGGCCTCTTATCATAGAATTTTTTATTTTTATATGTTGGGTTGCACTTATGTGCATTACAGTTGTCTGTGTATGTTAGGTTACTAGGCCTCTTATCTTAACCTCTTGGATCTTTTTGGTGCGTGTTGTTTTGGGCCAGTGTTGTGTGTTAAACTTTTTTGTTTCTCTTTTTTGCATTTATTACCTTTCTTTTTTCATTTTTCCAATAAAAAATTCTATTTGTTAGAGATTGCAGAAAAAAGTAAATTTATGTGTAGTTGCCATATTAGCTTTTTATGCTAGGTCTGATATTTTATTTTTCGATAATTCTAACACTTTTCTTTCTGTTGCAATATGGTCTATCATAGTTATATAATATGTTTATTGTAATTTGAATAATGGCGTTTTTTAAATACTTGATGAAATTGTATTTTTTGTGTTTATATGTGTAGATTAGGAGTTTTCAATATCTTAAAAAGTAAAGATGGGAAAAAGGGTTTTAGGACATATAGTATATTTATTTGAGTCCATAAGAGTTGTAAATTGTTGCATAAAGTTAATTCGGGGTGATAATTATTTGAGAAAATAATTATATATCTGCTCAAATACATTATTAAATATTTTCATACTACAATAGTGATTTTATACGTTTACGTCTGAATAATTATATGCAGTCCATGGCTTATCAATTTAAATGTAAGAAACATAATCCCCTGCGGACTAATGTCCCTATTAAAACACTTAGACAAAAATAAAAACAATATTGGAAGGTGAGTCACGATAGCTTATTTGTTGAAAGTTTTATGTGTAGGGTTCAATTTATTCTTTTTATATTAATACGTGTAAGGGGATTTATTTACAATTTATGCTATGCACGAGATTAAGGGTTCGTTTGACAACTCAATTTCAAGCTTTAAAATTGAATCGCTAAACGGACCCTTCAAGAATTTTTATCAACTCTAAGGGTCCGTTTGGTTAGTGGTGAAATACTTTTTACTGTGTTAAAAGTAAAAGGTGAATTATTAACTTAGTGATTTTGTTTTCACCATCTCCGTTTGGATGATCGAATTTTCACTAGGTGGAAATTTTAACTTTTTCACCATTCGTTGTTTGGATGGTCAAGATAAATACGGTGAAAAAATAAAATGACCATATTACCCTCATACTTCAAATGCACAAAAAAATAATTATATTTTACTATTTGATTTTCATCACACAAATGTCAATGACCATTAAAAAAAATTCATTTACCTCAAACTCAAATTTGATACACTCCCTCCCCCCCCCCCCCCCCCCCCCCCCCCACCACACACACATAACTAGTCATATTTGGCTACGCAAGACAAATAAGGATAAAAAGTAAAAAAAAAAATACCAATTAAAAATAACAGTCCTAATTAAAAAAGAAAACAATTCAAATTTAAAAAAAAGTTTCCAACGATGAAAAAAACTGCCAATTGTAAAAAACAATCCCAATTAAAAAAAATCTCAACTATAAAAAATGTAGTCCACGATTAAAAAAAAATAGTTATCAACAATGAAAACACAGCCCCAATTAAAAAAACAGTTACCAATTAAAAAAAAGGTTTTCAACATTAAAAAAACAACCCCAATTTAAAAAAAAAACAGTTCTCAATTATGAAATCGTCCAAATTAGTACCTTGCACCAAACAAATATTCAATTTTTTTTTTAAAATTAATTATTTTTTAATTTTTTTTTATGGGAATAGCTATTCCCACACCCTCCATGTCTTCCCCCACACTCTTTGGATAATAAATGACAATTGTGTCCTTAGATTTATAAAATCTAAATGTCCAATTTTTTCACCTCCAACTAAAATAAATACATTTGATAAAAAAACAAAAAGTTATATTTTCAATAAAAACTGTTAATAAAACGTAAAATCTTATCTATTTTTTTTATTAAAAAACTGCATATAAAACGTAAAAAAAAAAAAATTCTTAAGAAATTGTTTTCTTAAATTTTTTTTTTCTTTTTACAAATTTTATTTTTGGTTAAAAACTGTTTTTTTTCACTATTTTAAAAATAATCTTTTTACTATTTTAAAAAAATATGGTCCGCGGCAGCGGTATGTATAGCTGGTTCGGCACCTATGTATACCGCTGGCGCGGACCATTTTTTTTAATATGTTGGTCCTCGCCAACGGTATGTATAGGTAGTCAGACTGTCTATATATACTGCTGACGTGGACCATTTTTTTAGATAGTAAAAAGATTATTTTTAAAATAGTAAAATAAACAATTTTTAACTGAAAAAATAAATAACGAAACAGTTTTTTAAATAAAAGAAAGAAACGGTTTTTAACTAGAAATGGTAAAAATAATGTTCATTTCTTTTAATAAATAACAGTATTCTAAAAAACCTACCTAGGCACGCCTAGGCTTAAGGCTTGAGAGAAACCTCCGCCTTATTCTTGGTAAAACCCTTAAGGTGCACTTTTTTTCTAAAAACATCAATGTTTTAGTGAAACGATATCGCCTTTTAAAGAATTTTTTTACAAATCGGACCATTATCTTGTCCAAAATAATCAAATAGTATTTTAATTTGCAAATATTCTGACATATTTTTATGATATGTAGAATTTTAATATTTTAATACCCTTGTTATGGTTAAAAAATATTAAAATATATTAAAAAGGCCTAAACGTCTTTTCACGCCTTTTTACGCCTAAGGCCCGTCTAGACTTCCGAGGTTTAAGGCTTGGCCTTCACGCCTCGATCACCCCTGGCATTTTTTAGAACCTTGATAAATAACAAAACAGTTTTTTTTTATCAATGTCCATTTAAATAAAAAAAATAATAAGTTTTTTTTTTTATAAATAACATAATGTTTTAAATGAAAAAATAACTTTTATAATTTATATATTTTTAGAATATTAAAATTTTAATTTTCTAGAATATTAGGAATTTTATTTTCAAAATATTATGTTTTTATTTTTTTTCATAATATTATGTTTTTTTTTAAGTAATAGATTTTAGGGAAAAAGATTATATTTGTTCAAATCATATATGCATAGATGGTCTTTTAGTGTTTAAATATTGAAAAGGGTGTGGGGGAAGACATAGAGGGCGTAGCAGTAGCTATTCCATTTTTTATTTTTTTAAATTTTTAAATTTTTTTTAAATTAAAAAATGAATTTGAAAAAAAAAATTTAAAAATGAATATTTAGTGATCGTGTTAATTGAGAGGGATTGTAAGTGGAAATAAGAAATGTTAGTGTGTTAATAAGATAAATTTCATTTTTTTCACCTGTTAAATTATTCACTTTATCCATAGTTTAAATGGTTAAAGTTTCACCTCACTTTTCA
This sequence comes from Sambucus nigra, assembly GCA_949130495.1. Lineage (NCBI taxonomy): Eukaryota > Viridiplantae > Streptophyta > Magnoliopsida > Dipsacales > Adoxaceae > Sambucus > Sambucus nigra. The sequence goes on along the minus strand of OX422209.1, from coordinate 53,671,952 downwards.
CCATATTCATTTTATTTCACCATGTTAAATACCAACCAAATACATATTTTAACTAGGTGAATTATTTTTTAACGCAGTAAAAAATATTTCACCACGAACCAAACGGACCCTAAATTCAATCATGAAAATAAAGAAAACTTTTATGACTAAGGTTTGGGAAAATGATGAAACTTACTTCAATTTGTTATTATTGTTGGATTTTTTAAAATGGCTTTCACCTCATAAGCAATTCCTTGCAAGCCACTTCCCAAACACAACTTTATAGCCACCTCAGGACAATGTTTTCTCACCAGTATAAATTTGAGAGCCTCCATTAGTGATAAAGCATACCTGGTTTATAATGCAAGCAAAATACAGCAAATTACCACTTTAGACAAAAAATGCCGACATACATGCATATGTATATGTCATAAATTATATAGTTTTCAATGGATAGTATATGGAATAAATTAATTGATACTTTTTTAAACTTGTTTATATATATAATTTTTTTCCTTACCTAGTAGTCTAATAGTTTTTTCTATATGATTTATTGTACATATAGATACCAAATTTTTATATTAAAAAATTATAATAAAATTTAATAAATTTAAATAAAATATACTGGCAGGCTTAGATGGGTTTGGGTTTCATAAGTTGACATGTATCTAGGCTTGGCAACTACATTCAAGCTTGATGTGGGCTTGGACAAGCCCGTGCAAGTACAATTTTTCTTACTATGTAATACAAGCCACCCTAAGTTTGTTTAGACCCGAACCAATAGGCGACCCTAGTAATGTCTTCGAATCATTGTATGGGGTCCTCGCACGCACATATAATAATGGGTCCTGATAATATGAGCCATAAGGGCATACACTATGAACCTACAAATAGTAAGGACACACTTTCTATACACAATTAATACAACTACTAACATATAGCGCTCTCATACTTATTATATGCTTGGACTTGGGCCTCCCTAGAAAGGGAGTATCAATCAATTATTTTATAAAAAACAAATTGTTATTTAATTTTTTTTTCTAATTTTGTAATAAAAAATACACCTATAATTTTGTCTTCGTAAAAATAGGCTTTCCTACCTATTTTTCCAAAAACATAATGATAAACCCTTAAAAATAATGTATCACTCTATATTAAATAGTAAAACCCCTTATAACAAGAGTAAGATGGATTTGAAAACTTATTACATTTGTAGGATCTTTCTGAGGACCATAGGAAAGAAACTCATCAAGAGTTAAGTCCGTTACTATTTTTTTTCTACCATTTCATCCTGAAAAAATACAACTTAACAGAGTTAGGACTATGATATTTTTTTTTGGTGAAATATATAATTGATAAGTAAATAAATGTCAAACTAGGGCCCTTATTTGAAAAATCAAAGTAAAAGATCTATAAAAAGTTATGAACCTTTTGAAAAACACATCATATTATTCATATATGTCAATGTTATGTAGTTGTTATGATACTTTTGAACACATTTTTATGTCAGCTTTGTGAAAATAGATATAATTTTGTTTTTATATTTTTAAAGTGTCGTAAAAAACCTTTTTTATTTCGCAAATTTATTGGCTTATCATGATAATTATTCGAATAAAATCCATATTTGTTCTATTAAAACGTCGTAAATAATTTATTTATTTTTGCGGCCGGGGTGGGGGGGGCTTAGAAATTGTTTAAATTCAGGAGTTTAATGTGACCACATCTCTTGCATCTCCTTAGCTCCTATTACGGTCTACAACTAGGAAACACGAACACTTCTCCGGAGGTGACGTACTCCAACACGCATACCACACTTCGCGAACACGTGGCTAACGCTCCACGTGACATGTCATAATGTTTTTCATTTTAAAGAAGGCGAACACTTCACGGATATGGTTGGGGGCCAAAAACTAATGAAGTTTAATATATTTTAGTGTCAATCATGTAAAAATAAATATTTTCAAAGTTCATGCACAATATGAAGAAAAGTTAAAATGAACGAAGTTAGTCTCTAACTTGATTTCAATGCGCATACATTTGATTTACGGTGTAACTTTTATAATTTTGATAAATTAGCTTGACAACCAAGGCTTTTTTAAAAGTGCAAAATTGATTAACGATATATATATAGAAAACTGGTTAGACATAGTTTTGAATTAAAATGAAGAAGAAGAAGAAGAAGAAGAAGAAGAAGACATGTTCATGTTAATGCAAAACGCTTTCGTTTATAGGATATGTTAAAAATTTCCCTATTTGAGTCCACACTTGATCGTCTCTCTCTCTCTCCCCATATATATATATATATATATATATATATATATATATATATATATATATATATATAAAATAAAGTATAAAACTTATGTATGTCACAAGTTAAAAAGATGATGTCATCAATAGAAATTTTTCTTGCACTACCTAATTTACCCCTCTATCATTTGAGTTCCCCTTTTTTTCCTACACTCAAATTTATCTCCCACTCTTACTCAAAATTCAAAATAAAGGGTAAATTGGTAAGTAACCTTATTCTTTCATTTAACACGTACCCTCCGCTACTCTCTCATACCACACAAACCCCAAAACTCATACCTCTCTCTCTTAGCAATCTCTACCGCGGCTCACTTTCTCTCTCTCTTCGTGCGATTTCTCATTCCGAAGTGGTTGGTATGCCCTCTCTTTATTTCCATCCATGTATATGATTTGGTACTAACGTGATTTGTTTTCATTTCATACGATCAAGAGCAATCGGTTTTGATTTGGTACTCAAGCAATGCAACACATTTAGTATTGAAGCAGTAGGAAGAAATTTTCATAGCAACCGGGTATGTTTTTGAATCTGTTTCTGGTTTGGTTTTTAGGTTTGATTTCATAGCAACCGGGTCTATTTCATAGGTCGTTCATTCCAGTTTCATAGCAATCGGGTCTATTTTGTTTTCAAAAATTGTTTGTGATTTTTGGGTATTGGGCACGAGTATTAGACTTATGTTTTGATATGGACTCCAAATGTTAGGGTATTGTTCAAAGTTTGTAGGGTATTGTTCAGATTTTTAGATATTAGGTAGGGCTGGCAATTTTTGACACGATAACCCGTTTATGGTAATAACCCGAAATGACCCGAACTTGACACGATTATTTTGTATAGATTTAAGAGTACCTAAAACTTGTACTCAAATAAAAATCAACGCGACCCGAAAATGACACGACTAACCCGAATTGCCACCCCTAATATTAGGTATGAATATTAGATTTGAATATTATGTTCAAATTTTAGGGTTCCTTTTCCATCACATCTAACATCAAGATTTTTTTTTGCAGGATCCGAATTGTGCGTACTCAGTGTATGTTCGAACCTGGTCGTTTCTAAAAGTGAGTACTACTTTTGCTAATCTCTCTCAAGTTTTTATACCATCATTAATCTGGGACACCCTCTTCCAAGACATCCCACTGGAACAACTTTCTCAAAGCAAGGTAAAAGTTTGACACTTATGGTTGTCCATTTAATATATCCTCTAGTTGGCATTGTTTCAAGAAGTCTCTTGCCATCATTAATCTTCAATCTACTTGGTTTATTGGCAATGGTGTTGACATTAACTTTTGGAATCACACTTAGTTCACTATTAATTTTGTTGGTTTTTCTTTACACACATTTTATGTTTCTAGACTCAGTAGTGATCAGTCGATCCCCACAATACCAAATGTACACGCATTCTATGTTTCTTTACACACATTAACTTTTGGAATCACACTTAGATCCATATATTAGGCACGTCTCAGCAACACTCTGCTCTTCTGATCTGTTTACAGATGTATCTAGAAGTTTTAGATTCAACTTAAATAATGTTAAATGGTTTCCATGAATTGTCAGTTGCTTAGATCAACTTAATTGCTTTCATGGGTTTACATCTCTAATTGATTACAATATTTTAGGGGTTGGATTCCGGAAACAGTGTTCTCAAATCATTGGGTTCATATTTTCATTTTCATATGTTCATTTTCTTATGCTCAAATCATTGGATGCAAGAGTATTGGTGTTGGGATTGAGTATTTACAGGTATGTGTACATTCACTTTCCCCCAATTTTCATACTCCCATTCTAAGGAAGCAATGGTACAATAGAAACCAACATCTCCTCTCCAATTTGGACAGCTGGTTGATGTGAGTATATTTTAGTTCGATCCCATATCTTTGTTATTTAGGCTCTTAACTTTTTATTGGTGTTTGACACAATTCCTAAATGGATATTTTAATTTCATTCCATAATTTGTTTTTTGGTTTCCGTATTGGATTGTTATAATCAATACATGTCTTATTTGTATGTGTTTTATTCTTACTTTTCTTATCTGTTTACAGGTGATGAATTTACTATAATTTTGATTTGGTGTTTCATTTATTCTATATTTGTGGGCTGCTAAGACTTACAAGAAGTCCTATATAAAAAATGAACGGAAAAAACCATTTTTTGCTGGTTCTTCTCGTTCAATAGGCATTGGTCGTAAGAGGAATGCAGTTGGAGATGTTCCCGGTTTCAGGTTGATGGTTACGAAGGCACGTAGTTGGACTTATCAACAGAAAAGCCTCTATGATATGTCGTGGTTTAATTATTTTTTCTTAAAAGACAGTTTTTGCATTGCATGTATATTTTATAATCAATCTCAAAATGCATTTTCTTAGGGCGTTGATTTCTTCAATAATGAGAACGCATATGAAGATCTTCGACTTCTGAAGTACACTGCTCGAAAATTATGATGAAGCTCTAGCCTGGAAGCCCATATTGGCAAACTCACACAAAATTACCAATTATTCTAGCACTTGCTGCAAAAGTTCATCAAACAACCCAATCTCTTCTTTCAAAGCTTCTTCAAAAACTCAGATTAAACATTCAGTTGCCAGAACGTCTCCGCATTATTGGACATCTACGTCGAATAGGAGTATTTAGTGAATACAAAATGCGTCTACAGTTTTTAAGATGTCGAAAGGCATGGTTGACGGGGATTCTTGATGATTTAGACTAGAAAAATGCTTATGAATACTTAAAAGGGATGGTAAATTGTCATAGGATGCATCTATTTGATGTTGTTAAAGGGATAGTAAATTGTCATAGAATGCTTATATATGCTTATGAATATTCACAAATGACGCATCAGGAAGTGAAGAAAAATATGATGGAGGGATTTTATTCAGCTGGGCCACACATCAAATTTCCTCACACCTTAAAACGCTCAAGTTCATGCTTCCCAAGATAACTGAAGGCGGGTCTTTTGGGGGGGTTTTTTGAAACCCGGGTCTGTTTTAGGTTTTTTTAAATAATAATGTTTCATATTTTTTTTAAGTTAGGGAACAAGTCGCATGGAATCAAGTTAAGTTGATAAACTTTTGCGAAGATGAAACGATGATTGACCAGCTCTTCTCGGAGTATTATTTCCCTATATCAGGAGCGGAGAGATGAGGAGAGCAACAAGTTTCGACCAACACTGTTTTTTTCCTCTTTCCAATGTAAGGTATATATATATATATATATATATATATCTGGAAATAAATGCACAGTTAAGCATTCTCACCAATTTTAAATAGTGTTTTTTCAAAATTTTGATTATAGATTAAGCCTCTGCAGATTTTCGCATCACATTTCCCAGGGTAGTTAATATTGGCGTTAATACGCTCCAATATAGGATTTCAGCTAATGCGGCAAGGAAAAGCTGTCACGAAGACGTATGAAATCTGATTTCATCTTCTCTGGAAGTTAAGGACCTTGATAGAGATAGTAAAGACGCCAAAGAATAAGAGACTAAATCTAATAAGCACTGCTACTGAAAATCCAATCATCCCTGGGCCATAGCTGAAATGATCATCCAGATACTGTTTTACAGTTCCATTAAACCTAGGTCCTTCAATAATTATTTCAACGTCGCCAAGTTGTGAGGTGATGATACCCTGAAGGGTCCACGCTATTGGGCATATGTAGTAGAACCATAACCACCATCCCGGGATATCAGGTTTCGAAACAATAAAACCTGAGAGGAGATTCCATAGCGAGTAAAATGCTGAAGATATGACGACAGCCAGGTGTTGAGATGGTGTGAGACCAACAGCCATGATTCCTTAATAGGTGAAGTAACAGAAAGTAAGAAACATGAAAACAAGGTAGAGGAAATTTTTTGCAACTGTTCTCTTAAAGTCAATCATGAAGTATGTAATGATAGCATATACAATTATCTGCACCAAAATATATGGGATCTCTACAAGGCCATGTGCTTCTATATAAGGGATTGGAGAGTACATTCCAGCTGCTCTCTTTCTGTTAAAAACTGTTCTCTTAATTGAAACTACGAGTTGTACAGAAGAAGCATTATTGACCCCAAGAAACATAGCTTTTTGAACCAACATTCCAAAATATAGTGCCAATTATCAAGGCACATATTGTAGTAAAGAATAACCTCACGGCATTATATGGTGGAGTTCTCCAATATACAAGATTTTGCTTCCATAGACAAGTTATAAATTGAAACATTGTATTATGAGAATACGTGGTATCAAATTTCAAGGGCTGCTCTCTTTGTGGATTCTTTGCCACCTTAGAAACTACCTAGATGTGTTAATTAACAGCTGACCCCCTGACTAACAGCTGCACTAGTGCCCCAAAACATCGCAGGGGTCGCAACCCTGTAGATCGAGAGTGTAGAAGACTCAAGAGGTTTACACAAACTATTTTTTTCTCTTTATTCTATCTTTGCAGGTTTCTTTTTTCGTAATAAGGTTTATTTGCTTTTTGTTTACAATCTCTGCATACAAGAATTATTTGTTGGTTATATTATAAAAGGTTAATGCATACAAGATTTTTTAGATGTAGCTTTTACTACACCATTATTACTTGAAAAAATTCTAACGCCAAGATTTCATATCTGATTCAGTCCCCCGGTAACATTGGGAATCTTAAAGATGTACCCATGGACAGCTCGAGGTATGTGATTCGACATGCGTGTATCGTTTTTCCGTGTTTATTGCTTTGTTGTAGATATTAGGGCTTATTTTTCATTTGGGTTCCAGATTGTGACAGATCTGTAAACCAAAAACAAGGACTGTTAAAACTAGGAACGATCTACAAACCAAAAATCAAGGACTGTTTGTTTTGTTGATCTGTTAAAACTATTTTTTTATAATTTTTTATATAACCACTGGGTTTTTGATAAAAAAAATTTCTATTATAAAACTCTGTTTTAAATAGTATCGAAAAAATAAGTATCAGTAGGTAGTCACTTGCTCTATGTTAAAGTTTTACTAGGCAAAGACATAAAAAAAAATAATATGAATGTGTATTGTGTTGAAGTAAAGTGGGAAAAAATGGTGTGTTAAACAAGTTCAAAACATCTTTTTGACCAAGATGACTTGCTATTTCATTTTGGAAATATTATTATAGCCAAAATTATACTCACTTTAAATTATACTTTCATTTTAAATTAGATCAATCATAGCCAAAATTATACTTTCACAATTATTTTTTATACCAAGTCAGTTTCATTTTGCAGCAAGGAGTGTTCATGGAAATGGATACCAGATTATGAATTAACTGAATGTCATCTAGATGACTGTGTTTGAAATTTCAGACTCGATAATTTTGGCTATGATCCTTTTTCTTGCCGGGTATCAAAATTTCAGACTCAGTAAATGCCATGTATCGATCCTTTTTCTTGCGAGATTTGTGGTTTGATGCCATCCAGTTTTGCATATATGAGCAGCTTTGGATTTGAATGATGTCAAGAATGATTTAATTGGTGCTTTTGCTGGAGCAATCACAACCCCTCTAGATTAAGAAAAGCATCTTCTATATGTACAGTTTTTATATGGAGAGATCTTTTGCTGACTTTGGTATCCGATTATTAAAGGTTTGAAATCTTTCGTATTTTATATGTTTTTTTTCTTAAACAACTAGATGTTAGAAGAAATGTCTATGAGATGTTATTTTTTGTTCATTTCCACAGAATTCATTACATAACTTGGGTATCGATTTAAACACTAACTTGGGTATTTTTCTTTTTCAGATTTTCTTTTCTTCAACAAAGGTAGCTAATGAGTATTTTGAGTATGTCTATTTTTATTTTAGGTTCTTTTATTTTGTCTGTAATACTATACTGAAGCATGATAACAGTCCATAACTAAATTCCAGATTTTTTTTGAAGAAATATGCAGTGAGAAGGGGATCGAAAGTTGATGATATTGAGAATATAGTAATAATTTTTTTAGAAAAGAAAAAGCTACTTTAAATGGAAAATTTATGTAGCACTTGAGGGTATTCAGCTTTTAACATAATTTCAGTCGCAAGCACTTGAAGAGAGCAGGGGCAGTATATAAAAATTAGCTGAATTTGGTCATAGGCAACATGAACCTGACGAGATAGACAAAATTATTGCTTCCCATTTCTGAAATATTTTTCACTGTTCTTGCGAAAGTCTTGAGAAGTTTCTCGGATTAAATTATATAGAGATCTCCATCTGCGGGGAGTCGTTCATGTTGCATCAAATCTGAAAAATGGTAGGAACAGCGGTGGGGGAAGGCTTGATTTATGCTTCGTTTTTATGGTAGATACTTGGGATTTTATGTTTTATGCCAGCAAAATTAGAGTTTCCATAACAGGTCTGCAACTGGATGTAGTATATAGGTCTGCAAAATTAGAGTTTTCCATAACAGGTCTGCAAAACTCGGATCAAATGGATGTAGTATATAGGTTTGGATGTTGCTAGAATTATTCATCTCGGAATAATCAATTTTTTATAGGATTGTATTATTATTTTAATAATTTTTTCTATAGTCCCCTTTGTATATACTCCTGTGAATTCTGTTGTTACCTGCTGGCTTGCTCTGTATTTTCTCTACATACTCTTTTTATCGAGTTGGCTTGCTTTGTATTTGATTCTAGGGGATTGGCCTTATGAGGTTATTTATATTTTGGGTTTGGAATTTTTAAAGTGATAAAAAATCTGGACCTTTGTGAAGTTCATTGCTTCATGTGTAGGCATTTTTTTCATCCACATATTTTTAATAATACAAAGAAAGTGTGGTAACAGCTGGGAAAGTTCACCATTAAGAAGTCTGCCTTTTATTTTGTATGTAATTATGTTAAAAAATAGATATATTGTATATAATTATTTGAATTGGTTAGAGATGTAGAAAAGTAAAAACATTATATCACATGATATGTCGTGACCAAAAGTGTGATCACTCAAATGGCAACTAAGTGTGTATATGTTCAATTGAGTGGTCACATTGATAATCACAATCTTCTTCATTTAGTATTGGAAGTGTATATTCAATACCTTGGTTCAATTTTATGTTTAGGTGAGGGTGTTTATTGGGGTGTTTATGGTGGCGTTGTGTTGCAAATACAAGTACGAATATGAGTCATGCTAGGGGGATTCGGTACGTGGACACATTTTGTGGACACACTGCATTAGAAGCTTATAAATTATTGTTGTGGATCCCATCAAGACTTAAAAATTGGGTACAAGTTTTTAATGCACATTTTTATGCCCTCGCGGGATCCACAACAATAATTTATAAGCTTCTAATGCAGTGTGTCCACGAAATGTGTCCACGAACCGGGTCTCCCTAACATTATTCGTACGGATATTAGTGGTAAATTTATTATCGTGCCTTCAGGCACGGGCATACCCCTCTCATCATGTCTCTGTCATGTCCTAGTTTTTTTTATTCGTGTCGTGTCTTGTCGAACACGACACCCGTACCCATGTCCGTGCTTCATAGGTCTAAGCGAGCATCAAATGGTTATTTGGTTTAAACCTCTTTTTTATGCTCAGTTTTTATCACCCTCGTCTTTTTAAAAACCCGAGTTACACCCATTCATCACTTTTACCATACATTTAAGGCTTTGTGATACTTTTGGGTGTAAAACTCAATCTTTTGAACGAAAAATAAGTGTGTTATAAAAGGGCCATAACTTAAATTAACCCTTAAAATAGAGGAAATAAATATTGACATCTCCTTTGGTGAGTATAAAGTTGTCATGGAAAATGACTTGACAATCATCTTTGGTCACCCAATACTTAAAGCATATATATTGTTGGAGGAAGCGGACAAGGGATGAGGTAATTTTGGAGAATAAGTGGTTTGCAATGGTGGGTAGAAACCAACAAATTATGCATGGGGATTTGTAAGCATTCTCCAAATTTAGAACGCTTACATGATTTGTAAAGTTAATACGAACTTTATTTGTTCATATCAATTGATACGAAAAAATGAAGTTCGTATCAAATATAAATAATCATTTTTTATCATATATATAGGTTCATGTGAACTACATTAGTTCTTAAGAATTTTCACAAACTAATGAAGTTCGTATAAACATTCAAGACACATGAAGTTGACCAATTTTACATATCACCACTAATTGACTTTTCCCATGAAGGGTACTTTGTAATTATCTCAAGAAGAGCGCGTAAATTATGTCTTGTGGAGGTTAAACACGAGTGATGATAAAGATTATAACTCACCCTTGGCAAGTGACTTTCGATTTTCTAGGGACCAGTCACATGAGACGGAGGATGAGAAGAACTTCATGGCTAAGGTTTCATATGCCTTAGCCATTGGAAGTTCGATGTGTGCCATAGTCTGCACGAGATTGGATATTTATCATGTAATGGGAGCTATGAGCAGGTTCATGACAAATCCTAGGAAATAACACTAGTAAGTAGTGAAGTGGATACTGAGGTTTCTAAGAGGAACTAGTGACAAATATTTATGCTTCAGATAAGGCGATATGAGGTTGCAGGGTTATGTAGACGCTGACTTTGCTTGTAAGATAGATCACATGAGGAGCACTAATAGTTATGTTTTCACAGTGCGTGCTACTACAGTCAGTTAATTTTCACATCTATAAAAGATAGTTTCATTATCTATTACAGAAGCAGATACCATAACAGTAATAGAGGCTAGCAAGAAGATGCTTTTGTTATAAGATTTGTTGGAAGAATTAGGTTTGAAGAAGGTGAAGAATATTTTGCACAGTGACATCTAGAGTGCAATACATCTGGCAAAGATTTAGCATTTCATTTAAGAACCAAGCGTATCGGACTTCGTCATCACTTCGTTAGACCACTTCTTGATGATTGATTCTTAATACTTGAGAAGATCCATGGAAGCAAGAATCTAGATGACATGTTAACCAAAATAGTGACTACGAATGAACTGAAGTTGTGCTCAACTTCAGTGGGTCTTCAAGCATAGAAGATAAGTCTCACACCCATTCACTGATAGGTCGATTGGTGGAGGTACATCTCAAATTGGCTCCAAGTGGAAGACTGTTAGAGTTTATTTAGACCCAAATTAAAGTTTATGTGGACCCATTAATAGTCACACACTTTGCTAGGATATTTTCCACACATGTGTTACCTTATCAACCGCTCCTTTTAATTTAGACACACACTTGGCTTGAATATTAGCCATTTATCTTACCCACCATTCCTTTGATTTGTAGCCATAAATATCTCATCCTCTTGCCTATAAAATACGCCTTAGGGGAAAGAGAAAAATCTACTAAGACATCAACATAACAACACACACAAGTATGGTAGCAACTAGAATACAGAGAAAAATACGAAGTGAGTATCTTTCAGAGTTGTGAAAGTGCGAGCCAAAGAATACGGAATGAGTATTTTAAGAGTGCGAGTGATACACAGTGTGTATTTTTTAAAGCAACATTATTTTAGTGAAAGGGGTGTGAGCCGTGGATGTAGTCGAATTGGTGAACCACATATATCTTTGTCTTGTGTAAGTTTATTTTTCATACATTATTATCTGTGTTATTTTTCTGCCAGTATTTTTAGGTATATTTAATGAGGTATGTTGGAGAGTTTAACTATATATATATATACTATATGTATATTTTATATTATTCCATACATTAATAATACATGTATAAAACTATATATAAGTATCATTATATCTATTGATAATATTATTTAACTTTATATTATTCCATACGTAATTTTGTGAACATACATATATATTTTTTATTTATAAGAATTACACGCATATTAATGTATTATGTATGCATATTATATATTAAGGTATAATTGCATTAAAATATTAAGAATGAATAATTTTGAGTTGAAAAATAAAAAACAGAAGTTATAAAACACCTTAACCCGTTCTCTGAAAAACTTGATTATAACAGAAAAATATTTTAATTATGTGTTTAAAAATAGGTTTTCAAACGCATATTTTTATCAGAATTTTATTTAAACACAGAAAACAGAATTATAGTTGCAAACCAAACAGGCCCTAAGTAAAATAAAATAATTGGGATTCATTTTGGGAAGCGTTAGAGACGCGGTTTAGTATTTTAAATATTTAGAAATGGTCCCGAATCATAGTTTTATAAGTTGGGGAACTTTTAGGCTAGTTGGGTTATGGATTCGGGTCCATTTAGGGATCCAAAAGTTGGACTTTAGGCCCAACTCGGGATTAGTACTAATTAAGTGTTTAAGTGGGGGTAAACCACTCTCCCACTATCATTAGAGAAAAATTAGAATCGCAACTACGGGAGAGAAAAGGAGAAATACCACAAAGAGGTAAAAAGGAGCAACAACAAAGGGGAAAATCAAGGGAGCTTCAAGAGGATTCCTTCTATAGATTTTAAGGCAAGAATTTTCTTGCCTAATTTATGGTTTCAATTTATGCTGCAACATGATTTTCATCACTTTCAAATATACTTTTAATATTTAATCATACATTCTTATTTTTAGATTATCATAGAATTTGATACAAACCACATAATTGTATAAGATGATTATGTTTGAATTATGAGTTACTATCTGTGGGAGCATATTTACTCGAGCCCAAACAGTAAAGGCCCAATCACTTATTCGACCAAGCCTGGTAAGCAGAGAAGGCTGCCTGGTCCAAAAGAAAGTTAGCTACTGTTTTATTCACATGTTTACCACACGCTGAAGCCCAGAGATAGACTTGAATCAAACCTCCAAAAATCTCGAAAGATATTCAGGAGCTCTTAACGATCAATCTAATAAAGTGGATGATTTATTTTCATAGTTCAACCTCTTCTAATCTCACTTTTATAAATAGTGTAACCCTACCCGGGCAAAGGGATGTAACTTCAAACTCTTGAGAGATATTAATAAGAACAATAGCCTCTCCTTGGACATAGGCACGTTGCCGAACATGTACATACTGTGTAGTTCAATTGATTACTTCCATTACATTTTGATAATCGCTTCGTAGTTCTTTTATTGTGATATTTTCTACACTCACAATTGGCGTCGTTAATGGGAACGACTTTGTATTCCTACGAAAGCATTAATCAATCAAAAGCCTTGATGTCTCACCACATTATTAACCTCCCCGAATTTGGCGACATGCAGGACAACCAAACCCATCCTCAGGTCAGGTCTGAAATTCGCCAACCACAAAACCCAAGGTTTTACAAAGAAAGGCAACCATCCGAGGAGAGTGACAAACCACCTAGATCTACTCATATCTCCAGGTTGGTCGATGCTTATTAAGACCGACTTAAAGAATAAGAGGAGGCTACTCGCATTTAAGTGGAAGAAAATGCTCGCCTCCAGAGGCGACTTGATAGGATGGATAGAGATCTTCATAGAGATTCCAGGAAACACCGTGACAGATCTCCTAACCCTCAGGCGAGAAAATCCCACAGCCGAGGAAGGAGCTCCAGGCATGAATTGGATCAATCTAAGCGCGAGAAATCAAAGCGTGCTAAAAAAGAACGTGTAGGACCAGAAGGGCGCCACAAGGATACTGCTAGTCAAGATGACGATCTCCGAAATTGGATCCAGAGGGAGATGGACCATCATCCAACCAATCGTGGAGCCAGATCCATCAAAGAGCTATCCAGGAGAGCTCTTAATACTTAGATGAAGTCCCCTTTTTTAAGGGCGATCGAGGAAGAGGAGCCCCTAAGAAGTTCATTGTCCCTAGATGACGTATGATGGCAAGACTGACCCCATTGACCATATGCGACAGTACAGGCAGGCAATGACTCTGTGGAGCCATAATGAAGCTTTAATGTGTCGCATATTCCCTTCAAGCCTACATGATGTGTCCCATAAGTGGTTCGAGAGGCTACCGCAAAGGTCAGTCAAGAGTTTTCAAGCCCTAGTTGAAGCCTTCACCGCCCGATTCATTACAAGCAGCATTCATCCGAAGAAGATAGACTCGCTTTTTATAATGAAGAAGAATCCACAGGAAATCCTCCGCGACTATGCCAAATCGTATTGGGAAGTCTTCAATGAAGTCAAAGATTGCTCGGATCAAGTGGCCATTGCGTCTTTTAAAATCAGCCTACCGACCACGTTATTCCTGCACCAGTTCCTGACGAAAAAAGAGGCAAACACCATCGATGATTTGATGGTGCATATTGAAAAATACGCCAAGGTCAAAGACGTGGTTCACGCCATTCCAGGGGATAACGATCAAGCAAAAATAGAAAAAAAGGAGGGGAAAAGAACGACACCCCAAAGAAGGCTAGCAAGAACGACTCCAAAGATGATTCAACAAAGGAATTTTAGGCTGCTAACATAGTCTTTAAAGAGCCGATCAACAAAATCTTGAGCAAAATAAAAGATCAACCATTCATCAAGTGGCTAAAAAAATGGGCGACGACCCAACAAAAAGAAACAACGTGCTGAGATGCGCATTTTATAAGGAAGGAGGTCACTTAACAGGCAGCTTCAAATCCCTAAAGTCTCACCTGGAAGAACTAGCCTAGGTCGGGCATCTAAACGAACACGTTGATAAGAAAGGAGATGCGGTCACAGCCAATAGCAACCAAAAACTCGACAATATAATCGATGATGACTTGGGGCATGAGTTCGCAGTAATACACGGGGCATCTGACCTAAAGCAGATCCAGGGGATTGTTGTTCGAATAGAACTGAGAAAAGTCACCGTCGTAATAGAAATTTTCAGATCGATCCTGTGAAGAGCCAGGACGACAAACTTCACTGACTAAAGGATGTAGACTACACTAGGCATATCGTCTTCACAAAAGAAGACTTAGTGGGGGTAAGAACCCCACACCACGATGCACTCATGATCACCTTAAGAATCGCAAACTGGGACATCGAAAAGTTGCTCGTGGATCAAGGAAGTTCATCAGAGGTGATGTACTTGGAACTCTTCCACAAAATAAAGCTCAATCTAGTAGATATGAAGGAGGAAACAGTGTCGCTGGTTGGATTTGCGGGAAAGATGACGATGTCGATTGGGAAGATACTCCTACCAGTCAGGGCAGGAAATATCTCCAAGATGATTGAGTTTCTGGTGGTCGATATTGACTCCCCACTACAAGAAGTTTAGGTTTAGAAGACGTTTAAAAAACATCGGGAAAATATAAAAGAGCGTCGGGAAAACATTTTCCAACGTTTTTTTAATAAGTCGACGTAGTTGCAGTCGGGAATTCATGGCATTTATAAAAAACGTCGGTATCATTTATTCCGACGATTTTACCGATGTTTTAAAAACGTCGAGTTATCTGTCTGCCTGCATACCATTTGCCACGTTTAATTTAAAAACGTCAGAATCACTTGTCACGCTTGAACAATAAACATCGGAATAATTTTTCCACGTTTGAACAAAAAACGTCGGACCCAAAAACAGTCCCCTTTCAAAAAAACCACAATTATTTTTCTCCTTGCCAAACTTGCAACCAAAAACAGTCCCCAATAATAACATAAAAACGTCACAATTTTTTTTTGTCTATTCACATATATTAAGGATGTTATGATGACACCAAATTATCAAAACAATATAATTTGAGTCATTTATATTAACTAGTCACCCTTTATATACCATGATCCAAAAAAACATCACCTATAGAATCAAAATAGTATAACGTTCTCCACCAATACCCTAACAATATTAAACATAAGTCCAAAATGTCGGATCATCTAAAAACCAAACACTATATCCATACTAACATTCTACCTGTAGCGTAATACTAAACATATGTCTAACATCCGTGAAAACACCTTATCCATGAGCATGATAAAATGCAAACCTGCAAAAATGAAGAAGAGAAAAGTGTCAAAGATGAATAAACCAAAGTTATAAAAATATCATGACTTACATTGTAAATTTAGACTACTTGTGTTTCTTTGCCTTCTTTGATGCCACGCGATCCTGAAATAGGAGAGAAAAAAGAAACACTTGATTAATAAATCTACTTTCAATATTTTTTGTATTATATGGCGACATAAAATTATAATTTAAAACATACACAAAATACATATTAATTATCAAAAGTTACATGGACATAGTTTAATTTACATTAACAATGCAAGTGTAAAAAATTGGGAACAAATTACTAATTAAACTTTAACTAACAAGTTTAAATCAAATTTACATTAACAATGCAATAATATAATACTTTTTCCTAGTTTAATGGCTCGCATAGTGGGTCTAGTTGATATTCTATTATATACAAGTAAGAGAACATTTGTCGGAGGCATACAGTAGAAAAGTGATTAAATTTAGTGTGAAAAAGGATTCTAGAGTTTCATAGTAATTGATTTTTTGGTTTCTATTATGTATAAATCTTTCCCTTGCCACCATATACCTTTATCCACTCTATACCTAAACCTACCGTCCAATAATCTACTTTCACTCCTCACTCACCTCATTATCTCCACAAGATACATGTCTTACCTTTTCTTATCACCTCCTCTATTTATATGTTTTCTTTTAATGTACATAGAGGATTTTGAACAATATTTGACATTATCAATATACATATATCTTATTACAATTACTCTCTTCATATTATTCTACTAGTATTTATGGCAGATCCTGTATAATACATATTAGTCATAAACGTATAAGCAAAAATCAGCTCCGGCCTCAAATTTTTGGTTGAAGGATAATTGAGAACATAGAACTGTCAATTACTTAACAAGCCAGGCTATCCAACGCATTTTAATCTCAAGCCACTATAAATAAAATCTAATTGACATGCACAGATGATATCTAAAGAGACAGGGTATAAAATTTTGTAGATCATTAAACATAGAAGCTGGAAATAACAAACATATAGTTCACAAGTACAAAAGATAAGCATCAATAACTAGGTACTTTGTATAGTGATATGAAATTTGGCTTTGAGTGTATGAGGTTCTAAATTCGATTTTAAGAATGCAGAATTTGCTAAGAGTACTAGAATTTATTTATCTTATTATTTAGTTTATGGAAAAAACATGAATGAAAAGCACATGTTCCAAGAAATACAAAAAACAATGCAAGTATGTGCAAACTAAAACAAGTATGAGTTGAAACAATGCAGTGACCCAAATAATTATCTAGTGAAACTATTCAAGTGCAGTCTCCCAAGGACAATATTCAAATCAGAGAAAAGATATTGGAATCTATAGACCATTAACTAAGTCAAAATTAGGTCAAGCTAGCCCCGTTGAAATCAACTATATTTGCATCATAGTGGCATGAGTTTGCCTTTAAGAGTGAGGTCCCATGGATGTCATAAGGTAAACATTGCTTCTCCTAAGAAAAATCTTCAACCTAAATGGAAATATTACCAATAAAGAGAAAGCTTCCTACAGAATAGAAACCAAAAAAATGTCATGCACATTTCACAGCTTATATGATGAATTCAACTAGGTGTTTTCTTGCATATCTCCAAAAAGATCACCCAAAACAATTTTGAAGAATGTAAATTGCGAAGCTAGGCCATGAGAGATTACTTGAATAGGTTTTTGAGCAAGCATTTTTAAGTTGATTGGATTCTTAGGATCTTTAACATTAGTTTTCAAAACTTTATGATTTTTGATTAGATAGTAGGAGCAATAAAGAGGTACATTCTCATAGGAAATTTCTTACCAAAAACCTTTAGAACCTGATCTAATCCAAACTTTGCGTGGATGTTTGAGGGTGATGTCCATCTCTAAACAAACTCTAGATAGACTAAGTCTATTTAGAGTCATTGTGGAGTTGTCAAGTTGTAGAGGTTTCCCCACCACTTGTGCGATTGAGAATAACGAATCTTTTGAAAAAAATGAATTGGAAGATTAGGTAATTAATCCACATAGCAGAAATCTTACTCTCTATGTCAAAGTTGGAATTCAAAAGACTTATCATCTATTTTGTATTAGAATCACCAGATACCACATATATATTGAATACCCAAATGTGTTGAGATAGACCCCAAACCATAAGAAAAATACTTTAATGATATGCCAACTAATTTGGTCGATGATTTGGGGGATGTAGCTGTGATTGGGATTCATAGCAAGAGTAGAACCTCATGTGAGGAGTTTGAATACATTTTTACTTTGTTTTTCAAAATATTTGAAATGATACATTAAACAACACTGAAGATGAGCTACTCGTAAATGTAGGCAACTTCCAAATCGGCAACTAGCTATGGTGAACCTTGTAAACTAGCCATTCCATATTAAAAAAAATATATGAAACCATACAACTACTAAGTTCAAAACTGCATTGATGAAGACTATTTAACGAGGGTTGGGAGTCATTTACGACTATTCGTTACCCATATTCCATTTTTGGACTTGAATTCTGCGCATAACTAATGGTCAATTGTTGCAGCGATTTTTACCCATCTTTATTTACTTTTTAAAGGGATGGAATTTGAAACAGTTAGATGAATGTTCATATGAGGACTTGATATTGTACACACACAACTTCAATGAATACAATTTCATAGAAAAGTTCCAGTTTGGCAAAGTTTTGGAGGATTCATTGGTTCATAAGAGGTGACAGTGAAGAAATGGGAAGATCTTAAAATCTACGGGTATTTAGAAGGAGACAACGAAAATAGATTTAAAGAAGAAATCCTTTACTCCAGTAATCAAAAGTGAGAAATCATCTAAACGTGGACAAGTTAATTGGCTATTATTGGGCACTAAGGGTCAAGGTTATTATTGTATTTGCATGCCTTTTTGAACATATGCATGTACATGAATCATTGTGTTACCTGATTTGCAACATTAATGCGTCTTATATAATGATTTTTGGTGGAATTTTTCCTGATCGAAGATCCATTGCATGGTATAGAGTGCTTGGGTGCTATGGTCATATCAATCTAGATTACCATCCTGGTGGATTCTTAGATAAAGTTGATTTTTTTACATTTGGTACTCTGATTCTGATGTTAATATCCAAAAGAGTGTATTTCCCAGAAGATAGATTGAGTTTCAATATACATACCATTTTTTATTAGGCCGATTAAATGTATGAACCAAAGAAAGACATGGGTTTTGTCCCATCCAAGTGTTCTCTTGTACACAACAGGCTACAGAAGAAAACTTGTTTTTATACTTGTGATGGACTCAAACTAACAAAACTGACAGTGAGATGCATCGAATATTAGCCTGCGGAATAGACAATCATGAGTAAAGTAGTCAGGTACCTGCTAAATCTTCATGTTATTCGGCGTCATCCTAATCTTCTAGGAAGCCACTCAATGCTTCAAACAAATGTTGCTTCTCAAAGGAAGGCCAATGTTTCAGTTACGTCGTAATTATTGCCTATACTTTCCTATAGGCGTGATGTAACTGTGTACTTTAATTGACATTAACACACAATGTAGTTTAGTTTAGGGAGAATATGAATAATTTTTTTAAAAAAAGAGGAAGACTGTTTAATTACATTAAAGAGAAAAACCGAGTGAAAATTAAATGGCCAAATTTATCACTCTAGCATGCCTTATGAAATTGACTCTTAAATTAAACTTTTATAACTGTAGGAGGATACTCTCATGCACCATATGATCTATCTTATGGAGTGAACATGAAGCATATTAGATTGTTCGGTATCCTCAGGTACCTCATGTTTGTTTTATAAATTAGCAGAATTACTACTTACTACTCTTATTTTAGAAGTTGAGAAGCTTTTTACGAGTATATTTTTCTTAATTCTCTTAAGTAATATTTTTACTTGAATATTGCAGAGAGGAAAAATGAAGCTTACTAATTAGTCAAATTGAACTTCATACCAAACCCAATTCGTGTTAATGTTTCTCTAATAGATTAATTTTTAACTAATAAATCTCACTCCAATAGTATCTTTTATATGTGACAAAAGAGAATAACTTTGGTATACTTGATTATTGCCCTAATAGAGGTCGTGTCCACAATGTTCAGACCAACTGTCCTAATAATTTGGTTGAAAGATTTCACTTAATTTATCTCTTCTATGCAAAATAAAATGCCTTAAGAAGTTAACTTATGAAACCTAAATATTTACTCAAGTTTGAATGGCTTACTCATTGTACTAGGTTTGGGGGATTTTCTGCCTTTCTTATATACATGGTCACGACGTATGTTCTATACTTTTCAAATTGGAGTTTCGTAATATAAGAAGATCATGGGTCGGAGATATACACAATATGAAATAATGGATCTAGAAAATTTTAATAGTGAAAACACTGCCTGATGATAGGTAAAATGTGGTATGAGAGGACATATAGAACCTCGATTTAATGCGGTATGGTTAGTTGTAACTGTAGTGGAGTCAGGGGTAGAGACAATTTTTTTTTTTATAGAAAGTAAGAGATCATTTTTAAAATAAATAATATTTATTTCAACATCTGAGGACACTTACTTCCTATAAGGTTCATTATTGGTCAAGTAATTATATTAATTTTAATCTTTAAATAAAAGTGTAGACTTGCGCTTTGAGTTCTTCAACTTCTGGTCCATTTTTCATGGATGCTCCAAATTGCTGATGTGGTCCATTTGAACCCGATGGCTTGTTGAGGTTTATTTATTTTTATGGTTGCATAATAAAAAACTTCACAATGGATATGATGTGGTCCAATTCCTAACTAGTCTATAATTTGAATAAGGGACATGATGTGTAAGATTTTACATTGGTATGTATGTAGAATTATGGATTTATGCGAGTAGAGTGAAACAGGATTAACTTATGAAAAAGAGAGAAAGAAATTTTTTCTTAATAAAATAGACTAGCCTGACAATAGTTTTGAAGTTGGGATCGTGATATGATTTGTGGCGGTGTTTTCCTTAGTGGTTGCAATTGTCGTTGCGATTGAACCTCTGACCGAAATTGCATCGATGGTTGCAATGATGCTAAAGGATCAATATTAGCTCCGTTAGGTACCTATAGGAATAAAAAAAATGTCAGATGTAATTCATGAAAATTATCCGACCGTACTCGTACAAATCTATTATTAATAATCGTTGACCTGCTCAGTGCTTGAATACACATCTTATGGAAATTGTGTAAAACTACCCTTCACATGCATAGGAACCTCCAAAGCTTCCATCCGAGATTCCATAGCAGATATTTTATCATGCATTTGATCTTCCATCTGATATTTCATATCGGCTTTCTTTCTTTCATAATTTGCCTCCATCTCACGCCGCACCCGCTCATTTACGGCCTTTATCTCACGTCGCACCTGCTCATTTTCAGCCTCCATCTCGCGTCGCATCCTCTCTAACTCTTGTTGATGCTGCATATCAATATCCCTCCTCTGAGACTCAGACATCGTATATGATCGACCAAAGACCATACTCGGCGTGACACCAAGCCCAAACGTCCGCACATGACCATGCCTTTCAGGTTCCATAATTCGTCCAAATATGTCATCTCGTGCAACAACCGTATCCACAATCTCTGGATGTTGCGATTCTAGTTCATCCATCTCTTTCTGTAAAAATCAAATCAAGCTATCATAATGAATACCGTTCCAACAAATATAATTTGATAACTAACACTTGACTGGCACCCAAATCCATTTTCAAATGAAAAATAATGTTTTCTCAAAAGATAATAGACACACAAACAAAAATCAATTTGCTTAAATTGTCATTAAAATCCAAAATATACATATAATTAATCAAGCAGCTTCTTCATTAACTGGCCCCTTATCCTTGGTTATATGTGTCTCCTTGTATACCATCTTACGAGTTGGTTGGTGTCCAATTCTTTTAGCAATCTACGAGCACAATATTTTAAGTGTCAAGATATCATATCTTTTCACTTAATTTGTCCGCAATGAAAAAATAACCTAGTAATCATTAAAAGAATCAAACTTTTACCTTGTTTTTAACTTGAGCACGACTAATCCTACCAGATGTGTGTGGCATTGCCAAACGTGCACCGATGGCTTTTTTCTTTGCACTTTTTACCTGATACATGGAAAAGATAATTGATATATATCTTGTGATGGTGTCAGACACTTCCATATACACGTGCCTTTAGGCACGGGCATCCACTAGTGCATACATATACACATGTACAATCACTATATGAATCTCATGCTCAAAGTGATAAAACACCTAATCAAATATATAATCATGTTAACAATATTGCTAAAATATACCTCTACTTCAGATGAGTTCCAATGATAGACGAGTGTTTTCCATTGATATTCCTCGACCTTAGGGGGACAATGCGCCAAGTGCTCCTCATTAGTCCTATATTTACTATAACCCTCACTCTTTGCTGTGGCCTTCCACTCCTTCCACTTTTTTCGAAAGACTCCATAAGGAATTTTCTCATCTCATTCGTGGCATTTGTATTGTCCTGTATAAATGACATGTTAGAGAACTAAACCACAAATTCGAAACCAAAAGAATCAACCAATGTTATTTTAGATTGTATAAATGAAAATCAAATGTTTATGCAAATTATGGTTACATAAAGTCTATGCAAATTATGGTGACATAAAAGAAAGATCCATTTATGATTATAATTTTTATAAAACTACTTCCATGAGTATGTATAAAATTATCCATATATCTATCTTCATGTTTAGTGAAGTGAGGGTATTATGAGAAATTGAAAATTTGACAACCCATACCTTTATATAATAGTAGATGATACTGTGATATGATTCCAAATTCCATTCTTCGCTTCTTTCGAAACATGTCTCCAATCAAGGAATGTCAATGGTGTTAACTGCCCATTGCGTGCTAAAACCCCCAAATTTGAAGCAAGTCTAGATGTTGTCTTCTAAATGGGTTGTCCATACTCATTCACCTCGATGTTTAAAATTCCACCATCTTCACCCCACCTGTTATGCATTAACGTGGGGCCACGAACTCTTCTTTGCTCCTCCTCTGCTTGATTCGAACTAGGATCTAAGTATAAAGTAGGCGAAGATAAAAATTAGTAATCTTGTTATATATAGACATGTAGATAAAAATTAGTGATTATGGACACTAGTTTCAGTAATCTAATTTAGGTACGGGAATTCAGTAAGTCATCTTTTTTAATATCCAACCAAAACCAACCACAAATCAGTTGTGTAATATTAGTTTATCTTACTTGCATCATGCTCTTATTGTTCACTATTGACTGACAACGGAGGGCTAAATGGTGTAGTAGTAGCGTTAGTAGGTGGCCAATTCGATGGAGGTTGAGGCATGGCAAATGGTCTTTCACCTATGTGCTCTTGCAGCTCACTAGGGGATGACATATCTCCTCTAACGAGTTGGGTTTGAGATATACTTGGTGTCATCGTACTGTACAAAACAAAAGAAAACATTAATGTTAGTTGTATTACAGATGAATATATTTAATAGAAATAAAGTAGCAAAAATAGCGTAGTACAATTTTATTAACGATTAGATAACAGAAACAAAGTAGTAAAAATAGTGTACATTCACAAGATAAATAGAAATAATGAACATCTTTAGCCCAAAATTTTAACACGGTGGGAAAAATTCTGGTATGAAATATGTTATAGATTTGAATGAAGGTCACGAATCTAAGTTTCAGAAATAGTCTGTGTACACACGGTGTATAGCTGCGTACATCTAATGCTAGATTCGTGTGGTTTACCATATATATGCACACATACACGAATATATAAACAAAATAACAAGTGTAAAACTTAGAAGAAATAATTGTTCTATTAGCACTGTGTAGTCAGTGCTGTTAATAAGAAAATACAACACTGTTTAAATGAAATGTGTTAAGAATTGTGGAGAGTAATTTCTCTTCTATTTTCAATAAATTGCTGTGTAAGTGTTGTACAGATTTTATAGCTGTTGTATACAAACAATAGTTGTTACACATGTTGGAGCTATTCAACCGGAAGCAGGTAAAGGAGTTTGAAATTCAAATGGCAGCTAGTTCCGTAAGTATTGGAGATTTAGTTGAGCAAGACTTCACTACACCAAATCTGCCAAATTGTCACGGTGATTGACCTTGACAAGTTCAACTTATCAAGGTCAATGACCGTGATAATTCTGGGGGTGACAAATTTTGTTGTCACGGACTTGTCACGGTCATTGACCGTGATAAGTTTGTTAGACTTGTCACGATCATGTCACGGTCCTTGACCTTGACAAGTTTTGTCGCGATTAAGGACCGTGACAATCCTGTGACAGCGTTTAAAAAATTATCACGGTCATTGACCGTGATAAGCTTGTGACAAGTTTTCTTTGTCACGGACTTGTTACGGTCAATGACAGTGACAATTCTGGGCAGAATTGAAAAAAAATCTACTAGGCAGTATGGCCACTGCCACTGTCCAGCAGTATATTTGTACCTGTTATAGCAATGTTGTGCATGTTCAAACATCATATATCCAAATAAAATAGAGATAATGCAAATATACATTCAAAATAGAGACAATATGCATCACGATATAATCCAAATACAATTCAAATGTAACAACTTAAAACAATTCAATTCAAATAATGTCACTAAATGTCTGGGTTAAGGTTAGCTCTGAGGATGTGAGTAGGACACACGATATACGAATTGACACACCCACCAATATACATCGTGCCGCATTGTTCGCGCAACGACAATGGGGAGTTCTCCTTCCCGGGTATCACATGCACGGCGAGCACTTTAGACTCGATGTCTTAAAGAGAACATCCATGAAATGGTATACCCTGGAGGGTATTCGGGTCCCTCAACCCCCGCCCTATCCGTTGGCCATCAAATATGTCCATATAAACACGCTCGTCCAACCAAGTGTCGAAATCGTTCGGTCGAAAGGAGTCAAATATGGTACTGGATCATCAAAGTCCGCACCTGTCGGTGGTAAAGTAGCAAGGTCCACATCATCGTCCTCCTGTACATCCTCCTCCAGTACCTTCTCCTTCCCTTTCCCCTTACGGCTTCCTCCTAACTAACGCTTCATGAATGAGAACATATCTTGGACCGTCGCCTCCAAACGGGACAACTTCGCTTCATGCAAGTCCACCGTTCGAGCCAACCTGGTGTCACTCATCTCCAATTTGATGATCCTAGATTTGGCCACCCACGAGCTCACCCCCTTTATCCTTCCCTTGCGATTAATACCAAGCACTTAGCTGAGTGCGTATATGGACAAAGATGCCTTGTCAGCATCAGACTGCGACTCATGCACTTCCTTAAACTTTGCCTGAAACGACAAAAAGCACATGATTAGTAAAATAAATAAATTATAATGTAATTAACAAAAATTAAACTATCAGATTACTTACAATCATGGCCGCGATGCTCGGGGAAACCTCCTTATCCTTCCCCTTCTTCGTCCGAATAGCCACAAAAGTATCGAGCCTATGTGGCCTACCCCTAGGGCCACTCCCTGTCCCCTATAATAAAATAAATTAAAATTAGTATCGGCCTCGCAAAGTATAATAATGGAGAATAATATATTTTTCTAGTTATACAAAAATTAAATCTTACCATCATCCTATGATCCACCTCGGCGTAAGACGTCCGGTCGGAGTAGTGCACGTTCGTCTTTTTTGCCCGATTTTCCCTCCCCAATTGGTGAGATGTCAATTGTCGCTCCCCGATCTCATTGTCAATGAACTTTTGCCATTGTGCCAATGAGATTGGCTCCTTCGGCAGGACGGATTCACGCATTCGGATAACGGACTCTTGGGTCTTCCCATAGTATCGGGTCCACATATTTTTCTTCCACATCTTGTGTTGCTCCCTCAACTGCTCCAAGACGAAATCGAGTAGCTTTGGATCCAAGCTGAATTGTTCCTGTCCAATAAATACAATGTTAGTTGCGAATAAATATAAATATAAATATAAATATAAAATAAAATAGAAATGGAAATCGAAATTGAAATTGAAATTGAAATATTCATATAAATATAAATATAAATATAAATATAAATACATTACCTGTATTGCCACCCAAATAGCTAACTTGATCTCATTTGTCACCTCCCTCCAACTAGTGTACCCCAGGACGATGATCGTCTTTACCAGATCGAGGGATCTCACTAATAGCCCCATATTGTTCTCGATGGCCATCCCCAATTTTCCATATTTGGGGAGCCTAGGGGACCCGCTACCACCGAGCCTAGACGACATCCTCATAATCAGCATCATCATCCTCGCCTTAATACCTAAAGGAGACATTTGCTGTAAAACAATGTTGTTATTATTACAAATCAAAATGAATTAGAAGAAGACATGCAAATATGAACAATTACTACAAATCGAAATGAATTGTTACTATTTAACACCTCAATTCTGAATTCCAAAACAACAACATCTAGCTCATAATATGTACAATTACTAAAAATCCGAAACATCCCCACCCCCACCCTTACTGCCCACACACACGCACACAACACAAGAGTGAAAATGATAAAGTGAAAATCAATTAAAAGCATTAAAAATGGATTGATAAAGTATAAATTGGAATATTTATTACAAATTGAAAAATTGTTTCAAATTCGGGTTATCATAAAAAATGGATTGATATTCAGTAGGAGCAACCAAGTCATCCACACTACTATTTAGATGCTTTGGCGGTTGTAGGACAATTGACCGCAGCTCGTTGTTGATATACTCTGAGTAAAACACTTGATTAACCTTTTGAAATGCACAAATAAACGGCTCATTGCTCACGTGGTCGTTGGTCTTCAACTTGGACAAGTCAACCATGATCAAATTGATGACAGGATCAACTTTACAAGCACTTTTATCCTCAAATCTTACCCAATCACAGTAAAATACAACCTCTTTGAAAATTATATAATCCATTTCAAATATATTTTAAATTACACCAGAGTAAGTCATTTTAGCTTCAACGAGGTTTTTATCTTTTGTGCTCACTCGAAAGAAAGTAAGAGCCTTGTATGAAATGCCTGAGTTCTTTACATTTGTACTTTCCTCGTACACTTTTGTGCCGAATACGTAACCATTCAATCGATACTTTTTGTACTCTTGTGCCACGAACAAGGTTCTCGTGGCTAGACGAGCAAGCCTTGATGTCGCATCACCTGTCTTTAAGAGATGAGAATATAGATAAATTAATTAGATTAGTTGAAAAGTTTGAGTGTAATGTAATGTTATATAACGACCATTTTCATTATAATTACCTCTTGTGACAACCACAACCTAAATTCACTATCTGATTGTACCATTATTTTTCATCTTTTATTGTTCTCACAGGCTTCATATTTTTTGTATATTAAAAAATTAATCATTTATAAAATAATCTAAAATATTCAAAAATAATGTTAAACATTAAAATAATTTAAACTTACTTTTTCCATTCTTTAACATCTTCATGTGTGTCAAATAGATAATGAGCTACTTGTTCATGTTGCAAACTCGTTAATTTCACTCGTTTTCCCATCACATGACCACCATCATCGATGAACTCATTAGTGTCATTAACGCTGGTCGAGTCAGGCATATATTCTCGAGTATATATTGATGACTCCACGGTGATATATTCCTCTGCAATTGATCCTGCAATGTATCGCGTATTATTGACGTAATCTTTAAAAACATTCATCAATCATTCAAACGGATACATCCACCGATATCTAAGTGGACCACAAAAAAGTGCCTCGCCGCATAGGTGTACCAACAAGTGAACACTTATGTCAAAGAATGCTGGGGGAAAGTACTTCTCCAACACACAAATTGCTTCAGTCACCGCCAATTTTGTGGCCACTCTGTGTTCTCGATTGACTACTTTCTCACACAAGAGTGAGAAGGTAATACTAATTTGCATAGTATCCCTCCGCAAATACTTGTGCTTGGAGAAACAGTGCTTAAACAATAGAGGAACCAATTGCATGACCACATGCCAATCGTGAGACTTACACTTATGTAAATCATGAGTAGCATAATTCACAATCCTTTGAAAGTTGAACGAAAAATTAGATGGGCCCTTCAAATTATATATTGTGTCTAAAAGCACCTTCCTTTCCCCACTCGTCAAAGTAAACGCACCAGGGGGAATTATTGTCCTTCCCCTATTATCTTCTTTCAACCATAGTTGTGGCTTAAGTTTCAATGATTTAAGGTCTTTTCATCCATTTTCTCCATCCTTCGAATGACTCTCCCCAAGGAAAGTCCCCACAATAAGTTCAGCGAAGTTCTTCTCTGCATGCGTCACATCCAATACATGGCGCGCCGGGTTATTCTTCCAATAAGGCAAGTTAAATAAAATTGACCTCCTAGAACATGCCTTTTTTGTCTCAGTTTCATTCCCAGTTGGGGTCATCTTATGCTTGACATTCTTAAATTTGGGATTCTTACCTGGCATATTAGGGCCATATTCAGAAGATTTACTTTCAATTTCTGAACCTGAAAGTTGTCTCAGCGGTAGCCTATGTTCAACCCCGCCCAATAAAAAATTGGAACCTTTCTCAAATCTGAAACTATGAGCTGGGGATAAAAACCTCCTATGGCAATGGTATACATTTTTTGAGCTAAAGGATAGACGAAGAGATTCAGTCTCCTCTCCATAAATAGGACACCCCAAATAACCATATACTACACAACCGGATAATGTCCCATAAGCTGGAAAATCATGAATTTCCCACATCAACATAACTTTCAGGGTAAACTCTTCTTTTCTAATAGAGTCAAATGATTGCACACCCTCTTCCCACAACTCATTTAATCCTTCTACCAAAGGAGCCAGGTAGACGTCGATGTCATCACTTGGTGCCTTTGGCCCAGGTATCAACAAAGACATCATCAAAAATTCAGGTTTCAAACACTGTGAAGGAGGGAGGTTGAGTGGGGCTAGGATCATTGTCCATACACTCTGATTGGTGCTTAGATTTCCAAATGGATTGAAACCATCTGTTGATATAGCCAAATGAATGTTGCACTATTATTGAGCAAAATTGGGATACTCATAATTCATCCTCCTCCAAGTTGTAGAATCAATAGGATGACACATGAGATTACCCATACTTCTGCCCTAGCATGCCAAGTCATTGCCTCCATTATCCATGGTACTGTGAAAAATCTCTTTAATCTAGGCCTAATGGGAAAATATTTCAACACTTTTTGAGGCACTTTTGAGCTGTGCCTTCTTTACTAGTAGATTGGACATATCTAGGTTCATCGCAAATCGGACAACGATCGAGATTTTTATTCTCCTTTCGGTATAGTATGCAGTCATACACACAAGCATGAATTGATTTATACTTCATTCCCAAACCTTTCAAACTGTTCTTCATAACATAATAGCTATTTGGATGCGTATTCTCCTTGGGTAGTAAGCCCTTCACCCATTTCAGAATTCATGTTACGCTATTGCCAGACAAACCATACTGCGTCTTCAAATTGTGCAAACCAACCATGGCATGTAAAGTTGTTTGATATTTATCACAACCAGAGTATAACAGTTGGGTCGCCTTAAATTTTAAACTTTGGTAGTCATCATCAAGGTTTATCGTGATATCTTCACGAGCACTTGAACCTTGTACATCATCAATAACCTCATTCTCCTCTGCTTTATAAACTCCGTACGCATTATCAACTAAATTCCCTAACATTTTATGATCTACGTCGTCCCCTTCTACATCTATCCTACTTATTAAAGGTTATTGTGAAGGTTGTGCGGGGACAAAAGGAACTTTCAATTCACCGTGAAAACTCCAAAATCGATAACTATCTTCCATACCCGATCTTAACAAATGTAGTTCAAGTGTTTTCCACTCAAACACCTTACCATTCTTATACCTAGCACACGGTCACGGAAACTCTTCATCATTATGACATATCTTTGCGTATTTCACAAATTCATTAGCACCTCTGCGAAACACATCCCCCATTCTATTTGTCTCACCCATCCACTCTTTGTATTTCGGATATCCCATCACAGCTACCACAACTAATCACCTATTAAAGGTAAGAAGCGTATATTCATGGATTAGTATAAACAAAACTTAGATTTATAATATTTTTTATTTAATTATGTCTTATTTATATTCAACTTTTAAATTTTAAATTCAAATTCAATTTATAATAGAAATTTCTATTTCCTTCATCTCCTCTAAAGGGTGAGTGGTCCTATCCCATTCAAGACAACATTTTTCTGTAATATACTTAACAACCCATGCACATTGTTACGATTTGAGAAAAATTCGGCAGCATATCCCCGTAGTTCTCCAAGTACACGACGTAGTGTTATTTCAAATGATCAATTGAAATAACAGTCACACTTGTCAAGCTATTATGTACCGAGAGAACATTAGGATACGACTCCAGAACTTCCTCCAAAAGTAACAACTTAAATCCACTAAGAATATTATTATACAGAAATTATGCAGTCCCAAACTGTCTAAACGGGACAATTCAAGAGATCTCATTACAGAGGTAATGACTCTCGAACGAGTCTAAGGGCTATTGAATGCGTAGATATAAGAACTAGAAGGCTAGTATCTATGCGCACTATATGTAATTTTATGTATGTTTCATTTAATTATTATACTATATATATTGTTCATTATACAAAGTAATTTTCAAAAAAAGTTGAAAAATCCCACCCCCATATGGACAATAATCCAGTGGTTATGACACTTTTAAAATTAACCAACCCAACATCGATCCACTATAATCCAACAGCAATGGCAACAACAAATGTGTATCCTGTACTCCTTCTAATTCATCTACTCAATTAATTCTTTTCATCAATTAAACTAAGAATTAAATTATACAATTATTAATTTACTAATTTACAATAAGGGGCAATCCTACTTGCATATGAAAGGGGCACTAATTATTAATTTACAAAAAAAAATCAATAACCAATCAGTGTTAAATCAACCAATTCTTTTACAAGGGGCACTACAATATGAGGGGCAATATCTAATAAACCAATAAAAATTTAATTAAAAAAAATACACACACGCACATATGCACACACAGGCCCCCCGCCCCCCCTCGCTTCCCCACCCCTGCCCTACCCCCTCCACCCCCGCTGCCGCTGCCCACCACACGCACACACACACATATATACACACGCACATATATACACACAAAAACACACACATATATACACACACACCCTCCCCTCCCCCCCACATGCATATATACACCACACACACACGCGTGCACATTTACACACACATATATACACACATGCACATATACATAAATGGAGGAGAATTAAAGAGAGAAAACATACCAAAGTTGTAGAGAGAGTGAGTGAGCAGTCGCTAGAGAGAGAGAGAAATGGAGGGAATATAATCGGTGGGAAAAAAGAAGAGGGAGGGTTTTATACTGACAGAATTGTCACGAACATATCACGGTCATTGACCGTGACAACTTGATAGGATTATCACGGCCAATGACCATGACAAGTCCATGGCAACTGTACTTATCACAACTTTGTCACGGTCATTGATCGTGACAAGCATTTGTCACGACCTTGTCACGGTCAATGACCGTGGCAAGCCTAGCTACTTAAAGGGTGCCAATTTGACCATTTTGGTATAGTGCTTTGACCTGGTTGATATTGAAGCATACTAAGGAGTAGGTTCAGATTGTTTCTGCATATAATATACTGTAATAAGTTCATATTGCTTCTGAATATAATATAGTTAATATGATTTTACAAATCTATTTAACACTGAACTTCCCACGCTGCCAGAATTCAAATTCACATATTGACACAAGGAACATATTTTACTAGCAATTTGAATTTCCTATAATTTGTGTTCACTTAAAGTTTAAAAAACCCCGGCGTCGAGAATTGCCAAATCGAAGAAATAATTAATGAAGCTTATAAAGATATATTGGATAAGGTTACAATCATTGAGGAGAGCCTACTTTAATCGATCTCAAGCTAGCCAATTACACTGAAAAGGGTTCCTCTCAGTTAGCTTAACTTGTAAACAATGGGAATCTAAGTAAGCTAATGATATACAACTTGTTAGAAACGAGATTCATAATCTAAGTAACAAACATAAGAGTCCAATAACTATAGTGGGTGGAGTTTCTGATATAAATAATGTCCAAATTAAAAATAAAATATGAATTTTTATAGATTTGAAGTGTGGGTATTGGAAGGAAAAGGCTGCGGACTTAGAGAAATTATGAGTTGTCTGGTATGTTGAAAATAGCTAATAGCATCTTACATTTTGTTCTTTAAAATAAACCAATAATTTAAATCCACCAATTTAACAATTACAAAAGACTATAATTGCCATTACCAACTATATTTTCTCTATTGGTCCGTGATAGTCCAAAAAGAGCAC
This sequence comes from Sambucus nigra, assembly GCA_949130495.1. Taxonomy (NCBI): domain Eukaryota; kingdom Viridiplantae; phylum Streptophyta; class Magnoliopsida; order Dipsacales; family Adoxaceae; genus Sambucus; species Sambucus nigra. The sequence goes on along the minus strand of OX422209.1, from coordinate 53,639,505 downwards.
AAAGACCCAATTGTACACAAAAAATGGAAGCACAAGACCCGAACACAAAAGACTATAACCAAAACATACGCACGTGGCATATTTATACACGACAATGGATTCAACCAACCACTCCTTTATGCCAATGATATGACATACAAGAATAGCTTTGCAATTATCAGTACTGATTCTCATCATTTATGCCCATTCCATCCAATTATTAGTACTCATTCTCATCATTTATGTCTCATTACCTGTGTTTATAAAGATTTTCAAGTGAAATCCATATGATATGCTATTGTGTTTCATCAAATGTTTGGTGTTTTTCAGTACGCTACGCATTGTAACGATGGACAAATGCTGCTACAAATCTCGGCACCTTCTGATAGTGGTACAGAGGAAGAGAATCAAATTGGCACAACATTACATAATGGGCACATGCCTATTCTCAATGTGAGGAAGTCTAGCAATGCTATTAGGAGGAATTATTTATGCCATTAACGACTATCGTGTTGATGCTATTAATGACTTTGTCTATATTACACAATGTCTTGGCATCGATAGTTTTTTGCACTTTTACAATGTTGTTATTGAGGTATTTGAATTGGGATACCTGAGGAGACCTTATAACTGAGGTTTCCTAAGTATGTTTGTTAGCACTCATTCCAAACCCTATCTCTCCTATAATCATCTACTGTTAACTGGACATAAAAAGAAATAAGAGACTATCATCAACTGTTATCTAAACTAAGAATACAACATATGCAAGTATTATGATAGCAGTATGAACAACAGAATACTAGTAACAACAATAGTCCCAGAAGGAACTAATATTGCAGCTGCAGAACAATAAAATAGTTTTGCTATCTGCACATAACCTATCTATTTTTTCAAATAATACCCTTTGGATACTTAAGCAGGCCATAAAAGAGATTGAGGCCCTCATTCAACCTATTCATTCTTCCATCAAGTTAGTAATCTAAAAGTAAGAACGGTTACTTGAAACATCATTTAATTTATGCCCAACCCCTTCCAAATGTTTACTGGGAGTAATGAGTCGACGAACATTTATTTTTTTACAAACATAACGATTATGTAGTGAAGATGTGTAGAGTAATAGCTACCCACATTTTTTTTTGCACTTGCATAATTGGGCACCTACAAAATCCAAATGCTTCAAATGCACATACATGATTTTCGAGCAAGTAGAGAATATATAACAATAATGACTAGAAATAAAACCACAATAAACTACTAAAATCTAAAATTAATAAGAATAATGAATGAATAAAAGATATCAATAAAACCAAGACGTCTTTATATGAAACCTATTAGGAAAGTTCAATTAATATGAATGAGTATAAAAAATAATTCAAAATCAAGTTATCATTAAAAGTTCAAATGCCTAGCTAGCAAAATTTTCTAATCATCTTCATTTGTCTCCACTTGTGTTTCCATATCTACTGTTATTCCAGTAACGCATTGCCTGACCCAACTAACATCGTCATCACATGTGAATGGTGTGTCGTCCAAATGTTGCTCTCTCTATACCTCCGTTTGATGAATCATAGTCCCTTGGGTTGTATATTGTTGTCCAAATACATCGAAAAAGTCTCTAGGCTTTGTCTTAATTATAATATTCCAGTCTTCCTCCATTGGGTATTGTACGTAAAATACTTGTTTCGCTTGAGATGATAGTATGAAAGGCTCATCATTTATTTGTTGCCTTGGATACAACAACTGCTTGAAATTTACAAGCGTGAATCCAAAATCATCTTGCGCAATGAAACCTCTATTGTTGTCAACCCAGTCACACTTGAACAACACAAACTTATAGTCTTTACAATAATACAATTGAATAATATTTGTTAAAACTCCATAGAAACTAACATCTCCTGATACGGGATTCCTATCTCTAGCACCTGCATAACTTTCAGTAAGTGCATTTAGCATGACTCCAATATTTTGCCTCGTTCTTTTCCTCTCGTGAGCCTTAGTGTGATACCGAACACCATTAATAATATACCCCGTGAATCTTTTTGCTTTTTTAAGGGGCCCAAAGCTAACATCTAAATTTCTTATGATAGTTCTATGTTCGTTGTCTCAAGTAACTTTCGCACCTATTTGACATTTACAAAAACTATATTAAACACCATGCTTTTGTAATACTATAATTAAAAGTGTAATTTAGTTTTAGCATAAATATTACTTACATGATATTTAAACCAGGAATGAAATGTTTCATTATGAATGCGATCCACGTCATGTGTTCTAAGACGAGAATTACTTCTAATTGACGCACGGTGAGTCCTGCATTAAAATGAACCATTACACTATGTTTTACATGATTAAAAATGGGAGAAATTAATTAATTAGGATACTTACGCTCAAAATGGAGCAATTTCATCTGTGTTGACAAGCACATGGTGATGTGCCTGTACATATGTAATGTCATCAAGCATAAATCCCACTGATTTTCCTAACTTATGACCACATTTTTTTATGAAGAGTATTACCTTCGTCGTTCCTTATTGGCCGATTACATTTCGTCTCAGCATCCTGTAGGTACCTTGACCAAAACGTCAAGCATTCTTCCACCTAATATCCTTGTGCAATTGAACCTTTTGGATTACTGCAGGTCTTCACATAATTCTTCAATGTGAACAAGTATCTGTTGTGGGGAAATTTTTAATTTTTAGAGGGAGATACAAATGATTACAATGAGAAGACAAAAAGAACACAAAAATTCTCAACTAATATCACACCTCTTAATAGCGTACATCGACCAGTATTGTGGTGGTCCTCCAATCTTCGCCTCTTCTGCCAAATGAATAACCAAATGTTCCATGACATCAAAAAATGAAGGCGGAAAGATCCTATCAAGATGGCAAAGCGAGAGCTCAATACGATATTGAGCATGATCTAAATCAGTTACGTTCATTACTTTTGAGTACATACTCCTAAAAAAGCTACCCAACTCAATTAATTGCCCGAGCACATTTTAGGTAAAACATTTCATAGGGAAATAGGAAGAAACTCTTGCATTAAGATATGGTTGTCATGACTCTTACGTCCCGATATAGTATATTTTTTAAGGTTGACACAATGCGATATGTTCGAAGCATAACCATCTGGAACTTTCACCCCTTCAATATTTTACAAACTATGTCTTTTCCTTTATTATCCAATGTGAAACACGCGGGTGGAAAATAATATTTTTTGTTTGCCTATTTTTTAGGATGAAGTGACTTATGTACCCATTTTTTGTAGATGAAGACGAGAATTTAGATTATCCTTTCCCTTCCCATCAACATTTAATAGCGTCTAGAGCACATTATCACATACATTCTTCTCAATATGCATTATATCGAGATAGTGGCATATTAAATTGTCCTTCCAATATTCTAACTCAAAAAATACATTTCATTTTTTCCAATTATATGTGAGGTTCCCATCATCTTCATTATCATCCCTTTTCCTCTTAAGTTTCGACTCCGGATCCTTACCAAACATATTATTGATGTCCCTTACCTCATCAAACACTTCAGCTCCATGTAGTCGAATGGGCTTTGTATCCAACTTAACTTTACCATCAAACGAGAATTTATCTGTTAGAAATTTATGCCCTTCCGACAACCATCGATGATGGCCCATATAGCATTGTTTACATCCCTTTTTCAACAACAGGAGCGAGTATATTTGTGACAACAAGGACATGCCAATTTACCTTTAGTGCTCCACCCTGACAAATTTGCATATGCGGGAAAATCACTTATTGTCCATAGCAATGATGCACGCATTTTAAACATTTGATTACATGATGCATCATAAGTATCCACCCCAACCCATAATTCCTTTAACTCGTCAACTAAAAGGCGCAAATAAACATCAATGTCATTACGAGGACTGCGAGGACCATTAATTAATATCGACAATATCATATATGGTTACTTCATAAACAACCATAGGGGAAAGTTATATATTCTCACAATTATGGGCCATGTGTTGTGAACAATACTCAAGCTCCTGAATGGGTTAAATCCATCACTGGATAATCCAAGTCTGATATTTCGCGAGTCCTCAGGAAAATCTGGATAAATGTCATCGATTCTTTTCCAAGTAAGAGAATTAGCGGGATATCATATATTTACATCATCAATACGTTCCTCGGCATGCCATCTCATTTATGATGCTGTCTTCGATCACATATATAGCCTCTGGAGTCTTGGTATCAAAGGGAAGTATCTTACCACCTTCGTAGGAAATTTTCAGTTTATTGTAAGATCGGCATCTGCTTGAGCTTTTGATTGCTTATATCTTGGGGTGTGGCACTTTTGACATTCACTCTCATGTTCTGTCTCATTCTAATACAACATGCAATCGTTAGGGCATGCATGTATCTTCTCATACTCTAGCCCCAAGTTCGCAATCAGCTTGCGGGATTCATAAAAAGACTTTGGAAATGTTTCACCCTCGGGAAATGAATCTTTTAATAATTCAAGCAACATTGTAAAGGTCTATTCGCTCCATCCACCAAGGCACTTTATATGCAACAGTCGTACAATAAATGAGAGTGTAGAATACTTCTTACAATCTGGGTACAACTCCCGCTCAACTTCTTTTATCAAATTAAAGAATCTCTTAGTTTCTTCGCCGGGACCCCCACCCATATGTTGATGCTCCTCATCACCATCCACAAAGTTAAGCGGGTTTGAAGGAGGAATTCCAAAGGAATCATGTATCATCTCTCGCATTTCATCACCAACAACTGATTCGGAAGAGGGAACTGAATATGAGGAAGTTTCCCCGTGAAAAGTCCAACAAGTATAACTCGCTAGAAAGCCATTTAGTAATATATGTTCCATCGCCTCATCTTTCTTCACAAATATCATATTACGGTACTTCATACATGGACACAATATTCTTTCAGCATTTGGTCAATTATCAGAGGCAAATTTAAAGAATTCCTCCACTCCTTTCTCGTATAAAGGATAGCCCCTATGTTGTATATTAATCTAACTCTTATCCATAAGTATATTCGGCCTAATGAAAACAAAAACAAAAACAAAAAAAAATTGAAATTAATGCGAGAGATCATTATCGGCAACATAAATCTTACGATTATAGGTAAACAATTATGACTCAAATAAGTATTGAAAAAAATAATTACATATTAAATGATTATAGGTAAACAAATTTATGGATTTTCCAATGGGAGGATACCATTGGTAATTGGTTCAGTTATGAATTTATTTTGAACTATGAAGCGAGATGAAAATAATTAATTTATCTTAAATATAGGGTTCCAACCCCCAAATTTCATGAAACCAAAATCATGATAGATTGAAACACGCAAATATTTATACATATACAAAGACTTATACATACTCAAATATTTAATAATAAAGTTAACTTTATTATTAATTATTTAACATTATTGTCAAATGAAATTTGTGCAACCAAATAATATTAACACATATTTTGTTTGTGAATAATTTCATAGTCTGAACAAAAAAGGGCCTAAACATACCTAAGAGTAAACTGAAATAATCAACCACGAAACGACGAGCAACTATATGAAATTGGGGATTTTATGAAGCTACAAGATAAGAAATTGGGGATTTACAAGAACTGTTAAATTCTTATCTTGTAAGATACGAACTGTTACAAGATCTGAAGTGTTACAAGAACTGTTATAAAATGCAAAATACCTGTGGATTCTTATACGATTAGCTATACCAAATTGCAAGAACAAATCGCGAGAACTGCTATATGATAAGCTATACCAAGAACTGCAAATTTCCAGATACGATCAGCTATACCAAATTGCAAGAACTGTTATATGTGAAATTGCAATTTCATATTATAAGAAAAAATAAAATAAACAAAATCAACCACCTTATATATACATGATAAAAATACCATTGGAACTATGTGTCCAAGTTTTTTAATATTATCAACTTTGCTCTGATCGCAAATTTTTCTAAGAGCATTTCAACTTTTGATTAATTAATTAAAAGAACCAACATTTAATTAATTAATTAAATAGATAAACAAACATCACAAAAACATTATTAGATCAGAAACCGGAAAAATCCATCTCGGATTAGAACGAAAAGGTGACGATTGAACAGAAAATGAAAATCAAAGGAGTAAAAAACCACAAATTATAACCAAAATGAAGATCCATACTAAGGGTGGCAATTTTAGAAACGACATGAAAAAATAACACGGAACGACACAAAATTGACACGATATGTCATGTTCGTGTCGTGTTTTTTTACACAAAGTCGTGTCGTGTCATGTTCATGTTTGAATTATGAGTCATGTCGTGTTATCGTATTTTTTAGGTGTGAAATTAAGGAAATTATGGTATTCGTATCGTGTCGTGCCGTGTTATTTTTTATTCGGTCATGTTCGTGTTGACTAAAAAAATATGAATTCATGTCATGTCGTGTTTGTGTCTGAAAAAACCTTGTCGTGTTGTGTCGTGTCATCCCAAAACACGACCCGTTGACCTAAATTTCCACTTCCATACCCTCATATCTTCCATCATTCGATCAAATGCTCAGGTCTACTTTAACTCCTGGCTCCAAATAAAACCCTACCAAAATGAGTGTGAGAGAGATTGATTATGGAAAAGAATTGGAAGGGACGGACTCTACAGATATTGCGACCTGGTGAGATTGATTGTCTCTAAATAAAACCCTATCAACTATTTTCCTATTGTGACCTGATGAGATAGATTGTAAGACAATCTAATAGCTTGATTGCGACTACTGTAAATTTACGAGATTTATGACTACTATAAATTTAACATCTTGATTGCGACTACCTGATGATATTTACGAGAATACTTTCATAGTAATTGATGCTCTCAGATTAGCAAAGTGAAAAAAATATTTCTTTACCTGATGAGATTTATTGTCTCCAATACAATTTAACGACTTGATTGTCTCCTCTACAGCATCAGATGGCGTATTAGATGAAAATTGTAGATCATAAGATTGAGTATTGGAGGGAAATTAGTATAGGTAAAAATTTAAGAGTACCACGTTTTGTTTAGAATATTACGTGTAGGAATAAAATGCGGGAAAATGGTATCCTACATTTTTGTTCAAAAACGTCTCTTTTTTGTGGCGTTTAAAAACAAACGTCGGTAATTTATGGCATTTTACATTTTAACGTCATTAATTCCTAGAGTTTAAATAAAACGCCGATAAATTTAGTAACCTTTTTAAATAAACGTCGCAAATTGTTTCTATGCCAACGTTTTATTAAAATGCCTAAAAACAACATTGGCATATATATTATTTCTTGTAGTGCCCCCTACCGTGCCATCTTGGACAGGGGTTGGATACATGAAATGAAAGCCATACCATCTACATACCACCAAAAGATGAAGTGCGTAACCGATCGGGATGTGGTTGAGATTCATAGACATTACGCAATTACTAGGAAATGTTTCATAGCTGCGATTCTCCCTCGAAAAGAGAAGAAGGAGGAGCCAAAAATACTATTAGAAGAAGCCCAAGATGGTGTAACTCTTTTTAAATAGCAGTTACGGTACGACTGACCATGGTTAGAGGAGACCAGGCTCCTTCATGCCTCTAGGGCCATTGAGCATCTGGAAGAGGTTGAGGCTGGTGACAAATTAACCAACCGAAGATTTCTGATCGGAACCATTCTTGTCGATTACGAGAGAACTTAATTAATCGCTTTCTTAAAAAGTAATCTTGATGTCTTCGCATGGAAACCTTATGATCTACCTGGGATTGACCCTAGCATAACCTGCCACCACCTACATATAGACCCAACCTTCAAGCCAATCACTTAGAAGGCTTATTGAACAGTCCCCAAGAAGGCTAAGGCTATGGAAAATGAAGCTGGAAAGCTACTGGATGCACGCTCCATTAGGGAAGCTCAGTTTTCTAAATGGTTGTCCAGCCCAGTGGTTGTACGCAAAAGTAATGGCAACTGGAGAATTTTCATTGATTTTATAGATCTGAAAACCTTATCCTAAGGATAGTTTCCCCTTACTAAAGAACGATCAACTCATTGATGCCACACTGACCCATGAAAGTATGAGATTTCTGGACGCTTATTTTGGGTATCATCAAATCCCATTGTATGGCCCCGACCAAGAAAAAACATCCTTTATAACCCCGGTGGGTTTATACTACTACGAGGTCATGCCATTCAGATCAAAGAACGCAGGAGCAACTTATTATAAATTGGTCACGAGGATGTTCAAACAATAAATGGGGAACACCATGGAAGTTTACATTAATGAGATGCTCATTAAGAGTAAGGACAAGAGCGACCACATCCAAGACATGGATAAAACCTTTGGAATCCTTAAGAAATACCAAATGAAACTCAACGCAAGTTTTCATTTGGAGTCCAGTCAGGAAAATTCATGGGGTACTTAGTCAGCAAAAGAGGTATCGAGGCCAACCCAGATCAAATTGACGCGATCAATAAAGTCCAGCCTCCAAGGACGATGCGGGACTTTCAGAAGCTCACTGGGATGCTAGCAGCCCTTAATCTCTTTATATCCAATTCCTCAGAGCGTTGTCGACCATTATTTTAGATGCTAAAGAAGGATAAGGGCCTCATATGGGATGATGACTGCTCGAAAGCCTTAGAGGAGATCAAGTCCTATATTAGTAAGCCCCCTAATTGGCGATCCCCGAAGAAGGTGATCCCTTATACCTCTACCTCACCGTGTCGGACCACGCCATCAGTTCGGCTTTGGTCTGCGAGAAGGAAGATAGGCAGTATCTTATCTGCTATGCCAGTAAAACATTATTAGATGCAGAGCAACGTTATTTTCCCCAATAAAAGCTAGCATAATCCCTTGTGGTTGCTTCTTGGAAACTAAAACACTACTTCGAGGCACACTTAATAACAATGATCACCTCCTTTCCCCTCAAGGCTATCTTTCAAAAAATTGACCTCTCTGGACGTTTATCCAGGTGGTCGGTTGATCTTGAAAGATTCGATATCCACTTCTAATGTAAGACAACAATTAAGGTGAAAGTTCTGGCTAATTTCATTGCATAATTCACAGGGAACAAGCCAACCATGCGATAAGTGATGGAGCAGTCAACAAACAAAGAAACACAATCAAACGATCGAACCCTTTACGTTAATGGAGCCTCCAACTCTAAGGGGCAGGCGTGGGTATTATTCTCATTACACCAGAGAATACCCTCATCGAGCTGGGAATAAGGCTAGGATTTGAAGATTTCAACAATGAAGTCGAATACGAAGCACTCATCACAGGCTTGCCAAGGCCCAGTTACTAGGAGCAAGACGTCTGAAGGTATTCGATGACTCAAAACTCATCTCTAAACAAGTAAGTGGAGATTTTAACGCAAAATACAACAAAATGGAATCTTACCTCGTCGTTGTGCCCTAGCTCATATCTGGGTTTGATAAGTCAACATCGAATAGTTCCGTAGGGGTCATAACAGTCATGTTGATGTCTTGGCTGCCCAGAGTTCATCGGTAGACTCCGACCTCAGTAGAACCATCCACGTAGAGTTCCTTGAACAACCTAGTATCGATAAGAATGCAATCGTCGAGTAGATCATCTCCTTAGATAAAGCTCCGAGATGTTTGGATCCAATTACTGCCTACCTAAAGAATGAAACAGTACCTGGTAAAACACTACCTGGTGAAATAAAAGGTTTTACCTGAAAGGTTTTTTTTCCTAAAATTGATCGTGTCGTATTTGTGTGGTTTGATTTATCTATTTTATCATCATAGATGTATGTTTAGGTTTAAACAAGATAAAATCAATTGAATTGTCGTTTCAACATAATTAATTGGCGTTGCAATATTTGTGTGTGAGATAACAAGTTTTATCAATAAAATTGGAATATTTATTTAATTGGACTTGTGTCAACTTCTTGTTGAAATCACCCTGTCGAGAGTTTCACCACTCATTTACATAGTCTACCATGCGCACTCTTCGACCATCATCCGGATTAAGGACAAACTCACCTACATCATCCTCTGGATAATCCACCAGCAGCTGAATAGGGATATTATCGTTCAAGTACCACTTATCGTTCATCGAGAAAGGTGGTTTCCTATAAGCTGGGGTTTCCACCCGAGTCTTATGCCACAGAGGTGATTCTTTTAGAAATCTAAGTTCTCTTAAGGAGTACCGCCATCCACGAGCATACGCCACATCTTTGGCCTCCTTCAACCTGGTTGGAGAATCTGACCAACCTTCATCATAACCAGTCGACCATGCTTCCCTAGGACCCATTGTGAACAAGTGTCTCAGTCTAGCGACGTCCCACTGAAGTCCAAATGTAATTACATATGCTCGTCTGATGTCTTCCTTTGCCTTAATAACTTCTCTCTTCAGGTCCTCATTCCTAGTCTGGATTGCCCCAACGGATTGTGAAGAAAGCCGATGTGGCACCAATGATGATCCCGATGAAGTGTTTCTTTGTTGAAGTGCCCCCTAGGAACACCCTGAGGGAATGTTTGATTTTAGTTTAGCCACCTATCTTTTCAGAGCCTCATTCTCTCTCTAGTGCAGTTCGCCCACTATATTTGCATCACTACTTGCAGCAAGCTGGGCCTTTAGGCCATTTATTTCCTACTGCACCGAGACACCTATATCCTCCATTATTTGGAAGTCATCCTTCAACTTGAGAATTACCTTGGTCTGTTTCTTATACTTCTCATTCCTCTATTTTAAAGACCTGCATATTCTTGCTACATGTATAGTATGTAATACGGGAAAAAACCTTTTATTTCACAAGTATAGTATGTAAATCGCAACTTACAATGCTATAGTATGAAATACGGCTTAACGAATCTCCCTCAAGATCCTTCGTCTCTTTTAACAATGATTCCCTTAAGAACTCACAAGAGCAGCAATAAACAATCCTTCTATACAGTATCAGAGTGAATACACCTTTTTCACAAGATGTAACTTTGGTATGAAGTGTTTTTGGCTTACAAAGAGATTCACAAAATCATATGGGAGGTTTTGTGTGAATTAAAACATGTGTTTGACATTTTAAAAATGGAGACTTTATGCAGCAGCTCTGCAAAAATATAGTTTTCAAAAGTCTTGTAAAAACCCTACAAGGAGCAAGTATTTATTGGCGGACACAAAAATCGAGACGACGCAGGTCGTTCAAATGACATTGTTATCTCATTCGAATGAGAAATGGATCTCTCTCGAACGAGCTTCAAACGACGTGAAACAGTTGATCTTATTTGAGGTTCATTTGATGGGGGCCATCTAACGAGGTATATAACGAGAATGCTTGCTCGTTCAAACGAGAGTTCTATCTCGTTAGAATGACCTCGGCGAAAAATTATTTTGAAATAAAAATGCAACCTTGTTTTAAATAAAGTAAAAATAAAATATCTCCCAAATAAAATGCAAAATACAAGTACTCCAAAATGTAGAAAATATCATAAGTATATGAAGACGTGGAGTACGGTTGAAGCAGTAGCGTTGCACGTTGGAGATGCACGTTGCTATGAATTCGGATGCTTGACATCGTGTATGATCATGGAGACAATGTGATATGCCAGAACATGTGTAGCGGGATATTCCATATCTAATGAATCTAGTTACTTTAGACAAGTTCTAAAATCTAGGGATATTATTAGAAAATATGTCCTTAAAAATCTCCCCCTGTGGCTATGCCAGTACAAACATAAAAAATCCAGATTATGAAAACAAAGGCATATACAATATTCTAATACCCTCCCAAAACCCACAAGTGGAATGATATCAAAATATGACGGTCTTTGCAAAGCATCAACATCTTCAAACTTATAATCTTTAAATCTTCACTTTTCTTTTGGGTGCTTTGTCTTCACCGAGTGCAATATGAATACGATTTTCAAATGTACTTACCGACATGAGACAAAAAGCAAATACCCATGACGTGCAAAGAGTTTGACATAAAGTGATAAGAGTATAAATCATCAAACTCCCACTCCCCCATAATTCGTTCTCTTCCTTTTTATGGTGTCCAATATAGACAAGGTAAAGAAACATAAGCATTAAATTAGGCAAGTCACAAATCAAACTATTTATTTTTTGAATTTTCAAATTTTTTCTCAAGTATAATAAATACAAATACAATACACCATGAACCAACCCTAAGAAAGCCAAATTGTGAAAGCATAGTGTAGGGGTGTGAACAAATTCGATAGGAAAATCAACAAAAGCAATCATAACATATGTGCACGATAGATATTAAATACTCCTAATAAATGAACTCAAGATAGGCCTTAGGTGTAAAAAGTTGAACTCGAGTGCAATTGAATCAATCTATTCAACAAATCAAAGTCTAAAATGATTTTCACACCAATAGCGCCCAAAACTAGTGTGAGTTTTTAGAGATTTTATGATATGTGCAAACCCATTGATCTTCCTCTTTAACTCTCTCAAAATCCTCTCATAATATAGAAATTCACTCAAAGAAATTTGAAGAAATTAATGCTCGTGTGTAGTGAAGCATCAATGATTAATCAAAATGTCCCGACACTTATATTTTTATGTGCCTTTAATCTTTTGGGACTCTTTTAATTTTCAAATGGTGGATTTTCACGCAAACTCAACATGTCTTTCATAGCCCTTTTATATTGCATAAAATATAATAATTTTCTGAAAACATTCGGGCAATGGTTTTTACAAGAACAACCTTTTATATCTTATTAATGATATTTAGTTTATACACAAGATTGAGATGAAAACACCTAAATCAATATGCGACAGACAAGTGCAATAGACAAATAAATCCGCGCAAGTGTGCATTAAAGGAGACAATGAGTCAAACATGTAGAAAGAAATCAACTAATCACAACTGAATGACTCCAACTCATAATAAAACACAAGGGTGAAATGATGAGGTGTCTCAAAATACTATCAAACAGTCACATGGATAATGAAATGAAATTGTGACTTGGAAATCCTAAATGTTCATCCATATAAGGTGTAAACAAACTACAAAAATCTTTTTTGTTTTTTTTCAAAAATTTTTTAAAAAGAAAATCTTTTTGCCTTTTTCATTTTTCTTTAAAAAAAATTTAAAATCTTTTGTATTTTTTGAAAATATAATTAGAAAAAATATGATAATAAAAAATAATACAATCTAGCAATAGGAATTTAAGCAAGAAATGCAATCCTATGTTAGACATGGTAACCAACCCTCAATCAACTGTGCATATACCTAAAGACCTCCTAAGACTTTCGAATCTAAGGGCATCTAAAGGTTTCGTGAAAATGTTGGTTGGGCTAACTGGTGGTCAGTGGATATAAAAGTCAAGGACACGACCCTCTCCTCAACTAGGTCAAGAATGAAGTGCTCGCATATCTAAATGTGTTTCATGATCGAATGATGGACTAGATTGCGGGGTATGCGTATCACACTCATGTTATCACAAGAAATAGTCGTGGTGTCCTGTGAAAACCTATAATCATCCAATATTTGCTTCATCCACAAGAGTTGCGTGCAACAACTCTCAGGGGCGATGTACTCAGCCTCCATAATGGACAAAAAGATGGATTTCTTCTTCTTGCTCAACCAAGAGACAAGAGAAGTACCGAAGTAGAAATATCCACCCAAAGTGCTCCTACATCCATCTACATCCCCAACCTAATTTCCATCCGAATATGTAGATAGAAGGCCATCAGTATCAAAGGAATACCAAATGTCATATGGGAGAGTCCCACTCACGTATTTGATGATACATTTAAGAGCGAGTAAGTGCGACTCTTTCGGGGACACTTTATATTGCGTACAGAATCCAACACTATAGGCGATGTTGGGTCGACTGGCAGTCAAGTAGAGAAGACTACCTATCATACTCTGAAATAAGGTTTTCTCTACGTCCTTTCCTGAAGTGCCTTTGCTAAGCATTATCGAGGTACTCATCGGGGTGCGAGAATGCTTAGCGGAGTTTATACCAAATTTCTTCATGAGGTGTTTTACATATTTGGATTGGGAGATAAACGTCTCATCCTCTAGTTGACGAACGTGAAGACTAAGGAAGAAAGTAATCTCACCAACCATGCTCATCTCAAACTCACTCTTAATCTCTTCCTCAAAGTTCTAAGCATGACGGGAGCACATGGATACAAAGAATATGTCGTCTACATAGACTTGGGCCACCAAAATAGCACCATCTTCTCTCCTGACAAACGACGTCTTATCTACTTCCCCTATCTTGAATCCATGAGCTAAGAGATAGGAAGTAAGCCTCTCGTATCAAGCACAGGTTATTTGCTTCAAACCATACAGGGCTTTCTTCAAATAATAGACTTGTCCTGAGTGCTTAAGGTGTTTAAATCCTTTTAGTTATTCCACATAGACCTCCTCCTGTAGAATGCCATTCAGGAAGGAAATCTTGACATCCATCTGATACAACTTGATGTGATGATGACATGCGATGGCGAGTAGTAAGCGAATGGACTCAAGCCTCGCAACAGGAGTGAATGTCTCCTCAAAGTCTACACCCTCAATCTGTGTGTAGCCTTGAGCGACCAACCTATCTTTATTATGGACTATGGTACCATTTTTATCAATCTTATTCTTAAAGATCCACTTGGTACATATCACATTAGTCTTTCTAAGTAGGGGGACAAGTTCCCAGACATCGTTCTTTCTAAATTGAAATAACTCATCATACATAATAGATATCTAATGTTCATCCTTGAGTGCTTCGTTAAAGTTCTTGGGCTCGACTTTGGATGTGTAGCACAAATAGATAACAACATTCTCAAGCCGAGCACGAGTCTTAACACCTAATGTAGGATCTCCTAAAATGGCGTTAGGGTTATGACTCTTGCGAAACCAAGCAGGTGTGTCCCCTAAAACGAAATTAAGGTCCACCTGATGTGTATGAGGAAGGATGGGATTGTCATCAAGAGGTTCATTATCATCACACACAGGTGTAGAATTCACAAATGCCGAAGGCTTGATATCTTATAGGGTGACGTTTATAGATTCCATAACCTTAGAGCTATCCATATTGTAAACTCGAAAAACTCTATTGTTTGATGAATATCCTAAAGAGATTCCATCGTCGCTCCGAGAGTCAAACTTTCCTGATTTCTCTCTATCCCTCGGGATGTAGCATTTACTCACAAATACACGGAAATATGAAAGGTTGGGCTTCTTCCCTACCCACAACTCATAAGAAGTCTGGAGTGTGTGTGGACTAATACATACCCTATTCACCGTGTGGAATGTGGTAGACATAGCCTTTGCCTAAAACCATCGGGGCACATTCCATCCAAGGAGCATGGATCTAGACATCTCTTGAATCGTCTAATTCCTCCTCTCAATAATCCCATTTTTCTAAGGAGTCTTCACGTCTACAAATATATGTTTAATCCCAATGCTATCACAGTAGCTATGCACGTGTGCCTCCTTAAATTTCTTATCGTTGTCACTATGCATCCTATTGATGGTGACACCATGCTCATTTTGCAGGACACGACACTTGGTTGTCAAAAACTCTACAACATTGAATTTCTCCCTCAGGAATCCAACAATAGAGTAACGAGAGAAATCATCTACCATCATGAGGATATACCTCTTACCACTAGGTGTTTCTTAGCTAAGCGCTCTAAATCTTGAAAGTTCATATGACCCAGACATTCATGCCACAAATCCATAGATATGATTGTGGCGTTGTTTTATACAAATGAGGGCTTGGGCACAATCCCATAGAAGTTATCTTGAGTCCTCACCCCTTGCAATAGTATTTTATCGGATTGATAAAAAATGTTACATTCGTTCCGATTAAACTTCACGACAAAGTCTACATCGCACAGGTTGCTAATGCTGATAAGGTTTGTTTTCAAACTTTTTACGTACAACACATCATCTAGAATATGAATTTCAGGTATATCTATTATACAACATTCTCATATGCTAGATTTACTCTCGTCTCTAAAGGTGACTTTACCTTCCTTGTGATCCACAAGTGAGGTAAAAAATGAGACGTCACCAGTCATATGCCTGGAGCGACCACTGGGAGCTATTATGAGCCTTAAGAGCAACGTGAACAATTAGGGATTTCTCTTCATGATTAGGCACCCAAGAAGCGGTGACCTTCTGTTTACCCATGCTGCTGTTGGTTCTAGTCAGGATGTTATAAGTATCCACTAATGGCAAAAAACATACGTTGGAATTCTCCCATCAAACTATGAGAAGTAGTGACTAGACACTCAACCTGCTCTCTCAGCACTACACCAAATCTGCACTATTGTCACGGTCATTAATCTTGACAAATTGTACTTGTCAATGTCAATGACCGTGACAATTCGGGGTGAGACAATTTTTTTTGTCACGGACGTGTCACGGTCATTGACCTTGATAACTCCATTAGAATTGTCACGGTCGTGTCAAGGTCAATAACCGTGACAAGTTTAGTCACGGTTAACAACCGTGACCAAACCGTGGCAATATTTAAAAAAATTATCACGGTCATTGACCGTGACAAGACCGTGATAAGATTTGTCAAGGACTTGTCATGGTCAATGACCATGACAATTCTGGGCAGAACCGAAAAAAAATCTGCTGGCCAGTATTGCCACTGCCACTGCCCAACAGTATATTTGTACCTGTTATAACAACGTTGGTTGTACCTATTCAAACATCATATATCCAAATATACCCAAGATAGTGCAAATATATATTCATGACGATATAATCCAAATATTCAAAATAGAAACAATATACATGACAATATAATCCAAATATAATTAAAATGTACAAACTTAAAAATAATGTTACTACATGTCATAGGTAAATGCGAGGAGGTGAGTTGGCCACACGATATACAAATTGACACACCCACTAATATACATTGTGCTGCATTATTCGCGCAACCACAATAGGGAGTTCTCCTTCCCAGGTATCACGTGCGTGACGAGCACTTTGGACTCGATCCCTTGAAGCGCACGTACAACTATTCCACCCCCGACGATATTCGGGTCCCTCAACCCCCGCCCTATCCGCTAGCCATCAAATACATCCAATATGAACAAGCTCGGACAACCAAGTGTCGATAATGGTCTGGGGAAGGGAGCCAAATAAGGAAGTGGATCATCAAAATACGCACGTGACGGTGAAGAAGCAACGAGGTCCACATCCTCGTCCTCCTGCGCCTCGTTCTCCCGCACCTCCTCCTCATCCTCCTCCTCCACCGCCTTCTCCTTCCCTTTCCCTTTACCCTTCACCTTTTGGTCTCCGCCCAACATACGCTTCATGAATGCGTACATATCTTCGACCGTCGCCTCCAAATGGGACAGCTTCGCGTCGTGTGAATCCACCGTTCGAGCCACCCCGGTGTCGCTCGTCTCCAATCCGATGATCCTAGATTTGGCCACCCGCGTGCTCACCCCCTTGTCCTCCCCTTGCGATCAGAGCCAAGCACTTGGCTGAGTGCGTCTGTGGATAAAGACGCCTTGTCGGCATCAGACTGCGACTCATGCACTTCCTTAAGCTTTGCATGAAATGACAAAAAGCACATGATTAGTAAAATAAGTAAACTAAAAAATTATAACATAATTAAAAAAAATTAAACTGTCGGATTACTTACAATCATCATCGCGACGCTCGGGGACACCTCCTTGTCCTTCCCCTTCTTCATCCGAAGAGCCACATAAGTATCGAGCCTATGTGGCTTACCCCCTGGCCCACTCCCTACCCCCTGAAATAAAATAAAGTAAAATTAGTATCGTCCCCGCAAAGTAAAATAATGAAGAATAATATATTTCTGTAGTTATAGAAAAATTAAATCTTACCTTCATCCTATGCTCCACCTCGGCGTAAGAGGTCCGGCCGGAGTAGTGCACGTCCGTCTTTTTTGTTCGATTTTCCCTTCCCGATTGGCGAGATGCCAATTGTCGATCCTCGATCTCATTGTCAATGAACTTTTGCCATTGTGCCAATGAGATCGGCTCCTTGGGCGGGACGGATCCACGCCATTGTATAATGGACTCTCGTGTTTTCCCAAAGTACCGTGTCCGCATATTTTTCTTCCACATCTTGTGTTGCTCCCTCAACTGCTCTAAGACGAAATCGCATAGCTTTGGATCCAAGTTGAATTGTTCCTATCCAACAAATTCAATGTTAGTTGCGAATAAATATAAATATAAATATAAATATAAATATAAATATAAATTGAAATTGAAATTGAAATTGAAATTGAAATTGAAATTGAAATTGAAATTGAAATTGAAATTGAAATTGAAATATTCATATAAATATAAATATATTACCTGTAGTGTCGCCCAAACACCTAACTTGAGCTCATATAGCACCTCCTTCCAACTCATAAACCCCGGGCTGATGACCGTCTTTAGCAGCTCGAGGAATCTCGCTAATAGCTCCGATTTGTTCTCGACGGTAATCCCAAATTTTCCATATTTTGGGAGCCTAGGGGCGGAGGAGCCCTCGTCGCCTCCGCTACCACCGAGCCCAGACGACATCATCATAAACAGCATCATCATCTTCGCCTTAATATCTGAAGGATACATTTGCTGTAAAAAAATGTTATTAGTACAGATAAAAAAAAATGTTAATAGTACACATACACACACCCCTACCCCACCCCCACCACACACGCACACGCCATGCCACTTTTAAAACTAACCAACCCAACATTTCATCAATTAAACTAACAATTAAAGTATACAATTGGTAATTTACTAATTTAAAATGAGGGACAATCCTACATTCATATGAAATTGGCACTAATTATTAATTTACTTTCATCTAAAACTATATAATTAAAATTACAATTAAAGTTATACAATTTCTTAATTAAAGCTATACAATTGTTAAAATTCCCCCCCCCCCCCCCCCCCACCCCCACCACACCCCTTGCCCCCTCCCCCCCGCCACGCACCCACGCACACACCCACGCACACACACACACACCCCACCCCACCCCCTCCCCCCACCACGACCGTGACAACTACATTTGTCATGGCCTTGTCTTTAATCCTCTATCTTTATATTTATTCTTTGAGATTCTTTTATGTTTCAAAAGTCTCTTATCCTCATTATATTTTATCACAATATGCATATCTTATAAGAGAGTCGGGTTTGGCGTGAATAATTTGTAATGAAGTCTAGAACGAATCTTACTAAATCAATTGGGGTATTTTCATATTTTTATTACTTTATTAATTTATTGTTTATCAATAAAATTATGACATGAGATAATTATAATTGGAGCATAAATTTCATTATCATAAAGGGATAAATCCAACCAAGTACAAAGATTCTACAAATTAAAGTGAGAATTAAATTTAAGACTCTCTAACAACATGCATGTGTATGGATTCTACATAGTTGGGCACAAAAGTAACTAATGATATTCCTAAAAACATACAATTGGCAACATTTTGTGAATTTACTAAACTTTATATAATATTATCAAATTCTGTTAAAAAAAATTATATGGGTTTTACCTAATTGAATTATCATATTTTTAGTTAGAAAATTCCCCCCCCCCCCCTCCCCCCCCCCCCCTCCCCTCCCCCCACCACACCCCACCCCCACTACCCCCTTCCCCCCTCCCCCACCACACACTTATATACACACACATACACACACACATATACACATACCCCCCTCCCCCACCACACCCCTCCCCCCCTCCCCCCACCACACGCCACCCCCACTACCCCCTCCCCACCACACACCACCACACACATATACACATATCCCACCCCCACCACACCTGCCCCACCCCACCCCCATTACCCCCTCCCTCACCACACACCAACACACACATATATACACACACATACATACATACATATACACACATATATATATACCCACATACACATACATATACATATAGAATTTAAAGATAAAGAGAGGAAAAAAAAATATACCTTAGAGAGAGAGAGCAGAAATCGCCTAAAGAGAGAGAGGGGGGAAACCAAAAAAGGTGGGAAAAAAGAGAGGCCTAGGGCTTTTTTTTACTGTGAAAGTTGTCACGGTCGTGTCAAGGTCATTGACCGTGACACAAATCTCGCGTTTTGTGTCACGGTCATTGACCTTGACACGACCGTGACAAAGAATTGTCACGATCATTGACCGTGACAAGGCCGTGACAAATTTACTTGTCATGGTTAATGACCATGACAATTCTTTGTCACGGTCGTGTCAAGGTCAATGACCGTGACACAAAACGCGAGATTTGTGTCACGGTCAATGACCTTGACAAGGGTGCCCGGCTGAAAGGTGACAATTTTATCATTTTGGTGTAGTGCAGACTAGAAAATCGCTAACGTGGTGCGACGAAGTACAAGTACATCGAGTCCGACCCAAACTATAGCAAAACTCCCTAAGGTGGATTTTTCTCTTGCAATAAGTTAAGAAATAGACCTTTTAGGCCAACCTTGGTTTGCTCTTCTTGATCGAACATTTTGAGGTGGCTTTGGTAGAGGGCTATAAGGGTCCATAACAAACTCGAGAACAGGTGCAGGTGCGGTGTGAGAAGTGGATGCACCATCATAACCTATCCCTAACCTCTCAACATTACCTAAAGTAGGGCTGAGGAACATCTTTCCCATCTTCTTAGATGTGTCCTCAATTTTTACCTTGACCTCCCGAGCTTTTTTAAGATCTTTCCCGAGTTGAGCTACAATGGCTTCAAGTATCTTTCGAGTCTCCACGTATGCAAGGAGCTCACTCATTAGACTAGCCACTTATTTTGTCAAGTCCCCTCTTCCTCAAAATTACTCTCTCTCTCTCTCTCTTTCCAAACACTTTCTCTCTCTCTCTCTCTCTCTCTCTCTCTCTCTCTCTCTCTCTCTCCAAACCACTCTCTCAAAGACGAATCACTTTCTCTCGTCTCTCCTATATCTCTTTCTAACTCAATGATCCTATTTTCTAAACATTTGTTTTTTTAGTTTTAAAGGACTCAGTATATAATTCGGCATTAAGCGCACTGGAGACTACTCTCACCCTCACTACCTGCATCCTTCTCACCCTCACTCACTTCGATCTCACTGTTGAGGTTCCTTTGGGAAGTAGCATCCTCATCGTCATGAGGAGCACTAGACGTACTCACCTTGCTAGCGATGAATGCGGTGAAGTTTCATCCATGCGGTGATTCTTCTCCTGAATCCACCGACTCGACCTCACTGTCGTCACTAAGGGTGGCATTTAAGGCAGCTTTGCCTTTGCCTTGATGCTTTAACCTAGTGGGGAACTCATAGGATTTGTGACCTCCCTAATCACACTCATAACATCTCTCTTCATCTCTCTTTGGGACATCCTTTTTATCTTTTTCAAATTTTCTTCCCATTTTATTTTTCTCAAATTTGTTTTATCATTAAATGAGCCATTATTTTTAAATTTAAGAAATTTCTTAATATTTTAGCAAAGAGAGCTAAATCATATAAATCTACGCCATATTCAGAATCTGATGAAACATCCTCTCTCTTCCTAGATGTCTCCTCTCTCTTATTAGATTGGGATTTAAGTGCAATTCCTTTTTCTTTAGGTTTAATCGTTTTGGGAAACATATTAATTTCATAACTTTAAAGGTCTCCTACAAGATCTTCTAACGTAATTGTATCTAATATCCATAATGAGTTTAGCACATTGACTTTCGAGATAAAATGCATGGGGAGTGATCTTAAGATATTTTTGACAACACGAGTCTCATGAATTTTCTCACCAAGATTAAAGCATGAATTAACTATGTCCGACACTTTAGCGTAAAATTCAACAAACGTATTGGACTCAGCCATGTTAAGATTTTCAAACTGTGTGGTGAGATGTTGCAATTTTGATGCTTTAACAACATTAGTTCCCTCATGAGTAAGTTGTAAAACATCCCATGCCTATTTAGACATTGTTCACATCATAATTTGTCGGAACTCGTCGGTAGTGATGGCTCCAGATTTAGCACTTAAACCACGTGAATTAAAATTACTCCACTTAAACTCTTCTTCAGTCCACAAAGACACAGGTTTGGGGTAAATTTCATTACCAACCACGTGAGTGAGTGGAGTCCATCCTCTCTCACAAGTAATCCAGACTCTTTCATCAATGACCTATAAAGACGACCTCATACGGGCTTTCTAGTATGCATAGTTTGAGTAATCAAATACAGGCATCCTATTATATAATTTTTCTATGACCTTAGATTTTTTCAAAATCAATTTTCCATAAGAATTTTATCTCACTGAATTTTTTGTGTGAAAAACACAATTACACAGTAAAGTTGTGTAAGTGGCTCTGATACCAATTTGAGAGTGTGCTTAAGTCCAACGGTATAAAATTATTTAATTTAGATGTCAATCAAACCAATTTGAATCCTTTAAATCCTAACACATGCAACTACGTGATTGAAAGCACTAAATCATTCAAGCATGCATTCAAAACCAACAATACGAATTTAAGGAAAAATCCCCTTTGGGGCAAAAACCTTTTATTTCACAATTATAGTGTGTAAATCACAACTTACAATCCAATAGTATGAAATACATCTTGACAAATCTCCCTTAAGACACGTCGTCTCTTTCAGCACTGATTCCCTCAAGAACTCACAAGTGTCAAACAAATATTGGCTCGTAATAGACAGGCCTCGGAGGTGTGATAATCCCCTAGTCACCTGCTCCCACATATGACTAAGGGCTGGGGGGTGATTGATATGCCCCAAGTGTGACCTCGGCCCAGAGACACCAACCTCGGCCGAGATTATAGCCTACGTTGGACATGTCTTGGACACGCCATATCAGCCCTCGGCCATAGCAAGGTCAACCCAGGCCGACACTACCATGAGCCTCTCCAAGGGACATCACAAGGATCAGCAGCATTCTCGTATACCTTGGAATGGCAACCTTGGCCAGACATAGGCCGAGCTCGCAGGAAGCCACCAGCAACCTCATTAAGAAATTAGTCGATACTCCAAACACTCCAGCTCAACCTCGTCTCAGGTCGACCTTGTCCATTGTCTCGGCTGGGATTAGGCCGAGACCTCCATGGAATACTCGGACTGAACGAGTACCTAGACTTACCAACCTCGGCCTCTCCCAGGCCGAGGTCATACACCAGGCGCGATAGCCGAGCATCTACTGACATTTGGATAAGGGCACGTGGACACAAATCAGTTATAACAAGATTTTTTCCCGCACGTGAGGAGAATATTGCATCATCATTCTCTACATGTGACAGTGACAGATGGCTTTCCCATATTGGTGAGGCAATCACACACATGCACATTACATGCATGGGGGGTACATTACACCCCCTAGGTACTATATATAGAGGTCATCCCCTACCTTACAAGGGATCCAGATATATAACCCTAGCTGAAACTCTGTCTAGATACACAATAGAGAGAGAAAGCTTGAGAGATTGTATCCATGGCCATTAGTGCCTTATTACAGTGAGGTTATTCACACACACAGTGGACGTAGGCCAATTTAGGCTGAACCACTTATGTCCTGGTGCTCTCTCCTCTTCTCCTCATCTCTTTCTCCTACCTTTTACATAACTATGCTGCCATTGTTGTTCTTAGATTAAGCTTGAAAACACCTTATCTGGTGGTGCTAATTCCAGCATCATCACTTATCTACAGTATCAGCGGTGAAGATGCCTTCTTCACAAGATGTAACTTTGGTATGAAGTGTTTGTAGGTTATAAAGAGACTCATAAAATCATATGGGATTTTTTGTGTGAATCAAAACATGTGTTTGGCCTTTTAAAAATAAGGACATTATGCAACAACTCTGCAAAAACGGAGTTTTCAAAAGTCTTGTAAAAACCCTACATGAAGCAGGTATTTATAGGCGGACACAAAAATTGAGGCGGTGCCCATCGTTCGAATGACATTATCATCTCGTTCGAACGAGAAATGGATCTCGCTAGAACCGAGCTTCAATCGAGCTTTGAATGACGTGAAATAGTACGACCTCATCCGAGGTTCGTTTGATGGGGGCCATCTAACGAGGTATCGAATGAGAATACTTGCTCGTTCGAACGAAAATTCCATCTCGTTAGAATGACCTTACCGAAAAATTATTTTTTGAATAAAAATGCAGCCTCATTTTGAATAAAGTAAAAATAAAATATCTCCCAAATAAAATGCAAAAATCCAAGTACTCCAAAATGTAGAAAATACCATAAGTATGTGAAGACGTGGAGTATGGTTGATGATGAATGTTACTATGAATTTGGATGCTTGGTGTCGTGTATGATCGTGGAGATAAGGTGTTATGACACAAGATGTGTAACGGGATATGCCATATCTAATGAAGCTAGATGCTTCAGACAAGTCCTAAAATCTAGGGACAATATTAGAAAATATGTCCTTATATTACACCATTCGAATCCAGATATGAGATTGTCCCACCCCCGATTCCTACTCTTCCGACTAAAACTCCCTTTACCAAAGGCCGTCCCACACACCAGGCTAACACCTAGTGGATGAGCCCCTTCAAACTGAAATAACCCTACCCGAACTCGTCTTTATACCGGCCTAGGTGACCTTCACTAGGCATTCTTCCCGTACTCGCTCATCTTCCACAATCGGAGGTTCGATCCATTTCTCGTTATTACGAAGATTTTGGCCATCTACAAGACAAACAAATTTCCCACTCCCCCATACCTTCCTCCTAATGAAACACCACACCTAAAGACCCAACTCATGTCCTCTTTATGTTTTACATTCTCATTAATATTACTGAACCTCCCGCTGACTCCATTTGGCTACGGACGAGTATCTTCTTCACCCGTCGTACGTCCAAGGGGCATCTATGCACTGTCATCATTAGGGCAGCGTTTCGGCCGGATCGGATCGAAAAATTCCTCTTCGAAAAAAAATCCATTTTTTTTGGAAATAAAATAACTATTCCGATTTCCGATCCGATTTTTTTGGAAAATTAAAAAAAATCCGAATTCAGAAAAATTGGAAAATCGGCAAAAATTGGAAATTCACAAAATATATTAATAATCTAGAAATTTTGGAAATTTAAAAAAAATAAATTATGGATTTTCGATTACTCGAAATTTTCATTTTAAAGAAATAAAGAAAATGGCTTAACCCAACATGTAAATACATGAGGATTTGGCCCATTGTTTTATTTGTGTAGAAGTTAGGAGGATACTCTCCTTTTATAGAGCATATTTTGGAGCCTTCTCCCTCTCCCAACCGATGTGGGATATGGGAAAATAAATCGAAAAATAATTTCAAAAAAATCGAAAATAATTGGAAAAAATTCAGAAAAATTAGATCGGCATAGTTTCGAAAAAAATCGGATCGAAAAAATTAGAAATTCAAAATTATTTCCGATTTCCAATCCGATTTTTTTTGGAAAAATCGGAAATCGGAAAACTAAAGTTTCATTCCAAATTCGGAAAAAATCGGATCGAAAATCGAAAAAATCAGAAAGTTCGAAAAAGAAAGCCCTAGTCATCATTGACGGAGGAGCCAGCAACAACCACATCCTCAAGTTATGGTTTCCCACAGATCCATTCGCTAGGTTATATCGTATTGGATGGTTGGGCAAGAAGTAATTTCATTGTGCCCAACTTACAGTGCCCCATTCGATTGGGGAGTAAGCCAATGAGGTTTTGTGTACAATTGTTGATATGCGTGTTTGTCATTAATTGTTGGGTAAACCTTGTTAGTATGATTATTCGAGTATGCATTCTTTTGGGTGTAAATCCGACTCCAATTTATTAAATAACCACTTATTTAATTCCTTTATCCCTAATAATAATGTTCCAAACACACAACCATTATCAACTAGCCTGCACCCCCTTTTATCGAATTTCCATCATGAATTCTCTATTAAATTTTTTTGAGCATTTTTCATCCCAAATACTCTAAAACTTACCGCGGATAACATCCCAATTAACCCAAGGTGATAATAATGATTTATAATTTTCCATAAGTGCTAAAACATCATTTGCGGACCCTCGACAAACAACAACTCCAAATGATCTCCGAAGAAAATTAAACAACCCAAACTAGTTCTCAAAGCAGGTCCGAATTGATTTGGCTTCCAGGCTCTAATCGATTCATTGTCGAATCGATTCGCCCATGAAGGCCGAATCAATTTGATTCTGGGCAGTAGCCCAGATTTTGTTCTTTAAACGGGATTTCATAAGTCTACATCATTCAATTCATTAAGGGAACCCACTATAACCCAATTTCTCATATTCCATTTATCGTATACATGAATCTAATCCTCTTTCATATTTCAATTCATCATAACATAATTCAATCCATAGGCTTCAACATCTACATCCAGAATTACACTATTTCTTAATCAAATTATCAAGATTATACAAATCGTAAATTTCTTCATTCAAGATTGCATCTTTTTGTTTGGATTCAATGACATAATTCATATGAAATCATAATCACCATCAATCATTTGAAATTATTTCCCAAATTCCCATATTTTTATATGAAAATCCCATCTTTTATATGAATCCCCACCCCAAACATTGTTGTCACCTACTATGATATGTATTACAATTACATGCATAAACAATAAGGAAGTTAATAACTTGCCTTAATAAGATTGTAGAGTCTGAATTCCCTTTTATGTAAGATGATTATAGTCCTGAAAGATCTCTAAAATTATCCCAAGCCTTTCTTCTCTTGATCACCCGTTGATTCTCCTTCTCTATTCTCTCCTCTTAGTTGTCAGATTTTTTTAATGTGTAAAGTGGATGACTCATAACCCTTAATCTCTTATTTAAAGCCCTAATCCAGAAAGTAGGTTTAAGTGTTAATGTAAAATTCTAAAAAGCCCCCGGAACCCAATTACTACCCCCGGGTACTTAATTTTTACTATTTCAACCCATTCTGGATCAACCGTGCACTCGAAATCATCATTCGAGTCACCAATCATCAATATTACATCTCAGTCTAATAGAACCCACACATGGGTTCCGGTTGAGATAGAGTCAAGTCCTGTTGCTTTTACCCACTTACTACGTAATACTGTTTAACATAATTTATTTACTTAATTCTCACTAGTAAATATCAAATCACATAAATATTAACACATTTCTCGCTAATTAATGTTAATTTTAAATTCACATTAGTTCTCTATTTATTTAAATTACGTGCACCCGTGCAATTTAAATGTCAAATTATAAATATTCAAAATTATAGGTTGTTACATTTAGGTTTCTCAAAATCTAATGTATGGGTTAGGAAGTATCGTAGGCAAACCGAGGGTGGTTTTCGTGTAAGGAAAAATGTGCAGAAGCAAGTGTAGGTTCATGAGGAGGAATCGAAAAATCGAGTTAGGATCTCGAGAATGATTAGGATAGTGCTTGGTAAGAATAGCATGTTGGCCAGAAGTATAAAAACTATAGAGTCAAATAATAAGTAAGTGAATACTTAGCTAACATCGGGAAGTGGGGATAGACTTTGGGATTAGGTAGGCTAGTGCTAAGAGAGATATTACGCACGTTAGCCGACTTTATATACATGTATGTATCAAGTGTGACCAGTATATATATATATATATATATATATATATATATATATATATATATATATGATGATGAATGACTGTATATGAACATAGCAACTCAATTATGCTATCGTTGGAGGTTGCGCATAGTGGGTTGTCCACCCTAGCGTTCACCAACAAGTGCTGGATTGTTTCTCCAAGGTCATAGTAATGTTTCATGGCCACTATTAGTATGTGAGGATAGGTTTTGGTTTTGAGTCTTGTTGGGTGTGATGTGGTATGATTACGACCCGTGGATGCAAGTTTATGACCGCCTCTATTATGTGTTTAGATTTTGAGATCGGTGTGAGATTTCGACTAGGTGGCCCAGGAGTAGTACGTGGTTTACATGGTGCCTGATAGCATAATAGGGATGCATCCGGGAGGTCTCGCTTAGAGGATGTTATTTATATACGTATAAAGAGTGATATATGTATAAGTGTAGTTAAATGATTATGTGCGCATTACATTAAAACTAGTGCATAGTTATGTTGCCTACGTAGCGACATGAATACAATTAAGAAATCCTAAGTTATAGCTTATGACTTATCTGCGTGATATGTATTATAGATGTCAAATGACTAGTAGGTAGTTGATTATAATATGTTAAGAAAGGTTAGACTAGTTAAACGAGGTAGCATAAGAAGGCAAATGAAATAAATACGCCAGGTGTTCATGGTAGAAGAGGGGTAAGTATAATCTCATGTGAGTGCGACACGAGATGAACATGGCTATTTCTTACTGCTTTATTATTATTATTGCATTTAAATAATTGCAATAATTTTTTAAATGTTTTGGGCACTCACCCATATCAAAAATATTTTTAAAACCTTTTAGGTGCTCAGCCATAGGTTCGTTAGGGATAGTCTTGTCCTTTCAGTCAGACGATGTTGCCATAACTTGGATGCGTGGAGGATTTGATTAGACTCTTCATTCCCTTATATCTAACTAGGATGTGATTTTTGTATTTCTCTTGGGCATGTTGCCCACAGTTGGACAACTTTATTACTAAACTTTGTTACAATATTTCATTTAACATTTGGATTATTGTATTCGGGATGCTGATGATTTATTTGGTTTATTATTTATGCTATCACTATTCTTACGTTTCAGTCACTGTGGATGTTTATATTTATACTATTGAATGGTTTCATGTATACATGTTAATAACATTTAAAATTTGTAATTGATTTTTGACTGTGATGCTAAGAATGAAATCAAATATGATTTCCATTTAATTTAATAAAGGCTTGATCAACCGGTACTAGAATAAGCATTGCGTCACAATGATCCTTCATCACCCCCAATTTTTTCCCGGGGTCTTATGGCCTGATGAAGTCATATTTTGCGAAAAATAGTATTTAATAGCATATTATTGTGAGTGCAATTAAGATCACAATAAATGAACTATGAAGGAATATGAAATAAAAAGTAATCAATTAATCACACAACACAGAATATACGTGATTCGACGATGTGCCTATGTCCACAGAGAGGCTATTTTTTCTTGTTAATATCTCTCAAGAGTTTGAAGTTACATCGTTTTGCCCCAGGTCGGGGTTCACTATTTATAGAAGTGAGATTTAAGTGGTTTAATTGCGAAGGGAACTCATCCAGCTTGTTGGATGGCTCATAAGTGTCCCTGAATATCTCTCCAAGATTGTTGGGGGACTTATTCATGACTATCCTCGTATATTTAAGCATGTGTTAAATACACATGAAAATAATAAATAACTTTATGTTGGGCCGAGCTGTCCGTCTTGTGTACTGGGCTGGTCGGCTAAGTCATTGGACCTGAATTACTAGGATTGAGTAAATAATCTCCCACAATTGTCCCTAAAATCTTTAGGCTGCTGAAATGGGCCAATAAATATTAAACATGTCCAAGGCCCAAGGCTTGGAGTGTATTGTAATGAAACCGTGTGGCATACTTGTAAATAACAATATTTACTAGGAGGGATATGAATCGTCGAGATCTTATGGGGAAAACACAACTCATCATTTGAGACATTTCAAACTTGTTTGTGTGCTAATCAACCGCCAATTCACTGTTTCTGATCATCTTTGCATGCGATCTTCATCTCTAAGCTTCCTTTCCCGCTTTTTTCTTCAAATACAGAGCTTTCTTGAGTCATTTCACGTGTAAGTTACTCTAATCCTCTCCTCTTTGTTCAAAGTCTTTCTTTTCATTTATGGCATTTACTGGCAAGTCTGAGGTAGAATTTTGGAAAACGTACAATATACTTGAGTGGGTAGAGATTGAATATGTCCCCCTCGCCATAAATGTTAGGAATGTAGAGGGTGATTACTGGATTCATACACTCATAGTAGTCTAGGGGGGCTTAACTTTCCCTTTAAGCCCTATTTTCTTAAGGTTTTTCAAATATTTTGATATGGTGCCTCCCTAATGTGCCCCCAACGTCTAAAAAATAGTGAATTGGGTCCATAGAATAAATGATATTCATGGCGCCAAATCAAGACTTCCTGAGTTGTGTTATAGCTATGTCTGGTCACGCACTAAAAATGGCATTTTGTACTTGAAGATGAGGAAGGAAGACAAAGTCTTGGTGGTAAGCCTGCTTAGCTCCCACAAATACTATTGGGAGCAAGGCTTTGTTGCTAGGAATTGGCAATTCTCTCCCCAACCTGAGGGTGAAAAGCACCCGAGCCCTCGAGTCCCTGACTAGGGGGGACAAATAAATAGGTCGCTGACACTTTTCTTCTCTATTGTTGAATTATTGCATGTTATGTGTTCTTTTCCTGTATTTTATTTATTTGCACTCTACCTATAATTTTTCTACTTTTCTAATTTAATTTATTTCCTATATTTTGTAGCTCGTCACAGAAACTAAGAGCTTAATGTTTTGTAGCTAAGAGTTGATGATATTGTGAAGGTCTAGAATATAATAGAGAGGCTTTCTGACGGCGAGCATCCTCGTGCAGTAACATATTTGTTGGAGTACAAAAATACTACCAACAACTTTACTGCTCGTCCTATTGACAAAGTCCCTGTCTTGGAGCATCCAGAGACCAGTGGCCCATGTGAGACTACTGTGGTAGAAGAAGAAGAAGAAGAAGAAGAAGAAGAAGAAGAAGAAGAAGAAGAAGAAGAAGAAGAAGAAGAAGAAGAAGAAGAAGAAAGCATTGAAGAAGAAAGGGAAGATGGAGAAGACAACGAAAAAAAGAATAACGAGGAAAAAGAGATGCCTCCCCCACTGAAGAGGAGGAACCTGATTGGGGGAGATGATGACCAAGATTTGATATCTGACAGGATAAAGTCCCTAAAAAGGACTTAGGGGGTTCCCCTAGTGCTATTGGTTCCAATCTGGGAACCAAATGGAAAGAAAAGGAGGTGGAAAAGAAGAGAAAAGAAAAGAGAGAGAGATAAAGAAAGAAGAAATAAAGAAAGAGAGAGAAAGAGAGGAGGAGAAAGGAAGAGAGGAATTCTACATGGATAGTCCTTCTGAAGTCGAAGTCCAATGTAACACATTGTAAATTTAAATTGGAATTATTTAAGTTAATTAAAAAATTCATAAAAAAATTAAATTTTGGATTTAATTATTTTTAATAATTTAAAATGTTGAGTTTTATTGTTGAAAAGTAAGATTTAAATCAAAATTAAAATTGGATTTAATTTGGTCTTTATAAAATTTTGGGGCGAACTTGGGCGGTTAGGTCGATCGAATCAATTCGGCCAGGAGGCGAATCGATTCGGCGACGGTAGTGTTGGTATATTTGTAGTTTAATTAGAATTATAATTGGAATCAAACTCTTAATGTTTTTGTATTAAAACTAATTCGGGGTTAGAATTTTCTATTCACTTTTACCCCAAGTTTTACACCAGAAGACTCCTCCAAAATTATTTCCTCTCATCTACAAACCCTAGCCCCAAAATTAATCAAGTTTTAACTCAAGATTTGAAGGCTTAATCGGTGTTTTTTCAAGTTTGCTTAAGAACCATTCTTTGTAAAATTTTCGAGAGGATCACACTCGTCTAATCAGATTTCTCATTCAACTTTTACCCAGGCATGGTTATCTCTATTTCTGTCCCTTAGTATTATGCGTAGTAATTATGGCCTACACACTAAATATATGTGTTTTATTAAAATAAATTAGAGATATTAATTAGAGAAAGTGGAAGATAAATCGGGATTATTTTTATGAAAAATTCTAATATGAATGAAGGCTCAATACAGTGCATGTTAGGGTAGAGATTTGGATCCCTAGACATTAAGGTGTTCGCAGGTAGATTCTTACGTAGGGATGTCATTTAATAAATTGTATGATATTAAATAGTGAAAAACTTTGTGGATGTTGTGTGATAGTAAATTCTTGTTGTATAAATTCTAGAACACGCACATGATCATGCATTGAATAATTTGATGAGAAAGTGTGGTTTAATTGATATTATGATTAAACGAACAATAATTTATTAATTGATGGTGTGTGGATTAAATTGGTAAAATTAGTGTAATAGATGGAAATTTAGCCTTACCACTTGTTTATTTTATTATATTCGACACCAAGGGAACGACGAGGTTATGGGATAGATAGAACACTCACCTTTATTTATGTTGCTTTCTAGATATGGGACTAGTTAGTAGACATTTGGGTAGTTATTGCTTTGTAGGTAGGGGACAAGATAGTGGTGACGGTTTACGAGTGGATATTCCACGGTGGGGATGAAATTTGCGTTGTTCCATTGATTAACGAGCCTAGGGGTGAAGCTAAGAGGTGTTGGTTAGTGGGTTTTATTCCTAGGTGATAGGTGAGAAAATTCTTACGTAGTGGAGACCTGGATTTTGTGTCGATAAAAAGGGTGGGGCTAATTTGAGATAAATGAGAAAACTTGAGAAATTATGAATTAATGCCTAAGTTAATAAACGGATATTAAAATGAATTTGCATCGAGAGTATGTACAGGGTTGATAGTTAAACAGACCGACTGGCTATACGACGTGTGTGTGTGTAGTGTCATGAGTATGTGCGGGATGACAGTTAAACGAGTTGACAGGCTATAGTGGCGTGTCATGCATGGAACCTCACGAGTGTGTGCAGAGTGATAGTGAACCGGGTTGACTGACCATAGTGGGGGGAATGGGTGTGGTGTAAAACTTGTGGGAGTTCCGTAACTAATATGATGTAAGACTTAATGCGGAGAACAACGACGAATTTTGATTAAATTAATTAAACTAAAAATAGGAAGTGTTGAAAAGTAAATAACGAGACTTGGATTTTTGGGTGGATATGTGTGTGGGTAGATAGTGATTTATTTTTATCACAAATTAATATATCTCATTTTATTTAAAATATTCCACTGTAGTGTTCATTACATATAATGCTATTGTCTGTGTTCACGGGCCCTATTTGAGAGGAGTAGCTGGTATTTGTGCTTGGGGCTCTGACCCTATGCGTTGACTAATATTTTCAGGTATAGTGCTGGAGTAGCTGCATAGAATTTTTGGAGATCATTTTGAAGGTGCAGCTGGAGTTCCATTTATTTATTCGTATTATTAGTATAGGTTTAGTTTTACTCGGTCACTTTACATTATGATACTTAATTATGGATTTTATTGAGCCATTCGGTTCCAAAGTTGTCTATGGTTTCAGTCAGTTACTTTATTGGATTATTTCATTTGGAGTTTTAATTAATTACGGAGTTAAATTATTTTTGGAGTTTAGAATGGTGATGGATTTTATTACTGCATGAATGATTATTTAATTGATTATTATCTTGTGGAATGAATTTTATGTGTATCATATCTGTCACATGCTAAGAATGATATTTAATTTAAGAACGTCCTTCATAGTTTTATTGGCGGCCGATGCCAGAAGTACGCAGGGTGTTACATCCATTGCTGAGCTTAGGGATGCTAAGGCGTAAGCGTGACTGTTTTATCCCTTAAGGAACTGTTGAATGTTGACTTACTCAAACCCAGTTATGAGTTATTGCACAATAACGAGAAAAGTTGTCTTTTACGTTGAAATCTCCACTCACCTTATTGGAGATTAGTTTAGAATCACCGAATACATTCAGATGCCTTGACCCCAAAATTTGGGCTTTGCGCAAACCAGCGATAAGTGCCTCGTATTCGGCTTCGTTGTTAGAGGCTTAAAATACTAACCTTATCCCCTATTGAACGATAGTGTTTTCTAGTGAAACCATGGAAATACGTAATGGGTCCAATCGTAAGATTGTGCTTACTTAGCTATTGATTGCTCCACTAGTTATTACTCGGTTGGATCATCTCCTGTGAATTCGGTGATGAAATCGGCCTGAACTTTCCCCTCAATTGTTGTCTTAGGTTGTAAGTGAATATAGAATCTTCCAAGCTTTACCGATCACTTGGAAAAACACCCAGGGAGGTCGGCCTTCCGTGATTGGTAAAGCTACACCCTCAAAGTTGTCATACGGAAGGTTGAGTGATCATCTTGAAGATTGAGCCCACATGTAGCTAGTGGAAAACTATGCTCAGATCAATCCCAGGTAGATCATAAGGCTCCCAAGATAAAATATTAAGATTACTCTTCAGGAAAGCAATAAACTCTTTCTTCTCGTGATCAGCGATAGTGGTTCCAATCAGAAACTTTCTATTGGTCACGCTGTTATCAGCCTCAACATCTTTGAGGCCTTCAATGACCCTATCATCAAGATGGACCATGGTCTCCTCCACCCCTAAACGACTGTACCATAACTGCTATTTGAAGGGAGTAAAACCCTCTTAGGTCTCCCTTGTAGGGACTTTTTGCTCTTCCTTCTTGTCCTTTCAGGGTGAATGGCAACTATGAAGCACTTCCTATCGATCTTTTGGTCGCCACGTATCTCGACCATGCCCCCTTCGGTTACACATTTTAGTTTCTGGTGGTACGTAGACGGGATAACTTTCATGAAATATAGCTAATCCTTGCCCAAGATAGTGTGGTAGGGTGTGTCGATGTTTACCACCAGAAACTCTATCATCTTCGAGATATTTCCTGCCCTAACTGGAAGGACTATCTTCCCTATCAACATTTTCATATTTCTCGTGAAACCGACTAAAGGACTAGTTGCCTCCTTCAGGCCGATCAGATTGAGATTCATTTTGTGGAACAGTTCCAAGTACATCACTTTTGATGAACTCCCTTGGTCCACTAGCATCTTATCGGGATCCCAATTTTGGATCCTCAGGGTGATAACGAGTGCATTATGGTGTGGGGTTCTTACTCCAACCAAGTCTTGCTCTGTGAAAATGATGTTCTTGGTGTAGTTGACGTCCTCTTATCTGCGGTGCTTACCTTCCTGGCTCTTCGCGAAATCAATCTAGAATGCTTCCATTATGGCATTGACCTTCTTCATATCCATTCGAATGGTGTTCACTTAGATTTTCTTTAGGTCGGATGCCCCATGGATCATAACGAACTTATATCCCATCTCATCATCGAGGACATTATCCGACTTCTGGTCTCTATAAGCTACGACCTTATCTCATTTCTTTTCTACATACTCATTCAAGTGCCCGACCTGGGAAAATTCTCCCAAGTGTGACTTTAAAGCTTTGAAATTGTCTATCATATGGCCACTGACCTTGTGGAATGCACATTTTAGCGCATTATTTCTCGTTGTTGGGTCTTTGCCCATCTCCCTAGTCCATTTAACGAACGAATGATCCTTGATCTTACTCAGGATCTTATAAATCGACTCTTTGAAGACTGTATTAATAACCTGAAAAGCCTTCTTAGGATCCGTCTTACCTCAATTATTGGTGTCGTTCTTACCCTCGTTCTTGCTTCCCTTCTTTGGGGTGTCACTCTTGTCCCCTCCTCCTTTAATTGTCTTCGCACGTTCGTTGTCCCCTGGAATGGTGTGAACTACATCTTCCACCTTGGCATATTTCTCTATACGCCCATGAGGTCGTCAATTGTTTTGGCCTCTTCCTTGGAAAGGGACTGGTGCATCATGGATGTGGTCACCATACCAATTTTGAAAGATGAGACGACTACCTGGTCCGATCAATCTTTGACTTCATTTAAGACCTCCCAATACCTTTTTGCATAGTCACGAAGGCTCTCATGTGCCTTATTCCTCGTTATGAGCAGTGAATCCATTCTCTTAGGATGAGTACTACTTGTAATGAAATGAGCAGTGAAGGCCTCCGTGAAGGCATGAAAACGTTTGAAAAACCTATATGGCAGCCTCTCAAACCACTTCTGGGCTACATCATGTAGGCTAGAAGGGAATATACTACATATTGAAGCATCATTATGTATCCACAAAGTTATTGCCTATCTATACTGCAGCATGTGGTCAATGGGATCAGTCTTGTCATTACAAGTCTTAACCTAGGGACAATGAAATTCTTGGGGGGGGGGGGCCTCTTCTTAGATCGCCCTTGAAAAATGGGACTTCATTTGAGTGTTCGGAGCTCTCTTGGCTAGCTCTTTGGTGGTCCTGGCCCCACGGTTGGCAGGATGCTGGTCCATATCTATGCGTATCCAATTTATGAGATCCTCTTCTTGGCGATCATTATATCTCTGGCGCCTGTCTGGTCATCGACATTCTTCCTGAGAACGCTCTGACTTTTTATGCTCAGATCGATCCAGTTCAATCCTGGAACTCCTTCCTCAGCTGTGAGAATTTCTCCCCTGAGGTTTAGAAGATCTGTCATGGCATTTCCTAGAGTCTTTATGGAGATCTTTCTCCATTTTGTCAAGTCGCCTTTGTAGGCGAGCATTTCCTTCCATCTGGAGGCATGTTGCCTCCTCATATTCTTGAAGCCTGGCTTCATAAGCGTTGAACAACATGGATATCAGAGTAGATCTAGGTGGTCTATGGCTCTCTTTAGCTGGCTAGCTTTCTTAGCAAAACCTGGGGCTTGACGGTTAGCGAATCTCATACTTGACCCTGGGGGGAGGGAGGGGCTAGGTCATCTTACATGTTGACAATCTCGAGGAGGTTTCTACTGTGGTGAGACATCAAGTCTTTCGATTGATTAATGCTTTCGTAGGAATCAAAAGTCGATTACCACAGACAACGCTAATTTAGAGTGAAATTAAGATCACAATAAATGAACTACAAAAGCAATATAAAAAAGAAAGTAATCAATCAATCACACAACACAAAATATACGTGGTTCGACAATGTGCCTACGTCCATAGAGAGGCTATTTGTTCTTATTAATATCTCTCAAGAGTTTCAAGTTACATCCCTTTACCCCGGGTCAGGGTTCACTATTTATAGAAGTGAGATTTAAGTGGTTGAATTGCAAAGGTAACTCATCCAGATTGTTGGATATCTCATAAGTGCCCCTGAATATCTCTCTGAGGTTGTCGGGGGACTGATTCGTTCATATACTCGTATATTTAAGCATGTGTTAAACACATGGTCAAATAATAAATAACTTTAAGTTGGGTCAGGCAGTTCATCTTGTGTACTGGGCTGGTCGACTAAGTCATTCGGCCTGAATTACTGGGCCTGAGTAAATAAGCTCCCACAAATATATAATATAAATCAAATGGAGACACTTAAGTTCGGAATATAAGAATTTAAATAAAATTAAATTGTTCCACCCAAATTTTTTCATTAGTGAATCAAATGAAAATACTCAATCGGTGTATAAGGATATAATGGAAGTACTCAGATGATTGTTTGAATATAACAACCAACATTAGAGTTAACGAACAACATGCTACTAAAATAGGATTTAATAACATAATATATAATATAAATACTTAAGTTCAGGATATAAGAATTTAAATAACACAAAATAGTTCCACCCATTTTTTATTACTGAATCAAACATCAATACTCAATCAGGATATAAGAATAAAATGGAAGTACTCAGACGACTGTTTTAATATAACAACCAATATCAAAGTTTACGAATAATAAATTAATGCTTAAGATTGTTTCCAACTACATATTACAAATTACATGTTACAAATCAAATTTGGAATCATTAATCTTTTTACAACCCAAATAACTCTACTCACGTAAAGTATCTAGAAATTATTTTAAGTTTGGGTTATCATCTAAAATGGATTGATATTCGGTATGGGCAGCCAAGTCATCCACGCTACTGGTTAGAAGCTTTTGCATGTGTAAGACGACTGACCACAGTTCATAGTAAAACACTTGCATAACATTTTCTCGTCCACAAACAAATGACCCATCATTCATATGCTCCTTGCTCTTCATCTGGGACAACTCTACTAGTATCAAATTGGCACCCGAATCTAATTTATAAGAATTTTTATCCTCAAGTCTTACCCAATCACAGTAAAACACACCCTCTTTGAAATATATATAGTATAATTCAAAAATGTTTTAAATTACACCGTTATAGGCCATTGATGCTTCAATGAGGTTTTTGTCTTTGACGCTTGCCCAGAAATACCTAAGAGCCTTATATGAAATGTCATTGTCTTTAATAACATATTTCTCATATAAAATTTATGAGAATACATAACCATTTAGTCGATACTTCTTATACTCATGTGTCTTGAAATTGATTTTAGTGTCGAGATGAGCAAACCTTGTCGTGTCATCACAATTCTTCAACAATTGAAATTTGTAAGATGTGAGTTCAGATTTGGGGAAATGTCGCATTGAGCGTATTTTAGACTTGAGCAACATTGCAAGCCTATATATTCATCTCTTCGCAGAATCAAAGTCTGTGTAGTTCATGGGTCCATATGATACGCGAGAAAAACTCAATTTTTTGTGGTTTTGATGCGCGTAGGGTGCCAAATCCGGCTAGCCACCTCCAAACGCAGATATATCGTATAAAGTAAGTAAAATTCGTAATTAAACTTGAAATTCCTCTCGTCACTATCAAACTTGTGACGGAGCTTTGGAAGTTTGCGGGGGAGAAGAGTTAGAATTTATCTCCTTACTTTTCCCCCCAAACCATCATCGTTCCAAATGAGGAAGGAGTCTTATTTTTATAGAAAAAGTGCCCAAGTGGGCTTAAAACATGTCACATTTTCTATGGAATCAAGTGTCCAACATTTATGGTGCCACTTGTCACAATATATGTGGTGGTATCTCAAATAATTAATTTAAATTATTACTAGAGTATTATCTTGTTTAATCCATCAGACTCGCGGTATACTCGATATATTAGTCACACACAATAATATTGCAGTCAGTGTAGTGCCCGAATATCAATAAGGTTTTTTATAAATCATTTAACCTCATTTTATGAAATATACAGGGTTAATTTATTTAATCCCCTACTACATTTTCCCCCTCGTACGCATAGTTGGTGTGGTGAAGCTTTGGCTGAGACATATCAACTGTATGTACGAAATATCATTCAGGATGTTTTATCTAAGCCATCATGTGATCACGTTCGATCTATGCCACGAGTATATGTGCATATAACATTTGCATATAGTTTTGAGGACTATATTTACTGCCTTTTTTATTTTGGAGATGTATTGGGGGTTGGCCCCATTCCTCTTGAATGAGCCTGCCTCCATAATTTTAATGTGGTTTTTTGCTTAAATATTTGAAAAAAATTTTGCTAGATGTACTGGCCCGAGCAACCCATTGGTGGTTATTTAAGTGTAGTGGATCTTTTGCGATCATAAGGTTAAAACTTATCGAGATTACTCGATCGAGTAACCATTTTTTTTGTTTTATGTGAACTGGATTTTTTCAAACCAACATACTGTGTAAGGATGCCCAATTTTACTTAGTCGAGCAACCATAAAGTCCCTTTAAGTTATTTGAGATTTAAAGGTCATCAATGTACCTTTTCGAGTAATCATAAAGGTCCTTTAGGTAAAATAGGGCTTTAAGCCTCCTCAATATCTCCTTTTGAGTAACCATAAAGGTCCTTAGCTAAATTGGGGATTTAAGCATCCTCCATATACCCTTTCGAGTAGTCATCAAGGTCCTCTAGGTAAATTGGAGCTTTAAGCGTCCTCAATGTTCCCTTTCGAGTAACCATAAAGGTCCTCTAGGTAAATTGGGTCTTTAGTCATCCTCAATGTGCCCTTTCGAGTAACCATAAATGTCCTCTAGGTAAACTGGGGCTTAAGCATTCTCAAAGTACCCTCTCGAGTAACCATAAAGGTCCTCTAGGTCAACTGGGGCTTTAAACCTTCCGAACTTTCTTAGTCGAGCAACCATAATGGTCCTTTAAGCAAGTTGGGATTACCATTTAGGTCAGAGTTTCTCATAACTATAATGCACCACTTTGGGCGACTTACCATGATGTTGGTAAGGCTTCTGAGAACTATAATGCACTTTGGGCAACTTACCACAATATCGGTAAGGTTTGTGAGAACTATATTGCAGATCTGTGGGCGACTTACCACAATACTGGTAAGGTTTGTGAGAACTATATTGCACCTCTATGGGCGACTTACCACAATACTAGTAAGGTTTATAACAATTATATTGCACCTTTGTGGGAGACTTACCACAATACTGGTAAGGGTTATTAGAACCATTTTATCCATTTTCTAGATTTTACGGGCAATTGTTTGCCACCTG
Organism: Sambucus nigra; assembly: GCA_949130495.1. Taxonomy (NCBI): domain Eukaryota; kingdom Viridiplantae; phylum Streptophyta; class Magnoliopsida; order Dipsacales; family Adoxaceae; genus Sambucus; species Sambucus nigra. Next base: position 53,599,529 of record OX422209.1, on the reverse strand, counting down.
TGTTGTTTTGCTGTAGTAATGCCATATGGATGATGCAGCAAATGGATCAAACGATGGCTACACTGAACAACTCTAGCATTTTTTTTGGAGATTCTTCATCAACGATGGTCATTCTGGGACCGAATCTGAGCATGCTTGTCCCTTGGGTTCATGCCTAACTACAAATGGTACATCATACAATACTTTTCCCCCTTTTTCTTTATTTTGTCTTTTATATCAAGACAAAGAAAAGTAAAGAAAAAAACTCACACATCAGCTACAATTCCATATGAATACAATTAAATACATTTCACACGATGATATCCAAAATTTAAAAATCTCTTAAGCATTTGACTTTGACATCTGTAAGTCCTATTGTAAGTGCTTAAGCTTGATTTGATCACATGCGTTCAATATCTGCAAGGTTAAAAAATCATCTCTGATTCTGGCACAAAAACCATTAGTAACTTGTGAGGCGTATGTACAATAATAACATATATAACCATGTGGGGTATATCTTGCCCCCTTTATTTTATTTTATGTTAATAAGATAAAATAAACTCAAGATCATTCCCCGAGTCGTAAAACATATTGTTTTGTGCCATTTCGTGATGCCAGTTTAATATGATATAATATTCACTTCACACTTTTTTAATCTCATTTTTATAACATAAAATGATAGAGTGCAGATATATCATGTGTTGAGCTATTGAACGCATGACCTCGTTATTTTATCAAAGCTGAGAAAACTTTAGCGGTCTATTAAATCATATATATAATAATTCAGTCAATAAGCAAGCTCAGTCACCTTGACGTGAATAATAAATACCAGACTTGAATTTTCATGTAACTAATATCACAATGTGAATAAATCATATTTTAGCACAAATCGAATACAAGGTTGCGCGAAAGGTTTCTCCTAGTGACCATGAGGTTCCTCAGAGAAACCGTAATTGAGGTTGCACAAAGGGTTCCTTCGAGCAACCATGACTGAGGTTACGCGGAAGGTTGCTCAAGTAACCTTGACTAAAGTTCCTCGAGAAGCCATTACTAGGGTTGCATAGAAGGTTGCTCGAGCGACCATGATAGAGAAATTTTGCTAAGAGTTGAGCCTAAAACATTATTTTAATAAGGTCCTTCCAAATATGTCAATTTTTATATGGTTGCTCCAAAAAAATATTTTTTAACAAGGTCGCTCGAAGGATTAATTTGTTTTACTTCAATTATTGGAATAAGGTCATTTTCACCCCCGTTTTTGTGATTAGTTACATAATACATATTTATTTTGCATAGAAACGATCCCCATTATGTTATCTTTCCATCTAATCTATTAATCAAACATATTAATAAGGTTCGATTAAATTTAATAAAAAGCAACTAAGAAATTAATGAAATTTAAAAAAAAAACATGTAATATTATTTTTTATTTTTTAATTACTTAGTTAGTTTAATTAAAAATAATGAACCATGTTGATAGAATTATGTAACAAATCTGAGGGAAATTAGACAAAATGAGAGACTATTTTAATTTTTTAACACATCATAAATGGAAACATTTTAACACACCCATCAAATCTTTCTCCTCAATCCTATTTTAAAGTAATTGATAGTCACCCCATTAATTTTACGAAATACTTTTACTTCACCCACTAACTGGGCTAAATTTATAAAAATAACACTACAATAAAAAAATGCATCAATCAACTTGATAGGTTTGTTTTTAATGCGAACTACATATCAATTTGAGAGAAACAACGGTCATGTGAGATGAAAGATTCCTTTAGATACAAAAATAAACATTGTTGATTAATATAAAAACTGTAAACGAGGTTAAATGAAATAATTTGTGTGTGTATCCAAAATTATACTTATAAGTCTGGTCACATAAATGATGGAGTTTAACAACTTGAAAATTCTATTGATTTCTCTCCCATTATTTGTGACTATGTTTCATTTACGTGGTTTAATATTTCCTCGTAGTAATATTTATTATTTAATGTCTTTCAATCGGGTTTAATCCATATATCACCGTAATCAGCAACTTGAGATAATAATTGTACAAATCTCAAACATTAATGCATGATAACTACATGAACTAGGCAAAGAATAAACTAACGTACCTTTTTTCTTACTAACTGTATTATAAGAACAAACACCACTCACAACAATGACGATAAATATAATAAGAAAATAAGATAATTGATCAATCGATCAAGGTTGATTTTAAAGAGAATGTAATTCTTAATAAGATCATTAATTTGATACAAATACAATATGAAATACATTTTTGACTATTTCTTTTTGTGCGCGGGGTGGGATGACATACTTTAGCTTAACCCCAATATTGCTACAATTAGACTTAATCTATTAACATTCAAATATTATATATAATTACTTTATTTTTATGGGTACTCAATCCTTGAAAATCAAACTTAATATGTAATTATATATCACCCTTGGATTTTTATTATTTTACACTTCTCGCGTTATTGTTTGATTTCTTTACTATCCTCATTGAAAGCTAGTCCAAATCTCGAAACTCTTACTCTATTTGTCTCTTTCAAAATATCCATTGCTTCAACCATCACAAACCCCTCACAATAAAAGCAACTATGTTCAAAATCAAAGGAAATGAAATGATGGGGTGAAGAGTACAACACCAAGTCTCGTGGAGAAAATATTCAGAAGCATTTGTGTGATTCATCAAGTCTGTAAAGTATTATTTTTTGTGGATTATTTTTAATTTCATTGGACCTTTTTGTTCATTCTTATTAAGTTTGTGGGTTTATCTTCTACGTGAAAAATTCGTACGTTGGCATTACATATCTTCATCATATTTATGCATGCTTATGTTATATTTCTTGGATTTCGCAGTCAGAAATGTGGAATCACGACGAGTATTAAACCAAATATGTTAGTGTGCATTTGGATGAAAAATGGAGTGAGAGACCTATTAGTCTTGAATCATGGATATTAAATGACTACGCGGAATATAAATGAGGGATCAAGGCTTTCTCTAACATCTTAAGGTCTCTAGGCGAACAACTAAGTGGCCCCCCTTTATATATTAAAAAAATCCAAATTAGAGAGAACGCGTTCTCGCATATTTTGACGCAAAACTATATATTAAATCATCAAATTTAATAATATTTTTCAATTGGTAATATATTTGATGCAAAACAAGTGATTGTATCATTTTCATTTTATTTTGATGTCCACACAACAATATATATACACAAAAATTAATCACACAACATAACAATATTAATTTTATGTTATATTAAAGAACACTAAAATATTATGTGTAACTTGCAAATTGCAACTAACTTGAGAGGAGCCAAAAAATATAATTTTAAAATGCCCCAAACAACAAATTGGAAGGTACAAAATAAACACAGAAAATAAACACACAAATTATTAGTTAAAAAAATTTCATACTCAAAACAAAACAAATTATAACAAAGAACATATATTTACCCAAGTTTAAAGCATCCAAATAATTGAGTATGTGTCCCTCAATTAAAACACTGACTTTCTGAAATTGAAATTTTGAAACCCTAAGTTTTTTTGGATTGAAATGGAAACCCTTGAAATGAGTTATTTTTATACGTGTATTTAAAAAGAAGATAAAAAAGGGAGTGTTGCCTGTCGAAATGGGGGGGGGGGGGTATTGAATGAAGATGAAGATAATGGGAGGGAGATAAAGGCACCGAAAGAGAGATGGAAATGAGTTTGATGGGTTTTATTTTTCTTTTGATTTTGTGTGAGAGTATGAGAGAAGAGAGAGGAGAATAAGTTGGCGGGAAGAAAACAAAGAGATAAAGAGAGGTATTGAAAGATAGGTGGGTAAATGAGTTTGTGTGTGTCCTTGTTTTGAGTGTTTTTATGTGGTGAATGACTTTTTGGAACAAAATAAAATGGCTTGGACTAAACGTGTAATAAAAATGGTTTCGAGGGACTATTCGATATATGCACCTAAAATAAATAGAATCATTTAAATTACTATATTTAAAGTATAAATGAGTTTGTTTTAATTTATTCTAGGGGACTTTTTATTTTGGAATTTGTTATAAGTGGACCAAGTTTTTATTTATCTTGGGATCCTTTTTAAGTGGTAAACATTGAATATTTTTCTAACTCATTTTTGATGGCTAATTGTTTTTTTTTTACTTATATTTTTTCTTTATAAGTTCGAGCCCTCAGTTAATAGGGAGCCCTATCTCACTTATATGAAGAGCCGACCTTGTGAGGAAAGCATCTTATATTATAACACCCAATTCCTCATTCTTGCTAATAAACCTAATATATCAACATATACATATATTATCATCCCCAATACCCTTTTAGACGACGTTATGATGGAAATTAAGGCTTCACAATAAGTAATTGAAGGAACGAAGGTCATTAGAAATGGGAACTACGGGATAAGAGGGGTATAAGAGTTTACATATGCGTTTATATGGTATAGGGAGGTGTCTCAGATAGGATATGAGTGAACAAGTCACAACTCATGCATAATCAACGAAGAAAAAAAAAAGAATGTAAGGTAATTATATTCGTAAAATCTTTCATTTAAGTACATATAAGTATCAATGCAGAACCAAATATGTTCATGGATTTAAAGTTTGGACTTAATATAATCCACGATTATTCTTAATATACTCTTTGATAAATTTTCAAACCAAAGAAACGAAATTATACAATATATTATATAATTTTAGGACTTGGATGGTTGGTTTGATATAGTAAAAGTATCCCATAGGCACATGAAACATGTACGTGGGCAATATTAAAATAAAAAAAGGTTCAATTTTTAATCAAACAAGATGCCCATTCTCCCATAAAAACCCTACATGCAAAACTACACAAACATTTGACGAATCAATGAAGTTCCTTGAAATTCAAATCCATGTCAAACCAAAACTAAACTCAAATCTAAGCTGAACCCAACAAAAACCGTTCATGAAAAAGCCCAATACAAACTTTTATGTATGGATCTGAGGGATATGATGAGAATCGTAATGGGTTTCTTAAAAAGTTAAATTTTTTGAAATTGGTTTGACGGATTTAATTCCGAGAAGTTGAAAGAGTGTGTAAAATTGATGGGAGGGTGAGGTTCGGTTTGTGATTGACTCGGGGATTGGTAAAATTTCATGTTCCAGTTGTGTTTTCTCAAGATCATTCCTTTAATTCATGTTTAAGTTTTTTCCTTCCGATTGTGTTTCCAGGTTCAGATTGTATAAAGCTATCAACAAAATAACAACACCTCAATCATTCAGACAGTTCGAATCTGGATCCACGAAGCTTTAGTCGTATTTTCAGTAGTTGTTGATGTACTCAAAGGTCATTCCCTAATTTATATTAGTGTTTTCATGCTTAGATGACGTAAAATCTATCAACCCAAGAGATTACTTATTTTTGGGGGGATTTTTACCAATTTGTCTAAGTTTACTGATTAACTATCCAAATAGGTCCTAAGACAAGTGCAATTGAAAAATATTTTTTCCTATTGCAATAGGACTTCATAAGCAGGACTTTTAGAGTTGATAAAAACTTGCGTAGCCCTTTTATTGTCCTGTTGTGAAATTTGATGTGCAAGCTTATGTGGCGCGTGTTGATGGAACAACTATGAATCTTGAAATCAAATTGGACGTAGCGTGATAGGTTGCCCACTTTCTACTAATAGCAATCAACAAATCTTAACACTTTGTTCAAGCTTGGGTAATTTATTTTACAAGCCTGTCTGGGACGATTTTTTTTCCGAATGAACACGAGCTGAACTTGAGTATCTTGGTTCATTTTACAACCCTACATTTAAATATCATCTCTTACCATTTTCTTAACTACTTGCTTTGCCCATCTATATTTCTCAAAATTTTATTCGTTTTCAACTATTTACCATGTTTTAAGTCACTCTCTTTTGATTTCTACTATATATTGTAGTTGAAAAAATGTAACACATAATGTATCCTTGTTGGACGCAAGTAGGCATGAAAGACATTATATGATATAAAGGAACATACTATACATGCATTTTATCTGACAATATTCCTAAAAATATAATGCATAAAAAATAAATAAAGTAAAGAAAAAAGTACAAATAAAAGTAAATATTATATAATGGATATCTAAAGATCTATTTGTTTACACTTGACAATAATCAACAAACTATATAAATAAAAGTTAATATATCATAAAATAATATCCATTGTGAAGGTCTACCCAATATAGGGCTCTATAGGATATGTAAATTTTTTAAATAGCCTCTGTTCTTTTTTTTCGTAACCACCCACCCCCAACCCTCACCCCATGAATTTTTTTTATCATGAAGTAGGCTATCCCATCAACTTCTCCATAACCCACGATCATTTCACTATGAGTGGTGTTCTTCATGCCAATCACAGCTCCGGTGTATACATCTTACAAAATAAAAACAATTATACATCGTCAATTAGTATACAAAATAAATAGAGGTTTTCTAATATTTAATTAAAATTAAAACGGATTTACCCCCTCAATGAAGTTCAAGTCCTCACATGCCTCAAAAGTCCCCACCAGGGGGCCTTTGCGAACAAGACTCTGAATATAGTTTTTGTGGTAATATGAAAATGAAAGGTGATTTTGCACCCTCATCTTCCGAGCCTACAAAGCAAAATAAGAAGTAAAAATCGTGAGTGCCAAAAATCATAATTAAATATTTCTATAAAGCAAGGAGATTAAAAGATTAAAGAAAACGACCGCAACACATAATATTTACGTGGTTCGGCAACTGCCAATGTCCACGAAAAGTTTTCTCAGCTTTTATTAATTTTTTAGAGGTTCGGAATTACATACTCCGTTGCCCCGAGATGAGGGTTGTATTTATAGCAATAAAAGTAGTTGATTTGTACATGTTATAGTTGTCAAATCGTGAATCGAATCATGAATTGGAAATCCTGTGAATCGTTAATCGTGAATAGAATCGTAAGAATTAGTATAAACGTAAAATATGTAGGAAATAATATATAAATGCAAAGAGAACACATTAAGAATATGTAATAAAACTTATTATGACCTAAAACCAATTATAAGACATGATTTCATTAAAATATAACTAACAAAATGAACTTCCATGTCCAAATTAGGACCAAGTTTAACAATACCACCACTACAATGTCCAGATTTAGACACAACAATATATTATGCGATATAATAACACAAATAAAGATTAAACATAGCACTATAAAAAATACGTTATCTTAACAATGCCATAGAAAATAACTTATAAAATCCACACAAGATTTGTTGGCTTCAATCGAACGCAAAGCTACCTAAGAAATGACCACAATTTAGGTTTCGTTATAGTATGCGTGTTAGTCTCTCTCTCTTTCATAAAGGGTAACTTAAGTTTATTCTAACTTCTTATTATTATCTTAATAATAAACTATTTTTTAGGGTTATTTTAAAAGAAGAAAAAAAAGAGCACGAACTTTAAGTCGGTTGAAAATACCAACATCCTCCAAGAAACATGAATCGCACCTGAATCGATCGATTCAACCCGATTTTTGGAACCCCTCCAATTCTATTCTTGATTCATATCGATTAGTATGTGAATCAAATCCAATCGTACAAATCGAATCGCGAATCATAAGATTCTGACAACTATGGTACAAATAACTCTCCTAGCTCCTTATTGGCTTGTCTTCAATTATCTGTGTGATACATCTTTGTATTTATTCATGTGACATTGAATTTGACTGGGGAAGCATGTTTGACCTATCTGGACATCCAAAAATTGGGACCTCATGGTTATACCCAAACAATTGCCACTAAAATTCTTTGTGGACCAAAGATTTTTATATCCTTTGTAATCCCAAACTAGACCCAAAGCCTAAATGCATGCTCGGACATGTTCGTGATTGTTTGAAATTGGTAGGGGTACGCTGGCCTGTGTAAATAATTGAATCGCGAAAATTAATTCTTGACTGTTGTTCATTACGATCGAAGTGTTGAAACTCTATCCTCACTTGTTTCAAACTCCGTAGCTTCATTTTACCTTCCACTCTTCCTCTAAAAGACTCTCCAAAGCTTCTGTGTTCTTACTGCATTATGTAAGTTTTCTTTGTCTCCTCTTGCATTTCCATATTTATAGTTCTTTTTTCCTGGTACTTGCTGCATACTCTTCTTTTCTTATTTTCTTATGTGAAAATGGTTTATAATCTTCATGACAAGAACTGGGAGGATTTTAGAAAAAATTATTCAATACCTTCTTGGGTCACAATTGAGTGTGCCCCTATGCCTAGAAACTGCATTATGGTCATTGGTGGTTACTTGATTCACACTCTATTAGTGGTTCAGGAACGAATAATGTTTCCCCCAAATTAACTTTTCCTGGAGTTCTGTGAATTTTTTGATGTTATTCCCGCTCAGTGTGTTCCCAATACATGGCGTATTGTCAACGGGGTTCACATGATTAACGAACTAGGCTCCCAGAAATTAGGCAATGTTATTACTGGTCATGCCATACGACATATGATATTTTGTATCCGAAGGCGAGGAAGGCTAACAGAGGGTACTAATAATTAACCTTCCTGATTCTAATAAGAGATACTAGGAGCAGGGTTTTATTGCTCACAATTGGCGACATCCTCCTCTCCTAGAGGGCGAATAGTACCATGAGTTTCTTTGTGAAGAACGAGGGAGTGATATAGGTTAATACTTTGCTTTTATGCTTTTCATGAATTTTCTTTTGATTGTGTGGTGATTGATTATGTTTATTCTTTTCTTTATCTATGCAACTCGATCGAAGAAGAAAGATCCCTCCCTCGCCCATATAAAAATGAAAGAGCTACTGGAGGTTTGGAATTAAGGGAGCCCTTAGTTCTAAGTGATGATCATCCTCGCTCCGCCTCTTTCCTGTCAAATACAAGAACTCTCCGCTAGCTTCACAACTCGTCCAATAGACAAAATTCCTGATCTTCCACTTCCTTCTCTAAGTGAGGAAGCTTTTTTTCCCGTTTCCTTTGAATCTTTAGACGTTGAGTCCATACTCGTTAAGGAAGAGGATTTAATGGCCCCCTGAAAGAGAATCTTGTTGAACGAAGATCATGATGTTGGTGACTCCTCCTCTAAGACCAAGTCCTTAAAAAAGACCGAGCAAGAAGGCCCTTCGGCCACTAATTCTAACATATCAGTCCGAGAAAAAAATAAGAAATACAAGCCCCCCATGGCTCCTCATCCCTCTAAGAAGGGTAATGCCCCTTCATATATGAGGTCCTCACAGGTGATGTCAGTGGCCAAGAATCCCTCTTTGACCTAGGATTTGCTGAAGGGAGAAGTCCCCCCATGGCTCCTCAACCCTCTAAGAAGGGTAATGCCCTGTTATACGTGAGGTTATCACAGGTGATTCCAGTGGCCAAGAATCCATCCTTGACCTACGATTTACTGAAGGGAGCTGTGCTCCCCACTACGGGTGTTTGCGTTCCGATCAGGTTTGGTTTTTAGCATTTTTAAGGACCGGACCGATTAAACCGGTCCTAAAAAAAGCTAGGGGTGAAATTAACGAGTTAGGATTGACGATTTCTTGACACAAAATCGAATATGACACAACCCTCCCACACAAATAATAAGCGGGTTGTGTTAGTGTCAAACACATATAACTCAAAAATGACACGAATAGATCCGTTTAATTCATATTTTATAGATAATATATTAGATGATTTATAGAACTTGATAGACATTGTATGAAATTTATCGAGAATTGGATGATAAATTATTTATATGTCATAAGAAGTTGAAATTAATAAAATTTTAAGTTACCGTAGGCCTATGAGTGGTATGATTGGTTAAGAGAGAAGAAAATTTTTATTTTATGTTTTACTTAATGGGTTATGCGGGTCAACACGAACACCATTAAATACTCCATACTTTCAATCAAGAATCAACCATGGAACCCGGGGCTTTTGTTGCATGTAATGATTAAATGCATCTATTTTACTTATAATCTTGAGTTATCCTAAGACTATTACGATTGTCATTTAGTATTTCTTATTTATCTAGATTATTGGGACTAACTTAGTTTTTTTTAATAAATAAGATCATTTCCCCCTCATTTGTAATCAATTAAATATATTTCAGTTTCATGTTAATATCAAAGTGGTATTGAAGCTACGCTATATTATAGTGGGGGTTTCGGTTGTCTATAATCATATCACATTGAAAGGTGTGAAATAGCAATGATAAGCTCAAAAACCAATAAGTAAATATGAATAAAAAATTACCTTTTTGAGCTTAGGAATGGACCATATTTCACTAGTGTAGGGGTATTTACTTTCTCCAATTATTACATACTTTATAATTTGTAGCAATCCGCGTCGAATGCACTAAAACCAGTAGGATTATCAAAATTTAAGTCTTTATGGGAATGTTTTTATAAAATATGAGTCCAAAACATATTGGAGGTACAACTCCACTAACGGTGTGTAATTTAATTTATTTTGGATGTTATAGATGGTCTCGATAGCATCTAATGCCACAGAGATCTAACACATGCCTGAAAAAGGATGACATATGAGTATTTACTTAGAAATATACTAAGGTAAATAAGAAAACATAGTGCTAAAAAATAGTTATGAACTTACCACAATTCTTTTGGTTCTTGACGGGATTAAAACTCTCTGGTCTTGCCGAGTAAAGCATTGATTAGTTGATCTCGATCTAGTTTGTGGGGACATCTGACAAATACTTGTATATCCGTTAAATAGTTATTCATCAAATTCATTACCACATGCAACAAAATATAAGTAGCGTGAAAATTTTGTTTCACCTCGGAGTGTTAATACTTAGGGTTAGTTGGAGTTTAACCCACATTAATTATTTCATATTCACTTTAACCCCCGAAATGACTTTTAAATGATATAAAAAGTGTCGTACAAAATATTTGCAAAATTTTTTATGACATTTTTAGTGTCACTAAAAGTCATATTAGGGGGCCAAACCCCAAAAAATGAAAATTACAGGGGTGAACTCAATATCAGAGAATTAATGGGGGAAAACTCCAAATAATGTTAATATTTATATAGTCCATGCTCAATGTGGATGGGGATCATATATTTATGGGTTAAGCCTAAAAAAACCCAAGTACATCTCGCTTATAGTGATATAGAGGCCTAATTTCATATATTGTCCAAGTGCATTATTTTAAAAAATCAGGACAAGTAATAATATACTGATTTGTCAAAGATAATAATATTTCAAATGAAACAAGCAGTCTCAAATACAGTCATTACTTTTCGGGAGAGATAATTTTAGTTCCTTGTAGTTTCTTGTTACTATTTTTTGTTGTCTACTTTGTTGCTAATGTGTCATACTGTAAATTTTCAAGGTTTATTTAGAAATAATTTCCCTCCACGGTGGAGAGTCATTTTTATAAGGTTAGATATTGAATGAAGAAAATAAGAGGGAGTGCGTGTAATGATTTTTATTCGAAGAATTACTTTACTTTTTTTATGCCAAAAACTTTGCTAGACCATGCATTTTTTTTTGCAAATACCCGTGTCATTGAAAATTGTCCCTAAAAGGTCCCAATAGGGGTATTTGCAACCAAATTCGTTGTTCATGTGGGTTTCTTACAATAAATATAGTTGTTAGGATCTCTTAAAAAAACAAAAAGGTCCTGTTATGTTTATATATATTGTCCTTAGACCATTTAATGTAAGCCTCTTAATTCATGTCAAGTGTTTAAATCATAGTATACTGATTTCTTTGATAATGTTATAAAAAAATTATTTTGAATTCATATAATGAAAAAAATATCAAACCGAGTGATCCCAAAAAGGAAATAGAGGGTATATTTCGCGTAGTGAATTAAGATTTGTTTATTGGTGTATTAGACTAATCTAGTTGATTATTGAGTTTTGGACCTGGATATTGCAAAAAACAAAGTCAATAGGAAAGGAATGTTTATAGGGAAGAATACATGTGTCCAAGGGATGGAACCAAATGACAAAAAACTATATGTATTTCTTTATCAAGCGTAGTTGAATGGATTCTTACTATATAAATCTAGTAATCATTGCAAGATTAAATTTCAGTTGGTTAATGCTAATATATGTAACTATGATAAATTTGAATAAAATGAAATTTAATTTGTCTCGTGGTTTATTTGCATCTGAGCATTAGAGAAAACTAATTTTAAAATACTAATGATTTTCTAATACACGAAGTCTATATTATTATGTGTTTATTGAATAAATGGTCCAAATGTGAGAGTTATTCTTACTGGGCTTTGATTATCACATTGTAATAAGAAAAAAATTATTTATTTAAATAATTGTGTTAGGTTCTTGTATTCTGTGTAACACGATAACTTTTTATCGATGATAAGAATATTTTACTTACCCATACTTCATTTATAAGGAACTTCCCTTTGGAGCTAAAGCCAAGAAATAAAGTGCTTGGGAAGTCATTGATGAGGTTAGAGATCTAGGACCTAGTCAAATGTAGATTCTTCATATTTGTGTGGGTTATCTTAATTAACCAAATCCCTAATTTTACTTACTTTCCGTGGGGATATACCTTATCTAACACTTTGTGCGACGTTTATTAGTCCAATGACTAATGATTTACTAAGGAACCTTAGCAATCTAACAATGTGGGAACATAAGTGATTATAAGGAAGAAGATCGAACAAGTATAACAAAAGAACAATGCATTATATTAACTAAGTAAGATAGTGCATACATTTCCTATGATGGTTTTTCTAGATGACCACTCCACCTATTTATAGGCATACCACCTTCTCAATGGACAATGGATATCATTTTACAACTATGGGCTAGATCGATTTTACTGAAGGTTTTGACTTCCTTATAGTGGGAAATATCTAGAAGGTTACATACTTTCTTACATATCTAGACATTTACAAATACTATAAGTATACTCAACATAATTCTATCAACTAATAATGAACTCCATAATATTCATACACAAGACTTGATAATACTAGAATACTTTAGAATGTTCATATAACTCATTGTGCCTCCATAATTAGTATTGTCTAGAATTCCTTAGACATGACACAAGTTGATTCTTGTCACTAAGGCAACCAAAAATATTAATTGGTGAACATTAATATAACCGGATTATTCATGCCAGCTCTTTGAGTACACTACTGCAAAACCCATGTAAATTAGACTATAGGTAATCGATTCACCCCACGGTTAAATATTTTTTAAAATTGAAAACGTATATTAATTAAACGTCACGATTTTTTATGTTCCAAATGAAATATGAAATATACTTTTCATGTAAAATAGTGTTTAAAAAATTTACGTAGCATATTATAGGTGGTAAAATACTAATAGTATTAAACCAACACAATTGAAGCCGAGTAAAGTAAAAACGTGCAAAATCACACACAAGAACATGATGTACGTGGTTCAATAATGTGCCACGTCCATGGGTTTTTCTTTTCTCTTTATTAATAAAGTTTTGTTTACGAATATTACATTCCCCCTTTCCTAGGGGTGCGGGTTACATTTATAAAAAAAAAGGAAAGGGGTTGATTCGTGTTGACTCCATAACCCTAGATAGACATATGAGCGTTATATCTAACTTTGAGATTTTTGCTGATCGGTTTTAATCATTATTATCCTATTGACCTATGGCCAATGATAACACTCATGTCTATGTGTCCACCTCTCAAGTGTGGTCGAATAATTCCTCACAATTATCACCAAAGCTTCACATATAATCGAGGGTGCAAAAGGTTTACTTGATTTTAAAATTGGACCCTGCTTGCGATAGGTTAAGAAGACTTGGTCACCTATACGAGCAATGGTTGGAATATGTTAAAACTTGTGTTTTAAATTTGTAAACTTTTTTAATTCTTCTAATTAGACTTTGAGGCCATGCGCGTAATCTCCCCTATGATTTTAAGGACACATTAGTATTTCTGTGATAATTTTCCCAAATGGTAGTAATGTGTTCTTGCCTCCATTTGGGGGCGTGCCTTCTATTATGGGAACTAGCCTTCTATTATTGGAACTAACTTAGAAATTGATCCCTCCCACTTAAACGTTTGATGCTGCCAGTTTAGCTTGGCACCCTTCATTCTAATTTCATTTTCAAGTCATGTCAAAGCTTCATTTGCACATCTACTCACTATAATCCATTTATTTATTCAACTTTTATTTTTGCAAATCTCCCTTTAAAGAATCATTTTTATTCTTTCTTGGCCTTCACTACCTTGCTGTGAAGATGATTTACGCTATTAATGATATTACCATAGAGAATTTTTAGAGTTGTTACATCCTTGAATGGGTATATTTTTAGTTAGAGGATCACCCCCATTATTATTATAACATTGAAGGATGATGTTCGATGATTTCCCGATTCTTTGTAGATGAAGGAATCACCTTTCCCCAAACCAAATCTCCCTTAGTTTTATGAGATTTTTAGCGTGGCCTAAGCCCAATGTCCTCCAAACACCTGGAGAATAGTTAATGGCGTTTATATAATCAATGAACTATATGGGACTAGGCTTTGGATCCCAGACACCTGTTAATGTTACATGTGAGTCAGGTACAATGAGAACATTTATCATCTGAAAGTGAGAAGGGGTGAGATAGTCATAGTTCTTATAGTAAATCCGTCAGATTCCAATAAGGACTATTGGTCGCACAATTTTATAGCGAAGGACTGTGATCATATACTTATCCCAAAGGGTGGTAAACCCTATAGGGGCCCTAGGTTCCCCAAAACGGGATATGGAATTGGTGTAGGCTTAATTTAAACGTTTTTCGCTTGTTTAGACATAACTTGTTTAATTCCTTTGATGTTTTGATCTTTGTTTGTGAAGAAATTAAGAGAAATAAAGAGACCGACTAAAACCGCATCAATTTTGTTGAGTTGAAGAAAGCCTGATCTCTCACGAAACCTTTGAGGCATCATTGTTGGTACACTACACATCCACCACCATATCGTTTGTCTCCCTAGTAGTTGATGGGGATCCAAAAATTCATGAAGGGATTGACGAGAAAAACTCTTCATTCGCTAAAACTTTAGGCTCATTTGAATTTATTGATAGCATCACCATTCCTATCATCACTCCTTCCACATATGAGGAGGGAATGGCATAAAGAAAAAAAGATTTCAAACTTGATCAATGGGCCCTTGCCCCCAGTTTTCCAACTTCATAACCTTCAAAGAGGAAGGAAATTTGGGCTCCACCTTACCTAGTCAACTTGGGGCAAAACCCCGATGAGATGCATGACCCTCCTGCGAAGAAATAAAAGACCAACTCAATTAGTCTAGTTTAACACCCCATATTTTTAATGATTTTAATTATGGGATTAATTTAAATTAAATATGGGAATTAATCCGGAATAAAAATAAATATTAATTAGCGAGACAAGGATTAATATTTGATGATGTGAATTATATTGAATATTACTTAGAGAATAAAGTAATATATGATTATGAATTTATTTAAAATTGTCGCAAGTGAGAATTACGACAGTTTTGATAATTTAGTCGGGACGCACGTGTCAGTCGTGTCGGGACGCTACTTAATGGGATATAAATTAATTTATTTTTAAGTCATCCAAACGGTCATTATGAGTGCGTAATTGAGTCTGGAAGGTTCGAGATAGTCAGAAAAGCCTACCCGGGGGTTTAGTTCGGGTCCCGGGACACTTTTAGGCCATACCAGCATCCCAGAGGGGTATTTTGGTCATTTAGATTTTTGGGAGAATTAGAGCTACGAATTTTCTAAGTGTTAAATTTCTTATAAGAGAAGGGAACTAGGTTTAGAAATGTGAAAAATTAAGAGAAGCCACAGAGAGGCCATTAGAGGAAGAGGAGAGGAATTCCAAGGATAGAACCATCATCTTGCACCACCACCACCGATTTGGAGATCAGAAAGGGAGGAACACAACCATAACCATATTCTTCAATGGATCAAACCTACCATATCAGGCAAGTTTTTAAACATGCTAATCTATAGCACATAATGTATCCATGTTAGTGTAGGAACATTGCTCATAAGATTATGTTGAAATTGGAAAGCAAATTTGATGATATTGAATCAGAAACATGTTAGGTTTAATCATATATTTGATGTAGGATGAAATTCATGTCTTGAGGAGATTTAAAATGATAAGAATCTGGGTTGTTTAATGTTCTCGAAGAAAAAAATTAAGAAACTAGGGTTTTGTGTAAATTAAAGCTTTGCTCGGTTCTTCAATGAATTTCTATGGGATTTAATGTGTTATTTACGTTCAAAGTTGTCCCTGTACCTTTGATTAATGATGAGTTAAGTTGGTTGGGAGTTTGGAGAAGCGTAATGGAGTTTTGGAGAAAATTTTTTATGGAAAAATCGCAAAAACGTATGGAAGATGATGAACAGTACCATTTCGAATCGATTCGACTGTTTGTCAAAGATGAAATTTCTATATTTTTTCATTATGATCACGTGGGCTCCGATATTTTTATGTTTTTTTTAATTAGTTATGATTTTTCTACGGAAAGGAATCGATTCGGCTACCCAGGTTTGGCCAATTTTCTCCTTTTGTTTAAAATCTTTAGGAAATCATTTGGGATTAAATTGTGGAAATTATTTTAATATATTTGGGATTATATTAGAATACTAGGAGGCCTAGGTTGGGTGTTGGTCTTAGTCTTGAAATGGAGAATTTAGAGCTAAACGCAATTAGGCTAAATTGAGAGAATTGCATAATTTGGAGAATAATTCGGGTCACGGGGATTCGAGGGAAACAATGACTTAGACCAATAGGTTATAGTGAGCTACCTATTAATATTATGTATAGAATAAAGGATACCCTTTTGAGTGGTGAGAAATACTCGAGATCATACATTGAAAAGTAAAGTTATAACTCATTAATACGTGGGATATTCGGGATAATAATATACTACGTATGGGACTTATAATATGGGACGTGAGTATACCTATATCTATGATATAAATATGTAGGTGGTGTGATTGCCTATTGCATGATTTATTATTTGTATGACATACCTATATTGCTTGGTATCGGGGGAGGTTTTCGCGTTATGGACAGTCTTATCCTGATGAGCTCATTGGGGGGATTTTAGACTTGTACCCAGAACATAGGACCTTGGAAATGTACTACCCGAGTGTATTATAGTTCGACGATTGAATGGAAACGTTGGTATGTGTGTGATGCATTTGGTTGGGGATTATATTCTCCTCCAAAGTTTATGTGATTTGTATTTATGGTTCGATAGAGATACCGAGCCAATTGTCCTTTAGTACAAGATGTATTAGGACTTGATAGCAGAGTATGCATGCACCAGGAGCTAAGTCTGGGGGTGCAATATTAGTATATATATGATAGTGTGATGAATATATATATACCCTTGTGCTATATTCTACTGTGCAGACTTAGTAGATGATAAAGATAAAGGAATCTAAATTAATTTAAGTTTTGAACACTTAACCATTAAATGACTAATTATCACTTGAGTTGGAAAGTTATACAAATACATAATAATGTATTATAAGGGTTATACATGTGAATACACTGCGGGATTGCTTAAAAGGCTTATGATTACAACTAGTTAGTCGTTTCCACATTAACTAGAATGGGTTAGAGGTACGTTAGGCGTGCACAATAATTGAGAGGTGAGAATATCAAGTGACAGACAAAAAGCTAACATGTATATAGTATTTTCTTTTAATCATTTTAAATACTTGCTGAATGTTTTCAAACACACTCGGGCTCTGACCCGTTTCTTGTAAATCTATTTTTTCAATTTATATTATTGTAGGTGTCCATCCACAGGGACGTCCAGCTTAGGAGTTCACTGAAGATTGACGTGCTGCAGCTATTGTGGAATTTGCATGTCCTCGTTATTAAACGCATCCACTATTTATCCATTCAAATTTTTGATGCAGTTATATTAGTCAGGGCATGTCGCCCACTCTTAGTTTAGCTATCTCATAAATTGTACTCTTTTATTTCAGTTTTATTCAGACATTATTGTGTTAGATTTTAGGTTTGTGTGTTTTATCCAGTCTCAGTTTATTATTCAGTTATTCGTTATTCTTCGTATGGATTGAATGTGGTTTATTATTTAATTTAAACTATTGTATGTTGACATAAAATGATTAAAAGTTTTTTACACTAGCTTAATTAATTATTAGGTGATTAATAAAGTCAATGTTTTCAAAAGTGATGCCAAAAATGAACCAACTGAATATTCTGAATTAATTTAATAAATGATTGATCACCCGGTATTTAATTAGGCGGGATGTCACATCTGTAGGTAATTATGCTCGTGCAAAAGAAGGTGGATGCTCCCAACAAGAGTAAGGTCCTTGTTGAAGGTCAAATGCCAATGGATGATGACTTATTCCCGAGTTTGATTATGGGTCTTGCCTCCCTATCGATCAGGCGATGGTCAGGAGCATGTCCATCGACCAACTTGTCCCTCATATTGCCTAGAATATGTAACTGACAAGTCTTGATTTTTTTATCAGATCTTCATGACATTATATTTCTTGCATTAATCGTCTTTATTTATTTCTAACTTGTAGTTTCGATTAGAATCCACTGACCTACTGGAGAAGAGGATGACTAGTCAAAGGTGAATGTCGATCTAGTAAAGGCCTTTGATGAAGCCTAAAAGACTTGAATGTTGCCCTGAAGAAAGTTAAGGGGAATAAGGCCATAATGAGGGCTAAGGATATAGATATTTCCACTCGTTGACTGCTATGAGTACCGTTCCTTTAGAAGGTAGTCCCTTATCCCATTCGTTCCTAACGTACGGAATGGGGCGGGACTTTACTGTTATGTTGGGGTATGCTAAGGTCTTCCTGTTATTCTTGTAAACTCAACCCTGTAAGACAAAAGCAGGACAACATCAACTACCTGAATTCCCAAACTTGAAATAACGTATTGTTGCGTAGCAATAGAAGCCTGCTTATGCTGCTTCGACAGTACTTTTTCACCTTCTCTTCGCTTTGGACAGGAGCGCTAGTGGACATGGGGAGGGAGCAGGCGAAGCGTGTTTTTCATAATGGAAAGAAAGAGACCACTACTTTGCCTCCTTATTGAACCGCCGACACGAACACAGTGGTCTCTGACTAGGACCAGGAAAACTAGGGGCTATGCGCAACTATGTAGTGGTCTCGGTTGACCTTGCTGATGTCATTTCCAAATTCTTTGCCTGCATTTCTTTCAAAGGGATACTCATAAATATCTAGTTTCACATCATGAAATATTCTCTTGACATGGATATCTTCTAACTAGAGAATTGCAACCTTCACTTCGTATTCGGATCTGGCTCTCCCACTTTCTCGAGATACCTTCTTATGAAGTTTCGTTAGAGCATCTATAACTTCCTCTTGTTTAGGTGGGCTAGCTATATAACTATACCAAAGAGTGTTCCCAATCACTGTAAGATATGCTAGAGGCGAAAGATAATGCTTACAACAAAGGGTGGGAAGAGACCTATGTCCTTTCCAAAACAAAACTAGACTTCATCCGTCATCTTTCTTATAGAATGACTAGGATGAAGCTTTAACTAAGGTTAGGGTTCCTTTTGAGTAGGAAATGTTCAACGAGAACATTCCTAAATCTCTCTATTATCTGGAGGAAGAGGGTACCGAACAAGATAAGGAGATCAGAAATAAAGACAAGACAGTGGTCGATCAAGACAATGTGATAACAGAGAAGGATACTCTTTCTAATTAGATTAGTTTAGGGTTTTATTTTATTTTAGATTCCCTATATCTTTATATTCTCTTGTAATGGTTTTCCCCAATTTTTGTTCCATAAAATGACATTACATTTATTGCTACGTCATGATTTGTTCAGCTACTGTTGATTATTTGTTTACATTTTCTTTTCAGTTTTTTAATCTTTGAATGCCTTTCTTTCACATTTGGATTATGATAATAGCTTGGACTTTGTTTCATATCTCAAAAGAGTGTTGATTTGAACTTCATTTGTAGTGAATATGCTTCCAGTCGAGCTCGAGCAACCCATTTAATTAGTTGTTCGGTGAGTGCGCTAGAAAATGAAAAGTGTTTATGGTGACCAAATAGGCGTGGTCATAACTTTTCAAGCCGAGCTTTAAGAAGTTAGGAAAATAGCTAACCTATTGCAGACCAACAATATTTCTCTAAAGAAGGAGATCGAAAAGGTCGAGTAAGCTTCAAGAAGAATAAAGTGATCATACAATGTCTATATTTCCACAAAATGAAACTACGATATCAATTTTGGAAGGGCCCCCAAACAATATGGGTTATCGGCTATGACAAAGGTTGGATGGATACCCTGTGCACCTAGAAGAAGCTAAGGAGGCGGCCTATAAGCAGGGCTAGCTAAACTCCTTGGTCGTTTGTAAAATCTCCAAGGATTCCCAGTTATAGTATTGGTATAAGATGAATTCTCGTTTTGCTCAGTTACCTCTGTTAGGGAGTAATGAGTGTCTGCTTCCACCTGATGAAATCCCAATGTAACGAGTCCATGAATAGGAAACATACCCTCAACTTTCGGTGGTGCCTGAGGTGCTGGAGGTATAGACACATATCGAACATTATACACATGCCTGTAATGCATCTGAACCTACTGGAGTTATGAGGTCAGTGATGGTGCTGGAGCTATCGGAGCCTACTACCCCTGTTGGGCACCCTGCTGTGGTGCCCCGCCCCGCTGTGGGCAAGTCCTACTCTTGTGACTTAGTTGGCCATATATAAAGCATTGACCCTGGAACTGCCTATGCCCCTGGCCCTGATGTTGGCCCTGATGGCCCCCCCTTGGTTCCTTTAGCTCTAGCGGCCCTAAGGAACCTGCTACTGCTGGGGACCCTGTCGGCCCTTTTTGTCTGATCAGTACCCTCCAAATCTAAATCTCTTGGCAGGGTTCGCCTACTGAGAATCCTGCCCCTGCTAATTCGCTGTCTGCTACTGCTAGGGTGGATCCCCACTAACACCGCTCCCCCGACCTTGCCCTGCTGTCTAGGCTCACCTCACTTGCTCCGTTTCGCATGGAAGCGATGATCCTGACAATGTACAAGTGCAACATTGACGATGTCAGTGTAAGTCATCAATGCAGGATCACCAATCAAATGTTGTCTAATCCTCCATGGTAAACCATCCATGAACTTATCTTTCTTCCTCTCCTCATTTCTCACCTCATTAGGCATAAAGTTAGCCAGATGGATAAACTCTTCCTTGTAGTCTTCTACTAAGCGGTCACCCTGTCATACCTTCCTAAATTTCTTCCTCATCTCAAACTCAACTGTAGTCGGGAAGTTCTTGCGGTTAAACCGCACCCAAAACTCAGTAATCGACATCAAGTCTCTCTCCTCGACGGTGGTCACTGACTCCCACCACTGTAAAGCTGATCCCGATAGTCTAAAGGTAGCGAACATCTATTTTTGTACTTCACTGCACTCGAGCATGTGCAGATGGCGCTGAATGTTCTTCTTCCAATGGAAGGAAACCACTACATCAGTACTGCCCTGGAACTCGAGCGGGTGACCCTTCTGTAAGGTCTATATAACTCTCTGTCAAGAAGATGGTCCTCTCTTTGCCTGAACTAATGGTGCCACTAGTGGCTATTCCTGGGGCTGAGGGAAGTGAGCTGCCATAGCCCTCATGGCTGTATCGACCGCCTGAGCCACTATCACTGCCACCTGTGCATTCAATATTATCTTAGGTGGTGACGTTGGTGACGGCACCTATGGATCCTGGTGAGCCTCCCTCGCATCCTCTCTCCTCACTGCCCTCTTATCTCACTCTATCCTCGGTGGCATCTGAAATATAGGTCGAATTGTATGAGTTCACACTCAATACAATTAAAATAGCAGAAGAACGTAAAATTTAAAACACGTGAAGTCATAAACAACAATCCTAACAATAGGGCTCTATATCAAAAGAACGATACGCTGAAAACGTAGTAACCATACAGATCTTATGGACACTAGAACCTGATGCTCTGATACCATCTGTGACACCCCACCCAATCAAATATAGGGTCATCAGTCCTATACCAAATTAAAACAGGAATCTCATTTAGTTAATTTTTAGCATCAATGACGAAATCATTTTTTAAAATTACTAACCACTTAATATTCAAAAAGTCGGTGTCAAAATTTTATCTTTCATTAGCAAATAACCAATGCGAAAAAAATTTAAACCATTCACATAATGATATAATCCCAAACCATCAAAGATATAGCTAAAGTCTTGTTGAATCAACCATCAACTAAAATCCAAAGTAAAACATTCAACTAAAACAAATGAAGTCTAAATACTTAAACTGAAATGAGTGGGCAACATGCCTTAAATGAAATCTCACAACTGGAGATAGATTCCTACACTAGGAATGATAAATAAAGGCGTATAAGCAAAGTCCTGCCAACATCCACCTATGTCGCACCTGCGTCTTCCTGGATCAGAATATCAAGTCTGACGTCCTTATGGCTGGACACCTAAAAGGTTTTGGAAAATATTTTTATAGCAAGAGTTAGCACTCAAAACAATTTGAAAATATTTAGCAAGCATTTATCACAAATGAAATTCAGTTATTTATGACACATGTCAGGTTCTCGTACACTCTCTTGAGTTTACTCACCTCTCATCTATAGTCCACACCTAACGTTATATACTTAGCCCACCTAGCCATACTAATCAAGACCACTAGACTAAGGTATCTAATTGAACTTATCTACTCTCTAAGTCCTCGTACCACCCATACAGTACACTAGTTAACACTTTTCGTTTATTATTATCTTCTTAGGTAACATTTCACACATTGTTATCCTACATCTCTCAAATAAGTATCACTACTTAATTTGGTCTTCAGATGTCCACTATCTATCATTTAATATTTATAATTAAGTCTCTCTACTTAATTTACCCTTCAGGTATATACACTTACTCTACCGATTTATTATCACACAAGGTATATTATTCAGAGGGTATATATTTCACACACAATATATACTATAGTTCACATATCACTAACTAGAGACTATTGGTTAGGAATTTAATCTCGACCCCGGGAGTTTTCTTTACATATTGGTTCAGAATGTCACCTCGACCCTAATTAAATCTCATATAATAGTGCATAATATTACCTCAAAGCCCAAATATTAAGTTTCAAATGTTAGTTCAAAATGTTACCTCGACCCCAACAAAATCAAGTATACTTTAGGTATTCACACCGCCTATATATTCTCAGTAGGTTCACACACAACCTAATTATTCATATTTGTACGTATTATATTTCTCTCAGATACTCACCGTACACATTTCTTGACGATTTATCTCACTACCATATTTATTTGAGTATTCACACAACTCCAAGGGTTCTAGTTACCCATTCATCTATTCAGTAGTTAAATTATCTCTAACCTACTGGTCTACACCTTAGATTGACGTTTACCCTCCTCGTAACTCAATTCCTAAATTTTTCGATACACGACTTAATCGGGTTATCGTCGTCGATCCATACCCAAGTCTTACACTCAATGACCTTACTGGACCTTAACTACATACCTAATGGTCTTCCTCAAGTCCCTACATAGGTATAATATCACCACTAAGGTTCCCTTCAATTATTGGCAATCGAAGACAACTCAACCAATAAAAAACCTAAATTCAACTTCGGTTGATCGATCGATGAATTTTATCGATCGATAAATCTGTCGATCGATCGACATTCATACGTCGATCGATCGATCGATCAGGTATGACTTCACCCAGCTTCGGTTTTCATCACTTTTAAACCATCAATCTCTCATTAAACATTACATAAATCTCTCCCAATATAACCAAACATCCACAATATGTATAAAGACTATTACTAATGTAAATATATCATCAATTCTTTACAAAATTTATCCAAGAACCATCAAAATCTAAATATTATCAAAAACCCTAGATATTTGTATTATTCATCTTTAATCATCATAAACCCAGATTTAAATTCGTAGAAATAATCATAACTATTCTGATTTCTAATCCTCTACGGATGTTAATACAAACTACATGCAATCCTACTCAAACATGTATTCAAATCACTCTTTTCTTCCAAGAATATTAAGATAATTAAACCATTCATGAAACCCTACACATGGGTATTATAACTTAAAATAGATTTGCAAATAAACACTTACCTTAATAGATGTGATCTGATTTCATGGTTGTGATGTTGGATTGATGTTATTGTCCTTCAAATCCTCACTCTGCAATTGATTGTGTTGCAAGAAAAGGTGTAGGGCTTCAAAAATCTCTTCAAAAGCTCCACAATTATTCTCCTTTTCTTCTCTAATAATCTCTTTATGTTTTCTAAGTTGTTAACCCTAACTTATGCCTCTTATCACCTAATATAAGACTTGTAAATTCGTATGTCTTCTCACCCTAATTTAGCGAGAGGCTAAAATACCCTTATACGACCCCGGTTTAGTCTAAAAATATCCCATAACCCAAATAGTACCCCTGGGTATACTATTCCGACTATTTCGCCCCTTTGGGAATCATTCGTGACCTCTAAATTATCATCCGAGTCACTTAAAATATATTTCTATCTCGACCTCAATATAGTCTACACGCGACTCTCGGTTGAGATAGAAATCAATTACGCCCATATCACTCGCTATGACATAAATAAATAATCATTAATTATTTACTATTCACACTTGGTAAATTCCATTTCATAATATTAATCAGTATCTATCTCTCGATTAATATTTAATAATCACATTTATTATTTAATCATATTAAATTACTTCACTCATGTAATTTAATTAACACATATTTTTCTCAACAAATTTCCGAATTAATTAAATTATAAATACGCAGAAATACGGGGTATTTCAAAAATATGGTTAAGTGTAATCTTATTAAAGAATCAAAATTACCAATATCATTAGTTCAAATAAATTTGAACGAATTTCCAATGATAATGTCCTTAATCATAATTTGACAGAATAATTTTTTAACGTGTCATTTGGAGAAATAAGAAATCTAGTTGCATTAATTGAATCTTTAAACATACAAGATAATTAAAATTTGAAAATAAAATCTCATAAGGTTGGTCTCATTATAGGCCCTAGGTATCTCCGTACCCTCCATTATTACCATATGGTAGGATCCTTAGAGGTTGCCCTTGATGACTTTAAATGTTCCCTCCCAGTTAGGGACCAATTTGTCATTTGATGAATTCCTCGAGTTTACTAGGACCTTCCTTAACACATAATCTTTTACTTATAACTTCCTAGGATTGGCGCATTTGTTGTACTTCTTGGCCAACTGTTGTTGGTAGGACATTAGTTTGATCGAGGCTTGTTCTTTCCTTTCCTTTCCTTTCCTTTCCTTTCCTCGGCTATGTAGAGCTCAATCTTTATGATTTATTCATTAGTGTTTTGATTAGTAGTAGTTTTATTCATGGACAGAAAGCCTACTTTCAATGGAATTATGGCTTCAATTTCGTAGGCCAATGTGAAGGGAGTTTCTCATATCGACCTCTTGCGAGGTGTTCGATACGCCCAAAGGGCATAAGGAAGCTCATCCACCCAAGCGCCTTTGACTTTTTCTATCCTCTTATTCATTACCTCGGGAACTCTTTTATTGGAGGCCTCATCCTAGTCCATGCTTTGGGGATAGGCTACTCAACTGTAGTAGGTCTTGATGTTGTCGTTGTTGAAGAAGTCTTCGAATGGTCTACTCTCAAATTGTGTTCCATTATCGATGGTGAGCATTATTGACATTCCAAAGTGGGTCAAAATATTCCTCCAGATGAATCTGATCATGTTGGTGTCCCTTATGTTTGCCAAAGTTTCATCTTCTATCCATTATGCGAAGTAGTCTATGTCGAAAAAGAGATACTTTCAATTTCCAGGCATTATAGTTAGGGTCCCAATAATATCCAACCCCTATTGCATGAAAGGCCACAAACAAATCAGAGAATTGAGTTTGTTGGATGACTGATAAAGCCTTGGTAAGAATACTTAGGATTTATTGCACTTTTTTATGCATGATTTCATATTCTTTTGCATATAAGGCGCCATCAGTACCCCAAATTTATGTCCTTAAATGCCAGCGATCCTCCTCCCGTGCAACTTCTACATATTCACTCATAAAGCTCATATAGGATTTGATCGACGTCATTAGGGTGGGAGTACGCATTACAGATAAGACCCTATGAAATATCATCTATGCAGATTACCCTCAGGTTATAGGTAAAATCGAGCAACCTTGACTTTGATACAATGTCCATATTTCTTATCGGCGAGTGGTGTGTCTTCTTGCAAGTACAAAATGAATTGATCCATGATTTAGGAGCCTTTTCAATGGTGAGAACTTATTCGAGGGTATTCTGCTTTATGATGATTGTCTAAGCCAAATATTCCACTTCGATCATTCTTTTAAGGTCGGAGTTAGTAGTTAAGGGAAAAGGTGGCTAAGGCATCTACATGACTATTATTTCCTCAAGGAAATTATTAGAATTTGACCTACTTCAATTTGGAGAGTAAGTCTTAAGTGATTTAGATATATATTGATATAAATTTATCTTTAGCATTATAGTCACCTTATATCGGGTTGAATATCATCCTTGAATCACATTAGACTTTAAGGTGACTAGTGCCCAGTGATAAATTCTTTTCAACCCACCGATGAGGCACTCATACTCGGCCTTATTATTAGATGCATCAAAGCCAAGTTAGATTCCTTTTTTGAGCACAATGTTATCTATAGTAACTAGGACAAATCCTACCCTACCCTTTTTGATTTAGATGCCCCACCAACATAAAGGGTCCACCTATTTAATTGGCTAGATTATCTAGTGGTTGATTATCGGTAAGCTCCCTTTCGTTGGTCTAGTTCCCTCCAAGGAACTCAATAATAAAATCTGGCAACACTTGTACTTTGATAGCAGTGCTAGGTTGATAATGGATATCAAAACTCCTTAGTTCCACATATTATTGAACATCTGTACAAAGAGGTCGTCCCTTATAAGGACCGTCTTTATAGGAAAACAAATGATAACAATGATGGAGTGGGATTAAAAGTAGTGATTCAACTTACATGAGGTGATTACGAATGAGTAAGCCAACTTTTCCAAAGGAAGGTAGACTTTATCAGCATCTATTAATGTCTTGCTAACATAATAGATCGGGGCTTGGTGACCCTCCTTCTCGCAAATAAAAGTTGATCTTACTCCATAGCCGATTGCTGCGAGATACAACTAGACCAGATCTCTCAGATTTGGGATCGCAAGTAGAGGTGCTCAGCTGAAGTAGGGCTTAAAAAATGTGTTAAAACATTCTTCATTCCAGGCTTGGCCTTTATCTTTATTCAAGAGCTGAAAGAATGGTTGGCACCTCCCAAATGATCTAGATATGAAGCAATTGAGTGCTACCAACATCCTAGATAACATTTGAACGTTCATTAATGTTATAGGTGTGTAAGGACGTGATGTTATAAATGTCCGTAGAGTATCTAGGATTTTCTGTGTTATCCTAGATCACAATAAGCACATCATATTTCGCTACATTCGGTACGTCGCAACACGATCATCCATGATGACCTATATCTGAATCCGAAGTTATCACTCTCCCATCATCTTCATACGTGCAAAGTGCAACATCATTGAGCTTCTTCAACATGTGTCCTCTACTCCACATATCATGCTTTAAAGACTAAAGAAAAATTAAAGGAAGAAAATAAGTTTTTTGGAAATCGGACAAGTTCGCCGATTTTTTCGGACTGGTTCTCTTTACTGTATTACTCGGACCGATTTTCCTCTTTATAAAGAAAAATCGGACCGGTTCATTGTGCCGCATCAGATTTCTAATTTTTCTTATAAATACCTATTTTAGGAGGAGTTTTCATTAAGGCTTTGGAAGAACGATTTTGAAAGTTCTACATCATCATGTCTTCAATTTTTCAAGCCCAAACACCTTGAGATTCACTCAATCATTCAAAATCATATATGTGAATCACTGTAAACCCCTTTCACTCATAGTAACCATTCTTGGAGTCAGTCTTATGGAGAAGAAGGATATCTCCATTAGTGATCTTGGAGCTCTTGAGGGATCTCTTGCCAACGACAACGAATCGATGCCCGAGGGTATTCGTATGTCAAAAAGCTTATTTCTCTGTGTATGTAACTTAATAAAAATTCATAGTGAAATAACAAGGTTTTGCCCCTTTGGGGGATTTTTCCTCAAGATTGTGTTTGTGATTGTTCATATGCTTAAATGTGTTTATTTTTTCTCAATCATAACTAGATGCATGATTGGTTTAATTAAATAAGTTTATTTAATTGAACAAAAGCGCACAATCAAATTGCTATCTGTGCCAATTACACAATATACCGTACAATTGTTTCCACAAAATTTTTCTGGATATCAATTTTTGGCTAAAAATTGATTTTTGAAAAAGCGTAATTTTAATGAATAACTTCTATAATCGAGTGCCAATTTTTGACGAGTAAAATTATTGCATATTGGAAAGACCGTATGAAATCTCACTTAAAGGCCATTGATGAACGTGTTTGGGTTGTATGTGAAAGAGGGTGGAATCCTCCCTCTGTCACCATAGAAAATGTGACAAACCTAAAAGCTATGGCTGAATGGTCCGAGGAATAATTTAAATGGAGGACATATAAATCACATGGGCTAAGTGCAATTTCTAGAGTCATCACACCCGACGAGTTTCGACGCATCATGACGAGTATCACGTCAAAAGAAGCATGGGATGTTCTTCAACTTACCCATGAAGGCACTAATGCAGTTAAAGAATCAAAATTACAAAATTTAACTACACAATTTGAAACGATCACCATGCTTAAATCTGAGTGTTTTGACGAATAGTATGCACGTTTATCTGATATTGTTAACACTAGTTTTAACCTTGGTGAACATATTCTTGATGTTGTAGTTAAAAAGATTTTGAGATCGTTGCCTAAGTGTTTTATCCCCTAAGTCATTGTGTTAAATTCATTAGGAAATTTGAAAAATATGAAATTAGAAGAACTTGTAGGAGACCTATATACCTATGAAATTGACAAGTTTCCCAACACGATAAAATTAAAAGATAAAGGGGTAACAATTAAAGCCTAGGCTAAAAAGTGTGAGGGGTCAGCAAGAAAGAGAGGTGAGTCGCCTAAGAGAATGGAGGAAGAAACGTCAAATTCAGAATTTGAATTTGATTTAGATGATTTGAGTTTGTTTGCGAAAAAATTCAAGAAATTTCAAAAATTAAATAAAAATGGAAATTTCAAAGATAAAAAGAATTTTGAGAAAAATAAGTTTGAAAAAAATAATGATAAAGATAAAAAGGACATGCCTAAGAAAGACAAGGAGAGATGTTATGAGTCTGACGACAGAGACCATAAGGCTTTTGAGTTTCCAGCTCGGTTGAAATGCCAAGTCAAAGGCAAAGTTGCTTTTAATGCCTCCCTTAGTGACGACATTGAGGTCGAGATGGTGGATTCCGGAGACAAGTCACCGCATGAATGTAACTTCATCACATTCATGTCTAGTCATGTGAGTACTAACAATGAGCCTCATGAAGATGAGGATGTTGCTTCACATGAACACCTCGGTAGTGGAAGCAAAGTGAGTGAGTGGGAGGATGTTTGAAGTGAGAGCAAGGGTGAGCTATGACGCACTGTGACACCCCAACTAATTAAATACCGGGTAGCTACTCCTTTATTAAATTAATACAAAATGCCAAGTTGGTTCAGTTAATAGCATCACTGTCGAAATTTTTTTAATAATTACTAACCACCTAGTATATGAAAAGTAAGATGTCAAATTTTAAATTAAATCTGATTAACATGCAATAATAAATATAAAGGTTGACATAACCAATCACAGTAAAGTCACAATAGAATAACCAACCAATATAATAATGAGTCTGGAGGAATTACTCCTCACAAAAATCCCAATAATGAAATGAATAAACAAGTCTGCATCCTGAATTAATTACAAACCAAAGTCTGAATAACTAAAATATAAAATGTCTCAAAAGGAAATGGGCAACATGCCCTATAAATGATGAAATTGAATATGGAGTCAAGACTAGAAAGGAGGCGTCTACTGTCAAGGCCCTGTAACTTCCACAACAGCTAAAGCTCGTCACCTGAATAGAATTCCTATGCATGGTGTCCTTGTGGCTGGGCACCTAAAAAAGGTTTTTACAAAAAGATAGATTTGAAAGCAAACGGGTCAGAGCCCGAATGTGGAGAATAGTTTTAAAAACAGCAAGTGCTTTAATAACATTAAAACAATGAATGCAAAATACATGTTAGGACGTGCTCTCGCATGAAATACTCACCTCTCGTCTAACTGTGCAGTCCTAACGTTCCTGTACCCATTCAAGTGTTTCTCATATGTATCTAGTTCAAAAGAGTTTCTAACATATCAACTCGGTTCACGCTTTAATTCCAACCTTAACAATTAAATAGAGAGTTCTACTTTAATTCTCGGATTCCCAATTATTGACAAAACCATTTACTGGTATATATCCCCTTTTTATCTTTTCATAACGTTACAATAATCATACTCACAATTAAACATGACAATTCTTTTCAATTAACCGTATATTATTCTCAACATAAATATACAATACTAGCACTCCGAGACTAAGCTGCGGTGCACACATACTCTGCTATCCATCCTGGTACATCACGTACATAAGGATCACGAATTCCGAATCTCTCAAGAATCGTTCTCAGATAATAGCAAATCACAAACAATGGAGGCGAACACAGTCACATCACATGGGTCACGCACATACCTACGCTCCCAAGATCAGCAGACTTATTAACATCTCAATAAGTCCTTCTCTGACCTATGTCCTCGAGGTACCAATCTATATCCCCCCGTAGGCACACAAAGATTAGATAGTCCTAAACGAACGCAAACCTCCCGTGATAGCAAGTATGGTAGGTATGTCATACACATAAGTTATATACTAAGCATTCAAACATCTTAGATGTATCAATATTAATAAAGGCATATTCTACATCCTTATACCATTATTCCAATTTTATACATTTTAAGTCTTCCGATAATATATAATGTAGACTGTCGACACATCTCACGTCATAGTTTCTTGTACTTAAAACCTATCTCAAAGGGATTATTAAGTTTCCTATTATTCCCACATATAACATTATTATTCTTAAGGTCCTTACTTCTTCCCCAAACCTCATTTCATCAAATTATTCAAATTTACTCTTTTAACCCTAATATTATCTCACTCATCGAATTTCATTAGATTTTAGAATAATTCCTCAAATTGAATTCTAATTAAGGTTAAAATTTTATAACCATGCCTACTCGTCTTCCTTAAGTCTAAGGATATTCATAAAGTCTCCAATAATAATTTTCTAAGGGTTAACATCATTAAAATTGAACTAGGGAAAATTTTACTCATTCTGGGAAGGTCGATCGATCGACCTTGAACATCGATCGATTGATGGTGGTCGATCGATCGACTGATGAATGTCGATCGATCGATTGCACCAGATAGGCTACGGACTGCTTCGTTTTGCAGTCCTCAAATCGTCCCAAAAATTCATTACAATGCATGAAACTTCATTCTAACGTTATAATATCATTAAATAATCATCCTACAACATTGTTAACGTTCTAAAACTAATTAATCATCACCCAAATGCCTTATTTAGATCAAAACATCCTCAAGAACCCTAGTTTTCTATTTCTTTCAAGAACAACAGTAATTCTCTTCTTTAATCCGTTTTTAGATCATCAAGTATTATGTTTTGGATTCATAATTCGTCCAGAATATGTCTACATGCAATTCCTAACATGGTTTATAGTTTTAATCCTCAAATTCATGGGTCTATATCAATCTTCCAAGACAAAATTCGATAATTACACTAAACATGGAAGAACACATTCATTGAATCAATTGTAACTAAATCACTTGCCTTATGTTCTTCAGATTTTTTATGTTGTTGGTTGAATAAGGTTGAATTGCTTTATCTCTCTTTGCAGAATTCTCCTCTCTCTTTCTCTCTCTACAAGTTCTCCTCCAAGATGACAATGGTGGTTTAGAGGTTGCCTTAGGAACCTCTTAAAATTTCTTCCAATAACTCCCGTAGCCCATTAAGTCATTTAGTGTTGTTAGTGGGTTTAGTGGGTAAAGACTAAATCAGATTTTAACTGCTAATTTTCGTGGGTTTTAATTCCCAAAATTCTGAAATTACCAAACTACCCTTTTGGGTTGCCGGTATGGCCTAAAAAATTCCCGGGACCCAAACTAAACCCCCGGCTAGTGTTTTCTGACTATTTTGACCCTTCCGGACTCGTTGGCGCACTCAAAATGACCATACGGTTGATAAAAATGAAATTCACTTTTTAATTCAAATAATTACATTCCTGACGCGACTGTCACGTGCGTCCCAACTAAATTTTCCAAATTGCCGTATTTCAGCCTCGCGACAATTTCAATATTTTCAATATTCATATATTGATCAAATACCAACTCACATATCGTTAGTATTTTATCCGAATTAATTCTCAATTAATTCACATTTAATTTAATTAATCCCATAAATTAATATCGATAAAAATGCGGGGTATTACATACTTCCCCCCTAATAACAGAATTTCGTCCCGAAATTCGGAACTAAAAAGTACCTAGTAAAAACAACTCTGGATAACGTTCGCGCATCTCATCCTCGCGCTCCCATGTGGACTCCTCGGCATTATGATGCCGCCACTGAACACGTACTAACGGAACTATCTTTGACCGCAGTTTCCGCTCACTTCGGTCTAAAATAGCAATCGGCCCCTCCTCGTAGGAGCTATCGGGCTGGATATCGATGTCCTCCAAAGCAATGTGAGAATGAGCATAATCATCTCTAAGATATTTCCTTAGCGAGGAAATATGAAACACATCATGAATCCTGTGTAAATGCTCCGGTACCCCAAGTCTATACGCAACAGACCCAATCCGCTCGATGATAGGAAATGGTCCCACGTATCTCGGTGCCAACTTCCCCTTCTTCCCAAATCGCATAATCCCCTTCATAGGAGATACTCTGAGTAAAACTTGGTCCCCCACTTGGAACGCCCTGAAGAACCTCTTCGCATCAGCATAGCTCTTCTGCCGATCTTGAGCTACGCGAATGCGACTCCGTATCAATTCTATCCTTGCCGAAGTATCCTGAATCACTTCCGGCCCAAGTAGTTTGTTGTCCCCCACCTCCAACCAACATGCTGGGGAACGACAAGGTCTACCGTACAACACCTCAAATGGAGCCATGCCAATGGTGAACTGGTAGGAGTTGTTGTAAGCAAACTCCACCAGTGGAAGATACTGCTCCCATCCACCCCCAAAATCAATGATGCACATACGCAACATGTCCTCCAACATCTGATTTGTACGTTCGGTTTGCCCATCGGTCTGCGGGTGATATGCCGTACTCAATCGCAAATCCGTTCCCATGGCCTCCTGAAAACTCTCCCAAAACCATGGAACAAATATCTTGTCTCGGTCAGACACAATATTTAGGGGCACACCGTGAAGTTTCACTATTTCTGCAATAAAAAGCTGGGCATATTGTCCCGTAGTGTAGTCTGTCCTTACGGGTAGAAAATGATCAACTTTGGTCAACCTGTCCACAATTACCCAAATGGAGTCGTGACCCCTCTGTGACATAGGTAACCCTGTGATAAAGTCCATGGATATGCTCTCCTGCATCCACATCGGGACCTCTAATGGCTGTAGAAGTCCTGCCGGTCTCTGATGGTCCACTTTTACCAGCTGACAAGTGGCGCATTTAGAAACAAACACGGCAATATCTCTCTTCATCCCGCTCCACCAATACTGACGTCTCATGTCTTGGTACATTTTGTCCCCTCCGGGATGTTCCGCGAACCGTGAGCCGTGCGACTCTGCCATCACTTCGTGTCGCAATTCCTCCCTTTATGGAACTACCAGTCTCCCATTGAAGCGTAATCCCCCGTCTGAGCTAACGGTATAGGACTTGGTTCCCTCTGCTAGTAATCGAACTATCTGTTCCTGACAGAACGAGTCATTTGCCTGTGCCTGTACCACCTTCGTGACAATCTGCGGTGTAACAGTCATCACAGACATGAACGATTGGGCCACTGCATCCTGGTGTCCCAACTCCTTCCACTTTGCCTTCCACACCCCTGCCACCTCATCTACTGGTCTACGGCTCAACGCGTCTTCTACCACGTTAGCCTTCCCCGGGTGATATTGGATATCAAACTAATAGTCCTTCACAAACTCAAGCCACCTCCGTTGCCGCATATTCAACTCCTTCAGCGTGAACAGGTACTGTAGGGACTTGTGGTCCGTGAACAATCGAAACTTCCCCCCCAAAAGATAATGTCTCCAAATCCTAAGGGCAAATACCACTGCCGCTAACTCCAAGTCATGGGTGGGGTAATTCTTCTCGTGAGGCTTAAGCTTACGACAAGCATAATCTATGGCCTGACTCTCCTACTGCAATACACCTCCAAGTCCTTGTAAGGACACATCGGTGTAAACTAGATACTCAACTCCCGGTCTCGGCAATGCTAACACAGGTGCTGAGGTCAATTTTTCCTTCAACTCATCGAATTCCAACTGGCAGGCATCACTCCAGATGAATGGCACACCCTTACGAGTCAGATGTGTCATGGGACCCGCTATCCTGGAGAAACCCCGAATAAATCTCCTATAGTATCCTGCTAAGCCCAAGAAACTACGGATCTCAGTCGGTGTCATGGGATGTCCCCACTCCCTCACCGCGGATACCTTCCCCGAATCAACAGATATCCCCCGGTCCGAAATAATATGCCTCAAAAACTGAACCTCCTTCAGCCAAAACCCACACTTCTAATACTTTGCATACAGCTCGTTCTGACGTAGCGTCTGCAAAACCTGCCTCAAATGCTCGGCGTGCTCCTCCTCTATCTGGGAGTAAACCAGAATGTCATCAATGAAAACACTAACGAACTGGTCTAGGAACTCTCTGAACACCCTATTCATCAAGTCCATAAACACGGCTGGAGCGTTGGTCAAGCCAAAAGGCATAACCCGAAACTCCTATGAACTATATCTCGTTAAGAAAGCAGTCTTCGAGACGTCCTCTTCCCTGATACGCAACTGATGGTATCCTGATCGCAAATCAATCTTTGAGAAGAAAGAAGCTCCTCTCATCTGGTCGAATAAGTCATCGATTCGGGGAAATGAATACTTATTCCGTATCGTGACTTTATTCAACTCCCGGTAATCTACACACAACCTCAACGATCCATCCCTCTTCTATACAAATAACACAGGGGCACCCCATGGCGAAGTACTCCTCCGTATAAAACCCTGACCCAACAACTGCTCAATCTGATCCCGTAACTCTCTCATCTCAGCTGGAGCCATACGGTAAGGTGCGCGGGAAATAGGCCGAGTGCCCGGCGTCAAATCAATAAAAAAATCTATCTCTCTACTCGGAGGTAATCCAGGTATATCCTGAAATACATCGGCAAACTCTCGAACAGTCGGAATCGAATCAAGTGGTGTCACCAATTCCTTAGAGGTCTCCTCCTCTATATAGTTCAAATGAGTGGACGATCCTCCCTCAGGACGAGGCATCGCCACTAAAAACATCTCCTTCCCGGGAATGGAAAAGATAATACTCCTACTAAAATAGTCAATCATGGCTCGGTACGCAACTAGCCAATCCATACCAATAATGGCATCATACTAGGTCATCTCTAACACTAACATATCAGTGGGTAAAGTAAACCTCCCGATCTCTATACCCACACCTCTACACATAAGAGAAATCATGGAACCCCTACTCAACGGTGAGTCTACACAAGTAGCGGTGCTCTCTGCGGTGTCTAATAACCCAATGGTGCGTTCAAATCTCATAGCAATGAAACAATGTGTAGCCCCTGTGTCAAATAAAATATGCCCCAGAGTCCCCTGAATAGAGAACATACCCTCAATGGATGGTGGATCTTGTGGGGCTGCGGCCTGCTGGAGCTGATACACTCTCCCATACTGAAGTTGTCCCTGCTGAACTGGGACTGCTAGAATGGGTGGTAATGCTGCCATCTGTGGTGGTGCTGGGAGAGCGACGGGAAACATAAGCCTCTGTGGCTCGTGTCGAGCACCCTGCTGCTGCTGCTGTGGGGCCCTGCCCCTATCAGGACAATCCTGGCATTTATGGCCAGTCTTGCCACAAATGTAACACTTCCCTGGGAAGTTTCCCCCTCTCTGTCCCTGCTGCCCTCGGCCCTGGTGGCCGTTACCATTCCTCCCCTGGCCGTGCCGGCCCTGCTGAATCTGCTGCTGACCATTCTGACCCTGCTGGCCCTGATGGCCGTTCGGACCCTGATGGCCCTGCCTAAAACCTCTATGTCCACTTCTGAATCCCCCAGATCTGAATCTCTTAGGATCCCCCTGTTGGGAACCCTGGTCACCCTGCCTGTACTGTCCCTGAGCAGAATGTGCCCCGCTGGCACTATTTCCCCCGCTCCTGCCCTGATGGCTAGACTCCCCTGATCTCTTGCTCTCAGACATGTGAAAGCGATGATCCTGACAGTGTAGCAGTGCAACGTTAACCACATCAAAGTAAGTGGCTAAAGAGAGATTCCCTAACAAATGCTGACGAATCCTCCAAGTCAATCCATCTGTGAACTTCTGAATCTTCTTCTCTTCCGTCGGTATCTCATCCGGAACAATGTTCAGTAATTTAGTGAATTCGGCCTCATACTCGGCCACAGTCTTTCCCTCCTGCTTGAGGTTCATCAACTTCCTTCTCATCTTCGTGTGAACAGCTGACGGAAAATATTTGCGGTCGAACCGCACCCAGAACTCCTGTATAGTGAGAGTGTCCCTCTCCCCTGCGGTGGTAATGGACTCCCACCACTGCAATGCAGAACCTACTAGCTTGAAAGTAGCTAGTATCTTCTTCTGAACATCGGTGCACTCATACATCCTCAGGTGCCTCTGAATATCCTTCCTCCACTGACTAGATACCACAACATCGGAGCTACCTACGAACTCCGGCGGGTGTGCTTTTTTGAAAAGTATCACGGACGATTTCCCAAGTAGACGGGAATGCATGAGCCTGAGCTGGCGCGGCTATCGGTTCCTGGGGTGGTGCCTGCTGTACAACGGCTAGGGCGGTATTTACCGCTTGGGCTACAATAGCTTCAACCTCGGCGGCATTCATAGTTCCCTGAACTGGTGCGGGCTGTGGCTCTGGCGTTGCATCCCTAAGAACTCGCTGCGCACATCGTGGAGGCATCTGAAATGAGAGTAAAGTATATAAGTTCACAGTTATTTACTCAAAATAGTTGAAGAGCGAAGCATACACAAAAGAATACAACAGTCCTAAAATATAGGGCTCTACATCAAAGAAAGCTCAGTGGAAACATAACAAGCCGTACAGATCCTAAAGGACACTAGAACCTGGCTCTGATACCACCTGTGACACCCCGACTAATTAAATACCGGGTAGCTACTCCTTTATTAAATTAATACAAAATTCCAAGTTGGTTCAGTTAATAGCATCACTGTCAAAAACATTTTAATAATTACTAACCACCTAGTATATGAAAAGTGAGATGTCAAATTTTAAATTAAATCTGATTAACATGCAATAATAAATATAAAGGTTGCCATAACCAATCACAGTAAAGTCACAATAGAATAACCAACCAATATAATAATGAGTCTGTAGGAATTACACCTCACAACAATCCCAATAATGAAATGAATAAACAAGTCTGCATCCTGAATTAATTACAAACCAAAGTCTGAATAACTAAAATATAAAATGTCTCAAAAGGAAATGGGAAACATGTCCTATAAATGATGAAACTGAATATGGAGTCAAGACTAGAAAGGAGGCGTCTACTGTCAAGGCCCTGTAACTTCCACAACAGCTACAGCTCGTCACCTGAATAGAATTCCTATGCATGGTGTCCTTGTGGCTGGGCACCTAAAAAAGGTTTTTACAAAAAGATAGATTTGAAAGCAAACGGGTCAGAGCCCGAATGTGGAGAATAGTTTTAAAAATAGCAAGTGCTTTAATAACATTAAAACAATGAATGCAAAATACATGTTAGGACGTGCTCTCGCATGAAATACTCACCTCTCGTCTAACTGTGCACTCCTAATGTTCCTGTACCCATTCAAGTGTTTCTCATATCTATCTAGTTCAAAAGAGTTTCTAACATATCTACTCGGTTCACGCTTTAATTCCAACCTTAACAATTAAATAAAGAGTTCTACTTTAATTCTCGGATTCCCAATTATTAACAAAACCATTTACTGGTATATATCCCCTTTTTATCTTTTCATAACGTTACAATAATCATACTCACAATTAAACATGACAATTCTTTTCAATTAACCGTATATTATTCTCAACATAAATATACAATACTATCACTCCGAGACTAAGCTGCGGTGCACACATACTCTGCTATCCATCCCGGTACATCACGTACATAAGGATCACGAATTCCGAATCTCTCAGGAATCGTTCTCAGATAATAGCAAATCACAAACAATGAAGGCGAACACAGTCACATCACATGGGTCACGCACATACCTACGCTCCCAAGATCAGCAGACTTATTAACATCTCAATAAGTCCTTCTCTGACCTATGTCCTCGAGGTACCAATCTATATCCCCCCATAGGCACACAAAGATTAGATGGTCCTAAACGAACGCAAACCTCCCGTGATAGCAAGTATGGTAGGTATGTCATACACATAAGTTATATACTAAGCATTCACACATCTTAGATGTCTCAATATTAATAAAGGCATATTCTACATCCTTATACCATTATTCCAATTTTATTCATTTTAA
Organism: Sambucus nigra; assembly: GCA_949130495.1. Taxonomy (NCBI): domain Eukaryota; kingdom Viridiplantae; phylum Streptophyta; class Magnoliopsida; order Dipsacales; family Adoxaceae; genus Sambucus; species Sambucus nigra. Next base: position 53,560,688 of record OX422209.1, on the reverse strand, counting down.
GTCTTCCGATAATATATAATGTAGACTGTCGACACATCTCACGTCATAGTTTCTTGTACTTAAAACCTATCTCAAAGGGATTATTAAGTTTCCTATTATTCCCACATATAACATCATTATTCTTAAGGTCCTTACTTCTGCCCCAAACCTCATTTCATCAAATTATTCAAATTTACTAATCGTCCCAAAAATTCATTACAATGCATGAAACTTTATTCTAACGTTATAATATCATCAAATAATCATCCTACAACATTGTTAACGTTCTAAAACTAATTAATAATCACCCAAAGGCCTTATTTAGATCAAAACATCCTCAAGAACCCTAGTTTTCTATTTCTTTCAAGAATAACAGTAATTCTTTTCTTTAATCCGTTTTTAGATCATCAAGTATTATGTTTTGGATTCATAATTCGTCCAGAATATGTCTACATGCAATTCCTAACATGGTTTATAGTTTTAATCCTCAAATTCATGGGTCTATATCAATCTTCCAAGACAAAATTCGATAATTACACTAAACATGGAAGAACACATTCATTGAATCAAATGTAACTAAATCACTTGCCTTATGTTCTTCAGATTTTTTTTGTTGTTGGTTGAAGAAGGTTGAATTGCTTTATCTCTCTCTGCAGAATTCTCCTCTCTCTTTCTCTCTCTGCAAGTTCTTCTCCAAGATGACAATGGTGGTTTAGAGGTTGCCTCAGGAACCTCTTAAAATTTCTTCCAATAACTCCCGTATCCCATTAAGTCATTTAGTGTTGTTAGTGGGTTTAGTGGGTAAAGACTAAATCAGATTTTAACTTCTAATTTTCGTGGGTTTTAATTCCCAAAATTCCGAAATTACCAAACTACCCTTTTGGGTTGCCGGTATGGCCTAAAAATGCCCGGGACCCAAACTAAACCCCCGGCTAGTGTTTTCTGACTATTTAGACCCTTCCGGACTCGTTGGCGCACTCAAAATGACCATACGGTTGATAAAAATAAAATTCATTTTTTAATTCAAATAATTACATTCCTGACACGACTGTCACGTGCGTCCCAACTAAATTTTCCAAATTGTCGTATTTCAGCCTCGCGACAATTTCAATATTTTTAATATTCATATATTGATCAAATACCAACTCACATCTCGTTAGTATTTTATCCGGATTAATTTTCATTTAATTCGCATTTAATTTAATTAATCCCATAAATAAATATCGATAAAAATGCGGGGTATTACACGCACCTACGCAGATTTGTATGCTGAGTCATTTAAAATTAAAAAATGTAACAAAGCGTTAGCACTTAGGATCATGTCCTTCGAGAAAGATTTGGGAGAGACAAGAGAGAGAGTAGTATTACCTTGAGAGAGTTAAACTATTTTTGTTGAGAGAGAGAGTTTGTGTGTAGAGAGAGAGTCAATTTAGAGAGAGAGAGTTGTTTAGTAAAAGAGAAAGGGGACTTGACCAAGAAAGTGGCTAGTCTTACGAGTGAGCTCCAGTCCTCCATGGACACTCGGAAGAAACTTGAAGCTCTTGTATCCCAACATACTCATGACCTTGAGAGATCTCGGGTGGTCAAGCTTCTCACCCATGATTTAGGTTTTGGTGAAAGGAAGGGAGTCGATTTTGAGGGTGCTTCCAATCCAATGTGACATCTGAACCAATTCTTGAGTTTACTACGAACCCATATGGTCATCACCAAAAAACCCATAAAAGAGTTCGACCAAGAAAATCAAACCAAGGTCATCCTAAGACTGTGTACTTTTGTACCTACTGCAAAAGAAAGGGCCACCTTATGGAGTTTTGCTATAGTTTGGGTCGGACACGACGTACATTTGCTCTGCCACATGCCACTAAAAAATTTTTGAGTCTTAGAGTGCAGGTTGAGTTTCTAGTCACCATATCTCAGAGTTTAATGGAAGAGTTCCAACGGATTTCTTTACCATCAGTGGAAACTTCCAAAATCCCGACTCGAAACAACAATGACAGGGGCAAACAGAAGGTTACCTCCTCTTGGTTACCTAAACATGACGTAAATGCCTTTATTGCCCATGATGCTCTTAAATATCATAATACCTCACAGTGGTATTTCGATAGTGGTTGATCCAGGCACATGACATGTGACGTTTCATTTTTTACCTACCTAGAGGATAGAAAGGAAGGTAAAGTCACTTTTGGAGATGGAAGCAAGTATAGCATAGTAGGACGGGGTACAATAGAGATATAAGGATTTCCTAATCTAGAGAATGTTTTGTACATCAAGGGTTTGAAGGCAAACCTTCTCAGCATTAGCCTTGTAGAGGGGGCTTGAAGGTAATCCTGAGATTAGGGATAATTACCTGATTAGCATCAGTGTTTGGGATTAAGCAACCGAGGCAGCTCAAGCGTGGCAACTCAGCGAGACAGCTTAGCATGGCAACTCATACTTTAGCTTGTTATTTTAATCATATTGTATCTTTTTTTATATTGACTGTAAGCTATAACAGTTGTAATGATGTAACGAGAATAATAACGAGTTTTAGTGTGAGGTCAAACGGTACTCGCGAGAGACCAGGCTTGGCAGGGCCTCAGAGATATTTCATGCTCTATCGAATAACCTTATCGTGAGAACTTTATAGGGACTTAATTTGGAGGATTGAGAAGTGAAGTGCCTTAGGGCTTGTCCTGACCATCTTAGATACACCTGGTAAAACACCGAGGGACCCTGACAGTGGAACCCTTGGCGAAGCAGCTTGGAGTTCCATCGGGACTTGAGTTGTGAACCAAACATCCCTCTACTTAATGTCACATCCACTATAAATGATGTCACTAGCCAGCTAAATAATGTCAGACCCACACTTGAGTAAAACATTGTGGTATTTGGGGCTGTCAGGCAGTTAGTGAGCCGCCTCTACGACAACATCCCCTTGACACACAGTGGTTAGGCAAAAGGCATGTCTTGGCATTTAATGTTTATGACGTGAAGACAACTAGTGCATCAGGTATTTAATGTTGTGACATAAAGTATGAGGGATGTCTTTCATAGAATTTAATGACTGAGTTGCCTCGGGGATGGTGTGGGGGCTATTTAAGGACCCCAACCACCCCTAAGGAGAGGATGATCTTTTTGAGAGTTCAGAAGTTATTACTAGAGAGAATATACATCACAAAGAGTTATTGCAAACCATAGGGTTTACTCGCTCACCATTGTTATTTATTACGAAGCTTTTAATACTTGACAGAGATTTTCTGAGGGTGTTTGGGGTGTTTACCTGCCTACCAAGGTGTATCTAGGGTGCTTACTTCTCTCTCCCTCTAGCTAAGTTACTTCTAAGTTCATTACTATCTTCTGAGTTATACACGAGAGATTTGTGAGTTTAAACTGAGTCTATCTTCATTAAGTTTTTATTGTCATGTCCTATCATTAATCCAAGGTTCTGGCTAATTAACTTATCATTACCATACTCAAAAGGGGTTACACCTCCATCTTATCTAAACTACCCTCTTACATTTGGCGACTCCACTGGGGAGGCATTCTTCTAAGTAAGGGGTATGGCGCAAGATAATGTTAATCGAAGGCTCAACTTTAATGACATCCAACATAATGAAGAACAAGCTGCGAGAGAACTGGAGGCTCTAAGGGATGGGGCACCTTGAATAGAGGTACCTCCGGTTCAGGTGACGACAGGCGTTCCAGGGATGACACATGCTTCCACGAGTGCAGGGTTGGGACCTACTCAGGTGGCTCTCTTCATGAGTAAGTTTTATAAGTTTTTACAAACTCCGGTAGCTTCAACGATGCTGGGAGGATTGGAATCCAATGCCTTCGTAACACTAGGGGCATCCCCAATGGCCCCACCAGGTGAAAGTGTAGCGAGAACGGTCCCATCAAGTATGCCCTCTGTTGTGAATCCAGTAGTGAGAACATCAGGAGTATCAACGGCCCCAACTGGGACGACTGCTCCAGCTACAACGGGCACTCATCCCATTGTCCCGTTGGCTGTTGCCCCAGTAGCATCACCCATGGAGGAAATGAGGACGGAGATGCAAAAGGAGATGTTGAAGTTTATGAAAGCTTCCTCGCAATCTTCTTGCGAGGTAGCTTCGGTTTATGATGACTTTCGAACACCTTATCTACAGGAATACAACGATGAGCCCTATCCAAAGGACTATATTCCTTATATTTTTGAAAAATACACAGGAAAAGGTGGGAACCCGAAGGAGCATATCAAGCGCTTTGTTGAACACTTGGGAGCGCATTGCAATAATAAAAAGCTCAGGTTGAGGGAGTTTTCTAAATCCTTAACCGATAAAGCATATTCCCGGTATTCCCATTTGGCTCCTAACAGCGTTTCTACATGGGAAGAGATCCACGTATTGTTTGTCCAGAAGTTCTTTCTGGCAGAAGGCGAGTTTACTTTGACCCAACTATGTAGGGAGAAGAAACGACCGGGGGAAGAAGTGGTGGCCTATGTTTCAAGGTTTAGGGAAAGATCCCTCGACGTGAGGGAGGAGGCCAAAGAGTCCAAGTTATTGCAGATCTGTGCTGAAGGGTTGCTTCCTGAGTACATCTGTCATCTTATCAATGAGACGCATGAGGGGACTTTTTCGTCATTCTTAAAAGCGACAAGAAATATCTCCTTGGTGGTGCGTCCCAATTTGGTGGTGGTGCCCATGATGTTCAGGCAACCGATGCAACCCGCAGGGGGGAGGTCTCAGCCCCTATGGGTAGTGTATACCGAGGGAGGAGATGAGGGCAAGGCACCGAAGAAGGACAATAAGATAAAGTTCTGAAGAAACAGGAAGGACCCACCACCATTACTTTGTATAGTAGAGGAGGTTGTCAGTTGTTACAATACAATGGTCCAAGGAGGAACGGTCTATAAACCAAAAGACATTCCCGTTGGGGAACCCGATACGACAATGAAGGCGGATCCTAAGTATTGTCAGGTTCATCGGAGGATCTAGCATCCGACGGAAAGCTGTTTCACACTGAGAAGAATCATCGACAAGTACGTGAAGGCAGGGACGTTACAAATCCCTCCACAGAACATTAATAACAATCCGTTGCCAGCATATGGGGCCAATCTCGTGGTGGCCTATGAAGAAGAAGCAGAGAGAGGAAAAAGAGAGTCAATGACAAAGCAAGAAGAGTATGAAGAAGCTCTAGAATATTGTACGAGGGGAATGGCTAATATATTACTGGCCTATGATGAGGCAAGCGCCAAAGATATGGAGGATGTATACGGTGTTGAAGGTGAGGAAGCAGACCCAGTCCTAGAGTACTGTGCAGTTTTGAAATCCCTGAAATTCACCTGGTTATTCGACTAGGTGGGGATACCGAAAGAGAGTAGGTTGGAGATAATCCAGGCAATACTTGACATTGTGAGGAAGAATGGGGAACCTTCGCTGAGATGGAAGGGACCCATGGCCAGGTTAATTAGGAAATTTTTCTCAGAAGTAACCTTCCGCGATGCAGATAGGGTTGTAAGGTTCCCTCATAACAGGCCATTGTATGTGACCGCCAGCGCCAACGGAGTTAGCTTTACAAGGACTCTTATGGATGGAGGAGCTTCCATCAATAGCATGCCAATCAACTCTTTCCATGCGGCTAATATGCCAGAGGAAAGGTTGGTCCACATGCCCTTGGTGATTTTGGGGTATGATAACCAATCTTCCAAATCCATTGGGTACGTTAATATTGGGATTGTAATGGGAAATCTGAGTTCCCATGTCAAGTTCCACGTAATCGAGAATGCAACTTCCTACCATCTGCTGATAGGAAGAGTATGGATGTACAATCAAGGGCTAGTTCCTTCAACGTATCACCAATATGCTAAAGCGAATATCAAGGGAACATAGGTGATAATTAAGGCTACAAAGAAGCCATTCGCTGTCGAGGAAGCTCACTTGGTAGACGCAACATTTTACACTGAGTTGGAAGAGTATGTTCGGGTCCTAACGAGAAGAATGGACGGAGCATGGGTTCCCTCGATCAGATAAAGGATGGAGCCTTTGAACGAGCAGGGTAAAGAGGTTGCAAGAAATGCAAGAGTAATGACCGAAGAAGCTCACCAGGTGGTCCCTCGACCCCAAAACATCTCGAAGAAGCTCAAAGACAGGATGCGGCCCAGATTTATGCCTGGATTGGCCGAAATAACACACCCACTGATGCAGCTATTACGAAAGAACACGAAATTTAGGTGGGAGGAGATTCACCAGAAGTCTCTTGATGGACTGAAGAAGCTGCTCATTCCACCGCTGACCATAGTTCCCCCAAAGGCGGGAATACCATTGTAACTGTACCTCACGTCGACTATGAGGTCTGTGGGAGCTTTGCTGGCACAAGAGGTTGAGGGGAAAGAACGACCAGTTTACTACCTCAGCAGGATCATTCATGGACCAGAAGTCAGATACAGTATCTTAGAAAGGCATTGTTTAGCCTTAGCCTTTATAACGCAAAAAGTTAGGCATTATATGTTATCTTTACAATTAATATTTTGAATAGATGTGATCCTATTAAGTATTTGCTAGAAAGAACGATTTTGATTGGTAGAGCATCTAGGTGGTTCCTCATCCTATCTGAATATGACTTGAAGTGCGTGGTTCAGCGCGCAATCAAAAGCCAGGCGTACGCCAATCTGTTGGTTATTTTCCCCTCTGGAACGTTTGACTCACCCAAAGAAAGTATTACAGGAGATGATTTGCAGTCCAATCACCTAAACGCAATGGAGGAGGAATGGAGAATGCAGTTCGATGGATCCTCGGTAGAAAAAGAAAGGAGGAGCAATGGTTATTCTTTCAAAAGTAATGGAGGAGATTTTCCTTTCTTACAAGTTAGATTTCCCTTGTTCTAACAACGAGGCGGAATATGAAGCATTGGTGTTGGGATTTCTAGAGGCTCTTCGAAGGGGGATTCGTTCACTTTGCATCAAAGGGGATTCAAACTTGGTGGTTCAACAAGTGAATGGAGAGTATGCGTTGAAACACATGAGCCTGGCACCATACATGACAATCATTCAAAGGATCCTCTGCCAGTTCCATCGAACCAAGATCAAGAGACAACCCAGAACGATGAATCGTCACCCAGACGTATATGCCACTATTACCCAGAAGATGGTCACGAGGAACGACACAACCACTGTCATGATCCAACAAAGAACAACACCTTCGATGGTACAATAAATTCTACCAATGGAAGAGGACGCATACTGGAGGGGAGAGATCAAAAGGCAATTGTAATCAGGGGAAGGAGCGATGGGGCTGAGAGAATTATCCCAATACTTCACGAATCAGGGGAACCTTTACTTCAGAAATGTAGGAGGATGGCTGTCAAGGTGCATCGGCCCGGAAGAAGCAGAGTGAAGATTGAAGAAAATACACGAAGAGCATTGCAAAACAACTGAGATACCCCTCTACCGAAGAATGCAAAGGGAGGGGTATTTTTGGCCTAGTATGAAGCAGGATGCAGCCGAGCTATAACGGAAGTGGAAAAAATTCCAGTTATTCTTCAGGCTGACTGGAGACAGCCCTATATTGACTTTATTAAAGATGGAGTTGTCCCGACAGAGAAAATTGTTGCGATGGAACTCTGGCGAAGGGTCTCGAGATTTTATGTTCAGCAGGGGAAGCTTTATCGAAGGGGATACTTTAACAGGACATTGCATTGCATCACGAAGGAAGAAGAAGCCAAGGTCCTCAGATAGGCACACGATACAGCTCACATAGGAGGGGCCAAGTTATATGACCAATTGATGACTTTGGGATACTATTAGCCAACGATGGAGAAATATTCTGCTGAGTTAGTTCGAAGGTGCAAGGCTTGCCAACTTCATGGAAATATGATCCATACCCCATCAGTGGACCTACACTCCCCGGCAATGCCTTATCCTTTTCACACTTGGGCATTTGACCTGGTGGGGGAAATACATCCTTCTTCGAGGGGGAAGATATAGATACTAATAGCAACGGAGTGTTTCACAAAGTGGGCTGAAGCGATACCACTGAGAAGGGCAATAGCAGGGGTGGTGAGCAACTTCATCAGAGAATACATCATTTGCCGTTTTGGGATCCCCCGGGTTATCCTTTAAGATAATGGAACCCCTTTCGTCAATTCAGAAGTAACGATGCTCACAGACAAATACTCTATTATCCATCACACTTCGATGGTGGCATACCCGAAGGGAAACGATCAAGCCAAAGAAACTAACAAAACTTTAGGTAAAATATTGGCTAAAATAATGGAGGATTTCCTAGGATCATGGGACGATAAGATACCAACCGTATTATGGGCCTATAGAACAACTAAGAGGAATCCCACAGGGTATACACCGTTCTCTCTTGTTTATGGGGCCGATGCGATTCTCCCAGTAGAGTTAGAAGTTCCCTCTGCTCGATATGCTTTGCCAAGTAGCATGCTCCCTCAAAATAGACATGTGCAGTTGGAAGCGTTGGATGAACACAGAAATAATGCAATGAAACACTTTCAAATGTATAGGAAACATCCGTCCAGGGCATACAATAACTTAGTGAGACCAAGGAAGTTCGTAGAGGGAGACCTTGTATTGAAGGCAGCAGTGAAACACATCAAAGGGCTTCCTCTACCTAAGTTTGCATTGAATTGGGAGGGATCCTTTATTATAAAAGAGGCTCACAACTAAGGTTATTACTTAATTTCTAAGATAAAAGAATACAAGCCATTTAAGATTAATAACAAATGGTTGAAGGTCTATCATGTGTAAGAAATTATGTTTGGGGCCACCGATGTATCTAACTGTTATGAATATACGAGTTCTTTTTATGACAAATATGCAAGTTCTCTTTATTATAATTCAAATAGAGATGAAAGAATTATAGAATTTCACACTTCACAATTTATGCAAACAGTTGTAACACAAGGGAGAGGCATGAGAAAACATATATCTTTCTTCATTCATAAACCTTAGGAAATTACAAAATCGGTAGCTATTGCCCAAGAAGTACATAAGAAGGAGAGAAAAAAAGGAAAATATATACAAAAACTCATGGGCCTAGGAGGAACCATAAATTCGGGGAGGAGAAAAAATCTCCAGGAAGGCCCGAAGAAGCCGCTTGGCAAGACCGTTGAGCATTTATAGAGACCTCCAACCTCGTTTGCGCCTGTGTGCGCTCAATAAGGAGTTTCTCTCGTTTTAGCTTAGCCAAACACAGAGCTTCTTCAATGTCATCCACCTCCTAGTCAATGGCTCCAAGTAGAGGTGCTAGCTCGGCTAACATAGCTTCCTCCACCCGTTGATCCTCCTAATGTTTGCACAAGAGTTCCCTTTGGCTTTCCAGTCATTGCCTATTCAAGGTCTTCAAATGTGTGATGAGCTAGCCAAAATGGAAGCCGTCGTGACCCAAATCCCTCAGATAGCCTAGAAATTAGTTAAGGAGGGGTCTGGTAATGTTTAAGGTCCGAGTGTTGGAAATTTCAGGAACGACGGTAGCCATGCCTTGAAGCCTGTAACTCATAATGGAGATGTTTTAACGCAGGCAATCCACCGTGAACATCTCAAGATGATGATTTACATGTTGTTCAATAACCAGATGATGGTTGGCAGGCATTTGTGGAGAACACTGAAGTACCATCAGGCAGAACGTGTGAGGAGCTAGGTCGGGCAGAGGAAGCTCACAGCCACACTCGCTCTCAATAGTGGCACTGGTCATGGAATCTTGATCATCGTGGTTGGAATCTTCTGAAATGACAGGTTCTCGGTGCGGCGAGGCAATGGTCGAAGGAGCTGGTGGAGAATCCTCTCGAACAACCTGAGAACAGTTAGAGGAAATATGGAGTTTATGAAAAATATTAACAATTGTTTTCGTTGTTAAGTCATCGATATAGGTGGAGTTTATGGAAAATCTTAACAAGTGTTTTCGTTATTAAGTCACCGATATAGGTGGAGTTTATGAAAAATCTTAACAAGTGTTTTCGTTGTTAAGTCACCGATATAGGTGGAGTTTATGAAAAATCTTAACAAGTGTTTGCGTTGTTAAGTCACCGATATAGGTGGAGTTTATGAAAAATCTTAACAAGTGTTTTCGTTGTTAAGTCACCGATAATCTTAACAAGCGTTTTCGTTGTTAAGTCACCGATATAGGTGGAGTTTATGAAAAATCTTAACAAGTATTTTCGTTGTTAAGTCACCGATATAGGTGGAGTTTTGGGAAAATCTTAACAAGATTTTTCGTTGGTAAGTCACCGATATAGGTGGAGTTTTTGGAAAATCTTAACAAGTGTTTTCATTGTTAAGTCACCTACCTAGGTGAAGTTTGAGAAACTGAGAAATACAGAGAAATTAGCGAAGTACCTCAGCAACAGTAGGAGCGAGAACAGGAGTCACCACGGGGCCATAATGGTAGAAACCATTGGAGGCGGGCTCATTGCCTCAGTAGCATCAACAGGGCCCTTGGCCGAAGAAGCCTCAACGGTAGGCAAACTTCCCTCGCCAACATAAGGTATTAAAACCAACACGGGCGCATCATCTAAAGAAGACATTGGACCTTCAAGAGATGCGCCAACGAGAACAGTAGCACCAACCTGGGCCTGGGAAAGGAAAAGTCCACTAAGATCAAAGGGTGGAGAGAGACTTGGACAAAGCTACAAATGTAAAACCAAGTGTTAGTCACAAGGAGTAAACACAAAAGAATAAGAGGCAGGAATGCATCTAACTTACCCCTGTTATGGCACTAAAGAGGGGAATTGCAGTCAGAGGTCTCCCCAGTACAGGGGGAAGAAGAAGGCTGGTTACCAGAGACGCCACCTCAACCTGGGGCACCCCAACATATCAAGGTTCAACATATTACACAGAAAGAAAATAGGTGTAGAGAAATGTTGCCAGACCTAATAGGTAGTAGATAATATGTTACCTCGAGGAAACTTTCTGCAACTGGAACATGGGGCAGAAGAGCCTCGGGTTGAGGCTCTAATTCAGAAGAAGCTGGGGGTGGGTTCATTGCCTCGGTAGATTCAATAGAAGTAGCCCCCGCAGCACATCTCTAACACATTGGGAGGATGAACGGCGAGAATAAGTGAGACTTATCAGGGGGAACGGGGAGGAGTAGTGTCTGATGGAGAGATACCACAATGCCCCCCCACAAAAAGACTTATGGGGGGGTGGGGGGACTAGGCCCTTCTTCTTCAACTCCCTGCACCAAAACATTTTCTTATTAAGAAATGAGCAGATGAAACACATCTTAAGAGAAGGGAGTAAGAAATAAAGAATGCACACATACCTCATATCCATAGGGTGAACGAGAAGGTATAACCACTGGTGAATGTGGCGAGGAGGAAGCAACAGAAAGAGTTGGGGATGAAGGTTTCTCAAGAGTCTGTTTATTTTGGGACTTGGTACACAACGCTTTCTTCCTTGATCTCGTTGCACCACCACTTTCAGTTACCCTCGACCTTCTTCTCATTTTTTCCAGTGGCTCACTGGGATCAACCACGATCGTGGGAAAAGCAGTCAAAGGAGGAATGACGATAGAGTGTCGTTGGAATTAAGTATTTATTCTTACGACTTCAGCTTGAACCTGCCTCCTCATCTCTTCAGCTACTTCTGGAGACATGGGAGGGGGAATGGAGGCAATAGGAAATGCCTCTAAAGGAGCTTGTGCTTGAACCTGGGGCTTGGACTTCGAGGACTTAGACTTCTTGGCCTTCTTAGCAGGTGTCTTAGAAGGCCATTCTCCCATTGCAGATTAGGTCAAAGGGGCAGTTGGTTTGGGGGTTGTAGCGGCCTTGGGTTTGGGCATGGTAGTAGGGATCATGGGGCAGTATGGAGGAAGCTTAGTGGGACGTTCTATGGGGGTCTAGCTTAGAGGGAACTCAATCCCAAGAATAGAATTACCCTTCAACCCTAACTCCAAGGCAGAAAATGAAAGAACATGAGGATACACGGGATCCCCCTCGATGAATTCAAAAATTTGGGCCAGTTGCCTCGGCCAGTACTTTGTTGCAAACAGAGGGGTCACGTCCCCTTGCCTTGTGATACTGGGAATGGTGACTCACCCAGCCAGTGTAGAACTCACTCCCCACACAGCAGTTGAGGAAAACACAGAGAACATGCCTCGCTAAAGGAGACCTTGGGGTTGGATAATTAAAACACCGGGCAAGGAGCCCCTTGATCAAAGCCAAAATGACGGCTGCATCAGTTGGGATTGTAGTGCTCGCTGGTGTATCCCCACTCGATGTAAGAGGGTAGGTAGCCTGGTAAAAATAAAAGGACCACGGCTAGTGAGGGGTCTTCAGTTATGAGGTCTACAATAGTCTCCTAGACCACTCTTGCCTTATGTTTAAAAAAATGACAACTGTAGAGAAAAATATCCTCTTCATAAGGCCTCATCACAAAACTCGAAAAGTCATCGATAAAGGAGGTCAGCTCCTTTAGGCTTTGTCTTTTGTGATAAACAAAGGAGCGTGGGGGTAGGATTGTTTCCCCCGAAGGAGGGCAGTTGGTCTTGGCTGCTACAACCGGGAAACGTACATAGAGGAAGTGTGTGAGGAGTACATAGTTGGCCAAGTTATAATGGTTCAAAGAGTATTCCATGTCAAAAAGGGTTCTATCGAGCCATGTATAGAGGGATCCTAAGGCGATTGCAGCCAGAGGAAGTTTGGTACCCCGGGCCAAATAAAGGGACATATTGATGAGGTCCCTTCGAGGTTAGTCATTAAGTTTCCCCGTTAAAAGGAAGTGAGAAAGAATGACAAGGATATAGGCAGGAAGTTCCAGCGATGTACCTTTTCCAGGGGCAGCCTCAGAGGAACTACCTTCAGAAGGACCTTTGAAGAAATAGTTGATGAGAGGAGTGAAGGTAGCTTTGTTTGAAGTACCGATGCACCTTCGGCATATACGGTCTAACTCCAAACGGTCAGCTGTCTTTTGGGCATCCAAGGCTTCATCAGAATAGGGCTCATGACCTGCTGCCTCAAGGCCTAGGAGCTCTCACACATCCTCTAATGTTATTTTAAATTTTCCCCACATAGTAATGAACGTATGAGTGTTAATGTTCCAGCGAGATAACAGAACGGGAAGAGCAACATTATTCTTGGATAGGGTGAACTCACCAAACCACTTGGCCCGATGAAGCCCAATCTTGGTGAGGGTATCAACATGGGAACTCTGCATATAGGAGTTCCAAGTAGAAAAATGAGCAGGAGAGCCCCAGGACCTTCAAAGTCAATGTGGGACCATGGAAAGTCCCCTCACTCAAGATAAAATCTGAGAGTCCCCTCGGGAGGTAGAAAGCCCCAGTCATCAGAATTCTCATATTCATCACCAAGCGTCATGGCATCATACCTGGCATTTAAATTCAACTATTACAAAACCCAGCAAAGTCATCACCCTTGCCAAAAATGGGGGACTGGCGGTAGAAACGCAACTATTCTTGACCAGCAGCAGTCAATGAGGCGACAGAGGAGGCGATGACAACGGGGGCGACAGGTGGAGCACTGGTGATAGGTGTGGCAGGGTTGCTTGAAGAGGACATTACAAACAACAATGAAGTGCAAGAAAGAAATATTGGTAAAAGGAAGGTTTGGGAATGAAGATGGAGAACCACAACCATGGGTGGTGGTGTAGAAGATGAGAGAAGGGAGAAAATTGGGTAAGGTGTTGGCCAACAATGGAGGTTTTCGCACAGTTTTATCTCTCTGAGGAACACGGGATCTTGAAGAAGAAGAAGAAGAAGAAGAAGGAAAGAGAAGGGTTTAAAATAAAAGAGACGTTTGAAACCTTTTTAAACCTATCGTTTTAGTTTCCCACCATCGCACGTGCAAGGTCGCCTATAATCATTTCAAATGAACACGTGGCACTTCAGAAAGTATTTTAACAGTTGAAAAAATAGCGCTACACCATTTATGAAGTGGCGCCTGGGGAACATAAAGGGTTGCCTTCCTAAGCAAGTTCGAGTTTTGGCGCTAATTTTTTTCCAGACATATCCAGTAACTCCCAACGGAAAAGATGTCCCAACGGTACAAAAAGCTACGATGTCCCCATGACACAAGTCCAAACGTTGTCTAAATTGTGACTCAGTTACATCGGGGAGAATTTTTGCTTTTTCGAACATAGCGAAGCACTTTTAGGGAGAATTTCACTTACCAATAGTCCAAACGAGTATTTGAGAAAGTTAGGAGGCCTTTCGGGAGAATTTTAAATCATAAAAAGCTAGAACGGTTGAGGCTCGGTATAAGGAAAAAGTGGCGATGTCCCTTCGTCAAAACCCCAATAAGTCGTAGCGCTTTGGCTCAGGTACATCGGGGAGAATTTTACTTTTTCCTGGAAATTATAATGCCGCGGTTCTAATGAAAGAAAGGAGGCCAGAATTTTGTCACACAGAGAGGGTTCCTCGGATCGAGAAGTTTTTGTGCAGAATTTTCTTGTTCCCATAATAAATCTCTCCACGAAGGGGCAAATGTAGAGGTGGCTTGAAGGTAATCCTGAGATTAGGGATAATTCCCTAATTAGCAACAGTGTTTGGGATTAAGCAATCGAGGAAGCTCAAGCGTGGCAACTCAGCGAGGCAGCTTAGCGTGGAAACTCATACTTTAGCTTGTTGTGTTAGTCATATAGTATCTTTGTTTATATTGACTGTAAGCTATGACGGTTGTAATGATGTAACGAGAATAATAACGAGTTTTAGTGTGAGGTCAAACGGTACTCGCGAGAGACCAGGCTTGGCAGGGCTTGGAAGAGCTTTCATGCTCTATCGAATGACCTCGTCGTGGGAACTTTAGAGGGACTTAGTTTGGAGGATTGAGAAGTGATACACCATTGGGACTTGTCCTGACCATCTTAGATGCACCTGGTAAAACACAGAGGGACCCTGACTGTGTAACCCCGAGCAAAGCAGCTTGGAGTTCCATCGGGCATTGAGTTGTGAACCAAACAACCCTCTAGTTAATGGCACATCCACTGTAGGTGGTGTCACTAGCCAGCTAAACAATGTCAGACCTGCACTTGAGTAAACCACCGTGGTATTTGGGGCTATTAGGCAGTTGGTGAGCCAGCTCTGCGACAACAGCCCCTTGACACACAGTGGTTAGGCAAAAGGCATGTCTTGGCATTTAATGTTTATGACGTGGAGACAACTAGTGCATCAGGTATTTAATGTTGTGATATAATGTATGAGGGATATCTTTCCTAGTCTTTAATGACTGAGTTGCCTCCGGGATGGTGTGGGGGCTATTTAAGGACCCCAACCACCCCTGAGGAGAGGGTGATCTTTTTTAGAGTTCAGAAGTTATTACTAGAGAGAATATACATCAGAGAGAGTTATTTCAAACCAGAGGGTTTACTCACTCATCATTGTTATTTATTACGAAGCTTTTAATTCTTGACAGAGATTTCTTGAGGGTGTTTGGTGTGTTTACCTGCCTACCAAGGTGTATCTAGGGTGCTTACTTCTCTCTCCCTCTAGCTAAGTTACTTCTAAGTTCATTACTATCTTCTGAGTTATACACGAGATATTTTTTAGTTTAAACTGAGTCTATCTTCATTAAGTGTGTATTTGCATGTCCTATCATTAATCCAAGGTTCTGGATAATTAACTTATCATTACCATACTCAAAAGGGGTTACGCCTCCATCTTATCTAAACTACCCTCTTACAAGCCTGCTGTGTGATGCTGAGTTTGCAGTTAAGTTTGATCGAGATACGTGTAATGTTTCTGATCAAGCCAGTAAAATTTTATTGCAAGGGGTGAGGACAGAAGATAATTGTTATGGGATTGTGACCAAGTCCTCATTTGTCTGCAACAGTGCAACGATAAATCCTATGGATTTGTGGCATCAACGTCTAGGTCACGTCAATTTCAGAAATTTAGATCGATTAGTTAAGAAGGACCTAGTATGTGGATTTCCACCACTTGGGAAGCCAACTTCCACGATTTTTAGACCCTGTTAGTTGGGAAAATAAGTCTGTAGTCCCCATAGGAAGTTGAATTCCATTACCACCTCTTGAGTGCTTGAGTTGATTCACATGGATCTTATGGGTCCTACTCATATTGAGAGTTTGGGTGGTAAGAGGTATATCCTCGTAATGGTGGATGATTTCCCCCGATACTCCATAGTAGTATTTTTTATAAAGAAATCGAATGTTGTATAATTTCGGACGACCAAGTGCCGTGTTATGCAAAATCAACACGAGTTACTATCAATAGAATTGCATAGTGACAACGAAACTGAATTTAAGGAAGAAAATTTAGATCTTTACTGTGATAGACTAGAAATCAAACATGAGTTTTTTGCTATGAATACTCCTCAGCAAAATGGGATTGTTGAGATAAAGAATCGAACGATTTAGGAAATGGCTAGAATTATGCTTTTAGGTCGTAAAGTTTCTAGGAGATTTTGGGCAGAGGCAGTGTTTATCACATGACATACGGTGAATAGGGTTTACCTTCGTCCATACACACATAAGACGCCTTAAGAATTGTGGACTGGAAAGAAGCCCAACCTTGCATATTTTCATGTTTGGGGAGTAAATGCTACATCATATGGGATAGAGAGCAATTAGGAAAGTTTGACTCCCAGAGTGACGAGGGAATATTGTTAGGATATTCATCGAATAGTAGAGCATACCAATTTTTTTAACCTGAAGAGATCTAAGGTTACGGAGTCAATAAACATCACCGTGTAAGATGACGAACCATCGACTTTTAATAATTCCACCCCTCTTTGTGAGGATGACACTTTTGCTGTTGATGATCCTATTGTCCCTTACACACCCAGGGTGGACCTTACTCCTTATTTAGGGGACACTCCTGCTTGGGTTCGTAAGAGTTGTGATCTTTCTACCATTTTAGGATATCCCACTCTAGGGGTCAAGACTCATGCTCATATAGAGAACATTGTTAGATAAGTTTACTACACGTCCAAAGTCGAGCCCAAGAACCATAAATAAGCACTCAAGGATGAACACTCGATATCTACTATGCATGATAAGTTGCTTTAATTTCAAAAAAATGATGCATGGGAACTTGTCCCCTCCCCCGACCTAGTGAGACAAATGTGATAGGTACCAAGTGGATCTTGAAGAACAGGATGGATGAGAATGTTACCATAATCCGAAACAAGGCTAGATTGGTCGCTCAAGGCTACACACAGATAGAGGGTGTAGAGTTTGAGGAGATATTTGCTCCTGTTGTAAGGATTTAGTCCATCCGTTTACTACTCGCCATCGCATGTCATATACATTTCAAGGTATATCAGATGTATGTCAAAAGTGCCTTTTGGAATGGCATTCTATAGGAGGAAGTTTATGTGTAACAACCAAAAGGGTTTGAAGATCCTAAGCACCCAGGACACGTCTACTATCTGAGGAAAGCCCTGTATGTTTTGAAGCAAGCACCACGTGCTTGGTACAAGAGGCTTACTTCCTATCTCTTAGGTTGTGGATTTCAGAGAGGGGGAGTTGATATGACATTGTTTATTAGGAAAGGAGATGGTGCTATTTTAGTTGACCAGGTTTATGTGGACGCATAGTCTTTGGATCCACGTGCTCCTAGCATGCTCATGACTTTAAGGAGGAGATGAAGAGTGAGTTTGAGATGAGCATGTTAGATGAGCTTACTTTATTCCTTGGTCTCTAGGTTTGTCAGCTAGAGGATGGAATGTTCATCTCCCAATACAAGTATGCTAGAGACCTTGTGAAGAAAATTAGTTTAGACTCCGCTAAGCACGCATGAACACCGATGAGTACTTCCACTAAGCTTAGTAAGGACACTTCAAGTAAGGACGTAGAGCAAACCTTGTATCAGAGTATGATAGGTAGTCTTCTCTATTTGACTTGTAGTCGTCCCGACATCGCCTTTAGTGTTGGAGTCTGTGCGCGATATCAGGCATCCCTAAAAGAGTTACACTTACTCGCCCTAAAATGTAATATCAAATACGTGAGTGGGACTCTTTCCTATGGCATTTGGTATTCCTTTGATAGCGATGATCGACTGTCTGCCTATTCGGATGTCGATTGGGATGGGGATGTAGATGGATGTAGGAGCACTTCTAGTGGGTGTTTCTATTTTGGTTCTTCTCTTGTCTCTTGATTGAGCAAGAAGCAAAACTCCATCTATTTATCCACTGTAAAGGCCGAGTATATAGTTGTCAGGAGTTGTTGCACACAACTTCGTTGCTGGAGGATTATGCGATATTATAGGACACCATGAACATTTCGTGTGATATCACGAGCGCAATACACATATCTCGCAATCCAATCCACCATTCGCGCAGAAAGCACATTAGGATATGCGAGCACTTGATTCGTAAGTTAGTAGAAGAGAAGGTCATATCCCTGAGTTTTGTGTCTACAGACCTCCAGTTAGCCGATATTTTCACGAAGCCTTTAGATGCCCTTAGATTCGAGAGTCTTAGGAAGTCTTTAGGAATTTGAATAGTTGACTGAGGGGGTTGGTCCATATTTGGCATATGATGTATTTTCATGATCATATCATATGATTCCTACTGTTAGAATGTATATTTTGTATCAATTTTTGTAGTATTTCTTTTCTTTTTCATATTTTTAGAAAAATATATAAATATTTTCTATTTTTTTTAAATTGAAAAATCCAAAAAGATTTTATTTTTGATAAATTTTTGAAAAATACAAAAAGATTTTATTTTTTCAAATTTCTTTTGAAAAACACAAAAAGAGTTTTTGTATTTTGCTTGCACTCTTTATGGATGAACATTTAAGATAGCCATCGTCACTCCTTCATTTCCATATTCCACGTGACTATTTGATAAGTGATTTGAGATGCAACATCATTTCATCCACGTGCTTTACATTGTTTGGATTATTTAAGATGCGTTTAGTGATATATCTGTACATGCTTGACTCCTTATCTCCTTTATTGCACACGTGCACGATTTTATTTAAGTATTGTACTTGTCTATCACATGTTGGCTTGATTGTTTTCATCTCAATTCTGTATATACACAAAACCAAATGTGATAAAACTTAACAAGAAAGTAGTGCATGTAAGAACCGTTGCAGCGAGTTTGTTTGAATTTGAAAAACCGGGAAGGGCTACGAAAGATACTCATTTATCCTTTGCGATTAAGCAACCATTTAAATCAAACCAGGAAAAATTTCGGCACAATAAATATTTGCCAAGGTCCAAAGAGGTTGAAAAGAGACAGAAAAAAATATAAGGCAATGAAAAGAAGAATATGATAAAAGTGGGCCAATAGGTTTTAGTTTCATCACCTCAACAGAAAAATAAAAAGCACTCTTATTCATGAGGGGGTTTGGATGGAATATAAAACGAGTTTGCACATCCTTGAAAGACTTGAAAAAGAATGACATAGTTCTGGACGTTATTGGTGTGAAAATCACTTTGAGCTTTGATTTGTGTATTTGATTTAGTCAATTTCTTATAAGTCCACCATTTTTACACCTAAGGACAATGTTGAGTTCATTCATTAGGAGTATCCGAAATTCATCGTGAACATTTTTTATGTTTGTATGCATTTATTTTCCTATCGAATTTGTTCACATCCCTACATTTCCGCTATCACCGGCTTGGCTGCTTTAGTTCTTTCATAGTGTGATTCTTTGTCGTATATTTTGTGAGAAAAATTTTGAAAACTTTGAAAAGAGAAAGTTTATTACCCTGTGACATTTTCCATTTGCATCTCTTTGAGTTCTTCATATTTGTCTATTTTGGGACATCATAAAAAGGGGGAGAACGAATTATGGGAGAGAATTTTTGTTCGATTTACTAATTATTTGCTTGAGCTTAATTGATTCTTATTTTTTCTTATCATTATATTTCAAACTGTTGCACGTCACGACTATTGTTTCTTGTCTCATGTGTCTAGGTACCAAATTGAGGATTATTTTGCATACCCTCATGTTGACAAAGAAAAGATTGAAGATGTTGAGGATTTTTTTTGAAGATATGCCATTTAGTATTTCTAGTTTTTAGCTTTAATGGGGATATTAAATTGTATGTCATTTTCTTTAAGTTTGAGTAGCATAATTCAGATTTTTTTTATGCATATATCTGCAGAGACATAGGGAGATATTTCTAATGACATGATGTTATAAATGTCCATAGAGTATTTAGGATTCTTTGTCTTGTCCTAGATCAAAGTAAGAGTGTCATATTCCGCTACATTCAACATGTCGCAACACGATCATCCATGATGACCTATATCCGAATCCGAAGTTATCACCCTTCCATCATCTTCATACGTGCATAGTGCAACACCATTGATATTCTTCAACATGTGTACTTACTCCGCATATCATGCTTTGAAGACTAAAGAAAAATTAAAGGAAGAAAATATTTTTTTTTTAAATCGAACCGGTTCGTCGATTTTTTTTGGATCAGTTTTCTTTACTGTATTACTCGGATCGGTTCGCCTTTTCACAAAGCAAAATCGAACCAGTTCATTGCTCCACATCAGATTTCTAATTTTTCTTATAAATACCTATTTCGGGAGGAGTTTCATCAAGACTTTAAAAGAAAGATTTTGAGAGTCCTACCTCATCATGTCTTGACTTTTTCAAGCCCAAACACCTTGAGATTCACTCAATCATTCAAAATCATATATATTTGAATCACTTTAAACCCCTTTCACTCATAGTACCTATTCTTGGAGTAAATCTTTTGGAGAAGAAGGTTATCTCTATTGTTGACCTTTGAGCTCTTGAGGGATCTCTTACTGATGACAACGAACAGACGCCTGAGGGTATTCGTGTGTCAAAAAGTTGTATTACTCTGTGTATGTAAGTTGTTACAAACTCATAGTGAAATAAAAAGGTTTTGACTCTTTGGGGGGGTTTTCCTCAAGATTGTGTTTGTGATTGTTCATACTCTTAAATGTGTTTATCGTTTCTCAATCAAAACTAGATGCATGATTTAGGGTTCTATTTAAAACTGGTGATTAAAATTGGGTTTAATTAAATAATTTTATTCAATTGAACAAAAGCGCACTCTCAAGGTGGATGGATATTGTTTACTGTCTCGATCAAATTGGGACCCCTTTGACTGACCAGGTAGCCCAAAAATGTTTCAGACTGGACTCTAAAGGAGCATTTGGCTATGCTAAGGTTATTTTTGTAATATATCACCTTTGTATATACTTTTCATGAGCATGTTATCTATGTAAACCTCCATGGCGTCTCCCAACTGATGCTTGAACATATTGGTGACCAACCACTAATAGGTTACTCCTGGATTTTTATCCCAAATGGCATAATTTTGTAGTAGTACAAGCTAGGGGTAGTGATAAATGAGGTATTCTCTTTGTTAGGTCTGAACAATGGGATTTGATGATACCCTGAATAAGTATCCAAGTATGTCATGGGTTCATGGCTAGCTGTGGCATTGACCAACTACTTAATCTTCAGTAAAGGAATGTTGTCTTTGGGATAGGATTTTTTTCAATCCGATAAATTCTATGGAAACTCCCCACTTCCAATTGCTCTTTTTAACCATGATTGGGTTCGATATCCATTTAGAGAATTGAACTTCTATAATGGACTTTCCCCCATGAGTTTCCCTACTTCCTCTTCCACTACTTTCACCTTTAGAGGGGTTGTTCGACGCGCCTTCTACGTGATTGGCATTAATGTTGGATCCCCTCTAAGTCAATGGCACATGGATTCGGGATAGATCTTGAGCATATCATATGGTTTCTAAGTGAATACATCTTGATTCTCTTTGAGAAGGGATATTATTTTTTCTCTTTCGTGGTCATTCACTGAGTTTTCGATCATAAATTTCTTCTTCAGATGAGAGTCTTCATATGCAAATTTCTGAAGTTGTTATATGACTCAATCGATAGGGACTACCCTTATTTATTCTACCAATGGTATTCCTTACTTTAGATGTTATTTGTAGGGGGTGGATCCCTCAGTGATCGCCTCTTCAACGACCATATTTCCCTTATTATTTTCTTACTTAAGTCTGATGGAAATAATAAAGCATTATAAGTAGTATCCATGTTCCCTCATATCTCCATTACTGCCCGATCGGTATTGCATTTGAGTTTCTGTTAGTAAGTGAACTGGACTTACTTCAAGGCATGGAGCCAACCTTACCCCAGGATCACATTATAAGGTGAATCAATGTCCATTACTAGAATCTCAATCAACTTAGATGAAGAGAACCTTTCCCAAGGGTATTGTCATTCATCAAGTGAAGTCGTCCAAAGGGACAGTCTCCTCTTTTATATCCTCCACCTTAAGGTTCAGTTTGTTGAAAAACTTAGGTGCATGACCTTAGAAGAGCTAGTTTGTTCGACTATTATCTTATTCGCATCCCAGTTGGAAATACTGAGAATGATTACTGGTGCGTCGTGATCTAGAGATTAGATTCTGATCAGGTCTTCCTCAGTGAAGACAATATGCTTGATAAGTCTATATCTTTAGGTCATTAATGTTTGCCTCGTGTGGTTTTAGGAGGCTCATTTTGTAAAGCTTCCATGACCGCATTGACCTTCTTCATTTCCATCCAAATAATGGTTTCCTAAATCTAGTTTGGACTTAAGGCACCATGGATGGATACGAACTCAAGTCCTGCCCTGCCATAGTCAAGGATGTTATTATGTTTTTTAATCACACCCGACATGATCATTTTTTTTCTTTTCCTCCACTTAGTCGTCTAGATGATATGCCTAGGCGATATATGTTAGGTGAAACTTCGGTGACTTGAAATTCTCCATCATGTTCACGTGTTTCTTATGATAGGAACATCTCAAGGCACTGTTTTTCTTTGATGGGTATCCTTTCATATTCCTTGGCCACTTAAAATATTTATGATCTTTATTCAATATTTTATAGATCAACTCTTTTAAAACAGTGTTGATGGCATGGTGAAACTTAATGGGTTTTTCTTTGTCGTCGCCCTTAGGTTCTCCATTCTCCATCGGCCCTTCTTAAGGGAATTATCCTTATCCCCATTGTTACTCACCTTTGGTCGACCATTATTCAGCTAGGTTTCGGCCACCGCGTCATCTACTTTGGAATATTTTATATTATGTACATAAGGTCATCAATAGTGTTGGCCTCCTTTTTTTGTAAGGGATTGGTGAAGTTTGGAACTATTTGGCAGGCTGATCTTAAATGAGGCCACAACCACCTACTCGGAGTAGTACTCCACTTTGCTAAAGTTTCCCAATACCGTCGACTGTACGCACATACGTTCTCTAGGGCCTTTTTCTTCATCATGCAGAGTGAGTTCATCCTATTTTGATGGGAGATACTAATAATGAATGTGGTAGTGAAGTGATCTATGAGTTACTTGAAACTCTGATTGACAAGATTGTCATTTTTTCAAACTAGTTCTGCACTAGGTCTCCTAAGTTGGATGGAAAAATGCAGCACCAAGAGCTTCATTTAAGAGTGCGTATTGCGTACCAAATTGTGTTCCCATCCTAAAAGTCTATGATGAAATATTAACCTAAAAGTTTATGTTGCAATATTCACCAAAGTTTTATCAACAAATCAAGTTTTAATTTTATTTAACTATATGGGTGGAAAAATATGCGAAAAGATAAATGGAAACATAAAACCGAATGCATGAGGAGAAAACCCACAAATGAGCAAAACCTCAGGCTAATGACATAATCTCACTAAAATCGTGACAAAGACTTACAGAGGGGACTAACGAGTAAATCTCCTTCCATGCTAACTCACGCCTCACACTTTTTCCACCAATTCGTAACAAGGTGGAGATATCTATATGCATATAGAAGTTCTCAACTTCTCTTATATGTTTACACACATCAATAATGTTGCATAAGCCTTCATCTTCAATCATGGAGTTCACAAATGGTTTGAACCCGAAAAAGAGCCTCAGAGATCATAACACTATTGTTGGTTAAAAAAACTCTAAAGTGCATGTAAAATGGTGATTTTTTAAAATGTGTTCTTGCTAAAAGCTTCATTTTCTACGATGTTAATCAACCTCAAGAATGATATGTGATTAAACACAAAGAAGAGAATACGGAATTATATGAACTAGATTTGGAAAATAGGTTCCCTCTTTTTCAAAGGTGGCTTCTCATCTTCTTAAAAAGGAATAAGAATAATCGACCAAGATATTATACCAGAGATAGGGATTGTCAAACAATTTATATCAATATCAACGTCAAATGATGAATAAGTATGAGTGAATTTAAAACTATTCATAACATGCGATAACTAAAATTGTAAATAACTTTGACTAAAATATCTCAAACCATCCAACAATAAATAATCTCAATAAACTACACTCAAAACCACTTACTAAAATAAATAATATGGGACCCAAGTTTGATACAACCTCTGAAATAAAACTACATAAAAATATTGAAAAGATTAGAAACCTAAACTAAAATCAGAGAACTGAAGCAGCTAAACGAAGTGAAACTACAAGTCTAATGTCTCCTCGGCCCTGGTGGTCCTATCTATGAATACCTGGAAAATTGTTTTATATAATTTGATTCAGAGCCCTAAAGTTGCAAGAAATATCTTCAATATCAACGATATAAATCATGCAACTCATTTACAATAAACATGCCACGCCTTCATCTCTCACATGCAATAAGTACCTCACCCCTTAACTAAGTGCAATACTACGAGTATGTCACAACCATTGGCATAACTATGCTAACAAGTCTCTATTTCTAGTCTAATGGTTATAATCAAAATTCAATATGTATGTAATTAACTACAGGTGTGAGAATACAATCCAAATACCAACCTGCAATGTCACCCGTAAAAGAGTGCACACATATCACAACATTGTATTTAACGTGACATAGGGTTCATTAATAAATTATACATAACTAGAGTTAAATCATCTATTTTATATATTCAAAATATAATAACACGAAGGCAACGACTTCCAGGCATTCTCTCATGAATCTATCTGTAAATCCTTAGGAGCCCTTCACCTATTGGATTTAAAAATGCAATAATACTCACACAGGGAGGATCAATATGCAATCACACCAATGGGTGATCCCTTACCAAAAATGAATCGATGGATCAGATCATAAACCTCTCTCATCATGAATTCTAGACTGACTGGATGTATGATCAGACATAAGACCTCCACGATGTCCTACGTCAACAACCAGATGTGCAGTAAAGGGTTACAACCTCCAAAGCAACCTCAACCAATAGATTCACCCTGAGTAACGGTATATTAATAAAAATCAAGTGTGTATATATATATATATATATATATATATATAGAGAGAGAGAGAGAGAGATAACTAAAATATATCTCTATCTCACTTATCTACCTAAACCAACCCAATCCCTAATGCCAGATTGTACTAACTAAAATAAGGTCCATTATAATCGAAACTTATTTATATCTCTCCTCATTAAACTCTAGTTTAATTACCATCTTAAACCATAATTTTAGTGTATAAAGTTTTTCCCGAATAAATTATAATAAAAAAATCCAACCAATGAAACTTAAGCAAAACGGTCGTTGTCTGTAAACCTTATTTGAATAAACTCCGACCCCATTTGAATGAAAATCCTAATCTCACTCGAATGAGATATAATTCCCGTTCGAACGAGAATAATGTAAGTCATCTCCTTCGTCCTAGGAAACATGATTTTGACCCAAAGCCTCCATTAATGAGTTTTAATCTTTGACCCAGTGACCCAAACATCACAAAAATCAAAATAAAATACGGGTTTATTATCCTAAACGGTTCCCAATAATTATTTCGGATCCATAAGATGAATTACGGTCTAATTCTTCAAATTTCACATATTTAAACCAAGTTTATTATCAACATGACTGTAACCTAATTACCCTTATAATTTTAGGTCCAAAATTCGAATTAACGAGGTGATTCAATTTACAAACGAAATTAAATCCTAAAACATTAGTTCCAATTACAATATCATATGCCAAATGATTTAATTTCAGATCTCTCTTCAAAAGCATAATTCTTCGATAGAGAGTTAAAAAATACGAAACCTCATTAACCCAATTAAACCAACATGATTAAGATAATCATATTTAATCCTAAGCATTCATTCTTAATCTCGAAATTAAACATATAACATGGAATTAGAAACAAGTTTGAGAATGCGCTTTCGCGATCTGAATTGAATGATCTATATAATTAAGATCGCCAAAGCGCACTCTCAAATAATAAGATCCTTCCAATTTTATCTTATTATCATAAGACATGTATCTAAATGATAAATCAGATATGTAAAACATGAATCACACGACAAGTGAGGAAAATTCCCTTTTAAGGGAAAAACCTTTATTTCTGCACTTTAGAAACTTCACAAGACAATCGACTTACAATGCTACTTGATATGAACCACAAGTACAACACACAGTCTTCGTAGAATCTCTAAAGAATATTCGTCAATCCTGCGCACTCCACAGGTGGTGATCCACCCTCGGTATCCATCTATCAGCCTTCAGGTGTCAACCGTGATCCTTTGGGTTCAAAATTCAACCATGGTGAAGTTATATCGACAATGAGTATATCTCAATAAGGTCCAAAAGGATTCACAAAAACGTATTTGTGGATGTGTTTGTGAATCAAACATGTTTTATGAACCAAAATGGGTGAAAACCTTTGCAACAGATGTGGAAAAAACATTTTGGCAAAAGTCCCATGAAATTTGGAAACGAAATAGATATTTATATCTTGTGCATGAAATTCGAGGCAGCGATTCGTTCGAACGAAAATAGGGATCGTTTGAATGAGAAAGGTAGTTCGTTTGAATGAAAATAGTGTTTGCTTGAACGATAAGACATCTCGTTT
This sequence comes from Sambucus nigra, assembly GCA_949130495.1. Lineage (NCBI taxonomy): Eukaryota > Viridiplantae > Streptophyta > Magnoliopsida > Dipsacales > Adoxaceae > Sambucus > Sambucus nigra. Next base: position 53,533,964 of record OX422209.1, on the reverse strand, counting down.
AGTACGCCCTCATTAGATGTAGAGATCAAACGATGCTTCGAACAAATTTGACATCCCGTTCGAATGAGAAAGCCTTATCATTTGAACAAGGTCATCAAACTTCGAATTTTTTTTAAATAAATAAAAAATAAACCTCGATTTTTAGACATAAAAAAATCCTGTTTCAGTTTTAATAAAACTAAAACATCCCAAAATAAATTTCATGAATAAATTTAGACAAAAAACTGATTTATACTTTTTCGAGATGCAGGAAAGTCTTCAATCTTGGAGTCGGTTTGTTGTGACGATACGTGAAGGTTTGTATCGAGATATGCCAACCGATCGTAAGTGCAAACAAAATAAATACTCAGCCTAAGCTAAACTATTTTCCCTTACAAATCTACCCCTTCAGCTGTTCCAGTAGAAAACTATACAAACCTAACCGAAATTCAAATTACATAAAATATCCCCATAAATGACAAAATATCCTAATAATATTTTTTGTCTTCATTAATTTCATTGTCTTCTAGTGCTTCCATTTGGTTTCTTTGACTTCATCTGGTGTGTCATGATTTTCATATAATGTACCTACACACATGAATCAAAGAGAAATACCCCATGATTCATCGAGATTGAAATAGAAAACAAAAATTATAAAGCAATGAAGTAATATCCCCTATAAATCAAGCTCATCATCAAATCAAGTCTCCCCTTAATTTGTTCTCCCCTTTTTTGTACGAAATAGGCAAAGGAGTAAACATTATCACGAATTGCAGAACATCATGTATAAAGAAGATATCATCACAAAATATATAAACAACATACATGTAATGATAATCTCAAAGGCTCACATTCACCAAATATTTTTGAATTATTTTTAAAAAAATTATTAAGTATAATTTTTTTTACAAATACAACACATCATGGAGAAATACAAGAATATCTTAATCATGGAAATGGAATGTAGGGGTATGAACATATTCCACAGGTTAATCAACATAGAAAATCATAATACTTGTGCATGAGGGATTGAGTCACTAACAAAAGAACTCAAAGTCTACCTCATGTATAAAAATTGTGAACTCATATGAAATTTACATAACCTATTAAAAACTTCAAGATAGTAAGTGATTTTCACAGCAATAACGCCCAAAACTAAATATGTTTTTCGAGATTTTTGTAGTATGTGCAAACCCATTGATCTTTGATTAAACTCCCTTAAAATATTACATATAGCAATTATAATCTTAATTATTTTGAAGAAATTAATGATTATTTGTGGTGAAGCATCAATGTTCAAGCAAATGGCCTGTAACTTCTATTTTTATCTGCCTCTAATCTTTTTAGTCTATTTTCATTGAAAATGGTAGCTTTTCACGCAAAGACTTTGCCTTGCATAATTCGATTCCATTTCTTAAAATATAAAAATTTTACTAGAAAAATGATTTTTTAAATCAAGTCAATGGTTTTTACATGGACAAATTTTTATTATCTCGCTTTTCAGATTTGATTCGTCCTTAAAGAAAAATTGAGATGAAAACAGAATGATCGACATGTGACAGGTAACTGCAATACTCATATAAGCTCGTGCGTGTGTGCATTAAAGGAGACAAGGAGTCACACATGTAGCAAGTTGTCATTAAATCACAACTTAATGACTCCACACATTATTAAGCACATATATATAATGATGTCACGTCTAAAAACATTACAAAATAGTCTTGTGGATATGGAATGAATAGGTGACTCCGACATCTTTAATGTTCATCCACATAAGGTGTAAAAAGAAATTACAAAACTTTTTTTGTATTTTTCAAAGATTTTAATTTTATGAAAATAAAATCTTTTTGCCTTTTTCACTTTTCTTAAAATAAACCGAAAATATTTTTCTAATTTTCCTAATTTTTCCAAGAAAAACAAAACTCTTTTTGGATTTTTTGAAAAATACATCAAAATGAAAAAAAATATAAATACAATGATAGTACTTACTAAGCAATAGGGATATAGGATATGAGCATGAAAAAGACCTTATTCTAGTAACAAGTCTTAACCTAAATCATTAGGCCCGGAGGAGTTCTCCAAAAGAGACGACATCCTATGAAAAATATCCATCAAATTTTGTGAATTTTTGACTAAATACTCTACTTGCTCTCGAAACTCTCAAAATCTCTCAAGTTTTGTGCTATAGCATGAGGAGTAACATAGGCGGGAATGTGTGAGAGAACTCGTGTAGGAACTCATTTGCGAGCAAATCGGGGAACATAACTATAAGACACTCTCCCTAGATTAAAACAAAACTCTCTAAGATGACCTCTTTATTTGCAATGGGAATAAACATAGATGTTCTTGGGTCAACCTTTCCCAAAATGTCTAAGAAGAGCTCTCCTAGGTGGTCTAGGTCCAGCACCATAAGTATCTAACACAAACTCGATAATCGTCTCGGGTGCGGAATAGGAAGAGGATGCACCATCACAACCTATTCCTTTCCTCTCTATGTTACCTAAAGAGGAACTGATGATCATATTTCCTACATTGTTAGATGTATCCTCTAAAGTGACCTTGACCTCCCGGGTACTATCGATATCACTCTCGAGTTGTGATACACGGGCTTTAAGTTTCTCACAAGTCTATACTAAATATTGAAGATCTCTCGTAAGACTAACCTCGGTGTTGGTCAAATCAGTATTTTCCTGGACTAAAACAATCAACTGCTCATATAAAGAAATCTTCACCTTCTCGAGTTGACTCACTGATGCCTTACACTCTCTCAAAACATTCACCTCAATTTTCAATTCTAACACCCAATAGACAAATCTTTATTTATCTTTTTAGTTTTCAAAGTCTTAGTGGAAAGATCACTACATGCCTTTTGGAGACCACCTTATCCCTCACTTAAATTACCACCCTCACACTCACTATCCCCAAAGTTAATAGAAACATCATCAAGGCTTTCATGTTTAGATATGTCCTCATTGGAGTGGGAAAAACTATAAGGGCTAACGTTACTAGACATAAATGAAAATCATGGTTCATGTGGTGATACTCCCCTTGAATCAACCGACTTGATGTCACTATAGCTAAGAGTGGACGTATGTGCAATATTCTTGCCCTTTCTCTTAAGCCTAGTGGGATACTCATGTACCTTGTGCCTTTTTCCCTCACATTCGTAACACCTAATCTTATACTCTTTGTCTCCCTCGCTCGTGCCCTCATTCTTATTTTTATTTTTCTAAAAAATATTATCTTTGGAAAATTTGAGAAGCTTTTTAAAAAAAGGGCCAAGTCTTCAAAATCAGCATCAACCTCAGATTTGATTGGCAAACTTTTTCTTTATTATTTTTCTTAGTTTGATTCTTTAACGCAATACCTACTTCCTTAGGTTTAATGGTTTTAGGGAACATATAAATTTTATGTGTTTGAAGATCTCCTACAAGTTCTTCTAACATAAGAGTGTATAGGATCCCTAATGAATTTAAGTACGGTGACCTTAGGAATAAAGAGGGAAGGGAGAGACCTCAAAATTTTCTTCACAACTCCCATCCCAGGAATATTCTCACACAAATTAAAACTAGAATTAACTACGTCCAACAAATTTGCGTAAAACTCACCAAAAGACTCGAAGTAATGGTCTCAAATTGGGTAGTTAATTTTTTGTAGCTTTGATGCCTTTACACAATTGGTAACCTCGTGTGTGAGTTGAAAAGTATCCCAAGCTTCTTCAAACGTAGTGCATGTCATAATACAATGGAAATCGTCAGGGGTGACATCTCCATAAATATCATTAAGTCCGTTAGAGTTAAAATTACTCCACTTAAATTCACCTTTGTCCATGAAGAGACAGGTTTAGGGTCAATGACAATGACAGTGGGAGGAGTCCACCCTTTTTTATGAAGCAACGAGACACATTCATTAATAGACTTAAGAGTAGACATCATCATAGATTTACAATATGAATAGTTGGTATCATCAAAGATGGCCAATCGATTATACAAATTCGGCTATTCAAAGATCAACAATTTTTCAAAAAAAAATTAATATCAAAGAAAAAAATATTTTTTATGGAAAAAGATTACACAACATTTATATGTAACTGCGCTTTCGCGATCTTAATAGAATTATTTATATAATTAAATGTCCACCAAACACAAATCTAAATTTCTCTGGTTACCCTAAGACATGCATCTAAGTGATATATAATATATGTAAAATATGCAATCACACGGCAACTGAGGGAAAATCCATTTTAAGGGCAAAACCTTTATTTATGCACTCTAGAAATATTACAGGATACTTGACTTAAAATGCTACTTGATATGACCCACGAGTACAATGCACAGTCTTCGTAGAATCTCTAAAGAATACTCCTCAATCCTGAGCAGTCCAAATGTGGTGGTCCAACCTCTGTATCCACCGATCATATTTTAACCTTTAGTCTTTAGTCGTAATCCTTACGGGTTCACAATTCATACTTAAAGATTATCTCTCCACAATGATTATATCTCAACAAGGTTCAAAAGGATTCACAAAAATATATTTGGGGATGTGTTTGTGAATCAAAAGTGTTTTTATGAACCAAAATGGGTGAAAACCATTGCAAAAGATGTACAAAAATTGTTTTGACAAAAGCCTTATGAAATTTGGAAATGAAATAATTTTTTATAGGTCATGCATGAAATTCCAGGTTATAGTTCGTTGGAATGAAAATGAGGCTCGTTCGAATGAAAAATTCAATTCGTTTGAAAGAAAACAGAACAACAAGGCCATCTCGTTTGAACTAGCTTTAAATGATAGTACGCCTGCATTTTATGATTGTAGAGGGGGATTGAAGGTAATCCTGAGATTAGAGATAATTTCCCCATTTACAATAGTGTTTGGGATTAAGACAGCTCAGCGTGGTAACTCAGCGTAGCAGCCCAGAAGGACCTTCCAGCGAAGAAGCTGACTAAGAGAGCTCGTCCTTTAGTCCTGTTGATTAATTTAGTCTTGTTGTACCTTTTGATTATATTTACTATGAGCTATAATGATTATAATGATGTAACGAGAATAATGATTATGTGTGAGGTCGAGCGGTACTCGCGAGAGACCATGCTTGGCAGGGCCTGGGAGAGCTTTCATGCTCTATCGAGCGACCTCGCCGTGAAAACTTTTGAGGGACTTGGTTTGGAGGATTGAGAAGTGAGGCATCGTTGGGGCTTGTCCTAACCATCTTAGATACACCTGGTAAAACATCGAAGGATCTTTAACGTGGAACCTCGGGGGGACTAGCTTGGAGTTCCGTCGGGCGTTGAGTTGCGAACCAAACAACCCTCTACTTAATGCCACATCTACTGTAGGTGATGTCACTAGTCAGCTAAACAATGTCAAATTTACACTTGAGTAAACTACCGTGGTATTTGGGGCTTTGAGACAGTTGGTGAGCCACCTCTGTGACAACAGCCCCCTGACACACAGTGGTTAGGCAAAAGGTATGTCTTGGCATTTAAATGTTTATGACGTAAAGATAGCTAGTTCAGCAGGTATTTAATGTTTGTGACATAAAATATGAGGGATGTCTTTCACAAGCATTAATGAAGGATTTGCCTCGGGAGTGGGGTGGGGGCTAATTAAGGACCCCAACCACCTCTGGGGAGATGATGTTATTTTTGAGAGTTCAGAAGTTATTCCTAAAGAAGAAATATACAAGAGAAAGTTATTAAAAACCAGAGAGTTTTACTCACCCACCATTGTCAATTTATTACGAAGCTTTTAATACCTGACAAAGTTTCTTGAGGGTTGTTGGTGTATTTGGCTGCCTGTCAAGGTGTATCTAGGATGCTTACTTCTCTCTCCCTCTAAATGAGTTACTTCTGAGTTCGTTGTTATCTGATTAAGTTATACACGAGAGATATGAGAGTTTATTAAAGCTTTCTCTTCACTAAGTTGTGTTTGCGTGTCCTATAGTTAATCTAAGATTTTTCTAGTTAACTTGTCATTACTGTACTCAAAATAGGTTACGGCTCCATTGATCTAAACTACCCTCTTACATATTTACGACTCTCTTGGGGAGGCATTCTTCTAAGTAAGAAGTACGGCTCAAGATACCATTAATCAAAGGCTCAACTTCGATGACATTCAACCCAATGAAGAACAGGCGGTGAGAGAACTAGAGGCTCTAAGGGACGGGGCTCCTCGAATAGAGGTACCTCCAGTTCAGGCGACGACAGGCGTACCAGGGGTGACACAAGCTTCCACAAGTGTTGGTTTGGGACCAGCCCAGGTGACACTCCACATAAATAAGTTTTATGAGGTTTTGCAAACTCCGGTAGCTTCAACGGTGTTGGGAGGATTTGAAGACAACTCCTTCGTAAAACCAGGGACAACCCCAACGGTCGCACCAAGTGCATACGTAACGGGAACAGTCCCAGTAAGTACACCCCCTGTTGTGAATCCATCAGTGGTAACCTTGGGAGTATCAACGTCTCCAACTGTGATGATTGCTCCAGCTGCAACGAGCACTCAGCCTATAGTCCCATTGGTTGTTGCCCCAGTAGCATCACCCATGGAGGAAATGAGGAAAGAAATACAGAAGGATATGTTGAAGTTCATGCAAGCCTCCTCGCAATCTGCAGGCAAGGTAGCTTCAGTCTATGATGACTTTCAGACGCCTTACTCCCAGGAATACAATGACGAGCCCCATTTGAAAGATTATATACCTCTTATCTTTAAACAAATACATAAGAAAAGGTGGAAATTCGAAGGAACACATTAAGTGCTTAGTTGAACAACTGGGGGCGCATTGTAATAATAAGAAGCTCAGGTTGAGGGAGTTTTCCAAATCCTTAACCGACAAGGCATACACTTGGTATTCTCACTTAGCTCCCAAAAGTGTCTCCACGTGGGAGGAGATGCACGTTTTATTCATCCAAAAGTTCTTTCTGGTGGAGGATGAGTTTACTTTGACCCAATTGGGGAGGGAGAAGCAATGACCCGAGGAAGAAATGGTGGCTTATGTTCGAAGGTTTAGGGAAAGGTCCCTCGATGTGAGGGAGGAGGCAAAAGAGTCCAAGTAATTACAGATCTGCGCGGATGGACTACTTTCTCAGTACATCTGCCACCTTATCAATGAGACATGCGAGGGGACTTTTTTGGCGTTCCTAAAAGCGACAAGAAACATTTCATTAGTTGTGTGGTCAAATCTAGTGGTGGTGTCGATGATGTTTAGGCAGCTGATACAACCTGTGGGGGCGAGGTCTCAGCCCCCATGGATAGGGTACACTGAGGGGGGCAGATGGGGGTAAGGCATCGAAGAAGGATAATAAGAGGAAGTTTGGAAGAGACAGGGAGGACCCACCACCATTTTCTTATACAGTGGAGGAGGTTGTCAGCTGTTATAACGCAATGGTCTAAGGAGGAACGATCTACGAACCAAAAGGCATTACCGTTGGGGAACCCGATGCGGCAACGAGGGTGGATCCAAAATATTACCAGATTCATCGAAAGGTCCAGCATCCAACAGAGAGTTGTTTCACGCTGAGAAGAATCATCAATAAGTACGTGAAGGTAGGGACATTGCAAATCCCTTCGTAGAACCTTAACAATAACCCACTCCCAGCATATGGGGCCAATCTGGTAGTGGCCTATGATGAAGAGGCAGCGAGAGAAGAAAGAGGGCCAACGACAAAGCAGGAGGAGTTCGAAGAAGCTTTGGAAATCTATGCTAAGGTAACGGATAACGTGGTATTAGCCTACGATGAAGCAAGCGCTAAAGACATGGAGGATGTATACAGCGTTAAAGGTAAGGAAGCACGCCCAGTCCTAGAATACTGTGCAGTTTCAAAATCCCTAAAGTTCACCTAGTTCTTCGACTAAGTTGGGATACCAAAGGATAATAGGGTGGAAATAACCCAGGCAATACTTGACATTACGAGGAAGAACGCAGTCCCTTCGCTGAGATGGAAGGGACCCATGGACAGGTTAGTAAAGAGGTTTCTTTCAGAAGTAACTTTCAGCGATGCAGATAGGGCTGTAAGATTCCCTCATAACAGGCCATTGTATGTGACCGCCAACATCAACGGTGTTAGTTTCGCAAAGGAGTCTTATGGATGGGGGAGCTTCCATCAATATTATGCCAATCAACTCTTTTCATGTAGCTAATATTTCGTAGGAAAGGTTAGTCCCTATTCCTTTGGTGATTTTGGGATATGACAACCAGTCTTCCAAGTCCATTGGGTACGTAAATGTTGGTATTATGATGGGAAATCTGAGTTCCCATATCAAGTTCCACGTAATAGAGAGTGTAACTTCCTACCATATGTTAATAGGAAGAGTGTGGATGCACAACCAAGGGCTTGTTCCCTCGACGTATCACTAATGCACTATGGAAAATATCAAAGGAACAGAGGTAACTATTATGGCTAAAAAAAGTCCCTTCGCTATCGAGGAAGTTCACTTGGTAGATGCAGCATTTTACACAAAATTAGATGAGGATGTGAACTTCCTAACGAGAAGAATGGAGGGATCATGGGTTCCCTCGATCAGAGAAAGGATGGGTCCCTTAAATGAGTAGAATAAGGAGGTTGCAATAAGTACATGAGCGATGACCGAAGAATCTCACCAGGTGGTCCCTCGGCCCTAAAACATCTGGAAGCAACTCAAAGACATGATGAGGCCCAGAATGGATTCAATGGATTATGAGGTCCAACGGCAAAGCAGGCTGAGCCGATTTTCAGAAAAAGAGTGGCTGAGGTTTCTAGTGAGAAGAAGAGGAAGGCAGTTATGACCACCAGTAGGCAGTGCAAGAAGGTCATTACTGAAGAAGGAAAAGTGGTATATCAATTATAATGGTGTGAGCGGGAGGCCAAAGGAACTGATGATGAGGCTGACCCGATATACGAATGTTGCTTGGTGGATCAACGGGGACAATGTATGGTGATAGATAACTCCAATATATAGGAATTTATGGAGGAAGTCACCGAGGAACCAGATTACATGGCAAATCAATCGAAATCACAACAGTTAGAGCAGTTGAATTTAGCGAAAGAAGAGGAGGACCCAAGGCCTATTTTTATCTCGAAAGATCTCAGTGAAGAGAAACGAGAGGCCTTGGTTGAGTTGATTCGGGAATTCATAAATATTTTTGCATGGAAGTACACAGAGATGGAAGGGTTGGATGAGGAAGTGAGCTGCCATAAGTTGAACGTAATGCCTTCAGCCATTCCAGTGAAACAAGAAACGAGAACGTACAATCCTGAGTTAGACTTGAAGATCAAAGAAGAGGTCCAACATTTACTAACGAAAGGGTTCATAAAACTGATACAACACCCGCTCTGGCTATCTAGCATTGTCCCGGTGGGAGAGAAAGACAAAAACTAAATAAGGATCTGTGTGGATTTCAGAGATTTAAATAGAGCTTGCCCCAAAGATGAGTTCCCTCTGCCCTCCATCGATAGCCTGATAGATGCAACGGCTGGCCATGAGATGCATAGCTTCATGGATGGGTATGCAGGGTATAACCAGATCAAGATGGACCCCATGGATGCAGAGAAAATGACGTTCAGAACCCCATTAGGCAACTTCATATACAAGGTGATGCCTTTTAGACTCAAGAATGCTAGGGCTACTTACCAGAGAACAATGATGTCTATTTTCCATGACTTATTTCACAAATTTGTGGAATTTTATGTGGATGATTTAGTCATCAAATCAAGGAAGAATAAGTCCCATCTGAGCAATTTGAGGAAGGTGTTTGCCCGTTGCATGAAGTATAAATTAAAGATGAACCCACTAAAGTGCGTCTTTGGAGTAACAACTGGAAAATTCCTAGGTTTTTTGGTTGATCGACAAGGGGTGCAGATGGACTAGGATAAACAACGAGCGATCTTGGATATGCCAAGTCCAAGAATGGCGAAGGATCTGAAGAGCTTCCTCGGTAAAGTTTCCTATCTAAGGAGATTTGTGCCTGGATTCTCCGAAATGACACACCCTTTGATGCAATTGTTGTGAAAGAACACGAAATTCAAGTGGGAGGGGGTTCACCAGGAGTTCCTCACTGGGCTGAAGAAACGGCTCATTTCACCACAGACCATGGTTCCCCCAAAGGTGGGAATTCCATTGCAGGTGTACCTCACATCCACCAAGAGGTCCATGGGAGCTTTGCTGGCACAAGAGATTGACGAGCAAGAACATACAATCTACTACCTCAGCAGGATCATAAATGGGCCAGACGTCAGATTTAGTAGCTTGGAAAGGCATTGTTTAGCCTTAGTCTTTATAGCACAAAAACATAAACATTATATGTTGTCTTTTACAATTCATATTGTAACTAGATGTGATCCTATTAAGTATTTGCTGGCAAGACCTATATTGATTGGTAGGTAAGCTAGGTGGTTCCTTATCCTCTCTAAATATGACTTAAAGTGTGTGGTTCCTCGTGCGATCAAAAGCCAAGCGTACGCTGACCTGTTGGCAATCTTCCCCTCGGGAACGTTCGAGCCACCCAAAGAAAGTATTCCAGGAGATGATTTGCAGGCCAATAACCTAGATGCAACTGATAAGGAATGGCCGATGCAGTTTGATGGATCTTCGGCGGAAAATAAATGAGTAGCGGGGGTTATTCTTTCAAAAGGAATGGAGGAGATTTATCTTTCCTACAAGCTAGATTTACCTTATTCCAACAACGAGGCAGAATATGAAGCATTGGTGTTGGGGTTTCTAGAGGCTCTTCGAAGAGTAATTCGTTCACTTTGCATCAAAGGTGATTCGAACTTGGTAATTCAGCACGTGAACGGAGAATATGCATTGAAATACATGAGTCTGGCACCATACACGGCAATCATTCAGAGGATCCTCTGCCAGTTCCATCGAACAAAGATCAAGAGACATCCCAGAATAATGAACCGCCATCCAGACACCTATTGTGTCCATCCCCGATTATGATCCTTACGGGTGGGCGCATGGAGGAAAGGATCCATCGAGTCCCGCGCGTCCCTCTCGGGAGCGCTTCGACTGGCGTCGTTTGTGGTGTGAAAAATGTAGAGAGATTCAGAGTCGCCAGTCTATTTTACTCAAAACAGACAAAAGAAAAAGGGGAAGCCACCCCGAACAGTGGCATCCAAAGACATACTGGTGCATACGAAACCAAGATGATTCGAGAAGGGTTCGGAGGCTTAGTTACGAAATGGGAAGGTGTTAGGCACCCATTCCTCCCTTTCGGTCTCTCATGAATATTTGCTATTTTCCTTTATGTTTCCCCCCGTGATATGTGTGCATGTGTATATATATAGAATGGAGGTAGGAATCCTCGACTTGTATCATGGACAAGATAACGCGAGTCATCCGTAGGAAGATATATGTGTAATATTAGAAAAATAAGATTTACCCGATTACCCCTACGTTGATCGTTATGAGGGAACGATAACGCATATCGGGTAATGCGCCACTAAGAACACGTATATGTATAATATAAGAAAAATGGATTTAGAGAAGATAGAAAATGAGAGAAAAAGTGAGAAAAAGGACTCGAGTCTCGGGTTTTACCCCGAGACGCCTACGTGGCCTATAAAGGCATCAAAGTCCACGTAGTTCGCATGTAAAACGAGGGGTGGGGTTTATCCCATAAATCCAAAATGGGGAATCTCTTATTTGTGAGTGTGTGTGTATGTGTGTAGAAAAAAGTGTTTTAGTTGTGAGAAAAGTGTGAGGAAAATATGAGAATCCCTTATTTGGATTTTATGAGCAAACCCTCTTTTTCTTGTTTTTTGGGTTTTATGAAAATAAAAGATGTGTAATATTACTAAGTAAAAAGTATATTAGGATGTGCAAAATGAGATAATAAAAGTGCTAAGTAAGAAAACAAATTATTGAGAATTCAATAGAATTTAAAGAAAGAGTTTGAGAAAGTTGGACCTTCTTGAAGATCTTGAGCTTGATCTTGAATGTTGGGGGAGCATCCCTTGCACTTTGGATGATGATGGAGAGTGGATAATTCACCAAGTTTGATGAAAGGGATGATGAAAAATGGAAGTAAAAAGGGGATTTGGAAGTTGAAATCACGATGCTTTCGAGAGAGGTTTCTGGGATTCGTTGAGAGAGATTTTTATCATATCTGGGCTTCTCTTGCAAATGAGGTGAAGGCCTCCTTTTATAGTCCCAGGTGAGTGCCGATCGTCATAGATCCCTTCCTGCCTATCGGCAGGCAGGTGCCGATAGGCAGTGTGTTTCAGGCTTTTTCGAAAAATCGGCCGCCGAGGGCAAACCGTTGGTCAGAATCGCGCACGGGGCATACCGTTGGAAAGGTAATTTAGAGATCTTGGAAAGTACTTAGACCGATCATGGGTTTGGGAGTTGATTTTGGGTCAAATATGGCTCGGAAGTGTTTTTCAATCCATTGGACGGTGAATCATTCGGACGTAAATGGATCGTTCGTCCGCATGGTAAGTCCGAATTGCACACGGGGCATACCTTGGAAAGGTTAGGAGATATACTTAAACATTCCAAAGAGTTTGACCCAGTTTGGAGAGTTGACTTTGGTCAACCGGGCCCGAGAAGCACTCGATGGCCTCCCGGAGTCAAACGGATCGTTCGTCCGCATGGAAAGTCGGAATCGCGCACGGGGTGGACCGTTGGAAAGGGTATTCAGGGCCCTTTGAAGATCCATTCATCCTCGTCGAGCTAAAGAGTTGACATAGGTCAAACAGAGCCCGGGAGCGGCCGATGGCCTCTAGGTCAGGTTTCGGACGCAAACGGACCATTTGTGCTCATGGTAAGTAAGAATCGTGCACGGGGCAGACCGTTGGAAAGGGTATTCAGTGACCTTCAAAGATTCATTCAGTCTCGGTCGGGATAAAGAGTTTGACTTTTTGGTCAAACTAAACCGGGGAGTGCCCAGTGGCTTTCAGGTCAGTACTCAGGATGTGACCTTGGTTTATAGTTATGAAGGGAGGTACTAGCGACCTAAGGAGAGTCAAGGGGTAATATAATGGGGTGTATACAGAGCCCCTCGATGGGTGAGTTTGGAACAAATGATGACCGTCGAATAGACGCCACATGATGTTTTTGAGGGAGTATGACCGATTCAGAGGATTGAGGTCGATTCTGTGGACCTAAGGAGTGTGCTGAGGATGATCAATTTTGAGGATCAAAGTTGAATCTGTGGGCTTAGGGTAAAGGTCTAGCGAGGTCAGTTCTGACCTAAACAGTTGTGACGATCGAGGACCGAGGTCAATTCTGACCTAACTTAGGTGACGATCCAAGACGGGGGCCAATTCTGACCCAAGAGTGGTGACGACCGAGGACTGAGGTCAATTCTGACCTAAATCAGGTGGCGATCCAAGACCGGGGCCAATTCTGAGCCAACAGTGGTGAAGACTGAGAACCGAGGTCAATTCTGACCTAACTTAGGTGACGATACAAGATCGGGGTCAATTTTGACCCAAGAGTGGTGACGCCCGAGGACCGAGGTCAATTCTGACCTAACTCAGGTGATGATCCAAGATCGAGGCCAATTCTGACCCGAGAGTGGTGACGACCGAGGACCGAGGTCAATTCTGACCTAACTTAGGTGACGATCTAAGACCGGGGCCAATGCCGACCCAAGAGTGGTGACGACTGAGGAACGAGGTCAATTCTGACCTAACTTAGGTGACGATCCAAGACCGGGGCCAATTCTGACCCAAGAGTGATGACGACCGAGGATCGAGATCAATTCTGACCTAACTTAGGTGACGATCCAACGCCGAGCCAATTCTGACCCAAGAGTGGTAACGACTGAGGACCGAGGTCAATTATGACCTAACTCAGGTGGCTATCTAAGACCGGGGCCAATTCTGACCCCAGGGTGGTGACGACCGAGGACCGAGGTCAATTCTGACCTAACTCGGGTGAAGATTCAAGACCGGGGCCAATTTTGACCCAATAGTGGTGACGACCGAGGACCGAGGTCAATTCTGACCTAACTCAGGTGACGATCCAAGACCGAGGCCAATTCTGACCCAAGAGTGGTGACGACCGAGGACCGAGGTCAATTCTGACCTAACTTAGGTGACGATCCAAGACCGGGGCCAATTTTGACCCAAGAGTGGTGACGACCGAGGATCGAGGTCAATTCTAACCTAACTGAGGTGAAGGTCCAAGACCGGGGCCAATTCTGACCCAAGAGTGGTGACGATCGTGAACCGAGGTCAATTCTGACCTAACTCAGGTGACGATCCAAGACCGGGGCCAATTCTGACCCAAGAGTGGTGACGACCGAGGATCGAGGTCAATTCTGACCTAACTTAGGTGACTTTCCAAGACCGAGTCTAATTCTGACCCAAGAGTGGTGACGATCGAGGACCGAGGTCAATTCTGACCTAACTCAAGTGACGATCCATCCAAGATCGGGGCCAATTCTGACCCAAGAGTGGTGACGACCGAGGACTGCGGTCAATTCTGACCTAACTCAGGTGACGATCCAAGATCGGGGCCAATTTTGACCCAAGAGTGGTGACGATCGATGACCGAGGTCAATTCTGACCTAACTCAGGTGACGATCCCAGATTGGGGCCAATTCTGACCCAAGAGTGATTGAGGATTAGATTTCGGTTTTGCTGGGGAAAGAGCTTTGTGATTCTGATCTGAGCTGGGGAGCTGATAGCTGGGGAAGCTTTTTAGGAGACCTTCCAGGGGGGGAACAACCTATTTTGGGTGCTGTAAGAGAATTCCGCTGGGGAAGTGATCAGGTGATCCTTAGGGATTTTTCGGAGCTTTGCCGGGAGGAATTTTCACTTAGCTTTTGAGGATTCCGCTGGGGAAGAGGGTTTCCACTTAAGGAAATGCAAAATTTTATTCGTAGAACGGCTCTAAATCCCTCCTGGGATTTTTGGGAATTTTCCGAGGATTTTTTGAGGTTTTCTGGTATTTCTTAGGAATTTTTGTACAAAATTTTAGGAGGGGTGCCGGTCGGCATAGTATGAAGGGTTCCATTCGGCAGTGGCACGGACTTTTGGGCTACCTCTGGAAGGAAAGGGTTCAGTGACGATTGGTATGGTGGGGGTGATGCCGATCGGCATGGCGCTTGGCCTCCTATATAAAAGGGGTGAATCCCCTCATTTTTTCACAGCTTCTTTTGCTTTCTCTCCTTCTGCGATTCTTCTGCAAATTATTTTAGCGCTCCGATCTTCAAGAAATGGCTGCCTTTGTGAGCACTGCAGCCCTCCGGGAGTGGTTGACCGTTGATGATTGGGCGAATGTGGAGTGGAGGGATAGGGTGCCTCTTGCTTTGGGGAATGAGAATTCCTTTGATGCGTTTGAGCCTGTTGCGGATGAGCGGACTTTACTGCGGGAGCCATTGCGTCATCGCTCTTTGAGAGTGATTCCCAGCGGTTATGTAAGTAACCCGACCTTTGGCATTCTTCTCTTTTTGGTGGTTTTTTATGTTTGACTTTTGATGAGGCTTTTCTTTTTGCCAATCTGATATCTCTTTGAAGAACATGCGTGCCCATGGGACAACGGGGCTTAAGGATGTCTGGGAGCATCTCCCACCTGTGGTGCGTTAGATGGTATCATCAGCAGGTTTTGGGCGGCTGGCATCGATGCTGGATGGGACGCCTCGTTTGACAACGGTCTTGTGCGCTTTGGGAGAGAGGTGGTGGGACACTACCCACACCTTTCATTTTGGATTCGGGGAGATGACGGTGACTCCCATAGACATGCAGCAGCTGCTGGGGATGGATTGTGATGGAGAGAAGATAGAGGTGGATCTCTCTTTATGGGTGAGACCGGAGGCAGTGCGTGCGGCACTTGGTGATGTAGGGAGGATACTCTCCGGAGATTCCATCCGGATGTCCTTGCTGAAGGATGTTTTGCTGAGCAGGGTAATCGACGTGGAGGATGGGCTGCAAGTGAGGCAGATGGCCCAGTTATTCATTTTGCTAGTGTTGGGAGGTTTCATGGTGGCGTCGAGCGGCGACGTCGTTCATTTATGGTTTCTGTCGTACTTGAGGATGTTTTCGAACATCCTTTTCTATGATTGGGGAAGTCTGACCTTGGCGACCCTTTACTTTTCTCTAGATGCATTTAGCCGGTGCTACCGGCAGACCTTTACTGGGGCCACGTACCTTCTTCAGGTATTCTTCAGTTTGTGCATTTCTTTTCATGCATTCGCAATTTCCTTATGCGTCTCTTTTTTACTTGTGAATTCAGACGTGGTTCTATGAGGTGATTGGGTGCAATACCCCGCTGATCGCTTTGAAGGACGACACTGTTGGGGACTTCTATCGCTTGTATCGATGGCGTAAGGCCAATCGACAGTCGAAGGAAACTCTCTCCCTGGAGGCGATGCGTCAGGTCTTGAATGACTTGACCAGTGGTAGGGTAAGACTCTTTCCATTTCAGTCTTAGTTTTTGCACCTTTTGATCTCGTATTGATTTGTGCTTGCTTGAAGATTTTCAGGTGACCTTTTATCCCTGGGGGGCATCCATTCAGGATGCGGGGGTGACCGAGGTAAATGCGCGGATGAGGCGTTTGATGGCGCATGATTTCGGCCATTCCTGGTATCTCGGGGAGAGGGTAGTTCGTTAAATTACCGAGGAGGAGGTGGCGGTGCCACCCGCACAGCCTCCTACATCTATGAGGTAGGAGCGACTGATGTTGGAGGATGAGAGGATCGCGGGGATGATTGGCGAGTCCTACTTGCTGCACACTGATACGGTCGTGTCGTATGACTATATGGATTTTATGATGAGCTGGTTGATGGCGCCCAGCATATATGATGCTCTGCCCTTCCCTCCGACAGGTTCGAGTCGGGCGGTGGGGTCTTCCCACAGTGGTGGTGGTCCGTCGGTATCTGTGGCGGCGGCGACCTCGGAGGTCCCTTTTGTGCAGTTTCATACCAATTCATTCAACATCCGGTGGTCTGATGGAGGGATGGTGCCTATGTTGCACCGTCCTCATGCGATGGATCCAGAGGAGTTGGGTTTAA
The DNA here is from genome assembly GCA_949130495.1 of Sambucus nigra. Classification (NCBI taxonomy): domain Eukaryota; kingdom Viridiplantae; phylum Streptophyta; class Magnoliopsida; order Dipsacales; family Adoxaceae; genus Sambucus; species Sambucus nigra. Next base: position 53,517,048 of record OX422209.1, on the reverse strand, counting down.
CAGAGGAGTTCCTTCGACCTATGGTATACCTTTCCGTCCTCTATTTCTTTTCTGTTTTGGTCATTCTAATTTTGATACTGATTTTGGCTTTCCTTGCAACAAGTCCGGGTGTCGACCACTTATCTCAGGGACATTAGAGATTGGATATCTTCGGCGACTGCCCATATTTGGGACGCAGTTCCCGTTCCTTCTTACCTGATGCCATCTGCTTCGTCTGAAGAGGACTCGGGCTCAGGTACTGGTTGTGCGTCGTCTCGCCGTAGGGGGAAGAGAGCGCGTCGAGGGGATGGAAGCTCTTGAGAGAGAGAGGGAATGAAATGTGGGTTCGGGCTGAGTCCCGTTGTTTTTGGCTTTTCTTTTCTTGTTTAGTGCAAAACTGATGTAACACAGAACACAAATATATGAAATACAATGGGAGTTTTTTTTATTATTATCTTTTATTAATGATGAATGAATGCATGCACGTGCGCTTTTTACTTTGCTACTGAGACCGTAAAAAGGGAATATTTTTGGAATTTTCGAAGGAAAGCTTTTATTTAAAAGGGGAATCCTATAAGGAGAAAACTGGATTCTTGAAATTCTTTTGAGAATATCAATTTATTTTTATTGAGTTTTTTGATTTGACAAAAGAGGAAAGGAGGAAATTTCCAAAAATGGGGGGTTGCCGATCGGCAAGCACCCTGACCTGCCTATCGGCAGTTTAGTCCAGGCCCATCATTTGAAGGCTTTGATTGGTACCCTCTTCATCCCTTGGTACCTTGTGGGGTAGGATTCCCTCCAATTTCTGCAGGGATTATGTGCCTTGTGAGGATTTTTAAGTATAAAAAGGGAGAAGGGTGGAGTGTTCTCCTCACACCTTTGCATCCTTATTTGCCTACCCATTACCTTTTAGTCTTGCAAGATGGATCTCCCTGGTAGCATTGAGTTTGTTAATTACCTCGAAGCCTTGAAAGCTATGTGCTCTTATAATGTCGACTATGATGCCCTCAACATGCGTCGAGTCTCCTTGTGGCGCAATCGGCCTATTGAGTGGAATGTGCTGATGGCGGCGGTACAATTCTGGTACCCCGAAGACCATGTATTTCACTTTGGGTTAGAAGAAGTTTGTCCTACCTACGAGGAATATTCTGCCATACTGGGTGTAAATCCCAGTGTTGCTGCGGCTTTGCTCGAATTTTCCCCTTCTCCAAGGGATTTGTTGGTCGGGCTTCTTCACATTTCGCTTTCGGCGGCTAGATCATTGGTTATTGGAGGAATGATCTCCCTCCCGACAGTATTGCAGTCTGTGCATTTGCGAGAAGTAGGTGATGTTGGCTATGCTGGAGCCATTGTTCTCGGTATGGTTTCCAAATTGCTGCTGGTGACTGGAGAACTGCAAATGGACCCGCAACTTGTAGCCATTACTTCATGGTTGTCATATCGTCGCAATCCTGCAGCGGTGATACTAGTGGAGACCCTGAATGGCCTGGATGCCTGGAGAGAAGGTCATTCTGACTTTTTGAGGGTTAGCCCTGTGATACTGTTCATGTGGATGTCTGAAAGATTTTGCTTGGCGACTCCTCCAGAGTATCCCTTATCGGATGAACCCAACTTCTTTTCGCACTACTTCATCCGGGTTGGCCTGTATATTGAGAACTGGGAGAATTGGCTTGTGGAGCACGGGGCTCGTGGGTTGTATTGGTCCATGCCTTGGTGGGGACAGTTGCATCCTGTTCTGGATCTAGGAGAGTATTCATATGTGCGGCTGGTTGGTCTCAGACAGACATCTTTTTATTTCCATTGGCGGCTTCTGCGCTAATTTGGCTGGGCGCAGGTCGTGCCCCCTCGGACCTCAAATTTCTTTCCAGTAGAAGATTTGACTGAGCGCCTACGTCTGTTTCTTGGGTCTCTGTGGGAAAATCGACGTCCGTTGACCCGTCCTTCTCAGTCTTTCGGGAAGGTTTTCCATATCCCCAAAGATTATATGAGGTGGTTGTGGAGGAAAGTAGTCAGCAAGATGTTGGCAGTAGAGACTGGTCAAAGATTGTTTGTTTGATCTGACTCCATGGAAGGGGGTGTTGTGGTCTTTTTAAAGATGGTTAAGGCTCATCGATCCATGGAATGTTTGCGGCACTCTATTCAGGCAGGGGAAACTTGGGGTCCTCAGGATGTAGATGATGAGGGTGCAGGCTCTTCGGGTAGCTGGGGGTAGGACTCCTGGGGAGTTTATTTATCTAATAGGGAATCTATGTGGAGATTTTATTTGGCTTTTTATGGTGGCGGGGAAGGGAGTTATCCGTTCCTTTTTCTTATGTAATTCGTGCTGTAATTTCTTATTAATGAAATAAACAAGTTTCTGATCATCCAGCTATGCCTTTTGATGAGTTTTGTATCTTGAATTATCTATAATGATCGCTAAGGAATACATAATCCTTTTGTTCAAATAATTTTAGAATGAACCGCCGTTCTCGGAGATAAGAAAAGAATAGTATTTTGTGAAAAAGAAAGGGCCGCACTCATGTGAGGAGCATGAGCTGCCTACGTACCTCTGGAGTTTTTGAAAAGTTTTAAAATAGTTTTTGTAGAGGATCAGGGCCACATAGTTCTCGGTAGAGGAAAATGAAGAGTTTTTTTTTTAAAGGGGATGAGAAGAGTCGTAGCGCGCTGAGATTTTGGACTAGGGGTAGAATTTCTTGAGACGGTCCAAATTGACTGGATGCGCCATCTCTTCCCCATCCAGGTCAGTGAGCATGGCGGTACCGTCGGATAAGATTTTCTTCACAATGTAGGGGCCTCTCCAATTGGGCTTGAATTTCCCTCTGGGGTCCCAGATGGGTTCTATTATCTCTTTGAGGGCTAAATCCCCCACCCGGACACCGCGGTCCTTGACTCTCTTGTTGAATGATCGCGCTATTCGACGATGGTACCCCTGTATGTGATAAAGAGCTTTTAATCTTTTTCATTTAGGAGGGCTAGCTCATCAAGATGGCCTTGGCACCAGTCTTCTTCACTAACCTTGCTTTCGAGCATGACGCGTAGCGAGGGTATTTCCAGCTCCATAGGTAGGACTGCTTCCATGCCGTAGACCAGGGAGTAAGGGGTAGCCCAAGTAGAGGTTCGGATTGAGGTTCGATAGCCCCAGAGAGCATATGGGATCCGGTTGTCCCAATCCCTACAACTTTCGGTCATCTTGTTGATGATGGCTTTGAGGTTCTTGTTGGCAGCTTCAAGTGCATTATTGGTCTGAGGTCGGGAGGGAGAAGATTTGTGTCTCTGAATCCTGTACTCGTTGATAACTTCTGTGACTTCTGCTTCGAAGTGTAACCCGTTATCTGACACTAGCTCATGCAGGACCCCATATCGGCAGATGATATTCTTCTTGATGAATTTGGCCACTTTCTTGGCGTTCAACACTGCGTATGACTCAGCTTCGACCCATTTGGTGAAGTAATCGATGGATTCCAGGATGAACTCATGTCCGTTTGAAGCCTTTGGTGTAACCTTCCCTATGATGTCGACACCCCAGGTGGAGAACGGCCAGGGAGAGGTCATGTTGTATAACTCTCGCGGAGGCAAGTGTTGAAGATTGGAGAATTATTGGCATTTGAGGCATCTCCGGATATAGGCGGTGCAATCCTGGGTCATGGTGGTCCAGTAGTGGCCCTGTCGGATGATCTTCTTGGCGAGAATATGACCATTCATGTGGGGTCCGCACTCCTCGCTGTGGATTTTCTGCATTATTTTCTCAATCTCAGTCCCTGCGATGCAGTATAGATGAGTTCCATCGAAATTCCTCTTGAGTAGAGCTTTATGACAGATGATGTACTGGGCGGCCAGTCTTCGGAGGGTTATTCAGTCCTTCTTGTTGGAACCCTCGGGATACCTACCATGTTTGAGGAGGCACCAGATATCATAGTACCAACAATCGGCTGGTTCGGGATCTTCGGTGGAGACAAGATCCACATGGCAGCAATGGGTAGGTTTGTCTTGCTTTTGAACTAGGAAGGGGGTCATTGTTATTCCCTCGGGCATGTCGACCATGGAGGCCAAAGTCGCGAGAGCATCGACTAGGTTATTCTTTGCTCGAGGTAGGTAATGGAAGGTGATATCTCATAATTGGGAGGCTAACTCTTCTAATTGGGCATGAAACGGTTGGAGCTTTTCATCCTTGAGTTTCCACTTTCTGAGCACTTGACCGATGATGAGGGCAAAATCCCCGTAGACATCAAGGTGTTGAATATCATTTTCGAGAGAAACTTTGAGGCCCACTGTGCATGCCTCGTATTCCGTCATGTTGTTGGTGCAAGGGAAATCCAATTTCATGGCGATGGGAGTGTGGGAGTCATCTGGGGCGATCTGGAGTATCCCAATGCCATATCCCTTTTTGTTGACAGCACCATCGAAGAACATTTTCCATTGAAGGCGGTCTTGAGTGGTGTAGAGGATATTTTCATCTGGGAATTCGGAGATCCATACATCTGCTTTAGTCAGCGAGGTAGTCATAGATGGCTATTCCTTTAATAGCTTTTTGTGTGACGTACACGATATCGAACTCGGTTAGGAGCATCAACCATTGGGCCATTCGGCTGGATGAGGTGGGTTTCTCAAGCAGGTATTTGATGGGATCCATTCAGGATACGAGTTTGATGGGGGAAGGCGAGTATGTAGTGTCGCAACTTTTGGGTGACCCAGACAAGTGCAACACATGCCTTTTATAAAGCAGTGTAGTTGACCTCGTACCCGACCAATTTACGACTGGCATAATAGATGGCTCTTTCTTTGCGGTAGTCTTCAAGGTATTGGGCTAGCAAAGCCCCGGCTTCAGTGTCGGTTATGGTTAGGTATAGGAACAAAGGGAGACCAAACTGTGGTGGCATGAGTACTGGAGGTTGGGTCAGGTATTATTTGATTCGATCAAAAGCTTCTTGGCAGGCCTCATTCCAAACCTTCGTTGAATCCTTTCGGAGGAGCTTGAAGATTGGTTCACAGATGGATGTTAGCTGGCTAATGAACCGGCTGATATATTATAATTTCCCAAGAAAACCTCAGACTTCTTTCTCTGTTCGGGGTGGTGGCATCTCAAGTATGGCCTTCAGCCCTCTATCCCCTTTTTACTGACCATGAATCCTAAGAGTTTTCCCTTTGTAATGGCGAAGACACACTTCTGTGGATTAAGTTGCATCTGATACTGTCGTAGTCGTTCGAAGAACTTCCGGAGAGCGGGAACATGACCTTCTCTAGTTTTGGACTTGATAATCATATCATCCACGTAAACCTCTACCTCTTTGTGAATCAGATCATGGAGGATGGTTGTGGCAGCCCTTTGGTAGGTAGCCCTAGCATTCTTGAAACCGAATGGCATAACGGTGTAGCAAAAGGTTCCCCATGGGGTGATGAATGTGATTTTTTCTTGGTGGTCTGGGTGCATCTTGATTTGGTTGTATCTGGCAAACCCGTCGACGAATGACTTGAGAGCATTACTGGCTGTGTTGTCCACGATCATGTCGATGTTGGGTAGCGGATAATCATCCTTCGGAGAAGCTTTGTTTAAATCTTGGTAGTCCACATACATTCGAATCTTTCCTCCTAATTTCGGTACATGTACAATGTTGGCTAGCCATATGGGATATTCGATCACTCGAATGAAACCCACGTTTAACTGTTTGACCACATCTTCTTTGACCTTGAGCGACCATTTGATGCGGAGTTTTCTCAATTTTTGTTTAAGTGGGTTGTAATCTGGGAGAGTGGGGATCTCGTGCTGAGCTATTTCAGGATCGATGTCGGGCATATCATCATAGGACCATGCGAAAACATCTGCGAACTCCTTCAGCAATTCTTCGAGTTGTGCACGCTCATGCTTGTCAAGGGTGGCCCCTATCCTAATCTCGCGCAGTTGGCTACTAGAACCGAGATTAATAATAACAGTCTCTTCTTCATTAACTTGAACGCGGTTATGTTGTTTATTATTAACCATATTTAGATCAGTTAAGAATTGTTCATTTGCAAAGTCATCATCATCAAAAGTTCGATTAGAATCTAAACAATTAATGTAAGGCACAACAAGATACTCAAAATCTTCGTTTATTTCATTGATAGGAAAAATAGCATTGAGGACCTCATCAAAAGAGGTCTCGATTACATTTGAGCAAGGATAGACAACAGAAGAAGAAACAGGATAAACATTGGGGTTAGGGGAGATTTCAAGAGGTAGAACTGCCGCAGCATGCCAGTTGAGGAGAGGTGTATCAGCAACTTTAATCATACGGGATGGGTCCATTGATGTAGTGCCTGAATGAACCATGCAGAGTGCCAGCCCCAGTATCTGTAAGTTGAAGGAATCTTCGGAATCACTTTCCTCAGTCTCTTCGGTATCTTTGATGAGAGGTTGTACGCGGTGTGGGAAATTTTCGACCCATGGGTAGCTATCTTGGAAAAAGATCTCCATTCCCGGCCTCATCTTCTTGTCTGTGTGGTCATACCATGGTTCTGGAAAACCACAAAAGGGGAAACCCTCACCTTCTTTGATGAATCGTCCATTTAAGGAGTCTCCTGAGATAGTTCAGATACAATTTAATCCTCTCTTTGGTCGAGACTGGAGGATCATTCTGAGCTCTTGTTCTGATGGTTGATACCCCAAGCCGCAAGGAGGGAAAGCTTTCTTCAATTCGATGGGCTCAAGTATCCCTTTCTACCTTTTCCCTAGCCCCAGTTCGGGCATGAAGTGCATGTTTCTGAACATCTGAATCACATTGACATTGACATGAGGGTCATATTCTGGACAAACCCTTTCTTTGAAACCGTCCCCTGCCGGGAGTAGGAATAGCTCAACTTGAAATCCTGATAGGAGCATAACATTTGACTCGTGTTGTATCTCGAGAATTAGACTGCTGGTGCTTGCACCCTCGACATTTTCTTCGTCGCCCAAAATGGTGATGACTCGCCCGTCGGCGAAGAACTTCAATTTTGATGGAGTGAGGAAGACACACCCTTGATATTGTGGAGCCAGGGGCGTCCGAGCAACAGGTTGAAACAAGTTGGGACGTCTATGACTTGGAATTCAACGAAAAGGTTTATAGGTCCAACCCCTATTGCAAGTTTTATGGATCCCATCACACCACGATGGGTATTATCGTAGGCACGCACAGCGGTGGAGGTTGGAGCGAGGTCGCTTTCTTTCAGGCCTAAACACTTTAAGGTTCTCAATGGGAAAACATTCAAGGCGGATCCGTTATCGACAAGAGAGAGTGGCATGGCCTTTCCCATAACTTCGACGGAGATATTGAGTGCATGATTGTGATTCGGCCCGATTCTGGGGATTTCTTCTTTAGAAAATGATAGCCTTCGGGTAGAGGTCAAGGATCCGAACAGATTTATCGCCTCTTCTGGTGTGGTAGAGGGAGGAACTATGGGTCCAGTGAGTAATTTGATTAAAGCATTTCTGTGTAGCTGGGAAGATATGAAAAGCCCCTATATAGTGATATTAGCTTGATTTTTCTTCAATTGATCAAGGATCTTGCTCTCCTCAATGGTCATCTCTGGCATAGGAAGGTTTTCAACGACCTTCCCCTTGTCATTTTCTGGTAGTGGGCTTGGAACTTGGTAATGTCTCCCTAATCTGGTCATGTGATTTACTGAAGAAGGAAAAAACATAAATCCCGTTTCCTCGTCAATCTCAGGTTGTTCTGCCACCCTGTCTATTTCTCCAAGGAGTTCTTCAAATGAGATCATCCCACATATGTCGACTACTGGGCCAGCTCTTCCTGAAGCTTGTTTTTTCGCTCGAATCTTCGAATCCTTCCCCCCATCCGGTGGCAATAATTTTGTCTTTCCCTGTAAAGTCGATGCATTCCACAACTTCAACAGCTTCTTCATACAAGTTCTCCTATTTTGTGGGGATATGTGTGATTGAAGGGACCAAGAGCCCTTGTAGCTTCAAAGTGTCAAGTAACTCGGTGATACTGTAAATGCTGTTGGTTTGCCTGAATAATTCTGCCATAGTCTGGACAACATCATCTAAGCTGACTTCGTCGGTTGGTACCACCCATCTGTCTGAATCTCAGGCCCATTTTCGTGCTTCCAAAAATAGTGTACTGAATCTCTGGCAATCGATGACCATCTGTGAGGGAAATTTCAGCCCAAATTCTAGGAGTTGGTTTAACACCTATGACAATTCCATACCTCTATTTTCAGAATGGGTACGGACAACGATGCATGCTCTGGTAAGGAGTGACAGTGCTTGATCAGCGGGGCTAGTAGGGTGTAGGAGTAAATATGGGCAAATTTGAAGAGGTTTAGGAGGGTATAGGGGTGTGATTTGGGTTGATGGATCGAAATTAGGGTTTTCTTCCAAGAAGATGGCATTGGTGTGATTTGGGAGTGGGTTGTGAGTAGTGTTTGGCTTAGGATTGGCTGGTGGGGCGATGGTACCCCGGTCAATGAGATCTTGGATTACGTTTCGGAGGTGAAAGCACTGGTCGGTGGTATGACCAGCAGTTTGGTGGAAGGCGCAATGAGCGTCGGTCTTGAAGTTTCTTGGGAGTGGATTTGGCAATGGACGAGGATCCAAGGGTTTGATGAGCTGTCGGCTTAACAGGGCTTGGTAAACATTGGAGAGGGGGTCATGAAGCTCAGTGTATTCCCTTCGGACGGGGGCAGGGCGGCTTTCTGGTGCCCATGATGTGGTTGGTTGAGAGATGTTATTGATGGTTGAGACTGTATCATTGGCAAGCTCGTCATACTTTCTAGGGGTGAACTGTCCGGACACCTTCTTTGGTTCAATTTCCGCTTTAACGAGGCTTTCCTCGATTTCCACTCCAGCCTCTTTGAGAGCTCTGAAGTGGGGATAGTTTTGTCCTCCCATCATCGCTCGAACATGGGGCAAGAAGTTCTTCTTCACTATGTTGACCTGTTCTTCCTCGAATGGCCGATTAGTCACGGTAGCTGCTCGCTCCCTCCACCGAGTTATGAAGTTACTGACTGATTCCCTAGGATTCTGTTTGAGCAGTTCTAAATCACGACGGGTGACCTCAAGCTCTTCGTTGTATTTGTATTGCGATATGAATTCTCGGGTTACATCCTCCCAGCTACGAATTCTGGATTCCTCAAGGGATAAAAACCATCGGAGGGCACTATCCTTCAAAGTTTGCTGAAACAATTTGGCCATAACTTCTTCAGAAGCCCCTAGTAGAGTCATGGAACGATGATAACTGCGAAGATGACAAATTGGGGGACCACTCCCCTCGAACTTCTCGATATTTGGCATCTTGAACTTCTTGGGTAACCTCGCTTTAGGATAAGGAGACATGTGGGTGTAGTCCATCTAATTCCCAGAGATTCTAACTTGGTCAAACTTCTTGGTGAGCATCTTGAGATCCTCTTTGACTTTATTCAACTCCTCCTCCTTTGGATCAGCGACCACATGCAGGTTAGCCATAGGCTGGGCAATGTTTGGCATTGGAAGCTGGGCAGGCGGCAGCCCATTAGCAGGAGGGGCACATGGAGCGTGCTAATATTCTTCCAGAACCCAGATAGGCTCTGGTGGACCCATAGCACGAGGGAACAGGGCCTCGGGCTCTTGAGGAATAGGAACTTGGTTTCGTTGCATTTCTTGGACCTCATCTTGGAGGCTGTCAATCTTGGCCACGAGTTGAGCTAGGACTGTCGGCAGATCCGGTTGTATGACTGGTGTTTGATCTGCATTCTCCATGGAAGATGGATGGATTCCGAACTCGAAAGAAGTACTAGAGGAGGAAATGAAACTCCGGGGTGATTTGACTGAAGACTGAAGCCAATAGGGAGCCAGGCCAAGGGCTTGCAATCGACTTGAGAAGGCGTAGGATAAGATTTATTTTTGAGAAAAAGGGAAGAAACTATTTTTGGATTTTTGATAAAGAAGGGAGAAATATTTTTGGATTTTTAATAAAGAAGGGAGAAATGTTTTTGGATTTTTAATAAAGAAGGGAGAAATGTTTTTGGAGACGGAACTCAGCATGATTATTATGATTATTATGTTCTCACTTGTATTTAATTCTCCTAAATGCAATTCCGGACGGGACCCGAGCTGGAAAAGTGGGGTTTTAATATATGCAAAGCTACAGTTTGGACTTGTAACCAGGCTCGCGGACAGGGTCCTATTTTAAAAAATGCGTAAAAATTGGGTGGAAGGCCGACCCGGAATTTCGGCAGAGTTTTGGGTTGAAACCGACAATCTAAAGTGCGTGTCCTAAGTCTGACACCTATATGCGGGTATGCAGTTGGTTGGGTGAATCGGCATGGGTTCCCCCCTTTGGCGTGACTGCCACAATATACGTCTTGCTTTTGCGGGAAATAGGTACGTGTGGACAAGCCATTTGATATACCTGATTGTACGTGAACTGCCTCACCATATACCTCGTGAGGACGGTACGTGTGAGAGCGAATTCGATATACTCGGCGTACGTGAACGAATTCCCTGCGATATACCTCCCGTCATGACTTCGGTCAAGCGGTACGATGCGGGGGAACCGTTCGATATACGTCAAAGGTACTTGGCCAATGGAAGGTGAGAGTCATATCGCTTAGGCTAACTGCGACCTGCCGAACCAGTGCCCATCACGAAGTGACCCTCCAGTTACTGGATAAAATTTGGTCAATATCAAAGCTCTTTGGTGATGTTGTGTGAATCATGCATGATTCTCTTTATTAGTATCTTATGATGAGAATGCCTTTCTTGATTATGCCAAACAGGGAACAAAGTACAAGTACCCCAAAAGGTACGCCAAGTATGAATGGGTGATGCGTGCAACATGGGGATATACATGTGATCCTAGGTGCATGTGGTGCGAAGTGTACATGGAGAATTTTCTACAAGTGTGTGAACATAAGCATAAGCATGGGATATATGTGAGAAAGGGGAATAGGCAGATATGGGGGGAAACATAAACAAATATAGCATCCATGTAAATAGAGTCAAGCCCACAAGCAAAAACACATATCCCCAGCGGAGTCGCCACTGTGGCCATCCCCGATCCTGATCCTTGCGGGCGGGCGCGTGGAGGAAAGGATCCTTCGGGTCCCGCACATCCCTCTCGGGAGCGCTTCGGTCGGCGTCGTTTGTGGTGTGAAAAATGTAGAGAGATTCAGAGTCTCTAGACTATTTTACTCAAAACAAACAAAAGAAAAAGGGGAAGGCACCCCGAAGAGTGACATCCAAAGACATACCGGTGCACACGAAACTAAGATGATTCGAGAAGGGTTCGGAGGCTTATATATGAAATGGCATGGTGTTAGGCACCCATTCCGCCCTTTCGGTCTCTCATGAATATTTGCTATTTTCCTTTATGTTTCCCCCCGTGATATGTGTGCATGTGTATATATATAGAATGGAGGTAGGAATCCTCGACTTGTATCATGGAAAAGATAAAGCGAGTCATCCGTAGGAAGATATAAGAGTAATATTAGAACAATAAGATTTATGCGATTACCCCTACGTTGATCGTTATGAGGGAACGATAACGCATATGGGGTAATGCGTCACTAAGAACACGTATATGTATAATATAAGAAAAATGGATTTAGAGAAGATAGAAACTGCGAGAAAAAGTGAGAAAAAGGACTCGAGTCTCGAGTTTTACCCCGAGCCGCCTACGTAGCCTATAAAGGCATCAAAGTCCACGTAGTTTGCATGTAAAATGAGGGGTGGGGTTTATCCCATAAATCCAAAATGGGGAATCTCTTATTTGTGAGTGTGGGTGTATGTGTGTAGAAAAAAGTGTTTTAGTTGTGAGAAAAGTGTGAGGAAAATATGAGAATCGCTTATTTGGAATTTATGAGTAAACCCTCTTTTTCATGTTTTTTGGGTTTTATGAAAATAAAAGATGTGCAATATTACTAAGTAAAAAGTATATTAGGATGTGCGAAATGAGATAATACAAGTTCTAAGTAAGAAAACAAGTTAGTGAGAATTCAAGAGAATTTAAAGAGAGAGTTTGAGAAAGTTGGACCTTCTTGAAGATCTTGAACTTAATCTTGAATGTTGGGGGAGCAGCCCTTGCACTTTGGATGATGATGTAGAGTGGATAATTCACCAAGTTTGATGAAAGGGATGATGAAAAGTGGAAGTAAAAAGGGGATTTGGAAGTTGAAATCACGCTGCCTTCGAGAGAGGTTTCTGGGATTCGTTGAGAGAGATTTTTATCAGATCTGGGCTCCTCTTGCAAATGAGGTGAAGGCCTCCTTTTATAGTCCCAGGTGAGTGTCGATAGGCATAGAACCCTTCCTGACTATCGGCAGGCAGGTGCCGATAGGCATGTTCTGGAACCTACCGTTTGGCAGTGTGTTTCAGGCTTTTTTGGAAAATCGGCCGCCGAGGGCAAACCGTTGGTCAGAATCGTGCACGGGGCATATCGTTGGAAAGTTAATTCAGAGACCTTCGAAAGTACTTTGGACTGCTCCCGGGTTCGGGAGTTGACTTTGGGTCAAATATGGCTAGGAAGCGTTTGTCGGTCCATTGGACGGGGAATCATTCGGACGCAAATGGATTTTTCGTCCGCATGGTAAGTCTGAATCGCGCACCGGGCATACCGTTGGAAAGGTTAGGAGATGTACCTCAACATTCCAAAGAGTTTGACCTGGTTTGGAGAGTTGACTTTGGTCAACCGGGCCCGGGAAGCACTCGGTGGCCTCCCGGAGTCAAACGGATCGTTCGTCCGCATGGAAAGTCAGAATCGCGCACGAGGTGGACCATTGGAAAGGGTATTCAGGGGCCTTTGAAGATTCATTTAGCCTCGGTCGAGTTGAAGATTGACATAGGTCAAACAGAGCCCGAGAGCGCCGGTGGCCTCTAGGTCAGGTTTCGAATGCAAACGAACTGTTTGTGCTCATTGTAAGTCGGAATCGCACACGGGGCAGACCGTTAGAAAGGGTATTCAGTGACCTTTGAAGATTCATTCAGTCTCGGTCGAGACAAAGAGTTTGAATTTTGGGTCAAACTAAACCGGGGAGTGCTCGATGGCTTTCAGGTCAATACTCAGGACGTGACCTAGGTTTACAATTATGAAGGGAGGTTGAAGGACCCCGTAATTTCTTTTGTATATAAAATAACTCGTGATGATGCGGAAGCGTAAAGGTGATGGTTCACAAAAATTAACAAATGCCAAATTTTAATTTCTTAAACAAATTAAAATAGCACCAAGTCCTTGAATATGGCTAAGTCATAATTATCAATTATCCAAAGTTAGGCGAAACCAATTTTTAGCAAAAGACTTGAGTTAAACAAACTTTACCCAATATTTAATTTAGCACCAAATTAAATTAGTGTGATAATTTAAACCGAATTTTATCTTGAATTAGTCTAAGCATGCGTTCTACGTTATGATGCAAGATAAAATAAACAATATCACACTACGCCGCGATGTACGAGGAAAAACCCAAGACGGAAAAAAAAATCTCGGACGGCCCTAGCCACAAGTCCACTAGATATGGAATTACAAATACAAGACAGATAGACTTACAACGACTGACTCGATCCCTCTCAAGCCTCAACTCTTCTTCTTGTAGACACCTCTTCCAAGCGGACAACCTCGGAACTCCACCGCGGTCTCGGAATCCACCGATGGGGCTTTCTATGGTCACCGTCACCCGAGCAAGGAGCCTTTCTCCAAGTGGGTAGAATCGCAACAAAAGTCTTCTTCTTTGATGGATGTAGAAGCAAACCAAAACTTCTCTTCTTGAATTCGGTAGAGATAAACCGGTGCCAAACTCCAAGCAATTTAATATGTAAATAAGAACTTGGACAAAACACAATTGGGTGTAAACTAGAGTGTGAAGGATTTTCTCTTTGAAAAAATAACACTCAAAACATGAACAATTTCCTAAACCATTTTTGCTCTCAAACACTCTCTAAGAGATGGAAATATTTTGGAAATGTTGGTTTGGAAAATGTGATTCCCGTCCTTCATAAAGTCTGAAAAAATCAGTTAAGAAACAAGTGGGAAAGTGGGATAAAAACTGCCAAAAACTGTTCCCGCCTAGCAGTTCGTTCGAACGACATTTCGTTCGAACGAACTCTCGTTCGAACGAGACTTCTAACGACACACCAGTATGGACTTCGTTAGAATCTCGTTGGAAACCTCGTTAGAACGAACAATCTCGTTCGAAGGACATTTCGAACGATAGACCAGTTTAGACTCGTTGGCAAACTCGTTCGAATGAAACCTGGTTCGAACGAAAAACTCGTTCGAACGACATTTCGAACGACTTCCAGAATTTTTTATAAAATTCGATTTTGGCCCAGAAACTTTATATACTTTAATTTAAAGTTCTAATTAAATTTTTCTGAAAGTAAAACCCAGTTTTTATTAAACCTAACACCCAATAAACTTTGTTCCAAGCTCCTATATATATATAATTGCATTCATACCTTGGGAGCATGGAACTATAGTTGATGACGTAGAAATGAGGCACGCAAACCGGCATATTTGATGAAGCTTTATATTCTTTGCCGCTACGTCTTCAACAAACACTTCATATGCTTGAGAGTATTACAATAACATACTATCCTATGAATAAATGTTTTTGTCCGGAATTGAGCCAACACAATACATGGACTCAATTGGAAATTTGTGTCCTTACAAATCTCCCCCTTTGGCTATTCCGGGACAAAAACCAAAACAAAAATCCTAAAGGGCCGTCAAGCTCACTAGACTCAAAACATAACCTGCCCAAACTTGACTCAACCCACGGATCAAACGCGTTGCCATTAAACAATGCCGCTTTTGAAGAAATCCTGCACACTTAAGCAAACTCATCAAATGCATAGGGAATATAAAGATATTAAATGCAATTAATTAAATTACTCCCCCTAAATTAATTCTCCCCTTTATCAAACACATGACCAACTTAGAAAGACGTCTCCCCCTAAGATAAATCTCTCCCAAACGAAGATACGATAATAATAGGATTAGATAATACCATTTCTCCCCCTATCATCATTCTCCCCCTTTTTGTTCAGGAATAGACAAAGGCTAAAGAATGAAAACATACAAGCATGTTGAAGCTTCAAGTGATAAGACATGAAAGCATATGGGCAACAAAATCAAGGCAAAGACAAACAAATATCATATATATATATATAAACTAGAAATATACCAATGAAGCACTTACATATATATATAGATATAAACACACATATAACACAAAATACAATAAGTTTGCACACTCGTATGGCAAATATGTGTCATATGGAAACGGAAGTGTAGGGGTGTGAACTAGCAACAATTAAATTTAGACCCAAACACTTAATGAACGTTCACGGAGTTCTCATTTGATTGCAAACTTCATCACATTGAAATATAACCTCATGTGACAATATAGATTGAACTCAATGAACAAACATACACAATGCATACAAGCCTAGCATGATGATGATTCTACAAACCAAATAGAGTCATGACATTAAAGACAACTAGGATAAACGGACATTGTGCAAACCGTTGATATACCATCCAATTCTCCCTCAATAAGCATATATATTCTTTTATTTGAATGAATATATCAAACAAACATAGGCCTTGGCAATTGTTTTCTTTTTAATGCCAAATATTCTGTTTTTAGGCCTTTGGATCACGTATTTCTTTTAGATCCAATAAACGGTGGCTTACTATCGCAAAGTATTTAATTCATCCTTTCGGAGCCCTTCCCCGTGCACATTTATATTTATCATGTTTTCATTTTTCACACAAATCTCACATGCAACGGATTTTGACATGCACTAGTCCTCCTAGGTCATAGATATGTAGATGACTAGATTGGTAGGAGAACACCTCAAAAAGCTCAAATATAACATGTGACATTAAGATTTCAAAAGAGCTCGTGCATGTGTGAATAGAGAGGCATATAGAAATAGAATCCATTTAAACAACGCAAAATCCAACTACTCCATAAAATATGGTAAAGAACATTTTAAGGATTGACAATCTAAACCAAAAGTTCTAGCCACATGGGAGCGTAAAAGGAGGGATTCAAACACAAATATATGCCACATAAAGTGTGTCAAACTAAAATACACAAAAAATAAAATCTTTTTGAGTTTTTAACATATTTAATCAAAAATAAATATTTACTCAAAAGGACAAACAAAAATCATTTGTATTTTTCATTAAGCTTAAATGAAATAAATAAAACACAAATGATAAACAAAAATCTTTTTATATTTTTCAATTAATTCAAACACAAAATATAATACAAAAAGATAAACAAGTCATAATTTCTGACATATGATATGAAATGAGGCAATTACTAGAAAATGACTAAACATGCATACATTTAGCATGTAAATATAGCATGAAGTATAAACGCTAAAGTATGCAAATACTAACACATTCATCCTTTAGATTTAGCAAGGGAGGAAGCATGTGAAAGTAAATGAGAATCATAAACCCTATTTTGCAAGGCAACCAAGTCGGATTTCCTAACCCAAATTAATGAAGAATGGCTATCTTGGGGTGTTGGAGTGTTAATTACCGTGGTTACTTTACTATGGGATTTTCTAGGAATTCGTTTAAGATCAAAACAAAATTTCCTAAGATGACCTTTTCGACCACAATGGGTACAAGTAAAAACATGTCGAAAAGATTTACCTAAGGAGTGATCTTTAAATGTATTCCTAGTAGATTCTCCTAAAACATTGGTCTTGGCTTTATGAGTAGATTCATTACAAGTATTGAAGCCTAAACCACAAGTGTCATTTTCAATTTGGACCGTTCCTAAGATTTTATCTAGTTTTTCGGAACGACACTCCAAATCAAATTTGACATTACTAGAATCTTTTAATTTATTTTCCAATTCTAAAATGTTGGATTCTAGTAAAACATTTCGCTCTTCAAAAGCAAGAAGCTCCTTTTTCAAGGATTCCATTAAACCCCTAAGGCTATCTCTCTCGCCTTATACAAATTCAAGCTTCTCTCGAAGAGTCCTCTCACGTGTCCTAAGGTCTTCTATTAAAGCACTTTCATCAACGACCTTGACACTCTCTCTTAAACTAGCTTCTAACTTCAAATTAACCCTTTTCAATTTAATTGATTCTTTATAAAGATCTTGAAAAGCATTTTGAAGTTCACTCATATTAACCGCTTCTTCATTTTCACTCTCTCTTTCTTATCCACTCTCACTATCATCAAAAACAAGAGAATCATGTACAATGACCTTGGAAGTGGCATGTGCTATCGTTTCATCAATCGATGAGTTATCACTATCGCTCACATGACTAGCCATAAAAGCCACAAAATTTTTCTTAGTGGGGGAATCGGGCTTCTCTTCCTTATCACTATCACTAAGGGTCGCATTATAAGAAATGGGTCGCTTACCCTCTTTCCTTAGTTTAGTGGGGCACTCAAAAGCCCTATGGCCATAACCTTCACAACCAAAACACTTGTTAGACTCGTCCCTATCTAAATCTTCATTTCTAGGTTTAGGGATCTTTTCGGCTTTAGAAATCTTCTCGCTTTTATCATGTTTAGAAGATTCAAATTTCTTAAAATCATTTTTAAATTTATCTTTGTTAATTTTAAGAAATTTTCTAAATTTACGAGCAAATAAAGCCATGTCTTCCGAGTCACTATCACTCTCGCTCTCTACTACTTGTTTGACCTCTTTTCGGGCTTTTAAAGCAACACCCTTTTCGATTTTCCTTTCAGTTTTAGAGGGAAACATATCCAGTTCATAGGTTTGTAAATCACCTACAAGCTCTTCTAATTTTGTAGAGGCTAAAGTGGGTAAAGAATTTAAAACGGTCACCTTTGGAATAAATCTATCGGGTAGTGACCTTAAGATTTTCTTTAGTACACGGTCGTCAGGTTTTTTCTCTCCCAAGTTAAACGATGAATTAACAATATCAGAAAGTCTAGCATAAAATTCATCAAACGTTTCTTTTTCAATCATTTTTTATAGTCTCAAATTGAGTGGTGAGGTTTTGGAGTTTTGAAGCTTTAACGACACTAGTTCCTTCATGAGTTAATTGTAAAATATCCCAAGCTTCTTTAGCGGTTTCACACGTCATAAT
The DNA here is from genome assembly GCA_949130495.1 of Sambucus nigra. Lineage (NCBI taxonomy): Eukaryota > Viridiplantae > Streptophyta > Magnoliopsida > Dipsacales > Adoxaceae > Sambucus > Sambucus nigra. Next base: position 53,499,029 of record OX422209.1, on the reverse strand, counting down.
ACGTCGGAATTCATCCGGTGTGACAGCGCTAAACAAAGCATTTAAACAACGGGAATTGAAATTAGCAAGTTTAAACTCATTTTCAGTCCATCTATCGGCGGGTTTGATAACACGTTCATTTTCAACTAAATAAGTTGGTGGGGACCACCCGTTAACAACAGACATCCAAACTCTTTCGTAGATAGATTTTAGTGCTGATCTCATACGCGCTTTCCAATACGCATAGTTTGAACCATCGAAAATAGGAAATTTTGAAAATGGGGAAAAATCCATTTTAGCCAAAGAATATTTAAGAATCGTTAACGAAATAATTTATCGCTTTGGCTCTGATACCAATTTGAAGGACCTCGTAATTTCCTTTGTATATAAAATAACTCGTGACGATGCGGAAGCGTAAAGGTGATGGTTCACCAAAATTAACAAATGCCAAATTTTAATTTCTTAAAGAAATTAAAATAGCACCAAGTCCTTGAATATGCCTAAGTCATAATTATCAATTATCCAAAGTTAGGTGAAACCAATTTTTAGCAAAAGACTTGAGTTAAACAAACTTTACCCAATATTTAATTTAGCACCAAATTAAATGAGTGTGATAATTTAAACCGAATTTTATCTTGAATTAGTCTAAGCATGCGTTCTACGTTATGATGCAAGATAAAATAAACAATATCACACTATGCCGCGATGTACGAGGAAAAACCCAAGACGGAAAAAAAAATCTCGGACGGCCCTAGCCACAAGTCCACTAGATATGGAATTACAAATACAAGACAGATAGACTTATAACGACTGACTCGATCCCACTCAAGCCTCGACGCTTCTTCTTGTAGACACCTCTTCCTAGCGGACAACCTCGAAACTCCACCGCGGTCTCGGAATCCACCGATGGGGCTTTCTATGGTCAACGTCACCCGAGCAAGGAGCCTTTCTCCAAGTGGGTAGAATCGCAACAAAAGTCTTCTTCTTTGATGGATGTAGAAGCAAACCAAAACTTCTCTTCTTGAATTCGGTAGAGATAAACCGGTGCCAAACTCCAAGCAATTTAATATGTAAATAAGAACTTGGACTAAACACAATTGGGTGTAAACTAGAGTGTGAAGGATTTTCTCTTTGAGAAAATAACACTCAAAACATGAACAATTTCCTAAACCATTTTTTCTCTCAAACACTCTCTAAGAGATGGAAATATTTTGGAAATGTTGGTTTGGAAAATGTGATTCCCGTCCTTCATAAAGTCTGCAAAAATCAGTTAAGAAACAAGTGAGAAAGTGGGATAAAAACTGCCAAAAATTGTTCTCACCTAGCAGTTCGTTCGAACGAGACTTCTAACGACACACCAGTATGGACTTCGTTAGAATCTCGTTGGAAACCTCGTTAGAATGAACAATCTCGTTCGAAGGACATTTCGAACGACAAACCAGTTTAGACTCGTTGGCAAACTCGTTCGAACGAAACCTGGTTCGAACGAAAAACTCGTTCGAACGACTTCCAGAATTTTTTATAAAATTCGATTTTGGCCCAGAAACTTTATATACTTTAATTTAAAGTTCTAATTAAATTTTTCTGAAAGTAAAACCCAGTTTTTATTAAACCTAATACCCAATAAACTTTGTTCCAAGCTCCTATATATATATAATTGCATTCATACCTTGGGAGCATGGAACTATAGTTGATGACGTAGAAATGAGGCACGCAAACCGGCATATTTGATGAAGCTTTATATTCTTTGCCGCTACGTCTTCAACAAACACTTTATAGGCTTGAGAGTATTACAATAACATACTATCCTATGAATAAATGTTTTTGTCCGGAATTGAGCCAACACAATACATGGACTCAATTGGAAATTTGTGTCCTTACAAAGGTACTAGGGACCTAAGGAGAGTCAGGGGGTAATAGAATGGGGTGTCTACACCTATGCCACCATTGCCCAAAAAATGGTCATAAAGAATGATGTAACTATCGTTATGATCCAACGAAGAATAACTCTTTCGGTAGTACAGTCAATTTTACTGATGGAGGAGGTCGCGGATTGGAGGGGAGAGATTAGGAAGCAATTGGAGTCTGGCGAAGGAACGATGGGACTAAGGGAATTATCACAATACTTCACATTCCAGGGGAACCTTTACTTTAGGAACGCATGAGGATGGATGTCAAGGTGCATTGGCCCAGAAGAAGTAGAACGAAGATTGAAGAAAACACATGAAGATCACTACGAGATAACTGAGATACCTCTCTACCGAAGGATTCAAAGAGAGGGGTATTTTTGTCCTAGAATGAAACAAGATGCAGCGGAGCTACAACGGAAGTGAGATAAATGCCAGTTATTATTTGAAGCAGCTAAATGTCATTTCGTGGAAGCTCAAGCTGACTAGAGATAACACTATATTGACTTCATTAAAGATGGAGTTATCCCAATAGAGAAGATCGATGCGATGGGACTTAAATGAAGGGACCCGAGATTCTATGTTTAAGAGGGGTAGCTTTTTCGAACGGGCTACTTTAACAGGTCGTTGCGTTGCATCACGAAGGAAGAAGCAACCGAGGTCCTCAAACAGGTGCACGATCTAGCTCACATAGGAAAGGACAAGTTGTATCACCAGTTGATGATGTTGGGGTATTATTGGCCAACAGTAGAGAAGGAATCTGCTGAGTTCGTTTGAAAGTGCAAAGCTTGCCAACTTCATGGAAATATGATCCATGCCCCATCGGTATATATACACTCCATGGCAACGCCTTATCCTTTTCACACATGGGCATTCGACCTGGTAGGGGAAATACATCCTTCTTTGGGGGGAAGATATGGATACTAGTAGCAATGGAGTGATTCACATAGTGTGCTGAAGCGATACCACTGAGAAGGGAATAACGGGGGTAGTGAGCAACTTCATTAAAGAATACATCATCTACCGCTTTGAGATTCTAAAGGTTATTCTCTCGGATAATGGAACCCATTTCGTCAATTCAGAGGTAACGATGCTCAGAGATAAGTACTCCATTGTTCATCATACGTCAACGGTAGCATACCTAAAGGGAAACGGTTAGGCTGAAACAACTAATAAAACTTTGGTTAACATTTTGGCAAAAATGATGAAAGATTTCCCAGGATCGTGGGATGATAAAATAACCACTGTATTGTGGGCCTATCTAACAACCGAAACGAAGCCTACAGGATACACTTCGTTATCTCTTGTTTATGGGCCTGAGGCAATCCTTCCAATGGAATTAGAAGTTCCCTCTGCTCGATATGCCTTACTAAGTAGCATGTCCCTCAGAATATGCACGTGCAGTTGGAGGCATTGGATGAACACAGAGATAATGCGATGCAACACTTTCAAATGTATATGAAACAGCTCTCCAGGGCATATGATAACTTGGTGAGACCAAGGAAGTTCATGGAGGGAGACCTTGTGTTGAAAGCAGCAGTAAAGTACATAAGGGGGCTTCCCCTACCCAAGTTTGCAATGAATTGGGAGGGACCTTTCATTATAAAAGAAGCTCATGAATCAGGTTATTGCTTAATTTCTAAGATGGAAGAAGATAAACCATTCAAGATTAACAATAAACGATTGAAAGTCTACCCCGTGTAAACAATTATATTTGGACCACTCATGTATCTAGATGTTGTTATGAATATACAAGTTTTTTTTATTACAACTCGAGTGGAGATGAAAGAATTATAGAACTTCATAATGTACGCAAATAGTTGTAGCATAAAGAAATGACATGAGAAAACACACATTTTTCTTCATTCATAAACTTTGGGGCATTACAAATTTGGGAGTTATGGCCCAAGAATTACATAAGAAGAAGAGAAGGAAAATATTTACAACAAATAATTGACCTAAGAGGAACCAAAGATCTGGAGCAGAGAAAAAATCTCGAGGAAGGCCCGAAGAAGCTGTTAGGTAAGACTGTTGGGAATTCATAGAAACCTCCAGCCTTGTTTACGCTTGTGTACGCTCGATGAGGAGTTTCTCTCGCTTCAACTTTGCCAAACACAGAGCTTCTTCGATGTCCCCCACCTCTTTCAAGAAGAGATGCTAACTCAGCCAACTTGGCTTCCTCGGCCCGTTATTCCTCCTGAAGTTTTCAGAGAAGTTCCCTATGGCTATCCAGTCGTTGGCTCTTCAAAGTTTTTAAGTGCATGATAAGCTAGTCAAAACGAAAGCCGTTGTTGATACCAAATTTAGTCTGCTAATGTGGACCAATTATGAGGAGACACGTGTCAATCTACATGGCACCCGCAAACATTTTTTGAACAACATCTTGATTCCGAGGAACTCAACCCCCCCCCCCCCACGACCAACTCAGGCTCTCCAAGCAACAAGTGTTCTCCGAGGAATTTTATTGTACCAAGCAACTCATGTATACCGAGCTACTTAGGCGGTCCGAGCAGCTTAGGCAGTCTGAGCTGCATCACGTACATAGCATTCATATCCGGATAATCAAGAGGATGATTATTATCACACAAATGTACATGCCTATTGGACAACTATGTATTATTCTTTCGCATGTACAGCCTCAGGGCTATAAATACATTGTATGATCCTCATTGTAAGGGGACTCAGAATTTCTTGGTAAAATCTATGATCGATAATTCTAAACAGTCGGCAATAACAAAATAGTGGACGTAGGCCATTCTTTCAAGGCTGAACCACTTTAAAATTCTTTTGTCTTATTTATTTTTATCTGTGATTAAATAATTAGAGATAATCTAATTTTTTACATCAACAGATTGGCGCCGTCTGTGGGAAATGACTGTAATTAGCATTTTTCACCTAAACAATTCATTATCAATGGATGATAATCCTGAATCCAGTAATCGAAACCCTGAAAACCCCCCAAATCCATCTGCTCCCCCAAATGTCCAAGATCTGGGTGGTATAATGGCTAATTTGGCCCAAGGCCAGACCGCCATGCAAGAAACCATGCGACAACTCATGCAAACTATCCAGGGTGGAGCACCAACCCAGTCAGGACAACGAAGCATTCAGAGAAATACCCGATTTCCTTCTTCACGAACTAGGCGAACGTTACTCCCGGAAGAATCTCATTCTAGACGTACCGATTCATATTATAATGAGAGATCCAATGATCCTTCTTATCTTCCTGGAAGGAATTCCTCGGTACGAGCTACAGACACTCAACAAAACATCACTCTATCTCCAGAAAGGACCAGTGCTCTTGAAAGATTGAGTAGAGTTTCTCCCTTTGATCGTTTGGGTCCTAGGAGGAATACAAGTCCACCTAGGATGGTCTCGAGGAACTCTCAACGACCATATGAGTTAAAGGAAGGCTCTTCCCAATCATGACCAGCTGCTCGTCGTGAAAGATCCCAAGAGGCAAATTCAACACGATCAGTTGCTCGGACCAATAGGCCTGAGGAGTGAAATGATGCATGGAAGGGATCTATTCAGAGGTTGGAAGATAGGTTAGGGGAAATGGCTAAGACCAGGAATCCTTCACAAAGGACTTTTATTCGAGGAACACCATTTATACAAGAAATTGTAGACTTCCCCACACCGTCAAAATTCAAAGCCCCAGTAGTAACACCAAAATATGATGGAAAAACAGATCTTGTTCTACATATAGAACAATACCAAGCAGTTGCTGATATATATGATGTTCCAGACGAGATACGATGCAGGGTATTTTCAGGAACTCTCACTGGATCTGCTCAAATATGGTACAACAATCTTCCTCGGGGGAAGATTGCAACTTTCTTTCAACTGGCCGAGCTCTTTATTGGGAACTTTTGTTTTGGAGCGAAACCAGTTAAACGAGTAGCACACTTGTTAAGTGTAGACAGAAAGCAGGTGAGAGCACCAGGGATTATATTACTCGTTTCAATAATGAGAAGCTCGAAGTTATTGACTACGAGGAGACGACAGCAATCACTGCTATGATGAGTGGATTATTGCCAAATAAATTGTATTACACACTAGACAAAGATCCGCCTACAACCATGGCAGAGCTAATTGCAAAAGCAGCCAAAATTATGAATGCCGAGGAAGCTATGGCTGCGAAGAAAAATTTGGATACCAAAGAGACCAAGGTTGAGGGTGATAAAACTGAGAAGAAATAACAGAAGAACAATGGTGGTAACAAGCAGTCAAGAGCAAAGCAAGCATTGGAACAGATGAGGAAATTTGGAAATTAGACTCCTTTGAAGGTAGAACTAAACCACGTTCTGGAAGAGATAAAGAACAGCGAGGAGTTAAACTGGCTTGAAAAAATGAAGACAGATCCTGACAAGAGGGATAAGTCTAAATATTGCGAGTTCCATAAGGATCATGGTCATACGACTAAAAACTGTATACCTCTCCAAAATGAAATTGCAGAGCTCATCAGGTGGGGAAAGTTGAACAAGTATGTGGATCGTCGAAAATGGTGGAAGGAGCAACGATCGACCAAGGCAGAGGTCTAGATCTCCTCGTCGAGCAAAAGAAGATAAGAAGAGAAATCATGAAGAAGATCGAGAAGATGATCATGACGACCCGGACCTCCCCAAAAGACCAAAACAGCTAGAACGTGAGGTATTTTCTATCCGTTTTGGATCATTTGACGGTAATGTTATTACTAGTGGAGATTCAGGAGGACGAGACCTTACTGCAGAAAGGAAGGCTTACCTCAATGAGGCTCAAGCTTGTTCATATATTCAACGGATAAATATAGATGAAGATGATTGCCCGAGGAAGGTGAATAAAGATAAATTGGTCATCGATTTCTCTAAAAATGACCTCGCAGGTGTGCTGTATCCTCATGATGACCCATTGGTGATCAAAATGAGGATGAAGGAAGTAGTGATTTTACGAGTATTGGTGGATAATGGCAGCTCGGCAGATATTATGTTCTACCCATGTTTTGATAGTTTGAACTTAAAGCTATCCCAGTTGGAGCCATATCATCGGCCCCTCCTCGATTTTTCTGGCGAGAAAGTTTTTTCCACTTGGGACGATCAAGTTGGATATGTTCATCGGTACATGGCCTCCTTGTCGAATAGAAAGAGTGCGCTTTTTCGTGATGGATAAAAATGTCCAATCAGCTTACAATATCATCATGGGAAGGGTAGGTTTGAAGAAATTCAAAGCAGTGCCATCTACTGTACATCAATGTTTAAAATTCCCAACCAACTTTAGAGTAGGAGTGGTAAAGGGCGACCAAAAAGTAGCTCGGGAATGCTACTATTCATCTATCGAGCAAGAAGAGCATGAAGAATCCAGAAAGAAGACTACTACTTATCAGGTTGATGAGATAAAAGATGCAGAGATTGAAACTTTTATACCCAAGAGATGAGTCTCATCTTGTGAAAGGGCAGGTTGTGGAGGCTACCGAAAATGTCATTCTGGACGACGAGCATCCGGAACGAACAACTCAAATTGGTGCATCCTTGGATGTATCGATAAAATAGGAATTGATAGCATTCCTTAGATAAAGAAAACAGACCTTCATATGGAGTCACAAAGACATGCCAGGGATAGACCCAAATTTCCTGTGTCACGAGCTTAATGTGAATAAGGAAATCAAGCCAGTGAAGTAGAGAAGAAGAGTGTTCAACCCCGAAAAGAACCAAGCTATACACGAGGAGGTCGAGAAGCTACAGAAAGCTTGCTTTATTGAAGATGTCAAATATCCAGACTGGTTAGCTAATGTGGTGATGGTGAAGAAGAAGATTAACAAGTGGAGGATTGTGTGTAGACTTCATCGACCTCAACAAAGCATGCCCAAAGGATCATTTTCCTTTACCCCGGATTGATCAGCTGGTGGATGCTACCTCGAGACACGAACTCCTAAGTTTCATGGATGCTTATTCTGGCTACAATCAGATTAAGATGAAGCCTGAAGACAGGGAGAGTACTTCTTTCATTACCCCAAGGGGAACTTATTGTTATAATGTTATGCCTTTTGGACTTAAAAATGCAAGTGCGACATATCAGCGGCTGATGAACAAGGTGTTTGCGGAGCAAATCAGTCGTAACATGGAGGTTTACGTTGACGATATGCTGACAAAGAGCAGGAAAGCTGATGATCATCTAGTTGATTTAGGTCAAACCTTTTATCAACTAGAAAAATATCAAATGAATCTGAATTCCACCAAATGCATATTTGGAGTACTGGAAGGCATGTTTCTCGGATATATCATTAACCGATGAGGAATTGAGGCAAATCCTAACAAGATTAAAGCTCTATTGGAACTGCGATCTCCGATGACGAAGAAGGAAGTGCAAAGTCTCACAGGACGAGTTGCAGCACTTAACAGGTTCGTATCACGAGCAACTGACAGATGCCTACCATTCTTCAAAACACTCCGAAAAACTTTCGAGTGGAATGATGAATGCGAGAAGGCCTTCCAAGAGTTGAAGAAATACCTAGGAGCGCCTCCATTGCTGTCCAGACCAGTAATGGGAGAGAAATTATACTTGTATCTGGCAGTTTCAGAGAACGCAGTTAGCTCAACCTTAATAAGAATGGAGGGTGGAGTGCAAAAACTAATCTATTACACTAGCAAGGCCTTTCGAGGAGCTGAAATCAAATATCCAAGGCTAGAGAAGTTGGCACTGACACTGATTGAAGCCAGTAAAAAGATGAGGTCGTACTTCCAAGCCCATACTATAGTGGTGTACACTGATATGCCGTTAAGGCAAGCTCTGCACAAACCAGAGAAATCAGGAAGATTAATGTACTGGGCAGTAGAACTTGGTGAGTATGACATAATTTATGAGCCTAGATCCTCGCTTAAGGGCTAGGCTGTGGCAGATTTTATAGCAGAGTTCACCTACCCTAACACTTTTGAAGAACAGAAATTTAATATCGACTAGCCTGTGGATGTTACAAGATCATTAAATCTAAGTCCCGACCAACTTGAGTCGGTGGACGAGCTAGAGAAGATGGTCGACAAGCAACAAGAAGTGTTAGAAGAGGACAAAAGGAAGAATCAAATATTCCACCGAGGAACTCTGACTGACCAAGAGTTTGATAATGAGGTACCTATATGGAATTTATATATGGATGGCTCATCCTGCACTACAAGCTGTGGGGCAGGGATTGTTTTAAGCAACCCAGATGAGATCGATGTGGAGTATGCTCTACGCTTTCAATTCAAGGCTTTTAATAATGAGGCTGAATATGAGGCTATGATTGCAGGTCTTAGTTTAGCAAGATCCATGGAGGCAGAGCAGGTCATTGTATTCAGTGACTCGCAGTTGACCGTAAATTAAATGCATGGGGTATACACAACGAAAGGAGAGCTAATGATCAAGTATCATGCTAAAGCAATGGAGATTGTATCAAGCTTTAAAGCAGTGCAATTACTTAGAATACCAAGATTGGAGAATGCCATAGCAGATGCCTTAGCTCGGTTAGCCTTAGCTACAAGAACCGAACTACGAAGAACCATCCCAATAGAAGTTTTGGCTAGCAGGAGCATTGACGAAGATATGATGATGAACTTCATTTCCCTTGATTTAGGACCATCTTGGATGGATCCCATCAGAGCATATATTGAAGAAGGGGTTTTGCCAACTGATAAACTCACAGCCAAGAAACTGAAGTTTAAAGTTGCTCGTTATGTATTGACTAATGGTATTCTATATAGATGAGGAATTATAGTTGGTTTACAGAGATGTGTGCATCCCTCCGAGGTGAAAGATTTAATTGAAGAGGTCCATGAAGGATCCTGTGGAGACCATGTAGCAGGTCGGACACTTTTGCAAAGGATAATACGCAAGGATACTATTGGCCGACGATGAGGGCTGATTTCATAGCCTATGCCAAAAAATGTGACAAATGTCAACGATTCTCTTCTATTCGAAGAACTCCCCAAGATTTTTTAACACCCATCACTTCCCCTTGGCCATTTGCCATGTGGGGAATTGACTTGATCGGGCCACATCCAACGACCAGGGGAAGATTCAAATATCACATAGTCGCGGTGGATTACTTTACTAAGTGGGTGGAAGCTGAGCCCCTTATTGATATGACATATGACAAGGTGTATCAATTTATATAGAAGAACATCATTTGTAGATATGGTCTTCCTCATGCATTCATCACCGACCATGGAACTCAATTCGACAACGAGGAGTTTGTTGGATATTGTCACCAGTCAAACATACTGAAAACCCACTCTGCACCAGACCATCCCCAGAGAAATGGATAAACTGAGGTGACAAACAGGAAGCTGCTGAATGGTTTGAAGAAAAGATTGGATGATGCAAAGGCAAATTAGATCAATGAGCTACATTATGTGTTGTGGGCTTATCGTACTACACCACGAGCAGCAATAGGAGAATCTCCGTACATGCTGACATTTGGAAGTGAAGCTGTAATACCTGCCGAGCTAGGTCTCCCCACACACAGAGTGCTGAATTTCAATTATCCTATCAGTGACTTGATGAGAAGATTAGATTTGGATATGCTTGAGGAAGTTAGAGAAGAAGCAGCAATCAGGAATGCTTCATACCAACAACAAACAACTATGTTCTACAACAAGAGAGTAAAGAAATGTGATTTGAAAGAAGGGGATTATGTGCTAAAGAAAGTAATTCAAAAGCACAATAAACTGGAAGCCAGATGGCATGGACCCTATAGAGTAACCGAAGTTGTTCGTCCAGGAACCTACAAGATTGAAACCTTAGAGGGAGAAGAATTTAAGAATGCATGGAATGAAGAACATCTACGCAAGTATTATCAGTAGTTGGGATTCTTAAGTAAATGCAGTCTTCTTATGTATGAATAAAGTGTTGAATTTTTTATCCGATTCTCTCCTTTTGATGAAATTTTTTCGGAGTTTTAGTGATACACACTACGCATCAAGTTCAGAATAAAATCCCACCAACTACGGTTGGTCGGTCCACCAGTTACGGTTAGTCGGTAAATAAAATCCCACCAACTACGGTTGGTCGGTCCACCAGCTACGGTTGGTCGGTAAATAAAATCGCACCAACTACGGTTGGTCGGTCCACCAGCTGCGGTTGGTCGGTAAATAAAATCTCACCAACTATGATTGGTCGGTCCACCAGCTACGGTTGGTCGGTAAATAAAATCCCACCAACTACGATTGGTCGGTAAATAAAAACCCACCAACTACGGTTGGTCGGTCCACCAGCTACGGTTGGTCGGTAAATAAAATCCCACCAACTATGGTTGGTCGGTCCACCAGCTACGGTTGGTCGGTAAATAAAATCCCACCAACTACGGTTGGTCGCTCCACCAGCTACGGTTGGTCGGTAAATAAAAACCCACCAACTACGGTTGGTCAGTCCACCAACTACGGTTGGTCGATAAACATAAAAATCCACCAACTACAGTTGGTCGGGAATTAAAAATACACTAACTCCGGCTGGTCGGTAAACCAATTACAATCACTTCCAGTTGTTTAAATTAAACAGGATCATGGGATAAAGGATGTTTTATCACATAAAGATCAAAGAATGATAAATCACTATAAATCAGAATAAACATATTTACCAACTAAATAAGCAAAGATATTATACAAATTGCTTAGAAGAAAAATGAAATGACAAAATTTTTCATTCAAATTAAATAGAATTACATAAGTTGTGAAAAGTACAAGTCATTACATAAAATCCTATTCTATTGGTTTCTTTCCTTCTGCCTTTGAAACAGGATCTACTCCAACAGGAGGATCGTCTAAGGCATAAGGAGAATTTATGAAATTTACATCGTGAAGCATTCGAACATTCATCACTGATGGCCGATCAAGCAAATGCTCTGGGCGAGATATGTCAAAATTTGAATGAAGGCTGTAATCGCCGAGGTACTTTGAAATCAAGCACTGGGGATTGCCCGAGCAGGAATCCAACTCATGTCGAGCTTAAAAGGAGGCACTGGCAACTCGAGCAGCCCGGGGTCATAGTAATCCCATAAATAATGGCCTTGTTCCAAATTTAACACCCCTAGCACATTTAACCATCCTTGCTTATAACCCTCATTGTTTGATTGTTGGATCCGATCATCAAGATGGTAAATAGCTTCGTTGTATCCAGCCATCCAAAACTCTCTGGGCTATTTATGGAACTAATAGGTCAACCTCTCTAGCTGCTCGTGAAGATTCTTCACCGGATTTGTTTTATTCTCCAAGGCAGAACTTTGTGCAGAAAGTTGCTCTTCAAGGTTCAGAATCTTCTTGGACATCTCTGCTAAGGCCTGATTCTTCGCCATCAGCTGGAAAGCCTGATTCTCCAAGGCTGATTGAGATCTTTGCTCTTCAATTGAAATACGAGCAGCCCTTGCTCATCCCTGAGAAGCTCTTGCTCGACCACGAGCAGAGGTAGAGGGTCCAGTCCTCTTTAAGGTTTCCAATTCATCTCTCAAGTTGGCATTTTCAACCTCCAAGAAAGAGAAACCTTCGTAGTTAACAGGGACCAAGGCTCCGGAGGAAGATGCTGCAGATTTTAATTGGGATATCCCTTTTTGCAAAACATTATTTTCCCGCTCCAACAGTTCAACAATCTTCTTGTGCTCTTCAACCTCAAGTTTCGGAATACTCTCTTTCTTCTTATAAACAACGATAAACTTATCATATCCTTTGTCAGCATTTAGTTGCTGATATTTTTTCTCATACCCTTGATGCAAAAGGGTACAAGACTCCTTATAGTGTTGTTGAAGTTCCTCGATGGTACCCTGAAGATCCTTGATCATCTCATAATAGGCTACATTATTGGCAACACCTCGATTGAGCAAGCACTTCAGATATTGGTAAGCCTCCACTGCTCGTTCAGAGGCAGCTGAACCCAGGATATCAAAGATTTGTGACTCACCCAGGTCAGCATGGCCAGCCTTGAAGTATCCATTACATTTTTTCATCAGATCAGTATCGTGAGTTGATAATAGTTCCATCCTGGCCATAAACTAGTAAAGAGAAGATAGAAAGAATCAATAAAGATGCAAACAGAGCAAGTAGAAGAAAGAGTCAATATGAACAGCCAAAAGTTTGAATTTTATTACATCACAAAGATAAGTACATAGCCCAGAATTACATTTAATAAAATCAAAAGAAAAGAGAAAGGTCCGAACAAATCTACACTTTCTCCTTGTTTCCTAAGATTTCCTTGGGAGTCTTGGATGAAGAGGTAGGTTGCTCGGGGGGCGTAGAAAGTTGCTCGGACGATATTAGCAGTTACTAGGCCAAGGTAATGGAAGGTTGAAGTTGCTAGGATGAAGTATTGGAGGGCTGGAGTTGCTCGTAGAAAGCTTAAACAACTGGAACAGGAGGAATCTGATCTCCAATCATCAAGGAGGATTCCTCAGAGGCAGCTTCGTCCTCTTCTTCTTCTCCAGGAGAGGGAGGAGGACCATGAATATGTCGCTGGAATAAGTCTGAAGACTCAGCGACCTTTAGCTCCTACAGAGTTGCAACGCATCCATCCCTGAAGTATTTGAGGCTAACAAATTCCATCTGAGAGAACATGGCAGCTAGGCCTTTGTTCCAACCTTTGTCCCAGCCAGCATTAAAGGACTTTTTAACAACGAGTTTTCTCATTGACTTTTCCAAGGAAATCCTCTCAGTATGAAGTTCCTCGGCAGCCTTCATTTTCCCTTCGGTGTCCTGCCTTTGACGATCAACGTCACGAAGTCTACCAAGTTCCTCTTCAGCAGTTTTGAGCTTAGTCTCAAACTCTCCAACATTCTTGAGCATTTCCTCAAGCTCATTATTCTTCTTCTCAAATTCTTTCACTTTTCTCCTCAACTCCTGAGAGACCTCCACAACTTTCTTTTTCTCTTGCTCGATGGCCTTTAGTTGCTTCTCCCAGGCAACTTTATCTTCGTCATATTTCTGATCAGAATCCTTTAAGGACTGTGTCAAACCCACAAAAGCTTCCTCCACACCTCTCGAGGATCTCGAAGCTTTAATAGCCTCATCCTTTTTCAGAATAGTGTTGAAACATGTCACAAGCTGGAAAAAAAATATATTTGTAAGTCAGTACAGGGACATAACATTGAAAAATGAAAGTTTAGACTAGTAATACTTACTGAAGCAATATGTTGAGCAGCCAATGAAGTGACCCTATCACGAGGAAGACTGTCTTCAATACCTTGGATCTCTGGGATAATCCAAGACTTCACCGAGCTCATGGCAGAGCTCGGAGCAACAAAAGTGGGAACACCACTCCCAGTAGTTAAAGGCTGAGAGATAGATTCAGCCAGTTTATCCGAGGAATTTTTCTTCAACTTCCTCGCAGGAGCATGAACATTCTCAACGAAGGATGTTGTCTTGGTTGGTGATATAACGATAATCTCACTGGGAGGAGAAACAATAGCAATCTTGCTCGGAGCCACTAGGGGCTTCTCGGTAACTTTCTTAGCAGCAACTGGAGGGGGTGAATCAATCTTTCTTGTCCCTTCCTCTGGGACATCCTGCTTGTTTTTCTTGGCCTCTATATTGGCAGAGTCTGGTTTGTTAAAAAAGGCAGGAGCTCATCTTCTCTTCATTCTAGTACTGAGGGGAATATGTGATTCAGGGGAAGAACTCTCAGAAGCTGGTAATGGGTTGATGTCACCCACCACTGGACGAGCAGTAAAGGATGAAGTATAGCTTTTGTACTGCAACAAATAAGAAGCTGATCTAATGTGTTCATCAGCAAAAATTTGGTGCAAACTCCAGATAAGTTTCAAGTGTCTCAAATTGACATCAGTTTCTTTGGGGGATTTTCTTCTGCTGTCAACTGCAAATAAACAAAAAATTAAAATGTCAATGACGCATTTTATCAAACACAAAGAAAACATAATTTCAAAAATAAAATAAAATAAAAACAACCTATCCCATTGCCATAGGGAGGGCATCTAGGACCCTGATATACATCATTTCCATTTAGTGGAGCATGTTGCCAATTTTTCATAACAACTCCATGCTCGAAATAATCCTTGTTGGCATCTGGGAGATTGACAAGTAAAGCCCTATTTAAAAACCTAGTTTTGAAGTAAAAAGTGCTATCACTAACGACCCATCTATAACAAAACATAATTTTTGGAATTCCTAAACGGGTTCCATGAATTTGATTTAACCTATGAACTCCATTGACTATTCTCCAAGTGTTTGGCGCTATTTTTGCAGGAACAACATCAAAAAACTGACAGAATTCCAAATATAAAGGATTTGGAGGAAATGAAAAGCCGCATTCGGCCACAAAGAGATTGGGGAACCAATGTCCCTCAGCCAAACGAAAATAGTCAGAAGGTTCAGAAAGTTCCTCCAACGTGACCCATGAAGGAATAGAAAAATCAAAGCGAAATTTATCAAGCGACTCAACAAGGTAAACCATGATGAAAAAAGGAAATAAAAGAGAAGGAAGAAGATCTTACAGGAAAAGGGTGAATCAGTTGACAACGAACAATGGAAGAAATGAACGCACAAGATAGAGAAGAAGTGAAGAAGTTCTAAGATACAGATTTGAAAAAGTAAAAGACGATCGAAATTTCTACTGTGTTTAAATACTTTGCCTCAGGAATAGAACAAGCAATAATTACCAAGGCAGGCGCTTGCATATCCGACGACTAAAAGAAGAAAAAGGGGCACAAAAATCGAAGCGGTTAGAAAAATTCAAAATATTCGTGAAGTCAGATTCTATGAATTCAAAGATGAAATAAATACAAGAAAAATACTCCTAAAATTCAGGATGACTATTTAATCCTACCATATTTCGAGAAGAATGTTCCACACTCCTCCTCAACCTCGAACTGTGAAAAATTGGGGGCTTCTGTTGATACCAAATTTAGTCTGCTGACGTGGACCAATTGTGAGGAGACACGTGTCAATCTATATGGCACCCCCAAATATTTTTTGAACAACACCTTGATTCCGAGGAACTCAACCCCCCCTGACCAACTCAGGCGCTCTGAGCAACAAGTGTTCTCCGAGGAATTTTATTGTACCAAGCAACTCATGTATACCGAGCTACTTAGGCAGTCCGAGCAGCTTAGGCGGTTCGAGCTGCATCTCATACAGAGCATTCATATCCGGATAATAAAGAGGATGACTGCGCATTAAATGCTCATTATTATCACACAGATGTACACGCCTATTGGATAGCTATGTATTATTCTTTCGCATGTACAGCCCCAGGGCTATAAATACATTGTATGATCCTCATTGTAAGGGGACTCAGAATTTCTTGGTAAAATCTGTGACCAAGAATTCTAAACAGTCGGCAATAACAAAATAGTGGATGTAGGCCATTCTTTCAAGGCTGAACCACTTTAAAATTCTTTTGTCTTATTTATTTTTATCTGTGATTAAATAATTAGAGATAATCTAATTTTTTACATCAACAACCGTCATGACACAATTACCTCAGGTAGCCCAGGAATTGGTTGAGGAGGGCTCTGGTAACATCTGAGATCGGAGTGCTAGTGATTTTAGAAACAACGGTAGCCATGCACTGAAGCCTATAACTCATAACCGAGGTGTTGGAAAGAAAGCAATCTGTAGTGAACGTTTCAGGGTGTTGGCTTGCAAGCTGCTCAACTACCAAGAGATGGTTGGCAGGCATTTGAGGAGAACACTGAAGCACCATCGGACACGAGGCATGAGGAGCCAAGTCGGGCAGAGGAAGATCATAACCAGATTCACTCTCAACAGCAGCACCGGTCATGGAACCTTGATCATTGTGACTAGAGTCTTCTGAGATAACGAGTTCCCGATAGGGTGAGGCAATGGGCGAAATAACTGGTGGAGAATCCTCCCGAGCAACCTGAGAACAAGAAGAAGAAATAATGAGTTTATGCAAAACCTTAACAAGTGTTTGCGTTATTAAGTCACCAATATAGGAAGAGTTTATGAAAAATCTTAACAAGCATTTTCATTGTTAAGTCACCGATATAGGTGGAGTTTCTGAAAAAATCTTAACAAACGTTTTCGTTGTTAAGTCACCAATATAGGTAAAGTTTATGAAAAAGATCTTAACAAGTGTTTTCGTTGTTAAGTCACCAATATAGGTGGAGTTTATGAAAAATCTTAACAAGTGTTTTCATTGTTAAGTCATCAATATAGGTGGAGTTTATGAAAAAATCTTAACAAGTGTTTTCGTTGTTAAGTCACCAATATAGGTGGAGTTTATGGAAAAATCTTAACAAACGTTTTCATTGTTAAGTCACCATTATAGGTGGAGTTTGTGAAATTTTTTTAACAGAAATGCAGAGAAATTAGCGAAGTACCTCAGCAGTTGTAGGAGCGAGAATGGGAGTCACCGTGGAGGCCATAGCGAAAAGAACCGTTGGGGGTAGGATTACTTCCTCAGAAGCCTCAATGGCCCCCTTATCTAAAGAAGCCTCAACAGTGGGCAAAGCTCCCTCGCCAATAAAAAGTACCAAGGCCAACGTAGGAGTTTCGTTCAAAGAAGACGATGGACCTCTAACTGATGCCTTAGCACGGGTAGGCACTGAAGAACCACCATGCTGGGCGAAAGCATCAACCTTGGCCTTGGAAAGAGGAAGACCACTAAGAGAAAAGGGCGGGGTAAGACTTGGCAAAAGCTGCAAACATGAAGCCACGTGTTACACATGGGGGGCAACTACAAAAAAAAGGGAGAAATGCATCTAAATGTTACATACCCCCGTTATGGCACCAAAAAGAGAAACCGCAGTTATGGGTCTCGTCAGAATAGTGGGGAGAAGAATTCCAGCTACCAAAGACGCCATTTACACCTAAGGCATCCCATCATATTATAGTTAACCAAAAAAAAAATGGTATGGGACAAGAAAAAGATGTGAGCCATAACAAGTAATTGTTTATGTTACCTCAGGGGAACTTTCCTTAGCTACAATAACAGGCAGAAGGACCTCGTGCTGAGATGAAAATTCAGAAGGGGCTGAGGGAGTTATCTCTGGTTGAGAGGAGACGCCCCCAGATTTAATGGAACCTCCCCCCACAGCAGCATCCTTCGTGCGACGGGAGTAATTAAGCCCAATCATGGAGGAACGGGGAGGAGTAGTATCGGCTTGAGAGATACCGAAATGTCCCCCCCACGAAAGGGCTCACGGGGGGACTGGGCCTTTCTTCTTCAACTCCCTGCACCAAAGTTAGCAAGAGATAAGCAGATGCAGCTTGCCTTAATAAAAGGGGAATAAGAACAAAAACATGTACACATACCTCAGATCTGAAAGGAGAATGAGAAGATATAACCACCGACGAAGGAGGAGAGGAGGCAGCAACATAAGGATCTGGGGAGGGATGTATCTCGGGAGTTCGTTTCTTCTGGGACTTGGTACCCAAAGTTTTCTTCCTCGTACTCGCTTCACCAGCACCTTGAGGAACCCTCGAACATTTTCTCCTCTTTGTCGTTGGCTCAGTTGTATCAACTACGATTGTGGGGAAGGAGGTCGAAGGGGGAACGACGACTGCGCATCTTTAAAACTCATCATTTATTCTTTCGACCTCAACCTGAACCTGCCTCCTCAGCTCTTCACTCACCTCTGCAGACATGGGAAGGGGAATGGAGGCGATAGGGAATGCCTCCAAAGGAGTTTGTGCTTGATCTTAGGACTTGGACTTTGAGGACTTGGATTTTGAGGAAGTCACACTCTTGGACTTCCTGGTCTTTTTGGCTGGTGGCTGGGAAGGCCCTTCGCCAGTAGCATCTTCGGTTGAAGGGGCAGACTATTTGGGAGTTGAAATGGCCTTGGGCTTTGGTGTGGAAGTAAGGATCATCGAGAAATAAGGGGTAGTTCATGGGGAGGTTCTTTAACGATTTCACTCAGAGGGAACTCAACTCCAAGAATGGAGTTTCCCTTGAGACCCAAACGAAACTTTGTGGCATAAGAGGTAGATACGTACCCCTTTTTGGTGGCACTGGGAAGGGTGACTCGCCCATAAATGGTAGAGGTCACACTAAGCACCGCTGCTGCAAGATAGAAGGTGCAAGCCTCAACAAAAGTGACCCTTGTATTGTTTTGTTGAAACACAAGTCAAGGGGCCCCCTGATCAAACCCGAACTACCTACTACATCTATCGGGGTTGTAAGGTTCAGAAGTATATCCCCATTCAGTAAAGGAGGGAATAAATCCAGGGGTAAGCAGAAGTACCACGACCTGCGAAGAATATTCTATAACGGGGATGAACTTGACCGTTGAGGCTGCAGAAGGAAAAAAAATCCCAAGAATGGGCAAACGTAGACTTGCTGTAGGGCCTCATTACAAAAGAGTCAAAACGATCAAAAACTCCCATTATCTACTTTCGACTCTATTTTTTATGGAAACATAAGAGGCGTGGGGGCTTAATACCTTGGTTCACGGGGAAAGGGAACGGTAATTGCAGGAAAATGGGTATAAAGGAAGCCCGTTAAGATAATGGTGTTGGCAAAATTGGCCAAGTTATAACGACCCAGTGACCATGCCAGGTCGTTATGAGTTCGATCTAGCCAGGTATAGAGGGACCCCAAGGTAATGGCGACTAGAGGAAGGTTGAAACCCCTGGCCAAATGGATGGAAATATTTATGAGGTCCCTCCTGGGATGGTCATTAGGTTTCCCAGTCAGGAAGAAGCATGAAAGAAGTAAAACAATATAGGCTGGTAGTTTTAAAGATGTACCTCTACCTTTGCCCGTTGCAGTAGTGACATCCTTCGGAGTTGGAGCTTCAAAAACCTAACTGATCAGGGATTAAAAGTGGCCTTGTTTGAAGACCCAGAGCTCAGCTCGATCAGCAGTCTCTTCGGCATCCAGGGCCTCATTATGGTATGTAAACTCACCCATGGGCTCAAGCCCAAGTAGCTCACAGACTTCCTCCAATGTAATGGTGAACTCTCCCCATGAAGCAAAGAATGTGTGAGTTATATAATGTTCCATCTGGAAACTAGTACTTGGAGCGCAGCGTTATGCTTAGAAAGAGTGAACTCCCCAAACAAGTAGGCTTGATGAAGACCAACCTTTGCAAGAGCAGCAGCGTAAGAGCTCTGCATATGTGTGTGCCAGGCAATGAAATGGGCTGGCGAGCCCCCAGGTGCCTCGAAATCGATCTGAGAATCGTTAGATCTACTGGATTAAAAGTCCACGTTAAAACTTACTAACCACCTAGTATTCCAAAAACTTGGTGCCAAATTTTATCTTTTTATTTAAACAAAACAATAAAATATAAAAATATACTATGAGTCATTCACAACAACTGAATCAAATGAACTGAATAAATAAATAAACTACTTGCCGAATAAACCATCAGCCACAAAAGTAAATAATCCAATAACAATCGTCCAACAACTGAATAAATGAATTTGAAAACTACTCTGAAAAGTCTGGTCGACAAGCCTAAGTAAAACTGCAACTGATAGATGATTCCTACTCTAGAAAATAATGAATGATGCGCCTAATCCAAGCTCCTCCTAGCATCCACATGTGCAGCAGCTACGTGTCCCTAGAATAGAATATCATGCATGGCATCTTTATGGCTGGACACCTAAAAGGTTTTGAAAATAGTTGTATAGCAAGAGTTAGAACCCAAAACATTTTGAAAATATTTAGCAAGTGAATTAACTGCAGTAATTAAAAAGCATGAATGCGCTTCATATGTAAGTTAGTGTCGCATTCTCTTGAGAACATACTAACCCCTCCACTAATGTGCACGCCTAACGGTTACCTTAACCCCACCTAGTTATACTACCCCGTCCAACTAGTCCTGGTATAAACTCCCCTTGCCATACTACTATAAACCGAGTATTATTATTCATGGGTTATAAGTTATCTCTCACATTAACCTAATTAATTCCTTTAAAATAATATCATATAACCTTGACACAAGTTATATAAAGTAAACTCATTACACTCTGTATTATTACCCCCATATAATATTTAATACCATTATATACGTATCTTTACTACAACATCCACATATATGATATATATATCCATACTTCCGAGTATACCCTTGCCGGATGATTTCCTCTAAAGTGCTATCATATCAGGTGTGCTCACTTAACCTACATACCCCAAGTCGGAATCTCTCACGAACTTGGCCAAAAACATAAACGTTGGAGGCGGTCATATTCCATTCCTTAAAGTGAGATAATCTCCTCACCCATATAACAGAGCTATGACCTGGGGATATACTCACCCTACTTCTCAAGCTAGGGGATTCACCCATATCGCGCAACCTTCCTTGATAGCACTAGAGTACATAATGTAAATAAATATCTAGCCACAGATATTTATAAGCACACACACAATATATATATATATATATATATATATATATACTATCACACACCGTATATATATAATATACATTTCAGCTTTACCATGTACTGAAATCCATAACACTAGCCTATTTATTCCCGAGTCTATAGTCCCATTATAATTTAATTAATTTGCCCATTAATTAATTCATTACCTTGGCATGTATATTACCGGACTCACTAACTTGACACGTATCTAATTATTACCCGAGTCTATATTCCGACTCCAAATTAATTCATTTTTCTCAATAATTAATTTAATACTTTGGCGTCACTCAACCAACATACCCGGACTCACTCACTTGGCCCCTAATTAAATAATTCGAATTTGTTGCCCAAATTCCACTTAATAAGTTCGACTCCCTTATAAATTTATTCTTTTACATGCTCCTTTTTCAACATTTATTTAATCCCACCAAATTCCTACTGTTTGTACCTTCAAAACCTCAAACAACTTAGGGTCCGTTTGATAGAAAACTGAGAAAATGCAAATGATTCCAGGACATTTGATTCCAGGGCAAACAATTCCAAGACAAATGAATATTTTTCAACTTGTGTCTGTTTAATACAAGTTGGAAAATCATCAATTTTCCACATTTTCTATCAAACGCAAAAGTTGGAAAATAGATATAAATGTGGAAAATTTATTTATGGAATATATATATATATATATATATATATATATATATATATATATATATATATAGAGAGAGAGAGAGAGAGAGAGAGGATCTCATGAGGACCTCTGTTTGCATACCGCTCGCGCGGACCAATTTTGATAAAATGGTAAAAAAAATATTTTTGACCTAATTTTTTTTATATAGTTTTTAAACATTTCAGTAGGGACATATAAAAAAAATCAGGTCAAAATATTTTTTTTTACTATTTTAAAAAAATCGGTCAAACTTTGTCAGCTTTTAACAACTTAAAAACAACTTAAAAATTGACAAAGTTTGACTGATTTTTTTAAAATAGAAAAAAAAATCATTTTGAGCTGATTATTTTTTTATGGTCTTATTGAAATGTTTAAAAATCATAAAAAAAATCAGCCCAAAATATTTTTTTACTATTTTAAAAAAATGGTCCTCATTCGGGGTCCTCAAACTGGGACCTCACTTGATCCTTTCCCTATATATATATATATATATATTTTGTATATCTATTTTGTATATATTATTTGCGGAATATATATATTCGAATATATATATATATTCATATATTTTGTAATATATATTCATATATTAAGTATATATTATTCATATATATTAATATATACAAAATATATGTTTTGTATATATTATTATACAAAATTAATCATATATTTTGTATATATTATTAATATATATATATTCATATATTTATATATTTAATAATATATATATATATATATATATTATAATTATTTATGGAATATATGAATATATATTATATTATATATTGAATATACTAAATATATATTATTTACAGAATATATCCATATATTATATATATCAGTATATTTATAATATATATGTGTATATTCTGTAAAAAATATTATATATTGAATATACTAAATATATATTATTTACAGAATATATCCATATATTATATAATTCAGTATATGTGTAATATGTGTATATTCTGTGAATAATATATATTCAGTATATATATAATATATATACGAAATATAAATATATATTAAAATATATGAATTATATAAATTATATAAATGTACGAAATATATATAAATATACGAAATATACGCAATATACATATATGTGCTAAAATATATATATATATATATATATATATATATATATATATATATATATATATAGGAGAAGGCTCACCTACATCATGCTCTATACATCATCCATGCATCACGCTTAATTACAAGCCCTAAAAAACTTTTTTTTTCACATTTTATATTTTTTCCTTGAAATTTACCTTCTAATCAAGCCATATGCAAAAAATTAGGTCAAAATATACTTTGTAACTATTTTTAAAAAATCCACAAAAAACTGCTAAAAATACCTTATTTATAAGGGTCTGCGCCAGCAGTTTTTTGTGAATTTTTTAAAAATAGCTACAAAATGTATTTTGACCTAATTTTTTTCATATGTGTTGATTGGAAGGTTAATTTCAAGGGAAAAATATAAAATTTGAAAAAAATGTTTTCTAGGGCCTAGAATTAGGTGTGATGTATAGTATAAGATGTAGGTGAGCCTTCATCTCTCTCTCTCTCTCTCTCTCTCTATATATATATATATATATATATATATATAAATATATATATATATATATATTACATATTTATTAACAATATATATTCATATATTTATGAAATATATAGAGTTCACAAAAAAAATTTGGTTTTGAGTGATTTGCCACCCAAAGGTGGCAAACAAAAACCTGCCCCCCCCCCCCCCCCCCCCCGAAGAATTGAATTCCACCATAGGGTGGCAAATTGTGCTTAAGGGGTGTTGTACATAGAAAACAAATTCCAAGGCAAATGAAGGCTATCAAACAGCCTAAAAGCTGGAAAAGACTAGAATTTTCCAACTTTTCTGAATTTGCCCTGGAATTGAGAGGCTATCAAACGGACCCTTAGGCTAAAAGTAAGTGGACCTGCGGTACGAATTTAACCTTTAAATTTCCTCATCAGTTCATACAGTAAAGTTTACAATTATCGCCGAATTTTATCCCGTCGTTCAAACGAGACACTTGTCGTTTGAACGACAGTGTACGTCGTTCGAACGAGATCCAACTTCGTTCGAACAACCCTCGGGTCTCTCTCTCTCTCTTCTTCCTCGTTCAGTCCAATCCGCCATTAAAACCCAACTTAATCTTTTTATCCAGATTTCTCTATTATAAAACTTTTTGGAATCAATTCCTTCTTAATTCTTTTAAATCTCAAACTTATACATAATAACCAACCCAAATCCGAATTTAAAGACGATTTCTTCCAATCTCTTTACAAGTCATACATCTATCCCAATTAAATCATAATTTTCATAGAAAGTCCAAAGATTGATTTGAATATCCATAAATTGAAAACCCAATTTCATGCAATAACCCACCCAAAAACGGATTTCGGTTTACACCCACCATAATATGAATTGATTATCACATATTTAAGAATCATAGCAGTTAACCACTTGCTTTGAGAGTTCGTAGAGTTTGATCCGTTGTTGTAGAGAAAGGGTTGATAAGAACACCCAATTTGTTCCTTACTCGTTTCCAAAAATATCCCCAATTGCTCTCCAATTGCTCCCTCTAGCTTCCTTTACGTTCTTAGATTTATCCCAGACGAGTTATGGCTGTCCACAACTCCCAAACCTTGGTTTATATCCCGTAATCCTATTATTAGTCATATGGGCCTAATTAAAATGGCCCAATTACCCCGTGTGGGCTCGGCTATGCCCAAAAATGCCTGAGATCCATTTACCACCTCCGGGTATACTTTTCTAACTATATCGACCCATTCGGACCCAATCGTGCACTCAAAATTGTCATATGAAATACTTTATAACATTCTCTAATTTTTACCTCAAAATGCAACACAACAATAATTCGAATAATCAAATCTAAAGTCGCTAAATATAAATAATTCTTCCCACTCAATTAAATTCTCAAAATCATAAATTTAAGTTTCTCCAATTTAAATAGTTTTATTTCTAAAAAAAATAATTAAATACTAAATCCTCAAAATTACGGGGTGTTACATACTTCCCCCCTTATAAAGGAATTTCGTCCTCGAAATTAAGATAAGCCTAGTACTCCAAGCTTCGAATATCTCTCTGATCATATTCCTCTACGATCGCTACATCTACCTCTCTTACTTCTAATTATGAGTTACTCAAATATGCATTTTAATTAACCAGGTGTCCATACACCCTGTCCCCGTGCTTAACCACACGAAAGTCACCCGACTATACTAGCCGTGGACCGTAATATAACTTCCAACCTGTAGTCCTATCACATACATGAATAAGAACCCGGGTACCTAACCCATGTACTAACGACCAAACTTCTCCCCACTCCCAACGATTCGCTAAGTTTCATGCGTGGGACGTCTCGCAAAGTGAAATCCAAATAAGTAACCCCCTTGATACACTACTACCTAACATTATCGGTCGTTGAGATCCGTTAAGCCCTCAGTCCATAGCACGCACCCCCAAATACCTGTCTCTTAACACAAAAGTATACACGCCCACTCTTATGCTACAAAAGACAACATAAAATACCGCGCCCTTACTATCACTAGTTCTTGCGCAAAATAAACCCCGACCTATCTCTTCCTACTCGAAAATAAATCTAACCACACTGACTCACTTCAGTATACACCCCTACTTACCGGGATGAAATATAATAACACAAGACATCCTTATGTGTATATTATACCACATATTACAACGTACACACACACGCACACACACACACACACACATATATATATATATATATATATATATATATATATATGCTAGACCCTCCCTCTCAGGTGACACCTAGTAGAAGTCACACATACCCTGGTGCCACGAACATCAAAACTTACTATCACTATCCACAATCGTTCAAATCCATCGCTATCCAGCCGATACTTAGAAAATCGTCTACCCTAATCCCATATCTATCGAAAGTAGTGACCCCATGTACAATTCAAACCTCCTCTCTATGTACACCCCCATTCTCTCATGGTTACCACCAAAGAACTCTGCTACCCCACAGAAATTTATATACATAATATGGTTGCTATAGCCAGCGCACCCACTAAATTCGGCTCACCCACTAACTCTAGTGAAAATAAATTTTATAATATGACACCCTCATTGTAACGCAAAACATACCCCATGCCCATAGGATAAAAAGATAATTACCTCCATACTCTAGCTGCAATGGATGATCCTCGGGTTCATGGTTAAAATTTTCTCGTCTGAACAGGCCCAGAAACTGTTGTAATGGATGTACATCCAGAACCTCGTCCTATAGTTTCCCCCTGCCTTACTTAGGGCAATCTCTCTTCATGTGTCCCACTTCCCCACAAACGAAACACTTCTTAATAAATTCATCCTACCACTTATCCCTTCCTTGTTGGCCTTGTTGAAAGTCTTGTCCATCTTGTCAATAGCCCCCAGATCTAGATATCTTGGCCTGATTCCCCTGTCGGGAATCCTTCCCCTAATGTCCCCTATCTGCTGTTGGATTACCCCACTGGAATTGCCCCCTCCTGCCTTGTCCGACTGACTGGGTTCAACTCCCCTCTTACTACCCTTCATGTGGAAGCGATGCTCCTGGCAGTGTAGGAGTGCTGCATTAATGATGTCTGTATAAGCTGCAAATGCGGGATTGCAGATCAAATGTTGCCTGATCCTCCAAGCTAACCCATCCATGAACCTTGCTTTCTTTCTTTCTTCGCTGCTTACCTTATCTGGTACAAAATTTGCCAAACGAGGGAGCACTTCCTCGTACTCGGCCACTGAACAGTCCCCTTGAGTCACTTCACTTAATTTCTTCCTCATCTCGGCCTCAACTACTCGCAAAAAATACTTGCGGTCCAACCGCACCCAAAACTCGATAATAGTCAATGTGTCCCTTTCTTCAACGATGAGGATCGACTCCCACCACTGGAGCACAGCCATCACTAACCTAAAATTGGCTAGCATTTGCATCTGCACCTCATTATCGTCAACCATTCACAAGTGACGCTGCATGTCCTTCTTCCAGTGACACGCTATCACCACATTTGAACTCCCCTGAAACTCTGGAGGATAGCTTTTATGAAAGGCCTCTCGTACACGCTGCCACTCTGACGGCCCCAGGTGGGCCTGAACATCTGGTGCTACTAGTAGTTGTGGTTGATTTCGTGGAAAGTATCTTGCCATTGAGATTATTATCGCGTTAACTGCCTATGCCACTAATTCAATCACCCGTGCAGCCGAAATCATCGCTGGAAGTTGTTGCGGTAACTCTGGCTCCTTATGAGCCTCTCTAGTCTTATCTCCCCCTACTGCCCTAGCTGCTCTCTCTCTCTCTCTCCTGGGTGAAATCTAAAATGAGAATCGAATCGTATGAGTTAACCATCAAATATAAAGTAATTGGAAGAAGAACGTAAATATGAATATGTATAAGAATACAACAATCGTATGATAGGGCTCTATATCAAAGGACGCTAAGCCCAAACGTGAAAAGCCGCATATATCCTAAATACACTAGAACCGGATGCTCTGATACCATCTGTGACACCCCGCGTAGTAAAATACCGGGTGATCAGTCATATATCAAATTAAAACACGAATCCCAGTTGGTTCATTCTTAGCATCACTATCGAAAACCTTTTTAAAACTTACTAACCACCTAGTATTTCAAAACGTTGGTGCCAAAATTTATCTTTAATTTAAACAAAACAATAACATGCGAAAATATACTATAAGTCATTCACAACAACTGAATCAAATCAACTGAATAAATAAATAAACTACTTGCCGAATAAACCATCGGCCACGAAAGTAAATAATCCAATAACAATCACCCAACAACTGAATAAATGAATCTGAAAACTTCTCTGAAAAGTCTGGGCGACAAGCCCTAAGAGAAACTGCAACTAATAGATGATTCCTACTCTAGGAAAGATTGAACGATGCGTCTAATTCAAGCTCCTACTAGCATCCACATGTGCTGCAGCTACGTGTCCCTAGAATAGAATATTAAGCTCGGCGTCCCTGTGTCTAGACACCTAAAAGGTTTTGAAAATAATTTTATAGCAAGGGTTGGAACACAAAATATTTTGAAAATATTTAGCAAGTGAATTAACTGCATGAATTAAAATGAATGAATGCGCTTCATATGTAAGTTACTGTCGCACTCTCTTGAGAATATACTAACCCCTCCACTAATGTGCACCACCTAACGGTTACCTTAACCCCACCTAGTTATACTACCCCGTCCAATTAGTCCTGGTATAAACTCCCCTTGCCATACTACTCTAAACCGAGTATTATTATTCATGGGTTATAAGTTATCTCTCACATTAACTTAATTAATTCCTTTAAAATAATATCATATGACCGTGACACAAGTTATATAAAGTAAATACATTATACTCAGTATTATTACCCGCATATAATATTTAATACCATTATATATGTATCTTTACTACAACATCCACACATATGATATATATATATATATATATATATATATATATATATATATATATATATATCCATCCTTCCGAGTATACCGTCGCCGGATGATTTCCTCTAAAGTGCTATCATACTAGGTGTGCTCACTTAACCTACTTACCCCAAGTTTGAATCTATCACGAACTTGGCCAAAAACATAAACGTTGGAGGAAGTCATATTTCCTTCCTGAAAGTGAGATGATCCCCTTATCCATATAACGGACCCTATGACCTGGGTGTATACTCGCCCTACTCCACAATCTAGGCGATTCACTCTCATCGTTCAACCTCCCTTGATAGCACTAGAGTACACAATTTAAATAAATATCTAGCCACTGATATTTATAAGCACACAATATATATATATATATATATATATATATATATATATATATATATATATATATATATACTATCACACACCGTATATATATATAATATAAATTTCGGCTTTACCATGTACTAAAATTAGTAACACTAGCCTTTATATTCCCGAGTCTATGGTCCCACTATAATTAAACTAATTTACCCATTAATTAATTCATTACCTTGGCATGTATATTCCCGGACTTGCTTACTTGGCCCATATCTTATTACCCGAGTCTATATTCCGACTCCAAATTAATTCATTTTTCTCAATAATTAATTTAATACTTTTGCGTCACTGAACCAACATACCCGGACTCACTCACTTGGCCCGTAATTAAATCATCCGAATTTGTTGCCCAAATTCCCCTTAATAAGTTCAACACC
The DNA here is from genome assembly GCA_949130495.1 of Sambucus nigra. Classification (NCBI taxonomy): domain Eukaryota; kingdom Viridiplantae; phylum Streptophyta; class Magnoliopsida; order Dipsacales; family Adoxaceae; genus Sambucus; species Sambucus nigra. The sequence continues at coordinate 53,469,929 of OX422209.1, read as the reverse complement.
CTTATTAATTTATTCTTTTACATGCTCCTCTTTCCACAGTTATTTTATCCCACCAAATTCCTACTGTCTGTCCCTTGAAAACCTCAAAAGACTTAGGCTAAAAGTAAGTGGACCTTCTGTACGAATTTAACCTTTAAATTTCCTCATCAGTTCAAACAGTAAAGTTTACAATTATCGACGGATTTTATCCCGTCATTCGAACAAGACACCTTTCGTTTTAGTGACAGTGTAAGTCGTTCGAATGAGATCCAACTTCATTCAAACAATTCCTAGGTATATCTCTCTCTTATTCCTCGTTCTGTCCAGTCCGCCATTAAAACCCAACTCAATCTTTTTACCTAGATTTCTCTACTGTAAACCTTTTTCGAATCAATTCCTTCTTAATTATTTTAAATCTCAAACTTATACACATTAACCAACCCAAATCCGAATTCAAAGACAATTTCTCCCAATATCTTTACAAGTCATACATCTATCCCAATTAAATTATAATTTTCTTAACAGTCGAAAGATTGATTTGAATATCCATAAATTGAAAACCCAATTTCATGCAATAACCCAACAAAAAATGGATTTTGGTTTACACCTACCATAATATGAATTGATTATCACATATTTAAGAATCACAACAGTTAACCACTTGCCTTGAAAGTTCGTAGAGTCTGATCCATTGGTGTAGAGAAAGGGTTGATGAAGAACACCCAATTTGTTCCTTATTCGTCTCCAAAAAGATCCCCAATTGCTCTCTATTTTCTCCCTCTAGCTTCCTCTATGTTCTTAGATTTCTCCCAGATGAGTTATGGCTGCCCACAACTCCCAAACCTAGTTTTATATCCCCTAATCCCGTTATTAGTCACATGGGCCTAATTAAAATGGCCCAATTACCCCCGTGTGGGCCTGGCTATGCCCAAAAATGCCCCGAGACCCATTTACCACCCCCAGGAACACTTTTTCGAATATCTCGACCCATCCCGACCCCATCGTTCACTCAGAATTGTCATCCAAAATACTTTAGAACATTCTATAATTTAGACCTCAAAATGCGACAACAATAATTCGAATAATCAAATCTAAAGTCGTCGAATGTAAATAATTCTTCCAACTCAATTAAATTCTCCAAATCATAAATTTAAGTTTGTCCAATTTAAATAGTTTTATTTCTCTCAAAAATAATTAAATACTAAATCCTCAAAATTACGGGGTGTTACAAATACCTTACAACGTAAAATAAAACATCGAATTACTTATTTTATGCGTAACTGCATTTAGTACAAGTTAATTAATTACACCAATTAATTAAACGTAGCATGTGACACAACATATCACATGACATGAAAATTTAATCATCATCTAAATACACATTTTATTATTACTAATTTATTCAAGTAATAATTAATTCCAGATTATTAACTTATCCTCATAATTAAAAATCATTTAAATAATACCAAAAGTATGGCCTATTACAGTATTCCCCCATAATAAAGAAATTTCATTCTCAAAATTCGAAACATACGAGACTATAAGAGTTTTGAATAATTCTCTTGCATGCCATCCTCCTACTCTCATGTTGACTTATCTTCGTTCTAATGACCGAAAGGGAAAAATGGGTGCTTAACAACTTTCCATTTTATAACATATTCTTTGAGATCCATATTTGGTTTTGGAAGCACTAGTAGTTTTATTATACCGTGTCTTTGGACATGTTTATTGTAAGGACATTGTCCGTCATAATTTAGTATGTCGTATACCGCTACAAGTTGCAACAAGTCGTCAAAGGATTGAGAAAATTACATCTACAAAAGACGAATTTGAATTTCAAGAAGACTTCAAAATCCAAGCCCAACAAAGATGAATTTGGTAAAATGTGTTTTAAGTTTCATTTACATTTCACATTAAAAGTGTTGGGATATTTTTTATAAAAGTTAAAATAATTTTTGAAAATATGTTAATAATTTTAATCATAAAAAGTTTTGGATAAATGCTCCTGATCCCGTAAACAGTTTTGGTTTTTAAGGATTCCGAGTTATTTAATATTTAAAAGTTTTATAAGGAGGATCAGTGACTGTCGTTCAAACGACGTCACATCTCGTTCGAACGAGATGGATTGTCGCTCGAACGACATTGCTTGTCATTCGAATGATAGGGGGTTTTAGCCGACACGTCATCGCCTTAATTTTTAGTACAAATAAGGGTGTCAACCTACTGATTTTCATGTAGAGAAATAGTGGTTTTTGCAGAATACGTTTTTTTATTCTCCAACCAATTTTTTAGGGTTCAAAGTTGTGTTTTACAATTCACATATCCCAAATACTTTTGTGTGAGTTATCTTTGTGAAACCCAAATATCCCAAATATTTGCTGGGAGTTTTGCTGCTGAATCTAGGTGCCTAGGAAAGGTACTGGGCTGACCATAGGTGCCACTTGCGGGAGGTACTGGGTTGATCGACTGTGTGTCATAGGGAGTGTTGCGGTGTTCCTGGGCTGATGACTACGAATCGAGAACTACGGGTATTTCGTAAGTCAATGGTATTTTCATTGTAATATGATTGTAAACAGTTCCATTAAAAATTATAGTGGAAATAAAATATTTTTTCCCTTTGGGGATTTTTTCCTGAAATCTGTCTTTGTCAGCTTATTCATCGCATGATTTACTTTGAGACTTGAATTGACACGTAGATGCATGTTTAGGGGATGATTGAATTGGTATTTGGTTGTGAATCTAGTTGAATCATTATCGCACACGCATTCTATATTATATCTTTGGGACACCCCCACCTAAATATTGAGTGATCAATCCCTTATTAATTTTAAAGCATAATATCCTGTTGGTACATTCTTAACATAACTGTCGAAAAACATTTATTTACTAATCACCTAATAGTTAATTAAGCTAGTGTCAAAAACTTTATCTTTTAATTAACATTCACAAATTTAAACTAGTAAAACATTCACCATTCTCATAAATAAAATAATAATAAATGATAAACCATTTGACTAAATAAATAAGACTAGAATAAATATCCCAGTTTAAAGTCTCAAGTACAAAGAGTCCATAAATAAAACTGAATCCAATCATCCGAAATAAATGGAGTACAATATCTCTGAGATAAATAATAACTAAGAATAGGAGACATTCATTGATTGAAATAACTGCATCAAGATACTGAATGAATAAGAGTGGAGGCGTTTAATATCGAGGACCTTCAACTTCCACAACAACTGTAGCATGTCAAGCGATAGTGAACTCCTAAGATGGACGTCCCTGTGGCTAGACACCTAAAATGGTTTGCACAAAGGAAATAGATTTGGAAGAAACGGGTTAGAGCCCGAGTGAAAATATATTAAAATATTTTAGCAAGTATTTAAAATGCTTAGCAGCAGATATTACATACAAGTTATCTTTGCGGGCTCGCACTTGAGATTCTCACCTCTCAACTATTGTGCACGCCTAACGTACCTCTATACCATTCTAGTTATTGTTACCATGCCCAATTAGTTCGCATTCAGTGGACTTATAAACTTTTACTCATAGTGTCCACCCGTATTTTCCACATAATACATTATCGGATATTTATATATATCTTTTAACTCCAATATGAAATTCTCATTTAAAAGTTAAGTGTCCACGTACTTAAGTTATTTTAGATTTCACTATCTTTCTTATCCACTAAGTCCACACAGCAGAATATATATATATATATATATATATATATATATATACACACACACATATATATTCATCACTATATTATATATATACTAGTACGACACCCCTAGGCATATTTGTGGTGCATGCATACTCTCCTATTAACTCCCGGTACATCTCGTACTAAATAAGGACTATTAGTTCAGTATCACTCTCGAACCATAAATGCAATTCACACATATTGGAGGCGAACATAGTTCTAGGCCTTTGGGATACGCACATACCTACGTACCCCAATAATCGTGTACACCATTGTTCACACAAATAGTGGTCAAACCAAAGTTCTATGTTTTGAGGTACCAATCTACAATCCCCCCAGTGGCTCATCAAAATACAATTGTCCCCTTTCAAAACCTCCCACAATAGCAAGCAGCATAGGTATGTCATACACATAAGAAATTATGCAATAGGTATTCACACCACCTATATATTTATATCATCGGTATAGGTATGAGCACGTCCTTTATCATACGTTCTCATACGTAGCATATTTATATCCCGAATATTCCACATTTTAGTAATTTTCAATTTTACTTCTTATCGTACATTCCCGAGTATCTCTCACCACTCGAAGTGTGTCCATTATTCTCTAAAGGAATATCAGTATGTAACTCACTCATATCCTACTGGTCTAAACCATCATTTTCCTCAAATTCCCATGACTCGAATTATTCTTCAAATTAGGTTTTTATCTCAATTAAGCCTAATTAGACTTAGCCCTTAAATCCTTCTCATAAGACCAAACCTAAAACCAAACCTTGGTCTACTAGTACTTTAATATAATCCTCAGTATATTTAAAAATAAATCTAGCAAGTGAATCCCGATCGTTTCCCACAAGTCCTAAACTAACAGAGAAAAACTGAAAAAATCTGGGGAGTCGAATCGATTCAGTCCTAGCCCGAATTAATTCACCTACCAAATGGATTCAGACAGGAGCCGAATCAATTTTCCCCTATAGGTCTTCATCTCTTCCATTAAACTATTACGGTTTTCCTCCATTTTTAGCCTCCAAAACTCCATAATTATTTCCTAAACTCCCAACTAATCATCTAAACATTATACTAACATGTAAGGGTGATTTCTAACATAAAAGAATCATTGAATCATCTATTAACATCAATAAATTTCATAATGTCCAACGAATTTCTTTAAAACCCTAGTTCATTATTTTTGTTTAAGAACTACCACAAAACATATATTTCTTCACATATGGATAATCTTAATTCATCAATTTCGCTCTACATACATCAGGGAATTTACCCTAACATGATTTTTATCCAAGAACATAATTTAATCCTCCAAAAATTTACTCAATGTATTCATAATTATGTGAACATTCATCCTATACTAACATGGATATCATATATGCTCAGAAATTTGCAAGTTTAAACATTGTTTTTTATATGAAGGGTTAATCTGTTGTAGAAGAGAGGTATAGGTGTGACCCTCTCCTTCCGATCTACGCTTCGATGGGGTTGGTGGTGCAAACGATGCACTAATGGTGGTCCTATCCTTGGGGAGTACTTCTCCTTTCTCCTTTAATGGCCTCTTTGGAACTTATAGTTTCTAATTCTAGGATATCTAACCCATCAGCTGATATAGATCTCTAAAATGCGTAGGTTTTTGTTCCACAAAAATTCAAATGACCAAAATACCCTATCGGGATGCCGATTTGGTCCAAAATTGACCTGGGACCCAAATTAAACTCCCGAGTACACTTTTCTAACTATCTCGACCCTTTCAGACACTTTGGTGCACTCAAAATGGCCATATGGATGACTTAAAAATAAATTACTTTATTTTTCATTAAATTGATTCTCGACACAACTCATACGTGCATCCCAACTAAATTACAGTAACTGTCTTATTTTTCACTTGCGATAATTTTAATAGTTTATTTTCATAATCCCATGTTACTTTATTCATTAAGTAATACTCAATATAATTCACATAATAAATTCTAACCCTTGTCTCACTAGTTAATAATTATTTTAATTCGGATTAATTTCCAACTAATTTTCCATATTTAATTTAATTAATCCCGCATTCAAAATCATTAAAAATATGGGGTGTTACTACTTCCCTCCTTATAACAGAATTTTATCCCAAAATTCAAAAAAGAAAAGTATTCATGGTAAGAACAACTTTGGATATTTTTCGCGCATATCATCATCGTACACACAAGTAGACTCATTGACATTATGATGCTCCTACTATACACGCACAAATGGGACTACCTTCGACATCAACCTCCTCTCGCTATGGTCTAAGATAGACACTGGGATCTCCTCATGTGAACTATCAGGTTGTAAATCAATCCCTTCCAACGCAATGCGAGTTTGAGCTTAATCATCCCGGAGATATCGCCTCAGTGAAGAAATATGAATAAATCATGAATACAATGCAGTTGTTTCGATAACCTAAGTCTATATGCCACCGATCCAATCCTCTCAATGAGAGGAAATAGCCCCACGTACCTCGACACTAAGTTCCCCTTCTTCCCAAATCTCACTATCCCCTTCATATGAGACACTCGTAGTAATACCTGGTCCCTCATATCAAACTCTTAAAAGAACCGCTTGGCATTGGCGTAAATCTTTTATTTGTCCTGGGCTACTCGTATACGACTCCAAATCATCTCGATCCTGACTGAAGTGTCCTGAATCAACTATGGCCCAAGTAGCTTATTGTTCCCCACCTCTAGCCAACAAGTGGGTGAACGACAATATCTAATGTACAATGCCTCAACTGATGGCATGTCAATCGTAACTGATAGGAGTCATTATATGCAACTCCACCAATGGAATATATTATCCGCTAAAATCAAGGATACACATTCGCAACATATCCTCAAACCTTTGATTCGTCCTCAAAATTCGGATAAGTCTCGGTATTAAAACTTTGGATTCCAACACTCAACGCATCTGAACGTATTCAAAATTAACTCGTAATAATATTTTGGTGCTTCCACTATACTTGTACCAGTGGAACCATTAGGATTAAAAGTCCACTCCTTACCACCTTAGATTAACTACAAGTCATTTTCACTCTCATATGCTGATATATCTCTTTAAGTATCGCCAGTATAATGACACATCGAATTATCGTGAACCAACTTATGATGCTTCAAAAAGACGAGCCTGCACTCTACTGGCTCTATTATCTCTATGTTGGAAAATTCCATATCGCGTAAGTGCCATCTACGCGGAGTAGCTTCTGATTAATCCCGAAAATCTAAAATGTATATTCTTAGTACTTTTCAATACTCTACTCACCCCTTTCCGTCTACTTTTGGTTCCTGGTAACACGCCTCACTCACAAAGCATCTATATTCTATTTTTCTCATTTTAGTCATGCCTCTCTTTTACCCATGCATCTGCGTTTATTTCACATGTTACCCCATCCTCTCCTCGTGAATGATGTTGAAAATTTCAACTGATAGGGCTCCCATACACCCTATGTTCTGTGCATTTTAATACAAATCAACTTAATGTAATATACTTACATTAAACGCAGTATACTTGGCATGACTATGCGGTAAGGTTATACTCAATTCATCCATTAGTTGTAACTTTATTATTTTTTAGGTTGCCCCATCGATCTATTCGTGGTGAAAGCATTCTACACTGGTTTTCACATCAGGATTATACTGCTCTACTGGCCTTAAATCATTATTAAACTATCAACTCTCTATGATAATCACTTATATGTGCAATAACTAAGGTACTAAACCCATGTACTCAAAACCAAACCTCTCACGGCTTCCAATGTTCACTAAATTTCATGCGTGGGATGTATCGCAAAGCAAAATCCACACAAAAAAAAAACTCGATACAATACTATCTAACATTTCTTGTCGTCGAGATCTGTTAGGTCCTCAGTTCATAACATGTACCCCCGAATCTCCGTCTGTTGACATAAAAAGTCTACTCGTCCACTCTCATGTCACTAAAGATGACACACAATGCAGCGCTTTTACTATCAAAAGTTCTTAGTGCTATATCAATATTGAGGTATATATCTCCACTCAATAAGGATCATAAAGCACCCTTAATTACATCTGTAAAAAGTACGTATGCACCGGGATCAAGTATAACAAGACAACATACTCACCGAAGTCTATGATATTTCACTTTTTATATATATTATCAAAGGTATACCTCTTTATATTTGTTCATAGAATAACATACAATATATATAAGTAGGCTCAACCTTCTTTCAGGCGATGCCTCGCCAAAATAATAAATTTTACCCTGGAACAACAAGCACGGTGATCTTATCACACAGTCTACTACCGTTTAAACTCTCGGTATACCGTCACTACACGAGGTTATAATAAGTAATGCTTGTCCAACTCTCAAAAGTAGCAAACCATAACATAAAAACTCTCTTAGTGTCCACACCCACTCACCTACGAGTGACACCGAAATGATCCCCGCTACCTAACGATAAATATATATATAATAAGGCTAACATTGCCAATGCACCCATTAAACCCGACTGACCCTCGAATTTTAGTGTCAATAATCATAACTTGCAATGCCCTTATGTCACCCGAACATATCTTGCATTTTCATGGGTGGAATAAAGATATTACCTAACTTTGGCATCTGTCTCTCTTGATTCTCGGTTCCTTAAACGGACTCCTGTACTGGAAATGACCCTCGATCTATTACACTGATTTACATTCAGGATCTCATGCTCTAGTTGCCCCTGTTTCGCTTTGGGTTATGCTTTCTTTTGTTTGGACCTACACTCCCATAAGTGAAATATCGACCCAAAAATCTCTCCACCGATGTCGCAACTGCCAGAGAAACACTCTTGTGTCTGACCCTGGCCCCACTGGCCTCCCTCGTCCTTCTCTTGGCCTTTGCGACCTGAGAGAACGGGTTGTTGCTACTGTTAGGGAACCTATTGGTCCTGCTGAACCCACTATTCTCGGGTTGGTAACCCCTAACCTAACTCTCTTACCTCAATTTGCCTTACCGAAAAACCCTTTCCTCCTGCTGTTGTGCTCTACTGGCACAATTCCTAGTCTGACTAGCCTCACTATCTCCCTATGAATAAGTTCAACCCAGGTGACCCTACCCTCCACACATAGGACACGTTTCTGCGCTCTCCCCCATCTCTAGCCTCACTGTCCATGTCGGGGTGTCCTTCTCTCGGACTTGGTAGTCTTGGCCCCAAATTGCTACCCCTGATGTTCCTTTAGCTCCGTTGGCCCTATGGAACTTATTGTTGGACTCTATGGCCCTAATTGAATCCACCGTCACCTCATAGGGGATTGATCTGACAATTTTAAATGGGTAACCTCATGTGGTGCTTTAATACCACAGTTTTCTTCAGTCGTGCTCTTCGGCTAGATTCCCTTCTTCTAGAAGTGCTAATAATAACTTGCAAATGTACAAGCTTGACGACATCGACAGTAGTCATCCTGGCGGGGTTTACCATCCACACTTGTGTATTCTACTCACGGGTCCTTCATATACTATAAACCTTTTTATATTCTATGTACCCCATTAGTTGGGTACGAAGTTCATTAAGAAAATCAATCTCTCTTTCATGATCGGTCTCTATCTTGCCTACTGGTGATAAGTTTTGAAAGTCCACTCGCATTTCTGTTAGAATAGGAGATGGAAGACCTCAAGATCAAACCGTACCCAAATTTCTCGTTGAATTTCAAACATACTTCTTTATACGTGGTGAACGACTCTAATCACTTTACGCTGCTCCTATGAGCTAAAAAATTTACCCAAAATTTAATCCTGGGTGTTGTTGCACTCCATCCTACACAATTGACTTTGGATTCTCTACTTCCATTGGCTCATCACACTTTCCGACATTTTTAGATGGCTCTTCAAAAATAAATCTTTTGACCCCCTACCCATTGCTGACTACGCTGGGTGAGTCTAAAAAGGCGTTAACATTATTTATGGCGGTGTTTGGGGAAGCTACTACTTTCGAGTGCTTTTCCTATTTTCACTTGCTTGAATAATGCTCATGGTCACTTCTGTTGCAATCACCATTCCCAAAATACTCTATGTATTATGTAGAGATTTTCTTTCCTACGATCTTTCTTACGGCCTCACTGGTCTTCCTATAATTTCGGTGTACGAAGCCCACCCGAGCTCGTATATGAATCACATCAGTTATGCTTAATAGCATAAGAACATAAGTCACATACGTAGAGGAATACAAAAATCCTATAATAAGGCTCTATATTAAAGAACTCTACGCTGAAATGTGAAAAGCCGCACATATCCTGAGGATACTAGAACCTGATGCTCTGATACCACCTATGACACCCCGCCTAATTAAATACCGGGTGATCAGTCCTTTATTAATTTTAAAACATAATATCCAGTTGGTTCATTCTTAGCATCATTGTCAAAAAATATTTATTTATTAATCATCTAATAGTTAATTAAGGTAGTGTCAAAAACTTTATCTTTTAATTAACATGCACCAATTTAAACCAATAACACATTCACCATTCTCATAAATAAAATAATAACAATAATAATAAATGAGAAACTATCTGACTAAATAAATAAGACTAGAATAAACATCCCAGTTTCAAGTCTCAAGTATAAAGAGTCCATAAATAAAACTTAATCCAATCATCTTAAATAAATGGAGTACAATGTCTCTGAGATAAATAATAACTAAGAATGGGCGACATGCCCTGACTGAAATAACTTCAACAAGAAACGGAATGAATAAGAGTGGATGCGTCTAATATCGAGGACCTGCAACTTTCATAACAGCTACAGGATGTCAAACGGTAGTGAACTCCTAAACTGGATGTCCCTATGGCTGGACACCAAAAATGGTTTGCACAAAGAAAAATAGATTTGGAAGATGTAACACCCCATAATTTTTTAACCTCAAATAGCGAGTTTTAAATTAAAAGTCGAAAAGTTATTTTTCTTATTTAAATTTTTCGATCAATTAATAGGTGGACTATTTATTTAAAAGATTGTTTTGGTCAAAATTGGATTAAACATAAAAGATTTTTGGGATTCGAATTTTTTTTATAATTTTTACGTAAGGGTAAATTCTTAATCTTACAAAATTTGGAACTCCAAATATTTAATTTTTCTTGCTTGATGAAGGAATGAACTTTGTGTAAATTTTTAATATTATATCAATTGTAAACTTTTTTTTAATATGCTGGAGGTGATTGAGGGACATGCTGAAACCCCCTTTTCTTTTTTCTTAAGGCGTAAGGCTCACACTAGATTGGGGAGTTGAGTTTTTTTTTGTTGTTGTTTATGTATTCCTTTATTTTTGGTTCCATGTGTAATGATAGCTCCCTTCCAAGTAGATTGGATTGCACATGGAATTTTACTTGAGATAACTGTCTCCAACTTTAGAGGGTCGCACATGGGTTAAGTGGGTCTGTTAACATATTTATATTTTTTTAGAGTTGGCAATCATTTGGAGTCTTTTTATCTCATCTTATAAAAAGAATATTGACTCACTTTTAAAGGTCACGAGCTTTTTTTTAAACCCACTTTTCCCTACACAAAGAAGAATACTCACACCCTTATATTTCAACTCTAAACCTCCATGAAACAAAACTTCAATCATATTTTGGGAGGTTTAAACTACATATTTTCAAAAAGTCCCAAGAACAAAACTTTCTTCTTTTCGCGAGACGAACGCAACCGACGATTCATAATTTTCAATCGATAATTTTTCCAGGCACGAATACTCTATTCTTTTCCTTTAGTATTACGTGTCTTAAGTGTCGCATAAACAATTAATCATATGTTTCTTAAAACAAATTAGCAACTTTAATTAGAGAAAGTGGACATTAATTAGGGGAGTGTTTTTATGAAAACTTTTAATATGAACTAAGTTAAACACTTGGGTTTTGATGATTTTGGGGTTAGGTTTGCATGTAGAATTTTATGGAGTTATTTAAATGATAAATGGGACGCATACACACTTATAAAATTATGTAACTTATAAAAGGGGACGATTATGACATATTGAATATTTTTGCATGTTAATTAATTTAACATTATTAAATAGAAATAATTGTGTTAAGAATGACAATGACATTATTAATTCATTAAATTAAATTGGGGACATTTTGATTAAATTGCTATGTTGTTCATATGTATTGTGATATTGTGTGATTTGTTGCTAGTCTCTTTTGCCATCGCAGGGATGAGGGGCATTTGGGTAGAATATTGCTCACCTTCATTATAGGATGCTTACTAGGTATGGGACTAGTGGGTAGGCGTTGGTTATGATTTATGCTTGCTAGGTAGGGGACTAGTTAGTGTAGAATCGCGTGGATTTAATATTCCGGGTTGGGGATGATTTTTACATTTTATCATCGTTATGCTAGCCAATGCATGAGACTAGGACGATATTTATGGTAGAAGTTCTTGCTATACATAGGGTAGGACGGTGTGGTGTTTTGGAAACCCTTAGGTATGGGACTAAGGGTGTTTTGAGGATCTCACATCATTAATAAGGGTGGAGTTAATTGACTAAAATAATGAGAAAGATAATGAATGAGGATTAATGCCTAAGATAATAAAGCGGGTATTAAAATTTATTAGCGACATAATGTGCGGGGGCCGACAGTTTAAATGGGTCAGCTGGTGTTTATGTCGTGTCGTGTGTGGAATCTCGTCATATTGCGGGACTGACAGTTTAAACGGATCAGTTGTCTATTGACGAGGGGAGAGTGGAATTTTTGTGGGAGCACAACTCGAGGCTGGAGGACCGCTGTAATAATGATTAATTATTTGAGAAAGGATTGTATGCGGAAGTACTGCAATGGTTAGTATGAAATTGAAAGAATGATAGATCAGGTTAATTTAATTTTATTATGCTGGTATTTAAAATCATATTGGTGTGATTTTTTTTAATAAGAATTACTGAGGGTAGTTCGTGATTTCTTTTTATCGCATATAATCATATCACGTTTAATTAAAATATTTTGTTTGTGGTATTTATCATGTATAATGCTACTGTCTGGGTTCATGGACCCTATTTGATTCATGCTCGGGGCTCTGACCTCGTGCGTTGACTAACCTTTTCAGGAATAAGTTCGAATAGCTGCATAGGATTATTTGGAGATTATCTTGGAGGTGCAGTTGGAGTTAATTATTTACTTTATGCTTGGAAGTTTGGTTTAGTTTCCATTCCTTCGCATATATATATATATATATATATATATATATATATATATATATATATATATATATATATTGAGACTCGGTTTATAGATTTTTTGGGCCATTCGGTTCCAGAGTTGTACCGTTTTGATTCAGATATTCACTATGGATTCTGTTCATTCAGTTTTACATTTATTAGAGATTGGATTATTTCGAGTTTAGCATGGTGATAGATTTCATTTATCGCATAGTTGGTTGTTATTATTTGGGATTGATTAAATTATCAAAATGGTGGACTGATTTTACATGTCTCATATCTATCACATGCTAAGAATGATATTTTATTTCCTTGCACCCATCTTAGTTTTGGTCACGACCGATGTTAGAATTTAGCCTGGTGTGACAGAAGAAATGGGTCAGAGCCGAGTGAAAATAGTTCAAAATATTTTAGCAAGTATTTAAAATACATACCAGCAGATATTACATACCTGTTAGCTTTGCGGGCTCTCACTAGAGATTCTCACCTCTAAACTATTGTGCACGCCTAATGTACCTCTAAACTATTCTAGTTACTGTTACCACGCCTAACTAATTTGCATTCATTAGCCTTCTAAACAATTACTCATAGTTTCCACCCGTATTTCCCACACAATACATTAGCAAATATCTATATATATTTTTTAACTCTAGTATGAAATTCTCATTTAAAAGTTAAGGGTCCACGTACTTAAGTTATTTTAGATTTCACTATCTTTCTTATCCACTAACTCCACAAAGTAGAATATATCACAAGTGTGTGTGTGTGTGTGTGTATATATATATATATATACTAATACGACACCCCTAGGCTCAATTGCGGTGCATACATACTCTGCTATCCAGTCCCGGTACATACCTTACTAAATAACGAATATTGGTTCAGTATCACTCTCGAATCATAAATACAATTCACACATGTTGGAGGCAAACATAGTTCTAGTCCTTTGGGTTACGCACATACATACGCAGTCAAATGACCGTGCACACCATTGTTCACAAAAATAGTGATCAAACCAAAGTTCTATGTTACGAGGTACCAATCTAAAATCCCCCCATTGGCTCATCAGGCTAAGATTATCCCCTTTTAAAACCTCCCACGATAGCAAGCAGCGTAGGCATGTCATACACATAAGAAATCATGCAATAGGTATTCACACCACCTATATATTTACATCATCGGTATAGGTATACACAAGTCCTATATGATATGTTCTCATACGTAGTATATTTATATACCGAATATTCCACGTATTAGTAATTTTCAATTTTAATTCTTACCGTACGTTCCCGATTATCTCTCACCACTCGAAGTGTGTCCATTATTCTCTAACGTAATATCAGTAGGTAACTCACTCATATCCTACTGGTCTAAATCATCGTTTTACCTGAATTCCCGTGGCTCAAATTATGCTTCAAATTAGGTTTTTGTCTCAATTAAGCCTAATTAGACTTAGCTCTTAAATCCATCTCATAAGACCAAGACTAAAACCCAACCTTTGCCTATTGGTACTTTAATATAATCCTCATTATATTTGAAAATAAATCTAGCAAGTGAATCCCGATCGTTTCCCACAAGTCCTAAACGAAAAGGGTAAAATTGGTCAAATTTGGGGAGTCGAATCGATTCGGCCCTAGTCGAATCCACTCGCCTACCGACTCGATTCAGCCAGGAGCCGAATCGATTCGCCCCAACATGTCTTCGTCTCTTTCCTTAAACAGTTATGGGTTTCATCCATTTATAACCTCCCAAACTCCCAACCAATCATCCTAAACATTATACTAACATGTAAGGGTGATTTCTAACGTACAAGAATCATTGAATCATCAAATAACATCAATAAATTTCATAATTTCCCACAAATTTCTTTAAAACTCTAGATAATCATTTTTGTTTAGGAACTACCACAAAACCAAGATTTCTTCACATATGGATAATCCTAATTCATAAATTTCATTCTACATATATCAGGAGGTTTAACGTAACATGATTTTTATCCAAGAACATAATTTAATCCTCTAAAAATTTACTCAATATCTTCTTAATCATGTGAACAATCATCTTATACTAACTTGGATATCATATATGCTCTTAAATTTGAAAGTTTTAATACTTTCCTTGTTATGAAGGTCTGGTCCATTGTAGAAGAGTGTTATAGGTGTGATCCTCTCCTTCTTATCTACGCTCTGGTGGTGTTGGTGGTGCAAACGGTGCACTAATGGTGGTTCTAGCCTTGGGGAGTACTTCTCATTCCTCCTCTAATGGCCTTTATACAAATAGTAGTTTCTAACCCTAGAAGATATTAGCTATCAGCTGATATAGATCTCCAAAATTCCTATGTCTTTATTCCTCAAAAATACAAATGACCAAAATACCCTCCCGGGATGCCAGTTTGGTCCAAAATTGACCCGGGACCCAAATTAAACTCCTGAGTACACTTTTCTGACTATCTCGACCCTTACGGACACTTTCGCGCACTCAAAATTACTAGATGGATGACTTAAAAATAAATTCATCTATGTTTTATTAAATTGAGTCCCGACACGACTAACACGCGCGTCCCTACTAAATTACTGTAACCGTCGTATTTTTTCACTTGAGATAATTTTAATATTTTATTTTCATAATCCCATATTACTTTATTCACTAAGTAATACTCAATATAATTCAGCTAATAAATACAAAACCTTGTCTCACTAGCTAATATTTATTTTAATCCGAATTAATTTCCAATTAATTTCCCATATTTCATTTAATTAATCCCACATTTAAAATCATTAAAAAATACGGGGTGTTACAATATTTTGTCTGTTTTGCATAAAATATGCGAGTGAATCTGATCTCTACACATTCATACACCTCACATCACCAACAACTATCATTTCATATATCAATATAAATACAAAAATCCCAACTCAACCAAATAAAATAAACGCATACTCAAACTAACCGAATAACCAACGAATATCAAACAATAGATATAAAACCTTCCACACAATAAAGTAGCAACAACTGTGCTAGATACACATCCCACATAAGCTAACAATACATCACATTAGTCCTTGTTGTCTCCTCATACACGATGCGAAGTGAGTGCACCTCCAACCTGAGACAACCCATGATTTTTCTGAGGCTAGTGAATTAACACTCATTCTTAATGAAGATGGAATTAACACACTGAGTAAGGTATTGGCTTGATTAATTTATGCAATAAGCTTTTGGCGCAACAAATCAATGACACTATAACAGATAGTAAATATGGTGAGTCGGGAGACTATATAAGGTAGAAGATGTTATAGCTTGTAATTTTAAGTGTATTAATTAATTAAAATAATATGAATTAAATTAAATGAGAAGATGTTGTAATTCAGGTTAAATGAGAAAATATTTAAGTTGAAAAAATTATGTGGATTTTGTGCAAATTAAATAAATAGAATAAAATTTTAATTAATTAGGTAGTATTTTGGGGTTTAAGTGGAAATCCTAGGGACAATTAAATTAATAGTATTTTGGGTAGCCGTGTACAGAGATATGAGTGATTGCTATAGTCAGAGAATTATTTTTGCTATTCCTGGATAGGAGATGTTCCTTGTGGCGATGCCTCGTCCTGAGAGAGGATTATCCACTCATTTGTATTATATAGCGGAGGAGACCTCTACGGGGGTGATGATTCCCCTTAATTCGATACCGTTAGTTTGTGAGTTCACTAATGTACTTGAGGAAGTAAAGGGGTTACCTCCCAGCAGGGAAATAAAGTTTGTGATTTATTTAGCATCGGGTACTCGACCGATAGCTCATACACCTTACCATATGGCTCCTCTAGAGATGAGGAAGTTAAGGGATCAGATAGAACAACTTTTGGGATAGGTATTTATCCGTAGGAGTACCTTGCCTTGGGGTGCCCCTATGTTATTTGTAAAGAAGTGAGATGGTTCTTTATGGTTGTGCGTGGATTATCGAGAATTAAACAAAGTCACAATACAGAATAAATATCCGTTACCTCGAATTGGTGACTTATTTGATCAGCTGAGAGGAACAACCTACTTCTCGAAGATAGACTTGAGATCTCGTTATCATCAGCTGCATATCAAGGATAAAGATGTTTCTAAGAATATGCTCCTAACCCGATATGGATTGTATGGGTTTCGAGTTATGCCATTTGGGTTGACCAATGCACAGGCATTATTCATGGACTTAATGACCAGGGTGTTTAGAGAGTTCCTAGATTAGTTTGTCATTGTCTTTATTGATGACATCCTAATTTATTCCCAGACAGAGGAGGATCATGCCGAGCATTTACGACGGGTCCTGCAGACACTATTTGAGCATCAGTTGTATGCTAAATATGAGAAGGGTGGATTCTGGCTCCGGGAGGTGCAGTTTCTGGGGCATATTGTGTATGAGTTAGGGATATCAGTGGATCCTAGTAAAGTATCAGCGGTGAGGGAGTGGGGATAGCCCATGACATCGACGGAGGTGCGTAGTTTCTTAGGTTTGGCCGGTTATTATAGATGGTTCATCCGAGGTTTCTCGAAGATTGTGGGTCCGATGACTAATCTAAACATTAAGGGCATACAATTTATTTGGGATGATGCGTGTCAGTGGGCATTTGATGAACTGAAAGATAAATTGACTTCAACAATCGTACTAGCACTGCCAAGGACTGGAGTGGAGTACTTAGTTTACATTGATGCATCATTACATGGACTTGGTTGGGTATTTAAGTAGGATGAGAAGGCTATAGCTTATGCCTCTAGGAAGCTTAAGCCTCACGAGCAGAATTACCCCACGCATAACTTGGAGCTAGCAGCAGTCTTGTTTGCTCTTCAGATTTGGAGATATTATTTATTGGGAGAGAAATTTCACCTATTCACAGATCATAAGTCACTATAGAATTTATTCACTTAGCGGGAGTTGAACATGTGCCAACGTAGGTGGCTTAAATTCGTGAAGGATTATCAGTTTGATATACATTATCACCCGAGGAAGGTTAATGTGGTAGCAGACGCATTGATCCGAATGCCAGTAGAGGAGTTGGTCGTAGTGTGGAAGGCAAAGGGGAAGGAACTGGGCATTTAGGATGCAGTTTCCAGATCATTTATGTCAGTTATGACGGCTACACCTCAGATTGTGATGAGGGTGGTACAGGCTCAAGCAACAGATCCGTTTTGTGAGGAGAAAATTTGACAGCTTTTAGCCGAAAGAGCAGAGTCCTACTCAGTGAGTTCTAAGGGAGGCTTTCACTTCAACGGTAGACTGATTTTTCCATAACGAGTGGAGTTGTGACATGCAGTGATGACAGAGTCGCATGGGTCACATTTTGCGATACATCCCGGTGGAGATAAGATGTACCAGGATATGCAGCGATAATATTGGTGGAGTGGGATGAAGAGAGACATTACTAAATTCGTCTCCAAGTGTGCCACATGTCACTTAGTGAAGGTGGATCATTAGAAGTCAGCTGGGTTTCTTCATCCATTAGAGATCCCGATGTGGAAATGGGAAAGCATTTCCATGGACTTCATCACAGGGTTATCTACTACTCAGCGAGGTCATGATTCCATATGGGTGATTGTGGATCGGTTGACTAAGGTAGCTCACTTTTTGCCAGTTTGGACTGATTAATCTATAGGACAGTACGCCCAGATTTTTATAGTTGAGATAGTGATAACACATGGGGTACCGCTCAATATTGTGTCCGATCGGGACAAAATTTTTATGTCCCAATTTTGGGAGAGATTTCACGATGCTATGGGTATCAAGGTGCGATTGAGTACGTATTATCCCCCATAGACAGATAGGCAGAATGAGCGTACTGACCAGATACTAGAGGATATGTTATGTATGTGTATTCTGGATTTTAGGGGAGGTTGGGAGCATTACCTTCCACACATGGAGTTTGCATATAATAACTCCTATAAGTTCACCTTTGGTATGGCTCTATTTGAGGCTTTATGTGATAGACCTTGTCGTTCTCCTGCATGTTGGTTAGAGGTAGAGGACAACAAGCTACTAGGGCCATAGGTGACACATGATACGTTTTCCAGGTTTGAGTTGATTCCTAGTCGTATTAGGATAGCTCAGAACTGATAGAAGAGCTACGCCGATTCAAAGCGATTCTTCAGGGAGTTCAGTGTCGGGGACCAGGTTCTTTTGCAGGTGTCTACTATGAAGGGGATAATGCGATTTAGGAAGAAAGGGAAATTAGCGCCGAGATACGTAGGACCATTTCCTATTATCGAGATAGTTAGACCGGTAGCTTACAGACTAGGGTTGCCGGAGCACTTGCCTCGTATCCATGACGTGTTCCATATTTCTTCGCTGAGGTGATATCTTCAGAATGAGTTAGCTCACACTCATGTTGCATTAGAGGATATGGACTTTTAGCCCGATAGTTCTTACAAGGAAAGACCGATGGCGATATAGTGATAGACAATTAAGATCAAAAGTAGTTCCGCTCGTGTGTGTCCAGTGGGCGCACCATAATATTAAGGAGTCTACTTGGGAGCGCGATGATGACATGCACGATAGATACCCAGAGTTTTTTATACCAGGTATGCTTTTATTTTTGAATTTCGGGACCAAAGTCCGTTATAAAAGGGGAGTATGTAATACCCCGTAATTTTAATGACTTTTAATATTAGATTAATTAAATGTAAAATGGGGATTAATTGGAATTACTTATGAATAATAATTGGAATTAATCTCGATTGACTATTAGTAGAGAATAAAGTAATATGTGATTGATATTGAATATTGAATATTACTTAGTGATTAAAAGTAATATATGATTATATGATCGCGAGTGAATACTATGCGAATTATTGAAATTAAGTCGGAACGCGCGTGTGAGTCGTGTCTGGACTAAATTGAAAGGGCTAAAAGGGAAATTATTTTTAAGTCATTCGAATGGTCATTTAGAGTGCACTTTTGAGTCTGGAAGGATCGAAATATGCAGAAAATCTACTCAGGGGTTGGATTTAGGTCTCAGGTCAATTGGGAACCAAAAGGACACCCCAGATGGGTATTTTGGTCATTTTCTTTAGGATGTGAATAGTAGCTACGAAAATTGGGTTTTATTATATAAGTGAAGATATTAGAGAACTTAGGTTCATTCACCCAAAAAACAAAGGAAATGTCTTTGAGGAAGTGAGGTTTTTACAAGAAGAGGAAGAGGTTTGGAGAGCAAACCAAGGGACAACCACCTTACACCACCACCGGAAAAGTGACCGAAAAAGAGGAGGGGACATCCTACACATATCTTCTCTAAAGGATCAGACCTACACCTTCAGGCAAGTGTAATTCTTGTTCCAATTAGTGAGTATAATATCCATGTTAGAATAGGATTAATATTCACCCATGAGAATTATGAAACTGGGCATGAAATGATGAATAAATTAATTAATGGGATAGGTATTGAATGTAGTTGAGAAATCCACTTGTTGAAGTTATCAAATTGATGATTTTAATTGTAAATCACGAAATTATTATCTAGGTTATGAAGAACATAAATGGTGAATATATAATTTGAGGATTTTAAAGATTATATTGATTTAGATAAAAAAAAACCTTTTTGAAATTAATGAATTAGATCGTTTTTATGTGTCATAATCACCCATAAACATGTAAAAATAATTTTGGGATAATTGGGATTCATTAGAATATATCTATGTGGGTTTGGGCGTAAGAGTTTTGGAGAAAAATGCAGAAAATTGAGGTTGGGGATGAACTGCTGAGACGTCGTTCGAAAGAACTGGGAAGTCGTTTGAATGACATTGTTCGAACGAGATACAAAATCGTTCGAACGAGATGTTATGTCGTTTGAAAGAGAATTCAAGGACTTCTAACGAGATTTCAGAAATCCAATTTTAGCCCAAAAAAGTTTGGAAATTTGTATTTTTCACACACGGTAAGTTCTGAATAATTTTTGGTACATTAGTAAAGAGTGAGAGACTTGGGTTAATGTTGGGAAATTATATATTGAATTAAGAAAGGAATTATGTGAGTGATAACTACATAAAGTGCGGTGATAATAAGAATATATCGAAATTATCAAATATGGGTGGTATTCGAAAAATACACGGGTATTTGGGGTAGGATGAATTCCTAATGCGTTATGTAGGTCGAGTGTGTACGTATTATTATAGGTTGATTATCCACCTATTGCTTGATGATTTATGTGTATGACATACCTATCCCACTTGCTATCGACGGGAGATTTTCACGTTGAGGGAATTCATATCCTGATGAGCCTTATGGGTATGTCGTGAAGTCTAAATTCCCCACAAGAGCCTTCCTGATGTGCCAGGCCGATCCCACAATGAACCTATCTATCCATCTCTGCCCAATATTAACTGTAAGTAAAAAAATTCCAATTGAGTCCCTTATATTTTTTGACTTATTCATGGAAAATAATGTTTTTGAGTCATAGATAGATTTTTTATTTGTCACGATACTAATCAGTCTATGATGTGGAGTTTATTAAAGACGTTGAGGCCAAGCTCTAAAGATAAATCATGCTAAGATTTTATTGGTACACATTTCACATAATCATTGCATTCCGAGATCACTCAGGTGTGAATGCGTAATGTTTATGAAACTCAAAAATATTTTAAAATGTTTAAGGATGTTATTTTATTGAAGAAATGTTTTAAAAATGTTTTTAAAGTGTTTTAAAAGGATAAAACTACTTTATTCTGAGATAAAGATGGAGTTGTGTAAAACACAAACTCACATTTTCAGTGGTTCAAACGACTTTATCAGTCGTTCAAGAGAGATTGCTCTATCGTTCAAATGACATATGCATTTCGTTCGAGCGACGGGACTTTCTCGTTTGAACGATCCACCGCCTCAACTTTTCTATATAAGGCATGTTTCTATTAGAATTTTGTAGAGGTGTGCACTCCAGAAAATTAGTTTGCATACTGTACGTTTTGTACCCAAGTTTTCTAAGGTTTTCAAAGTCTAAAAACATCCTTAGAAGTTTCAAATATCCAAACTTTTATTCACAGAGGCCAAAGTGATCTTTATTTGCACTATAGTGGTTTGTTCTTTTATCATTGAAAAATTGTTCGTTGGGTTTACGGTGAAGACGCGAAGGAGTTCATGTTTGGAATCCGTAGATGTTTCTAAGATACATCGGTGGACACCAAGGCATTTGTGGATGTGAGTGTTATGGATAGGTATCGCGAAAGGATTCGCATGGGCACTATGGAGAAGTGATTGAAGATTCAGAGCTTCATGACTTGTGGGGATTAAGTCTCTTAGTAAGTATGTCTTTGTACTTTGTAATACCACATCATACTGATTGTCTAGTTTGGACCGTTCGAGGTTTTTTCCCTTAGTGGTTTCCACGTACATTCGGTGTTGACTTTTGTGAGCTTACTTTATTTTACTTGCTTTATTCACTAGATGCATATTAAGGATTAATCAAGATAAAATCTGGTTAAGTTAAAATTGGTTCACAACTTGATGCGGTTTAAAATTTGGAAAAAGGTTTTTTTTTTTTAAATTATTTTTTGTCATTCTTAAAACACGCTCGAAAGAAAGAAGGGGACTATAAATTGGTATCGAAGTTAGAAACATATTTTTTTATTGTGTTAATCCCTTCATATCCTTTTGAACCAAAATCCTGATATCATTCCTATGGCGCTCTTCGTCCCGATTTTGTCTCACTATGTGACTTTTGCAATATGAATGGTCTTTTTCGCGCCCATTATTCCTTCCTCGGTTGCGAGTTTTTCTTACCTAAGGGATAGGAGTCCAACACGATATTTTCAGTTATCCTAAAGGATTTCTTTCTCCATCCTCTCCAATCGTCGCTGGAGTCGTGCATTCTCCTTTATTTGGAGGCGAGTTTCCTCCTCTTGCTGTTGGAGTCGTGCTTTATATGTGTCGACCATATATGATATCTATGTTGATATAGGTTTCTCATTACTTTGCTCGGAGATCTCCTCCTCCGGTTCAAATCTTGGATTCCTATCATGGAGAACTTTAGACCTAACCCTGATTGGGCCTAGGTCAGCTCGCCCGTCGCCAGCTTAGGGTGCACTATGTGGTCGGTGATAAATTATGTTTACTCTTTTGTTTTGGGTTTCTTTTGTAGAAAATAAAATAGATTCACACATACGATGCCAATTGTGAGTACAAAACATCACAATAAAGTATTTCTAAAAAGCATGGAATAAAAGAATGTAATAAATGCTCACAACACAAGAATTTACATGGTTCGGCGACTACCTGCGTCCATGGAGAAGGTTCTCAGTTCTTATTAATTTCTCAGAAGGTTTGAAATTACATCCCTCTTACCCTAGGGTGAGGGTCGTATTTATAGCAATGAAAAGTAGTTGAATTGTATAATAAATTCTCTTATTTATTTATTAGTTCGTGTGGTAATTATTATTTATCCCATTCGAGAATGTAGGTAACCAATTAAGCCTGTGAATATCCATGTGATAAGCATTTGTAGTTATCGACGTGATAAGCATTCATACTTATCCATATAACATTAAACTTGTCTGGGGAAGCGTGTTGAGCTTACTTGGATCACCAGAGATTAGGCCTTTAGGGTTTGGTCCCTATAGTATCATACATCATTGCTTATCCACATAGGTATGTTTTTGCATCGATATTGATATTATTTGATCAGTATGTCGATTATTTGTGCGTGTGTTTCCATGTTGTGTGTTTGTTACACTTTACACCTTTGTATAATTTTATTCATTCCTCCCTATTTCAAATTGGTATCTTAAGTTCACACATTTAGGGGAAGATTTGGTTTTTTGGGGAGTAATTATTTTGTGCTTTATTGCTTTGTCTATTCCTAAATAAAAAGGAGGAGAAATGGTATCTTTCCTTTCATGATTAGCATATCTTTATCTTGGGAGAAACATCTTACCTAGGTTGAGATTATTCTAGACCTTGTTAGAAATTTATTCTTATGTGAATTTAATGCTTGTTATATTCTCTTTACATTTGAAGGTATGTTCAAGTGTGCATGTTTACAACATGCAACAAAGTTTTCAAGTGAGGAAAGCAACTCATTGTTTATGTCTATCGAGCATCTGTACTTTTTCCTTTTGGAGTTGGGGATTGAGTTTTTTTAGAGAGCTTGATGATCCATATGATTTTTATTTTGGTTTTATTTTTGAATAGACAAATGGGGAGATTTGTAAGGATAAATTTCAAATTGAGTAAATTTATTTGTAATTGACTTAATTCCGAAAAACACATTTGGGTCATATGATAAGATTTGTATTGTCGAACTCGTAAGCCTATGACATGTTTGATGAGCGACCAAGCTTCAAAGTTGGATATACATGGTGTCGTGTTTAGTGCCAAGTTGTTCTTCATGTTTATCGAGGATCTTGTAAGGTATGGTTTCATTTTGAATATGGTCCTTAGATATTTTTAAGGGTGTTTGTTTTTTAACCAAATTGTTTGGAACTATTTTTAAAATATTTTTTTGAAATTTTTTTTTTAGCTCATTAGAACGAAGTCATACACCTCATTAGATGTAAAGGACATATCATTCAAAAGAAGTTATGAACTCATTAGAACGAACCTAGAATCTCATTAACGAACATCAAACGAGGACTCTCTGTCAAATAGTGGACAAATTATTAGTAGTTCGTTAGAACGAAAAAAGGGCTCTCATTCGAAAAAAACTCTATTCTCATTAGAAAAAATGCCTTCTCGTTAGAATGAACTATGAAATCTCGTTTGAACGATTTTGCGGCCTTGAAATTGTGTTTTCACTATTTAAGGTTGCGACACCCCGCCTAATTAAATATCGGGTGATCAGTCCTTTATTAAATTAAATCAGAATATCCAGTTGGCTCTTTCTTAGCATCACTGTCAAAAAATAATTTCTTTATTAATTCACCTAATAAATAATTAAGCTAGTGTCAAAAGTTTTCCATTTTTAATTTCATTAAAACCATTCCGCAAAGCGTAGTAATAATAGGCAACATCACATCACAACTGAACAAGACAATATGTGACTCGAATAACTCTCTAGTTAAAATATTTCATTACTATCAAACAAAACTAATATCAACAGTACTGACATAAATGATTACAATCTCTGTAATTGAAATGAAATAACCAGAATCTTGGGTGGCATGACCTAAATGAAAGTAGACACTACAGATGTGTCAATCAATATAGTGGA
Organism: Sambucus nigra; assembly: GCA_949130495.1. Taxonomy (NCBI): domain Eukaryota; kingdom Viridiplantae; phylum Streptophyta; class Magnoliopsida; order Dipsacales; family Adoxaceae; genus Sambucus; species Sambucus nigra. Next base: position 53,444,874 of record OX422209.1, on the reverse strand, counting down.
AGCGTAAAAAAAATTTTGCCTCTCCAGTAGCAGCTATAACCTGTCGAGATATCTATATTCTATGCCGGCATCCCTCATACTTGATACCTACCTAATGTATAAGATACAATAGATAAGAGAATATTCATGGAAACAGGTAGAAGTCCGATTGTAAAAGATTTTTAAAAATTGCAAGTGCTTAACAAATGCAATTAAGAAATTATTATGTACATGTTAGCTTCTCGGGCTCTCGCTTGAGAATTCTCACCTCTCACTTAGTGTGCACGCCTAACTTACCATATTATCTCCCTAATTAAGGTTCTCTATTAGGATTCTGCCCCATATCATTTCCCCGTATTTCCCATACAATACTTGTTCATTTCTTTTTAATATGAACTTTCACAGCTTTAGGATTAAGTATTCACTTACTTATTACAATCTAATCTTATTATCCATTTTTCATTTACAATTTCACATAGTAGATTTCACCCCAGAATATATATTTTAATATACAAATTTCACAGAGTAGATTACCTCATATCTTCTAAATGTCACATAGTAGATAATATCACACACACACACACACACACACACACATATATATATATATATATATCTCACCCTACCAGACTCAGCTGCGGTGCATGCATACTCTGCTATCATGTCCGGTTACATCTCTCACGAACCATAAATCTCATATCACAAATATTGGAGGCGAGCATACTCCCCAGCCAAATGGGTCACGCACATACCTACATTCCCATTCAATTGTCGAAACTATCATTCTCAACCGATAGTATGTTTCCAAGGTCCTATGCTCGGGTACGAATCAAAATCCCCCCCCCCCCCGAAGGCACACAGGGATATGACCGTCCACAATGCTCAACCTCCACTCCGATAGCAAGCAGCATAGGTATGTTATTCACACAATATAAATAATATAGGTATTCACCCCACCTATATATAATAAAAATAGGGCACACGCACAACCCATATAAATATTTCCATACATAGTATATTTATTTCACATATCCTACGTATTTACAGATTATGACTTTACTTATCAAATTATATTCCCGATCTTCACTCATCACTCGAAAAGTAATCTTTTATATCTCAGAAAAATTCAGTAGGTAAACATCCTCACCCTACTAGTCCATATCATCACAACTCTCGAATTTCTATGAATTAAATTATCTTCAATTAGGTTTATTTCTTGATAATCCCTAATTCAATTTTAACCCTTTATTCCATCCTTAGGGGGAATCCCATATATGCCTAAGGTTATTCCGGTAATAATAACTCCCTTACTACTGATACTAACCTTAAATCATCCTCTATTCGATTTAAACCCAAATTATATATTTCTGTACCATAACTAATTTAATTAATACTCGTTAATTTCCCCCATTCCATCCCATAATATTTTTCGGGTCTTAAGTATACCTTACTTCCCTTCTCTAAGTCCCAATTTATTCAATTTATCATCACCAAACATTTCTCCAAGTTGGGATTTAAATAAATATTTAACAAGGAAATAAATCACATTTCCTGGGGGTGTCGATCGATCGAATGTTTCTGGTCGATCGATCGATCAGTCCATCGATCGACATTCTTGAGTCGATCGATCGATCGACCAGATATTTACCCAGATTCTGCATATGTTTATCCACGGGTTTTACACTTTTTCATCATCAAAACCATTAGAAATTAATCCCAAACTCCTGATAATTCACCTCAAATGATATATCAAGGTGTATAAACGATTTCTAACATTTAACAACATAAATTCATCAAGAAGTTTCAATTAAATCAAGTTACCTTAAAATTCAGAAATTCTTATTTTATTATTTCTCCAAGAACAACTATAAATCACATATTTTTTTCACCAAATGATTCCCAAATTTCCTGGATTAAACTATACATTCAAAAAGAGATTAATCCTACATAATTCTGATTTTAAGGATTCATCAAAAATCATCTTAATTCATATAACTTTTCAAAAATTTCTAAACACCCTAACATGGACAATATACATGCTAAAATATGCAATAGTTAATCACTTGCCCTTAGATTATAGGTCTGAACCATTGAAAAAGAATTATAGTCTCGACGAATTTCCTTCACTCCAGGTTTGTTCTTGCATAAATTTGTCAAATCCTCCCCTTAAGCTCTTGAAATTCTTTCTCATGTCTCTCCACTTTCTCTCTAACTCTCTACATAATTTTCTTAACTTTTGGGTTTGTAAAAGTGACTCTTCCCTAAGCCCAACCTTTGATTTTAAAGGTAAATTCCAGTTTTTGGCTTTTCCCCTACCATTAAGAAGGCTAAAAGTCACCTACATAAGTCCCGATTAATCTCAAAAAACTCCCAAGACCCGAACATAACCCTCGAGTACTCAATTATGACTATTTAAACCCTTCCAAACACTTGGACGTAGTCAGAACGACCATTCGAATGACATAAAAATAATTTACTTTTCATTCCATTAAAATATAGTCCCGACATGACTCACACGCGTGTCCCGACTTAGTTACCAAAATTGTCGTATTCATAACTCGTAACAATTTTATAAAAATCACAACCATTTGTAGATCCATAATAATATATATTACTTTTAATCACAAGTAATATTCAACACAATTCATATATTACTTTATTCCCGAGTAGTATTTAAATCCGGATTAATTTTCAACTATTCCACAGTTAATTTTAATTAATCCCATTTTAAAAGTCGATAAAAATACGTGGTGTTACATACTTCCCCCCTTACAAAAGAATTTTATCCCGAAATCCGAATAAAGTTTACTAGATAAGAACAACTCTGGTTATATGTTGCGCATCGCATCCACGCGCTCACGAGTAAACTATTCCGTACCGTCCATACAGTACGCTATTAAATTTCCTTAGTAATGAACACCTCGCAAATGTTCTTTGTAAACCCAAGGTTACCCTGTCACGTAGGTTCTTGCCCAAGCCTTACCGTTTAAGTTTCAGTACTTAAAATTATTTTAGATATTCACTATATAGTTTTCTACTATTCGCACCTTAGTAGATTAATCATTCTTTAGATACAAACGATCTCGTCTTGTGATGATCGCACACAAGTCGGTTATTTGTGTAGTATACATTTTACACACATTATATACTCTAAGTATCAACCCATCTCTGATTTTCACAATAGTACTTGCTCCCCCATATTCAGCGAACAAGAAGGAGAACAACAAGGCTTACCTTGCCATACCTCAACGGACACTTTGCCCAAAAGTGAACTTATATGAGTTATTGTACACTAACTCAACTCCTGGAAGGGATTGCTCTCATCCTTCCCTAATATTCAAGGATACACATATAGTTTATTTTCCTAACATCTGATTAGTCCGCTTGTTCTTCCCATTCGTCTGCAGATAATTGGTCGTACTCAATCACAACTCGGTACCTATGGCCTCGTGATCACTCTTACAAAACCAAAAGACAAAGATCTTGTCCCAATCGGACACAATATCAAACGGTACCCTATGTAACCTCCATATCTCGACAATAAAGATCTGTGCATACTATCCCGTAGTATGATCAATCCTAACTGTTATAACGGAAGCTACTTTGGTCAACCGATACACTATCACCATATAATAGCGTGACTCCCTTCGCGATAAAATCCTTGGGAATTCTTTCCCATTACTACTTAGGAATCCCTAATGGTTGAAGAAACCCCAACTGGTTTCAGATGGTCCACACTTTACCAATAGACAGGTAACCCACTGCAAAACGAATTTAGCAATATTTCTCTTCATTAAATCATATCACCATTATCATTTATAGCATGATACATCTTATATTCTCTCAAATGTACCTCTAACCTTGATCCATGTGACTTTGCCTCACCGCGTGTCATAAATCCTTCCCTTTGCTCTAAAAATTAGTCTCTCGTGAAACGTAAGCCTCTAACAAATCTTACAGAATAAGCTTCGACTTCCCTAGCTAAATATTCTCGAATTGACACGACAATCATAATTTACTACCTGATACAATATTTTCAATTACCTAGGGCGCCCATACACCCTATATCTCGTGCATTATTACATAAATCATACTTTTCTATTCATGATGTAACCATTTTGTACTAGTTTTCTTGTCAGAACTTGGCAACTCTTCCGGCCTTAAGTCATAGTGGAATTATCAACCTTTAATTATATTCTTGTAAATGTACAGTGATCAAAGTACTAAACACATGTACTATCGACCAAACTTCTCTCCAGCTCTCGACGTTTTCTAGTTTCATGCTTGGGATGTCTCACAAAGCGAAATCCAAACAAGGAACCCCCCCCCCGATACACTACTACTTAACATAGTTGGTTATAGAGAACCGTAAGGCCCTCAGTCCATAATATATACCTTCCCACTATCTCCGCATATCCCTTATAATTAACATGAAACATGGAACTCTCACTATCTCAAGTTCACAGTGCTATATATATAACGAGCTATATCTCGCTGCTCGATAAAGAACACATTGTATCCTGACTCACATCAGTAAATAAATCCCTACGCATCGGAATCACATATAACTAGACAACAGACTCATTGAGGTCTACCATTCCATGAAATTTTCATATATACATATCTATATAGCCCCAACCCTATTTAAGGTGGCGCCTCACAAAATTAATATTACTCCCCCCGGAGTATCCAGTGTGATAGTCTTATCACTCAATATGCTATCGTTCAAACTTTCGGTAATTAATCACTACACATTACCATAATAGGCTCTACATGCTAACTCAAAGCAGTAGTAAATTATAACGATAAAATACGCTCGTAGTGCTCACCCTGCTCTCTCACGGGTGACATCAAAAAGTTCGAATACTTATGATAAATACGTTAGTTACTATACTGTTAAAACTAACGTACCCACTAAACTCGACTCGCACGCGAATTTTAGTGATAACAATTCATGTATATATATTGTGACACACCCATATCACTTGAATGAATACTTTACTCACAAGGATGAAAAAGTACTTCACCAGTCTTCACCTAATCTTAGGGTCCCGGCACGTAGATGCCAACACGATCCATGAGCATCTGCAATCATTATACATCTAGGATTTTATCCAATAGTTGCCCCCTCCTCGTAGTGGGAAAATTATTCTGCTCTGTGGCTTACACGCCCATCACTGAAATGCTGGCCCAAAGTCTCTAGGACTGAATTCTCTACCTAAACCCACCACTCTTGGGTTGTAAATTCCTATGCCAATTCTCTTGACGCAATTCTTCCGCTGGAAATCTCACTCCTCCAGTTATTATGCCTGACTGCCATGGTTTAGCATTCTCAAACTTATCGGTCTCACTTCTCAACATGGACACATTCAACATTGGTAGTCCAACTCTCTACACATAGGGAAATTTTTTGAGGCATTTCCACGTCACTGGTCTCATTGACCATTTTGGAATGTCCTTCCCTCGGACTTGGCAGTCTTATCTCCTAATTACTATTTTTGTCATTCCATTGGCTCCACTAGTCCCATGCAACATGTTGTCGACCCCGCTAGTCTTAGTTGAATTCATCGCTGCTTAGTAAGGAATTATATAGGTTCCCATAATGGGTATACCTTTCGATAATGTTTCACTATCACCATTGAATTCAATCTTGTCCTTCTGCTAGGTTTTCCCAACCCTCTGAGCTTCCCTTCTTCTGGAAGCAGTTACAAATTCTTTAACGACATTGACCCTAGTCTTCTTTGTCATATTTCCCACCCGCACTTGAGTATTTGACTCATTAGTCGTTTCACAACAAGGAACTTTTCTTATCTTCTATATACCCCTTAGTCGCTGGGTAAGGAGTTCGTTAAGAAAGTTGACTGCTCTCTCGCGTTGGGATTTCTTTCTTGCTCATATAAAATAAGTTTCGAAATTCCCTTCATACCCAATCAAATGGACGATTTCATGATCGAACCATACCCAAATTTCTCATTTTATCTTCACACATCCTTCTTTATATAAGATGCCTGTCTCTCATCACTTTAGATTTCTCCAATGAGCAAAAAAATTTGCCCGCAATTTTCAAGTCATGGGTTTTACTTCACTTCACCCTACATAATTGCCTTTGGATTTCTTCCTTCACAAAAGTCCTTCCAACTCCCTCACCCTTCACTGACAGTGATGGGTAAGTTCGGAATGGCACAAACATCATCCATGACGATGCTTGGGAAACTACAGCTCCCGAATGACTCATTTATTATCCTTAGCCGGAACAATAATTTTGGTGAGTTCTATCTCAATCGCCGTTTTCCCAAAATGCTTTAAATCTTTGACTGAGTCCTCCTCCTGCTGTTCTTATAACGACCCTCGTTAGGCCTCGATGCCCGACCGAGCTGGCATAAGAATTTCATTGCTTATATTTCTTGGTAGGAGCATGTAAGTCGTAATACGCAGAGGAATACAACATCCTAATAATAGGGCTCTACATCAAAGAAAGCTACGCTGAAACCTACAAAGCCGTACAGATCCTAAGGACACTAGAACCTGATGCTCTGATACCACTTGTGACACCCCACCTAATTAAATGTTGGGTGATTAGTCCTTTATTAAATTAAATCAGAATATCCAGTTGGTTCATTCTTAGCATCACTGTCGAAAAATAATTTCTTTATTAATTCACCTAATAAATAATTAAGCTTGTATCAAAACTTTTCCATTTTTAATTTCATTAAAACCATTCCAAAACGTGTAGTAACAATAGACAACATCACATCACAACTGAACAAGACTAAATGTGACTGGAATAACTATCCAGTTAAAATATTTCATTGCCATGAAATAAAACCGATATCAACAGTACTGACATAAATAATTACAATCTCTGGAATAGAAATGAAATAACTAGAATCCTAGACGACATGACCTAAATGAAAGTAGACACTGCAGATGTGTGAATCAACAGAATGAAAGTTTCTAAACAAATTTGCCTCTCCAGTAGCAGCTATAACCCGTCGAGATATCCATATTCTATGTCGGCATTCCTGATACTGGATACCTGATGTACAATATACAATAAAGAAGAGAATATGCAAGGAAACGGGTCAGAGCTCGATTGTAAAAGATTTTTAAAAATAGTAAATGCTTAACAAATGAAATTAAGCAATTATTATGTACATGTTAGCTTCTCGGGATCTCGCTTGAGAATTTTCACCTCTCATCTAGTGTGCACACCTAACGTACCATATTATCTCCCTAATTAACGTTCTCCATTAGGATTCTTCCCCATATCATTTCCCCATATTTCCCATACAATACTTGTTCATTTCTTTTTAATACGAACTTTCACGGCTTTAGGATTAAGTATTCATTTACTTATTATAATTTGATTTTATTATCCATTTTTTATCTCTAATTTCACAGAGTAGATTTCACCCCAGAATATATATTTTAATCTACAAATTTCACACAGTAGATTACCTCATATTTACTAAATGTCACATAGTAGATAACATCACATGTATATATATAATCACTCTATAATATATACAATACTGCACCCTACCAGACTCAACTGTGGTGCATGCATATTCTACTATCATGTTCTGGTACATCTCGCACTGTATAAGGGACTGTTGGTTCGACATATCTCACGAACCATAAATCTCATATCACAAATATTAGAGGCGAGCATACTCCTCAGACAAATGAGTCATGCACATACCTACGCTCCCATTCAACCGTTGAAACTATCATTCTCAATCGATAGTACATGTCCAAGGTCCTATGCTCAGGGTACGAATCAAAATCACCCGCAAAGGCACACAGAGATATGACCGTCCACAACGCGCAACCTCCACTGTGATAGAAAACAGTGTTGGTATGTTATACACACAATATAAATAATATAGGTATTCACCTCACCTATTTATAATAACAATAAGGCACACGCATAACCCATATAAATATTTCCATACTTAGTATATTTATTTCACATGTCCTACGTATTTACAGATTATGACTTTACTTCTCAAATTATATTCCCGAGCTTCACTCATCACTCAAAAAGTAATATTTTATTTCTCATAAAAATTCAGTAGGTAAACATCCTCACCCTACTAATCCATGTCATCACAACTCTCGAATTTCTATGAATTAAATTATCTTCAATTAGGTTTAGTTCTCGATAATTCCAATTCAATTTTAACCCTTTATTCCATCCTTAGGGTTAATCCCATACGTGCCTAAGGTTATTCCGGTAATAATAACTCCCTTACTACTGATACTAACCTTAAACCATCCTTTATTCGATTTAAATCACAATTTACATATTTCTCCACCGTAACGAATTTAATTTACACTCGTTAATTTCCACCATTCCATCCTATAATATTTTTTGAGTCTTAATTATACCCTACTGCCCTTATCTAAGTCCCAATATATTCAATTTATCATCACCAAATATTTCTCCAAGTTGGGATTTAAATAAATATTTAAAAATGAAATAAATCATATTTCCTAGGGGAGTCGATCGATCGACATTCTTGAGTCGATCGATTGATCGACCAGATATTTTCCCAGAGTCTGCACATGTTTACCTACGGGTTTTACACTTTTTAATCATCAAAACCATTATCAAATAATCCTAAATGCCTCACAATTCATCTAAAATTATATATCAAGCTCTATAAATGATTTCTAACATTTAACAACATAAATTCATCAAGAAGTTTCAATTCAATCTTGTTATTTCCTTTAAAATTCAAAAACTTCTTATTTTATCATTTCTCCAAGAACAACTATAAATCCCATATTGTTTTCACCAAATGATTTCCAAATTTTGTGGATTAAACTATATATTCAAAAAGAGATTAATCCTACATAATTCTCATTTCTAGGATTCATAAAAAATCATCTTAATTCATATAACTTTTGAAAATTTTCTAAACATCCTAACATGGACAATATAAATGATAAAATTTGCAATTTTTAATCACTTGCCTTTAGATTGTAGGTCTGAACCATTGAATAAGAATTATAGTCTCCACAAATTTCCTTCACTCCAGGTTTGTTCTTGCACAAATTTGTCAAATCCTCCTCTTAGGCTCTTGAAATTATTTCTCATGTCTCTCCACTTTCTCTCTAACTCTTTGCATAATTTTCTTGACCTTTGGGTTTGTGAAAGTAACTCTTACCTAAGCCCAACCTTTGATTTTAAAGGTGAAATTACGTTTTTGGCTTTTCACCTACCATTAAGAAGGCTAAAAGTCACCTAAATTAGTCCCGATTAATCTCAAAAACTCCCAAGACCCGAACATAACCTTAGGTACTCAATTGTGACTATTTAAACCCTTCCAGACACTTCGACGCTGTCCGAACGACCATTCAGATGACATAAAAATAATTTACTTTTCATACCACTAAAATATTGTCCTGACACGACTTACATGCGCGTCCTGACTTTATTACCAAAATTGTTGTACTCATCACTCGTAATAATTTTATAAAAATCACAATCATTTGTAAAGCCATAATCATATATATTACTTTTAATCACAAGTAAAATTCAACACAATTCACATATTACTTTATTCCCGAGTAATATTTAAATCCTGAATAATTCTCAATTAACCCACAATTAATTCTAATTAATTCCATTTTAAAAGTCGTTAAAAATACGACATGTTATAAAGGCGTGTTGGACTCGATTTTATCGAGAAGTTTTGGTGTAAATCAATTCCTACCTATTTACCAAAGTTGAAAACCCTAGTTTCACTTTTTGTGTTTAAAGATCCAAGTTTTCATATTCATATGCTTTGAGATCTTTGTTTGGGCACTAAAGTTTGTTTCTCAACATCCTGAGAGAATGTGTTTCCTACGGTGGACTCTGTACTTACTATTTACATACGGTGGACACCGTGTTTGTAGTGTTGCGGTAAAGAAATGGTGGATTCCATATTCCAATTCGTAGACGATTGATGAGCCTCATCGGTGGATACCGATGCGTAAAGTTACAAATTAATCATAAGATAAGATTTTTAACTTCCATTAGAATTGATAAACCAATTCACTCAAAATTTTCATTACTCAATGATTTTATCACTCCTAGTGGCAATTAGAAATAACTTTTGAAAACTAGAGTTTTTCTAAATCAATGCTCTGATACCATTTATTGGAAATGATGACCCCCATTTTTTAAATTTTACAAAATGAGTTTCCTTTTAGATGCGGAATAGTGATGGTTCAACTAAACAATTACATAAACCAAATTTTAATTTCTTTCAAATTAAAATAAAACTTAACACAACGTGAAATTAAATTAATTAACAAATTAATTTATCACTTAAACATATTAACTCAACCCAAGTCCTAGAAATTTGCCTAACAATAAATATTCATTTTTGCAACTTACGCCAAACCAAATTTTATCCAATAAAATTAATGACTTGTATTAAATTAACTTTTACCCAAATTAAATATACCAATTTTATCTTTTTAACCTAAGCATGCATCTAATGTGATATGAAAAAGATACAAATAAGTAAACAACCACTACGTCGCGATGTACGAGGAAAAAACCCCAACGAAAAAAATCTCGGACGGCCCTAGCCTCAAATCCATTAAGTACGGTTTTACAAGTGCAATATAAAAAGACTTATAAACACCCGACTTGACTCCGTCCAACCCCCGACGCTTCTTTTTGCACTCTCGGAATCCACCGATCAAACTTTTTCTGTCACCGCCACCCAAACAAGGAGCCTTTCTCTAAATGGGTATATCACAGCAAACAATCTTCTTCTTTGTGGGATGTAGAAGTAAACCCAAACTTCTCTTCTTTGAGGTGTAGAGAAAACCCAGTGCCAAACACTCCAAGCAAATATATATATTAAGGAACTCGGAATAGACAAAACGCGTGTGTATGTGTTTTGGTGAATTTAATTAACGAAAATCAAACACAAAACATGGAACTTTTTCTTGGAAGATTTTCTCTCTCTAAAGTCACTTAGAATATGAAAAAATTGGTTTCCTCACTTGATAATTCTGTCGAAAAGTAGTGGGGAAAATATAGTGGGAACATGGACAAAACTACCAAAAAACTGTTCCCGCCAAAGTCATTCGAATGACTTTTTCGTTCGAACGACATTCTCGTTCGAATGACTTTACTAACGAAGTTCCATAGACAAAAAAGAAATCTCGTTAGAAATATCGTTCGAACGACCTGGCAATCTCGTTCGAATGAGATGCCAGTTCGTTCGAACGATATGGCAATCTCATTCGAACGAGATGCCAGTTAGTTCGAAGAACGTGTCAGAAAATAAAATATTCATTTTAAGTCCAAAACTTTTTATGAAAAGTTCTAAAAAATATTTTCTGAGTAAAACAAAGTCGTTAAAACTATTTATAAAAAAATTATAAAATACACCCAATAAATTTATATATATATATATATATAATGCATTCATACCTTAGGAGCATTGGAACAATGCTGTTGACGTAGGGACGAGGCACACTAAACCCGGCATATGATGAAGTTTTATAATCTTGGCCGCTACGTCCTCAACTAACACGTCATAACATTGAATGGATACACTTGAACACTATCCTATGACTCATATGTTTTTTTTCTGGAATTAAGCCAACACTACATTAAGATTCAATCGGAGACTTGTGTCCTTACAAATCTCCCCCTTTGGCTATTTCGGGACAAAAACCAACCAAAAATCCTAAAGGGCCATCAAGCTCTATTGGACTAAAAAAAATGTCCCACCCAAAATGAAAATTACATATCTTGACTCAAAAACCAAAGGATCAATATCTTTGCGATGAAAGTTGCCATTTAGAAGAATTCCTGCACACTGAAGCAAACTATCAAATGCATAGGGAATATCAAGAATATTAAATGCATGTAAAATAAATACTCCCCCTAAATTAATTTTCCCCTTTATCAAATAAATGACCTACTTAGAAAGACGTCTCCCCCTAAGATAAATCTCCCAAACTAAGATACAATTACAATAGGATTAGATACCATTTCTTCCCCTATCATTCTCCTCCTTCTTTGTTCAGGAATTGACAAAGGATAAAATGCATTTAAACATGATAAAGCTTAGAGTGATAAGAACATGAAAGCATATGGGCAACAAAATTGAAACTAATCTATACAAATAATAACGGATACCGACGAATCTGCAAAAAAAATGATACCAATGTGATACATAAGATACTAAGCATGTGATATCAACAACAATATGCAATAAGATAGATACCAATTATGAATTTGAAGCATAGATGGACTAGAAGGCGAGGAAAAAAAATACCATATATATGTAAACATAATGAATATCACTAACGCACACGTACATATATATAGGAATATACACCACACATGACACAAAATACAATAAGCTTTTCGCACACGTATGGAAAAAATGGATCATATGGAAATGGAAGTGTAGGGGTGTGAACTAGTAACAATTAAATTTAGACCCAATCACTTAAAACATGTTCACGGAGTTCTAATTTTATTTCAAACTTTATCACATTTGAATATAACCTCAGGTGACAATATAGATTGAACTCAATGAACAAACATACACAATGCATATAAACCAAGAATTTTGATGATTTCCTCAAACTAATAGAGTCATGACATTTAAAGTACAACTAGGATAAACGGACATTGTGCAAACCGTTGATATACCATCCAAACTCCCTCAATATAAGAAGATTATTTTAATCTTTTGAATGAATAAATCAACTAAACAAAATAGGCCTTGGCAAATATTTTCTTTTAATGCCATTATTTTTTAAGGCCTTTGGACCACGTATTTCTGTTAGGTCCAAGTAAATGGTGGCTTACTCATAAAGGATGATATTTCCTTTCGGAGCCCTTTCCCGTGCACATTTATATATATATATATATATATATATATATATATATATATTATTTTTATGTCTCACACAAATCTCACGTGCAACGGATTTTAACATGCACTAGTCCTCCTAGGTCACATAACATGTAGATGGCAAGATTAGTAGGAGAACACCTCACAAAGCTCAATATATACATGTGAAGTTATAATTTCAGGTGAGCTCGTGCATGTGTGAATTGAGGCATGTAAAAATAAAATCCATTATATCAACACAAAATCCAACTACTCCATGTAAGTATGGTAAAGGACATTTTAAGGATTGACAATCTTAACCAAAAGTTCTAACCACATGGGACCGAAAAATAAGGGATTCAAACACAAGTATATGCCACATAAAGTGTGTCAAACTAAAATACACAAAAAAAATCTTTTTGAGTTTTTGAAATTTTTTAACCAAAATTAAAAAATATGTACTCAAAAGACAAACAAAAATCATTTGAATTTTTCATTAAGCCTAAATTACAAAGAATGAAACACTAATGATAAACAACTTCTTTTTTCACTTAAAGCAAACTAAAATGAAAGGACGATAATACAAAAGATAAACAAACATCATAATTCTAGCATGTGATAAAGCATGAAGTATAGACTAGAACAATGATAAATAAGCATACAATTAGCATGATAATTTAGCATGAAGAACAAAAGCTAAAGTATGCAACCAAACTAACACATTCAACCTTTAGATTTTGCAAGGGATGAAGCACGTGAAAGTAAATGAGAATCAAAAATCCTATTTTGTAAAACTACCAAGTCGGATCTCCTAACCCAAACTAATGAAGAATGACGATCACGGGGTGTAGGAATCTTGGCTACCTCGGTTGCCTTACGTAGGGATTTTCTAGGACCTCATTTAATATCAAAACAAAATTTCCCAAGATGAATGTGAGCACCTAAAGACTCGGCGAAAAGACTTACCTAAGGAATGATTTATAACATTGTTCCTAGAGGATTCTCCTAAAACATTAGTTTTGGCTTTATGAGTTGACTCATTACAAGTATCGAAGCCTAAAATACATGTGTCATTTTTAATTTGGACCGTTCCTAATATTTTATCTAATTTCTCCGAACGACACTCCAAATCAAATTTGAGTTTACTAGAGTCTTTTAATTTATTTTCTAAATCTACAATGTGAGACTCTAATAAAACATTTCCCTCTTCAAACGCGAGAAGCTCCTTTTTCAAGGATTCCATTAAATCTCTAAGGCTATCTCTCTCGCCTTCTACAAATTCAAGATTCTCACGAAGAGCTCTCTCATGTGTCCTAAGGCCTTCCACTAAAACACTCTCATTAATGACCTCGACACGCTCTTTCAAACTAGCTTCTAACTTCAAATTTGTTCTTTTTAATTTAATAGATTCTTCATATATTTCTTGAAATGTAATTTGAAGTTCACTCACATCAACCTCATTTTCACTTTCACTCGCTCTTTCTTCTCCACTCTCATTACCATCATCTATTTGGGATTCACAAATAAAAGCCTTGGAAGTGTCATGTGTTAAAATTTCATCAATAAAGAGATGCTCACTTTCACTCACATGACTTTCCATAAAATCCACAAAGTTGGGCAAGTGGGGGGAATCGGGCCCCTCTTCCTTATCACTATCACTATCACTAAGGGTTGCATTGTAGGAAATTGGTTGCTTACCCTCTCTCCTTAGTTTAGTGGGGCACTCTTTTGCCTTATGGCCATAACCCTCACAACCATAACACCTATTTGACTCGTCCCTAATTAAATTTTCATTAAAAGTTTTAGGGATCTTCTCGGCTTTCTCATGCTTAGAATTTTTCAATTTCTTAAAATCATTTTTAAATTTATCTTTGTTAAATTTAAGAAATTCTTGAAACTTCCTAGCAAAACATAACCATATCTTCCGACTCACTCTCACTTTCACTCTCTACTACTTGCTTTTCCTCCTTTAGGGCTTTCAAAGCTACGCCCTTATCTATTTTCTTTTCAATTTTAGAGGGAAACATGTCTAGTTCATAGGTTTGTAAATAACCTACGAGCTCTTCTAATTTCGTAGAGGCTAAAGTGGGTAAATAATTTAACACGGTCAATATAGGAATAAATCTATTGGGTAAGAACCTTAAAAGTTTCATTACTACTCGGTTGTTGGGTATTTTCTCTCCCAAATTAAAAGATGAATTGACTATATTGAAAAGTCTAGCATAAAATTCATCAAAAGTTTCTTTTTCATTCATTTTGATGGTTTTAAATTGAGTGGTGAGGTTTTGGAGTTTAGAAGCTTTTACGACACTAGTTCCTTCCTGAGTGAGTTGTAAAATATATCAAGCTTCTTTAGTGGTTTCACACGTCATAATGCGTCGGAATTCATCCGGTGCGACCGCGCTAAACAAGGCATTTAAACCACGGGAATTAAAATTTACAAGTTTAAATTCATTCTCACTCCATTTATCGGTGGGTTTGGGACCACATTCATTTTCAACTAAATATGTAGGTGGGGACCACCCGTTAACGACATAAAAAAAAACCTCTCATCGATAAACCGAAGTGCCGATTTTATGCACACTTTCCAATACGCGTAGTTGGAACCATCGAAAATAGGAAATTTTGAAAATGGGGAAAATTCCAAGCCCTGACGCTTCTTCTTGTACACACCTTTGCCTAGAGAATAACCACGGAGGTCCACCGCAGTCTCGAAATCCACCGATCAGACTTTTTCTGTCACCGCCACCCAAACAAAGAGCCTTTCCCCAAATGGGTATGTCACAGCAAGCATTCTTCTTCTTTGTGGGATGTAGAAGTAGATCCAAATTTCTCTTCATTGAGGAGTAGAGAAAAATCCGGTGCCAAACACTCCAAGCAAGGATATATATTAAGGAACTTGGAATAAACAAAACTATTGGGTGTGTATGTGTTTTGGTGAATTTAATCCTTGAAAATCAAACACAAAACATGGAACTTTTTCTTGGAAGATTTTCTCTCTCTAAAGTCACTTAGAATATGAAAAAGTTGGTTTCCGCACTTGATAATTCTGTCAAAAAGTAGTGTGGAAAACATAGTGGGAACATGGAGAAAATTATAAAAAACTGCCAAAAAATTATTCCCGCCAAAGTCGTTCGAACGACTTTACTAACGAAGTTCCAGAGACGAAAAAGAAATCTCGTTAGAAATCTCGTTCGAATGACCTGGCAATCTCGTTCGAACGAGATGCCAGTTCGTTCGAACGAGATGCCAGTTCGTTCGAACGACACGACAATCTCATTCAAACGAGATGCCATTTAGTTCGAACGACGTGTCAGAAAATAAAATATTCATTTTAACTCCAAATTTTTTTGTGAAAAGTTCTAAAAAAATATTTTCTAAGTAAAACAAAGTCGTTAAAACTATTTATAAAACATTTATAAAATACACCCAATAAATTTCCAAGCTCATATATATATATATATATATATATATGTATGTATACAATGCATTCATACCTTAGGAGCATTGGAACATTGTTGTTGACGTACAAACGAGGCACACTAAAACCGGTAAATGATGAAGCTTTATAATCTTGGCCTCTACGTCTTCAACTAACACGTCATAGGCTTGGATGGATAAACTTGAACACTATCCTATGACTCAAATATTTTTGTCCGGAATTAAGCCAACACTACATTAAGACTCAATCGGAGACTTGTGTCTTTACAAATTTGCTACCACTCTCAACAGTGATAAGCTTTGTCACCCCCATTAGTAGTCACAAAATCAGTTTTTTGGTGTAGTGTGTGTGGACTTGTGCATTATGATAGCTTGTGTTGGTGATTCCTCGTTGCATTGTGGATGAGAGTTTAGAGATAGAAGAGCGTTAAGGCTTGCGAGGATGATGAGTCATTGAGTAAGTCTACTGTTTAGTCTTTGTAATACCTTACCATAGTGATCTTTTCGTCTCGACCGTCCGAGGTTTTTTCCTTTGTGGTTTTCCTCATACATCGGTGTGTTGTGTTGTATTTATTTATTTTATCTGGTTATCACCTAGATGCATGTTTTAAGTCAAAAAGATAAAATTAGGTATATCGGTTTTTTCACAAAAAAAATTATTTTAATTGGTGCAAAGTCTTATTAGGTTTAATTTGTTAAAAGTTGTGATCTTTAAAATTGGAAAATATAAAAGTGGACTTCTATTTGTTCGGACCATCCCTTGCCTATTAGAACGCATTCTCATGTCAAAATGAGTTGACATTTTCAAATCTTGTTCCTCGGTAGAAGGAGTTAACATTATCTTCTCTTGCACTAACAATGATCTTTGTACCAATTAAAACAACTCCCCCAATGATCTTTGTACCAATAAAAGTGGTGTTATGGGTACCAAACAACTCCCCCAAATCTCCCCCAAATAGCATTGATGAGTTGTGCCCTGGCAGGACCCATACCATAAGGTATAACACTTAAAGCTATTTGGGGATGATTTGGGGGAGTTGTTTGGGACACATAGCATTTTCCTTTAATCAATTGAAAGTGTATCAATGTCCTTTGACCCTTCAATAGAACATGCGGCACAGGCAAATTTTCGAGGCATTGATCGAAGATTTTTTTCAATCATAGAAACATCTTCTAATTGACCACTATGAATACGCATGTTGTTGACAAGTTCTAACATCCTAGAGAAGTACTCGTCAAAAAACTCTCCTTACTTCATGTAAAGAGTCTCAAAGTCTTTGCGAAGGGCTTGAAGCTACGACCGTTTCACCCTAGCTGTGCATGCATACTTCCTCTTCATGGAGTCCTAAATATTTTTGGAAGCATCCTTTCTAAAAATAGTCTCCAAAATGGAATGATCTTTGCTTGAAACAAATAATTCTTTTCCTTGAGATCTTTTGTTCATCCAATCTGTTTTGTTATGCTTCTGTCAGAACTGCTCCACTTGTCAGTTTGCATTTCCGTTTTCAACAAGAGTTTAATACTCCTTGGATCTCAGAAAATTATCCATCAACATCTCTAATGATCATAATGACCATCAAAGTGAGGAATGGTTGAATGAACATGGTTATCGACTACCTTGCCAGATATGAATGCTTGCTATTTCAAGTAAGAAGATCGGTACTTATGTGGAGAATTAATATTTTTTTATTCAGGCCCAGTGGGGGCTCTAAACCAAATGTAGGAGAATAGAAAAAGAAATCGAAAGAAAAAATTTGTTGAACTCTATTACTTTATTCGTTGATAGATTGTAACTTAAATATAACACACACACAAAAAAAACGAGCACAAAATCTGGAACTAACTTAATCCATTAACTCACTTCCTAATAACTAGGACACGCTACTGACTTCAAAAAGAAAAAGGATAACAAAGACTTTTTCAAATAGTACAACTCAATCAAATAAAATCTTAATAGTACATGAATGAAATGAGGTTCTACGAGAAGAGGTAGCGTGAGGTTAAAGTGAATAAAAGTGAAATAAAAATAACAATGCGTCTTTAAAAACCCCTAATTCACGGAAGAAAACAATATGCTTAGTGGGTTTTACCACGTCTCTGAAGAGAATCATTCATTCATGTGTCATGCTAAAAGACGGAACTTTGAAAGTGTCAAAAAGGCCAAAATTTTAAAATACAATGAAACCGTATAGATTAATGTCCGGTGTCTAAAAAAACATTAATTATTGATAAGAACATACTCATTTTAACATAATAACTAAGATTTATGGCTATACTGTATACATCAAATATAAATGGATAAACATAAAAATGTTTAAGACATTTTAAAAACCAAAGAGGTATATCTCGTGTGGGAGAACAACAGTGAACATGAAAAAGTTTATCATGAAAAAGTTTCATTTCCTTGAAAATAATAATTTTCGACTAACACTTTCCTTCTGCACAAATGTCTCTAACACTTTTTTCACACTATATCTTCCATAGCGAGAAGGCGCCAATGTCTGGAGTATGCTTCACAATTGCCACCAATTTTGGTAATGCCAGTGTCTTTTATTACCACCAAGAAATAAAAAATCTTCATTTGAAGTTGAAGACGAAGTTTTTATTCTAATAGAAAAAGTGCGAAGTCACCAATGTTTGGATAACACTTTATAGGATGTGAGATTTCCTGAAAGGTTTTGAAAGTGTTTGTAAATGTTTTGCTTGATAAAAATAAAGCTCACATTGTATTTTTAATATGTAACTAATCAAAAAGTCTCTCAAAAACAAATGTATGAAACTATTTGTTCAATGATAAAAGAGAAATGATTTAAAATTCAATAGGATTCTTGATCAAAGTTTTAAAACTTGTATCTAAAAAATAATAACATGGGAATGAAGAAGAAAATAAAGAAAGGTTTTCTCCGTAGAGTTTTTACCTAAAACAAATTCTCGCTAAATTTTTTTTATCCCTTAGTCTCTCTCTTGTGGTAATGACAAAATTCTTACTTAAATTAACTTTCAATATTGTAAGAGAAGCTTAAGAGGACAAGTATATAGAGTTTCCCCTTCAGCAAATATCTAGGTTCTAAAATCCAAAAGATATGGATTCCAACTTTGATTTGGATGGGCTCCCATGAAAAAACAACAAGATTTACAAAATATTTATTTTCCCCGAAAAGTGGGCGACCAATAAAGTAAGTTCGTTGAAGCAATGGTAGTAAAAAAAATATGATTGAAAGTGAGGTCATGGTTAACAACTAATGAGGGATATCTTCACTGAAGCAAAGCACTCTTTCACAAAAGCGTAATACTAGAAGCAAGTCTGAGACATTAGGCAAAAAGGACTATCAATTTTGGACCTCAATACATAAATTCTTATGATATACTTATGCAATATTCTCTGAATAAAGTTTTACATATCCAAATATGATACCAAAAATGACCATATCAGCATGCACACACACAAATCAATTTTTCAATTCTTAAAGTTATTTTGGATATGTCAAAATGTTGATTAATCAACTTAAGTCCTTTTACCTCTCCCTTAAGTGGTATTCTCAAAGATATGAATGTGAATTATGTCATGATAAAGTGTAATGAGGTTTCATAAATGTTTCATGATGAGAAGGTTTACCGGAATGACCTCAAGGACTAAATACTCAAGTATATTTTGGAAACTGAAATAAGATAATAGAAATCAAGCGAGCCATATGTGTATACATGTACTCTTACACGCATAAATTCATTGAACAATGTTTGAGGGTTCCTGCATCAAAACTTTCCTAAAACAATAAAAACATGATTTCAGGAGCCTTAATGACTCCAAATAGCTGGTTTTTTGCAAATTAGGTTGTTTTGGATCGAATGAGACTAGTCCGGACCCATTTAAAATCTAAAGCCTGATGTAGTATAAATATAACATCAAGTATTATATTTTTCTTAATGATAGTGGCATCATATCCCTTATCAATTGATTCATGAATTTTGTGAAAATGAGCTCAACCCAATTACTTTCACTCTTTTTCATCCATTGGTACTGCCAGTGTAACTGAACATGTCAAGTTTTAAACTTTTCATCATTTATAAATATTTTTCCAACATACCTTAAAAATCCCTCACCCCAACTCATGCTCGAAGTCATTGTCAGTTATCTAAACCACCTATAACTATCCACCTATAAAGATTCAAAACATATGGTGTGGACACCCTTAATATCCACTATAATGAAATCATTAAACATATTATAATATTTTAGTACACTTTAACACACAATTTTACCACCAAAACCCCGATATATGGTTAAAATTCCAAGTTAGCTAGTGATAGAAAATAAATATTAGAGTGATTCACGAAATATCAATGACCTTGGGATTTTCTGTTTTGCAAAACAAGTTTAAATTCTCTTTATAACTGTTAAAATTTTCACCTAATTAAGGGAGTTAAAATTATGTGTTTTGGTTTTATAACCTAATTCCTCCCCTTAATATATTAAGGTGGGAAGTTGCCTCTTGTATTTAGGAAGGGTTGTGTTAAAGGCACCCCTATTTTTCATTTTATCCACCACATGATAAAAAATATAAGGGAATGGATTGTGACACCAAAATAAATTAGGAATTAAAAAAATGAAAAAAATCAATTAACTCTTTCGCACCAAAATCTCAAACTTTACAAATATAACACATAAATGCGAATATTTCACATTCTCACCCCGTAATCCATATTCTCAATATATCTCTTCATTATTATCATGCGTGGGTTTATTAAGATCAAAATGAGGTGTTTCTGTTTGATTTTAATCATTTATGGGAGAAATAGAGCATAGAAAACACTACTCAAATACAAATGAAGAATTGGGTCTTTAAAACACAACCTCGACATCAATCTTCTTATATTTATTGACATTCCCCTTATAATTCACCTCACTAGTATCACTATTTATGTACATAATATCTTTATCACTCACCGCATATATATAAACTTCTTTATCATTTGGTATTTTCTCCACATCCTGATTTATTTTCCCTCAACCTCTTTATTTCTCGACATGCTCACCTAAAGTATTAAGAGGCACATGTTATTTAGGCTTTACTAGCTCCCTCCTCCATTCACCCGAAGAGGTCGGAGGAGATCTATGATCTATTCTGCTAAATTTTTATATACCATACATAAATCAAATATTAAAAGAAAATACTAATCCAATAAGAGATTAATTGTGAAAAGTTGAAGCATACTCGATTTCCAAAATTTGAAACTAGTTTACAATACTTGGTGCTAACACTCGGCATCATAAATCTTAACCAACACCTTCCATAGTGCAACACTAAATGTGTCTAAACACCATCACCTTCTAGTCAATGACCCATAGTTATGTTATCTTCTGATGAAATGAAATAAACTCGGTTGTTTAACATCAAGTTAATCAATCTTATTTGGTGATAAATGGTCGAAGGTTTGATGGGGGAGTCCTAAATCAGGGGTAGTAAAATCCTGCTTCATTGTTTGTGTTTCCTTATTTTCATTGATTTTTGCGATATTTTTAGCATCTTCAATATCCAAATCATTAAAACATACATTTTCTCAATTTTCATACCAATTTTAGGGCTTATTCATCTCATCACACAATGTTGGGCTTATGTAGATAGTGTCAATGAATATTATACAACATAAAGTAACTTTTAACACACATTTTATGCATATAGTGGAGATAATTAGTTAATTCACGTTATTTGTTATCTTTAAATTCAGTGGAGAGATTTAGAATTTTGATGAGTGTAGTGTGATCGTGATCTTTAAGAGACAGAGAGAGGGAAAAATGAAACGTGTAGTCAAACTTACCTTAAATACCATTTGCTGAGTGTCTCATTTTTTATGGTAGTAATAAATTTTGCCGACACATGTTGTATTTTTAGCATGTGATGGAAGAGACAAAAAATAATAGTGTCTTTAGTACAACCGATTTAAGAAGTGCATCTCCCACAAATGATAAACGTTGAACATTTATCTTAGTATCATAAGCTTTTTTTTTTCTAATTATTATTATTAATACTAGCGGCTTTAAAACTATCGTAATCTTTTTTTATTAATTTAAATTTATCAACAAACATATTTCAAGAGTCAAATTCACTCTTAATGGAATTTGTTGATGCAAGACCATCTCCTAATGTATTGTTTTTTCAATTGAAAAACAATCAAAATTTAGGTTCTCATAACTTTGCAAGGCTCTAATATTAACGATATTTTGATTAGAGCAACCACAATTGTAGTGCAAAATGCCAAATAAATTTGTATGTTTGCAGATTTACATACTCGTAACGGGGTCAAATAGTATCTGTGAAAGTAAATGTTTTGTAAATTTGTAGAATTCTTATACAGGATCGGTCCGGTGATTTGGAGTGCTCTGTGCAAAAATCAACTTAGGGCCACCCAAAATACCTAAAAATCATTGAAAAATAGTTCTTCTAGCATTTTTACTTGTGAAATCACTAATTAAACTTTTACAATCAACTTTACTAGGAATTCATGTTCAATAGACAACAAGGCTAAGCCTTTTAACCTTTCTTGTGACACAGTTGATCGTAAGTAATTTTTTAATAATTTTAATTTTGAAAAACTTCTTTCCGCAAATACGACTATAACCAATATGGTCAATAGAATTTTATAAGTAATAAAGGAATTTGAAAAATAATTAAGTTTTTCAAAGAATTTAGTATCTCGATTGATGTTTTTATTTCTTTTTGTAATATATCTCGCAAAGTTTTAAGTTCTTTAAATAAATCTTTCCCATCAAGACTAGAATAAGTTTCAAGATTTAGAATTATTTCAAGATTATCATAATATGTTTTCAATTTGGTATCATCTAAATAATTTAACTTCTATGAATAAAATAAAAATCCAAAATTTTTCTCATATTTTTTTAATTGATCAAACCCCCTCTCTAATGACTCGATAGCTTCATCTACTATGCAAAGAAAATAATTATTTCTAAAAGAGTCTTTGGGTGATTGTGTATTCTTCTCATTATCAGTCTCATCAAAATTTCTTTTGCGGTATTCATCGCATCTATGAACCCAGTTTCTCTATATTTAAAAAAAATAATCAACCTTCCTACTTGTTCGATTGCAATATCAATAAGCATGTCTTTAGATTGTAAGTTTTTTCCAACCAAATTAATTGTATGCATTATTTCGTACCAAATAATCATAGATAATAAAAATTCATATTTTTCACGATAATTTTTTGCTAATGATTTAGC
The DNA here is from genome assembly GCA_949130495.1 of Sambucus nigra. Taxonomy (NCBI): domain Eukaryota; kingdom Viridiplantae; phylum Streptophyta; class Magnoliopsida; order Dipsacales; family Adoxaceae; genus Sambucus; species Sambucus nigra. Next base: position 53,421,357 of record OX422209.1, on the reverse strand, counting down.
TTGAATTGGTACGTCTAATTCATTATCAGTATCTAAAACCGTAAATCTTCTCTCAAATCCGCAACTTGAAATCTAATAGCTTTAATAACTTCAATGCGACTTTCCCAACGTGTATCAGATAATGACTTTACACTAATTTTAACATTATCTTTTATAATCTGCCAACGTTTTGTAGAATTCGCAAATAGTTTATAAATGGATTGTACATTCCCAAAGAAATCTTTTGCTTTACCACAAGAATTTGTCATGTCACAAATTGTTAAATTAAGACCGTGACAACCACATAGAGTGCAAAATGCTCTAGGATTTATATCTAATAATTTTTTGGACACCTTGATTCTTACCTTTCATGTTTGACCCATTAACGCATCCTTGCCCTCTAACATCACTAATATCTAAATTATTCATTTTTATTTCTTTTTCTAATTCATTAAAAGGGCATTGTCCCATCATTTCATCCACTTTTAACAATTCTATAAAGTAATTCTTCTATTATTATTGGAGTATTGGAAACATCTACACATCATAATATCAAAGACATTTGTTCATCGTGACTTGAATCGGGAGTACAATCAAGTATTACAGAAAAATATTTTGCTTGTTTAACTTTCTTAATGATTATGCCTTTTATTCGGAAGCTAAAGTAAGTATCAACCCATTTTGAATTTTATTACCAAGATAATGATGATGTATGTAACAACCCCTAATTTCTCATGTAAAGGCTGGCCAAGCCCGATACGCCGAAGTTAGGGCTTGCTTATCAATAAATACCATTCATAACACAAATGTAAATTAAATAATTATATTTAAAGGCCCATATTTGAAATGCCATGAATGTATCCATAATAATTAAATAGATCTAAACCATCACAAACTAAATAATAAATCCAACCAGTATGACAAAAATCTCAACAAACATAATGTAAATAAGTATCGGGATTATGCCCTTACAAATGTTCCAAATAAAATAACAAACTCCGGAAGAAAAGCACCTATGCTAGAATCGATTAATCTAAAGACGGAGGATGGATAGAGATTGCAAGACTGTCACATCACAATCCAGCTATCCGAGTCTAGGAGAACTTGGGGGAGAAAATATTTAAATTTGGATCAGAGCTCGAGGTGTGCAAGAAATAACTTAATCAATTAAAGAATGGCAATAATATAGTTGATGCAAAATAAATACTTCTCATTCGTCACTCGCATTTGTTTAACACCACACCCCTCATCTAAGTGTGATATTATTTGCAGTCCCATGTACTGACTATGACAACATGTCAAAATTAATAATAGTAATGGATATGTTGATAATTAAACGTTTAAGTATCCGACTAAGTTTAATCATCAATACTCATAACATCCCAAATCTACAAGTCTCACGTATCGGCATAAACATCTATTATGCAATTACATAGTAAGATTTTGTATATTATGTCCACATTTTTAGAAAATTTAATTTATCTCATTAAAGTTCGGGTAATTACATATACATGTCCTTTCTTATATTCGACACACAAAGGCATCTACCGTTGTTGGCTAGTCCATACTTTATCGGCAAGTCCGTAGGAATCTCTAATCCTAAGAAGACCTTGCAAAACACACATAATTTGGGGGCGGCCCTTACGCAGAATGCCTGTTCACAGCCCATACTCGGTGGTGATACAGGCTGGTTAGTGTCACCACCTACCTCTCATAGATGTCGCCTCCACGTATTACCTATATGGCCTACACAATCACTAATCCCACCTGTGTCGGCATGTGGTACCCGATCCGAACGCACGAATACCCAACCCATAGGATAGTCCACGAACATTGGTATGTCCACATAAATACATATAAGTACATATTATTATCTCATATAATATGTATAGGTAACTACTCCATAATTACCACAGGGAAGTCCCACATAAGGTTTGCAATTTTTCATTGATTAATAATCTACCATCTAGTGAATGATTAATTCCACTCCATTAAATAATTACTTAACCAACTAGTTAATTGTAATTTTCAAATTTAATGTGGGTACATTTGTATTTTTTAAATTCTATATTGTCCCAAATATGATCCCACTAACTCACTTGGACTTCTAAAAATACTCTTAACCAAACCCCAGGCCCAACTCGCTCAACTCCCAGGGTCAAATCGATTCGATTCTAGGCCGAATCGATTCGCTGCTAAACCGAATCGATTCGCCCTGAAATCGAATCAATTTGAATTTATGCAGAAGCCCAGATCTGCTTATTTATTCTATTACAATATTTATACTTTTCTTTTCAAATTCACTTTTAAAGGTTAAGCCCACTTTATATCCATATAGTTGAGTGCCTACAACTTAATTACTCCTCTTAGGATCATAAATTATATAAATCAATCTAAATTTAAGGCCCAATTTTCCTAGAATTTATGACCGATAAATACATATTTCAACTCAGATTTCAATCCCAATTCTCATACAGCTTAATTCATAATGTGGGGCATCTATCATGAGGTTTACATCAGAATTTCAGTCCATAGTTCGACATTAGTATTCTCTAGATTAAATAATCAAGATGTCCCCATTTACTATCAAGAACCCTAAGGGATCAAACCTCAATTTCAAGAATACGATACCTAAATTTCTGGGTTTAATTCTATATTAAATTCAGTCATCTACATGCTTAGATTATTTATTCATCATCAAATCATTCATATGAAACCTAAATCCCAGAAATTTTAAGGGTTATCATAATGCAACAAGAAATACATTGACAAAGTTAAATTAAGCAAGAGAATTCATGCCTTAGAAATTTGTGGAAGAAATCCCCTTTGATTCCTTGCCCTTTTCCCTTTTTAGGTTCTTCTCCTTTCATCTCCCGTTAAGAGTTATGTTTCGGTCTTTTTTAAATAGTGATGGGGAACTTGTTTACCCCCACTTAAACACTAATTAATCCTAATCCATAATTGGGCTTAAAATCCAATATTTAGGCCCTCTAAATGGACCCGAATCCATACCCAAACTAGATCAAAAGTTCCTCAACTATTAAACCATTGACCTGGGACTATTTCTTCTGGTCTAAAACATCTAAACGAGCCCGTATATGCCCTGAAATATGTTTTGAATTTGACACCCCGCCTAATTAAATATCGGGTGATCAGACCTTTATTAAATTAAAACATGATTTCCATGCGGCTCATTCTTAGCATCTTTGTCGAAACCTTATCAATTACTAACCACCTATTTGTTAATTAAGACGGTGCCAAAATTTTATCTTTAAATAACCAAATCATTAAATACAACGAAAACTAAATAGAACCATCACATAATAACAGAGTCTAAACATCCAAACAAATAACTGAAACAAAGTCTTACCGAATTAACCATCAGCTAAAATCCAAAACAAAACAAATCTAACAAATAGTAAATAAATTCCATACAATCTGAACTGAAATAATTTTAATAAATACCGTAAGCAACATGCTTGGAATAAAACTGAGATAGAATTCTTAAACTAGGAATAGATGAAAGAGACGTCTACTCCAACTCCTGCAACATCCACATATGTCGCGGCTGTGTAACACTGGAACAGAATCAAGTCTGGAGTCCCTGTGGCTGGACAGCTAAAAGGTTTTGAAGATATTTTATAGTAAGGGTTAGAACCTAAAATATTTTGAAAATATTTAGCAAGTGATTAAAATGCATCAATTTAAAATCCATGAATGCTCTTCATATTTAAGCTAGTGTCTCACTCCCTTAAGGACCTACTCACCCCTCAACTATTGTACACACCTAATGCTTTTTTATAACCCACCTAGTCATCTACCCTGTAACTAGTCCTTGTTATAACTCCTTCCTATCACACTGCTCTAACCAGAGTATGCTTAATATATGATTTATAAGTTATTTAGCACATTAACCTAACAAATCATTTTTCATTTAAAGGCATTTAACATTCTCCCTAACTATATATAATTAATACAGTTCACTACATGTATTTTACACGTATATAGTTATCTGCACCACATATACGTATTGATATATTATAACATTCACGCACATGTCGTGTATATATAACCATCCTCCCGAGTAAACACTCACCAGATGTTCTCTACAATGATATCACCTCAGGTATACTCATCCACCCGAACACCCTGACTCCATTAGCTCCCCGAATCAGTGAATACAAAATAAACGTAGCGGAGGCGGCCATAGTTCCTTCACCAGAAGTGAAACTGAATCATACCCTAAAGCGATTCACCCCTGAAAACAAATCACACAGTAAAATCCTGGACGAGTATGACCTAGGGATTATACTCACCCTGCTCCTCAAGCCAGGGGATTCACCCACATCACGCAACCTCCGGTGATAGCAGTAGAGAGGTATGTCTTACTATAAATATTATTCACATAAATATTTATAAAGCACACAAATATTTATAAAGCACACAAATATTTATAAAGCACTAGAGATGTATATAATCTCGGCTACTCCGTGCACAATTACCATAACACAAGCCTAACATCCCAAGTCTATATACTGACTTGTAATTTAAATAAATTCCATATTTATTTATTTATCACTCAAGTTGGGTCACCCAACTAAAATACCCAGACTCACTCCTTCGGTCTTAAATTCCATCTCTCAGAATTTATTCCTCAAAATACCATTATTCCAGTTAACACCCTTTTTATTTTTAATAATCTATAATTTATTATATTACCCTATAATAAATTAACCCGGTCAAATTCATGCCTAGGATCTCGTAGCACTAGCCTAAGATATTCGAGTGAATTCCCCGACTCTAAACTTCCATTAATGTTCCCATTAATTAATTGGTTATCATGGCGTCAGTCAACCAAAATACCTTAACACACTCCCTTGGTCCGTAATTCTCTCCTTAGAATTTATCACCAAAATTACCATAAATAAATTAAAACACTTCTCCCACTTTGATTTTCCATAATACCCTTTCCCCATTATATATATTTAACCCCAAATTTCATTCTCTAAAATATTCCTTTTTATAACCCACGTAATTTTAAGAAAGATAGCCTTACTAAAACCACACGATTTCACCCAGATTAAAACCTTCGGCCCAAACACAAAACGAAACAACCTGGGCCTGGCCCACTTCGTCGCTCGAACGACCCACACTGTCGTTCGAACGATAGGTGGTGTCGCTCGAACTAAAACCAGGTCGTTCGAACGACCACTGATTTTCTCTCTCCTCCATCTTCTTCGTCCGGCGTTGATTTCCATAGTTTTCTGCAACTATTTATAAACCCAGAACTTCTACTGATTTCCTTAAATCCCAATTCAATGGCTACTGAATCCTTTAATAATTTAACCGAACTCTTAAATAGATTGAAACCCAAATCCCATATTAATTTAACAAACAGTATATGATTTCTCCACAATATACCTGATACATTTAACATTTCCCAATAACCAATTCACACGTAGGATATACCCAGATAAAAACCCAGATTTAAGTAGCAACCCAACCCAACCCAAAAATTACGCCCATTATGATATGAATTGATTATCACAAATTTACATTAAAGAAATTAACCACTTGCCTTAGGATTCGTAGGGTCTGAATTCCTCTGGTATAGATGAGTATTTGATGACGAACACTCAAACTTGTTCTTGATTTTGGCTCCCAAGGGTTCTCCAATTTCCTCCATCTTTTCTCCTCTACATACTTAAGTTTTCTAAAATAAGTTTTGCTTGCCACACCTTCTCACTTTTAGGTTTTATTAAGCCAATCCCATTTTTAGGCTTATTGGCTTTATTAAAATGGCTCAAACACTCCTGTGTGGGAGTGGTTATGCCTACAAATGTCCCAAGACCTATTTACCATCCATGGGTACTCTTTTATGACTATTTCGACCTATCCGGAATCAACCGTATACTCAGAATTGTCATACAAATTATTTTGCTAAAAGTCCTTATCTCGACCCCAATATAGTCTATACCCGGCTCCGGATTGAGATATATAAATGCCACGTCACTATCACCCATTATGACGTAAATAAATTATTACTATCCACTTAGTAATTTAAATTCCATAAATATTAACCATTTACTCTCCAGATTAATATTTAAATAAATACTAATAATAATTAATTCAATTAAATTAGGACACACAAGTAATTTAAAATTAGACGAAGTAATTAAATATGAAATGCACAAAAATACAGGGTGTTAAACCGAAATATTTTATGTTAACATTTGGTAGTTTTAATTGTGTCACGCATTAATTATGTATTTTTTTCTACAGTACATGTGACGCCATAACTAGACACATAGATACACATAGAAAATCAATCGCACACAAATATGACTTAATAACGAATTACACATATGCAATTTTTAAATTAAACTTTTCAGTTAATTCTAACTTTCTACAAAATATTTATTTATTCCAAAAATATAATTTTATTATTTATTTTTGAAAAATTACGGGGTATTACAATTGATTTTTCTATTTTCAATATGTTTTGCATATTCTTTCATTGATGGATCCCACTTTGCAATTATTTCAATTAGGCCTAAAAAGTTTTCATTACTAAATGCCTAATTATTTTTAGCTAAAAATTGTACAAGAGAAATTATTCTTTCTAAGATTGCTTTTCAATGTTCTCTTTATTAATACGGTCTTATATATGTTTATCAACTGTTTCATTTTTCTCCAATCTAGTACGTAAATCAAACCAAGCAATCATGTTATTGAGATGTTCATTACATGTTTCACGTTCTTTAAGTCTTAAACTGAGGTACCCCCAATTATTACAACCTTCATTCGTTTATTGACCACCTCTTTTGTGACCCCCTTTTAAACAATTTACAACAAAAAACAAAAAGTATATCCGCATCCTTTGAATACACGAGCGATGTCCTATCCTCCTTATCTCCATTCGGTAAAAAATGGGTGTAATGTAATGAAAAAAAAAGTCTAGATAATTCATCTTTAGGGACTTTTTCCAAAGATAGATATCATATTGCACCATTTTCTACCAATATGTCTCTAGATTTTATATCAAGATTATCCCAATTTCTTGGATCAAAAATATTAATCATGTTAGTAGGTTGTTCATCCACTAATGGTCATCTTCATCATTTTTCGTAGGACTTACATTATTCACTGTTTTATTTTTGTCATTTGCATTATTTTTTAAGTCTTCCGATTAACTTGTATTTTCATTAACAAGATTTATATTTTTTTGCTCTATATTAATAAATTTATCAATACCTCCCTTAAAAAATTATGTCACCTCTTGTATTCTTTTTAGTTTTTTTCGTTTTTTATATCCAGATGCTTTTTTTGGTAACTTTTGTGAGAATTATAAATTTATAAATAAAATAAGAATACACAATTAACAACGAATCAAATAGATAACTTATATCTCAAATGATTGAATTTTAAAAAATATGAAAAAATGTCACCTGATTTGAGCCTTTTTTCCATCCCCAATTTCATCTACTTGGTTAAAGTAGAAAGTAAGAACCCGATAACAAAAAAAAACAATTACTTAAAAAAATAGATTAATAAGACCGCGATGAATTTAAAAAAGTCAAATTAATAAAAAAAAACATAGTAATAATAACTTTAACATTTTAAAAAAAAAAGAATAGTAAAAAATGATGTGCTTTATAAATTATAATAACTATTATATTTTGTCAACTTAATTAAAAAAGATTAATACAAAATTATACTACCCCCGGAGAGAGATAAATTAGTATTACAGAAAGCACTGCAGGTGCACGCCTGCACCTGAACACACACACACACGCACACAGAGACCGAGAGAGGGAAGGGGGGGATTGAGTGGAGAGAGAGAGAGAGAGAGAGAGAGAGAGAGAGAGAGAGAGAGAGAGAGAGAGAGTGGGCGATTGCTTTATTGAAATTATGAGAGAGAGGAAGTGGGTAGTTGTTATAAATTGGGTTCCGAGAACATAGAAAAAAGTGGGATTAAATGAGTTGGTTGAGATTTTTTTGGATAGTTAAATCATTCTGTGTGCATAATTTTTTTTTAATTTTTGTATATTTTAGATAAACTTTAATTAGAGAAATATCATATGAATCTCACATACTAATCAATATGTGTTTGACAACTTATATAAATTGAATTTTTTAGTATAATTAAAGATCTTCGTAAAATAATTCGATTGTATCAACTCCGACCGGGTTGCCATAACCCTCGACAAAACGGAATAATGACTTCTCATCAAGTATGTTGCCTTTCTTCCTCCATCACCATTGCTAATGCTTTTAATGGGATGACAAAAGAATTTTCCCCCGAGTCATGCCAGTAATTCTTTTAACACATCACTGAAAAAATCATAATACAAAATTGGTCATCAAAATATAAATGGTTAATACAAACTAAATGTTGACTAAATGAAACATTACATTAAAAAAGATGGTTGAGCCAGTCAAAATGAATTATAACCATTTCAGCCATAATTGTTGAGTTAGTCTGAAGGAAAGACCAAAAGGAAAAAACTTGAAAACTTGCTTTTGCCTGCCATAGCCAGTACTTTAAATCTAAACCAAGAACGTAAGAAAATTATATGAACAGGTGTCCTACACCAACTTTGCCACACACGTGTTTGTAAAAATGACACACAAGAACGTTTATTATGGAACTAACTTGAAATATAAACAATGGACTTGGACAGTTGACCAACTCCACTCTCATTTAATTCAAATTCAAAAAGACAAAACGTGAATTTATTTATATTGCCTACTCTATTGTCAACTTTAGTGATGTGATATGTCTGTACCTAATCTAAAATCGGTCCTATCTTTATCTAAAATATTAGTTTTAAGCATTTTGGATATTTATTTTATGTACCGAACCTTCATGAGTTTTTCATTAGTAAAATACCATTTTTAAGAACATTAAAATGTTATTTTATATTATATTTTTATAAAAACAACACTTTAGAAGAGTAAATAGAAAAATTTGATTAAAAAGTGACAAGTGTGAGGGTATATTGGCATGTCACAATATACCCTATTTATATTGTGACAAGTGAAAATTTTGATAGGTTCAGGCGGTGTTTGGATTGTCGCGCGAATTTTTATTCATTTTTCGAGCAATATTTATTTGTTGTGAGATTTTTTTTTTCAAATATTTTTGCCTATATATTTTGCTTAAGGTCCTGAAGTAAGACCTTTTTTTGGTTGGGCACAATTGCAAAATATACTTTAATTTAGAGAATACAAACAATTAAATATGATTTAATTAATTGCTTAATGAATTAACATGTAATTGTTCTTTATATTATAGGATCTTGAATCATCATGAAAATTATAGTTTAGCCTATAGAAGAGATCAAGAATACTTACATTGATCCATGCTAATAACGTTCTTAAGATTGAGTGAGATGTTGAATACGCATTGGATCTTAGTCCTTTAAAATTGTTCCTTGCTATTTTTTCAACACAATTAAATCACTTTCTGAGAATTTTGGATTTCTCTCCATTAGTAGTGTCAGATCTAGGTATAGGCCAATTAGTCCATCGCCTAGGGCTCCCGATTATTTGGGGTCCCAAAATTTAAAAAAACAATTCATATAAAAAAATTGTTGAAAAAAATGTTGTTATGAAAAAAAAATTAGAGTTTACCACTTAATAAGAACCCCCCCCCCCCCCCCCCCCCAAAAAAAATAATAATAAAAAAAATAATAATAAAAAAAAAATAATAATAATAATAATAATAATAATAATAATAATAATAATAATAATAATAATAATAATAAGAAGAAGAAGAAGAAGAAGAAGAAGAAGAAATAAATCCACTCGAACACTAAATATTTTTACCTTAAAAAGGCCGGCTAAAAAAGTTTGGACTCATTCCAATACTAAAATCACAATTCTTAACTCACTTTTAACACACTCAACCACCCACTTTTAACATACTCACTCACAAAATTTGTTAGTTTATATTATTAAATAGGTGAAAAAAGTCTGAAAATAATGTTTAAATTGAATTAGATAAAAACAATTGTGAGTTTATAAGGGATCATAAACTGACCGGTTTTTTTCAAAACAGCAAAACAATTTAATTTGAGCTAAACAATTTTTGAGGGGTACCCTAGAATGTTAAGAACCCGTATCAAACATTTTGGCCAAATTTTTTTTTTTTTTACTATTTAAAAAGATTATCTGTTAATTCATTTTAGGCAAAGACCAAATGATAAAAAAAAATGATCTTCTGGTGCTTTGGTGAAGTCCCACATCAGTTGGATATAGAAATCTCCTTCTAACTCCTTATAAATAATATTTCGTGCCATCTTTAAACCTAAATTGCCGAAGTTTTAAATAGTTGACAAACTTTGAGTTTGAAGTTTGGTGTAAATTATTATTTTAGTAAAAATGACTGATAAAATGATGTTAGCCCTAGTTTTTTTGCTTCATTTTAAAAAAAAAATTAAGTTATTTATGTCATTTGGGAAACATCGTTATTTTGGTAAAAAAATTGACTAAATATAAAATGATGTAGTCTGATATATTTTTTTATGTTTTTGATACTTTCAAACGGTAGTTGGGCAAATAGTAATGAGCACGAGTAAAGTTAATTTTCATATTTTGTCTTTCAATTATTTTGGCCATAGTTCAGTTTTCTATTTGATGATTTTTATTTTATGTGTTTTGTTATTTCGGAATTTACCGAAAAAATCGATTTATCGCAAACCGCACGGTGTTTTGGTTGTACCGAGAGGTAGAAATAATAATTTCGATTTTGGCATAGTAAAATTGGTTTGGAATCGAAAAATGTGATAAGAGGACATTTTCTTTAATTTGATTTTTTTATGTAAAAGGGCCCCAATTTTAGTTTTTCGCCTAGGACTTCGAAAACTATAGAGTCGTCCCTGCCCATTAGCCTATCGTTTCGTTATGATGTCTTTCAGTATATATGAATGATGAAAATCAATCACTTACTTATAGACAGTGAGAGGACTCAAATCTTCAACAGTCACTTAATCTTAATTGTCCATCATGGTAGATAATCAAGAGTCCCCATATCTTTAATTAATCAAAAATATCATTCAATTAATCATCTTAAATAACATTCACTCTTGGTATTTGAATTACCTTTTTTATTAATCAATTGGACTCATGGTATTATTTAATTATGGACGACATTAAGGAATTATTATAACTTAAATAATTCTAACAATAATATATTTGCGTTCGTTTAAAAAGAAAAAAAAGTTTCAATTAACAAGATGGAAGGGGACGTATAATAGTTCTTCGCTTAAGGTCGAAATGGTGTAACCCCCAGTATTTTTGAGCATTTAATATTTAATTAGTTCGGGTAAATTTAAATTACAACGTGTGTCGTAATTTAATTGAATTAATTATTATGCCTGTATTTTTTAGCATTTAATATTTAATTAATTTCGATAAATTTAAATTACAATATGTGTCGTAATTTAATGGAATTAATTATTATGTGTGTATTTAAATATTAATCGAGAGAGAAAATGTTTAATATCGATGGAATATAATTACTAATTGAATGTTAATAATCATTTGACATCATAATTAGTGATAGTGACGTGGCATTATTTTATCTTTATAGGAAGTGAGTCATATGATCCTATAGTTAATAATAAATGGCGGAGTGTAGCTATTTATTATTTAAAATCTTTATAGGACTAGGGCACTAAAAGAGAGGGCTAGTCAGATGATAATATAGGAAGTCGTGGTGGGCTTCGAGGTTGGGAAATCGTACAATATGTATATTATGTACGGGTTCAGTAATACTTGGAATATATATAAGGGAGGTGGTGATTATATATATTTTTATGCATGTGAGTTGAATACAATTTGTATTTATATGACTTTTTACTCAAGTATGCTATCCGGGAGGTTACGCGTAGTGGGCGGTCCCACACTGGCGATTCCATTGGGGTTTGGCTTGTAGCTCTAGGTTATAGTGCTCGGGAGTCTCCTATCGTGATGAGAAGAGGATGTCACGCAGGTCTTTAAATAAGATGTATTGAAACCTTAAGGCCTATCTACATATAACAACCTCCCTTATTTGTTTACGACTTGGGCTCGGTGGTGAGATTCTGACCTGGTGACCAAAGGTGACACGAGATGTGTCAGGCACCCGATAGGGTGTACGATATATTCATCTAATAGGATCAAGCTATGAGGATGCCATGTATATATATATACGTAGTGAGTGATATGTGTATATATCTATAGATAATGTGTGACTATCTATTGACAATTATTGATGCGATATTTAGTATATTTATACATATGAGAGTCATATATCTTATACTAATTGTGATAGTGTGTTTGACTTGCAACGGGGTGATTAGCGGGATAACTTAGGTTGCCATTATGGTATAGTTGGATCGAGTAATAACTAGATCGAATAAATGAATGCGATAGGTGTGCACTTTAGAATGGGGGTGAGGTTGTCTTCGAGAGAGTGCGACTGTGAAATTAATTATGGACTTTATATACTACACATTTCATTTATTGCAATAAAATTCTTTCTAAACATTTTTAAAATAATTGGGCTCTCACCTATTTGCAAAATATATATTTTTTTAAAGCCTTTTAGGTGTCCAGACGCAGGGACGCCAGACATGAAGATCCGTTTCGGGGATTAGCCATTGCGGCATATGTGGATGAATGCAGGATTTGGACTAGACGCCTTAGTTATTCATTCTAGTTTAGGATTTCATTATTCCAGTATTTTACTTTTGGGCATGTTTCCCCTACAGTACTTATTCAATTTATTTAGTTCATACTTGTATTGAGCTTTATTTATTTAGCTCTTGGATTTATTATTTGGATTTGAACTTCGAGTTGATAGTTTACTCGGCAAGACATTTATTTATTCATTCAAATCCTGTGATGGTTTTAACTCTATTAATGCGTGAATGGTTTAATTTAGTTTTTCCTTATAGTGTTAACTGTTAAATGAAAAGATAAAATTTTGGCACCGGCGCAATTAACCGATAAGTGGTTAGTAATTAATGATTTTCGACAGTGATGCTAAGAATGAACCAAATGGGAATTCTGTTTAATTTAATAAATGGTTAATCACCCGATATTTAATTGGGCGAGGTGTCATAGATAGTATCTAAGCATCAGGTTCTAAATTCCTTAGGATCTGTGTGGACTTAATACATTTTCAGCGTTGCTTTTCTTTGATATAGAGCCCTATAATTATGACTATTGATTCCTATTGTGATTTACAATCTCCTGCTATTGCGTATGATTGAAGTGAATCTTATATGAGTTCAGTTGGGTTGCGTATACCAAACAACAGAGAACGACCAGCGAGGGCCATTAGGATCACTGCAGGAGGAGAGGCTCAGTTGGAGCCACAGAGTATTATAGGAACGGTGACCACGGTAGAAGTCACCACTATTATTGTTCAGGTAGTTGACGCGGTGATAATAACTAGGGCGCAGTAATTTCCCCTAAGCACCATTGTAGAGAATGATGGTGCAAATTCAGACTCACCCAATGTAGTCAGTAAAGGGGGAAGTCGAAGGGACACTTTCTAAGAACCACCTATAAGGGTTTATGGAAGAGAGGAAATGTGGTGGGCCAATGGAAGGAGACAATCAACAGGCAATTACGTATGGTGGGGTGCGGTGGCACCCAGGATTTAAATTTTGGTTTAAAGGTTTTGCTCGTAGGAGCAGTGTTGCCATGGTGGGAGCTAGTCACCACATATAGTGAAGTAGATAAGGAATTAATCGAGAAATTTTGGGCGCAGTTTAATCGCAAGTTCTTTCATCTTCTGTTCAGATAGAGATACGAAGGAAATTTCTGAACTTATCATAGGAGGGACGAACAGAGGCCGAGTGTGATGAAAAATTTATTTATTTAAGTGAACTTAGTACCTGGGGAGGTAGGTAGTGGGGAGGAAGGTTCTTAAGTGTGAACGTGGACTCACGAGTAGGAGTCGCCAGTACTTATGTCAAATCAATATTAGAGGACTTACGCACATAGCGTCAATGGTGTATTTTTACACCGTTTATATCAACGCTTCCATATGAAGGGAGCCATGAGGGTTGGAGAGTCAAGCTAGAAGGGAAAGACGGGGTGTAATTGCTGATAGTGAGGAACCATAATGGAATACTCGACAGAGGACCCATTTAAATGATGTAGGAGTGGATGGTTAGACTTGTATGCCTGGGATATGATTTTCGTAATTATATTATGTGCATAGGGCCTACAGATCTCGATGACCAAAAATGCTAGGTAGTAGTGTATCGAGGGGTTCCTTATTTGGATTTCTCTTACAAGACATCCCACACGTGAAACCCATCGGATGTCGAGAGTTAGTAGAAGTGTTGGGTACAAGGGCCTAGGTTTAGATTTTTGGATGCTATCCGTGTATGTGGACAAAACCGTAAGCTGAGAGCTATTATATACAATAAGACCTGTAGAGTCGAGTAGTGATGTGTGGGGAGCACCGAGAAATTTTTGTACCACTAGTTGATGGGTGGAGCAGTATCCAAGAAAAAAAATCATTTTAGTAGGATAACTGAGGTTAGCCATGTGATAGAGCCACACTGACAAGGCAAGACGGACTTGAGATAAGTATGTTACGTATGGGAAGTTAGAGATGACTGTGCAGATGTGCATGGTATATAGGGTGTATGGGTGCCCTGATTAATTTGACCGTCAGTATCATTCGTGATAAGGAGGCATGGTTATAATGGTGTTGAAAATATGTATGTGGGCCAGTCAGAAATAGAAGTGGAATAATATGATGGACTGAACTTCGTTGGAGGAAAGGAAACAGTCTGATTGTGTGTATGTCACGAGAAAACTCCCACAACTGAGGTGAGTTAAAAGGTGAGTCGAAATACATTGGAAGAAAATGGAGGCTCACCTAGTCGAATGCGTATAGAGGTTTGCACATATAGAGGTTGTTAATTCTAATAGATGGAAAAGATCCTAGGAAGTGTATAATTTTATAGCAAATGCACAATGACTTTTGTATGTCTAAAAAAAGGGGAGTAAGATGTTGAACATGATGTTAAATGTTGAGTGTTGAGTGTGTGGATTTTGGGTTGGGTGAGACATAGTGAAGTTGTCTCCAAGTGCACCACTCGTAAAGGGGAAAAGGGTGGTCCGATATTTACCAACCGAATGTTGTGATAGATTGATGATTCAATGGATGGAATGGATACATAGACGGATAAAGTTCAATACTGGATTATAAAAATCGTTAAGGGGTCAGGATTTTCTATGGGTTATGAAGATAATTGGCCACGAATGGAATAATCGTTATTCTTTTGGGGAGTGTTATACTAATGGGTAGTATGCCCAATATGTTATTAAAGAGAAGAAATGGATCGACATGAGGTACCACCCAATATTATTGTAAATCAGGAGGAAACCCTTCAGTACCACCTTGGATAGGTAGTGTCAGGAGGCGATGTGGCCAGAGTTGCATCCTGAGATAGGTTTGTCAATCGTAGGCCGATGGATAGTTGAGAGGGGTGACATATAATGTGGCGAAATGCGAAAATGCATGTTTTGGATTCTTGAAATAATTGCAAATATTAACTACAACTGGTAGAGCTACATGTGATGACTCGTAGCAGGATATTAATTTGTGAAGTGAATCCTGAGGCTTCACAGGCAAAAGATTTTCTCCCACACTTTGGATAGTTGAGAAAGGGTAAATATCAAGTTCCTCGGACTCAGAGTAATTCAGGATCCATCGACAATGATAGAGTTAATCCACATCATTTTCGTATAGTTCAAAAAATGTAGAAAGAGTACGTTGACATGAACCAAAGTTTTGAGGCCTGACATGAGTAGTCAGGGGTTTTTGAGGGTGTTTTCCATGAGGAGAGATGACGTGGTATGGCAATAAGGAAATTTGGAACCTATAGAAGTGGGACCTTTTCTAACGTAGGGATGATAGTGCCAGTAGAGTATAGGGTCGTCTTTTAAGACATTGTTATCGGATTCACAATATTTTTGCATGTCATTATATAAGTGAGACCTTAAACATAAGGGAATATATCGGTATGTTAGGGTTTGAATGGACTTGCCGCTAATAGTGGGTTGTAGTGAGTAGACCTTCGGTTAACATGGTACCATTGGTGTGTGTATAGTGGAAATACCAAAATATTATTGTGAGTAAATTTTTTGATACGTTTGGATATAATTGTGTGTAAGGATCCTAGGGGGTAATTCCGGGCATCTTCGAATTTCAAGGATGAAATTCCATTGTAAAGGGGGAAGTATGTAACACCTCGTATTTTTTAGCATTTAATATATAATTAATTATGATAAATTTAAATTACAATGTGTGTCGTAATTTAATTGAATTAATTATTATGCATGTATTTCTTAGCATTTAATATTTAACTAATTCGAGTAAATTTAAATTACAATGTGTGTCGTAATTTAATGTAATGAATTATTATGCGTGTATTTAAATATTAATCGAGAGAGAAAATGATTAATATCAATGGAATGTAATTACGAAGTGAATGGTAATAATTATTTGACGTCATAGTTAGTGATAGTGACGTGACATTATTTTATCTCAATCGAGAGTCGCATGTGGACTAATTGGGGATCGAGATAGAAAATTGTTATAGATTAACTCGGATGGAAATTTTGAGGTCACGATTGGGTACGGATAGGTCGAGATAGTAAAACTAGTTTATCGAGGGGTAGTAATTATGTCCCGGGGCCTTTTTTACATGGGCATTTTAGTCGTTTGGGTTTGGCCCAGAGGCTTAATTTCGGGATTGGGGAAACTTAACCTAAATCTAAGAGAGTTGGACAATAATTATTCACTCTTAATCACAAAAGCTCGAGAGAAAAGAGAAAGGAGAAAGAAGGAGTAAAAGAGCATTTCAGGCAAAGTTTCCGAGAAGAGATCGCCGAAATCTATTTCCTAAGGTCAAGTATTTTCTTGCTTTATGTGACTAGTAGTTAATAGTGTTGATTATTCAAATTGTGGTTAAAATATGGAAATTAAAAGACTTTGAGTATAAATCTTACTAATTAAATTTTGAAGAAAACCAATTTAAAACCACGTGAATAAAGAAATTTGGTGAACGTAATATGTTAGAGATTCGTAAAATTTATGGGTTTCGAGGTTGAAGATGATGAAGGTCCTAAGTATATGATAGAATTATGATCTTGAGTATAAATTAAACTTGATTTGGGAAAATCATTAATTAAATGTGCAGATTAATTATGAGAAAGTGAAATCATGAAATTTATGATTATATTGAAGTTATAATCATTGGGTATTAATTTGGTAAAGATTAGAAAGGATTAGGGAACTATGTAAGAAAAAATGGGAGAAGTAAGACGAGAAAGAACTCAACTTGATCCGAACAGGTAGGCCTGGTCGATCGCGGCTCTCAGGCCGGTCGATCGGTTGTTCAAAGTTGGGACTTATTGTTTTGATTCATAGGCAAAATGGGAAGGGGCGATCGACCAGGGGTCCAAGGCTGGTCGACCAATACTCTGGTTTTAGGTGAGTTTTTTGCCTTTAAAGGGGGAAATGAAAATGTGCATAACTTTTACATCCAGACTCGGATTGATGTGCCGTTCACGGCCACGCGTAGCTAGTTTAATATAGTACGCTGTCATAGTGATTAAGTTAGTGGGGCATATGGTGTGAAAAGTCTAAAATGATCTTGAATTTACAATGATTGATGTAACTTCTCCGAAGTGAAACCAAATTGGTAGGGAATAATTATGAGAGTAATATGAACCTAACCGACTATATAAGAGGTGAGTCATATGATACTATGTTAATAATAAATGGAGAAGAGTACCTATTTAATGATTTAAAATCTTTATAGACTTGGGCACTATAAGAGAGGGCTAGTCAAATGATAATATAGGAAGTCGTGTCGAGCTTCGAGGTTGGGAAATCGCAGATTGTGTATATTATGTACGGGTACGATAATACTTGGAATATATATAAGGGCGTTGACTATATATATATATATATATATATATATTTTTACAGATATGTTCTCATGCATACGCAGTTTGCATACCCTATGTGCGGACCATTTTTATAAAATAGTAAAAAAAATATTTTTGGGCTGAATTTTTTATATGATTTTTAAATGTTTCAGTATGACCATAAAAAAAATTCAACTCAAAATGAATTGTTTTGCTATTTTAAAAAAATCATCCAAACTTTGTCAGTTTTTAAGTTGTTAAAAATAGACAAAGTTTGACCGATTTTTTTAAAATAGCAATTCATTTTGGGCGGA
The DNA here is from genome assembly GCA_949130495.1 of Sambucus nigra. Taxonomy (NCBI): domain Eukaryota; kingdom Viridiplantae; phylum Streptophyta; class Magnoliopsida; order Dipsacales; family Adoxaceae; genus Sambucus; species Sambucus nigra. Next base: position 53,403,112 of record OX422209.1, on the reverse strand, counting down.
ATTTTTTTATGGTCCTTTTGAAATGTTTAAAAACTATAAAACAAATTAGTCCAAAAATATTTTTTTACTATTTTATCAAAAATGGTCTGCGCTAGCGGTATGCAAACTGGGGTATGCATGAGAACCTCTCTCTCTCTCTCTCTCTCTCTCTATATATATATATATATATATATGTATATGCATGTGAGTCGAATACAATTTGTATTTATATGACTTTTTACTCGAGTATGCTATCCGGGAGGCTACGCATAGTGGGCGGTCCCACACTGGCAATTCCAGTGGGGGTTGGATTGTAGCTCCAGGTTATAGTGCTCTGGTGGCTCCTACCGTGATGAGAAGAGGATGTCACACATGTCTTCAAGTAAGATGTATTGAAATATTAAGGCCCATGTACATATAACTGCCTCCATTATTTGTTTACGATTTTGGCTCGATGGTGAGATTTTGACCCGGTGACTATAGGTGACACGAGATGTGCCTGGTACCCGATAGACTATACGAGATATGAATCTAATAGGAAAAAGCTATGAGGATGCTATGTGTATATATATACGTAGTGAGTGATGTGTGTATATATTTGTAGATAACGTGTGACTATCAATTGACAATTATTGATGCGATATTTAGTATATTCATACAGATGAGAGTTATATATGTTATACTAATTTTGATAGTGTGTTTGACTTACAATGGGGTGATTAGCGAGCTAGTTTAGGTAGCCAATATTATCTAGTTCGATCGAGTAATAACTATATGGAATAAATAAATGCGATATGTGTGAACTGTAGAAGAGGGGTAAGGTTATCTTCAAGAGAATGCGACCGTGAAATAAATTATGGACATTATGTACTAAGCATTTCATTTATTGCAATAAAATGCTTGCTAAACATTTTCAAAATAATTGGGCTCTGACCCGTTTCCAAAATATATTTTTATTAAAACCTTTTAGTTGTCTAGTCACAGGGACGCCAGGCATGAAAATCCGTTCCAGGGATGCGCAATTGCAGCATAGGTGGACGCACGAAGGATTTGTACTAGACGCCTAAGTTGTTCATTCTAGTTTAGGATTTCATTATTCCAGTATTTCACCTTTGGGCATGTTGCCCCTACAGTACTTATTCAGTTTATTTAGTTCAGATTTGTGTTGAGCTTTATTTATTTAGGTGTTGGATTTTATTATTTGGATTTGAACTTTGAGCCAATTGTTTCTTCGTCAAGATATTTATTTATTCATTCATATACTATTATGGTTTTAACTCTATTAATATGTGAATGGTTAAATTTAGTTTTTCCTTATAGTGTTAACTGTTAAATGAAAAGATAAAATTTTGACACTGGCTTAATTAATCGATAGGTGGTTAGTAATTAATGATTTTCGACAGTGATGCTAAGAATTAATCAAATGAGAATCCTATTTAATTTAATAAAGGACTGATCACCTGGTATTTAATTGGACGGGGTGTCATAAATGGTCCCCTTCAACGAACTATCGGTGTTAGGTTTGTAAGAATACTGAGAAGGGTGCCACTTAAAGTTTAGTATAGTTTGTTAACATTATCGTGTTTTTTTAGAATAGCAATCTGAAACTCACTTAAATGGTTGAAAACATTTTTCTTTGCCAGATATGATTGTATATAATAATTTTTAAACATAGAAGCATTGCAAGAATACCAAATTCTCTATAACAAGTAATTTTTTTTATAAGTTTTGATTGTGACTCGTGTTACAAAGCAACACTGGTAAAGTGTAACACGAAATTGGGCAAAGGAATGAGATTTTGTCATATGTTGCTAAAAATCGTGCAATTCTAAAGAAATTGCATATTCAATTATTTATCCCCACATATCAAACGACTTTTGTTTGTAATGACGTGAGATTTAAACTAAAATATCAATAGAGGGGATACAAGTTTCACCAAAAAAAAAAAAGATTTGCCTTTTCGATTACAAGGTAATTTTGAGATCTTATTCCATGGAATGTGAGGTAGAATGGGAATAGTATTTTTTATTATAGAGCCACTAATAAATACATTTCGATATTGAACTTTTTTAATATGCCAACCATTAGTCATGTGATTCAAAAATCCTTAAATTTAATAAAACGTAAAGAGGCGTATCGAAATTAACATTTCATTTGTTGTAAAGATAGATATGGCTATTTTTTAAGAAAACATATTGAAAAGGTGACACGAGAATTTAAATAATAAGCCTTGCTCATTATAAAATAATTGCATTAATACTTTAATGAATAATGTCACAAAGATGAATAAGACAATAATGTATACCACATAGAGAAATGAAGACCTTTTTGAAAACTCTCAATCTCATAATAGATTTCCTTTCAGCCCAATAACTCTCCCCATTCTTCCTTGCATTTACAATAGTAGTCTCCTTAAAATATTTATTTTCAAACACTTAAGTCCAATGTCTCTTATACTCCGTGTGGCCATCCTGGGATACGACGTTCGGAGGGAAGGGAGGAGGATCCCTCGAGAAAGAACTGGCTGCAGTCTCACTCCCCTTTTCGAAAGGTGCTTCGACCGTCGTCGGTGTGGGGTGAATGTAAAGAGATGGAGAACATGTTGCCACTTCGAGAGAGCAGCATCAAGAACAAACTGATGCATACGAAACCAATAGATCGGAGGTCCGAGGGCTAAGTTACGGAATGGGAAGGTGTTAGGCACCCATCCCGCCTTTTCGATCTCTCATGGGAAAATGTTAATATTTTCCTTTATCCCCATGAAGTGTGTGTGTGTGTTTATATAATGTAAATTGGAATCGTTCAAGCCATACAATGGAAACGATAGGGTGAGGTCATCCACTGGAATATTACCAAAATAATAATAAATGTAGAAGATAAAATATGAGTGTTCATCGCGATATTGATCGTTATTGGGAAACGATAATACGTGTGGGATGAAACACGAATAAGCATATTATATGTATATGTATGATAATTATGAAAATGAGGGATTTTGAGAAATTTGGTAAATAAGAGAAATTGGAAAATTGGACTCGAGTCTCGGGTTTTAATCCGACACGCCTACATAGCCTATAAAGGCATCAAAGTCCACATAGTTTGGATGTAGAATAGGGGTGGGGTTTATCCCATAGATTCGAATGGAATTTTATTATGTGTGTACGTGTATAAAATGTATTTTTGGGTTTTGGAAAAAGTGTGATGGATAATTTTGTTCGGAATTTACGGTTGTAACCCTCTTTTATTTATTTTTGGGTTTTTTTTATTGAAAATAATGTATGTGCAATATACTAATAAAATCATAGATGTTAATATGTATGAACTAAAGTGAAACTAGATTATGAATCTAATGTAACTTAAGTAAAAATAAGAGATTTAAAAGAGAGGGAGAAGGAGTTGGGCCTTCCTTGGAGCTTGAGCTTTGATCATAGAAGAATTCCTTTTAATATTGATGATTTTTTATGAGAGAGAAGGATATATGAAAAATTGGGTGTGAAAAGGATGGGTATTTAGGCTTGAATGGAACTTCTCATCTGGAACTTCGCTGATTTTAAGAGAATGTTGCTGAGATCACTAATGCTGATGGATTTTTTTCTCCTTCTGTTGATGATTTGGGAGTGAGATCATGGCCTCCATTTATAGGTCCAAGGGTGTGCCGATTGGCCTACCCCAGGGTGGGTCTATCAACAGGTACCCCTTGACATTGTGGCGATAGGTAGGGTTTAGGACCTGCCAATTGACAATCTCGTACGGACTTTTCTGGAAAAATGACCGTAGAGCACAAACCGTTGATATGAATTGTGCACGGGGCATACTATTAGAAAGGTATTTCAGAGACCTTAGAGAGTTATTTTGACCTCTCCCGGGGCTGGGAGTTGACTTTGGGTCAAATTTGGCTCGAAAGCGCACGCCAATCTTTTGGACGGGAGATTGTCGGACGAAAATGGATCGTTCGTCCATATGGTATGTCAAAATCGTGCAAAGAGCGGGCCATTGGAAAGGTTAGGAGATGAAATTTTATATTCCAAAGAGCTTTGCCTCATTTGAAAAGTTGACCTTGGTCAATCGGGGCTCGAAAGCGTCAAGTGACCTCTTGGAGTAAAACGGATCATTTGTCTGTACCGTAGGTCAGAATAGCTATGGAGTGGATCTTTAGAAAGTTTATTCAGTGATATTTGGATATTAATTCATTCTCATTCGAGTTGAAGAGTTGACTTTGGTCAGACAGAGTCCGGGAGCACCCGGTGGCCTCCGGATCAATTTTGGGTGGAAAATTAGTCGTTTGTCCAAACGGTTATGCTGTTTCACTCACGGGGTAGACCATTGGAAAGGGGTTTTAGTTTCCTTATAAGATTCAAAGATATTTAGCTCTGATGGTTAAGTTGATTGGGGTTAACTCAGGGCCCGGGAGCGCCCGATGGCCACTGAATCAATTTTCGGTAGTGAAATGGTCCATTCTTTCGAACAATTATGCCGATTCGTACACAGTATGGACCGTTGGAAAGGATATTTAGATACCTTCAAAGATTTAAAGAGATTTTTCTCTGACTATAGAGTTGAATGAAGTCAAATGGGGCTCGAGGGTGCCCGTGGCCTCTGGATCGGTACTCGGAGTGCGACTTAGGTTTGAGATGGAAAGGGGAAATTATAGGGGTCTAAGGAGAGACTTAGGGGGTCCTAAAATGTGGTTTCTATAGAACCCCTCAATGGGAGAGATTGGAACAAGTATTGGCCGTTGAATAGACACCACATGATGGAGGGAGGTCAGTTCTACGGACTTAAGGGATGTGGATGACAAATTTAGAAGGTCGAGGTCAAGTCTGACCAAAAATATGTGACGACCGAGGTCAATTCTGACCTAACTGAGGTGATGATCTAAGACCGAGGTTAATTCTCACCTAAAGAGGTGACGACCGATGATCGAGTTCAATTCTGACCTAACTGAGGTGACGATCCAAGACCGAGGTCAATTCTTACCTAAAAGAGGTGACGACTGAGGATTGAGGTCAATTTTGACCTAACTGAGGTGAAGATCCAAGACCAAGGTCCATTCTGACCCAAAAGAGGTGACAACCTCGGACCGAGGTCAATTCAGACCTAACTGAGGTGACGATCCAAGACTAAGGTCAATTTTGACCTAACTGAGGTGATGACCAAAGATCGACGTCAATTCAGACATAAATGAGGTAACGATCTAAGATCAAGGTCAATTTTAACCTAAAAGAGGTGACGACCGAGCACTGAGGTCAATTTTGACCTAACTGAGGTGACAATCCAAGATCGAGGTCAATTCTGACCTAAAAGAGGTGACAATCGAGGACCGAGGTCAATTCTGACCTAACTGAGGTGACGACCTAAGACCGAGGTTAATTCTAACCTGAAAGAGGTGACAATCGAGGATCGAGGTCAATTCTGACCTAACTGAGGTGATGATCTAATACCGAAGTCAATTCTAACCTAAAAGAGGTGACGATCGAGGTTAATTCTGACCTAACTGAGGTGACGATCCAAAACCGAGTCAATTCTGACCTAAAAGAGGTGACGACTGAGGACCAAGGTCATTTCTATCCTAACTGAGGTGATAATCCAAGATCTAGGTCAATTCTGCCTTAAAAGAGGTAACGACCGAGGATCGAGGTCAATTTTGACCTAAATGAGGTGACAATCTAAGATCGAGGTCAATTATGACCTAAAAGAGGTGACGACCAAGGAGCGAAGTCAATTCTGACCTAACTGAGGTGACGATCCAGGACCGAGGTCAATTATGTCCTAAAAGAGGTGTACTTTTCCTTCGAGATATTTGGGAACTCCACTGGGGATGATTTATCTTCTTTGGATACTAGGAAAGAGTGAATGATCCGAGGATTTTTAGCTGGAAAAATTTAGAGTGTCTTTTGAATATGTTATCGGGGTGAATGATTCTCTGGAATTTCATTGTGGGTGCAAAAAAATGTTTTCCTTGGTGAATAAGCTGCTAGAATGGATTTGGCAATTTTAGAAATTTTTCAGGAATTTTTTGGGATTTTCTGGTATTTTTTCGGACTTTTTGTACGAAATTTTAAGGGTGTGCTGATCGAAAAAGATGGAGGTGTGACAATCGGCATTGGCATGGTCTTTTGGGGTGCCTCGATCAGGTGAAAGGATCAGTGTCGATCGATGGGTGGAGGGGACTTCCAATCGGCATGACCCTTAGCCTCCTATAAAAAGGGGGCGGGTTCTCCTCATTTTGCACATCTTTCTGACTTCTTTTCTTCTGCTATAAACTTCTGCAAATCACCCAAGCATTCGAAACGACTGACTTCTCAAGCAGTGCAATCCATATAGCATAGCTTAATGATGATGAGTGGGCAGGGTTAGAGTGGAAGGATAGGATTCCCCTCGTATGGGGAAATGAGAACTCTTCTGACTCATTTGAGTAGGTGGCAGATGATCAGACTCTTCTGCCTACGTAAGTATTGCATGATTCTTGATATTCATTTCTTCTTTTCTTGACGAGATTTCTTTATTTCTTGAATCAGAAAAGGGTTTTCCTCATTTCTTGACAGTCTGACGTCTCCATGTTGACTATTTGTGCTCATGGTACAACAGTTCTTAAGGACATTTGGGAGCACCTTCCTGTTGTGGTGCACTGGATAGTGTCCTCTGTGGGTTTTGGGAGGCTAGCGTCGGATTTAAATGAGATGTCTGCTCCACTGTGTCCTATGTGCTTTGGGAGAGAGGTGGTGGTACACTACGCACACCTTCTAATTTGGCTTCGGGGAGATGACCATGACTCCTATTGATGTTCAGTATTTGCTATGGCTGGACTGTGAGGGTGCCCAGACTGAAGTGGACAGGACACTGAGGGTGACGCCGGAGGCAGTGACGGTGGCTAAATGTGATGTGGAAAGGGTGGTTTTCGTAGAACCTCTCCTCTTGTCTTCTTTATGGGAGATTTTGTTGAAGACGAGGGTCGATTAGAATGATGGGAAGAAGGTGAGTCAAATGGACTGCTTGTTTATCTTCCTGGTGTTGGGAAGTTTTCTGGTGGCGACGAGTGGTGATGTCGTCCACTTGTGGTTTTTGCCTTTTCTGAGGGTGTTTTCGAACATCTGCTTCTATGATTAGGGGAGCTTGACTTTGGCGACCCTGTATTATTCTTTGGATGCATTCAGCTGGTGCTATCGGCCGACTTTTACTGGGGTCACGTATCTTCTTGTGGTGTTCTTTATTTTGCGTATTTTCCTTTATGCATTCGCATTTTCCATTCATGCACTTCTTTTTTTATTTCTTGAATTATATTCCTTGTCCTTTACTGACGTGGTTCTATGAGGTGATTAGGTTGAACACCTAACTGATTTCTTTGAAAGATGACTCTGTGGGGGACTTCTATCGGATGTTTCGGTGGCGGAGGTCTAATTGGCAATCGAAGAAGAACCTTTCTCTGGAGACCATGTGTCAGGTCATGAATGGCCTCACGAGCGAGCGGGTAAGCATTCTTTTATCTTGAGACAATTCTTTTCCTTTAATGATCTTTTATTGATACTGATCCTTCTCTTTTGTTGGGGATCTGCATGTGACCTTTTATCCTTATGGGACGGCTATTCAGCACAACGAAGTAATGGGGGGACATGCGCAAATGCGATGCCTGTTGGTGCATGAGTTCAGCTACTCCTGGTATCTTGGGGAGAGGGTAGTCTGATAGATTGTGGAGGACTAGGTTATGGTGCCGCCGACAAAAAAACCCTATGTTCATGTGGCATGTGCAGGAGATGTCTGATGCTGCCCGGGTAGATGCAACGATGGGAGAGCCATATTTTATGTACACCGAAATAGCGGTGATGTACGACTATCTAGACTTCATCTTGAGTTGGCTGATGCCTTATAGCATATATGATGTGATGCCTCTCCCTATGGATGGCTCGAGTCGGTAAGTGGGGTCCTCTCATAGCGCAGGTGGTGCGGCCACATCAGCGGTGGCAGCGACGACGTCAGGGCCTTTTTTTGTGCGGATACATTCCCTTAGTTACAACCTTTGGGGAGCTAATGGGGGGTCGGTACGTCTACAACATAGTCTTCATGCGATGGACTCGAAGGAGTTGGGCCTGACAGAGGAGGTCCTTCGGTCCGCGGTATGTCTTTTTTGATTTCCTTGATTTCTTTCTCTTTTCCTCATGCTTGATTGATTTGATCTTTTCTATTCTTCCTCACAGCATATCAGTGTTTCGACCACTTGGCTAAAGGACATTAGGTACCGAATATCTTTGGCGACTGCTCATATTTGTGAGGCGGTTTCGATCCCTTATTTCTTGGTGCCATCTACCTCATCTGGAGAAGGTTCGAGCTCTCGAAGTGGGGGCACATCGTCTCACTGCAGGTGGAAGGGGGCGCGTTGTAGGGATGGTTGATCTTAGAGAGAGAGAGAGAGAGAAGATAGATAAGAAAGAGAGAGATAAAGAAAGAAATTAGGTTCGGGTTGAGTCCTGTTATTTTTCAATTTTTTTCTTTTCCTCCAAAATATCAATGTAATACAGTAAAATATATGCAAATGAAGAATAAAGTTTTTGTTAATTTTCTTTGTTTAGTGATTAATGCACATGCTCTTTTTACTTTGCTGTTGAGACCGTAAAAAGAATTTGAAAATTGATTTTGAGAAGGATTTTAAAATGAGATTAGTAAAAGAAAAGTATAAAGGAAATTCGTAATTTCCTTAACATAAAAATTATTTTATTGAGTTTTTTGATTTTGACAAAAAAGGAAAAAGGGAATTTTCCCAAAATAGGGGGTTGCCGATCGGCATGACCCCTGTCCTGCCTATCGACGTACCAGTCTAATCAATCCAACGCTTTGATTGCACTTTCTTCAATTGCTTGGTACTTGGTAGGGCAAGTTTTACTCCGATTTCTGCAGGGTTTCTTATCCTTGGTTGAGAGTTTCCAAGTATAAATAGGGGTGTGCCTAGGTCTTTCCTCCTCACACTTTCATTTTATTTCTTTTTCATATTCTTACTTTCTTATTATCTTTTTGCAAGATGGCTCTCCCTGGTAGTATTGAGTTCGCCAACTACCTCAAAGCCTTGGAAGCAATGTGTTCTTACAATGTTGATTACAATGCCTTCCATAAGCGGCGAGTCTCTTTGTGGCGCAATCGGTCCATTGAGTGGAACATAGTGATGGTGGCTGTCGACTTTTGGTATCCTGAGGATCATGTCTTCCGCTCCGGGTTGGATGAGATTTTTCCTACCTACGAGGAACTTTTTGCCATATTGGGGATAAATCCTAGCGTTGCTGCGGCTCTACCCAAGTTTTACCGTTCTCCCAGGGAATTGTTAGCTGGACTTTTTCATATTTCACCTTCAACGGTCAGGCCATTGGTTACGGGGGGAATGATTTCCCTTCCGGAGGTGTTGTAATCCATGCATTCACAGGACATGGGTGATGTTGGATATGCTAGGGTCGTCATCTTAGGCATTATTTCAAAAATTCTTTTGGTGATGGGGAGATGCTGGTGGACCCCCAACTGGATGCTATTATTTCTTGGATGTCATCCTGTCTCAATCATGCGGCTGTGATATTGGCGGAGACCTTGAATGGCCTGGATGTCCAGCGGGAAGGTGCTTTTGAATTTCTGAGGGGGAGCCCCGTGATGTTATTTAGGTGGTTGTCTAAGAGATTCTGCATGGTGGTGCCACCTGAGTATCCCTTGCCGGAGGTTCCAAACATCTTCTCGCGCTATCTCATTAGCGTAGGCATGGACATTGAGAGCTGGGAGAACTGGTTTGTAGAGCATAGTGCTTTATCACTGTGCTGGTCTATGCCGTGGTGGGGAGAACTATTTCCCATTCTGGAGCTTGGAGAGTATCAGGACGTCCGACTGGTTGGCCTCAGGCAGACCTCTTTCTACTTTCCTTGGCGTCTTCTGCATCAATATGGTTGGGAGAAAATTGTGCCAACGAGGATACTGAATTTCTTTCCTATGGAGGACCTCATAAAGCGTATGTGCATGCGGCTGGGCTCTTTGTGGGAGAACTGACGTTCATCGACTCGTCCCTCTCAATCTGTTGGGTGAGTTTGGCATATCTCAGGGGACTATATGAAATGGTTGTGGAGGAGAGTTGCTACCAAGATGCTAGTTATGGAGACCGGTCAAAGGTGGATTGCCTTATTTGATACTTTGGAGGGAGGTATCGTGGTCTTTTCAAGGCTTATCCAGGCTTATCGCTCAATTGAGCATTGTCGGCATTCCCTCTAGTCAGGGGAGGTTTGGGGGCCCCAATATGTGGGGGATGGAGGTAATTCTTCTGGAAACTGTGGGTAGATTTTGTGAAGCTTTTGTATTGTGTTTGGTTTTGTTTGTGGTTGTTTGTACTGTGTGGGTTGTTTAGGAGTAGTGGGGGTTTAGTTTTAGGGAAAGTAGGTTTTGGATGGCGAGGGAAGTCATTTGACTCCTTACGTCGATGTAATAGTACCAAAATTTAAAATAATGAAATAAATAATTTTTTAATCATCTACTTGTGCCTCTTGATGACTTTGGCATTTTGAACTATCTATACTCATCACTAAGTCATATATAATTCTTTTGTTCACGTAAATGTTAAAATGAACTGTCATTCTCGGTATAAAAAAAGGATAGTATTTTGTGAAAAGAAGGGGGTCATGCTCATGTGAAGGGATGAGCTTCCTACGTACCTCTAAGGGTCTTGAAAAATTTTGAAATCTATTTTTGAAAATGTTTTTAGAGGATAAGGCTCACATAGTTCTGGGTAGTGGAAAAGAAGAGATCTTTTTAAAGAATATATGGTATATGAGAAGAGTCGTAGCGCGCTGAGATTTTGAGCTTAGGTGTAGAATTTCTTGAGAGGGTACAGGTTGACTAGATGCGCCATTTCTTCTCTGTCGAGGTCAGTAAGCATAGAAGTGCCGCCTGACAGGGTCTTTTTTACTATGTATGGCCTACTCCAATCAGGCTTGAATTTTCCTCTGCGGTCCTAGATGAGTTTTATTATTTCTTTGAGGGATGAGTCCCTTTCTCGGACACCGCCGTCCTTGACTCTCTTATTGAATGATTGCGCTATACGGCGATGGTACCCTTGTATGTGATATAGAGCCTTCAACCTCCTTTCGTCTAAGAGGGACAACTCGTCAAGACGAATTGGGTACCAGTCTTTTTCACTGACCTTTCTTTAAATCATGACGCGCAGCGAAGGTATTTCCATCTCCACGGGTAGGACTGCTTCCAAGACGTAGACTAGAGAGTAAGGGGTATCCCTAGTAGAGGTTCTAACTGAAGTGCGGTTTCCCCAGAGGTTGTAAGGGATCCTTTCGACCCAATCTCGACAACTCTCGGTCATTTTATTGATGATAGCTTTGAGATTCTTATTGGCTACCTCAACCGCCCCGTTGGATTAAGGTCGGTATGGAGAGGATTTGTGTCTTTTAATTCCATACTTATCGACCACTTCCATAACTTCTGCCTCGAAATGTAACCCATTGTCTGATACTAGTTTGTGCGGGACCCCGTATCGACAGATGATGTTTTTCTTGATGAACTTGGCCACTTTCTTGGCATTCAGAATTGCGTATGACTCGGCTTCGACCCATTTGGTGAAGTGGTCAATGGTGACTAGGATAAACTCATTCCTATTGGATGCCTTTGGTGTAACTTTCCCTATGATATCGATTCCCCATGTGGAAAATGGTCAGGGAGAGGTCATATTGTACAATTCTCGCGGGGGAAAATGTTATAGGTTAGAAAATTGTTGGCATTTGAGACATCTTCAAACGTGAGATGTGCAGTCCTGAACCATTGTAGTCTAGTAATATCCCTATCGAATGATCTTTTTGGTGAGCACATGGTCGTTCATGTGTGGTCCGCACTCCCCACTATGGATTTATGCATCATTTCTTCAATGGCAGTCCCTGCGATGCAGTGTAAATGGGTTCCATCGAAGTTTCTCTTAAATAGTGATTTATCACAGATAATGTACTGGGCGGCCAGTCTATGGATAGTTTCTCGGTCTATCTTGTCAGCTCCTTGGGGATTCCTACCGTATTTGAGGAGGCACCAAATATGATAGTACCAGCAAACGATTATTTTGAGTTCTTCCTCTATGCTGAGCTCGATGTGGTAGCAGTGGGATAGTTTGTTTTGTTTCTGGACAAGGAAATGGGCCATGGTTATTCCTTTGGGTATGTCAAACATAGAGGCTAAGGTGGAAAGGGCGTCAACTAGGGTGTTCTTTGCTCGGGGAAGGTAGTGGAAGGTGATTTCTTCTTCTTCAAGGTGGGCATGGAAGGGTAAGAGTTTCTCCTCCTTGACTTCCATTTACTAAGTACTTGACCGATGATGAAGGCTAAATCCCCGTAGACATAGAGGTATCAAATTCCTTTCTTGAGGGAAACTTTGAGGCCTACCGTGCATGCCTCATATTTAGTCATGTTGTTAGTGTTGGGAAGATCTAATTTGATGGCAATGGGAATGTGGGAGTCATCAGGGGAAATTAGGAGGATTCCAATGCCATATCATTTTTTGTTGGCAGCGCCGTCAAAGAACATTGTCCATTGAAGATCTTCTTGGGAGGCACAAAGAATATTCTTGTCTGGGAATTCGGAAATCCATACATCGGTTGCTCTATAGGGTAGTCATCAAGGTAATCAGAGATAGAACTTCCTTTCATGGATTTTTGTATGACATGAGTGATATCAGACTCGACTAGAAGCATCAACAAATGGGACATTCGGCTGGATAGGGCTGGCTTCTCGAGTAGGTACTTGATGGGATCCATCCGAGATACGAGTCTGATGGGGAAGGTGAGCATGTAGTGTCGTAACTCTTGGGTAACCCAGATAAGAGTGACACATGATTTTTCTAAGGCGGTGTACTTAACTTCATAACCAACCAATATCTGACTGGCATAGTAGATGGCTTTCTCTTTACGGGTTTTTTCAAGGTAGTGGGCTAGCAAAGCCCCAACTGCAGTATCGATCACGATTAGTTATAGGAGTAAGGGAAGACCAAGCTGCAGTGGCGTGAGCATCGGAGGTCTGATTAGATATTGCTTAATTCGATCGAGGCTTCTTGGCAAGATACATTCCAGAACTTGGTTGAATTCTTCGGAGGAGTTTCAAGATGGCTTCACAGATGGAAGTTAATTGATTGATGAATCCACTGATGTACTATAATTTCCCAAGGAATCCTCAGACTTTTTTCTCCGTTCGGGGAGGTGGCATCTGAAGTATGACTTTCATCTTAGTAGGTTCTTCTTCTATCCTTTTTCTCACTGACCATGAATTCTAAGAGTTTTTCTTTGGTAACGTCGAAGACACATTTCTGTGGGTTAAAACGCAGTTGGTACTGTCGCATTCGTTCAAAGAATTTTTGGAGAGTGGTAATATGACCTTCTCTAGTCATGGACTTGATAATTATGTCATCTACATAGACCTCGACTTCCTTGTGTATCAGATCATGCAGAATGGTTGTGGCAGCCCTTTGGTAGGTAGCCCCTACGTTTTTTAGACCAAATAGCATGACAGTGTAGCAAAAGGTTCCCCAAGGGGTGATGAATGCGATTTTCTCTTGATGATCATGGTGCATCTTGATCTGGTTATATCTGAAAAACCCGTTAATGAATGACTTGAGAGCGTGACTAGCTATATTATCCATAATCATTTCGATGTTAGGTAGCGAGTAATCATCCTTCGTAGAGGCCTTATTCAAGTCTCGCTAGTCGACACACATGCGGACCTTTTCTCCTAATTTTGGCATGGGTACGATATTGGCGAACCACGTGGGATATTCAATTACTCGAATATTGCCCACATTCAATTGCTTGGCTATTTCTTCTTTTACTTTGAGTGACCATTATGTGCGGAGCTTTCACAGCTTATGTTTGAATGGTTTACATTTTGAGAAATTTGTAATATCTTGCAATGCTATCTCAGGGTCAATGCCAACATATCATCGTAAGACCATGTGAAGATATCCACAAATTCCTTCAGTAGCTCTTCGAGTTGCATGCCCCCGTGCTCATCAAGTGTAGCCCATATCCTAATCTCGCGCATTTGTCTACTAGAACCGAGATCAATAACAATAATTTCATCTTCATTAACTTGAATGCGGTTTTTTTATTTGTTATTAACCTTATTTAAATAAGTTAAGGATTGTTCATTTGCAAAGTCATCATCATCAAGAGTTTGATTAGAATCAAGGCAGTTAATGTAAGGCACAGCAAGATACTGAAAATCTTTGTTTATTTTATTGATAGGAAAAACAGCATTGAGAACCTCAACTAAAAGGGAAGGGGATAAACATCATGGTTAGGTTGAATATCAGCAGGTGGCACAGATGCAACATGCCAATTTAGAAGAGGTATATCAGCATCTTTGATGTTGTAGGATGGATCGGATGATGTAGTCCTGGAGTGGATCATGTAGAGTGCTAGCCTCAATATCTGTAAGTTGAAAGAATCCTCGGAGTCCCTATCCTTAGAATCCCTAATATCAGCTATGGTCTCTCCAATGAATGGTTGTATATAGTGTTGGGAACTCTCAGCCCATGGGTAGTTGTCTTGAAAAAATATCTCCATTCTTAGTTTCATCGTCTTGTCTACAGGGTCATACCAAGGTTCAGGAAAGCCGCAGAAGGGGAAATCTTCACCCTCTTTGATGAATCTTCCATTTAGGGAATCTCCCGGGATAGTTCTGGCCCATTCTAACTTTCTCTTCAGTGGAGGCTAACGAATCAATCTGAGTTCTTCTTATAATGGTTAATAGCCTAAGCCACGGGGAGGAAAGGCCTCCTTTAACACAATAGGTTCAATTATCCCTTCTTGTCTTTGCCCTAGCCCCAGTTGGGGCATAAATTGCATGTTCTTGGACATTTAGATTACGTTAATGTTTCCACGGGGATCATATTCTTAACAAACCCTATCTTTGAACTTATCCCCTACTGGGAGTAGGAGTGGTTCAACTTGGAAGCCTGATAGCAGCATATCATTCACCCCGTGTTGTATCTCAAGTACCGGATTACTGGTGCTTGCATTCTCGGTGTTGTCACTGTCTCCCAATATGGTGATAACTTATCCATTGTCAAAGAACTTTAATTTATGATTAAGGGAAAAATACACCCCTTTGATGCTATAGAGCTACGGTCATCCGAGCAACAGATTGAAATAGGCTGGGATGTCAATGACTTGGAATTTAACAATAGGACTTATAGGTCCAACCCATATTACAATCTTGATATATCCCATTACTCCGCGGTGGGTGTTGTCATAGATATGTACGGTAGCAGAGGTTGGAGCAAGGTCGCTCACTTTTAATTCCAGGCAATTGAGGGTTCTTAACGGGAAAACATTCAGAGCTGATCCGTTGTCGACGAGTGAGAGGGGGAGATTTTTCCCCATACCTCCAACAGAGATATTAATATCATGATTGTGGTTGGGACCAGTCTTAAGTATTTTCTCTTCATAAAAGGAGAACATTTGAGTAGAGGTCAAGCATCCAACTAGGTTCACTGCTTCTTCTAGTGTAGTTGAGGGATGAATTATGGGTCCTGTGAATAGATTGATTAGGACATTTTGATGTAGTTAGGAAGACGTGAAAAGTCCCCATAGGGTGATGTTAGCTTTAGTTGTCTTCAATTGATCAAGGACCTTACTTTCTTCGAGAGTCATTTCTGGAATAAGGAGATTCTCAACACGATTCCCTTTATCGCTTGCTGAAGGCTGTAAGTTTGGATTTTGGCAATGTCTCCCCGACCTGGTTATATGATTCACGGAAGAGTGGAAAAATAAAAACCTTGTTTTTTCATCGATATCGAGTTGATCATCTACCTGGTTGATCTTTCCTAGCAGCTCCTGGAATGATATCATTCCACATAGGTTGGCTACCAGACTATTCTTTCCTGAATCTGGCTCGTTATCTGAATTTTCGTAATCATCCCCCCATCCTGTGGCAACAATATTGTCTTTCCACGCAAAGTTGATACACTCTATAACTTTTATAGCCTCTTAATATAATTTTTTCGATTCGGCAGGGAAATGCAGGACTGAAGGGACCAGGTGCCCTTGTAATTTAAAAGCGTTGAGCAGCTCGAATATGCTACAAATAACACTAATCTGACGAAACAAATCTGCCATGATCTGGACCAGGTCATCTAAACTCACTTCGTCGGTTGGCACTACCCATTTGTCTTACTTTTGAGCCTATTTTTGAGCTTCTAGGAACAACCCGCTAAATCTCTAACAGTCGATGGTCACCTGGGAGGATAATTTCAGCCCAAACTCTTGGAGTTGGTTAAGCACTTCGGATAATTCCATATCTTTACCTCCATAACGGGCACGGATAGTGATGCATGCTCTGGTAAGGAGTGATAAGGTTTCATCGATGAGGCTAATAGGGTATAAGGGGAAATATGGGCATGTTTGGAGAGGTTGAGGAGAGTATATGGGTATTACTGGTGATTTACTTAGCATAAATTTGGCGGATGGGTCGAGTTCTGAGTCTTCTTCTAGGAAGATGGTGTTTGCATGATTCGATAGTGGATTATGGGTAGTGTTTGGCTTAGGATTAGCTAGTGGGGTGATGATACCATAGTCAATCAGAATTTGTGTTTCAGAGGTGACATTGGTCTGCGTTATTACCAGCAGTTTGGTGAAAGTCACAACCGACATTAGGTTTGAAGTTTTTTGGAAGTGGATTTGGTAACAGACGAGGGTCCAAGGGTTTGATTAGGTTTTGGTTCAGGAAAGCCTGGTAAACTTTGGAGAGAGGAGAGTGAAGCTTGGTATATTCCTTCCGAATTGGGTTTGGGCGATTTTTTGGTGCCCATGAAGTTGCAGGCTGAGAGACGTTGTTAATAGTAGAAATTGTGGTACTATAAGACTTTTCAAACTTTCTAGGAGCAAACTATCCAGAGGTTTTCCTCGGTTCAACTTCTGTCTTGGCGAGACCTTCGTCGATTTCTACTCTTTCTTCTCGGAGGGCTCGGAAGTGAGGGTATTACTGTCCTCCCATCATTGCTTGAACATGGGGCAGGAAGTTCTTCTTCAAAATGATGACTTGCTCTTATTCGAAAGGTCGATTGATCATGGTAGCTGCTTTTTCTCTCCATCTTTCTATGAAGTTACTGATCGATTCCTGAGGGTTCTGTTTAAGTACCTCTAAGTCACGGCGGGTAACCTCTATCTCCTCGTTGTACTTGTACTGTGACATGAACTCAAGAGAAACGTCTTCCCAACATGGATTCTGGATTCCTCAGGGGATAAGAACCAATAGATGGCGCTATCTTTCAAAGTCTACTAGAACATCTGAGCCATTATTTATTTCTAATCCCCTAGGAGAGTCATGGCTTAGTGATAGCTATGGAGATGAATGATCGGGGGTCCACTGCCTCCAAACTTCTCGATATTGGGCATGTTGAATTTTTCTAGTAACTTGGCTTTAGGATAGGGAGACATATGGGTGTAGTCCATGTAGTTCCCATAGATTCTGACCTGGTCGAATTTCTTGGTTAGCATCTTGAGGTCTTACTTGACCTTGTTCAGTTCTTCCTCTGTCGGATCAATGGTTACGGGTAAATTAACTCCGGTCTGAGCAAGGTTTGGCATAGGAATCTGGGCTGGTGGTGGCCCATTAGCCAGAGGAGAACCGGGAGCATGATGGTATTCTTTAGGAACCCAGATAGGCTCGGGTGCAGGCGAACCCATGGCGCGAGGTAAAATGACCTCAGGATCTTCGGGGACAGGGACCTGATTTCTTTGCATCTCATGAACCTCAGTTTAAAGGTTGTCAACTTTGGCAGTGAGCTCAGCCAGAACAATCAACAAATTTGGCTGTATATTCAGCACTTGATCCGTGTTCTCCATGAAAGACGGGTGAGTCTCGGACTCGGAGCAAAGTAAGGGCACTGACAGAACTTTTAGGTGAATCGACTAAAGACCGAAGCCAATAGGGAACCAGGCCAAGGGTATATAATCGACCTAAGAAGGAGAAAAATTGGAATTTATTTTTGAAAAAGAAAAAGAGAAATATGTTATTTTTGGAAAAGGAGGAAAATATGTTTGACATTTTTTATTTTGGAAAAGATGAAAATGTTCTCTTTTTTCTAGGGAAAAGGAGAAAAAATATTTTTGATGTTTTTGATAAAAAAAGAAGATGTTTTTTGGACACTTTTTGGAGAAAGAGAGAGGAAAAGACGATAGACGGGTCTCAGCATGATTATTATGTTTATTAGGTTCTCACTTGTATTAAGTTTACCTAAATGCAAAATGAAATGTCGAACGGGACCCGAGCCTGAAAAAATTGGGTTTGCAACATATGTAAAGCTACTGTTGGACTTTTCACCAGGCTCACGGGTAGGTCCCCGTTTTAAAAATTGAGCAAAAATTCGGGCGGCAGGCTAACCTAGAATTTCGGCAGAGTTTCGGGTTGAAATCGACAATCTAACATGTGTGTCCTAGGCTTGACACCTATATGCGGGTATGAAGTTGGTTGGGTGAATTGGAAATGGTTCCCCCCTTTGGCGTGACTTCCACAATATATGTCTTGATTTTGAGGGAAATCGGTACGTGTAGACAAGCCATTTGATATACCTGAGTTTGGTGAATTGCCTCACTATATACCTCATGGGGACGGTACGTGAATGATTTCCCTATGATATACCTCCGTCATAACTTCGGTCAAACGATACAATGAGGGGGAACCGTTCGATATACGTTGAAGGTAATTGGCCAATAGAAGGTGAGAGTCATATCGCTTAGGCTAACTGCGACTTGCCGGACCAGCACCCATCACGAAGTGACTCCCCAGTTATGGGACACAATTTGGTCAATAGTAATGCCGTTTGGTGATGTTGTGTGAATCATGCATGATTATTTTATTAGTATATTATGGAGAGAGTATATTTTTCTTGATCATGCCAAACAGGGAGCAAGGTACAAGTACAAATAGTAAAGTTATACTAAGCATGGATAAGTGATGTGTAATTATCTACAAGTGAGTGTGTGATAAGTGAGCGTGGATATATACAAGTGGAGGTGTGTTCTAGTGACACCTAAGCATGGATTTCTAAGTGATGTGTGCAACATGTGGATATATTTGATCCTAGGTGCACATGGTTTGAAGTGTACATGGAGAGCCTTCTACAAGTGTGTGAATAGTAGCACAAACATGAGGTACATATGAATAATAAAAGGGGAGCATGCAAATGGGGGGGGGGGAACATATACAAGAAAATAAAACACCCATGTCAACAGAGTCTAGCCCATTTAAAAATAGTCCCCGACGGAGTTGCCACTATGGCCATCCCGGGGCATGACGTTCGAGGGGAGGGGAGGAGGATCCCTCGAGAAAGAACTGTGTTGCGGTCTCACACTCCTCTTCGAAAGTGCTTCGGCCCTCGTCGGTGTGGGGTGAACGTAAAGAGATGAATTCGCCAGCCTATTTGCACAAAACAGTCAAAAGAACATGTTGCCACTTCGAGAGAGCGGCATTAACAAACTTATGCATATGAAACTAATAGATCAGAGGTCAGGGGCCTAATTTATGGAATGGGAAGGTGTTAGGCACCCATCTCGCCCTTTCGTTCTCTCATGGGCAAATGTTAATATTTTCTTTTATCCTTGTGAAGTGTGTGTATGTGTATATATAATGGAGATTGGAATCGTTCAACCCATACCATGGAAAAGATAGGGTGAGGTCATCCACTGAAATATTCCCAAAATAATAATAAATGTAGATGATAGAATATGAGCGATCATCGCGATATTGATCGTTATTGGGAAACGATAATATGTGTGGGATGAAACGCGAACAAGCATATTATATGTATATGTATAATAATTATGAAAATGAGGGATTTTGAGAAATTTGGAAAATTTGAGAAATTGGAAAATTGGACTCAAGTCACGAATTTCAATCCGAGACACCTATGTAGCCTATAAAGACCTCAAACTCCACGTAGTTTTGATGTAGAATAGGAGTGGGGTTTATCACATAGATTCGAACGGAATTTTCTTATGTGTGTACGTGTGGAAAATATGTTTTTGGGTTTTGGAAAAAGTGTGATGGATAATTCCGTTCGGAATTTACGGGTGTAACCCTCTTTTATTTATTTTTGGTTTTTTTATGGAAAATAAAATATGTGCAATATAAAAGCATAGATGTTAATATGTATGAACTACAGTGAAACTAGATTATGAAATCAAAGTAACTTATGAAAAAACAAGAGAATTAAAAGAGAGGGAGAAGGAATTAGACCTTTCTTGGAGCTTGAGCATGGATCTTGGAGGAATTCCTTTGAATAATGATGATTGCTGATGAGAGAGAAGGATATTTGCCAAATTGGGTGTGAAAAGGATGGGTATTGAGGCTTGAATGGAACTTTACTGATTTCGAGAGAATATTGCCGAGATCACAGATGCTGATGGATTTCTAAGAACATAGTATATATTGACTCACTTGAGTCTGCATATATAGGAGTTCCAACTAGTTTAGATATCTAGACAAAATAGGTTAGATTAGTTTGAGAACTCCATCTCCTCAAAGGTACATGCTCCATGAAGAAATTCAGTCCAAGAGAACTTTCAAAGCGAAGTTAATTTTAAACCCTAAAACCACAAATAGTACACTTGCACTGCATCATACATATCATCTATTGGTTTAATGGTTTTTCAACACTTCAAATCTTTTTGAAATCAATTTAATTCAATTCAAATCATTTTTAAACAATTTTCAATTGATTTTTGAATTAATCAAAATGTGTTTTTAAAAGTGTTGTGGGTATAAATTGAATTTGAAAAACTTGTTTTATATGCCGATTGTGTGCCTAGGTAGAATTCTAAAGTGCTAGAGAGTTTGAGGTGTGCTTTGTAATTAATTTTAACACGCGTCTCAGCCTTCATCCTGTGCGTACACGTGTTGGCAACCTATCGAGTAGATTTGTGCTTTCTGTTAGACATAAAACACTTACACATCCTCAACCCTTGGATCATTTTAATCAACGTACTGCATGCGATTTAACTCAATCCTTATGAAACCAGCCTTAACCAATCAGTGTTCATTTAACCCACTTCATGTGTTAAACCGTTAGATTTAAGTCAACTCATTAAAACTTAATCTCAGCCATAGGATAGAGGCCAAAGTTCTCGCACTACACCAAAATCACAAAATTGTCACCTTTCAGCCGGCCACCCTTGTCAAGGTCATTGACCGTGACAAAAAATACGCGTTTGGTGTCACGGTCATTAAACTTGATACGACAGTGATAATTCTTTAAAAAATTATCACGGTCAAGGACATTGACACGACCGTGACAACTTCTGCAGCAAAAACCCTTACCCCTTCTTTTTTCCCCTCGTTGTTCCCTCATTTTTCCAACTCTCTCTCTCTACTTTCAGGTTTATTTCTCTCTCTCTCTCTCTCTCTCTTCCATTTATATATATGTTTGTGTGTATATATATATATGTGTGTGTGTGTGTGTATATGTGCATGTGTCTGTATGTGCATGTGTGGGGGGTGGGGCAGGGTGGGGGTAGGGGTGGGGGGATGTTGTGTGTGTGTGTGTATATGTGTGGTGGGTGGGGGGTGTGGAGGGAGGTGCAGGGTGGGGGGCTATTGTGTATGTGTGTGTGTGTATATGGTGGGTCGGGGTAGGGGGTATATTCACGAGTTATTTGTATATATATGTGTGGTATTTTTTTATCTTTATATAATGTTTATATGTTGGAAATAACTCATAAATTTGTCAATTTATTTTTGTATTTGAATTAACCTAGGGTTCTTGAATTTTTTGCACTTTTGTTGAAACTAAATCGTGAATATATGTTTGTGTATGTTTGTTAGGTGTATGTGATGTTTATATGTTGGAAATAACCCATGAATTTGTCAATTTGTTTGTGTGTGTAGGAGGGGGAGGGGGGTAAGGCAAAGTACCATTGTAATTCTCTTAATATTGTGTTTTGATGATTCTATGAGCTAATATATATTGTTTCAAGGTTAACTCATTGTAGATAAAAATATTCACATAGTAAGATTAAATTGAATCCATCCATAGATTCTATAATTACATCCACTAAAATATAATTAATAAATGAAACAGTTTTAGATGAAAGTAAATTAATAATTAGTGTCCATTTCATATGAAAGTAGGATTGTCCCTCAGTGTAAATTAGTAAATTAATAATTGTATACGTTAATTGTTAGTTTAATTGATGAAATGAATTAATTGAGTAGATGAATTAGAAGGAGTACGGGATACACATTTGTTGTTGACATTATTGTTGGATTATTTTGTTTAGTAAATGTTTGGTTGGTTAGTTTTAAAAGTGGCATGACCACTAGATTATTGTCCATATGGGGGTTGGATTTTTTAACTTTTTTTGAAAATTACTTTGTATATCGAACAATATAAATAAGACATAATTAAATGAAACATACTATATATAATTATTAATAATTGAATTTGAATATAAATAAGACATAATTAAATGAAACATAGTATATATAATTATTAATCATTATTGGATTATTGTGTATGTGGTGGGAGGCAGGGGGTGGTGTGTGTACATGTACGTGTGCGTGTGGGGGGTGGGGGTGGGGGCAGGTACTTTAATCCAAACCACATGAAATGCAGATATTGTATGATTAAAACCCACATAATGAACAATGTAACCTCCCCCCCGCCCCCCAACAAGTGTTGGATTCAAACCTGGCATGTTTTTAAACCCGAATAGATTCTTTATGGCAACCAAACATAAACAAGTAACATGTTAAACCTTGATAAAGTAACATATTTCTTTCCTGAACAATTAAGAATGGGTGATTCCTTTTATTCGATCCATTATAACACAAAATATGTGGTGGGGGTGGGGTGAGGGGGGGAGGGGGTGGGGGTGGGGGTGGGGTAGGGGTGGTGGAGTAGGGGTGGGGGGCTGCGTGTGTGTCTATGTGTACTAATAACATTTTTTTTATCTGTACTAATAACATTTTTTTACAGCAAATGTCTCCTTCAGGTATTAAGGCGAGGATGATGATACTGGTTATGATGATGTCGTCTGGGCTCGATGGTAGCGGAGGCGACGATGGCCCCTCGGCCCCTCGGCTCCCCAATTATGGAAAATTTGGGATTACCAACGAGAACAAGTCGGAGCTTTTAGCGAGATCCCTCAAGCTGCTAAAGATGGTCATCGGCCCGGAGTTTATGAGTTGAAAGGAGGTGCCATATGAGCTCAAGTTAGCTGTTTGGGCGGCACTACAGGTAATATATTTATATTTATATGAATATTTCAATTTCAATTTCAATTTCTATTTCAATATCATTTCATATTTATATTTATATTTATTCGCAACTAACATTGTATTTGTTGGACATGAACAATTCAAATTGGATCCAAAGCTACATGATTCCGTCTTGGAGCAGTTGAGGGATCAACACAAGACGTGGAAGAAAAATATGCGAACACGGTACTTTGGGAAAACACGAGAGTCCATTATCCAATGGCGTAGATCTGTCCCGCCCAAGGAGCCGATCTCATTGGCACAATGGTAAAAGTTCATTGACAATGAGATCGAAGATTGACAATTGGCATCTCACCAATCGGGGAGGGAAAATCAGGCAAAAAAGAAGGACGTGCACTACTCCATCCGGACATCTTACGCCGAGGTGGAGCATAGGATGAAGGTAAGATTTAATTTTTCTATAACTACATAAATATATTATTCTTCATTATTTACTTTGCGGGGGCGATACTGATTTTACTTTATTTTATTTCAAGGGGTAGGGAGTGGCCCAGGGGGTAAGCCTCATAGGCTCGATACTTATGTGGCTCTTCGGACAAAGAAGGGGAAGGACAAGGAGGTGTCCCCGAGCGTCGCGGCCACGATTGTAAGTAATCCGACGGTTTAATTTTTGTTAATTACGTTATAATTTTTTAGTTTACTTATTTTACTAATCATGTGCTTTTTGTTGTTTCAGGCAAAGCTTAAGGAAGTGCATGATCGTGTTCATATTGGACGTATTTGATGGCCAGCGGATAGGGCGGGGGTTGAGGGACCCGAATATTGTCCAGGGTGAAATAATTCATGGATGTGCTCTTCAAGAGATCGAGTCCAAAGTGCTCGTCACACATGTGATACCCGGGAAGGGGAACTCCCTATTGTGGTTGCGCGAACAATGCGACACGATGTATATTAGTGGGTGTGTCAATTAGTATATCGTGTGGCCTACTCACCTCCTCACATTTACCCCAGACATGTAGTGACATTATTTTTAAGTTGGTACATTTGAATTATATTTGGATTATATTGTCATGTATATTGTTTCTATTTTGAATATATATTTGCATTATCTTTAGTTTGTTCGGATATATGATGTTTGAACAGGTACAACATTGCTATAACAGGTACAAATATACTGTTGGGCAGTGGTAGTGGCCATACTGCCCAGCATATTTTTTTTAAATTCTGCCCAGAATTGTCACGGTCATTAACCGTGACAAGTCCTTGACAAATAATATTGTCACGGACTTGTCATGGTCAATGACCGTGACAATTTTTCTTAAAGGGTCAATGCTTTGTCACGGTTATTAATCGTGACTAAACTTTTCACGATCATGACCCGTGACACAAATGTGACAATTCTAATGAACTTATCACGGTCAATGACCGTGACACGTCCGTGACAAAAAAAGTTGTCTCGCTCCGAATTGTCACGGTCATTGACCTTGACAAGTACAACTTGTCAAGGTCAATGACCGTGACAATAGTGAAGATTTGGTGTAGTGTCGATCCTTCTACGCTTAGTATAAAAAGGGATCAACCCTCATCATTTATATACTTTTGGCCATATTGTTATTTCTGAGAGAAAAGAGAGAATAGAGAGAAGAGAGAGAGAAGATAGAAGAGAGGGAAAGGAAAGAGAGAGATTAGAAGAAGAAACCCTAAGTTTTCTTCGTGGTTCAAACCCTCTGAGTTTTTCTCTCAAACCAAACACCAAAACCAAAACATTCCTAAACACCAGAAAACCCATTCTTCAGAGTTAGAAGTTTTAGATTTTTTGTGTTCATTGGTGTTGTGTTTTCTTTTAGAATACCTCTTCAAAATCTTTGACCTCTCAGAACTCATCTCTATGAAAGACTTAAGTTTCATTGTTGAAAATGATTTTTTCTAAAAGAGAACATTTCACGTTTATTTTCTATTTCTCTTTTTAGATCTGATATTTTAGATCTACTCTGTTTCAACGAGTTTTTGAAATAAAAACTTTTAGTTTCAAAAATAATTTTTCCGATCTAGTGAGTTCTGTGTTTCTAATTTTTATTTCATATTTTATAAAATAATGGTGTACAAAAATAAAAGTAATTTTTCAGATCTAGTGAGTTGTATGTTTCTAATTTTTATTTCATATTTTATGAAATAATGGTGTACAAAAATAAAAGGAAAACAAAAGAACTCTTGCTAAATTTTTTAGGCGTTTAGATCTCAAAATAAGCTTTATATATCAAAACTTATTGAATCAGTCTTTGCATGTTAAGTCTGAATCTATTTTGTTAAAGTAGACTTCAAGTCTAGTTTGGATCTCAATTGGAGGTTTACAATTTCAAAAATATTTTTAAAACCCTAAAATTGTTTAAGATCTTAAACCGTCTTCTGAGCAAGGTATCCTTGAGATCTGTGAATAAATAAAAGATCAAGAAGTCTTTGCTTGAAAAATCAAGATTCAGAAATAACTTTCATCTTAGAACTATTGTAATTTGTTAGTAAAGTTTGTATAAATCTTGAGAGGGTGAGTTGCATGTTTGCATGCAGTAGCACATCACAAACATTATCTCACACGAACACTTAGACACTGTGGTTCTGTTTGAGAATCTTGAATTTGAAAGAGTTGCTGGAATCCGAATTCAAAGAGAAGGAGATCAAGGAAAAGACGAAGAAGTAGCAAGAAAAGATCAAGTTCTAAGTCAGAATACCTTTGGAGTGGAGAATCTCGTGTAGGTACATTATGAACTTAGGTTAGGATCTTTGTGGTTTTCTTAAGTGTTGTAACTTGATTTTTATTCTAGTGGATTTTCGTTTTGTGCCGTAGAGGGCTTGCTTAAGGGTTTTACCACGTTAAAATTCATGTGTCTATTTCTTTGAATGTTCTTAACTGTTGTTGTGATTGGGACTGCATGGTAACGTTAGTAGATGTTTATTAAACATCTTAACAGATCCATACATTCAGAAAAACTTTTACAACACATCTTGTGTTTGTCGAAAAGATTTTTGGCTAAAAAGTTTATTCGGAGTTTACTCAACTTATAACTATTTGTTATTAATCTTGTAAAAAAAGATTTTAGTATTAAGGTTGTTTTTCAATTGGTATCAGGTCAGGAATACCTTTTGTGATCCTGAAACTTGATAAATTGTTTTCGAAACTTATTTTTGAAAAAAATCTCTGAGTATGGAAGAAGAATTTGAGAAGTTAGGTAACCTATCTAGACCACGACTCTTTGATGGAAATAATTTTTCGTACTGGAAAGTGCGTGACTGCTTTTATTCAAGGAACCCTGGGTGATGAAGTCTGGGAAATGATTGAAACTAAACCTACCTCTGCCACTGATCCAACAAGGATTGAGAAACTTCTGAGTGAATTTACTAAGGAAGAGAGAAAATATTCTCTTGATAATAACAAAGGGAAGAATGCCATCTCTATGTCCATTAATGAACAAGAATTCAAAAGATTATCCATTTGTTCTACTTATAAAGAGGCATGGGACACTTTAGTCATTGCTCATGAGGGTGATGAATGTGTCAAAGCTGGAAAAACCCAAATGCTTATTCAGCAATATAACACCCTGATTATGAATGACAATGAATCCTTTGACGATTTCTACATAAGGTTAACTGATATATTTACAAAACTTCATGCAAATGGTATAACCTATAGTAGAAAAGAAATTGTGTCAAAGGTTCTTAGGTTATTGCCATCTAAATTTGACAACAATAGATATGCTATTGAGGAAATGAATGACACTAATATGACTCATGAACTACTTAGCAGTAAACTTAGGACTATTGAATCGAAACTAGACTTTAAAAAGCAATTGACCAGACAAACTAATAAAGCCTCTAGTTCAAATGTTGTGTTTTCATCTAAATTACCAGTATCTAAATTGAACTCTATAGATTTTGACACTGACTGTATTGAAAACTATGATTTGGAAAACCTTAACAATGAAATAGCTCTTTTGAGTAAGCATTTCAAAAATATTTTGAAAGTCAGAAATGTTGTAGCCTCTAAACAAGGCAAATCAAATTATCATGGTAATCAATCTCACAAACCTCATGACCGAGACAATACCAAACACACTTATGAAAATATGAGAAATTTTGACCCCAACAGACCTAAACCTGACATAAAAGATGTTAAGTGTCATCATTGTGGTAAACTTGGTCACTATGCTAGTAAATGTCCAACCAGTTTTAAGAACAACAACAACAAGGCCAATATATGTAAGACTTGGGACGACTCTAGTGATTCTGATGAGGATGAAACTGAGTCAACTCAAATAAATGAGTATTGCATGTCTTTCTTTGCTAAGATAATATATAATAATGATGAATGCTTGCCTACTCATGAACTTGATATGCCTGTTGATGATGTTAATGATCCTACTGATAATTTTGTTCCTATTACCGCTGAAAAATTATATGTGAGTCAAAGTGATATTGTTGATGACGAATTGAATGTGTACGTGAGTAAAGAAACTAACCAAATTATAGGGGACAATTCACACGATGTACATAGTGAGTCAGATGATGACCTACCTGATTTACATGAATTATACACTAAAACGATTAAGAAGAGTGCTCGCCTAGAAAAGATGATAAAAACCTTAAGTGAGCGTATCGATTTACTTAATTAAATCATTAGGAAGAACACTGAAGATTATACTGCCCAATGTGTTGCTCATGAGACTGAGATTGAGAATTACAACTTAAGAATAAATTCTTTGACTCAAAAGAACCATGAATTTGAACAAAAATACATGGCAACCCTTATTGAACTAGAAGAGTCAAAGCAAAAGGTTTCAAATGTTTTCAAAAAATTTCAACACTTTGAAACACAAACCAAGACTTATGAAAAATTAATAGTGGAAGCAAATTTGACTCTGAAGATAAGTCTGGCCTAGGTTTTGGAGAAATAGTGCACACAAGTAAGACCAAAGTTTCTCCTGAAAATGTTGCTTTTATAAAAGAAGGCCTAACTTCTCAAAATGTTCAAGAATGTGAATCTAGTCTCAATGTCTCTCAATCAACACATAATCAGTACAATCAACAGTTGAAACCAAACTGTCAAACAAAATATGTTTGTCCTTTTGCCAGAGACCAAAGACAAAAACCTAAACCTAATGATGACTGGACTATTATACCCAATAGATCCAAGCCAATTTTCAAAGACTTTAGTAAGAAAGTCAAGTCCTATACTCATCAGTACTGTTCCTACTTCGATATTTTTGGACATACTCATAGATAAGTATTTCCAGAAAAGGACATACACTCCTACCTACCAGAACTTTAACTATTCTAGGAAATCCAGAAGTACTTATATACTTTCTAGACAGGTAACAAACAACTCTAACTCTAAAAAGAAAAAGGGAGAGTCCAAGACTAAGAAAAAATAATTTAGAAAGACCCCCCTCAAACCTTTTCTAAGTCAAAAGGCCTCAAATACTTTAAAACTAGGTCTATTTGGATTAGAAAAGATGATTTACTACCCCAGCTCAAGTGCAATACTATCATTTCTGCTTTAAAGGCACAAATCACTTCAACTGGATGGTATTTAAACTCCGGATGTTCTAAACATATGACCGGGGACAAAACCAAATTTAAGAACAAGACAGACTTCCTTGGAGGTAGTGTCATGTTTGGGGATGGTGTTTCTTCTCAGATCATAGGTAAAGGAACATTGAGTGAGCAAGGGCTTCCTGAATTGAATGATGTTCTATTAGTTAAAGGCCTTAAAGCCAATCTCTTCAGTATATCACAATTTTGTGACTCCAATCACTCAGTTACCTTTTCTAAAAATGATTGCAAAATTATTGATGAAAAGGGTAATTGCATTTTAACAGGAAACAAAACCTCAAAAAACTGTTACACAGTAATTCTAAATTTTGAATCTTGTAATGTTGCCAGATTAAAGGATTCTGATCTATGGCACAATAGATTGGGACACACAAATAATGATAACCATAGAAGATTGAGTTCCCAAGAGATAGTTAGAGGTTTACCTAAAATTAAAAATTATTTTACCCCTGTATGTGGACCTTGTCAGGAAGGAAAAATACGTAAATACCCACACAAGAAAGTTAAAGATGTCCTTACCACTAAGCCCCTAGAACTTATGTACATGGACCTCATGGGTCCTTCAAGAACTGTTAGTTTCTGTGGAAACTCTTACATCCTAGTTATAGTGGATGACTATACGAGATATACTTGGGTAGCTTTTATGAAACAAAAATCAGATACCTTCAATGAATTCTTAAGAATCCTATTAAAAATTGAGAATGAGAAGGACACCACCCAAGTGTGTCGAATTAGGAGTGATAGAGGTGGAGAGTTCAAGGACTCTGGAATTTCTGAGTATTGTGTAGCTAATGGCTATAAACATGAGTTTAGCGCTCCCAAAACCCCGCATCAAAACGGTATAGCCGAACGTAAGAACATGACTTTACAAGAAATGGCTAGGGTTATGTTACATGCAAAGAGTATCACTAGATACTTTTGGGTAGAAGCTGTCCAAACCGCGTGTCACATTATTAATCGTATCTACCTCAGAAAAATTCCAAAGAAACATCTTATGAGTTATGGTTCCACAAAAAGCCAAACTTGAAATATTTTATAACCTTCGGTAGTATCTACTATATCTTCAAAGATAGTGAGCATCTTTCAAAATTTGATACCCAAGAAGAAAAGGGATTTTTTCTTGGCTATTCCCAAAATAGTAGGGCTTTGCGTGTTTTTAACTATAGAACAAAGACTATTATGGAATCAATTAATATAATTGTAGATGACACAAGTGTTAGGAGTAGTGACAGTCAACCAGTAACATTTGATGAGGACGAACCAGTTTTATCCCCTGGTCCACAAGATGATACTGATTCACTACCACTTGAGAATCCTTTTGTACCCACTTGGGTTTCTAAATATCATCCTACTGAAACCATTATCAGTAATCCTTTGAACGAGTTAGAACTAGATCCCAACTTTGACAAGTGGCACAATTTTCTTGTTTTGTTTCTCTTGAGGAACCTAAAAATGTTAATGATGCCCTTACTGCCTCATTTTGGATAAATGCCATGCAAGAAGAGCTAATTCAATTTAAGAGTCACGATGTTTGAAATCTGGTTCCTAGACCAAAAGATTCGAAGGTTATTGGCACAAGATGGATTTTTAAAAACAAAACTAATGAAAATGGGGAGGTCATTAGAAATAAAGCTAGGTTGGTTGCACAAGTATACTCCCAGATTGAGGCAATTGATTTCGACGAACATTTTGCACCTATTACTCGTCTGGAATCAGTTTGTCTCCTTCTTGTAATTTATAATCATATGCAATTCAAATTATTCCAAATGGATGTTAAATTCGCTTTCTTTAATGGAATTTTGTCTGAAGAAGTTTACGTAGAACAGCCCAAAGGATTTTTTGATCCTGTACACCCAGACCACATATTTAATCTTAAGAAAGTATTATACGGTTTGAAACAAGCTCCTATAGCTTGGTATGAGAGACTGCCTACCTTCTTAGTGTCTCACAATTTTGTCCATTGCAGAAATGATCAAACATTGCTTGTTAGAAAGGAAAATCAACATGTCTTAATCGTGCAAGCCTATGTGGACAATATTATTTTCGGTTTCACCTCTAAACAAGTAGAGAATTTTTTTGATATCATGCATACAAAATTTCAGATGTCTTTAATGGGTAAACTACAATATTTTTTGGGTTTACAAGTAAAACAATGCAGTGATGGTCTTTTTATTTCTCAATCCAAATGTGCTGCATAGTTAGTTAAAAAATTCGTCTTAGAAAATGCTAAAACTTCTAGAACTCCTATGAGTACTTCAACTAAACTTTCTAAGGATGATACTGGGAAAAGTGTAGATCCCACTCTTTATTGAAGTATGATAGGGAATTTAATGTATCTTATCGTGTCTCGACCTAATATATACCTTGTCGTGTGTATATGTGCTAGATATCAAAGTAACCCTAAAGAATCTCAATTATTAATTATAAAAAGGATTATTAAATATATTAAGGGTACTTGAAAATTTGGTATTGGTACATAAACTATACGACTAGTTCTATTGTAGGATACACCGATGCCGATTGGGCAGTTGTTCTGACGATAGTAAGAGCACTTCTGGTGCTTGCTACTACGTAGGCAATAATCTCGTAGTTTGGTCGTGTAAGAAACAGAATTGCATTTCATTATCTAGCGCCAAACCTGGATATATAGCAGCTGGTAGTTGTTGTACTCAATTACTTTGGATTAGATAAATGCTTAGTGATTATGGCCTCACAGAAAAATAATTAACCCTTTTTTGTGATAACCAAAGTGACATTAACATTTCCCAAGATCCCGTATAGCACTCACAAACTAAGCATATTAAGATTAGACATCATTTTATCCGTGACCTTGTCGAATCCAAAGACCTCAGTATTGAACATTTGAACACTCAAAAATAGCTCACAGATCTTTTTACCAAACCATTAGATAACATTCATTTTGAGTATTTGCGTACAACTATAGGCATGATCATTCTCAATTAATCTCTATGTTTTTTTTATTTATACCCCTTGTATATTTGAGAAAAATTGGGGGAGAAGATCTTGAGTATTGTTTAGCAATTTTACTATCTATTCCTAATTCTAACTCAACTAATATGCCAATTTAGTGTGTATGTTATTACAGGCATTTCAGTCCCGTTGTACATCTTGCTTATATCTTGTAGGGTATTAGTTTGTACATAGTTGAGTATTGATATTTCTTCACCTTATTTTCGGTTCTAGGATGGGAATGAGTAGTTAGCATTTTTGTATAGGACACATAGGATTTCTTTTTATTTTGACCCAAGAGTATTGAATACTCAAGGGAATTTTTATCTCTAATATCCAAATGGGGAGATTGAGAACACACTATATATTGACTCACTTGAGACTGCATATATAGGAGTTCCAACTAGTTTGGATATCTAGACAAAATAGGTTAGAATAGTTTGATAACTCCATTTCCTCAATGGTACATGCTCCATGAAGAAATCTAGTCCAAGAGAAATTTCAAAGGAAAGTTAATCCTAAACCCTAAAACCACAAATAGGACACTTGCACTGCATCATACATATCATCTATTGGTTTAATAGTTTTTTAATGCTTAAAATCTTTTTAAAATCAATTTAATTCAATTCAAATCATTTTATATAATTTTAAACAATTTTCAAATGAATTTTGAATTAATCAAAATGTATTTTTAAAAGTGTTGTGGGTATAAATTGAATTTGAGAAACTTATTTTCTATGCTGATTGTTTGCGTGGGTAGAATCCAAAAGCGCAAGAGAGTTGGAGGTGTGATTTGTAATTAATTTCAACACGCGTCTCAGCCTTCATCCTGTGCGTACACGTGTTGGCAACTTATCGAGTAAATTTATTCTTTCTGTTAGACACAAAACACTTACACATCCTCAACCCTTGGATCATTTTAATCAACGTACTGCATGCGATTTAACTCAATCCTTGTGAAACCAGCCTTAACTAATCAGAGTTCATTTAACCCACCACCTGTGTTAAATCGTTGGATTTAAGTCAACTCATTAAGACTTAATCTCAGCCATAGGATATAGGCCAAAGTTCTCAATTCTTCTACGCTTAGTATAAAAAGGGATCAAGCCTCAGCATTTAGAGACTTTCATCTATTTCAATATTTCTGAGAGAAAAGAGAGAGTAGAGAGAAGATAGAGAAGGGAGAAAGAGAGAGATTAGAAGAAGAAACCCTAAGTTTTCTTCGTGGTTCAAACCCTCTGAGTTTTTCTCTCAAACCAAACACCAAAACCAAAACAGTCCCAAACACCAGAAAACCCATTCTTGCGAGTTAGAATTTTTAGGTTTTCTGTGTTCATTGGTGTTGTGTTTTCTTTTTGAAGACCTCTTCAAAATCTTTGATTCTCTCAAAACACATCTCTAAGAAAGACTTAAGTTTCATTGTTGAAACTGAGTTTTTCTAAAAGAGAACATTTCATGTTTATTTTATATTTCTCTTTCTAGATCTGATATTTTTGATCTATTATGTTTCAAGAGTTTTTGAAATAAAAACTTTTAGTTTCAAAAATAATTTTTCCGATCTAGCGAGTTGTTTGTTTCTAATTTTTATTTCATATTTTACGAAATGCTGGTGTACAAAAATAAAAGGAACACAAAATAACTCTTGCTAAAGTTTTTAGGCGTATAGATCTGAAAATATATTTTATATATCAAAAGTTGTTGAATCAGTGTTTGCATGTTAAGTCTAAATCTGTCTCATTAAAGTAGACTTCTAGTCTAGTTTGGATCCCAATTGGAGGTTTACAATTTCAAAAATATTTTCAAAACCCTAAAATTATTTAAGACCTTGAACCGTCTTCTGATTAAGGTATCCTTAAGATTTGTGGATATAAAAGATCAAGAAGTCTTTGCTTGAAAAACCAAGATTCAAAAATAACTTTCATCTTGGAACTATTATAATTTGTTAGGAAGGTTTGTATAAATCTGGAGAGGGTGAGTTTCATGTTTGCATGTAGTAGCACATCACAAACACTATCTCACATGAACACTTAGACACTGTGGTTCTGTCTGAGAATCTTGAATTTGAAAGAGTTGTTGGAATCAGAATTCAAAGAGAATGAGATCAAGAAAAACACAAAGAAGCAACAAGAAAATATCAAGTTCCAAGTCAGAATACCTTTGGAGTGGAGAATCTCGTGTAGGTACATTCTGAGCTTAGGTTATGATCTTTGTGGTTTGCTTAAGTGTTGTAACTTCATTTTTATTCTAGTGGGTTTTCATTTTGTGCTATAGAGGGCACCGTGGATGTTTCCCTTGCTTAAGGGTTTTATCACGTTAAAATTCCTGTGTCCATTTCTTTGAATGTTCTTAACTGTTATTGTGACTGCGACTGCATGGTAACGTTAGTAGATGTTTATTAAAAATTAAAACATAAGGTTATCAACTATCGAATTTAATCCATACATTCAGAAAAAGATTTTACAACACATTTTGAATTTTTTGACAAGAGTTTTGCCCAAAAAGTTTATTCAGAGTTTACTCAACTTATAACTATTTGTTATTAATATTTTAAACAAAGTTTTTAGGTTTAAGGCTGATTTTCAATTTCTTCCTCCTTCTGTTGATGATCTGGGAGTGAGGTCATGGCCTCTATTTATAGGTCCAAGTGGGGTGCCGATCGGCCTACCCCAGGGTGTTCCTATCGGTAGGTACCCCTTGACACTGTGCCAATTGGCAGGGTTCAAGATCTGCAATGGGTAGTCTCATGCGGACTTTTCTCGAAAAAAAACCATAGCACACAAACCATTGATTCGAATCGTGCATGGGTCATACTTTTAGAAAGGTATTTCAGAGACCTTCAAGAGTTTTTTGTACCTCTCCCGAGTTTGGGAGTTGACTTTGGGTCAAATGTGGCTCGAAAGCGCACGCCAATCTTTTGGATGGGAGATCGTAGGACAAAAATGGATTGTTCGTCCGTATGGTAAATCAAAATCACGCACGGGGCAGACTGTTGGAAATTAGATACGTACTTCGACATTCCAAAGGGTTTCGCTCGGTTCAAAAAGTTGACCTTGGTCAACCGGGGCCCGAAAGCGTTTGGTGACCTCTTGGAGTAAAACGGATCGTTTGTCCATA
The DNA here is from genome assembly GCA_949130495.1 of Sambucus nigra. Taxonomy (NCBI): domain Eukaryota; kingdom Viridiplantae; phylum Streptophyta; class Magnoliopsida; order Dipsacales; family Adoxaceae; genus Sambucus; species Sambucus nigra. The sequence continues at coordinate 53,368,229 of OX422209.1, read as the reverse complement.
CCGTAGGTCATAATTTCACATGGGTTGGATCGTTAGAAAGGGTATTCAGTGAAATTTGGAGATTCATTCATTCTCATTCGAGCCTAAGAGTTGACTTTGGTCAAACAGAGTTCGGCAGTGCCTAGTGGCCTTCAGATCGATTTTCAGGGGAAAACTGATCGTTCGTCCGAATGGTTATGCTATTTAGCATATGGGTCGGACCATTGGAAAGTATTTTCAGTTACCTTCTAAGATTCAAAGAGATTTCTCTCTGATGGTGAAGTTGATTGGGATCAACTCGGGGCCCGGAAGCACCCGATGGCCTCTGAATCAATTTTCGATAGTGAAATGGTATGTTATTTTGAACTATTATGCCGATTCATGCACGAGACCATTTCACTATCAAAAACTGATTCACAGGCCATTTCACTATCAAAAATCGATTCACGAGACCAAATGGGACGCAGGGGTGCCCGATGGCCTTTAGATTGGTGCTCGGAGTGCGACCTAGGTTTGCAGTGGAAAGGAGAAGTGCTAGGGGTCTAAGGAGAGATGTAGGGGGTCCTAGAATGTGGTGTCTACTCTCCCTATATAATTTCTAAATGAGTTTATGAGTATTGTGTCTAACTAAAACCCCAAGATTTATAAAATCTAAACCCACCCTATTCTTGGGGGATGTCGCAATATTTCCTGTCCAAGGTGTTATTTTTGAATTTTTTTTAAGAAGGAATTGATTTTCGGAGTGTAATACTTAATAATCAAACTTAATATTTAAAAAATACATTATGTATGTAGAAAGTGGAAAAGAAACTTCCTTAATTAACATGGCTTGCTCGTAGGAAGAAAATTATTTATTATACCGAATGTTTAATTTGTTCCTTAATTTTAGCATAATATCTTTAATAAAGTTTTTTAGTAACCTTTTTGTGTAATGAAAAGAATATCCAAATACTTATCCGTCCTTTATAAATGTGGATGCCCTTAAGATTCATAATTACTTTTCTTTCTAAGGTTATTTACCTTAAAAGACAATCACGACGATCACTTATCTCTTCTAGATAAAGAGAAATTATTTTGTTAGATTTATTTAAGATTAATAATATTTTTATCCATGGATCTAAAAACAACCATCAAATCATCCGCAAAACCAATAGTTAGGATTTGAAGACCCGTTTAAGAATCACGAAGCGGGATAGGTTTTTATCTATGGTAGCGTGAAACATAGATCTTAACTGAGTGTCCAAAGCCCAAATAAATAAGTACGGAGAAAGTGGGTCCCCTTGGTGAATACCTCTAGTCGGAGTAAAGTATTTAGAAATATTCTAATTTATAATAGTTTTGAAATGCTGACAGACTCTATAATCTGGTTCAATCAGAAATCAAGGAATGTATATTCTTTTTCAATTTTGTCTAATAAAGGCCTTTCCAGTTGGTCATACTCATTAGATAAATCAAGCTCATTAGCCACTCCAATAATTTTATATATAAAGAGGCGCATAGAACGTAACATTTAATTTTTCATGAAGATATTATCATCGATATGTATAATTTTTAATAAATCATCTTGAAAATGTGAAATAAGATTTTAAATAATAGGCCATAGTCATTGTAAAATAATTGCAGAAATACTTTTATGAATAATGTCAGATGGATATGCCATTAATATATAACACATGTATGATTTTGTTTTACTAGAATGAAAATAAGGTGATTTAGGTTTAACTCATTTAACAGATAGCCAAAGTAAAAAAGCCTGAACTATGTTTATTACAGCTTGTCCAATAATACTTAACTCGTGTTTACAAATTTCGATAATGACTACTTCACGACTAATAGATACGTTAGCAGGCATGATCCACACCATATCTTTTAAATTCATTATCAACAATTGTTGTATATATAATGTCTTTCTCATTAGTATTTAAAACAGGAAGTTACGAATCAAAGCCATTAAAATAAAGGGAATAATTGGTAGTATTAAACATATGAATATAAGTATTCATAAATTCAGCTTTGTTATCTTTGATATCATAAATCCACCCTTTGAAAACATCGAAAAACATTCATGTGACCATGATAAAAGGGAATAAACATCAAAATCATACACAACCATATTATAATGATTCCATACATAAATATGCATATTCATACAAACACACAATATTAGGATTTCATGATGGACAACATAGATCTTCTAAATTCTGATGAATCCCTTAATACCAATTATTGGGATTAACTTAATTTTTTTTTCCTCAATGATCTTTGATCCATCATGTTTCAGAAAAAAATAAACAAACATAAACCAGATAGAGAGTTCGATCACCCCACATTTGCAGATATTATAGGTGATCCAACATATGTGACAAGATTTAATGTAGATGATATAACACCATCGTAAATACATTCATAGGTGAGATGAACACCTTTGATATTTTATTATATGATCCACCCATAGCAAACTATGTATGTGGGCATATTTGGAGACGACAACTTGGTGAAAATAGAGAAAATAGAGAAAATATATTTTTTCTCTCCTCACCCCCTCATAAAAATGTAAATAGTGATTTTTTTCTCTCTCTCTAACCTTTAGAAGTGTCTTATGAAGCTTAAACCCCACCTTTATACCTATATATATATATATATATATATATATATATACACATACATGAAGTAGGCTTGGGGCCAATTATTTTTTTCATAGAGTTTTGGGCTTTCTACTTAGAATATGGACTATGTCTAGAACCCAAGATAAATAATTAAATTTTATTTTCTATTTAGCTGTAATTAATTCTTCTAAATAATTACAACTACACTCCAATGTAATTATCTAAAATCACTTGAATCAATAGGGATTTTTTCAAAGATAGATAGCATTTTATATGATATCTCGCGTTGAAAATTCAATACCCACATAGTGAAACTCCAACTTATCGTGCATCGATTTGCAACATCTTAGTATTTCTTAATCTCAAATTTATATTTGATATGCTACTAGATAATAATCCACTGATTACGTTTATCAATAGGGTATCATGATATAAAATATCTATCCTCGACGTGAATTCCTCTGAAACATGATCTCGTACATATTCACATAATGACTTCACAACTTATAGGGCTTATTAACCCAATAAATTGAATTTCACCCGTCATCATATTAAAGAAATAATCATCTCGATATTTCGATCCCCATATATCTCGGGATTAAGATACGCTGCATCCTTTGTAAAATGTGAGACTATGCAAGCCTAATGTAGTCAAGACCTAGACTTAAGTATCACCATTAGTCATGTTCAATATACTCGATACAAGATTCCTTGAACTATCAGACAATTTCAAGAACCATCTTCAAGATTCCCAAAGTTAAGATAAACTACTAAGATTATACATGAAACTTTACTAATAGAGTGTCAACTCCTTATATAGGATATAAATTGTTAATTCATATAGAATCGGAATTATGATCATTCATTATTCAGTCAAACCCAACTCGACAGGATTCCTTCTATGTATAATTGACCGGCATATATAATTTATCTGTAAACAAATATAGTACATTTACACAAATATGATTCATATTTAAGATGAGTTAAGACAATCATTTATTAAATAATAATAAATGTTATAAAATATGACTTTAAGAAACAACCATTATAGGAGGTGTTTGAGGAGCCATTTCAAGTAGCATGTGTTCCACCCTTTCTTCACTCCTAGAAATTGATACCATCATCTCAATTGTGTTCCACAACATCTATATTCCACCAGACTTACGATTCATCAGTAAACAAAAAATCCATTAAAAGATGGTGTATGAACCATTCTTCTCTCATTCCTAATATAAGTTTGTGAATCCATAACAAAAACATGGGCTCGTTGACGAGTGCATTATTTTGAATATTTTATATCCAAATTTATACCTTGTTAGTCCCATGTTGTCTTATTTAATAATTTCTTAGGATCATTTTATTAAAAGGGAAAAAATGCAAGAATGCTTGAATTCAAAGTTAAAATGGGAATTTTAAGTAAAAAATGGGTGCTTCATTAATTTTATAATATTCTTGTGCTAATTTGTGAATAAAGTTGCCTAGTGAATTTTTTGGTGGTAATTATGGAATTTGGTGCAAATTGATGATCAACTTGAAAAAGGGGTGAAAAAGCTGAATTTTATGGTCGTTCGAAAAAAATGACACGAGAGTGTGTCATTTTTTGGATTGAAAAGGAAAACCCCAGTTTTTTACATTTGTTTAATAAAGAGAACTGGGATGAAAAAGTAAACAAAAAAATATTTTTTGGATTTTCTTTTAATTGATAAAATCAGGGACAAAGAAGAATGATAATTTAGTTTTCTAATAAATAAAAATAATGATAAAAGAGATAACAAAATATAGTTGTTGTTTATTTTAATAATATGAACTACGAGGAAAAAATGTGCTTTTATTTTTTTAATTTTTTCAGAGATAAACTTAGATGCGATAAACAAATTATTTTATTTTTTTAATAAATAAAATAGGGTTGAAGAAGAGACATCAGTTTTTATGTTAATAAATGAAATTGGGATAAAAATGAATTAAAAAAATAGTTTCTTATTTAAAACAAAAAAAATAATAATAAGTGGATTGTCCCTTTATAATACAGAATACGAGTAGTTTGGACTTTTGTAAAAAAAGATAACGGTTTGGCTAGTCAACTAACGGTTTACGTCTACTTTTATTGAACAAAGTATGAAAAAACAAAATGTTGGGTAAAATCTAATTATAAAAAATAAATGAATGGTAAAAACAAAATACCCATTAATATTTAAACTTCCAATGGGCTGGTAGTGGTATGGGGGCTTAATAGGTTTAGTGACTGGGCTTGTCCATTAAAATAAACCTCATTTTCCTTGAAATATGTATATGTATTATGTCGACTATGCTTGTCAAATGGGATTTAGGACTCCAAGACCTTCTGCCAACCCATTATTTCTTTGATTTTCTATTATTTTCTTTCCAACCGAGTTTATAATTAATAATATGATGGTTATTACCATTATCTTCCATCCCATCTTTACAAGGATCTAGTTGGTCAACGATATATTGTTTTCCATCTTAATTTTTTATTCTACTCATCTGAATGGACTTACTACTCTATATTATTGCCAATAATAATTTTACAATTCAAAGGTATTCTCCCAATCTCCCATAATTTACACTAGGGGTGCTCGCGGTATGGTGAAAATTCCTACTGTACCGTTTAATGTCAAAAAGTGGTAATGGTTTATATTTTTTACTTACCGAAAATCAAAACTACCGAGACCAATATTATCGATTTTTTGTGGTTGGTTTTGGTTTAAACATTTTAAAAACCATTTTACCGAAATTACTGCATCAAATATACCAAAGTCTAAAATACCCATGTGTAATACCCCATAATTTTCTAAAAATAAATAATAAATAATATTTTTTGGGATAAATAAAAGTTTGTGGAAATTGGAATTAATTGGAAAATTAATTATTAAGTCATATTTGTGTATGATTGAGTTTTATGTGTATGGTTGCAACATTGCATGTATCGTAGAAAATACAAATTTATGTGCGACAGGATTAATAATTATCCAACGTTGACATAATATAATTCGGGACATATTCCGGGGTATATATGGGCTCGTTTAGGTATTTTAGACCTTTAGAAATAGTCCAGGATCAATGGTATATAAGTTGAGGAACTTTTGGGCTAGTTTGTGTATGAATGCGGGTCCATTTCGGGGGTCCAAAGAGTGGGTTTTAAGGCCAACTTGGGATTAGGATTAATTAGTGTTTAAGTGAGGATAAACCACTTCCCCACTACTATTCAGAAAAGACCAAAATACAATTGTTAGCGGGAGAGGAAATGAGAAGAACCAAAATACAGAAAAAGGGCAAGGAATCAAGAAGAAATCAAAGGGGCTTTCTTCCACAAAATTCAAAGGCAAGAATTCTCTTGCTCAATATAAGTTTTTCAATGTATTTTCTTGATGCATCATGACAACCCTTAAAATTTATGGGATTTACATTTCATGTGAATGATTTGAGGACGAATAATATTCTATACATGTAGAGGATTGAATTTAATATAGGATTAGTCCCTGAAATTTAGGTATCGTATTCTTGAAATTGAGGTTAGGTCCCTTAGGGTTCTTGATAGTAAATGGGTACATCTTGATTATTAAATGTAGAGAATATTAATCTTGGACTTTGGACTGAAACTCTGATGTAAACCCCATGATAAATGCCCCACATTATGAATTAAACAGTGTGGGAATTGGATTGAAATCTGAGTTGAAATAGGTATTTAATGTTCATAACTTCTGAGAAAATTGAGCATGAAATTGGGATTTATTCATGTAAAGAGCTTTTTCATTTGTCTCATAAGATATGATTATGGACTAATTGGGTATAATTTAAAATAAAATGTGACTTACACTACTTTGAATTCCGAGGACGGAATTCCGTTATAGGGGGGAGAATGTAATACCCCGTATATTTTTTAATAACAGAAAATTTAATCAGGATTAAATTAATTCGATGAAATTAATTAATCTGGGATGTGAGTAATTAGACTGCTTATTATTTATAAATTTTGGAGTTGGACTTTAATGATTTGGAATAAATCAAAAAGGGATTTTTATTTTTACTAAAAAGTATTTACATGTGTCACGTTACAATTAAAATATATTTTTGGATAAAAATATTTAGAACACACTTTGAGAGGTATTACGGGCTCGTTTGGGCATTTTAGACCCTTAGGAATGGTCCTGGAGTTTATATATATGAGTTGTATTGTTATCGCTTCGGCTCATTTGGGGTTCAAAGTTGGGGCCTAAAGTCCAACTCCGCAATGGGGTAAAATATAAGATTAGGAGGAAGAGAAATAACTCCCCACTACTAATCATAACCTAACCCTAGCATCCCCACTTCAAGAGAGAGAGGAACAAAAGCCTAAGATGAGGAAGAACACCCTAAGAGGAGGAAAATAGGCTTCTCTACCCAATCTCAGGCAAGGATTCTCTTGCCATTATTATTCAATTTGTGCTATTCTTATTTAAATGCTAACTCCATGCTTAGATTTAAAGTTGAATCATCTTTTGAAACTGCACAGTTAGAGATCTTTGATTTAGTATAAAATTTGATGATTATTACATGACCCATGTGTAGATCCATACTCCTTTGTATCGAATCTGTATACATGTGATTTAAATTAAGGAATTATTTGGAAGACATGCTGTAAGAATCTTTCAACAAAATCTAAAGATAATGGAGTAAAACAAAAAGAAATCATGCAAATCTAACTAGATGTTTACTGTTAAGATTATTAATAGTTGGTATTTAGGAATTAATTCATTAATTAAATGCGTTAAAGGGAGATATTTTGGTTGGGACTGTTGAACAGAATTTTGGGTGTTAAAAGCTTGAAGAAGGTTGTCAATGGAGAAAATAGCAAGAGAAGGACTGAAAAATAAAGAAGGTCGTTCGAACGACATTGAAAGTCGTTCAAATGAGATTAGTATCTCGTTCGAATGATATTGTTATCTTGTTCAAACGACCATGGCTTTGTACATGGAGACAGATCTTTTCGTTACGAATGTGTGGCGACCAGTTTCGTATTTTTATAAAAAAAATAATTAGTTATGAATTTATTACTCATGGGTGTCTGAAGACGAAATCCTTTTTGAGAAATCAAATATGGATTACTTAGGGATGTCCGTAGATGAGTGTAGGACTTGGAAAAATATTAAGGAACATTGTTTTTGCCTTGGAATTGTATGGGAATGAATTCGGGGTATGGAATTACAGTTGAGAACGTATGTGCTTGCGTTCAAATGATAAACTTATATATTAAACACCTTTTAACTCAAACAAACCCTAAACATGCAACAATATGTGATTGAATAAGATAATGAACTAAGAAAGAACATTCAAACACATGCTTGTGAGGAAAAATCCCTCAAAGGGGCAAAATCATTTATTTTCATTATAATATTGTAACTGTACAATTTCGGATTACAATGAAAATACAAGTGACTAAGAATTACCCTCAGGTGTCGGACTCTGTAGTCGGCGGCTGGAAATGTCCCTTTCCAGGAGGGCTACAATGAAGAAGAAGAACGGTCTTCTCCACAAGGGTATGAACAACAAAAATGCATTCCTGGGTTGCAAAGTGATTCACAAGTGTTTGGAAATTTGTGTGAATCAAAAACCTAGAGTCTTGGTGCTCAATAGGTGAAGACTTAGAGTTTTTGTACTCTGAAAATCGTGTATATAAGTCCCTGAAAACCACTTCCCGTAGTGGGTTTATAAAGGAATAACATGGCCCAAAAAATCTCTGCACGATCTGTTTGAGATTATCCCAGGCGGACCGGTCCGGGTCTGAGGCGGATCGGTCCGGGTAGGCGGATCGGTTCTTTTTATTTTAGGCTTATTCGGTTCGCTTGCGGTCCGAGGTGTATTGGAATTTCAGCAGGCGGACCGGTCCGGGTCCGGGTCCGAGGCGGACCGATTCTAAGGAGGACCGGTTCGCAGGAGGATCGGTTCTTTTATTCTGGGCGAATCGGTCTAGCCCGTCAGACTTTGATTCCTCTTCTTCTTTTGATATTCGGATCCGTTGATGACTGTATGAATCTTGAATTTCTTCAATGGTGTAACGGCGTGCGACATAACAAATTGATAATGGACAAAAATGTCCTTACAAATCTCCCCCTATGTCTATGCCGGTACATACATAAAAACAAACATCCGAATTATCATCAAACAACTAAAAATGCCTATACAAATCTACCCTTCCATGAACCCAAAACTAGAAAGATACAATTGATACACTTCAAAGTTTTCTCTTCAACTCTTCAGGAATCTCAACACTTTTCTAATCAGGGTGTGCAATTCAATGATAATCCATGTAGTACCTACACACATGAGAAAAGACAAAATACCAAGTGACGTATCGAGTTTGAAATGAGATATCAAATGAAGAAAGCATGTTATATCAAATCTCAAAATCACAAAACTCCCCCAAAATATGATCCCAAAATATGATAATTCTTTCTCCCCCTTTTTATGATGTCCCCAAATAGACAAATGAGAAGAATAAATCAAACAAACAAAGCAAGTGCGGGGTGTCACTAGGATAAAATCACACCATGAATGAACACAAAAACAACCACGTCGATGATAGCGTAAATGAAGTGGTGTGATCGAATTCGATAGGAAAATCAATGCATACAAACATGACATATGTGCATGATGAATATTGGATACTCCTAGCGAATGAACTCAAATGCGTCCTTTGGTGGAAAAGAATGACAATATAAGATATTGACTCAATCAAATCAACAAATCAAAGCTCAAAGTGATTTTCACACCAATAACGTCCAAAACGATTTTATGCTTTTTCAGGACTTTCAAGGAAGTGCAAACCCGTTTAAATTCTCCAACCAAACTCCCTCAGATATAATTTTGAATAGAGGCATTCTAAATTCTCAAACTTTGGAGAATTGATGGTGAAACCTAAGTGGCCCATATTTGGCATGAAGTGCTTTTTATTGCCTGTAAATTTTTTCGGCCTCTTTTAACCTCTTTGGACCTCGGATATTAAAATTACTCCATTTTTTAGGTCCTTTTTTTTAACGGTGGCTTTTGCGCAAAGGATAGATGATTACCTTTCGCAGCCCCTCCCCATTATACAAAAACACACAGTCTCACCAAAACGGTTGTTACATGCATTCCAATCTTGTCAAGTTTTATCGCATATTGTACATTGTATAGACAGGATTGAGATGGAAACACTCAAGCCAATATGAGATAGACAAGTGCAATAATCAAATATAGCCGTGCATGTGTGCAATAAAGGATATAGGAGTCAAACATGTAGGAAGATATCACTAATTACATCTCAAAGACTCTATAGTAAGTAAAGCACATGGATGAAATGGTGTAGCCTCTCAAATCACTATCAAACAGTCACATGGAGATATGGAATGAAGTTGTGACTTGGCTATCTTAAATGCTCATCCATAAAAGGAGCAAAAACAAAAATCTTTTTGGATTTTTTTTTTAAATTTTATCAAAAATAAAATCTTTTTGAGATTTTCTTAAAAATTTTCTTAAATGAAAATCTTTTTGTATTTTTCAAAAGAAATATAAAAAGAATAAATAAATAGTTGTACAACAAGCAATGGTACATATAAAATAGACTAGCAATAGGAAGCATATGATATGAAAATGAAGAAGCATCCTATTCTAGACATAGACCAACCCCTCAGTCAACTGTGCAAATCCCCAAAGACTTCCTAAGACTCTCAAATCTAAGGGAATCTAAAGGTTTCGTGAAAATGTCGGCTAACTGACGGTCAGTGGGAACGAAACTCAGGGATACGGCTTTCTCCTCAACTAGTTATCGTATAAAGTGCTCATGTATCCTGATGTGCTTGGTGCGCAAATGCTGAACTGGATTGTGGGATATGTGTATCGCGCTCGTGTTGTCATAAGAAATGGTCATGATGTCATGTGAAATCCCATAATCCTCCAACATTTGCTTCATCCACAAGAGTTGTGTGCAACAACTCCCGGTGGCTATGTACTCAGCCTCCGCAGTGGATAAAGAGATGGAATTTTGCTTCTTGGTCATCCAGGAGACAAGAGCAGAACCAAAATAGAAACACCCACCAGAATTGCTCCTACAACCATCTACATTCCCGGCCCAATCGGCATCCGAATAGGCGGACAAACGGTCATCGGTATCAAAGGAATACCAAATACCGTATCAGAGAGTCCCACTCACGTATTTAATAATACGTTTTAGAGAAAGTAAATGTGACTCTTTTGGGGACGCCTGATATCGCGCATAGACTTCAACACTAAAGGCGATGTCGGGACGACTAGCAGTCAAGTAGATAAGACTACCGATCATACTCCGATATAAGGTTTGCTCTACGTCCTTGCCTGAAGTGTCCTTACTAAGCTTGGTAGTGGTACTCATAGGTGTACGTGCATACTTAGCGGAGTCTAAACCAAATTTCTTCACTAGGTCTCTAACATACTTGGATTGGGAGATGAACATCCCATCATCTAGCTGACGAACCTGGAGACCAAGGAAGAATGTAAGCTCACCAACCATGCTCATCTCAAACTCACTTTTCATCTCCTCCTCAAAGTGGTGAGAATGCTGGGAGCATGTGGATCCAAAGACTATGTCATCCACATAGACCTGGGCAACCAAAATAGCATCGCCAACTCTCCTGACAAACAACGTCATATCTACTCCCCCTCTCTTGAAGCCACGGGCTAAGAGATAGAAAGTAAGCCTCTCGTACCAAACACGGGGAGCTTGCTTCAAACCATACAAGGCTTTCCTCAGATAGTAAACGTGCTCCGGGTGCTGAGGGTCTTTAAACCCTTTTGGTTGTTCCACGTAAACCTCCTCCTGTAGAATGCCATTTAAAAAGGCACTCTTGACATCCATATGATATAACTTGAAGCGCAGATGACATGCGATGGCGAGCAGAAGACGGACGGACTCAAGCCTCGCAACAAGATAAAATGTCTCCCCAAAGTCTATACCCTCTATCTGTGTGTAGCCTTGAGCGACCAACCTAGACTTATTTCTGATTATGGTACCATTTTCATCCATTTTGTTCTTAAAAATCCACCGGGTACCTATCACATTAGTCTCACTAGGTCGGGAGACTAGTTCCCAGACATTCTTCTTTTTAAACTCAAGCAACTCATCCTGCATAGCAAATATCCAGTGTTCATCCTTGAGTGCTTCTTTATGGTTCTTGGGCTAGACTTTGGACGTGTAGAAAAGATGGCTAACAATATTCTCTAGCTGAGCACGGGTCTTGACCCCTAGAGTGGGATCACCAACAATAGCAGACGGGTCATGACTCTTGCGAACCCAAGCAGGTGTGTCCCCTAGCACAAGAGTAGGGTCCACAGAGTGTGAGAGAGGAACAGGTAAATCACTGTCAGAGAAATCCTCATCCTCACACTGAAAGTTAGGATCAATAACCGTCGGAGGTTCGTCATCTTGCACGGTGACGTTTATTGATTCCATAACCTTAGAGCTCTTCAGGTTAAAAACCCGGTACGCTCTGCTATTTGATGAATATCCTAGAAATATTCCCTCGTCGCTCCGGGAGTCGAATTTTCCTAATTGCTCTATATCTCGTAGGATGTAGCATATACTCCCAAATACACGGAAATATGCCAGGTTGGGCTTCATGCCAGTCCACAACTCATAAGGAGTCTGAAGTGTGTGTGGACGCAAATAAACCCTATTCACCGTGTGGCATGCAGTAGACACTGCCTCTGCCCAAAATCTCCTAGAAACTTTACAACCTAGAAGCATAGATCTAGCCATTTCTTGGATCGTTCTATTCTTTCTCTCAATAATCCCATTTTGCTGAGGAGTTCTCACAACAGAAAAATCATGTTTGATCCCGAGGTTATCACGGTAAAGATCTACCTTTGCTTCTGTGAATTCAGTGCCATTGTCACTACGCATCCTATTAATAGTGACACCGTGTTGATTTTGCAGGACACGGCACTTGGTCATTAAAAAATCTACAGCATCGGATTTCTCTCTCAGAAAACCTACAATGGAGTACCTGGAGAAATCATCTACCATCACGAGGATGTACCTCTTACCACCTAGACTCTCGGTACGAGTGGGACCCATAAGATCCATGTGAATCAACTCAAGAACACGAGAGGTGGTAATGGAATGGAACTTCCTATGGGGACTACGAATTTGTTTTCCCATCTGACAGGGTCCATAAATGGTCGAAGTTGACTTTCCAAGAGATGGTAAGCCCCGTACTAGGTCCTTTTTAGCTAAGCGGTTGAGATCTCTAACGTTCACGTGACATAGACGTTGGTGCCACAGATCCATAGGAGTGATCGTGGCGCTGTTGCAGACAAGTGAGGACGTGGGCTCAGTCCCATAGCAATTATCCTCAGTCTCACCCCTTGCATCAAAAGTTTATCGACTTGATTGTAGACTTTACACCATCCCGGTCAAACTTTACTGCAAAGTCAGTGTCGCATAACTGGCTAATGTTGAGAAGGTTTTCTTTCAAACCTTTGACGTACAAAACATTTTCTAGCTTAGGGAATCAAGGTAACTCGACAGTACCATGTCCTATAATGCTAGACTTGCTCCCATATCATAAGGTGACTCTGCCATCCTTATAATCCTCAAGAGTCGTAAAAAATGAGGCATCACCTGTCATATGTCTGGACTACCCACTATCAAAATACCACTGTGAGGTATTATGTGCTTTGAGAGCAACATGAACAACGAAGGACTTTTTATCTTTCTTAGGTACCCAAGTAGAGATGACCTTTTGTTTGCCTTTGTTGTTGTTGGTTTTAGCTGGAATGTGAGAAGCATTCACTAACGGCAAAGACATCCATCGGAATTCTTCCATCAAACTCTGAGAAGTGGCAGCTAAGAACTCAACTCGCTCTCTCAGACTAGAAAACTCATCAGTATGACGTGGTGGAGCAGTAGTACGTCGTGTCCGACCCATGCTATAGCAAAACTCCCTAAGGTGGCCTTTTCTTTTGGAATAAGTACAAAAGAACACAGTCAAAGGTGGACCTTGGTTTGACTTTCTTAGTCAAACTCTCCTTCAAGGTGTTTGACGATGGCCATAAGGAGTCGTAGTAAACTCAGGAACTGGTCCAGGGGCAATTTGGGACGTGGAGGCACCATCATAACCAATTCCTTGCCGATCACCAAAACCTAAAGCGGGGCCGAGGAGCATCTTTCCCATTTTCCCAGATCTGTCCTCGATTTGTACCTTGACTTCCCGTGCTTTCTCAAGATCATGAGTCAGCTGGGCAACAAGGGCTTCAAGTTTCTTCCGAGTCTCTACGAAGGAATGGAGCTGACTCGTAAGGCTAGCCACTTGTTTAGTCAAGTCCCCTCTCTCTTTCTCAAAAACACTATCTCTCTTTCTAAACAAACTCTCTTTCTCGACACAGGCAGATTCTCTCTCTCTCAGGGCGGTGAAGGTGGAGGACTCTATCTCTCTTGCTCTTCTTAATTCTTCCTCTAAGCCGGTGATCTTAAGGACTAACCCTTTGTTTCTCTTTTTAGTTTTAAATGACTCAGAATATAACTCAGCGTAGGCGCATTGAATATCACTCTCGCTCTCACTTGAGTCATCCTCCCCCTCACTCACATCGATCTCACTATCGAGGTGTCCCTGTGAAGCATCATCCTCATCGTCATGAAGATAACTATGAGTGCTCACTTAACTGGCCATGAATGCGGTGAAGTTGCACTCATGCGGTGACTCATCTCCTGAATCCACCATCTCGACCTCACTGTCGTCGCTAAGAGTAGCATTAAGGACAGCTTTTCCTTTCTCTCTATTCAGACGAGTGGCACACTCAAAGCCTCTATGACCCCTACCATCTCACTCAAATCATCTCTCACTTTCTTTCTTAGGAGGATTTTTGGAATCTTTTTCATTTTTCTTTTCAAACTTATTGTTGATGTAAAAAACTAGATCGCTCTAATTATTCAATCACAGATAAATAAAATGAGACAAAGGTTTTTAAAGTGGTTCAGCCTTATAAGGATGGTCTACGTCCACTGTTATGTTATTGCTGAGTGTTTTGGGAATTCTCGATTACAAGCTCAATCCAGAAATTTCCCCCTTTTGAATGAGGGAGATACAATGTATTTATAGCCCAGAGGCTCACATATGAAAGGGTGATACATTAAATGATATACATATGAAAGGGTAATACATTTAATGCCCTTTAAGCGTGTGCGTCAAATGATAAGCATTCAATGAATAGATGAACTGTTGGTTGTCTGGCAATTAATGCTGTGATCGAGATGCAGCTCGAACCGCCTTAGTTGCTCGTCGTTTAGGAGTTCCTCAGAGTATTAGAGTTCCTCAGAGAAGTCTGTTCCTCGGTGTATTAGAATTCCTCGGAGGGATCTGTCCTCGGTGTATTAGAGTTCCTCGGAGGGATCTGTCCTCGGTGTACACTTGATGCTCGGAGTTAGTATGACTTGGTCGAGGAAATAAACTTCCTCGTTGCTATTGTGCCACGTAGATTGACACGTGTCTTTCTATGATTGGTCCACGTCAGCAGATTAAATTTGGTATCAACAGAAGCCCCCAATGCTTCATGCTTGATGGTTTACTTAAAAGGATGGAGTATTTTATTTTGCAGTGTTGGTCGGTGCTCGTGAAATTCTTGATCTACTTTCTTGATTTGTTCAACAGAAATTGCATTATCTCCTGGACTTCTGAATATGCCTCCGTGTGAGTTTGTGAAGTTGAATTATGTGCTCGACCGCATGATGTTATAGGGGTGTGCCACCAAATGAACAAATATATTTTAAATGATCCACCTGCTGGCGAGGAACCTGTTTCTAAAACAGAGGGGGAGAAAATAATAGAGTAGGAATCTCAACGTAATAGTTAGTACACAATTTAATATCAATGTAATAAATTTGTGTAATTCATTTTGAATTGTGTTCGCAAATTTGTATTGCTATTGTCTTGTATTTGTCAAACACTTTATATTTGTGCTTGCATAACAATATTGTATGGTTCATTGACCAAAAAAGTTATAAGTATCAATGTTGCTCAATCACTTAATAATAAAGTAATGAGTATAAAAATGTTTAAAATTTTTCCAATCTACCAAGGTTGTTAAATTGTGCTTGTCGACCAACTACAGTTGGTGGGTTTTTATCCCCGACCAGCCATACTTGGTTCGAAATATTTTCTCCTCGCCGACCAAATACAGTTAGTGGGTTTTTATCCCCGACCAACCATACTTGGTTCAGTTTGGAATATTTTGTTCTTTGAGGAACTTTTGTAATAATATTACCTCCCGACCAACATAAGTTGGCATTTGAGAGCATATTTTGTTTTCAAACCAACCGAGATTGGCGTTATAAGAATGTTGTTCTTGCCCTTTTACCAACCAAAGTTGGTCGTGGGTTTGAACTATTGCCTCCTAACCAAAGGAGTATATTTTGTTCTCGCCCTATTACCAACTGAAGTTGGTCGTGGGTCCAAACTGTTAGGTTCTTTCGAACTATCTTGTCCACAAGCTTTTTTACCAACCGAAGTTGATCACGCAAGTGTACGCCTCCTAACCAAAGGAGTATAATTTGTTCTCGCTATTTTACCAACCGAAGTTGATCACGCTCGAAATATCAGGTTCTTTCGAACTATCTTGTCCACAAGCTCTTTTACCAACCGAAGTTGATCACGCAAATGTACGCCTCCTAACCAAAGGAGTATAATTTGTTCTCGCTATTTTACCAATCGAAGTTGATCACGCTCGAACTATCAGGTTGTTTCGAACTATCTTGTCCACAAGCTCTTTTATCAACCGAAGTTGATCACGCAAGTGTAAGCCTCCTAACCAAAGGAGAATAATTTGTTCTCGCTATTTTACCAACCGAAGTTGATCACTCTCGAACTATCAGGTTCTTTCGAACTATCTTGTCCACAAGCTCTTTTACCAACCGAAGTTGATCACGCAAGTGTACGCCTCCTAACCAAAGGAGTATAATTTGTTCTCGCTATTTTACCAACCGAAGTTGATCACGCTCGAACTATCAGGTTCTTTCTAACTATCTTGTCCACAAGCTCTTTTACCAACCGAAGTTGATCACACAAGTCTACGCCTCCTAACCAAAGGAGTATAATTTGTTGATCCTGTAACATCCACAGGTTGATCAGCGAGCAACTTTTGTTTCTCGGGAGTATTAAGATCAGTAAACTCTGCTACAGCTTGTCTTAATGGCATGTCGGTATGCATGGTATGGGCCTGGAAACATGGCCTCATTCTTCTACTTGCCTTAATTAATGCCATGCCAATTTTTCCAGCTTTGGGTATCTGATCTCTGCACCTCTTCCTTCGTCGTTGGAAATCGCATCCCTAAAAGGGCTTTGATCTTGTCTGGATTTGCTTCAACGTCTCGCTGGTTGATAATGTACCCGATGAACATTCCTTCTCGTACTCCAAATGTGCACTTCGTCGGGTTAAGTTTCATTTGATAATTTATCCAGTTGATCAAAGGTCTGATCTAAGTCAACTAGATGATCAGCAGCTTTCTTGCTTTTTGTTAGCATATCGTCGACATAGACTTCCATACTGCAACTGATTTGTCCAGCAAAAACCTTGTTCATCAGCTGCTGGTATGTCGTTCCCTGTCTTCAGGTTGCATTTTGATCTGGTTGTAGACATAGTAAGTATCCATGAGCAGCTCGTGTCCCGAAGTAACATCCACTGCCTTGTTGAGATCGATGAAATCAACACACATTCTTCATTTATTGTTTTTCTTCTGCTCGATGAGGAGATCTAGATATCTATCTTGCTCGGTCTTCATTTCCTCTTATATAGCTTGATTCTTCTCGGGGCTGGATACTCTTCTTCTTCGCTTTATCATCTTCCCCTTTGGTTTCTTTGGTGTCCATATTCTTCTTCGCAGACATGGCCTCCTCGGCATTCATAATCTTGGACGCTTTTCTCATTAGGTCTGACATGGTTCGAGGAGGGTCTTTGGCCAAAGTGTAGTACAACTTGTTAGGCAACAATCCACTCATCAAGGTGGCGATCGCTGTCTTTTCTTCATAATCTATGACTTCCAGCTTCTCGTTATTGAAACGAGTTATGTAATCTCTAGTACTTTCACTAGATTTTTGTCTAACACTTAACAAATGCGCTACTCGTTTTACTAGCTTTGCTCCAAAATAGAAATTGCCAATGAACAACTCCGCCAACTGAAAGAAGTTGAAATCTTACCCCGAGGAAGATTGTTGTACCATATCTGGGCAGATCCAGTAAGGGTTCCCGAGAATGCTCTGCATCTCATCTCGTCGGGGACAGCATAGATGTCGGCAGCAGCTTGATATTGTTCTATGTGAAGAACAAGATCTGTCTTTCCATCATATTTGGGAGTCACCACAGGGGCTTTAAATTTTGACGGGGTAGGAAAATTAACAATATCCTGGACAAAAGGTGTTCCTCGAACAAAGGTTCGTTGTAGAGGGTTTTTGACCTTAGCCATTTCTCCCAATCTATCCTCCAACCGCTGAATGGAACCTTTCCAAGCATCATTTCCTTCCTCAGTCCTATTGGTTCGAGCAACTGATCGCGTTGAAGTGGCTTCCTGGGATTTATCTTGTCGAGCAGTTGGTCGATCATGGGATTCTTTATTAACACGCCTGGTACATGAAGAAGGCGCACGGGTATTTCTTTGGAGATTTCATGATCCGGAATGGGTTGGTGCACCGCCATGAAGGGTTTGGATGAGTTGTCGCATCGTATCTTGCATGGCGGTTTGGCCCTGAGCCAGATTTTCCATTATTCCAGTCAGATCTGGAATAATTGGTGGTGCATATGGATTTGGAGAGGTTCCAGCATTTCGATTGCTGGATTCCGGATTATCTGCCATTGATGATGAATGATTTTTGGTGAAAAACGATAACAACAGTCGTTTCCCACAAACGGCGCCAATCTGTTGATGTAAAAAACTAGATCGCTCTAATTATTCAATCACAGATGAATAAAATGAGACAAAGATTTTTAAAGTGGTTCAGCCTTATAAGAATGGCCTACGTCCACTGTTATGTTATTGCTGAGTGTTTTGGGAATTCTCGATTACAAGCTCAATCCAGAAATTTCCCCCTTTTGAATGAGGGAGATACAATGTATTTATAGCCCAGAGGCTCACATATGAAAGGGTGATACATTAAATGATATACATATGAAAGGGTAATACATTTAATGCCCTTTAAGCGTGTGCGTCAAATGATAAGCATTCAATGAATAGATGAACTGTTGGTTGTCTGGAAATTAATGCTGTGATCGAGATGCAGCTCGAACCGCCTTAGTTGCTCGTCGTTCAGGAGTTCCTCTGAGTATTAGAGTTCCTCGGAGAAGTCTGTTCCTCGGTGTATTAGAGTTCCTCGGAGGGATCTGTCCTCGGTGTATTAGAGTTCCTCGGAGGGATCTGTCCTCGGTGTACACTTGATGCTCGGAGTTAGTATGACTTGGTCGAGGAAATAAACTTCCTCGTTGCTATTGTGCCACGTAGATTGACACGTGTCTTCCTATGATTGGTCCACGTCAGCAGATTAAATTTGGTATCAACACTTATTTTTCTCAAATTTCTTTTTATCTTTAAAATTGCCATTTTTCTTAAATTTGAAAATCCTCTTGAATTTTTTTGCAAAAAGAGCCAAATCATCTAAGTCAAAATCACACTCAGAATCAGACGTGTCAATCTTTCTCTTTCTAGATGACTCTACCCTCTTTCTAGCCAACCCCTCACTCCTTCTCTCTTGGGCATTAAGTGCAATTCCCTTATCTTTAGATTTAACAGTTTTAGGGAACATATCAATTTCATATGTTTGCAAATCTCCAACAAGTTCTTCCAATTTTAGCGTATTTAAATTACCCATAGAATTTAGCACAGTGACTTTAGGGATAAAACGCTTAGGCAAAGAACGAAGAATCTTTTTAACAACTCTAGCATTAGGAATATGTTCACCAAGAGTAAAGCTAGTATTCACAATGTCAGAAAGTCTAGCATAAAATTCATCAAAGCATTCAGATTCATGCATGGTGATGGTTTCAAATTGAGTTGTTAAATTTTGCAATTTAGACTCTTTCACAGCATTTGTTCCTTCATGGGTGAGTTGTAAAACATCCCATGCCTTTTTTGACGTGGTGCACGTCATTATTCGTTTGAACTCATCAGGTGTGACAGTCCCAGAAATAGCACTTAGACCCTTAGAATTAAAAGATGACCATTTAAATTCTTCTTCAGTTCAAGAAGTTACAGGTTTCAAGTTAATCACATTATCAACAGTCACGGAGGGAGGTGTCCACCATCTTTCAACCGAAATCCAGACACGCTCATCAATGGCTTTTAATGCAGATCTCATACGGGCTTTCCAATAGGCATAGTTTGACCTGTAAAAAACTTGCATTTTATTATATAACTTCTCCATTTGAACACGCACTTTTTAAAAAAAAATTAATTTTTAGAAAATTGATATCTTAGAAAAATTTTGCGGAAAATAGGAATACGCGATAGATTAGCGTAACCTGCTCTGATACCAATTTGAGAACGTATGTGCTTGCGTTCAAATGATAAACTTATATATTAAACACCTTTTAACTCAAACAAACCCTAAACATGCAACAATATGTGATTGAATAAGATAATGAACTAAGCAAGAACATTCAAACACATGCTTGTGAGTAAAAATCCCCCAAAGGGGCAAAACCATTTATTTTCATTATAATATTGTAACTGTACAATTTCGGATTACAATGAAAATACAAGTGACTAAGAATTACCCTCAGGTGTCGGATTCTGTAGTCGGCGGCTGGAAATGTCCCTTTCCAGGAGGGCTGCAATGAAGAAGAAGAACGGTCTTCTCCAAAAGGGTATGAACAACAAAAATGCGTTCCTGGGTTGCAAAGTGATTCACAAGTGTTTGGAAATTTGTCTGAATAAAAAACCTAGAGTCTTGGTGCTCAATAGGTGAAGACTTAGAGTTTTTGTACTCTGAAAATCGTGTATATAAGTCCCTGAAAACCACTTCCCGTAGTGGGTTTACAAAGGAATAACATGGCCTAAAAAATCTCTGCACGATCTGTTTGAGATTATCCCAGGCGGACCGGTCCGGGTCTGAGGCGGATCGGTCCGGGTAGGCAGATCGGTTCTTTTTATTTTAGGCTTATTCGGTTCGCTTGCGGTCCGAGGTGTATTGGAATTTCAGCAGGTGGACCGGTCCGGGTCCGGGTCCGAGGCGGACCGATTCTAAGGAGGACCGGTTCGCAGGTGAATCGGTTCTTTTATTCTGGGCGAATCGGTCTGGCCCGTCAGACTTTGATTCCTCTTCTTCTTTTGATATTCGGATCCGTTGATGACTGTATGAATCTTGAATTTCTTCAACGGTGTAATGGCGTGCGACATAACAAATTGATAATGTACAAAAATGTCCTTACAACAGTTTTTAGGATGAACACACTCGAAAATATATGAACGGATTCGAATGGAAATTTCGGATGAAATTAGGATACGGGCTAGATTACGATGTGCTGAGTATCTTGAATAAAAATATGAATGTAAGTTAATATTTACGGGAATTTGAGTGATAAATTCTAAAATGTTAGGATATGGTCCAAGTGAGTGAGTTCGGGCATTTTGGTTGAGTGACACCATTTTAATAAATTTATCAAATTTAGAGTCGGGGCAATGGACTTGGGTATCATGGGCTGGTTCTACAAGATCTAGGCATGGGGTAGCCGATTTTATTTATTATATATATTATAAATTATCAAATATCGAATATCGAATTTATTAAAGAGTGTTTGACTAAATAGTGGGATTTTGTGTAATGAATTCTGAAGGGTGAAGATACGAACCGAATGAGTGAGTCTGGGTCTTGTAGCTGTGTGATACTACTTAACCATATTAAAGGATTCCTTATATATATACATATAACCCCTTTTCCACGTTCGTTGACTCCTTATATATGTACATATAAACCTTATTGAAAAGGTATAGAGAAGTGAATAATTATTAATAATATGGAATGATTAAAGTTTGAGTCAACAGGACAACCTGCTAAGATTATTAAATGTATGGGTAAATGTAGTTGGGGATAACTATACCTATAATATTTTGGAAAGGTTAGTTTCGAAATAACTATACCTACAATGTTTTGGTAAGGTTAGTTTGGGAATAACTATGCCGATAGTATTTTGGGAAAGGTTAGTTGGGAATAGATGTATAAATACCTTTAAAGAAGTAATAAATTATGAAGAAACTGTGATTTAAGTCCAAAAAGAATTTTATGAGACTTAATATTTAATCTGGAAGTAGTCGTAAGATAACGACTTAAAATGAGATATGGAATAATTGACTAAAATGTGATAGTTAAGCCAAAAGGGTTGTAACTTATATGGATTGAGATATACTTGGATAAAAGTTGTTACAAAGTAACTATTTATACATATTGGATGAAAATATATATTTATATGTATTCGTGTGGATATACCAATGTTTGTGGACCGTCCTATCGGCTCGAGGGTTTGCGCGTTCGAACCGAGTATCACATGTCGGCACAGGTGGGCTTAACGATGTGTAGATCATATAGGTACTATGTGGAGGTGCCATATACGAGAGGTAGGTGTTCAAAATGACCCTTCTTGTATCACTATTGGGTATGCTCCATGTACATGTTCCCTACGTAGGGATCGCTCCCAATTTGTGTGTGTTTGTGTAGTCCGCTTAGGATGAGAGATTCCTCCGGACTTGCTGATAAAGCATGAACGAGACACCAACGGTAGATGCCTTTGTGTGTCGCATATATATACATATATATATATATATATATACACACACACACACACACACACACATTGTGGTGTACCTTATATGGGAATGTGCCCCTCTTAATCTAAAGATGTAGACAGTGCTTAACGATAATAAAGTCGGGTTAATAAAATGATGCAGATAATTAAGGATGAAGATGAGTCCTGATGAATAATGTGGCAGAAAATTATTAATGAGAATAATAATAATAATAATTTAGTAATCTAAGAGCTGAAGCTTATAGTCTAACGGGGTAGACGACAAGGAATACGAACTAAATGATTAAGGGTCTAAAGAGATAGACAAGGGTTACGGAATATCATAATTTAAGAATATGTTCCTATTTTATGTAAATTGTGAAGCCAATATTTCGAAATCTATTAGGGGATTGAGGTGTCAGGCATGAGTACCCACTTTTGTTATTGCATAGTCGAATGGCTTATTCTTTACATGACTGATTGAATAATGGAAGTTACAATTTCCTGTAACACCCCGCTTAATCAAATACCGGGTGTCCAGTCCCATACCAAAATTAAAACAAAATATAAAATTGGCTCATTCTTAGCATCACTGTCGAAAACATTTACAACTCACCTAATACCCAATTTAGCTGGTGTTAAAAACTTTCCAAGTTTTAATTTCAATAAAAACCATTTTTAGTTTATGACTAACACTACACATATTATTCTACAACACTAATAACCGAACAGATAACACAAAAGAATTTAAATGCAATTAGAATAAACATTCCCACATAATTATCCAATACAGTAATCCCAACAATAGATAAATGTATTAAAATGACACGAATACAAGAGTATTTGACTCATATAGAAGAGATAACTGAATTCCTTTGGGCGACATGCCCTAAATAAAAGAATACTGTGAATCAAATGAAGATAGACGTCTAAGCAATACTCCATAGTTTCATAGCTCGTCATAATCAGCTAAGGTTGGCGTCCCTACTACTGGACACCTGATATAGAAGGTACAATAGAAAAGAGAATATGAAAGGAAACGGGTCAGAGCCCGATATAAAATGATTTTGAAAACAGCAAGTATTTAACAAGTGAAATAAATCATTTATTATGTACATGTTAGTATCCAACTCTCACTTGCTATTCTCACCTCTCATCTAGAGTGCACGCTTAACGTTTCCTATTAAACTCTTAGTTAATGGTTCCTCCTCACTAGTTTCCATAATATGATTCTATCCCATATCATAATCCCGTATGTCCCATACCATATGTCGTATAATCATTCATATACGTTTCTCATTAACATGATTCGTTTCTCATTAATATGAATTAATCTTTTCAAATCTATAAGAATAAACATTCATTAACTTAATTCAATTCGCTTTCTCTATTCACCGTTATCTACAATTATCACACAGTAGATTGATATAACCACAATATATACATTCATTTAATTCATTATATATATATATATATATATATATATAATACGACACCTCGAGACACAGCTGCAGTGCATGCATTACTCTTCTATCACGTCCCAATATCGCTCATCGCCGAATAGGGGACAAAAGGTTCGGTAAGGATTCCTCGAACCACAAACATCAACACAAACATTTGGAGGCGAACATAGTTCTCATACCCACGGGTCACGCACATACCTACGTTCCCATAGTCAGCGGACTTATCAACTCCCCGATAAGTCTTTCATAGACCTATGTTCTCGAGCGACAAATCAAAAATCCTATGGATTCATTAGGATATGACTGCCCTCATGCGCAAACCTCCTATCGATAGCAAGTAAGCTAGTTATGTCATACACATAAATCATCAATCAATCAAATAGGCATTATTATCTACCTATAGATATAATATCAACAAGGTAATCCCATTAGCCTAAGATAATTCCCATACGTAGCATCATATCTCTTTTATCCTACGTATTAAAATATTATTACTTTACTTCCTTAATTTAATTATTCCAGAGTCTCACTCTAGGTTTCTCCTCATTATATTTATTCAGTAAGAAATCACTAATATCCTATTGGTCCATATCATCTTAACTCCCTAATTACTACGAGTTAAACTCTCATTTGATTAGGGTTATAACCGATAGTTTCTAGTCTCTCATAAACACATCTTCTTTCACCTAGGATTGAACCCTCTTGTAAACTTAAGGATGCCCAGGTAATTTATAAAATTTCCCCTACTGGACCTATCCTTAATCTTCATGCATACAAGTCAAAATCCAATACAGGAATCTAGCAACCGAAATTTTTTTCAATTTAATTAACATAATTCTAATCAATTAAATCCCAATCACATTAATTTGATTCTTATCTAGGGCTTACTGATATTCCCTAAGTCCCATAATATCCAATTAATAATCACCAAAGATTTAGAAAAGGTTTGGGATAAGAACAAGCATAAAAAAAAATAACTTCATCAATTTTGGTGAGGTCGATCGATCGAAGGCAGGGGGTAGATCAATCGATCGCCCAGATACCAACCCAGTTTTCTGCATTTCTTCTACTATGGGTTTGATCACTTTTGATCATTCAAACCTTCATATTAACAACCCAAATTCCATATAATCCTTACAACATGATATAGCAACATATGTGAATGATTTCTAATGCTCTAAAAATCCTAGAATCATCAAGAGTTTGGATTAAAAGCATATATTTCTCCTGTTTTGCCAAAAAATTATAAACAGGATATCTTCAAGAACACACCATTGATTCTCATAATTTCTTCAATAGATTTATGATTATTTCGTGGATTACTATCTTCCTACAACATGAGTTTGATTCCTATATATCTCCATATTTTCAGAAATCCATTAATAACTCCATCTTTATCTTCCAAACATGAAAAATCTCATCTTTTTATAACTATCCCAATATGGACAATATACAAATTTAGATTGAAATCATCAAATACTTGCCTCTAATAAAGGTATGATCCTTTGGGGTTGTAAATCACAGGTGGCTCTCCCTTTCTTCGGTCACTTCCGGTGGTTGGTGGTGGTGGTGACCTTTGGTCCTTTGGTTCTCCTCCTTTCTAAGCAAGCTTCTCTTCACCCAAGCAACCTTTCACTCTCTCTCACAAGGTGACTTCTCAATTTTGCGTAGAAGAGATGAATGAACCCACGTACAACTAATCTCCAAATATTTATAATTGGACAAAATCCGAAATCATTAATCATCCCACTTGTAAAAATGACCAAAATGCCCTTTTTGGTTGTCTTTTCATTTCCAAATGACCCGAGACCCAAAACCAACATCCAAATGGACTTTTCTGACTATTTAAACCCTTCCGGATGCAACGACGCACTCAAAATGACTATAAGGCTGGTAGAAAATAAGTTTCCTTTTTAATTTAACAAATTAGTCCCGACACGTCCCATATCGCGTCCGACTAAAAATTCAAATTACTGAATTAATATCACACAACCATATCAATAACATCACATTCATATATTACCTAAATATCTTTAAGTAATATACCGAATCATTCATTTTAATATCCACAATTCAGATAAAACCCAAATTAATTAATTTATAATAAAATCAAATTAATCCATTAATTTAAAATATAACCCATTTTAAAAGTCATTAAAATTATGGGGTATTACATACTTTCCCCCTTATAACAGAATTTCGTCCCGAAATTCGAAAAGATAAATCATAATGGTAATGTCAACTCCGAGTGTAAATGTTACATCGCAAGTAATATATGTCGTACCGCCCATATAGTACATTATCGAAAATACCCATTGATATTACACCAAGTATCACCATATAGTTTCAACTGAATCCAATTTAAACTTTACCCAAACTTCCCTATACCATCCTTGTGACAAAAATGATCCTTAGTTATTCAGTAAATAAATCCTGAAGTCACAACTACTTACGGTTTCACAATTATGAAAAATACTACAATCCAACCATTCAGGGCGCCCATACACCCTTCCATTATAATACGGATATGATTACCCGCATAATACTCTGATTTATCGCAAGGGTTATAAACTCATATCCTAAAGACCTAACTTATTTTGACTCCCAACGTTTATTAGTTTCATGCATGGGGCGTCTTGCAAGCGAAATCCAAACAAGTAACCCCCCCAATACACTACTACCTAAAGTAGTCGGTCATTGAAACTCCTTAGGTCAATAGTATATAACTTCCCTATATGTTTTATCGATTTCAAATAAAAGTCTACTCATCTACTCTCTTATAAAAGACAAGATGTTGGCTACTAGTAGTACATACACTCTCATATACCACAACTCAATCCACACCGATAGTCACATCATGTTTGGACATGCCTAAAGTAAGTAATTTCGTGATAAAAATAAAACCCACGTGATGACGTGTAAAAAATATAGGTGTCCCACAACCCCTCGGTGAGTTTACGTAAATAACAGTGCTATAGGTTAAGTTTAGTAACCCTTTTTGCCCATACAATATTAATTGCTACAAAAATTAGTATGCTCCTCATAACTCCTTAGATAG
This sequence comes from Sambucus nigra, assembly GCA_949130495.1. Classification (NCBI taxonomy): domain Eukaryota; kingdom Viridiplantae; phylum Streptophyta; class Magnoliopsida; order Dipsacales; family Adoxaceae; genus Sambucus; species Sambucus nigra. The sequence continues at coordinate 53,341,356 of OX422209.1, read as the reverse complement.
AAAACATACCCTCATTCGCGGGTGGTGGTTGTTGAATCACTGCCTGATGGACGTTATATACACGCCCATACTGACCCTGTTGCACAGGAGCAGCTGGAATGGGAGGTAGTGCTAACACCGGAGCTGGAGCTGGAAGAGCAGCTGGTGGAAACACTGGTATCTGTGGCTCCTATCGAGCATTTTGTTGCTGAGGGAATTTGTGTTTATCAGGACAATCTTATCGTTTATGGCCATACTTGCCACACAGAAAACATTTTCTCGCAAACTTTCCACCATTTTGTCCCTGTTGACCCCGACCCTGCTGGCCATTACCTCCTTTCCCTTGGCCCTGATGAGCTTGTCTCTGGCCCTGATGGCCCTGTTATCCTTGCCCATTACCTCTATCCTCAATCGAGAATCTCCAGATCATAAACGCTTAGCATAATCCCCTGTTTGGGAACCCTGCTCACCCTGACGCTGATGACTCTGTCCTGGTTGAGTCCCACTAGAACTGCCCCCATTAGTCTTGCCTTGCAGGCTTGACCTAAACCCCACTTGACACCCTGAGCATGTAAGCGGTTATCCTGTAAGTGAAGCATTGCAGCGTTAAGAACATCTGCATAAGTACGTAGTGAAAGATTTCCCAATAAATGCTGGAGAATCTTATAGTTCAACCCATCAGTGAACATTAGAATTCTCCTATCCTCAATGGGTAGCTCTGCTGGTACCAAATTAGTTAGTCGCATAAATTCTTCCTTGTATTCTACCACTGTTTTCTCTCGCTGTTTCAAATCAAGTAGTTTCCGCCTCATCTCTGTCTGGATGGCGGAAGGAAAGCACTTTTGATCAAACCGTATCTAAAAGTCTTGGATAGTCATTATATCTCTCTCCTCGATAGTGGTCGTAGCCTCCCACCATTGCAAAGTTGTCCCTACTAGCTTGAATGTGGCTAGTATTTGACGTAACAGAATAGCTGAAGAACGTAGGCGTAAATAGAAAAGCAATAATCCTCCTCATAGGGCTCTACATCAAAGAACGCTAAGCTAAAAACACAATAAACCATACAGACCCTAAAGAACACTAGAACCTGATTCTCTGATACCACCTGTAACACCCCGCCTAATTAAATAACGGCTGGTGTGACACCCCGCCTAATTAAATACCGGGTGATCACTCCTTTATTAAATTAAAGTCAAGGTGAACAGTTGGTTCATTCTTAGCATCACTGTCGAAAAATAACTTTTCCAATTTAAACACCCTAAATAATTAAGCTAAGTGTCAAAACCATTTCAGACATTACTTTTTAAATTTTATTTTATATAAACCAACATTTAAAACTTTACGAAATTCATAATTAAAGAATCACACAACAACTATACTGGAACAAACAATCCAATAATTAAACATCCATCAAAGTAACACCAACATTAAAACTTAAAGGAAAAACATCCTGACAGTAATAAATCCCAAAGAGTAAAGTACTGGAAATAAATGAATCACAATGTCCGCTAAACAACTGAATAATGGAAAGGGCGGCACATGCCCAACTGGATAAATAGTGTTAGAAATGGAATCAAAAAATGAAGTCGTCTATGCAAGAGGCCTGCAACTCCCGCCTAAGCTGCAGCGTGCTCCTTCCAAAGGATCCTATGCAAGACGCCCCTGTGGCTGGGCACCTGTAATACATACATATATATAAAAGAGAGAAAACAAAATAGAAACGGGTCAGTGCCCGATTGTAAAAATGATTTTAAATTTATTTAGCAAGTATTTAAAATGTTTACATGCCAATGCAACAACATATTAGTGCGACACTCCCTGAGAAATTCTCACCTCTCTTCTAATGTGCACACCTATCGCACTAACCTTCCCAACGTTTTAACTTATCTTATCTTAGGTTACTCGTAAGATGTAAATTGAATAATTCCGCTGTTTAAGAAGTAAATTCCATTTAATACCAAAGCTCTCATTTTAACTTTATTTGTTAATAAAGTTTCCCAGTAAGATACTATACTTTCAAAGCACGTATTTCTCAATTGAAATCATTATTCATTTCTTACTTACCATAAACACAGTAGAAAATTCCCAAATTTCAGAATTCAATATATATATTAAATACTCATATAATATATATATATTCTAACAGCACCCCACATAAAAATTATGGTGTGGGCATACTCTGCTATCCATTCCCCGTATCGATCGTACTAAGGGAAATACAAGTTTGGAATCTCTCTCGAACTGTATCAGCATAAACACAGTAATATTGAGGCGAAGCATAGAGTCCCGGTCTCTAAGAGGTCAGCACATGCCCCCACGTCTCTTAGGCCGTCTGGCTATATGAAATTATATGAAATTATATGAAATTATAAGGATGAAATTATATGAAATTTATTTAGCAAGTGTTTAAAATAAGGATGTCCAAAGATTATTTCTCATTTAAAATGAATTTAACCATTTAGAGGGGAAAAATAAGAGTCTGTCGGGAGGGGTCGATCGATCGAGGGCAGGAGCTCGATCGATCGATGCGTCGATCGATCGACACTCCTGGTTCGATCGATCGATCAAACAGGTATGGCGAATTCTGCAAATTTACAGTGACGGGTTCTATCATCCAACATCAACCAAATCAAGATTTTTCACACCCAAAATCCCAGAAATTCGTACTACAAATATTATAAACCCAAATTAAACATACTCTACATAAAACATGCGAATTTTCATCAATATCCATGGATTAATAGGCCAAAACTTATATCAATCTCAAGAACCCTAGAAATTTCTTTAACTTTGTTCTAATCAGTCTTTTTCCAGAATTTCTACTTCTAATCCATCATAAATCCGTGGTTAAACCTCTACATATGAAGGGGATTTCTAGATTATCATTCATATCATTACTATATGCAATTTTCCTATCTCCAACATGGGTTTTCTTCTATGAAACTCATCCTAATCATCCCTAGACTAACATGAGTGATGCATTAACGAAATTAAGCAAGATAAATACTTGCTTGTAGATTTCAGGGTTCTGATTTGTGGGCAAATTTGGTGTGGTTGCGTTCCCGGTCGCGCGATCTACGCGTTGGTGGTGGTGGCGGTGTAACCGGATGAATTTTTGGCATTGGATTGCTTGGAAAGCTTTCTACCTTCCTCTCTAATGGCCGTTCTAAGGTTGTGAGTCTGCTAACCCTAAAAGACCATTCCAAATGGATGATATATCCTAATAAATTTCATGGGTTTAATTACCCAAAATTACAAAATGTTCAAAATGCCCTCCTGGGGTACTAATTAAGCCTAAAAACTCCCCGAGACCCAAAATAAATCCCCGGATACACTTTTTTGACTATCTCGACCCATTCGAACACTTTGACGTACTTAAAACGACCATATGAGTGACTTATAATTTATTCACTTTTATTAATCAATATTTAGTTCCGACGCGACACGGGCACGTCCCGACTCAAATTTCCAAAATTGTCATTTTATTCACTCGTGACATTTAATAGTACCGATATTATATTACTTTAGTCATTAGTAATATTCAAAAAGTTTCCAATGATTACTAACTCTCGTCACGTTAGTAAATAAAAATATTTAATTTCCGGATTTATGTTAAATTAATAACTCACATTAAATTTAATAAATACCCAAATTTAGAAAGCATAAAAATACGGGGTATTACATACTTCCCCCCTGATAACGGTATTTCGTCCTGAAATTCGAAAAATAGGGCATACCTGGTAAGAATAAATCTGGGTATTTCTCGCGCATATCTGCCTCGCGCTCCCAGGTGGATTCCTCCACATTATGATGCTCCCACTGGACCCGTACAAGTGGAACTACGTTCGACCTCAATCTCCTCTCACTATGGTCTAGGATAGCCACTGGTCTCTCCTCGTAAGAGCTGTCAGGCTGTAAGTCTTTCTCATCTATCGCGATGTGGGTGTGAGCCATGTCATCCCGAAGGTATCGTCTTAACGACGAGATGTGGAATACATCGTGAATGCGATGTAAATGCTCTAGTAGTCCTAATCTGTATGCCACCGGCCCAATCCTCTCGATAATGGGAAATGGTCCCACGTACCTCGAGGTCAATTTTCCTTTCTTCCTGAACCTCATCACTCCCTTCATAGGAGATACACGTAGTAACACTTGGTCCCCCACATTAAACTCTCAGAAGAATCATTTCGCATCGGCGTAGCTTTTCTGCCTGTCCTGTGCTACTCGAATGCGACTCCTGATAATCTCGATCCTCGTGGAGATTTCCTGTATCACCTCTGGTCCTAGCAACTTGTTATCCCCCACCTCTAGCCAACAAGTTGGGGAACGACAAGGCCTTCCATACAAAGCTTCGAATGGAGCCATGTCAATCGTGAACTGATAAGAGTTATTATAAGCGAACTCTACCAGTGGAAGGTGTGGCTCCCAACCTCCTCCAAAATCAAGAACACACATGCGTAGCATATCCTCTAACATCTGATTAGCACGCTCTGTCTGTCCATCTTTCTGTGGGTAATAAGCTGAACTCAACCTCAACTCAGTACCCATAGCCTCCTGAAAACTCTCCCAGAAACGCGACCCAAAAATCTTGTCTCTATCTGACACAATATTCAGGGGCACCCCATGTAATCTGACAATCTCAGCAATGCACAACTGAGCATACTGACCCGTGGTATAGTCTGTCCGCACAGGCAAAAAATGAGCCACCTTTGTCAAACGGTCTACAATCACACAGATGGAGTCGTGGCCCCGCTGTGATGTAGGCAACCCTGTAATGAAATCCATGGAAATACTCTCCCACTTCCACGCGGGTATTTCCAATGGCTGAAGCAACCCTGATGGTTTCTGATGGTCCACCTTTACCAGCTGGCAGGTAGAACACTTGGACACGAACTCAGCAATATCCTTTTTCATCCCACTCCACCAGTATTGCCGCCTCATATCCTAGTACATCTAATCTCCCCCAGGATGTACTGGAAATCGGGACCCATGGGACTGGGTCATTACTGCATGACGTAAGTCTGCTCCTTTCGGAACCACTAATCTCCCACTAAACCTCAAACCCCCATCAGAACTAACAGAGTAGGACTCAACACCCTCGGCTAAAAGTCGTACAATCTGCTCCTGGCAAAATGGGTCTGCGGCCTGTGCCTGTATCACCCTCGTAACAATCTCGGGTGTCACTATCATGACAGATATGAAGGAACGGGCTACTGCATCCTGGTGACCCAACTCTTTCCACTTTGCTCTACAGACGTCCGCTACATCGTCTACCGGTCTACGGTTCAACTTATCAGCAAATACGTTGGCCTTCTCCGGATGGTATTTTATGTCGAACTGATAGTCCTTCACAAACTCTAACCACCTGCACTGACGCATATTCAGTTCTCGCTGAGTGAACAGGTACTGCAATGATTTGTGGTCTGTGAATAAGCGAAATTTCTCTCCCAATAAATAGTGCCTCCAAATCCTCAATACAAAATCAACCGCGACCAACTCTAGGTCGTGAGTGGGGTAGTTCTTCTCGTGCGACTGAAGCTTGTGGGAGGCAAAAGCTATAGCCTTCTACTTTTGCTGAAGTACTACCCCAAGTCCTCGTAAGGAAGCATCGGTGTAAACCAGGTACTCCACGTCCGGATTAGGTAAAGCAAGGACCGGTGCAGAAGTAAGCTTGTCTTTCAGCTCGTCGAAAGCCAATTGGCAAGCATCATCCCAAACATATGGAACCCCTTTGCGAGTCAGGTTCGTCAATGGACCCGCTATCCTGGAGAAACCTCGAATGAATCTATTGTATTATCCGGCTATTCCCAAGAAACTACGCGCTTCCGTCGGTGTCGTGGGCTGTCCCCACTCCCTCACCGCTGACACTTTACTAGGGTCAACTGCTATCCCCTGTTCAGAAACAACATGTCCCAAGAACTGTACTTCTCGTAACCAGAATCCGCACTTCTCGTACTTAGCATACAGCTGATGCTCTCGTAGAGTCTGAAAAACCTACCTCAAGTGCTCGGCATGATCCTCCTCGGAGTGTGAATATATCAAAATGTCATCTATGAAGACGATGACAAACTGATCCAAGAACTCTCTGAACACTCGGTTCATCAAGTCCATGAATATGGCTGGAGCATTTGTGAGGCCAAATGGCATCACTCTGAACTCATAAGACCCATATATCGTCAAGAAAGCAGTCTTTGAAACATCCTGCTCCCTAATACGTAGATGATGGTACCCCGACCTAAGATTTATCTTCGAAAAGAAAGTTGTTCCCCTCAGCTGGTCGAACACATCATCGATTCGAGGCAACAGATACTTGTTCCGTATCGTGACCTTGTTCAGTTCTCGGTAGTCCACACATAGCCTTAGTGAACCATCTCTCTTTTTCATAAACAAAACTGGAGCGCCCCAAGGTGAGGTACTCCTGCGAATGAAGCCCTGACCTAACAGCTGCTCTATCTGATCTCGTAACTCTCGCATCTCCGACGGAGCCATACGGTATGGAGCGCGCGCTATAGGTCTAGTATCTGGTAATAAATCTATAACAAAGTCTATCTCTCGACTGGGGGGTAGGCATGGTATCTCCTGAAATACATCAGAATACTCACGTACAACTGGGATCTAGTCTAAGGGAATCACAACCTCCTTAGAGGTATCCTCCTCTATGTAATACAAATGAGCGGTCGAGCCTCCCTCTGGGCGAGGCATCGCCACTACAAACATCTCTTGTCCCGGAATGGCAAAGACAATACTCCCACCAAAACAATCTATCATGGCTCTGTAAGCTGCGAGCCAATCCATACCGATAACAACGTCGTGCTCATGCATATCTAAGACTAACATGTCTGCTGGTAATACCAAGCTACCAATCTCTACCCCCACACCCCGGCATATAAAGAAAATAAGCGAACCATTTCCGAGTGGTGAGTCTACACACGTCACAGTGCTCTCTGCTGTGGCTAATAACCCTAAGGCCTTCGCAAAATGGGTAGCTATAAAACAGTGCGTCGCCCCAGTATCAAACAAAACCCTACCCATAGTACCATGGATAGGAAACATACCCTCAATCGTGGGTGGTGCCTACGGAGTTACTGCCTGGTGGAAATTATAGACACGTCCGTACTTTAACTGCCCTTGCTGCACTGAAGCGGCTGGAATGGATGGTAGGGCTGGTAACTGAGCTGGTGTTGGAAGGGCGGCTGAAAAAAGTGGCCTCTGTGGCTCATTACGGGCACCCTGCTGTTGTGGGGCCCTATCACCCTCTGGAAAATCCTGGCGCTTATGGCCATTCTTGCTGCACACAAAACATCGGCCTCTGAAATTACCTCCCCTCTGACCCTTCTGACCACGGCCCTGTTTGCCGTTATCGCCCCGCCACTGGCCCTGTTGGCCCTGATGGAAACGCTGTTGGCCCTGTTAGCCCTGCTGCTGGCGGTGTTGGCCTTGCTGGCCCTGCTGACCCTGCCTATATCCCCCAAATCCTTGCTTGGAATCACCTGATCGTAACCGCTTTGCAGGGTCCCCCTGATGGGAACTCTGGTCGTGCTGACGAGTCTATCCCTGAGATGTCGGTGCTCCACTAGCACCACTACCCCTCTCCTGCCCTGCTGGCCGAACTCCCCTGCTCGCTTGCTTCCCTGCAGATGGAAGCGGTGATCCTGGCAGTGTAGTAAAGCAGCATTGAGTACATCTGTGAAGGTACTCAGAGACAGATTCCCTATAAGGTGCTCACGGATCCTCTAAGCTAAACCGTCCACAAACAACATTATCTTCTTACCCTCAGTGGGTGCCTCATCTGGCACTATAGTGATAAGTTTCGTGAACTCCTCCTCATACTCAGCAACAGTAGAATTCTCCTGCTTCAAGTTCAGTAACTTTCGCCTCATCTCAGTTTGCCCGGCGGGTGGAAAATATTTGCGGTCAAACCGCTCCCAGAATAACTGAATTGGAATAGTATCCCTATCCTCCAAGGTGGTGGTGGATTCCCACCACTCCAAAGCGACCCCCACTACCTTAAAGGAAGCCAACAACTGTCTTTGCACATCTGTGCACTCATACATACGAAATGCCTCTGGATATCTTTCTTCCATTGGCTGACGATGATGATATCTGAACTGCTCGAGAACTCAGAGGGATGCGCCTTTTGAAAGGCATCCCTAACCCGCTCCCATGCTGATGGAAGTTGTGTAGGTACTAGCACCACTGCCTGAATCTGGGGTGGAGCCTGCTGTACTACCGCTAACGCGGCATTCACCACCTGAGCAATAATAGCGGCTACCTCATTAGCATTCATCGTTCCCTGAGCCGGATCTGCTGGCTGCTCGGCTTGGGCACACCTATCCTTTGGTGCACGTCTCGGAGGGATATGAAACGTGAATAAATTTATTAGTCTACAGTTATTATCAAATCTCAAATAGCTGAAGACGTAATTGTAAAAGCAAGAATACAACAATCCTAAAATAGGGCTCTATAACAAAAATGTTAAGCTGAAAGTGAAGTAAGACGTACAGATCCTAAGGACACTAGAACCTGATGCTCTGATACCACCTGTGACACCCCGCCTAATTAAATATCGGGCGATCACTCCTTTATTAAATTAAAATCAAGGTGAACAGTTGGTTCATTCTTAGCATCACTGTAGAAAAATAACTTTTCCAATTTAAACACCCTAAATAATTAAGCTAAGTGTCAAAACCATTTTAGACATTACTTTCCAAATTTTATTTTATATAAACCAACATTTAAAACTTTACGAAATTCATAATTAAAGAATCACACAACAACTATACTGGAACAAACAATCCAATAATTAAACATCCATCAAAGTAACACCAACATTAAAACTTAAAGGAAAAACATCCTGACAGTAATAAATCCCAAAGAGTAAAGTACTGGAAATAAATGAATCACAATGTCCGCTAAACAACTGAATAATGGAAAGGGCGGCACATGCCCAACTGGATAAATAGTGTTAGAAATGGAATCAAAAAATGAAGTCGTCTATGCAAGAGGCCTGAAACTCCCGCCTAAGCTGCAGCGTGCTCCTTCCAAAGGATCCTATGCAAGACGCCCCTGTGGCTGGGCACCTGTAATACATACATATATATAAAAGAGAGAAAAGAAAATAGAAACGGGTCAGTGCCCGATTGTAAAAATGATTTTAAATTTATTTAGCAAGTATTCAAAATGTTTACATGCCAATGCAACAACATATTAGTGCGACACTCCTTGAGAAATTCTCACCTCTCTTCTAATGTGCACACCTATCGCACTAACCTTCCCAACGTTTTAACTTATCTTATCTTAGGTTACTCGTAAGATGTAAATTGAATAATTCCGCTGTTTAAGAAGTAAATTCCATTTAATACCAAAGCTCTCATTTTAACTTTATTTGTTAATAAAGTTTCCCAGTAAGATACTATACTTTCAAAGCACGTATTTCTCAATTGAAATCATTATTCATTTCTTACTTACCATAAACACAGTAGAAAATTCCCAAATTTCAGAATTCAATATATATATTAAATACTCATATAATATATATATATTCTAACAGCACCCCACATAAAAATTATGGTGTGGGCATACTCTGCTATCCATTCCCCGTATCGATCGTACTAAGGGAAATACAAGTTTGGAATCTCTCTCGAACTGTATCAGCATAAACACAGTAATATTGAGGCGAAGCATAGAGTCCCGGTCTCTAAGAGGTCAGCACATGCCCCCACGTCTCTTAGGCCGTCTGGCTATATGAAATTATATGAAATTATAAGGATGAAATTATATGAAATTTATTTAGCAAGTATTTAAAATAAGGATGTCCAAAGATTATTTCTCATTTAAAATGAATTTAACCATTTAGAGGGGAAAAATAAGAGTCTGTCGGGAGGGGTCGATCGATCGAGGGCAGGAGCTCGATCGATCGATGCGTCGATCGATCGACACTCCTGGTTCGATCGATCGATCAAACAGGTATGGCGAATTCTGTAAATTTACAGTGACGGGTTCTATCATCCAACATCAACCAAATCAAGATTTTTCACACCCAAAATCCCAGAAATTCGTACTACAAATATTATAAACCCAAATTAAACATACTCTACATAAAACATGCGAATTTTCATCAATATCCATGGATTAATAGGCCAAAACTTATATCAATCTCAAGAACCCTAGAAATTTCTTTAACTTTGTTCTAATCAGTCTTTTTCCAGAATTTCTACTTCTAATCCATCATAAATCCGTGGTTAAACCTCTACATATGAAGGGGATTTCTAGATTATCATTCATATCATTACTATATGCAATTTTCCTATCTCCAACATGGGTTTTCTTCTATGAAACTCATCCTAATCATCCCTAGACTAACATGAGTGATGCATTAACGAAATTAAGCAAGATAAATACTTGCTTGTAGATTTCAGGGTTCTGATTTGTGGGCAAATTTGGTGTGGTTGCGTTCCCGGTCGCGCGATCTACGCGTTGGTGGTGGTGGCGGTGTAACCGGATGAATTTTTGGCATTGGATTGCTTGGAAAGCTTTCTACCTTCCTCTCTAATGGCCGTTCTAAGGTTGTGAGTCTGCTAACCCTAAAAGACCATTCCAAATGGATGATATATCCTAATAAATTTCATGGGTTTAATTACCCAAAATTACAAAATGTTCAAAATGCCCTCCTGGGGTACTAATTAAGCCTAAAAACTCCCCGAGACCCAAAATAAATCCCCGGATACACTTTTTTGACTATCTCGACCCATTCGAACACTTTGACGTACTTAAAACGACCATATGAGTGACTTATAATTTATTCACTTTTATTAATCAATATTTAGTTCCGACGCGACACGGGCACGTCCCGACTCAAATTTCCAAAATTGTCATTTTATTCACTCGTGACATTTAATAGTACCGATATTATATTACTTTAGTCATTAGTAATATTCAAAAAGTTTCCAATGATTACTAACTCTCGTCACGTTAGTAAATAAAAATATTTAATTTCCGGATTTATGTTAAATTAATAACTCACATTAAATTTAATAAATACCCAAATTTAGAAAGCATAAAAATACGGGGTATTACATACTTCCCCCCTGATAACGGTATTTCGTCTTGAAATTCGAAAAATAGGACATACCTGGTAAGAATAAATCTGGGTATTTCTCGCGCATATCTGCCTCGCGCTCCCAGGTGGATTCCTCCACATTATGATGCTCCCACTGGACCCGTACAAGTGGAACTACGTTCGACCTCAATCTCCTCTCACTATGGTCTAGGATAGCCACTGGTCTCTCCTCGTAAGAGCTGTCAGGCTGTAAGTCTTTCTCATCTATCGCGATGTGGGTGTGAGCCATGTCATCCCGAAGGTATCGTCTTAACGACGAGATGTGGAATACATCGTGAATGCGATGTAAATGCTCTAGTAGTCCTAATCTGTATGCCACCGGCCCAATCCTCTCGATAATGGGAAATGGTCCCACGTACCTCGAGGTCAATTTTCCTTTCTTCCTGAACCTCATCACTCCCTTCATAGGAGATACACGTAGTAACACTTGGTCCCCCACATTAAACTCTCAGAAGAATCATTTCGCATCGGCGTAGCTTTTCTGCCTGTCCTGTGCTACTCGAATGCGACTCCTGATAATCTCGATCCTCGTGGAGATTTCCTGTATCACCTCTGGTCCTAGCAACTTGTTATCCCCCACCTCTAGCCAACAAGTTGGGGAACGACAAGGCCTTCCATACAAAGCTTCGAATGGAGCCATGTCAATCGTGAACTGATAAGAGTTATTATAAGCGAACTCTACCAGTGGAAGGTGTGGCTCCCAACCTCCTCCAAAATCAAGAACACACATGCGTAGCATATCCTCTAACATCTGATTAACACGCTCTGTCTGTCCATCTTTCTGTGGGTAATAAGCTGAACTCAACCTCAACTCAGTACCCATAGCCTCCTGAAAACTCTCCCAGAAACGCGACCCAAAAATCTTGTCTCTATCTGACACAATATTCAGGGGCACCCCATGTAATCTGACAATCTCAGCAATGCACAACTGAGCATACTGACCCGTGGTATAGTCTGTCCGCACAGGCAAAAAATGAGCCACCTTTGTCAAACGGTCTACAATCACACAGATGGAGTCGTGGCCCCGCTGTGATGTAGGCAACCCTGTAATGAAATCCATGGAAATACTCTCCCACTTCCACGCGGGTATTTCCAATGGCTGAAGCAACCCTGATGGTTTCTGATGGTCCACCTTTACCAGCTGGCAGGTAGAACACTTGGACACGAACTCAGCAATATCCTTTTTCATCCCACTCCACCAGTATTGCCGCCTCATATCCTAGTACATCTAATCTCCCCCAGGATGTACTGGAAATCGGGACCCATGGGACTGGGTCATTACTGCATGACGTAAGTCTGCTCCTTTCGGAACCACTAATCTCCCACTAAACCTCAAACCCCCATCAGAACTAACAGAGTAGGACTCAACACCCTCGGCTAAAAGTCGTACAATCTGCTCCTGGCAAAATGGGTCTGCGGCCTGTGCCTGTATCACCCTCGTAACAATCTCGGGTGTCACTATCATGACAGATATGAAGGAACGGGCTACTGCATCCTGGTGACCCAACTCTTTCCACTTTGCTCTACAGACGTCCGCTACATCGTCTACCGGTCTACGGTTCAACTTATCAGCAAATACGTTGGCCTTCCCCGGATGGTATTTTATGTCGAACTGATAGTCCTTCACAAACTCTAACCACCTGCACTGACGCATATTCAGTTCTCGCTGAGTGAACAGGTACTGCAATGATTTGTGGTCTGTGAATAAGCGAAATTTCTCTCCCAATAAATAGTGCCTCCAAATCCTCAATACAAAATCAACCGCGACCAACTCTAGGTCGTGAGTGGGGTAGTTCTTCTCGTGCGACTGAAGCTTGTGGGAGGCAAAAGCTATAGCCTTCTACTTTTGCTGAAGTACTACCCCAAGTCCTCGTAAGGAAGCATCGGTGTAAACCAGGTACTCCACGTCCGGATTAGGTAAAGCAAGGACCGGTGCAGAAGTAAGCTTGTCTTTCAGCTCGTCGAAAGCCAATTGGCAAGCATCATCCCAAACATATGGAACCCCTTTGCGAGTCAGGTTCGTCAATGGACCCGCTATCCTGGAGAAACCTCGAATGAATCTATTGTATTATCCGGCTATTCCCAAGAAACTACGCGCTTCCGTCGGTGTCGTGGGCTGTCCCCACTCCCTCACCGCTGACACTTTACTAGGGTCAACTGCTATCCCCTGTTCAGAAACAACATGTCCCAAGAACTGTACTTCTCGTAACCAGAATCCGCACTTCTCGTACTTAGCATACAGCTGATGCTCTCGTAGAGTCTGAAAAACCTACCTCAAGTGCTCGGCATGATCCTCCTCGGAGTGTGAATATATCAAAATGTCATCTATGAAGACGATGACAAACTGATCCAAGAACTCTCTGAACACTCGGTTCATCAAGTCCATGAATATGGCTGGAGCATTTGTGAGGCCAAATGGCATCACTCTGAACTCATAAGACCCATATATCGTCAAGAAAGCAGTCTTTGAAACATCCTGCTCCCTAATACGTAGATGATGGTACCCCGACCTAAGATTTATCTTCGAAAAGAAAGTTGTTCCCCTCAGCTGGTCGAACACATCATCGATTCGAGGCAACAGATACTTGTTCCGTATCGTGACCTTGTTCAGTTCTCGGTAGTCCACACATAGCCTTAGTGAACCATCTCTCTTTTTCATAAACAAAACTGGAGCGCCCCAAGGTGAGGTACTCCTGCGAATGAAGCCCTGACCTAACAGCTGCTCTATCTGATCTCGTAACTCTCGCATCTCCGACGGAGCCATACGGTATGGAGCGCGCGCTATAGGTCTAGTATCTGGTAATAAATCTATAACAAAGTCTATCTCTCGACTGGGGGGTAGGCATGGTATCTCCTGAAATACATCAGAATACTCACGTACAACTGGGATCTAGTCTAAGGGAATCACAACCTCCTTAGAGGTATCCTCCTCTATGTAATACAAATGAGCGGTCGAGCCTCCCTCTGGGCGAGGCATCGCCACTACAAACATCTCTTGTCCCGGAATGGCAAAGACAATACTCCCACCAAAACAATCTATCATGGCTCTGTAAGCTGCGAGCCAATCCATACCGATAACAACGTCGTGCTCATGCATATCTAAGACTAACATGTCTGCTGGTAATACCAAGCTACCAATCTCTACCCCCACACCCCGGCATATAAAGAAAATAAGCGAACCATTTCCGAGTGGTGAGTCTACACACGTCACAGTGCTCTCTGCTGTGGCTAATAACCCTAAGGCCTTCGCAAAATGGGTAGCTATAAAACAGTGCGTCGCCCCAGTATCAAACAAAACCCTACCCATAGTACCATGGATAGGAAACATACCCTCAATCGTGGGTGGTGCCTACGGAGTTACTGCCTGGTGGAAATTACAGACACGTCCGTACTTTAACTGCCCTTGCTGCACTGAAGCGGCTGGAATGGATGGTAGGGCTGGTAACTGAGCTGGTGTTGGAAGGGCGGCTGAAAAAAGTGGCCTCTGTGGCTCATTACGGGCACCCTGCTGTTGTGGGGCCCTATCACCCTCTGGAAAATCCTGGCACTTATGGCCATTCTTGCTGCACACAAAACATCGGCCTCTGAAATTACCTCCCCTCTGACCCTTCTGACCACGGCCCTGTTTGCCGTTATCGCCCCGCCACTGGCCCTGTTGGCCCTGATGGAAACGCTGTTGGCCCTGTTAGCCCTGCTGCTGGCGGTGTTGGCCTTACTGGCCCTGCTGACCCTGCCTATATCCCCCAAATCCTTGCCTGGAATCACCTGATCGTAACCGCTTTGCAGGGTCCCCCTGATGGGAACTCTGGTCGTGCTAACGAGTCTATCCCTGAGATGTCGGTGCTCCACTAGCACCACTACCCCTCTCCTGCCCTGCTGGCCGAACTCCCCTGCTCGCTTGCTTCCCTGCAGATGGAAGCGGTGATCCTGGCAGTGTAGTAAAGCAGCATTGAGTACATCTGTGAAGGTACTCAGAGACAGATTCCCTATAAGGTGCTCACAGATCCTCTAAGCTAAACCGTCCACAAACAACATTATCTTCTTACCCTCAGTGGGTGCCTCATCTGGCACTATAGTGATAAGTTTCGTGAACTCCTCCTCATACTCAGCAACAGTAGAATTCTCCTGCTTCAAGTTCAGTAACTTTCGCCTCATCTCAGTTTGCCCGGCGGGTGGAAAATATTTGCGGTCAAACCGCTCCCAGAATAACTGAATTGGAATAGTATCCCTATCCTCCAAGGTGGTGGTGGATTCCCACCACTCCAAAGCGACCCCCACTACCTTAAAGGAAGCCAACAACTGTCTTTGCACGTCTGTGCACTCATACATACGAAATGCCTCTGGATATCTTTCTTCCATTGGCTGACGATGATGATATCTGAACTGCTCGAGAACTCAGAGGGATGCGCCTTTTGAAAGGCATCCCTAACCCGCTCCCATGATGATGGAAGTTGTGTAGGTACTAGCACCACTGCCTGAATCTGGGGTGGAGCCTGCTGTACTACCGCTAACGCGGCATTCACCACCTGAGCAATAATAGCGGCTACCTCATTAGCATTCATCGTTCCCTGAGCCGGATCTGCTGGCTGCTCGGCTTGGGCACGCCTATCCTTTGGTGCACGTCTCGGAGGGATATGAAACGTGAATAAATTTATTAGTCTACAGTTATTATCAAATCTCAAATAGCTGAAGACGTAATTGTAAAAGCAAGAATACAACAATCCTAAAATAGGGCTCTATAACAAAAATGTTAAGCTGAAAGTGAAGTAAGACGTACAGATCCTAAGGACACTAGAACCTGATGCTCTGATACCACCTGTGACACCCCGCCTAATTAAATATCGGGCGATCACTCCTTTATTAAATTAAAATCAAGGTGAACAGTTGGTTCATTCTTAGCATCACTGTCGAAAAATAACTTTTCCAATTTAAACACCCTAAATAATTAAGCTAAGTGTCAAAACCATTTTAGACATTACTTTCCAAATTTTATTTTATATAAACCAACATTTAAAACTTTACGAAATTCATAATTAAAGAATCACACAACAACTATACTGGAACAAACAATCCAATAATTAAACATCCATCAAAGTAACACCAACATTAAAACTTAAAGGAAAAACATCCTGACAGTAATAAATCCCAAAGAGTAAAGTACTGGAAATAAATGAATCACAATGTCCGCTAAACAACTGAATAATGGAAAGGGCGGCACATGCCCAACTGGATAAATAGTGTTAGAAATGGAATCAAAAAATGAAGTCGTCTATGCAAGAGGCCTGAAACTCCCGCCTAAGCTGCAGCGTGCTCCTTCCAAAGGATCCTATGCAAGACGCCCCTGTGGCTGGGCACCTGTAATACATACATATATATAAAAGAGAGAAAAGAAAATAGAAACGGGTCAGTGCCCGATTGTAAAAATGATTTTAAATTTATTTAGCAAGTATTCAAAATGTTTACATGCCAATGCAACAACATATTAGTGCGACACTCCCTGAGAAATTCTCACCTCTCTTCTAATGTGCACACCTATCGCACTAACCTTCCCAACGTTTTAACTTATCTTATCTTAGGTTACTCGTAAGATGTAAATTGAATAATTCCGCTGTTTAAGAAGTAAATTCCATTTAATACCAAAGCTCTCATTTTAACTTTATTTGTTAATAAAGTTTCCCAGTAAGATACTATACTTTCAAAGCACGTATTTCTCAATTGAAATCATTATTCATTTCTTACTTACCATAAACACAGTAGAAAATTCCCAAATTTCAGAATTCAATATATATATTAAATACTCATATAATATATATATATTCTAACAGCACCCCACATAAAAATTATGGTGTGGGCATACTCTGCTATCCATTCCCCGTATCGATCGTACTAAGGGAAATACAAGTTTGGAATCTCTCTCGAACTGTATTAGCATAAACACAGTAATATTCAGGCGAAGCATAGAGTCCCGGTCTCTAAGAGGTCAGCACATGCCCCCACGTCTCTTAGGCCGTCTGGCTATCGATCCACTTAGCCTGTACCAAAGGATCTCTATCTTCTAGGGTAAGAGTCAATATCCCCCATAAAGGTCCCATCGATATAAGACTGTCCCAGCGCGGTAACCTCAGGGATACAAAGTAGTGCGGGCATGGTTTTCACACGTATATAGTATATGCATAAACACAGACATATAAATATACTACGATTACCACATCAAATTTTGGTACAGCTCATAATCCATAATTATGATATTTATCCTTATTTCTCGTTATTTAGTTATCACGTATAACGGTTCGTTCCTTACTTTAATTTGTGGGATTTTCCCAACTTATCAAGGGACACTCGTGAATTCCTATACTCCCAAGTGTAATTTCAGTAGGTACTCATTTATTTCTTCCACGTAACTACCTTACGCGTCTCCCTCCTTTTATACATAGTTCGATCGTCCCTTATACTTAAACATCTCCAAAAATGTAAATCTCATTCTACATTAAAGGATTCATATATTTTTTTATGTCCTACTACTCTTCTACACCTCCTAAAATATTTAAATAAGGATGTCCAAAGATTGTTTCTCATTTAAATTGAATTTAACCATTTAGAGGGGAAACATAAGAGTCTGTCAGGAGGGGCCAATCGATCGAGGGCAGGAGCTCGATCGAGCGGTGCGTCGATCGATCGACACTCCTGGTTCGATCGATCGATCAAACAGGTATGGCGAATTCTGCAGATTTACAGTTACGGGTTCTATCATCCAACATCAACCAAATCAAGATTTTTCACACCCAAACTCCCATAAATTCATACTACAGATATTATAAACCCAAATTAAACATATTCTACGTAAAGCATGCGAATTTTCATCAATATCCATGGATTAATAGGCCAAAACTTATATCAATCTCAAGAACCCTAGAAATTTCTTTAACTTTGTTCTAATCAGTCTTTTTCTAGAATTTCTACTTCTAATCCATCATAAATCTGTGGTTAAACCTCTACATATGAAGGGGATTTCCAGATTATCATTCATATCATTACTATATGCAATTTTCCTATATCCAACATGGGTTTTCTTCTATGAAACTCATCCTAATCATCCCTAGACTAACATGAGTGATGAATTAACGAAATTAAGCAAGATAAATACTTGCCTGTAGATTTCAGAGTTCTGATTTGTGGGCGAATTTGGTGTGGTTGCGTTCCCCATCACGCGATCTACGCGTTGGTGGTGGCGGCGGTGTAACCGGATGAATTTTTGGCCTTGGATTACTTGGAAAGCTTTCTACTTTCCTCTCTAATGGACGTTCTAAGGTTGTGAGTCTTCTAACCCTAAAAGACCATTCCAAATGGCTGATATATCCTAATAAATTTCGTGGGTTTAATTACCCAAAATTACAAAATATCCAAAATGCCCTCCTGGGGTACTAATTAAGCCTAAAAACGTCCCGAGACCCAAACTAAACCTCCGGGTACACTTTTCTGACTATCTCGACCCTTCCGGACACTTTGGCGTGCTCAAAACGACCATACGAGTGACTTATAATTTATTCACTTTTATTAATCAATATTTAGTCCCGACGCGGCACGGGCGCGTCCCGACTCAAATTTCCAAAATTAGCATTTTATTAACTCGTGACATTTAATAGTAACGATATTATATTACTTTACTCATTAGTAATATTCAACAAGTTTCCTATGATTACTAACTCTCGTCACGTTAGTAAATAAAAATATTTAATTTTCGGATTTATATTAAATTAATAACTCACATTAAATTTAATAAATCTCCAAATTTAGAAAGCATAAAAATACTGGGTATTATAGGTGGCCAATCCCATACTAAATTAAAATAGAATATACAGTTGGCTCATTCTTAACATCAATGTCGAAAACATTTACAACTCACCCAATACCCAATTAAGCTGGTGTTAAAAACTTTCCAAATTTTAATTTCAACAAAAACCATTTTTAGTTTATGACTAACACTACACATATTATTCTACAACACTAATAACCAAACAGATAACACAAAAGAATTTAAATGCAATTGGAATAAACATTCCCACATAATTATCCAATACAGTAATACCAACAATAGATAAATATATTAAAATGACACGAATACAAGAGTATTTAACTCAGATAGAAGAGATAACTGAATTCCTTTGGGCGACATGCCCTAACTAAAAGAATACTATGAATCAAATTCAGATAGGCATCTAAGCAATACTCCATAGCTCCATAGCTCCATAGCTCGTCATAATCTGCTAAGGTTGGCTTCCATGTTGTTGGACACCTGATATATGAGGTACAATAGAAAAGATAATATGTAAGGAAACGGGTCAGAGCCCGATGTAAAATGATTTTGAAAACAACAAGTATTTAACAAGTGCAATAAAGCATTTATTATGTACATGTTAGTATCCAACTCTCACTTGCTATTCTCACCTCTCATCTAGACTGCACGCTTAACGTTTCCCATTAACCTCTTAGTTAATGGTTCCTCCTCACTAGTTTCCATAATATGATTCTATCCCATATCATAACCCCGTATGTCCCATACCATACGTCGTATAATCATTCATATACGTTTCTCATTAACATGATTCATTTCTCATTAATATGAATTAAGCTTTTCAAATCTATAAGAATGAACATTCATTAACTTAATTCAATTCGCTTTCTCTATTCAGCGTTATCTACAATTATCACAAAGTAGATTGATATAACCACAATATATACATTCATTTAATTCATTATATATGTACATATATAATACGACACCTCAAGACACAATTGCGGTGCATGCATTACTTTGCTATCACGTCCCAATATCGCTCTTCGCAGAATAGTGGACAAAAGGTTCGGTAAGGATTCCTCGAACCAAAAACATTAACACAAATATTTGGAGGCGAACATAGTTATCATACCCACGGGTCATGCACATACTTACGTTCCCATAGTCAGCGGACTTATCAACTCCCCGATAAGTCTTTCGTAGACCTATGTTCTCGAGCGACAAATCTAAAATCCCATGGATTCATCAGGATATGACTACCCTCACACGCAAACCTCCCATCGATAGAAAGTAAGCTAGATATGTCATACACATAAATCATCAACAATCGAATAGGCATTATCATCTACCTATAGATATAATATCAACAAGGTAATCCCACTACCCTAAGATAATTCTCATACGTAGCATTATATCTCTTTTATCCTACGTATTAAAATATTATTACTTTACTTCCTTAATTTAATTATTCCAGAGTCTCACTCATTACTCAAGGTTTAAATAAGTTTCTCCTCATTATATTTATTCAGTAAGAAATCACTAATATCCTACTGGTCCATATCATCTTATCTCCCGAATTACTACGAGTTAAACTCTCCTTTGATTAGGGTTATAACTGGTAGTTTTTAATCTCTCACAAACACATCTTCTTTCACCTAGGACTGAACCCTCTTGTAAACTTAAGGATGCCCAGGTGATTTATTAAATTTCCCCTACTGGACCTATCCTTAATCCTCGTGCATACAAATCTAAATCCAATACATGAATCTAGCAACCGAAATTTCTTTCAATTTAATTAACATAATTCTAATCAATTAAATCCCAATCACATTAATTTGATTCTTATCTAGGGCTTACTGATCTTCCCTAAGTCCCATAATATCCAATTAATAATCACCAAAGATTTAGAAAAGGTTTGGGATAAGAATAAGCATTAAAAAGAAACAACTTCATCAATTCTGGGGAGGTCGATCGATCGAAGGCAGGGGGTCGATCGATCGATCGCCCATATACCAGCCTAGTTTTCTGCATTTCTTCTACTACGGGTTTCATCACTTTTGATCATTCAAACCTTCATATTAACAGCCCAAATTCCATATAATCCTTACTACATGATATAGCAACATATGTGAATGATTTCTAATGCTCTAAAAATCCTAGAATCATCAAGAGTTTGGATTAAAAGCATATATTTCTCCTGTTTTTCCAGAAAATTATAAACATGATATCTTCAAGAACACACCATTGATTCTAAAAATTTCTTCAACAGATTTATGATTATTTCGTGGATTACTATATACCTACAACATGAGTCTGATTCCTATATATCTCTATATCTCTAGAAATCCATTAACAACTCCATCTTTATCATCCAAACATGAAAAATCTCATATTTTTATAACTATCCTAACATGGACAATATACAAACTTAGATTACAATCATCAAATACTTTCCTCTAATGAAGGTCTGACCCTTTGGAGATGTAAATCACAGTTGGTTCTCCCCTTCTCCGGTCACTTCCGGTGGTTATTAGTGGTGGTGACCTTTGGTCCTTTGGTTCTCTTCCTTTCCAAGTAAGCTTCTCTTCACCCAAGCAACCTTTCACTCTCTCTCACAAGGTGACTTCTCAATTTTATGTAGAAGAGATGAATGAAACCACGTACAACTAATCTTCAAATATTTATAATAGGACAAAATTCGAAATCACTATTCATCCCCCTTGTAAAAATGACCAAAATGCCCTTTTTGGTTGTCTTTTCATTTCCAAATGACCCAAGACCCAAAATCAACATCCAAATGGAAATTTCTGACTATTTCAACCCTTTCGGATGCAACGACGCACTCAAAATGACTATAAGGTTGATAGAAAATAAGTTTTTTTTTAATTTAACAAATTAGTCCCGACACATCCCAAACCGCGTCCGACTAAAAATTCAAAGTACTGAATTAATATCACACAACCATATCAATAACATCACATTCATATATTACCTAAACATCTTTAAGTAATATATCGAATCATTCATTTTAATATCCACAATTCGGATAAAACCCAAATGAATTAATTTATAACAAAATCAAATTAATCCATTAATTTAAAATATAACCCATTTTAAAAGTCATTAAATTTACGGGGTATTACATTGCCATATTGATTGAGGACATGAGTAAGACTGCTTTTAGATGAGAGGTGGGGTACTCGTTACATGTGAGCGTCGATGAGGAGATATGAGGTATGAGTTAGTAACAAATTTCCCATTTACTAGTGAAGATTCCCTGCACACCTCCGGCTCTGACCCAAATTATAAATATTTTTCCCCCAGGTATTCTTAATGACAGGGATGACAGGACTGACGATGGATCAGACTTGCAGTTGCACTAGACGTAGTGAATTTTGTTCCATTAATTCTAGTGTAGGTTGTACTTCATCTTTTTGTCATTTTATTTCATACTGGAATTTTTACAGGCATAAGACCAAGTGTTTATTTATAGCAGTTGTACTTAGCTTCACATTATGGACATTGTATGATGATACAATTTTTATTATTCACGTGAAAGTAATTTTATTCCGATGTTTTTACCCATTGTGGATTTTAGTATAATATAAAGAAACTTTTATTTTTTTAGTGCTAAGAATGGTATAAATTATTGATAAGCCCCATCTTCGGCGTACTGAGCCCGTATAGCCTTTACGTGAGAAAATGGGAGTTGTTACAGTTGGTATCAAAGCACAGTTCTAGTGTACTTAGGAATTGTGTTTGACCTTATTACGTTATGCGTTACATCCTTTGATGTAGAGCCCTATGATTATGAATCATTGTATTCTTTGCGATTGGTTACTACCCGTTCAGGCAAAGGGTTAGTTTTGGAGAGAGAGCCATATAGACCTCCGTGTGGGTCACTTACTAGAATTTCGAGGAGTTCAAACAATTTGGTGCGTAGTAATTTAAAGAAAAACATTTAAAGAATTTGAGGATGTGGTAATGTCCAATAATGCTTCGGCAGAGGTTAATTCGTGTAAACCATGACTTACAGTGAGATGGTGGAGAAAGAAACTAATGATAGTATCAGTGGATTTGGCTCTACAGGAAATAAGCCTACATATTCTATTGCAAAATTTGACTCTTCTTATAGTTTGGACTTATGTTCTTCAGATGTTAATGTCTTTCCGAGGATTGTTAAGGGTTTGAGGCATGCCTAACTTTTATCCTTAATCCATACTGTATCTGTTGGAGGGTTGTTCTCCTTCATTATATATATATATATATATAGATAGATAGATAGATAGATAGATAGATTCCTCTTATTACTGAAAGAGTTACTAATTTTTTTTCAATATATTACACTAAAATTAAGAAACAAACTAAACATTGTGTATAACAAATAATTTTCTTACCATAAGCAAGCCATGTTAATTAAGGAAATTTCTTTGGCACCTTCTACATGCATAATATATTTTTTTAACTATTGGGTTTGATTATTAAGTAGTACACTCCGAAAATCAAATTCTTCTTAAGGAATTATAAAAAAAAAAAAACTTGGATAGAAAAAACTGCAACAATCCCCAAAACTATGGTGGGTTTAGATTTTACAAATGTCGGGGTTTTAATTAGATTCCATACTCATAAACTCATTTCGAAATTAAATACAGCGGATAAGATGCATTGGGCTCTAGTGTTTAAAAATAAATATTTTGAGGAGACTACTAGTTTAAATGCAAGGAAAAATTGTGGGAGTTATTGGGCTTAAAAGGATATTTGTGATGATACTGAGAATATTAAAAAAGGTCTTCGTTGGTCTATAGGTGTTATACATTACTATCCTATTCTTCTTTGTGCCATTATTCATAAAATTTATGCAACTATTTTACAAAGACTAAGGCCTATTATTTAAAATCCTGTGTCACCTTTTCAAGTTGATTTCTTAAACTGTTATACATTACAATCCTATTCGTCTTTGTGACATTATTTATAAAAGTATTTATGCAATTATTTTACAATGACTCAGGCCTATTATTTAAAATCCCGTGTCACATTTTTCAAGATGGTTTCTTAAAAAATAAGCATATATGTCTTCATAACAAACCAAATGTTACATTCGATGCGCCTCTTTACATTCTATTAAATTTAAAGATTTTCGAATCACATGATAAATAGTTAGCATACTAAAAAGGTTCAATATCGAAATGCACTTATTATTGGCTCTATAATGATACTAATATCCCATCATACCTGAGATTCCATGGAATAAGATCTCAAAATAAACTTGTATTCGAAAAGGTAAATCTTTCATTTCTTTTTTTTGTCAAACTTCTATCCCTTCTACTGATATTTTGGTTTAAATCTCATATTATTACAAATTAAATTCGTATACTATGTGGGAATAAATAATTGAATATGCATTTTCTTATGAATTGCACGATCTTTAACAACACAAGACAAAATCTCATTGTTTTGCCTACTTTCGTGTTACAGTTACTACATTCGGTACCAGTGTTACTTTATAACACGAATCATAATCAAAACTTATCCCAAAAAAAAGTACACGTTATAGAGAATTTGGTATTCTCGCAATACTTCTATGTTTAAAAAAGATTCTAGTAAATCATATTTGACAAAGAAAAATATTTTCAGAGATTTAAGTGAGTTTCGAATAGCTAATCCTAAAAAAACACAACAATTAATGTTAAAAAAATATACTTCATTTTAAGTGGCACCCTTCTCAGTATGCTTATTGTGGTGACAATTATTGTGCAACACAAATAAATAAGAAGAAAGCATTCACCAAGTGAGAACAAGGAATATAAAATGACAATCACACAACAAAGGATGTACGTGGTTCAGCAAAGATGTGCCTATGTCCACGGTGGTGCAGTCGATATTATTTCTATATACTCCGGAGAGTAATTACAGAGAATACAAAAACTGTCCTTTTACCCCGGACCTAGGGTTTAATATATACATGTATATGTAGGTAAGTGGAGGTGATGGGTTCCCTCACGTCTTCCATCTCCCCTATAATTTCCCTTCATGAGAACGTGGGGGGAGACCGGATCAAAATAAGAGATGAGGGGCCTGGACTTTGGGCCGCCAAGACTGGGCTACTCGTCCAGGCCCATGGTCCTAATTCCGGGTACCCACACTTATAAACTTAACATCGACAATTCGTTTGAAGGGGGCCCTTGTGACCTTAAATGGATCCATCCAGGCGTTTGAAACTTATTTTTTACATGAACGTAAATATATTATTGTTAAAATTATTTAAGTTATAATGTTCCTTAATGTGGTCCATAATTAAATAATACCAAGAGTCAAATTGATTAAGAAAAAGGGTACTCCAAATATCAAGAATTAATATTATTTAAGATGATTAATCATATGATATCTTTGATTGATTAAAAATTTAGGGACTCTTTAGTATCAATCGTAATGGACGGTTTAGATCAGGTTACTGCCGAAAATTTGAATTTCTTCCCTACCTATAAGTAAGTGATCGATTTTCGTCATTCCTATTTCATACACACTGAAATACATTATAACGAAACTATAGGCTAATGGACAGAGCCGACTCTATAGTTTTCAAGGCCCTAGGCGAAAATCAAAATCAAGACCCTTTTACTTTAAAAAAATCAAACTAAATAAAATGTGTTGTTCTCGCATTTTTCGATACGAAATAAATTTTAATATACTTAACCTAAATTATCATTTTTACCGCTCAATACAACCAAACATAAACCAAAACTGAACTGTGCGGTTTGCGATAAAATTATTTTTTCTGTTAAATTATGAACTAATAAAAAGAAATAAAAATAAAAATCATTAAGTAGAAAATTGGACTAGGACCAAAATAATTGAAAACCAAAATTTAAAAATTAACTTAAGGTCGGCTCATTACCGTTTGCCTAACTGCTGTTTGAAAGTATCAAAAACTTTCAAAAGAAAGAATTTTAAAAAAAATCTAGCACAATATATCATTTTTTTTTTTGGTTAATTTTTTTACTCAAATAATGATGTTTCCCAAATGACAGAAATAACTTAATTTTCCCAAAAAACACAAAAGAGAAAAAAAGCTAGGATTAACATCATTTTATGACTCAATTTTTTGGCTAAAATAACAATGCACACCTAACTATAAACGCAAAGTTTGCCAACTATTTAAAACTTAGCCAACTTATTTATAAGAAGAGATTGGAAGGAGATTCTCACATTCAATCGATGTGGGATTTCACCAAAGCACAGAAAAATCATATTTTTTTTATCATTTGGTCTTTGACTAAACGGATTAACAGACAATTTCTTTTAAATAGTAAAAAAAATAACTTCGAACTGAATTTTTTATGGGTTCGTAACATTCCAGATACCCTTAAAAAAAATTCAACTCAAAATGAATTGTGCTGCTATTTTTAAAATCGCAGTAAAAGAAACTGTCAGTTTATAACTCCTTATAAATGAACATTTTTTTTTATCTAATTCAACCTAAAAATTATTTTCAGGCTTTTTTCCAACCAATTAATAATATAAATCATTAAATTTTGTGAGTGAGTGGTTAAAAGTGGGGGTGTTAGTTTGTTAAAAGTGAGTTAAGTTTTGTGAGTTTAGTATTAGAGTGAGTTTGGACTTTTGGAATGCCTTTTTAAGTGGTAAAAATATTTATTATTAGAGTGGACTTATTTCCCCGGGGGGGGGACTTTTAGTTAGTAAACTCTAATTTTTTTCCATAACTACATTTTTTAAAACAAATTCTTTTTTATACCTAATTTTTATTTTAAATTTTGGGGGCATTGATTAATGAGGGCCCCAGCCGACGCCCTAATTTGCCTATGCCTAGAACCAGCCTTGCTAATAAAGAGAAATTCAAAATCCTCATAGACTAATTTAATTGTGTTAAAGAAAATAGCAACTAACAATTTCAAGTCGCTAGAATCCGAGGCTTTTCTGTCTCTCACCAAATTCCAAGAATGTTATTAGCATGGATCATCGTAAATGTTCTTGCATGATTAATCTCAAGAATGTTTTTATGATTATTCAAGATCTTATAATATAAAAATTAATTGCGTGATTAGTTAATTAATCAAGTAATATTTAGATTAAATAAATCGTATTTAATACTTTTGTATTCTTTAAATTAAAGTATATTCTACAATTATGCCCAACCAAAAGTAAAATCTTACTTTAGGACCTCAAGCAAAATATATAGTAAAAAATCATTGGAAAAAATATCTCACACCATTCAAATATCATGCTAAAGATAAGAAAAAAATCGCGCAACAACTTAAACACCGCCCAAGCGTCTCAAATGCCACACTTATTGTTGCATTTCTCAGAGCAATATACCCTCACAAATATTACTTTTTATTAAATATTATTTTATTTACTCCTCTAAAATGTTATTTTTATAAAAATCATAACGCAAAATAACATTTTAACGCTCTTAAAATAGTCCTTTACTAATAGGTATTCTAATGAAAGAACTCATGAACGTTCGGTACATACAATAAATATCTAAGGGTCCGTTTGATTCAAAAGTGGGCAAAAGTCAAGATGGCAAAATTTTCCATGGGTAAAGTTTGCCTAGGCAAATTTTACCTAGTTTTTTCACACGACGCTATCAAACAACAATTAGGCGAAATTAAAGTCAATCCAATTAGTTTATTTAAATATTTTATAAAAAGTTTTTAAACAATTTTTAAAACATTTCTAAAATAGTTTTTTTTTAAAATTTGATAAAACAGTTTTTTAAAATAATTTTTACAATATTCGAAACAGTTTTTAAATTATTCAAAACAAATTTTAAACCTTTTAAAATAGTGTTTTTAATAGTTTTAAAACAAGTTTTTAATAAAACAGTTTTATAAAACATTTTTTTAAAACCGTTTTTAAATTGTTTTTAAAACAGTTTTAAAAACATTTTTGTAACATTTTTTATAAAACAGTATTTTTTTTATAACAGTTTTTAAAACAGTTTTTTTTTTTTACATTTCAAAAACAGTTTTTATAAAAAATTATTAAAACAATTTTTAAAATAATTTTTAAAGCAGTTTTTAACAACATTTTTATAAAACAATTTTTACAATAATCGAAACAGTTTTCTTAATTATTCAAAACAGTTTTAAACTTTTTAAAATAGTGTTTTAAAACAGATTTTAATAAAACCGTTTTAAAAAATATTTTTTTAAACAGCTTTTAAATTGTTTTTAAAACAGTTTTTTAACAGTTTTAAAACATTTTTTAAACAGTTTTTAAAATAATTTAAAAACATTTTTTATAAAACAGTTTTTTATTTAAAACAGTTTTATAAAATAGTTTGTAAAATAATTTTTAAAATATTTTAGCATAAAAATATAAAACAAGCACTTGTAAGAAGTGACAAATTGTTTGGTAAATAATTCTTCTCCAAATAGCAAATCAAAATTTGCCCACTTTTCATGCATTAGAGGTGTTGTACATAGGCAAATGAGTTTTAGGCAAATTTGTGAATCAAACAAACCAAAAAGTGGGCAAATGCCATATTTACCCACTGATTTGACATTTGCCGTGGTAAATGTGTGAATCAAACGGACCCTAAAATGCTTAAACGAAAAACTTTAGATAGAGATGAGGCCAATTTTTGATTAGGTACACAGATCACATCACCAAAGTCGACAGTTGAGTAGGCAACATAAATAAATTCACGTTTTGTCGGTTTGATTTGAATTTAATGAGAGTGGAGTTGGTAAACTGCCCAAGTCCATTGTTTATATTTAAAGTTCGTTCCACAATAAACGTTTTTGTGTTTCATTTTTACAAACACAAAAACAAGTTTTCAAGTCTTTTCTTTTTGGTCTTTTCTTTAGACCAACTCAACAATTATGGCTGAAATGGTTATAATTCAATTTGACTAGCTCAACCATTCTTTTAGTATAATATTTTTATTCATTTAGTCAATATTTGGTTTGCATGAACCATTTAAATTTTGAATTTGGGTGGTTTTTGTTTTGATGACCAATTTTGTATTGTGATTTTTCTAGTGATGCGATAAAAGAATTACTGGTGCTGACTCTTGAAAAAAAAATCTTTTGTCATCTCATTAAGAGCATCAATAATTGTGGTGGTGGAAGAAAGACAATAAATTTTATGAAAAGTCATTATTAGGTTTTGTCGAGGGTTACGATATAGTGGTGAAAGTTGATATGATTGAATAATTTTAGAAAGATCTTCAAATTATATAAAAAAAAGTTAGATTTATATAAGTTGTCAAACACATATTGTTTAGCATGTGAGATTCATACTACATCTTTCTAAAAGTAGATTTAGTTTTGGGCAATTTATATTTAGGGCTCTTGGTAATAATTTTTAAATATTTAAGAATAATTTATAATTAGATTCACTTGTTATGTTACTAATGTAAATTTGTACAAGAAGAGAATTAGTGGACCTAAGTGTTTAAAATGGTCAAAATTCTTTTAGCGTTTAAAATTTGTTTGTAAGGGACCTAAGAGTACTTTCTCCTTTAATTTTTAGGTACAATTTGAGTACCTCCCTAAAATAACTCAAATCAATTAAGGGTTATTTCAAAATTTTCTCCACTTTTATGGTTAGTTTTGTAATAAACTCTCACATTTTAAAAAAATTGTAATACATCCTCATTATCTTAAGTATCCATCCAAACCGTTAATATTGTTTACATTTTGTGTTTTCCACCTACTTTTATGACAAGTTTTGCGGTAGGCCCCCTTTTTTTTTAAAGTAACACATACCAAATTGTTAACTATCCAATTTTTCTATTTATATAACGAAACTTCATCAACATAAATTTAAAAAATTCAAAAAAGTTTAATAAAAATAAAAATAAAAAAAACTCCAAAACATAAGAACTTTTGGAATATATTAAAAAAAATGGAAAAGTCTTAAAAAGTCGGAATAATGTAAATTCAAATGAGTAAAATATGTCAGAATAAAATCATAATATTAAAAAAAATTCTAATTGGTCATATTTTAAAAAGATCGAAATAGTATAATTTTGAAAAAGTCATAAAATATAAAAAAAAAATTAAATTATTTCCAATTCCAAAAGTATTTGAAAATTAAAAAAAAAAATCAATACACCCTCAATCTGTAACACTTCAATATTTTTATTTTTATTAAAAAAACTTAATCAACACATAAAAAATAGAAAAACATTGAAAAAGTCTTATTATTAAGAAATTTTATAATGAAATTGGTAAGAATTGGAGTCCTAATCGTCATCTACTAAAAATTGAAATACTATACTTTCAAAGAAGAAATATTTGTTAGAATAAAACAAAATAAAAATTGGGAATAATTTTTTAACTTTGAAAATTTCAAAATATTTTTGGAAATGGAATTATTCTTAACTTTTTCCAATATTTTGTAACTTTTTTAAAATTATACTATTCTGGTCTTTTTAAAATATGACCAATAATTTTTCTAAAATATATTGATTGTATTTTGACTTATTTTACTAATTTGAATTTATTTTTTTTTTACTTTTTATTAGACGCCGATTATGACTTTTCTCGTTTTTATTTTATTTTTATTTTATCCAAAAAATTTCTTATTTTTTGGAATTCTTTGATGTTTGTGAAACTTTTTCGATTTTTTTAAATATATGTTGATGAAGTTTCGTTATATAAATATAAAAGAATTGGAGAGTTAATAATTTGGGAGTGTATTATTCTTTCAAATGTGGGCCTACTGCAAAACTGGATATAAAAGTGGGGAGAAAATACAAAATGTGAACAGTGCTAACGATTTGGATGAATAGTTAGCAAAATGGGGTTGTATTTCATTTTTTTTTTAAAGTGGGTGTGTATTGCAAAACTAGTCATAAAGGGGGGCGGGGAATCAAAATTACACTTTAATTAATTGTAATTTGTACGAGTTTATGCAATAATCATATGAAGTAAAGTTATAAGTTACCAATTGGAAACTATTAGTTACAAATTTCGTTTAATCGAAAAAGTTCACGCGATCCTAGAAAATTGTGAAATTCATATGTTTTTTTTAAGATCATATATACTTTTATAGATATTATAAGCATTTTACAAATTTACAGAACATTTACTTTAACGTATATTATTTGACCTCGTTGCAAGTATGTAAATCTGCAAACATTCAATTCTATTTGGCATTTCGCACTACCATTATGGTTGCTCTGATCAAAATATCATTCATATTTGAGCCTTGCAAAATTATAAGAACCTAAATTTTGATTGTTTTGCAATTGAAAAAACAACACATTCAGAGATGATCTTACATCAACAAATTCTATTAAGAGCGAATTCGACTCTTAAAGTATGTTTGTTGATAAATTTAAATTATTAAAATAATAATTACGATAGTTTTAAAGCCTTTATTAATTGAAAAAACTCTTAAATGGGTTGTACTAAAGACACCCTTATTTTTTGTCTCTTCTATCCCATCTTAAAAGTACAACATGAGTTGGCAAAACTTATTCATATAAAAAAAATGAGACACCCGTTTGGTGAATAGTATTTAAGGTAAGTTTGACTACGCATTCCATCTTTCGCTCTCTCCATCACTTAAAAATCACAATCACACCGCACTCATAAAAAGCCTAAATCTCTCCATTAAATTTGAAGAAAACAAATAACTTGAATCAACTAATTATATCCATTTTATGCATAAAATGTGTGTTAAAATTAGTTTATGTTGTTTACTATTCATTGACACTCGATACATAAGCCCACCATTGTGTGATGAACTAAGCAAGCCCAAAAATTTGAATGAAAACTGAGAAAATGAATGATATTAATGATTTTGATATTAAAAATGCTAAAAATATCACAAAAAATCAATCAATGTAAGAAAACACAAACAATGAAAACTAGCCCTAATTTAGGACTCCAGCATTGAACCTTCGGCAAGCTATCACTGAATATGATTGATTAAGTCGATGTTAAACAACCGAGTTGATTTCATTTCATTAAAAGATAAGACAACTATGGGTTGCTGACTAGAAGGTGATGGTATGTATCCACATTTAGTGGTGTACTATGGAAGGTGTTGGTTAAGAGTTATGATGGAGAGTTTTAGCACAAAGTATTATGAACTAGTTTTGAATTTTAGAAATCAAGCGTGCCTCAACTTTTCACAATTAAATTCTTTTTTGTCTTGGTATTTTCTTTTAATATTAGATTTATGTCTTGTATAATAAATTTCAAGCATAACCAATCATAGATCTCCTACGACCTCTTCAAATGAAAGGAGAAGGGAGTTAGCAAAGCCTGAAAAGCATGTGCCTCTTGATACTTTAGGTGAGCATGTTGAGAAATAAAGAGGCTGAGGGAAAATAAATCAGGATGTGGAGAAAATACCAAATGATAAAGAAGTTCATATATATGCAGCAAGTGAAAAAGATACGAGGAATGGGGATATATATATTAGTGAGGTGAGTTATAAGGGGAATTTTAGTAGTTTTAAGAAGGTTGATGAGACGATTGGTGATAAGGGGAATGTTTCGATTACATGTCTCTCCTTCAAGTAAAGTTATGAAGAATTTAGAAATTAGTGAATTTATGTTCTTGTTATTTGTATTAATTTTAGCCTCTGTGTTGGTATATTACATGCTTGTAGATATAATCACTTTAACACAGGGCATGGTGTTATTTATATTGAGAACGATTACATGAAGGCAAAGATGTGTCGATTTACATATAGTAATGTTTAAAATATATAAATAAGTAATGTAAATGTGTGCATACCTTTAGAAGTCCATCTTTGATTTTTTCCCCTTGAGTTTGAATGATCTAATTCTTCATTTTTATTTGAGTAGTGTTTTCCATGCTCTATTTCTCCCATAAATGATTAAAATCAAACAAAAACACCTCATTTTGATCTTGGTAAAACTATGTGTGAAGCTAATAATGATGAAATAATTTGAGAATACGAATTATGGGGCGAGAACTTAAAATATTGACATTTATGTATTGGATTTGTTGAGTTTGAGATTTTGGTACGAATAAGTTGTTTATTTTTTTTCCTTTTTTAATTATTAATTTATTTTGGTGCCACAATTCATTCCCTACTTTTTTTAATCATGTTGCGGAGGAGACAAAAAATAGGTGTGCCTTTAACACAACCCTTCCTAAATACATGAGGCAATTTTCCACCTTAATATATTAAGGAGAGGAAATAGGTTATAAAACAAAAATACATAATTTTAACCCCCTTAGGTGAAAGTTTTGATAATTACAAAATCAACTTTAACTTGTTTTGCAAAACAAAACATCTAAAGGTCATTGAGATTTCGGTGAATCACTCTAATAGTTATTTTCTATCACTGGATAACTTGGAATTACAACCATATATCGGGATTTTGGTATTAAAATTACGTGTTAAAGTGTACCGAAAACATTATAATATGTTTAAGGTATTCATTAAAGTGGATATTAAGGGTGTCCACACCATATGCTTTGAATCTTTAGAGGTGGATAGTTATAGGTGGTTTAGATATGTGATAATTACTTCGAGCATGAGTTGGGATGAGGGATTTTGAAGGTATATTGGGAAACTGTATATAAATGACAAAAAATTTAAAACATTACATGTTCCATTGTACTAGCCAGTCCAAATGGATGAAAAATTGCAATGGTGAGTGAAAGTAACTGGGTTGAACTCATTTCCGTGAAATTATTGAACCAATTGATAAGGGATATGATGCCCCTATCATTAAGAAAAATCTAATACTTGATTGTGTATTTATACTACATCATTCTTTAGATTCTAAATGGGTCTGGACTAGTCTCACTCGATCCAAGACATCCCCATATCGCAAAAACTACGTATTTTCCAAGTGATATGTTATGTTCATATGTTTGGAGTCATTGAGGCTCCTGAAATCATGTTTTTATTATTTTAGGAAAATTTTGATATGGGAACTCTCAAACATTTTTCACTGAATTTATGTGTACAAGAGTACATATGTATGCATGTTGTCCGCTGAATTTAGATTATCTTATTTAAATTTCCAAAATATACTTGAGTCTTTAGTCCTTGAGATCATTTCGGTAAACCTTCTCATCAAGAAACATTCACCAAACTTCATCAAACATTATCCCGACATCAGTCATGTTCATACATTTGAGAATAACACTTATATTTGAGGTAAAAGGGCTTAGATGAATCAATCAACCTTTTGACATATCCAAAATAACTTTAAAAAATTGAAAATTTGGCTTGTGTATGTACGTGTTGATATGATTATTTTTTATATAAGTGATATAAGCATGCAAATATATTTGGATATATAAAACTTTGTTTAGAGAATATTACAAAAGTATATTGTAAGAATTTTTGGATTGAGGTCCAAAATTCATAGCCCTTTTTCGTAATGTCTCATTCCTACTTCTAGTATTACCCTTTTGTGAAAGAGTGATTTGCTTTAATGAAGTGATCCTTCATTAGTTGTAAACCACGACATCACTTTCAATCATATTTTGTGACTACCATCACTTTAACGATATTACTTAATTGGTTGCACACTTTTACGGAAATATAAATATTTTTGTAAATCTTGTTGTTTTTTTCATAGGAGTCCATGAAAATCAAAGTTAGAAGCCATATCTTTTCGATTTTAGTGCCAATATTTAACTCTTGCCTACTTGTCCTCTCAAGCTTCTCTTATAATATTGAAACTTAATTTATGTAATATTTGTCTCATTATCATAATAGAGAGACGGGGAAAAGAAATTTTTTAAAGGAGAAATTTTTTTAGGTAAAAACTCCTAGGAGAAAAACCTTTCTTTATTTTCTTCTTTATTCCTCTGTTATTATTTTTTAGAAATACGTTTCTAATTTTTTAATCTAGACTCCTATTGGATTTTAAATCACTTCTCTTTTATACTTGAACAAATATTTTCATATATTTGTTCTTAAGAAACTTTTTGATTAGTGACATCTCAAAAATACAATGTGAGTTTTATTATGAGCAAGCGAAACATTTCTAAACACTTTCAAAACCTTTTGTAAATATCACATCTTATAAAGTGGTACCCAAATATAGGTGGCTCCGGGCTTATTCAATTAGAACAAAAAGTTCATCTTTAAATTCAAATGGAGATTTTTGATTTCTTTATGGGAACAAAAGACATCGGTTCGACCAAAATTGTTGGCGGTTGTGAAGCGTACTCCAGATGTGGGAACCTTCTTACTGTGAATAAAATAGTGTGAAAAAAGTGTTAGAGACATTTGTGCAGAAGGAGGGTTACACCCAAGATATGAGACCAAAAGATTTGAATCTACATCTCTCATTGAGGAATAAAAATGTTAGTTGAAAATTATTATTTTTCAAGGAAATGCGACTTTTCATGATAAATATCAAAGTAGGTTTTCCCAATGAGTGTTTTCATTAAGGTTTGGTTTTAATTTCATAGTTCAAGACTCAAACATGTTCGTTGTTGTTCTCCCACAGAAGGTATACCTAATTTACCCTATATCATTGATTTTTAAAATGTCTTAATCATTTTTATGCCTTTTCATTTTGTATTTGGTGTATACAATATAACCATAAACCTTCATTATTATGTTAAAATGAGTATGTTCTTATCAACAATCATAGTTTTTTGTAGACAATGGAACTTATTATATATGATTTCGTTGCATTCTGTAAATTTAGCCGTTTTGACAATTTCAAAGTTTTATCTTTTAGCGTGACACGTGAAAGAAGGCTTCTCTTCACAAACTTGGTGCAACCTGCTAAACATTTTGTTTTGTTTAGGGAATCTAGGTTTTTTAAAGATGCGTTGTTATTTTCATTTCATCCTTATCACTTTAGCTTCACTCTATATCTTCTCATAAAAAACCATTTCCTCTATGTACTGTTAAGAGTTTATTTAATTAAGTTTTGTTATTAGAATAAGTCTTTGTTGTCCTTTTCTTTTGGAAGTCAATATCATGTCCTAATTATTAGCAAGCAAGTTGATGGATTAAGTTAGTTCTCGATTTTGTGCTAAGTTTCAAATTTTGTGTTGGTTTTTTCTGTGTGTTATATTTCAGTCACAATCTATTAATGAATAAAGTTTTAGAGTGTAATAACTTTTTTATTTCTTTTTCTTTTGCTATTCTCATACATTTGGTATCAAATCCCCCACTGGGCCTAAATAAACAGAAAATTAATTATCCACAGAAGCAGTAGTTTTCTTACTTATAGCAAGCATTTATGTCTAACAAGGTAGACGATAATTGTTGGTTTGTGACAAGACTCCACCAATTGGTGGAGTAATTAGTTTGTGACAAGACTCTCACAATTTTGGTGGTGGAGTATTTTGCTCCACAAATTGTGCTGGAGGTGGAAATCATCAAAGCCATTTTATGTGGCCATTATTCCCTTTGATCACCTATAAATAAGTGTAAGGACATTTTTGGCCATTATTAATTTGTATGTCGTACGCCGTTACACCGTTGAAGAAATTCAAGATCGCATGCACATCAATGGATCCGAATATCAAAGCGTCTTCAACATCATAGCCTCTGCGAGAATGAACTTGGTAAAGTTTTGTTTTTAAGTCCCTTAAAGTTTCATACTTAGTATTGTGAATTTTTTATGAAATATTTTTTATAAAATTTTCAAGCAAAAAGAGGCTTTTAAAATATTTTTTAATTTCTGGGTAACCGGACCGGTCCGCCTATGTCTATGCCGGACCGATCCGCCTGGGATAAATTCGAACAGTTCCGTATGATATTTTTCCACCGACTCATATTTCCTATAAATATACCTATTTCGGTGGAGTTTTTTTCAAGCCTTTGAGAAAACGTTTCTAAGAGTTCAAACACAACAAGACTTCGATTTTTGATGTGCCAAACATCTTTTTGATTCGCACACAAAAATTCCAATTACTTTTGTGAATCTTTTGGAACCCTAGAACACAAACTTTGCTATTGTTCAACCTTTATGGGGAGATCTTTGCAACCGAGGGCTGCGTGTCATTGCTGAGGGAGTCTCTACAAAGTGTTATGACTGCGTGTCATTGAGGAGTGTTGCGGTTCTTCCTTTGTTGTTTGGGCAACGAGTCTTTGGAGGGTGCTGCGTGTATTCTCTTGTTGAGTTCAAGACTGCGTGTCTTTGTGGGTTGGCTGCGCATTGATCCATTGCAGATTTCTCTATGTAATTGTAAGTTGCGATTTATATATTCATAGTGAAATAAAGGTTTTACCCGAAAGGGGTATTTTCCGGAAATCTGTGTCTCAGCATATTTACTGTGTCGCATGCTTTATATTTGATGGGTTAATTTAGATGCATGTTTAAGGGCTGTATTTATTTGATTTAAAAGTAGACTCTAATTAAATAAGAGTTCTTGGAAACTTGCAAATTTAATTTAATCAATTATCACACAATCGCACTTTTCAATAAGCTCTATGTATTAAGAGAAAAACACACCAGTAAACAGGATAGAAACAAAGCATATAGAGAGTCTTGTTTGAGAGAGAATCAAGAGAGAAAGAGTGTTTGTAATTCTCTTCTTCTGATAATACAATTCTGCCGCTTCCGTGGACGTAGGTAAAATTCAGAACCACGCAAATCTCTTGTTATTTTGTATGATTGAGTGTGAGTTTGATTTTCGTATTATTATTAGGCATGATAATTGGTATCAAAGCCAGACACAGCCGTTATTGGCGCTTTGTTCATTTTTTTTTGCCAGAAATCAAAATCTTCAAATCTCAGATTTGAACATGTCAGGAGGAGCTTATCGTCGATACGAGTCCAGCGAAACAAATTGGAGGCCAAATGGAGCTCCGAAGTTCCCAAATTTACCAACTTAAAAAAGGCAAAAAATTCCATCCAAGTCATTGACCAAGCCACCAAGCTATTTGACCAAGCCATTGAGCCGTTTGACCAAGCCATTGAGCTGTTTGACCAAGTCGTTGACCAAGCCATTAAGCTGTTTGACCAAGCCACTGAGGTGTTTGACCAAGCCGTCAAATTGTTTGACCGAGCTACTGATGTCATCAAACGGAAGAGGAGTATTCTGTTAGAATATTTAGTTAACTTTAATGGAATATTCCCCTTAAGTCAACTCGGTCCAAAAATTTATTTTTGGGCCAACTCAGTCCATTTTGGACCCGTTTTCGATCGAGTCGGATTCTTTCCTAGCTATTTTGACCATTTCAGACATAACTGTGCCCTCCGTTTCTGCTAATTCCACTCTTATGTTATTATATTGACTTAAGAGGGATATATAGCGGTGTTTTAAGGCACTTACAGGTGTCAAATATGTTTTTTTGGGTGGAGTCTAAGGAACAATGGAAGGTGAAACATCTTCCAATTCAATTGAAATACAAACTCCGACAACCACCAGTAGCTCTTAGAAAAGAAGTTTTATGTCAAATGCAAAGTTTGATGTCGAAAAATTATATGGTACAAATAACTTTGGCATGTGGTAGTGTGAAGTTTTGGATCTGTTATTTCGAGAAGGGTCATATATTGCCTTGGATTCTAAGCCCAATGATATTTTGGAGGAAGATTGGAATTTTGTAACCGTCAAGCTTGTTGTACAGTTCGATTGTATTTAGCCAAGGACCAGAAGTATTTTGTCATGAAGGAGACTATGGCAACAAGCCTCTGGAATAAGCTAGAGGACAAGTACATGACGAAAAGCATAGAAAATCGGATCTATCTCAAGAAGAAACTTTTTTGCTTTCAATTTAAGCATGGTACATCTATGAATACTCATTTAGACAGTTTCAATAAAATTCTAACCGTTTTGCAAATTTTAGAGGTTGAAATTGCTAATGAGGATAAGGCACTGTTATTACTAAATCCATGCATGATTCGTATGATCACTTGACAACTACCTTACAGTATGGGAAAGATGAGGTAAAATTTAACGATGTTTCCAATGCTTTGATGAACAATGAGGTACGAAAGAAGGATCTACCGGTCCATCGAGACCCCTCATAATCAGAATCGTTGACAGTAAGAGGGAGGACACTTAATAGAGGATGAGGAGGAAAATTCCGCTCAAAGTCAAGGGGAAAATCATCTGATAGATGACAACTTGCTAAAGACGAATGTGCCTACTGTGACACCCCGCCTAATTAAATACCGGGCGATCACTCCTTTATTAAATTAAATCAAGGCGAACAGTTGGTTCATTCTTAGCATCACTGTCGTAAAATAAATTTTCCAATTTAACACCCTAAAATAATTAAGCTAAGTGTCAAAACCATATTTAAACATTACTTTCCAAATTCTATTTAAAGAAAAATTATTTATTTATTTATTAACAACATCTCAATAAATAAGAATCACACCACAATAAACCTGGAACATAATCCAATTAATTTAAAACATTCATCAATCGAATGTCAACATGCGAAATCTAAAGTAATACATCCACTGAATAAAACCCATAATAAACAGTACCGAAAATAACTGAAATACAAATGTCCAAAAACAATGAAATAATGGAAAAGGGCTACACATGCCCATCTAAATGGAAATACTAAGAATGGATCTGAATGAACGAAGTCGTCTAATCAAGAGACCTGCAACTCCCACTTAAGCTGCAACGCGTTCCTTCCAAGAGATCCTAAGCAAGACGCCCCTGTGGCTGGGCACCTGTAATACATACATATATATACAAGAGAGAGAGAGAGAAAAAAGAAACGGGTCAGAGCCCGATAGTGTGTATGATTTAAAATTCGTTTAGCAAGTATTTAAATTGATACAGGCCAATGCAACAACATATTAGTTCGACACTCTCTTGAGAAATTCTCACCTCTCTTCTAATGTGCACACCTATCGCACTAACCTTCCCAACGGTTTATCCTATTATTTTATCATACTAACCTTCCCAACAATTTAGTTTATCTCAATTTACTCATAAGATTACAAAACCAAACAATATCATTGTTTAAAGATACTACCAATTAGTAGCTCAACTCTCGTTTTAACTTCATTTATATATAAAGTTTCCATGTGTCATATTATACTTTTCAAAAAAGTATTTCCGATTTATAGTCCAGAATTATTTCTCACTTACCACATCACGGCAACAGTTTAAATTTCCCAAGTTTCAGATATATATATTAAGCACTCGTATAATATATACATTCTAACAGCACCAACGTACAAACTATGGTGCAGGCATACTCTGCTATCCAATCCCCGTATCGCTCACACTAAGGGATATACAAGTTCGGAATCACTCTCGAACTGTATCAACATATATACACAAACAAGATTTGAGGCGAAGCATAGATTCCAAGTCTCTAAGAGGTCAGTACATACCCTCACGTCTCTTAGGACCGTCTGAACTATCGGTCCGATATCCTGTACCAAGGATATCTATCTTCTAGGGTACAAGTCAATATCCCCCATAAAGGTCCCATCGAGATAAGACTGTCACAGCGCGGTAACCTCAGGGATAGCAAGTAGCGCGGGTACATTTTTTACACGTATATAATATATGCACACACAATCATATAAATATACCACTTAGTATTACATTAATATAGGTTTCTCTCCTCACCCATAATTACGATATTTATCCTTGATTTTCACATTAAGTATTCTTATAAGGGTTCGTCACTAACCTTAACTCAAAGGGTTTCTCCAACTCATCTTGTGACACTCGTGAACTCTAACCTCACAAGTATAAAATTCAGTAGGTGTCCTTATTATGTTCCAACGTAACTCTCTTACGCACCTTACCCTTCAATATATAAATTAATCGATTTATAAGTAATTATCCCAAAATGT
Organism: Sambucus nigra; assembly: GCA_949130495.1. Lineage (NCBI taxonomy): Eukaryota > Viridiplantae > Streptophyta > Magnoliopsida > Dipsacales > Adoxaceae > Sambucus > Sambucus nigra. Next base: position 53,300,742 of record OX422209.1, on the reverse strand, counting down.
AATTCTTGGTCCACATTAAGCATCTCCAAAATTCATCGTATAACCTACTGGTCTCCCCTATCTCCCAAAACATTATATTAAGGATGCCCAAGAATTATTTCATGATAAATTAAATTTAACTCATTTAATAAGGGAAATAGGAGTCTGCCAGGAGAGGTCGATCGATCGAGGTCTGGGGCTCGATCGATCGAACCTTCGATCGATCGAAGCTCTAGGCTCGATCGATCGATCAAGCAGGTATTTTGATTTTTGCAGAATTGCAGTTACGGGTTCTACCACTTTTCTTCATCCAAATCCATATTTTCCAAACCCAAACGTCCCAAAAATTCTACTACTAACATTATATCAATATACCAGACATTTCTAACGTAAGGCATGTGTATTTCGATCATTTAAACATGGATTTTCACCCCTAAATCTTATCTAATTATCACGAACCCTAAATTTTTCTTAAGCAGGTTTCTAACAAATTTTCTCCCGAATTTCCTTCTTATAATCATCAAAATTTCGTGGTTAAATTCCTCTACATGGCAAGGTTTCCAGAATTTTCGTATAAATCAATACTACATGGATTTTCCTATCACAAATTGAGTTTTCTTCCATATTTTTCATCCCTAATCATTCCTAAACTAATATGAAAATTGCACCAATGAAATAAGCAAGATAAACACTTGCTTGGGATTTTTAGAAGTCTAGATTGCGGCTGATTTTGGTGTGGTTGCGTCCCCCTTTTCGCGATCTACGCGTTGGTGGTGGCGGCGGTGCAAACCGGTGACTTTTTGGCCTCGAATTGCCTTGAGAGCTCTCTCCTCTCTTCTCCAATGGCCGTTCTAGAGTTCTGAATATTCTAACCCTAAATGACTAACCTAAATGGCTGATATAGGTTTCTGATTTTCGTGGGTTTAATTACCCAAAAAAGTAAAATGACCAAAATGCCCTCCGGGGTACTAATTAGGCCTAAAAACGCCCCGAAACCCAAACTACACCCCCGGGTACACTTTTCTGACTATCTCGACCCTTTCGGACGCGTTGGCGCACTCAAAACGACCATACGGGCAACTTATAAAATATTCATTTTTATTTAACAATATTTAGTCCTGACGCGACACGGGCGCGTCCCGACTCAAATTTCCAAAATTGTCATTTAACTCACTCATGACATTCAATATAACCAATATTATATATTACTTTTCTCATTAGTAATATTCAAAAAATTTCATATAATTACTAACTCTCGTCACGTTAATAATTATGACATAATTAATTTTCGGATTTTTATTAAATAATTTACTCACATTAAATTTAATAAATCCCCAAATTAATATAGTATGAAAATACGGGATATTACACCTACTATCATCAAAAGGGGCACTGGAAGAAAAATTATCCAAACAGAGAAAAGAAAAAAGAGCCAAATGTAAACGTTGCAAAAAATGAAGAAGATGACCTATTGTTAGAGTTGGCCGTTTCATCATCAACCTATCATTCTGAGGAATGGATTCTTGATTAAGGGTGTTCCTATCACATGTGTCCCAACAGGGACTGGTTTTCAAGCTTCCAAGAGCTTGACGGGCGATGTGTTTTAATGGGCAATAACAACGCCTGTAAAATAAAAGGAATAGGCTTGATCCGATTGAAGCTGCATGATGGATAAATCAAAGTACTGACAGATGTACGATATATTCCACGCTTGAACAAGAATCTCATTCACTGGGAACGTTTGATGCTAAAGGCTATTCTATTATCATTAAAGGTGGAGTCCTAAAGGCGGTTCGAGGAGCACGTATAACCATGAAAGGTACTCAAAAAGGAAATTTGTATTTTCTCGACGAGAGCACAGTCACTGGGAGAGCGGTAGTCTCCAAAAGCTCAGACGATTCAGATGAATCCAGATTATGGAACATGCACTTAGGACATGCTAGAGAAAAATCTAGAAGGTTTAATAAAACAAGGATTGTTAAAAGGAGATAAGACATGCAAGATTGATTTCTGTGAACACTATGTCTTGGGTAAGCAAACCCGAGTCAAGTTTGGTACTGCTGTTCACCGCACCGAAGAAATTCTTGACTATATCCACTCAGATATGTGGGGACCTACAAATAATGCAACTTTGGGAGGTAAACATTGGTTCGTGACTTCCATTGATGATTACTCCAGACGAGTCTAGGTATACACGATGCGTCGAAAAGATGAAGTTCTAGAGATTTTCCTTAACTAGAAAAAAATGATAGAAACTCAGGCATGTCAAAAGATCAAGAAACTCCGAACAGATAATGGTGGAGAGTACACTTTAGACCCATTCCTTAAAATCTGCCAAGATAAGAGACTTGTCAGACATTTTACTGCACGAAGAATGCCATAATAAAATGTAGTTATAGAATGTATGAACTGTACTTTGGTGGAGAAATTTATGTGTATGTTGTCCCACGCTGGATTGGGAAAGGCATTCTGGGGTGAGGTAGTGAATTATGCTTCTCACCTCATCATTAGACTTCCTACAGCCGCAATTGGTAGGAAGACTCCTATGGAGGTATGGTTTGGTAAATCTGCTACAGATTATGATTGGTTACATGTTTTTGGTTGTCCTGCTTATTATTGTGTGACTGAATCAAAGTTAGATCCTAGAGCTAAGAAAATTATATTCTTGGGCTTTAGTGCTGGCGTAAAAGTGTATAGACTCTGGTGCTCCGAATCAAAGAAAATTGTTCTAAGTAGAAATGTTACTGATTCGTATCGAATATTGCATATTTTCGCCCTTTATCTTTATGAATTCTATCACTTTTACAGTTCTAAATGCCTATATTTATGGTCATTAACTAGACAACCTTGGATTTGGATATATACATGCTTTGCAGGGGTTAATTGTGCTTTGTAGGTATTGGAACGCTAAAAGTGAGGATCCGTTGCATTTCAGAAAAGTTTCATCGCTGGACGCTACTTCAAGGGCATTTTAGTCAAGTCACACTTCATCTACTGGTCATGAAAATTTCACAGATGTGTAGTTCGTTAAGTTAGCATCGCGTGGCCACAAACAACACGTCGTCTCGAGTTTGGACGAAGAAGTTATGGCCATTTTTGTAGTCAACCTTTTCCCCTCATGTTGGACCAAGCAAGGCTGAGAAACAGAGTACCGGTCGATCGCGATTTGAAGTTTTGCCGTGGAAAGGAGACAGTGGGTTTTGACTTGAAGGCGCGGTTGATCGGTCCCCTGGACGCGGTCGACCGCGTATAGCAGATATTTGTTGCTTTCTCATTTTCTTTTCTTTTTCCTTTATTTCTTTTATAACTTACTATATAAACCAATTTTGGTTTCTATTTTCATATATAATTCATTTTAGATAGTTTAGGCTAGGGTTTGGGGGTTTGAGAGCTCATTCTAAATTTCTTCTTGGTTTGACACCCATTTGGGTTTGTAAGTAGACTTTTCATCTTCCCTCTCCATTAATTTAAGTTGTATTTCCTTATTTTCTTGCTTTGTAGTTAATTTACTTGCTTTCATAATTTGGTTTACTTGCTTTCTTTCCATGCTTTGTAGTGTAGTTTTATTGTGTTTATTTACCACTTTTATTTATCGCATTTTTATCATGCTTTCAAGCTAAATTAGTCTAGGTTGTGTCAGATTGAACTCATTTCGGGTTGACATGTTGCTTGGCTTTGGTGATGGAGTTTACGGGTCTATTTCGAGTGTGTTGTCCAAGTTATTATGCCTAGGAGATTTGATGGGGTATATCATGTATGCTCTGTACTTATGACCTTACGTGCGTAATTTTCGGGGTATTTGTTGACACCAAAATCGTATAAGACTTTTATGCGAATTTAGAGGTGTGACAACTCTTAATTTAATTTACTGTCGAAATGAGACACAATCTTAATAACTCATCTACCCATGTAACCATTTTATACTAATTAACTCGGGTGAGGGATATTCGACGCAACCGATAGTTTTTAATCGCTTTGTTAATCTCGTTTAAATACATTTGCCTAGATTAATCTTTCCCTTTTTGCATCTTTTCCTTTTTATTGTAATTATCTTTTACACTTTTATTTAGGAGTATTAAACCAATTAAATTCTAGCAACTCGCCTCTATGGATTTTCGATACCCGGACTTGGTCGCTATACTCACCCGTTGAGTGTAGTCATAACTTTAGGTTTTTGTATAGATTTGGTGAGCCGAATACAACAAACGACTAGCGTCGGTGACTTAACAGATTGGGAAATTGCGGGTGTTTGTAATTAGATGTAGTCGGTACACTTAATCATTTGATTATCGACAAATCCATTATTATAAATTTGACATATTGTAATATTATTATTATTATTTGAGACTTTTTGGGATGCGAATAATATCACACTTAGATTAGGGGTGAGGTGTTAAACGCATGCGAGTGACGAAGGGGATTATTTATTGTGCATTAACTATATAATTGCATATTAAATTAATTAAGTTAATTCTTTCACACCTCGGGCTCTGACACAAATTTATATTCCCCCCTTCCCCTCCAGGTTATTTCTAGACATGTATAGCGGGACTATTGTTGTATCATCAGCCTTGCGATCTCTCGTGCTTAGCGACTTTTCATATTATTGACTCTAGCTTAGGTGCTTTCCCAATTATAGTTATTCATTTGAGATATTTGTATGGGCATAGGCCCGAGATTTATCTATTTACATTATGTTGGGTTGTGATACTCATTTTTATATCAGACTTATCATGAACTTTATGTTGGTTTGAATTTATATATTTATTATGGAAATGTCGATTTAAAATATAATGATGGGCCTATAATATATAACTTATTTTATGTTGGTGCTGAGAATGGTATTAATTGATCAAAAAAGCCCATCTTCGGCTTATCGTGCCTGGCCAGCCTTTACGTGAAAAAATGGGGGTTGTTACAACTGAGGTATATTTTCTAAGTCAAAATAAATTTTGAAAGACCTGTAGGTGAGCTTTTTAAAATAAAAAAATCGTATATGTCGTTTAAACGACATAGCAATGTCGTTCAAAATACATAGCAATGTCGTTCAAGAGACATTGATAAGTTGTTCAAACGGCAGCTTCTAACGACATGCGATGTCATTTGATAGGTCGCTTGAAGGATCATTTCTTATTTGCTTCAAACGACCATGTACTCTTTTGTGTTTCTAAAGGTTATTTCTTGGGTCGTTAGTAACGACATCTAAAGCCGTTCAAACGACATGACAATGTCGTTCGAACGACTTCTAATGGCATGCGTCGCCTCAAGATTTTTGTTCATCTATAAACATGTTATGGAGACCTTTTTCATAATGACTTTTGATACACGAAGATTGCTTTTTGGCAGACCGTTAGTCTTCATTTTTTAGGGTTAAAACCTAGTTTTTGATTCACCAAAACATCTCAATCCTTTTGTGAATCATTTGTGGAACTCAATCACTTCTGTTTAAGTTTGTTTTTGTGGAGTGCCATCTCTTCTGCTGATTTGGTTATTCTTGCGGGAGTTGCTTCCTGATGACAACGGTCGTTGGGGATGCTCGATGGTATTCATTGATGAGGAAGGAGATGCGGTTCTGGAGGTTCTCGAGGGAATATTTGTTGGTGCTAGGCTACGATCTATGTGAATTTGCTAAGGAAAATTCCTTGCAGATTTCATTGTGTAGTTGTAAGTTGCGATTTACATTATACTGTGAAATAAAGGTTTGACTCGAAGTGTTTTTTTCCTGGAATTATTTATCCCTTCGATTTGTGATTATTTGTGATTTATTTATTCACATAGATGCATGTTTAGGATTTAATTAAATTGGATCAAAGATTGACTCTAATTAAATAAGTTTTAATTTTGGAAATTTCTGAATCCCATAAATAATCGATATCATGCATCCTCAAATTGATATCAGAGCTGGTTACTCTGATTTACTGAGTGATTCTTTGTTCGCAAAAGTTTTGTGATATTGATTTTTCCTAAAACTTTGATTTTTGAAAAATTGTAATTTTTTCGATGGAGAACTTATATAATCGGATGTTCGTCTTTGATGGCATGAATTATTCGTATTGGAAAGCCCGCATGAGATCTTATTTAAAGGCTATTGATGAGCGTGTATGGTTAATCTACTAATGAGGGTGAACTCCTCCCACTGTCGCCGCGAACAATGTCAATAATCCAAAACCCGTGTCTGATTGGACTGAGAATAAGTTTAAGTGGAGTACCTACAACTCCCGTCGCCTCAGTGCTCTTTTTGGAGCTCTCTCACCCCTGACAAGTTCCGTTGTATTATGACATTCACCACGTCTAAAGAAGCATGGGGTATACTCCAATTCACACATGAGGGTACCAACGCAGTTAAGGCATCTAAGTTACAAAATTTGACCACCCAGTTTGACACAATCACGATGTCAGAATATGAGTATTTTGATGAGTTTTATTCTAGGTTTTCGGACATAGCTAAAACGAGTTTTAATTTGGGTGATAAAGTTGTTGAGATGAGAGTTGTTAAAAATATTTTGATGTCACACCCGAAATGTTTTATTCCTAAGGTCACTATTTTGAACTCATTAGGGATATTAGATACACTTAGGTTAGAAGAACTCGTAGGACATCTTAAAACTTATGAGATCGACATGTTTCCTAACACTGTTAAGCCTAAGGATATAGGGTCTGCACTTAGGTACCAATCCATGAAAGGTGAGGAAGTATCTAGGAAGAGAGAGACGAAGAAGAAAGATAGATTTTGTGAGTCCGAGTCTGATGGCGAGTTTGATTTAGATAAAATGGTCTTGTTTGCAAAAAAATTCAGAAAGTTTCTCAAATTTTCAAAATAATATTCTTCCAATAAAAGTTATTTTGAGAAAAATAAAAAGAAAGAGGAGGTCAATAAGAGTGGTGATAAAGAGATAAAGGAAGAGGTGAGATGTTTTGAGTGTGAGGGAAAATGGCACAAAGCTTGAGAATGTCGTACTATGCTAAAGAGAAGGGGAAAGAAAATTTCTATGCCAAACACTCTTAGTGATAGTGATGTCGAGAATGATTTTGGGGATGAATTATCACCTGGTATGTGTGTTGCCTTTATGGATAGTCATGTGAGCCCATCTTATTTTCCCCAGGATGATGAGATCACTTGTGTACGTGAGAGCCCCGATGATGATTTGAGTGTTTCGACCGAGTTTGAGAGTGAGATTGGAAGTGAGGGTGAAAGTGAACTCCAAAAAGGGTTTAAAGATTTGTACGCCGAGACCTTAAAGAAAAAGAAGTTGAATAAAGAGTTAGGTATTAAGTTGATTTATTTAGAGAGAGAGAGATAGGAGTTTTGAGGGAGTTTGAGGCATCAGTGAGTCAACTCGAGAAGGTGAAGATTTCTTTGAGTGAGCACTTGATCGTCATAGATCGAGAAAAGAGTGAACTTGAATCTCGCGTGTCCCAACTCGAGATATATCTCGAACGTGCCCGGGAGGTCAAGGTCACTATAGAGGATACTTCAAAGAAGGTTGGTAAAATGATCCTTGATTTTGATTTGGGTAATGTTGAGCGATTAGGAATAGGTTATGACGGTACGTCTACTTCCCATGTTGCACCTGAGCCGGTTCTCGAGATTGTGATAGATCCCTATGGCTCTCAATCTAACCCACCTAGGCATCCGTTACCCGATAGGAGAGTGCATCCTAGACGTTTTGAGAGAGGTGCTCCTAGGCCCGTGTATGTTATCACACATTTCAAGAAGAGATGACACCTTAAGGAATTTTTCTTTAAGTTGGGTAATATGTCGCACAAATTTTTTCCATGTTATGCTATAACACGTGCACCCACACATGATCATGCATATTACATGAGAGCGTTTGCACAAATTAGAGAGCAAGTTAAATTTTTGGTCAAAACTTCACATGATTTGATGGATGTTTTTTTATAGGATGTCACCCCCTTTGGAAAACACCTTTGCGCCTAGTAGTTGATATTTAGACTTGTTTGCTAGCATATGATGATTTTATGATGATAGTTTATGCCTATTGCTAGTGTGTACCACCTGTTTATTGTTTATTTTGATATATTTTTTGAAAAACCAAAAAGATTTTGGTCTTTGAAAAAAAATACAAAAAAAAATTCTATTTTAAAAAAAAAATGAAAAAGCCAAAAGGATATTATTTTGATAAATTTTTTGGAAAAAGACAAAAAGATTTTTGTATTTTGATTTACACTGCTTATGAATGGACATTTAGGATGACCAAGTAACTGCATAATACTATATCCATGTGACCATTTGATAGTGATTTGAGAGGCATCATCACTTCATTTTGTGCTTTACAATGTTTGGAGTCATTGAGATGTTAATAGTTGTGACTTCCTATATGTTTGACTCATGATTTCCTTTATTGCACACGTGCCTGGATTTATTTGATCATTTTACTTGTCTATCACATATTGGTCGAAATATTTTCATCTCAATCGTGTCTTTAAAACGAACCAAATGCGATAAAACTTGACAATGAAAGTAGTGCATGTAAGAACCTTCGCCTGTGAGGATTTATTTAAAATTTGGAAAAATGATGAGTGTACCCGGGAAAGGGCTATGAGTAAATAATAATCTCGTCATGAAAGCCACAGTTTGAAAAGAGTCCAAGAAAAAAAATTAAGGCGATAAAAAGATAATATGCACCTCAATAAAAAAATAAAATGATTTATTCTGAGGGTGTTTGGATAGAAATAAAACAATGGGTTTTCACGTCCTCACAAAGTCTTGAAAAAGCACTACATAGTTTTAGACGTTTTTGGTGTGAAAATCATTTGAGACTTTGATGTGTCGATTAGATTGAGTCGATGTCATTTAAATTCACATTTTGACACCTAAGGACAATTTTGAGTTCATTCGTTACGAGTATTCGTATTCATCGTGCACATATGTTATGTTTGATTACATTAATTTTCCTATCAAATTTATTAACACCCACTCATTATGTTTCTACGATTTGATTATCTTAGTGTAAATTCATGGTGTGTGTTATTTTTGTAAATTTTTTCCACTGAAAGATTTAAAGATTTTGAAAAATCCAAAAATAGATTGTGAAATCTTTTGAGTATATCCTCGCATGATAATATTTAATATATGTTTGCTATGCGTGTCATGACACTTCGTATTTATTTGGTTTATTATTTTTCTTGTCTATTTCAGACAAATAAAAAGGGAGAGAACGAATTATGAATTATGGGGGAGATTTAATTTGGTTGATTTGATTTATGTTTATCTCATTTCAAACTCGGTACATCACGAAGGTATTTGTTTTCTTATTATGTGTAAGACGTTGATGGTCATTTAGAAAGTACACAAAAGAAGAGCAAGGGAAGCAAAGAGATTTGATGGTTTCAAAGTTGAAAATTTTGAAGAGTTGCATATTTACTATTTTTCCGCCTTTTGGGTTGCATGGGAGGGTATTAGATTTGTATAGGATTTTTTTTATAATTCGGATTGTTTTTATACTGTACTCGCATAGACATAAGGAAAGATTTGTGAGGACGTGTTTTTCATAGTCCATAGTTTACATAGAGTATGTCGTATACCGCTACAATCGTCAAAGATGTTCACGTTCATAAGTTCATGAAGACAGATCCAAATTTCAAGTATCTTCAACATATGCACAACATGAGGTATAATTTCATATAAATGTGTCTAAGTTTCATAAATGCTTTACTTGAGTATTGGGATACTTTTTTAAACTATTTTTTATCAAACTGAGGCATATTTTCTAAGTCAAAATAATTTTTAAAAGGCCTGTAAGCAAGCTTTTTAAAATCAAAAATTTTCATTTCCATCGTTCAAACGACATAGAAATGCCATTCAAACGACATTGATAAGTAGTTCAAACGACTGCTTCTAACGACATGCAATGTCGTTTGATAGGTCGCCCGAAGGGTCGTTTCTTATTTGCTTTTAAACGACCACATAGTGTTTTGTGTTTTTAAAGGTCGTTTCTTGGGTAGTTACTAACGACATCTAAAGTCATTGAAATGACACGACAATGTCATTCGAACGACTTCTAATGACATGTGCCGCCTCAATATTTTTGTTCTTCTATAAATACTTGTTTTGGAGACCTTTTCATTAAGACTTTCGTTACACGAAAACTACTTTTTGGCAAACCTTTAGTCTTCATCTTTTAGGTTTAAAAACCTAGGTTTTTATTCACCAAAACATACCAATCCTTTTGTGATTCATTTGTAGAACCCAATCACTTATGTCGAAGTTTTTCTTCGAGGAGTGACATCTCTACTGTTGATTTGGTAGTTCTTGCAGGAGCTGCTTACCGACGACTGCGGACATTGGGGATACTCGAGGGTATTCACTACTAAGGAAGGAGCTACAGTTTTGGAGGTTCTCGAGGGAATCTTTATTGGTTCTAGGGTGCGGTCTATGTGAATTTTTCGAGGAAAATTTATTACAGATTTCATTGTGTAATTATAAGTTGCGATTTACGTTATATAGTGAAATAAAGGTTTTACCCGAAAGGTTTTTTTTCTTGAAATTGTTTGTCCCTCGATTTGTGACTGTTTGTGATTGACTTATTTACATAGATGCATGTTTAGGGTTTTATTAATTTGGATCGAAGATAGACTCTAATTAAATAAGTTTTTAACTTTGGAAACTTGCGAATCCCATAAATAATCGATATCATGCATCCTCAAATTGGTAATAGAGTTGGTTACTCTAATTTACTGAGTGATTCTTTTTTCACAAAATTTTTCTGATATCGAATTTTCCTAAAACTTTGATTTTTGAAAAATCATAACTTTTTCGATGGAGAACTTATATAATCGGATACCCTTCTTTTATGGCATGAATGATGCTTTTTGGAAAGCCCACATGAAATCTTGTTTAATGGCTATTGATGAGCGTGTCTACTTAATCTGTGAAAGAGGGTGGACTACTCCGACTGCCATCGTAAATAATGTCACTAATCCCAAACTCGTGTCTGACTCGACTGAGGATGAGTTTAAGTGGAGTACCTATCACTCCCGTGGCCTTAATGTTATTTCTGGAGCAGTCACCCCTGATGAGTTCCGCCGTATTATGACATGCAACACGTCCAAAAAGGCATGTGATATCCTCCAATTAACACATGAAGGTACCAATGCGGTTAAGGTGTCTAAGTTACAAAACCCAATTTGAGACAATCACCATGTCAGTATCCGAGTGTTTTGATGAGTTTTATGCTAGGTTGTCGAACATAGTTAACACGATTTTTAATTTGGCTGAGATATTAATGAATTGAGAGCTGTTAAAAAGATTTTTAGGTCACTCTCGAAACGTTTTATTCCTAAGGTCACTATTTTGAACTCATTAGGGATATTAGATACACTTAGGTTAGATGGTGGTTATCACTAAGGTCATCCAATCGGACCGTATATAACCATTTATGAATTTAATTCGTTATTTATATGCCACACATCTTTCTCACTTTCCTAAGCCCAATTAAATCCACCCATAATCACTAGGAAATAGTCCCCCTATTTATTTCCCTAAATAAATTAGTCTAGAACAAACCCCCAAAGAGATTTGAGCCTAAAATTTAAATAGGCAAAATTGCCTAAAATCAGTTACCATCAATAGATCAATCGATCGATCGATCGACCCTAGACGCATACAGCTTCTTCCTCAAGATGTTTTCCTCCATTTTCAACCATGAAAGCTATATGATTTCTTCATAAACCTTAGCCCAATCATAATCAACATGTAATAGACACTACACCAAATCTGCCAAATTGTCACGGTCATTGACCTTGATAAGTTCAACTTATCAAGGTCAATGACCGTGATAATTCTGGGCGAGACAACTTTTTTTGTCACGGTCATGTCACGATCATTGACCGTGACAAGCTCGTTAGAATTGTCACGGTCATGTCACGGTCCCTGATCGTGGCAAGTTTTGTCACGGTTTAAAACCGTGACAAGCCCGTGACATTTAATAAAAAATTATCAAGGTCAATAACCATGACAAGTCCGTGACAACTTTATTTGTCAAGGACTTATCATGGTCAATGACCATGATAATTCTGGGCAGAATTGAAAAAAATCTGCTGGGCAGTATGGCCACAGCCACTGCCCAGCAGTATATATATATACCTGTTATAGCAACGTTGTACCTGTTCAAACATTATATATCCAAATAAAATAGAGATAGTGCAAATATACATTCAAAATAGAGACAATATGCATCACGATATAATCCAAATATAATTCAAATGTACCAATTTAAAAACAATACATTTCAATTCAAATAATGTCACTACATGTCTTGGGTAAGGTTAAATACGAGGAGGTGAGTAGGCCACACGATATACGAATTGACACACCCATTGATATACATCGTGCCGCATTGTTTGCGCAACCACAACAGGGATTTCTCCTTCCCGAGTATCACATGCATGATGAGCACCTTGGACCCGATGTCTTGAATCTCACGTCCACGAACTAGTCGACCCTGGATGATATTCGGGACCCTCAACAACCTCCCTATCCGTTAGCCATCAAATATGTCCAGTATAAACACGCTCGACCAACCAAGTGTCGATATCGGTCGGTCGAAGGGAGCCAAATAGGGAAGTGGATCATCAAAGTTCGCACGTGCCAGCGATGAAGCGACGAGGTCCACATCCTCATCATCCTGCACCTCGTCCTCCCGCACCTTCTCCCCCACCACCTTCTCCTTCCTTTTCCCCTTGCGTTTTACGCTTCCCAACAAACGCTTCATGAATGAGAACATATCTTGGACTATCGCCTCCAAATGGGATAGCTTCGCGTCATGCGAGTCCACTGTTCGAGCCAACCCGGTGTCGCTCGTCTCCAATACGATGATCCTTGATTTGGCCACCCGCTAGCTCACCCCCTTGTCCTCCCCTTGCGATCAGAGCCAAGCACTTGACTGAGTGCGTCTGTGGGTAAAGATGCCTTGTCGGCATCAGGCTACGACTAATGCACTTCCTTAAGCTTTGCCTGAAATGACAAAAAGCACATAATTAGTAAAATAAGTAAATTAAAAAATAATAACGTAATTAACAAAAAGTAAACTGTCAGATTACTTACAATCGTGGTCGCGATGCTCGGAGACACCTCCTTGTCCTTCCCCTTCTTCGTTCGAAGAGCCACATAAGTATCGAGCCTATGTGTCCTACCCCCAGGGCCACTCCCTGTCCCCTGAAATAAAATAAAGTAAAATTAGTATCGGCCCCGCAAAGTAAAATAATGCAGAATAATATATTTCTGTAGTTATAGAAAAATTAAATCTTACCATCATCCTATGCTCCACCTCGGCGTAAGACGTCCGGACGGAGTAGTGCACATTCGTATTTTTTGCTCCGTTTTCCCTCCCTGATTGGCGAGATGCCAATTGTCTCTCGCCGATCTCATTGTCAACGAACTTTTGCCATTGTGCCAATGAGATCGGCTCCTTCGACGGGACGGATTCACGACTTTGGATAATGGACTCTCTTGTCTTCCCAAAGTACCGGGTCCACATATTTGTCTTCCACGTCTTATGTTGCTCCCTTAATTAATCCAAGACGGAATCGCGTAGCTTTGGATCCAGGCTGAATTGTTCCTGTCCAACAAATACAATGTTAGTTGCAAATAAATATAAATATAAATATAAATATAAATATAAAATGAAATTGAAATTGAAATTGAAATATTCATATGAATATAAATATAAATGTAAATACATTACCTGTAGTGCCACCCAAACAACTAACTTGAGCTCATATGGCACCTCCTTCCAACTAATGTACCCCAGGTCAATGATCGTCTTTACCAGCTCGAGGGATCTCGCTAATAGCCCCGACTTGTTCTCGATGGCCATACCCAATTCATATTTGGGGAGTCTAGGGGCCGAGGAGACCTCGTCGCCTCCGCTACCACCGAGCCCAGATGACATCATCAGAACAAGCATCATCATCCTTGCGTTAATACCTGAAGGAGACATTTGCTGTAAAAAATGTTATTAGTACATATCAAAATCAATTAAAAGAAGACATACAAATATGTACAATTACTACAAATAAAAATGAATTGTTACTATCAAACACTTCAATTCTGAATTCCAAAATAACAGCATCTAGCGCATAATATGTACAATTACTAAAAATCCGAAACATCCCCACCCCCACCCCTACTGCCCACACACATGCAGACTACACAAGAGTGAAAATGATAAAGTGCAAATCAATTAAAATCATCGGCGGGGGAAAAAAAGGAGGGGAAAGGGTTTTTTACTGGGACATGACAGGGGTAATGACTCTCGAACGGGTCTAAGGGCTATTGAATGCGTACGCATAAGAACTAGAAGGCTAGTATCTATGCGCACTATATGTAATTTCAAGTATGTTTCATTTAATTATCATACTATATATATATTGTTCGATATACAAAGTAATTTTTAAAAAAAGTTAAAAAATCCCACCCCCATATGGACAATAATCCAGTGGTCATGCCACTTTTAAAACTAACCAACCCAACATCGATCCACTATAATCCAACAACAATGTTAACAACAAATGTGTATCCCGTATTCCTTCTAATTCATCTAGTTAACTAATTATTTTCATCAATTAAACTAACAATTAAAGTATACAATTATTAATTTACTAATTTACAATGAGGGGCAATCCTACTTTCATAATTAATCATATATTAATTTACTAATTTACAATGAGGGGCAATCATATATTAATTTACTAAAAAAATAATAACCAATCAATTCTTTTACAAGGGACATTATGCACAAACACGCACATAAACGCACACTACACACACATGTACACACATGCTCACATACACACACACACACACACGCACATGCACATTCACACACACACACACACATTCACACACACACACACACGCAGACCCCCACCCACCCATCCCTGCCCCCTCCCCCCACCCTTCCCCACCCTTCCCCACCACACACACACACACGCACACATACCACACACACGCACACACACCACACACGCACGCACACACAGCCCCCCATCCATGCTTCTTCCCCCACCCTGCCCCACCCCCTTCCCCCACCCCCCACCCACAACACACACGTACACACACACACATATACACACACACGCACATATAATATGCACACACACACACATATATATAAATGGAAGAGAGAGAGAGAGAGGGGGGGGAGAGCAGCGTAGAGAGAGAGAGAGAGAAAAAAGGAGGGAAGAATCGGCAGGGGAAAAAAAGAAGGGAAAATGGTTTTTTACTGGGATATTTGTCACAGACGTATCATGGTCCTTGACCGTGACAATATTATAAGGTTTTTCACGGTCATTGATCGTGACAACGCATTTTTTTGTCACGGTCAATGACCGTGATAAGGCTAGCCACTGGAAGGGTGCCAATTTACCCATTTTGGTGTAGTGAGACATCTAAAACAGGTCTGAACCATTCATACAACCTCTAACCGTCAACGATTTTTTATTCAATCAATCAATTTACAAATTGGGTTCTCTCACTAATATTCAAAGTTCACATTCATTTCAATCCTATAGTCCAAATTATAAGAGATTAGCTACTATTTTCAACTCAAATCCTGATTCCAACAACATATGATATGATCTCATCATTCATTTAGCATTAATTTCACATCTAATGCATAAATCCCCAAAAATCCATTTAAATATATGACAACCCTCCCAAAAACGGATTGTCTACACCTACCATGATATGAAGATGATTTTTTATAATTAAAATCAAAACAAGATAATCACTTGCCTTTCAATGTTCGTAGAGTCTAATTACATGTTGTAGACGACGAACTGATGGTCGCACACCCAAATCCTCTCCGAATTTGACTCCCAGAGGTCCCTTCTTTTTTTCCTATTTTATTCTCTCCAATACTAGGACTTAGATTAATCACAATGGCTATCACAAACTCTCTAACTGAGGTTCAATATTTCTAATCCTAAAATTAGGCTAACGAGCTAAGCCCAAATGACCCAAACATTCCTGTGTGGACTCGGTTATGACTAGAAAGGCCCTAGGACCCAATTACTACCCCCAGGTACACTCTTTTAACTATATCAACCCTTCCAGAACCAACTGTGACCTTGAAATCGCAATCAAAATTACCCTAGAAGAATTTTCTATGTCGACCTCATATAGTCTACACGTGACTCTCGATTGAGATAAGACACTATCGCATCACTATCACTCGCTATGACGTGAAATAATAATTTACTATTCACTTATTAATTATATTCCATAAATATTAACCATTATCTTTCCCGATTAACATTTTAAATAAACACATAATAATTAATTCATTTAAATTACGGCACGCATTTAATTTAAAAATACCCGAATTAATTAAATTATAAATACCCAAGAATACGGGGTGTTACATACTTCTCCCTTACAAAGGAATTTCACCCTCGAAATTAGGACGTAGTGTAACACCCCGTGTTTTTATTAATTAATTAATTGGAATATGCGAGAAAAATAAATTTTGAATTTAATGATTTTTATTAGTAAAATATGTTGGTTTTGATTTTAGAAGAATAAAACTTCAAGAGGAATTTAAATCGGATTTAAAATGGATTTTTAATTGAGTTTTTAATTATTTTTGTCTTATAGGCATTTTGTGGGGGAACTATCGCCAAACCTATAGGGTCGATCGATCGACCCTATGAGTCGATCGATCGACTATGCCCAGATTTTGAGTCGGTTAGTTATATTTTAGAGTTTGAGTTGGTTAGGATTCCTAATTGGTATTTAACCATTCTAATTCATGGGGGACTTCTCATAATCACTTTTTGCCAAGTTTTTTCACCTGAGAGCTCTTACAAACGTTTTCCCTCTCCACCATATTCATCAATCTCCAATATAATCAAGTTTTTTTGTCACAAGTTTTGGAAGGCTTAATTAGGGTTTAATCAAGTTTGTCCAAGAACAACTATTTGCTAATTTTTCGAGAGGAATCCCGATTTCTAATTAGATTTTCAAATCGATCTTCACTCAGGCATGAATACTCTATTCCTTTCCTTTAGTATTATGCGTTTTAAGTATCGCCTAAATCCTTAATCATGTGTTTTGATTAAAATCAATTAGTAATTTTAATTAGAGAAAGTGGACACTAAATTTTGGGGTTGTTTTGATAAAGCTTTTTAATATGATTTAATCCTTGAAACCCTTGGGTGCGTAAGTTAGATTATTGGGTTTTTATGGTTTTGGGTGTTGGTTCTCATGTAGAATTTTTATGGGATTATTTATATGGTTAGTGGGACACGCTCACAATTATAAAAATTAGATGGCTTATAAAAGAGAACATTTTTGTCATATTGAATAATATCGCACGTTGATTAATTTAACATTATTGAATAAAATGAATTATGTTGACAATAACGACGGTGCTATTAATTGAGTTAAATTCAATTGGGAGTTTAAGATTATATTTTCATGTTATTGTAATACCCCATATTTTTATGACTTTTAAATTTGGGGATTTATTAAATTTAATTTGAGATATTAATTTAATATTAATCCGGAAATTATTTTAAATATTTACTAGCGTGATAAGAGTTAGTAATTATTGGGATTTTATTGAATATTACTTAATAGATTAAGTAATATGTATAATATAATTTATTAAAATTATCACGAGTATATAATTTGATAATTGTGGAAATTTAATCGAGACGCGCTTGTGGTGTGTCGGAATTAAATTAGTATTATTAAAAGTGAATAAATTATAAGTCACATGTATGGTCATTTTGAGTGCTCCAGTGGATCCGGAAGGGTCGAGATAGTCAAAATAATGTACCCAGAGGTTTAGTTTGGGCCTCGGGGCTTTTTTAGGCCTAATTAACATCCCGGGAGGGCGTTTTGGACATTTCGTATTTTTGGACAATTAAACCCACCAATTTCCCAAGGTTATATCAGCTTCTAAGAGTCTTTGTCTAGGGTTAACAAAAGCAAAACCAAAGAACGTACATTGGAGAAGAAGTGGGAAAGCTTTCCAAGGAAGCCAAAAACTCCACCGTTTACACCGCCACTACCGTCAAATCGTAGATCGCGCGACGGGGAACACAACCACACCACTTTCTCCCATAAATCAGAAACAAAATTTCCAGGAAAGTATCTATCTTGCTTTATTTTAGTTGATGCCTCAATTATATTAGTCTAAGGTTGATTAGAACTAGTTTCATGAAAGAAAGTGTAATTTGGAGATTAGAATTCGCATGTTGTAGAGGTAATAATCATATTCTGGGCATCCAATCCACATGTAGAGGATATACCACGAAATTTCATGGTTTTAGAAGTAGAAAATCTGGAAAAAGAATTGAAAGAACTGGAACTTAAATAAAAGATTAGGGTTCTTGAGGTTTATGTAGATTTTGCCCTTTAAATTGTTATACTTGATGAAAACCCACATGTTTTACGTAGAATATTTTGTATTTGGGTATATAGTACTGGTAGTATCATTATATGGGAGTTTGAGAGTTAAAAATGGTGATTTGGTGGAGTTTGGAGGAGGATTTCCGTAACTGGGTTTCTGCAGTTTCGCCATAATTGCTTGATCGATCGATCGACCCCCTCCCATTGATCGATCGACCCCTCCTGGAAAACTGCATATTCCTCTTCTTATAACTTATTCCGGTTAATAAGCGTGGTAACCCTTGAGCATCATTGTTAGAACATTTTTGGGACATAAATGGGACCAGTAGGGTTTTAGTAAACACCCATAAGTGTACTTCATGTAATATGAATTTAAGGGTTAACGAGGAGTGATTTTTATGAAATTATTGGAACGTTCAAATAAATGATTGAGACTCATAAGGAAGCTAGCCTAGAGAGTAAGTGAGAGTACCTACTGAAATTATACTTAGGGAGATAGAACACTTCGAGAGAAAAGAAGTAAGTTTGGAATATCCTAGACATAAGAATAAAAAGGACGAGTCCGTTATACGGGATAATCGAGTAAAGTGTACAAAGAACGAATAACCATAATTATGGGTCGTGTGTGTACCTAATTTAGAAATGTGGATATATATATATATATATATATATATATATATATATATATATATATATGACTGTGTGTTTATGCATATATTATATATGTGAAAAATCATGCCCACGCCACTTGCTATCACGGAGGTTACCGCGTCGGGACGGTCTTATCTCGATGGGACCTTTATGGGGACTATTGACTTGTACCCTAGAACATAGGAATCCTTGGTACAGGCTATCTGATTGATAGTCAGACGGTCCTAAGAGACGTGAGGATATGTGCTGACCTCTTAGTGACTTGGAACTATGCTTCGCCTCCATTTGTATATGTTTTTTGTTAATACAGTTCGAGAGTGATTCCAAACTAGTATTTCCCTTAGTACGAGTGATACAGGGACTTGATAGCAGAGTATGCTAACACCATAAAGTTCATGTGGGGTGCCGATAGTATATATATTATATGAGTGATTTAATATATATATATATATATATATATATATATATAGACATGAAACTGGGAACTTTCATCTGTGTATAAAAATTAGTTCGGTAACGAATCAATACTTCGACTTTAATATAAGTGTTTGGAAATCTTGTGACAACACTGTTATATTTTTAAAATGAAATGAGATAGCTGTGCGAACCTTATTCTCAGAAAATAATTATCTTAGCCATAGAAATTGTCAACATGAAACCTTATGGGAGATTTATATAAAAATGAACTTTCGGGGTTAATAGTGAGGTAGGCGTGCACACTAGGTGAGAGGTGAGAATTTCTCAAGAGAGTGTCGCATACTAACATGATTGTTGCATTAGCCGGTAAGCATTTTAAATACTTGCTAAACTAAATTTAAACTATTTTACAATCGGTCTCTGACCCGTCTCTTGTCATCTTTTCTCTCTTGTATATATATATATATGTATATATTACAGGTGCCCAGCCACATGGGCGTCATGCTTAGGATCTTTGGACAGGACGTGCTGCAGCTTATGTGGGAGTTGCAGGCCATTTGCTTAGACGACCTCCTTGTTGATTCCACTCTTAATTCAGTTTTAATTAGTTGGGCATGTGCCGCCCGTTTCCTTATTCAGTTGGATTTGTTGGAGACTCTGTCCATTTATCTTTCATATTTTACTCGTTGGGATTTAATTACTGTCATGATGGTTTTTCCTTTATGATTTTAAAGTTTGTATTAGTCATCTGAATGGTTAAATTATTGGGTGTTCTTTTCCAGCCTTTATAATTATGTGATTCTTAAACTGTTACGTATTAAAGGTTTTCATAATTGGATTTAATAAAATGAAAATAATGGTTTAAATGGTTTTGACACTTAGCTTAATTATTTAGTGTGTTTAAATTGAAAAGTTTATTTTGCGACAGTGATGCTAAGAATGTACCAACCATTCACCTTGATTATAATTTAATAAAGGACTGATCACCCGGTATTTAATTAGGCGGGTTGTCACAGTTGTATTTGTGATTTATGATATTGTGTGGATTATTATTATTCACTTTTGGCACCGTGGAGATGAGGGGGGTTTGGGTAGTACATTGTTCACCTCTATTTTAGGATGCTTACTAGGTATGGGACTAGTGGGTAGGCCTTGGTTAAAATTTATACTTGCTAGGTATGGGACTAGTTAGTGTAAATTCATGGGGATTTTATATCTCGGGGTGGGGTAGATTTTTACTTTATATTGCCTTTTCGTTAGCCTAGGCATGTGACTAGGACGTGTTTTATATTGGTGATTCGTCATATATGCAGGATAGGGCGCATGTGTACTTGGGAACCCTTAAGTAAAGGACTAAGAGGTATTTTGAGGATATCACACCGATTAAAAGGGTGGGATAATTTATAAATTGAGAAAATGAGAATTAAGTCAAGGACCGACAGTTTAAACGGGTCAGCAGATGATTTATGTCGTGTTGTGTGTAGAACCTTGTCATGGGGCGGGGTCGACAGTTTAAACGGATCAAAGGCCATTTGACAAGGGGAAGTGTGACACTTTGGTGGATTTCCACCCGGGGCGGGAGGACCGCCGTAATAAAAAGTGAGAACAATAATAAATCTGGGTTAATTTAATTTAATTAACATTGTGGGACTTCGAAATTTAAAATCATATTGGTGTGTTTTTGGAATGGGAATTTTTTAGGGTAGTTAGTTTTATATTTATCGCGTTTAATTATCTCGTTCAATTAAAATTTTCTATTGTGATATTTATTGTGTATAATGCTACTGTCTGGATTTAAGGATCCTATTTGAGGGGAGTATTGTGTATTCATGCTCGGGGCTCTGACCTCGTGCGTTGACTAACTTTTTAAGGATAAGTTTTGGAGAAGCTGCATAGGATTATCGGAGTTTATCGTTTGAAGGTGCAGCTGGAGTTTATTAATTTTATTGATTTATTTCGTTAGACTTTATTTTCAGTCCTATTTCATTATGAGACTTTATTTAGGTTTTTATTGGGCCATTCGGTTCCAAAGTCGTTAGAGGATTTCAGTTGGATTATTCAGAGTTCTTTATTATTCATATTTTATTTAATCATTATTGGGGATTGGTTTTTACTTGGAGTTTTAGCATGTGATTGATCTTTTATCGCTCAGTTGTTTATGATCATTTGGGATTGATTCAATTATTTATCTTATGGATTGATTTATTTATGTCTCATATCTGTCTCATGCTAAGAATGGTATTTATTTACTCACGTCCGGCACAGTTCGGTGGCGGTGGCTGGCCTCCCCATTTGTCGGCTTTTTGCGGGGTATGACAGGTAGCTGCAGTGAATAACTATAGATATTGCTCTTGTATATCCTCCTTCTGCTCCTACATTGACTCGTCAACGATATGGTGCCCCCACTGGACTAGAACCAAAGGTACCACCTTATAACGCAGCTTATGCTCACTACGATCAAGTATCGTCACTGGTCTTTCCTCATACGAGATAATGGATGAAAATCTACCGCCTCTAATGGAACATGTCAAAAATCCCTCTCTCTCCTCCTGTAACTCTTCAGCGAAACATGTGGAACATATCATGAATCTTCTGTAAGTTCTCCGATAGTCCCAACCTATACGCCACTAGTCCCACCCCTCTCGATAATTAAAAATGGCCCCATATATCCCGGCGCTAGCGTGACCTTCTTGTCGAACCTCATGACCCCCTTCATAGGTAGGTACCCATAATAATTCTTGACCACTCTTGTCAAACTTCAAAACATCTACTCATGGTGACGTAACTCTCATTACGTTCCTGAACTGCACGAAAATGATGTAGATAAACTCAATCCTTACCGACAGACCATAAATCATTTTGGATTTGAGAAGCTTGTTATTCCTCGCACTTAACCAATTGAAAGGTGGATGGCACGATTTATGTATGAATCCTCAGATGGCGTCATAAAGATAATAACTTGCTACAAGATATCACATGTATCTTTATCGATGGTAATTAAGACTCCCAAGTATCCACAAATCCAGAATATGCATTCCTCGCATTTTTCAACATCCTAGTCACCTCCCGTCTACCCATTACCATACGGGTGGCATGTCTAGATTAAAACGTAACTCTGTCACCATCGCCTCCCGACACTTTCTATCAGAGGTGGAGCTGAAGGGTCTCATTCCAAATCATACAAATATTGGGTGGCAACATGTTCCAATTCATTTCTTGTTTCTAATGAAATGTTGGGCATACTGTTCGATAGTATAAGCCACACCAATTTAATAACAATTATTTCATTTTGATCAATCCATTCCATAAACTCAAAGGAACTCCTGACTTCTCTGCGTATCCATCCCGTCACTGGAACCATCAGTCTATTACAAAAATCTTGTTTGGTAACCTCGGACCAACCCTTTTCCATCCACCATTAGTGCATCTGGAGCCAACTTCACTGTGTCTCACTCAACACCAATCCCCATGCTCAATGTTTCACATCACGTGGAACATCTTACCCCCTCATACACTACTTCTTAGCATTGTCGGTCATCGAGTTTCGTAGGCCCAAAGGATATAATCGGGACTCCCAAAACCCTACCTCTATACTCATAAGTTTATATTGACTCCCGTGTCTCTAAAGGAGTCATGTAATATTGCGTTCGCACTATTACTAAGTCCTCAGCGCTAAAGTAATAATGAGCTCAATCTCTTTTCTCAACGGTAAACTCGATATACCTCGAATCACATAAGTAAAATCCCTAAGCATCAGGATCCAATATAACAAGACAGTTGTACTCTCCGAAGTCCACTTCATAAAATAATATCAATGCGAACTCAGCCCTCTTTCAGGTGAGACATCTCAAAAATAACACATCCTGCCCTGGAACAATGAACATAATAGCCTTGTTGTAATCCCCCACCATCGCTCAACCATCGCTAACTAGTCCATACCTTGGATAATATCATACTCGAACATCATCACTCAAGATGAGCTATCCCAATAAAACATACTGTCTCCGTGTCCACACCCGCTCCCATGCAGAAGGAACTAAAAAGAGCCTCGCTAATCAATGGTAATTATATACAATCTATGGTACTATTAATGATACCTCTACTAAAATTGTTTCACGTGCGAATCTAGGGCTAACGAACTACTGTGACTCGTTCGTGTCACACAAAACAGACCCCATTCACCCTGGGATAAAACTCATACTTTCAATTTCCAATAGGACTGGTGTTTGAAATGATCCCTGGACATAATAATCTCATCCTACCGAACCAAAAAAAAATCTTATAACTGTTGCCCCGACTAAGCATCACGTTCCTATCCCCTAACTCGATGTGGACAAAATCCACACATGCCGTGTAATACCCCGCCCGAGAAATTAATTAAAACTATATATAGATTATATAGAGAGAGATAATCAATCATAGTTATAGAAAATTATGGATTTTAAAGGAGGAATATTTAACTATGGATATTATATGAATTTCATACAAAGATAAATTTCATTAAAACATAATAGGTTAACATTTGTAAAACTTTTGTCCCTTAACTCAAGTAAGTTCGGTTTCCGTGTGATGAAAAGAAAGGCACACTAGGGTATTAATTATATGGTTATATATACAGATCTCAAATAGGAACGAAATGAGAAAAAGGTGGAAACCCTATTATCATTCGAACGACGTAGGCGGTCATTCAAACGAAGGGCAATTGTCATTTGAATGACGAGTCCGGCGACTTCCCCTATGCGTTGTCACCCATTCATGTGTTTCTCAGTGATTAGAATGCAAAGAGTCTGACGAAGACAACAACATTGTTAGCCCAGGGGACTTAATAGATATTGTGGGTAAGAGAAATGGCACCAGCCATATGTGTTGGCCTCCCTTTTTTCGTTAATCAGGCATTCGTGGAAAATCTTGGAAATTGATAATCTCGAAGGTGGATGGTGGGCAGCAGGTTAATTATATATGTGTCTTGTGTACTTCTCTTAGTGAAAATGGGGGGCTTTGTGGTACAAGACTGGGACGATTAGTATCGTCTTCCTCACCTCCCCATCAAGAACTTCTGCATTCTTTTATACCAAGAACTACCTTCCACGACGATATATTACAACACACACATCATAAATACCTACTTCCTCGATTGTTAAGTTAGAGATTTAAATAGAGCTACAAAAATATAAATAGGTGTTGTTGGGGTTTTGATGAATGTTTGATGAGTGTGTTGTTGATGGGTATTTGAGAAAATAGGTATTCTAGGTAGAAGATGATGAATGTGTTGTTGGGGGTATTTAAAGAGGGTTTCAATGGAGCATTTTTTGGAGTATATTGTAGCTTCTATGGAGGCCTTTTTTGTGAAGCTTTTGTGACTCCATTTTATGGCCACCTTTGGAGGTGGGGGAGTCACCCATCTTCCTCACCATCACCATCTTTACCGACTATTTAGGTGGGATATTCTACTCTTATATTTGAGACTCTATTTGATAAATAGTGTTGTCTTGTTGTTGTTGAATGATTAAAAGTAGGATTATTACGAAATAATAATGGGTTCAAGTAAACTAATATCAGACATTTTTATGGAATAAAAATGTTTAGAAAATATTGTTGTTATGTATTTTCTTAATAAATTGAAATAGACATTTTTATGGAATAAAAATGTGTAGAAAATATTGTTGTGATGTATTTTCTTAATAAGCTGAAATAGACATTTTTATGGAATAAAAATGTGTAGAAAATATTGTTGTAATGTATTTTCTTAATAAACTGAGAGTAGACATTTTTATGGAATAAAAACGTGTAGAAAATATTGTTATGATGAATTTTCATAATAAACTGAGAGCAGACATTTTTTATGGAATAAAAATGTTGAAAAATGTCATTCGAGTACGTTTTCTAGTAAAGAAAGTAATGGACATTTTTAAGGAATAAAATGTGTAGAAAAATGTCACTCTAGTATGTTTTCTAGTAAAGAAAGTAATGAACATTTTTATGGAATAAAAATGTGTGAAGATATTATTTTAATGCGTTTTCTAGTAAAACTAATAGTGGGCATTTTTATGGTATAAAAATGTAAAGAACTATTATTCTTGTTTAGAATAAAAGGAAAAATGCAGGTTGGTGCAAATAATGTTAAATTCTGGAATGAATGTATGATTGAACTATGTAAAAGGATTTTAGAAAATTAAAGTCCACTTTCTCATGCTTACAAACTTGTAGTATTTCGATGATAAATATATGTACAAGTTTAAGGAAAGTTTTGATTGGTTGACAAATGCGGATTTTAGCCTTAAGAGAATGTGTGAAAAATGGAAGTTCATTATGTAAAGGTGTTATTTATATATTCAAGTGTAAAAGTGTCATGCATGAGAATTGGGTAAATAGCGTGGTATGAAACAAGTGTGAAAATGGCGAAAGGTGTTTTAAATATTAAGTTGAAAACTTAATAATCATTGAGAAATGACACTTGTTAAATGACTAAAGTGTAAGTTGGTATATGTTGATACCAAATTTAATATGCTGATGTGGACGAATAATAAGAAGACACGTGTCAATCTACATGGCACAATAACAACGAGGAAGTTTATTTTCCCCGACCAAGTCATGTTCGCTCCGAGCAACAAGGATACCCCGAGGAACTACAACACTCCGAGGAACTCCTGAGCAACGAGCAACTATAGCGGTCCGAGCTGCACCTCGGTCGTATCATTAATTGCCAGATAATCAACAGTTCAAATATTCATTGAATGCTTATATTCTTGACGCGCACGCTGCATTAAATGTATTACCCTTTCACATGTATATCATTTAATGTATCGAACCTTTCATGTACAGCCTCAAGGCTATAAATACCTGTATCAACCCCATTCAAGGGGACCGGAATTTCTTGAGAGAACTTGTAATCAAGAATTCCACAAACACTCAGCAATAACATAACAGTGGACGTAGGCTTTATTCCTAGCCGAACCACTTTAAAAATCTTTGTCTTATTTATTTATCTGTGATTGAAAAATTTGAGCGATCTAGTTTTTTACATCAACAGATTGGCGTCGTCTGTGGGAACGACTGTTGCAATCGTTTTTCACCAAAAATCATTTGTTATCAATGGCAGATAATCCCGAATCCAGTAATCGAAATGCTGGAAATACTGGAAATCTTCCAAATCCATCTGCACCTCCAGATCTGGCTGGAATTATGACAAATCTGGCTCAAGGACAAACCGCCATGCAAGAATCTGTGAGGCAACTCATTCAAACTCTTCAAGGCGGTGCACCTACCTATTGAGGGTATAGGAGTGATCGTGGGCAATCACAATCCAGACGTACTGGGTCATATCGCAATGGGGAGTCTACTGATTCTACGTATCAACCTGGGCGAACATCATCGATACGGGCTACGGATACAGATCAACGTGTCACACTCTCTCCTGAAAGAACCAGCGCTTTGGAAAGATTAAGCAGGGCGTCTCCTTTCAGTCGATTAGGACCAAGGAGGAATATGAATCCACCTAGAGCTCCGTCGAAAAGTTTTCGGCCACCATCAGGTTTGAGAGAAGGATCAGCACAATCACGACCAGCTACTCGTCGAGATAAATCTCAGGAAGCTACGTCAGAACACTCAGTTTCTCGGACTAAGCGGCCTGAGGAAGGAAATGAAGCATGGAAAGGTTCCATTCAGCGGTTGGAGGATAGACTGGGCGAAATGGCTAAAGCAAGAAACCCCTTACAGAGAACTTTTGTTCAAGGGACACCTTTTGTGCAAGACATTGTGGATTTTCCTACACCATCGAAATTCAAAGCACCAGTAGTGACCCCTAAGTACGACGGATAGACAGATCCTGTACTTCATATAGAACAATACCAAGTTGCTGCTGACATCTATGCCGTACCCGACGAGATGAGGTGTAGGCCATTCTCGGGAACTCTTACCGGATCTGCACAGATATGGTATAACAATCTTCCTCGGGGTAAGATTTCAACTTTTATTCAATTAGCCGAGTTGTTCATTGGCAATTTTTGCTTTGGGGCGAAGCCGATAAAACGAGTAGCACACTTGTTAAGTGTTAGAAAAAAATCAGGTGAAAGTACTAGAGATTACATAACTCATTTTAATAACGAGAAGTTGGAAGTCGTAGATTATGAAGAAAAGACAGCGATCACTGCTTTGATGAGTGGTTTGCTGCCTAATAAGCTGTACTATACTTTGGCCAAAGATCCACCTAAAACTATGTCGGAGTTAATGGCTAAAGCGGCCAAAATCATGAATGCCGAGGAGGCTATGGCTGCGAAGAAGAATATGGATAAAGAAATCAAGGTGGAGGTTGACAAGTCTAAGAAAAAAGATCAGAAAGGTAATGGTGGTGACAAGCATCCCAGGAATAACAGGATGGCCTTGGAAGTCCTAAAGAAGTATGATAATTATACTCCATTGAAAATGGGTATTAATCATGTTTTGGAAGAAATCAGGAATAGCGAGGAAATCAAGTGGCCAGAGAAACTGAAGACAAATCCCGATCTGAGGAATAAGGCCAAATATTGTGAGTTTCACAAAGATCATGGCCATATGACAAAAAATTGCATAGCCCTTCAGAACGAGATTGAAACACTCATCCGAAGAGGAAAGTTGTCAAAGTATGTAGATCGCCGAGGTGAAAGGAAGAATGATGACAGAACTAGAGAGAGATCTAGATCTCCTCGTCGTGCAGAGGAGAAAAAGAAGAGGGACCATGATGATGATCTAGATGATGACCCTGATGTTCCCAAGAAGCCGAGGAAGCCTGAACGAGAGGTATTTTCCATACGTTTTGGGTCATTTGATTGTAATGTTATTACAGGAGGAGATGCAGGAGGAGGAGACCTTACTGCAGAAAGAAAAGCTTACCTCGGAGAGGCTCAAGCTTGTTCATATATTCAGCGAATAAATCTAGCCGAGGATGATCGTCCGAGGAAGGTGAACAAAGAGAAGTTAGTGATTGGTTTTTCAAAAAACGACCTGGCAGGTGTTCTTTACCCTCATGATGATCCTTTGGTGATCAAAATGAGGATGAAGGATGTGGTCATTTCAAGGGTGTTAGTAGACAATGGTAGTTCGGCAGACATCATGTACTATTCATGCTTCGATAGCTTGAATTTAAAATTATCTCAATTGGAACCTTATCACAGACCCCTTCTGGGTTTTGCTGGCGAGAAAGTTTTTCCACTTGGGACGATCAAGTTGGATATACTCATCGGAACTTGGCCTGCTTGTCGAACAGAAAGAATACGTTTCTTTGTGATGGATAAGAATGTGCAGTCAGCCTACAACATCATCATGGGAAGAGTTGGATTGAAGAAGTTCGAGGCAGTTCCATCTACAGTACATCAGTGTTTGAAATTCCCAACGAATTTTGGAGTCGGAATTATGAAAGGTGATCAAAAAGTAGCTCGGGAATGTTATTATTCGTCTGCCGAGCAAGAGGAACTTGAAGAGTCAAGGAAAAAGACTACTACTTACCAAGTGGAGGAAGGTACAGAAATTGAAACTCTTGACCCTAGAGATGAATCTCAACTCGTGAAAGGGCAGGTGGTGGAATCTACAGAAAATGTTATTCTGGACGACGAGCATCCTGAACGAGTAACCCAGATAGGATCGTCATTGGATGTTTCAATAAAGCAGGAGTTGATAACTTTCTTGAGAAACAGGAAGAATACTTTTGCTTGGAGTCATGAAGACATGCCAGGAATAGATCCAAACTTCTTATGTCATGAACTCAATGTGAATAAGGAGATCAAGCCTGTGAAGCAAAGAAGAAGAGTGTTTAGTCCCAAGAAGAACCAGGCCATACAAGAGGAGGTCGAGAAACTTCAGAAAGTCCAATTCATTGAAGATGTGAAATATCCAGATTGGTTGGCAAATGTGGTGATGGTAAAGAAGAAGAACAACAAATGGAGAATGTGTGTTGATTTCACTGATCTCAACAAGGCATGCCCAAAAGATCATTTTCCATTGCCCAGAATTGATCAACTAGTGGACGCTACCTCGGGACATGAGCTACTCAGCTTTATGGATGCATATTCTGGCTACAATCAGATCAAAATGAAGCCTGAAGACAGGGAAAGCACTTCTTTTATCACCCCAAGGGGAACTTACTGTTATAATGTTATGCCTTTTGGTCTAAAAAATGCAGGTGCAACGTATCAGCGGCTGATGAACAAGGTTTTTGCCGAACAAATCAGTTGCAATATGGAAGTTTATGTCGACGACATGCTCACCAAAAGCAAGAAAGCTACTGATCATCTAGTTGACTTAGGCCAGACCTTTGATCAACTGGACAAATACCAAATGAAGCTCAACCCGACGAAGTGTACCTTTGGAGTACGAGAAGGAATGTTCCTCGGATACATCGTCAATCAACGAGGTATTGAGGCAAATCCAGAAAAGATCAAAGCTCTTTTAGGGCTGCGATCCCCAACGACGAGGAAAGAAGTACAGAGTCTTACCGGACGAGTTGCAGCGCTCAACAGATTTGTATCCCGAGCAACTGATAAATGCCTCCCGTTCTTCAAAACACTGCGAAAAAGTTTTGAGTGGACTGATGAATGTGAGAAGGCCTTTCAAGATTTGAAATAGTATTTGGGAGCCCCACCATTGTTGTCTAGGCCAGTAACTGGAGAGAAGTTGTACTTGTATTTGGCAGTATCAGAGAATGCAGTTAGCTCGGCGTTGATCAGATTGGAGAATGGAGTCCATAAGCCAATTTATTACACAAGCAAGGCCTTCCGAGGTGCAGAAATCAGATACCCAAAGTTAGAAAAATTGGCACTGGCATTAATTGAAGCAAGTAGAAGAATGAGGCCATACTTCCAGGCCCATACCATCATAGTGTATACCGACATGCCATTAAGACAAGCCCTTCACAAGCCAGAAAAATCAGGAAGATTGATGTACTGGGCAATAGAGCTCGGTGAATACGATATTGTGTACGAACCCAGATCATCATTAAAGGGGCAAGCTGTAGCAGATTTTATAGCAGAGTTCACATACCCTGATAGCCCCAAGGAGCAAAAGGTACTTGCTGACTTACCTGTGGACGATACAGGATCAACAGACACAAATCTAGACCAACCAAGGTTGGTAAAAGGACTTGTGGATGTAGAAGAATCATCATATTCAAACCCAGACCAACTAAGGTTGGTAAAAGGGCGCGAGCAGATGACCAATGAGGAACGAAAGATACCAGGGAATGAGGAAACAAAACAGCAGATATTTTACCGAGGAACTCTGACAGATAAGAAATTTGAAGACGAGGTACCTACATGGAGATTATATGTAGATGGATCATCTTGCACAGCTGGTTGTGGAGCAGGGATTGTTTTAAACTCCCCAGATGATATTGACCCGGAGTATGCCTTGAGATTCCAATTCAAAGCTTCCAATAATGAGGCTGAATATGAGGCTATGATAGCAGGTTTTCATTTGGCGAAAGTTATGGAGGCACGACAAGTAATTGTTTTCAGTGATTCTCAATTAATTGTGAATCAAATGATGGGAATATATGCAGTGAAGGGAGAGTTAATGGTGAAGTACCATGCAAAGGTGATGGAGTTATTGACAGAATTTGATGTTATTCAATTGGTGAGGATACCGAGAATGGAGAATTCTAGAGCAGACGCATTGGCCCGACTAGCGTCAGCTACGCGCACCGAGCTGCGAAGAACAATACCAATTGAAGTAGGGGTGGCCATAGGCCCGAGGCCGGCCAAGCCCGCCCAACCCGCCCATTAAAAAAATAGGGCTTGGGTAAGGTAAATAGGCCCGCCAAGCGGGCTTGGCAAAATTTTATAGGCCCGATTTTTTTTCGGGCGGGCTTGGGCATGAGTTCTTAAGCCCGATGAGGCCCGGCCCGGCCCGAGGCCCGAAATATATATATATATATGTGTGTGCGGGGGGGGGGGGGGGGGGGACTTTTATAGATATTAAAACGTATACCAAGTCTTTTCATGTAAAGTGAGAAACTTTATATATGGACTTTGTAATATATGGAGTTTAAAACGGATTTTTAATTAAAAAAATTGGTCTTTAAATAAAAAATAGGTATTTTAATTTTAAAAAAAATCTTTTAATTAACATAATAGGGCCCGATCGGGCGGGCCTGGGTAAAGAGCTTTCAAATCTGGGCGGGCTTGGGATTACATAATAAGGCCCGATCTAGGCCCGAGCGGGCTTGGGATAACACTTAATTTTTCAAGCCCGGCCCGAGCCCGACCGGGCCTGCCCAGGCCCGGCCCACGGCCACCCCTAAATTGAAGTATTAGAAAGTCGGAGCATAGAAGAAGACCTGATGGTGAAAATTATTACCCTTGATTTAGGACCATCTTGGATGGATTCTATCAGGGCATACATTGAAGAAGGAGTGCTACCGGAGGATAAACTCACTGCCAAAAAGCTGAAGTATAAAGCTGCTCGGTATGTACTAACTAATGGTGTTTTGTATAGACGAGGAATTATGGCAGGTTTGCAGAGATGTGTGCATCCATCAGAAGTCAAAAATTTGATTGAAGAAATTCATGAAGGATCATGTGGAGCTCATGTAGTAGGTCGGACTCTTCTGCAAAGGGTGATGACACAAGGATATTACTGGCCGACGATGAGGGTTGATTGTATAGCATATGCTAAGAAGTGCGACAAGTTCCAACGTTTTTCCTCCATCCGACGAACGCCACAAGCATTGCTAACACCAATAAATTCCCCTTGGCCATTTTCCATGTGGGGAATTGATTTGGTTGGACCACTGCCGACCACCCGAGGAAGATTCAAGTACCTCGTCGTTGCGGTGGATTATTTTACTAAGTGGGTAGAGGCTGAACCACTAATTGATATGACATACGAGAAGGTATATCAGTTCATTTGGAAGAATATCATTTGTCGATATGGTCTCCCACATGCTTTCATCACAGACCATGGAATACAATTCGATAATGAAGAATTTGCTGCCTACTGTCATCAGTCGAACATTTTGAAGTTTCATTCAGCACCAGGCCATCCCCAAAGCAATGGACAGACTGAAGTGACGAACAGAACATTATTAAATGGATTGAAGAAGAGGCTAAGTGAGGCCAAAGCAAATTGGATTAATGAGCTACAGTCAGTTTTGTGGGCTTACCGAACAACTCCCCGAGCAGCAACTGGAGAATCACCATACATGCTGGCATTTGGAAGTGAGGCTGTAATACCTGCCGAGTTAGGCCTACCGACACACAGGGTATTGAATTTCAACTCTCCGATCAGTGATTTGATGAGAAGATTGGATTTGGATATGCTCGAGGAGGTTAGAGAAGAGGCAGCCATTAGAAATGCTGCTTACCAACAACGTACAGCTCTGTTTTACAACAAAAGGGTGAAGAAATGTGAACTAAAAGAAGGGGATTATGTGCTAAAGAAAGTCATTCAGAAGCAAAATAAGTTGGAAGCAAACTGACATGGACCTTACCGGGTTACAGAAGTTGTTCGTCCAGGAACTTACAGAATAGCAACTCTAGAGGGAGAAGAATTTAAGAATGCGTGGAATGCTGAACACCTACGCAAGTATTATTAGTAATGTCAAATGTAAAGCATTTATTTCATTATGAATAAAGCAAGGATGTTTCGCCATTTTCTTTCTGGTTGAAAGTTTTTCGGGAATACTAGTGTAATACACTACACAAAAAAGTGCTCTAAGGAGCCAACCTCCTTTGGTTAGGAGGACAGCTCTAAGGAGCCAAAAAGTGCTATAAGTAGCCAAAAGTGCTCTAAGGAGCCAAAAAAGTGCTCTAAGGAGCCAAAAAGTGCTATAAGTAGCCAAAAGTGCTCTAAGGAGCCAACCTCCTTTGGTTAGGAGGACAGCTCTAAGGAGCCAAAAAGTGCTATAAGTAGCCAAAAGTGCTCTAAGGAGCCAAAAAAGTGCTCTAAGGAGCCAAAAAGTGCTATAAGTAGCCAAAAATGCTCTAAGGAGCCAACCTCCTTTGGTTAGGAGGACAGCTCTAAGGAGCCAAAAAGTGCTCTAAGGACCCAAAAAGTGCTCTAAGGAGCCAAAAACTCTAAGGAGACAAAAAGTACTCCTTTGGTTAGTAAGAAAAAAATGCTCTAAGGAGCCTGCCTCAGATGAGTCTTCTATGGCTATGGATGACCCAGTCTCTGCTTCTCAACCCTCTATAGTCGAGGACGTTTCATCTATGCCTCCTCCTGCCGAGAAAATTCCTGCCGATCAACCCGTTGTTGCTACCGAGCTCCTCGTCCCAGCCTCCCGAGAAAGTCTTGGGGGACAAGGAAAAGGTGTGAAGTTGTTCGGTATCATTTCTATATTTCAATTCTTGTAATCGAACAATGTAACCTTTTAATGATCTAATAAAATACATCTTCATTCCTCTTCTTTATTGATACTCTTTCTGCTGTTATTTATTAACTCATGCCTTCTCTTCTTTATTAGTTTTTGGCCAGAATGGAGTTGATATCTGCTCCTGATACTGAATTGATGCGACAATGCAATAGCTATTATAAAGCTGGTCATACAGACCTAAGTGTATCAGAGATTGTTGACATTCTTGGTCACGATGCCTCAGAACAAGCAGTTGAGGCTTACCGGTACCTCAAAGATTTACTTGATAGATCTGTGGCCAACAATGTGGCATACTACGAGTTGATCGAGGAACTTCATGGTTCCATAGAGGATCTCCAAGGTCAGCACAATGAATCAATGGCTTTGTTACACAAAGATTATGAAAATAGATACCAACAACTTTCTTCTGAAACAGGCCATAAGAAGATCATTGCTGGATATGATATTAGGGAAAGGACCCTAAAAGGTGAAGTTGAAGCTTGCAGGCAGATTGCCGAGATCCTGGAACAAGAAAATAATAATTTACAGAAAAAATTGGCTCAATATGAATCTGCTGCTTCATCTTCTACTGCATTAATACCAGTTACTGATGAAGGCTTCTCGTTCTTAGAGGTCGAAAACGCCAAACTAAGGCAAGAGCTGGAGGACTTAAGAAGATCTGCCATTTCTGGAACTGCTCGGGGACGAGGAAGAGGTTCTCGGGGGCGAGGAAGAGTCCTCAGCTAAAATGTTGAGGAGGCTCGCACTCAGTCTACTCTGGAAACTCAAGCATTCCAGTTGAAAGTAAAAGACCGTGCTCTGACTGAAATGTCCAATAAAAATCTGTCTCTGGAAGATCAGCTTACATCGACGAAATCTGCCTTGCATAATAAGGATCTTTTTGCCAAAAACCTTCATGAACAATTGGATAGATTAACCTTCCAATTCCATAAACAGCCAAGGGAATTCTGGATGGCAGGATACAATGAAGCCCTTGTTCACCTGGATGCTCGTATTGAACATGCCAACAATGAAGGTTACAAGCAAGGATGGTTGAACGCACTGGGTGTGTTAAAATTGGAGCAAGGGCATTTTTTATGGGATTATCATGCTCCATCATTATTAGACCTGCCTGTACCACCTTTCAAATTGGACATGGCATGGATCCCAGCTCGTTCCATTCCTCGTAGCTTGATTTCAAAATACCTTGGCGATTATAGCCTTTATTCTCAGGTTGAATTGTCTCGTCCTGAGCATCTCTTGGATAAACCTTCTGTGATGAACGTCAGAATGCTCAGGGATGTTAATTTCATCAATTCTCCTCTTTGCCTAGAGGATCCTCCTGCTGGCGAGGAGCCTGTTTCACAAAATAAAGGAAAGAAACCAATAGAATAGGTTTTCAATGTAATAGTTAGTACATTTATGTAACTTGTAATTTATTCTAGATTAATGAAAAGATTTTCATTTTCTGTTTGCCAATTTTGCTATTGTCTTGTGTTTATCAAACACCTTTATATTTGTACATATGTATCTGTTAAAAAGATAACAATAATATTGTTCATTAAGCAACTTAATAAAAAGTTACAAGTATTGGTAATGTTTCTCGATCACTTAATAATAAAGTAATGAGCAAAAATGTTCAAACTGTTTCCAACCAACTAAGGTGGATAAATAATGTTCGTCGACCAATTACAGTTGATGGTTTCTATCCCCGACCAACTATACTTGGTGTATATTTTGAATATTTTGTTCTTCCTAACCAAAGGAGTACTTTTTGGCTCCTTAGAGTTTTTGGCTCCTTAGAGCATTTTTTGGCTCCTTAGAGCACTTGACTATAGAGGACAGCTCATATGAGCACTTGACCCAGTCTCTGCTTCTCAACCCTCTTCTATGGTTAGGAGGACAGCTCTAAGGAGCCAAAAAGTGCTATAAGTAGCCAAAAAGGAGTACTTTTTGGCTCCTTAGAGTTTTTGGCTCCTTAGAGCACTTTTTGGCTCCTTAGAGCATTTTTTGGCTCCTTAGAGCACTTGACTAAACGTCCTCGACTATAGAGGGTTGAGAAGCAGAGACTGGGTCATCCATAGCCATAGAAGACTCATCTGAGGCAGGCTCATCTTCTTCTTCTTCCACAATTGGTGGAGGAGGACCAGGGAAGTGTTGTTGGAATAGTTCAGAATCATCTTGTACCTTCAACTCTTGCAAAGCAGCTACCCAGCCATCGTGGAAGTATTTCAACTTCCCATATTGGACTTGGGATGTCATTTCAGCAATCCCTTTATCCCATCCTTTCTCCCAACCAGCAGTGAAATGTTTCTTGATTGCAACTTTTCTTCTCAATTTCTCTGAGGAGAGCTTCACGTCCAATTCTTCTTTTTTACTTTTGATATCTCGCAGGGCGAGCAACTCTTCCTCGGCTCTCTTCAACTTATCTTCAAGCTCTCCAAAATTCTTGAGCTTGTCGTCGTATTTTTTATGCTCAGCCTCCAAACTTTTCACTTTATTCTCCAAACCTTTGGAGACCTCAGTCAATTTCACCTTCTCGGCCTCAACAACAGATAACTTCTTCTCCCAAGCAGTCTTGTCTTCATTGTACTGTTGGCGAGATTCCTTCAGAGAGTGGGTCAAACCCAGTAGAGCATCCTCTACACCAGATGAGGAGCTGGAAGCTTTAATAGCCTCATCTTTCTTCACGATATTATTGAAGCAATTCACCAGCTGAAAGATGAGAAAAACAGTGAAGTCATTACACAAATGCAAAAATTCAGAAAGATGACAATAAATTCAGAGTGTGAGAAATTTACTGAAGAAAGATGACGAGCAGCTAAGGATGTCAGCAGATCCCTAGGAATTTGTTCATCGATACCATGGACCTCGGGTATAACCGAGCTCATTGCAGAACTTGGAAGAATGATGTTTGGAACATCAGTACCACCAGCAGGTAGAGAGGAGGCAGTTTCAGCCGGAGTAACGGAGGATGATTTCCTCAATCTCCTCAATGGGAGTTCAGCACTTTCAACCAAAGAAATCTTGGTCGGAGAGATCGTAATTACTTCCATAGGATCATTTTTCTTGCTCGGGGCCACTGGGGGCTTATCGG
The DNA here is from genome assembly GCA_949130495.1 of Sambucus nigra. Lineage (NCBI taxonomy): Eukaryota > Viridiplantae > Streptophyta > Magnoliopsida > Dipsacales > Adoxaceae > Sambucus > Sambucus nigra. The sequence goes on along the minus strand of OX422209.1, from coordinate 53,263,899 downwards.
CAGCTTTTGAAGGCGCAACATCCACCTTCTTAGTCCCCTCCGGGACATCAGCTTTGCTTCTCTTGGTCCCAGCCACAGAAGTAATATCATCAAAGAGAGCAGGAGGAGCTCTTTTATTACCCATCCTTTGGCTTAAAGGAAGATGAGAATCCGAAGATGAACCTTCTGGGGTGGAAGCTGGTTCAACAGGGCGAGCAGTATAAGAGGTTGTGTAACTCTTATACTGTAGCAGATATGAGGCAGACCTAATGTGTTCGTCTGCAACGTTCTTGTGTAAACCCCAGATAAGTTTTAGATGCTTGATATTAACTTCTGATTCCTTTGGAGTCTTTCTTTTGCTATCAACTGCAAATAAATACATAACGAGATATCAATCATACATTTTGTCAAACACGATGAAAGCATAATTTCATAAGTAAAATAAAATGAAAAATAAACCTATCCCATTGCCATATGGATGGCATCTGGGACCATTGTATACGCCATCTTCAGCTAAAGGGGCATGTTGCCAATTTCTCATAACCAACCCATGTTCAAAATAATCTCTATTTGAGTCAGGGAGGTTAACTACAAGGGCTCTATTTAGAAACCTAGTTTTCAAATAATAAATATTTTCTAAAGTGGCCCACTTATAGCAGTACATAATTTCAGGGATCCCTATACGAGTCCCATGAGTTAAATTTAATTTGTACACCCCATTAATTATCCTCCATGAATTGGGGGCTATTCTTGCAGGGACAAGATCAAAATATTGACAAAATTCAAGACTCAATGGGTTCAGAGGAAAGGAAAAACCACATTCAGCAATAAAAAGACTGGGGAACCAATGTCCCTCAGCCAAATGAAAGTAATCTTGAGTTCCAGCAAACTCTTCCAAAATTACCCAAGATGGGATGGAAAAATCAGAGCGGAATTTTTCAACAGACTCAATAACATAAACCATGGTGAGTAAAAGAAGAAGGAAGAAAAAGCTTACAGGAAGAAAGGAGAGCTGTCAACAACGAACGAAAACAAGGACGAACGCACAAGACTGAAAGAGAGAATAGAAAGCTTGAAAGCAGAAAATTGGGAAAAGTAGAAGACGGTATGGTTATCTAAGAAGTTTTAATACTTTGCCTGGGGAAGCAGCGAAAGAAATGATTACGCGAAAGAAACTATTGAACTTCCGGCGGCTAAAAGGACAAAAAGGACACGAAGATCGAAGCGCTATTGAAAATTTGAAAAAAGGCGGATTCTACGAATTTGAGAATAAATTCAAATACGATGCTCCTAAAACCCAGGAAGATCATTCAATATTGCTACATACCGTGAAAGAATATTCCATACTCCTCAAAGTTCGAAATATGAAACATTGGGGGCTTCTGTTGATACCAAATTTAATATGCTGATGTGGACGAATAATAAGAAGACACGTGTCAATCTACATGGCACAATAACAACGAGGAAGTTTATTTCCCCCGACCAAGTCATGTTCGCTCCGAGCAACAAGGATACCCCGAGGAACTACAACACTCCGAGGAACTCCTGAGCAACGAGCAACTATGGTGGTCCGAGCTGCACCTCGGTCGTATCATTAATTGCCAGATAATCAACAGTTCAAATATTCATTGAATGCTTATATTCTTGACGCGCACGCTGCATTAAATGTATTACCCTTTCACATGTATATCATTTAATGTATCGAACCTTTCATGTACAGTGTCAAGGCTATAAATACCTTGTATCAACCCCATTCAAGGGGACCGGAATTTCTTGAGAGAACTTGTAATCAAGAATTCCACAAACACTCAGCAATAACATAACAGTGGACGTAGGCTTTATTCCTAGCCGAACCACTTTAAAAATCTTTGTCTTATTTATTTATCTGTGATTGAAAAATTAGAGCGATCTAGTTTTTTACATCAACAGTATATAAAGGGTAAATTGGTAATTTTCTTAAAGTGGAACATTTTGTGGAATAAAAAAGTCAAAGAAAATCTTTACACTAGTATAATTGAAATCGGATTAAGTCCTAAAGCGTGAATGAGTTAGTGTAAATCACGTGTACGTGAATAAGTTACTTAAAGGAGAAAGAAAACAATTTTGCAAGTGTTGATGGAAAAATTGATGATTAAATTCAAGTTTTGGCTAAGGCTGGATGGAAGTAAATAATCAAAATAATGTGAACACGTGTAAAATGCTAAACACACAAATAAAGACTCAAATGCAATCGAGAAGTAAGCAAGAAGGGCTCGGATCCCTTGGGTGAAAAGCCCTAAATCACTGGCCAGAGCATATGGGGCACATAGCCAGCGTTGTGGAGCCCGTTAAAGTATGTGGTTTATGTGAATGATTCTAAGAAAAGATAATGGGATGAACATATCAAGAAATGAGTTGCGTGGTGAAACGTGTGAGTAAAACCTAACTTCAATATATTAATAAGTATCTCGATTATGGGTTAAATGGACTAGAAATGTGAAAGTGAATAATGTCCATAAAGTGATTGAAAAGCATAACGTATAGAGGTTAATGGGTGAGTTAAGAAACCTTAGTAATTCAGCCCGTAGTTGTACACAAGAGTGTGTTTGTGAAGGTTTTCCAAAAGTTAAATAAGTATTTTCCAACACAATGGTCGTATGTGTGCTTTCAATGAAAATACTATATTTGGGCTAATCGTATAAGAAGAGAAATTTTGATAAAAGATATGATTTTTCTATTAAGTGAATAAAAGTTGCTTAAGTATTTGACTGTGCGAGTTAAATGAAGGAATGAACCTTAAACATTAACAAGAAATCCGTTTATAATATTAAGGTGAATTAGTTCGAATAAGTAACATTATTGCATAAAATGGTTTCAAGAATTAAAGCATGTATATGGATACATAACACACACACACACACACACACACACACACACACACACACACATATATATATATATATATATACATGTATACGTACTTATAACATGCGATTCTATTTCTACCGTTCGTTTCTATACTGCTTATATATTACCACTAGGCATTGGCTCATATCCTCACTTTATCACGACAAGTTGGTATCCGTTTTGAAATTCGAGAGCGTTGTATAGTTAAGTACCTTATTTATTTTACGTTAGTAGCTCTATTTATTTTGACTTCGGGTTGCTCCCCATGGGTCTCAAACGTAGTTTATCTTGAAACTAGACTCGCATGCCAAACAAGTAAAATGTTAATTAAAATAAAACTAGTCTAGCAACATTATATAGGTTGTTCCATTCCATTTTACTCCTAATGCTCGGTTCGGATCGGGTTGACTCACGAGTAACCCATATATCCGGGTTGAGGCGTTACATGTCGTCCTACTCTTTACACATGACACCTCTCTATGTCATTCCCCTTTTTCTGGCCCCACTGGCCATGTCGGGGATTTCCTTCTCTCGGACCTGGAAATATTGGCTGTGATGGCTACCCCCGTTATTCCTTCGGCTCTACCGACTCTGTGGTACATACTGCTAACTCTAACAGTCCTGAAAGAATCCATCGTCACTTCATAGGAATTTCATTAATCTGAATCATTTAAACGGGTCCTCTATTGGGTATCCCCCCGTGTTCCATCACAAACATCGTCAAATCCAGTCTTAACCTTCGGCTAGATATTCCAACTCTCTTGGTTCCCTTCTCATGGAAGCAATTATGTAAACTTGTACACGTACGACCTTGACGACAACGGCACCTACCATCCTATCCGAATATCCCCATTCACGCTTGTGTATTCTTCCCACGAGTCCATTATCAACTGATATACCCTTTTTATTCTTAGCATCCACCTCGTCGGGTACGAAGTTCGCTAAACACGTCAACTCTCCTTTATACCTGGCCATTCTTCGGCCATTATGAAATAAGTACTTGAATCTCCTTCCCCTCTCTATTTAAATAGCTGATGAGTTATTTATGGTTAAACCACACTCCCAAATTCCTCGCAATTCATTGTATCTTTCCTCGGGTGGTGATTGACTCCCATCACTACAATACTGCTCCTATGAGCTAAAAATTTTGTCTAAAATTTATTTATGGGTGTCACTGCACTCCACCCTACACAATTGCCGTTGGATTACATCCTTACATTATCCCATCACATTTCCTTTCTTCCTTACAGATGGCTCTTAGAAAGAGTCCCTCTGACTCCCCCTTTACCGACTACGCTGGGTGAGTTTGAATTTGCGCCCTAGCAGTTATCACAGCGTCCACCGCCCAAACAATAATAGTGGTGACTTTTATCGCGGTCATCGTTCCTAGAATACTCTATGGCTTCTGCTGAGCTTGTCCTCCTACAGTCCTTTCTAATGGACCTCACTGGTCGTCCTTATATTGTTCGGTGTACGAAATCGTATATGATTCACATCAACTACACTTAATAGCAGGAGAACGTTAGTCGCATTATGAATCAACATTCCTAAGCATAGGGCTCTAACCAAAGAAAAGAAACACTGAAAACGTAGTAACCCGCACAAATCCTATGGACTCTAGCACTTGATGCTCTAATACCATTTGTGACACCCCACCTACTTTTATCACGGGTGATCAGCCCATTATCAAAATAAACAAGTATTGCATTTGGTTCATCAACATCATTGTCGAAAACTAGTTTTAAATTACTAATCTCATATGTTAAATTTAGTCAGTGCCAAATTTCATCTTCATTAACTTAACGACATGCAAAATAAAATAAAATAACAAAACCGCCCACGATATAGTATTATGCATCAATAACACAACAGATAGATAAATAAATTATACTGAATAACCATTGGTTCCCAAAAATAAAATATAACTATAAGTCTGAAATGATAAACTGAATCCACATAAAGTTTAATACATAAAACTGAAATACTGAATAGTTTAAAGGGCAGCATGCCCAAATGAGGTACTGAATCAACAACCTAGTCTAGGAATGAATAATTGAAGCCTCTACACAAAGTCCTGCAAGTCTCCACAATGCTACAGCTAAGCAACCCTAGAATGAGTCATCAAGCTTGGCGTCCCTGTGGATGGACACCTAAAAATGTTTTTAGGAAAAGAAATTTTGACACGAGTAAGAGCCCAAAACCATTTGAAAAATATTTCTCTTGAGATATAGTTCACCCCTCAACTAATGTGCACACCTAACGCTTACCTTATAACTCAACTAATTATGCTACCCCCACCTAGCTAGCCTTGTTACACTTCTTTCTATCACGCTACTCTAACCCGAGTATTCCTTACTTTGATTTATAAGTTGTTCTACTCATTAACTTATTTAACCATTTCAACTATAATTGCTCATATAACGTTAGCATTAGTTATTGTTTAGGCACATATTCTTCACATTTATCCCCTTAATTTCAGTATTTTTATGATCCCGTGCAGTGTAAGTAGCTTGGATTTGTCTCAAATGTATTCTACTAACCTTTTTTGGCAAGTATTTCTTGTTTTGTGTATTTCTCATGTGTTTTACAGGTATTTCACGCAAGTTAGTGCGAAGGAGAACTCAAAACAGTGAAAGAAACAAAGAAATGGAGAGTTGAAGGGCATTTTCGTAATTTTGCAGCCTTAGTCCGGAGGTGGGGCCAACTAGAAAGTTGAATAGCTCTAAATTACAAGAACACTGGAAAAAACGGCACCTCAATCCGAGCTACGGTGAAGAAGTTATGATGTTTTGAAGTTACGGTATAATGAAGAGTCTGGCTGTGCGGATTTCTCTCATTAATTATGCATTTAATGCAGTGCAACTCTTGGAAAACTTGTTCCACAAGCACTATTGGTTGTCAATTTCGAGATTTTGTGCTATAAAAGCCCATGACCTACATCATTTGAAGGAGAGGCTAGAGAGAGGCTAGGTTAGGAGTAGGTTAGAAGTGCTAGATTGAATTTTAGGGTTAGATTTTGAGAGAAAATTTTCTATTTCTTCAAGAGTTTTCATGAATCCTATTTTGTAAGAATTTCTGAATCCCAATTCCGTTCCTCTTGCTGAATTCAAGTAATCTCATTTCCATTCTCTTGTTTTATTATTTGCAATCTATTTATAATGTCTTGTAGATCCTTAATGTTGTGTATGAATTTGTTTTTTTTAATCTATTGAAGTTGTATGAACCCTAGTTTGTATTCTGAATCTCAATTCCGTTCTTGTTGCTGAATTCAAGTAATATCATTTCCATTCTCTTGTTTTATTACTTGCAAATTATTTACCATGTTTTGTAGATCCATAATTTTGTGTATGAATTTGTTTTTTTTTATCCAATCATGAGTAGCTAATTTCTCAAGGGTTGGGGTACATGAACTCAATCCTAATACAAATTATTTGTATGGAAAATTAGAAAATAAATGAAAATATTGGTTGAATCGTGAATGAAAATCATATATGCATTGTCATATCTTTTAATCTCTCTTGCCCTAGGTACTTGGGATGTTTAAGAATGCTTTGTATGTATAATTTGTCGTTCACCGCCTTATATTGATCTTTGATTTCATATGATGCGGTCTTGAACCTCATATATGTAATGCTTAGTGATGATAAGGACTGGATTTAATCAAGAATTTTGATTTATAATTCTAGTATTCTAAAGGATAATTTGTTAAGGATTGAGGGATTGTACCCTACCCTATTTTCTCCCATTTGTCAGATCTAATTTCTTTTGCACTTTTCAGTTTGTTTTTCATAAGTAATTTTTTAATAGAAATTTTCCCAATCATCATCTTTTTCATTTTTATTTTAGAAGTAATAAATCAATTAAATTCTATAAAACATTCCCTGTGGATTCGATACCCAGACTTACTACTATACTCCATAAAAGTGTAGTTAAAAGTTTAGGTTTTTTTTTTGTATTGAGGTTGGAAGCCGATAACAACGACTAGCGTATTACACGGACGCTCGGTTTTTCCACTCGATCAAAATGGCGCCGTTGCCGGGGAATGTTTTGTTATAGATTATAATTGATTTACTATTTCGAAAGATTTTTTTTTCTTTGGATTTTTTTACCTTTTTTGTAGCCTTGCACAATTGAGCACCAAGAAATGTAGAATCCTCAACTGCACACCTTTGTACTCGAATTTCCATTTACATACTATTCGGTAATCATGTCTTTTCATGGTGAGTTCGGTAATTCTAATGGTTCATATGGTAATCGTTTTCAAACTTTTTATTCTCAAGAGTCCGCGGCTCGACCTATTACCATTGGTGAGGCTGTTCTAACTCTGGAGTGTGAAAGGCTTGCAAATGAATATAGGAGAGAAATTTATATTACATATTCTCAAGAATCTGTGCCTCGGCCTATTACCATGGGTGAGGCCTTTCTAAATCTTGCGTATGAAAAGCTTGAAAACGAATATCGAAAAAAAAATCATTTTGGGGAATCCAATGAAGATTTTTTCTCCAATATTTGTGAAACTATAAAAGGTTTTCAACCAAAAGAGGAATCCGAGGTTCTAGAGCCAAGGGATCCTACTTTGGAAGAATACACGCTTTTTCTAACCAAAAGAGTACTGGATTTTCTTTCCACCCAAAGCACAAAGAATATCGATTATGGTCTTGTGAAGGAAATGGTCACACTTTGCGATGATGTGCGTTCTATTTTGGAAAACAAAGAGGAGGTTGAGACTTGTGTGTCACCTAAAATTTTTGAAGAACATCTCATTGAAAGTGAGTCTTGCTCCCTTGAAATTCAATCTCCAATTGATGATGAATCACTTGAGATTGAGTTTATTTCATCACCATTTTCGTTCACGGTTATTGAACCATTAGAAGTACCGCTAGATTCCTATGAGTCGGTTGAAAATTCGGAAACGTTTACACCTTTTACCGACAAAGACAATTTGCTAGAATTGTTTTCTAATATGGACTGTTCCTTTTTGTGTGCCCCTCTCCCCATACTACTTGAAAAATCTTTGGGAGGTGATTATATTTTTCTTGGATCTCAATTGTACTTGTCCCACCTAGCATCCAAACCACCCATCATCCCGTTAAATTTTTTAATTGGTGATGGTTCATTTTCTCCATCTCACACATGCCTTCCGTTTTTCAAACGGAATTCTTACTTTTTGGGAGGCATGTATCCTAATGAGGGTACACCATTAATCCCTCAAAGTCAAATTGTATTTTGGGTGGACCCTCAAATTTTTCGACCTCTAGTGTATGATTTATTAGCCGTTCAAATTGTAGGTTGTAAATAATTAGTTTTTTCTTTTTTATTATAGTCTAGTTTTGATAGTTAAAGTTTTTGTTATTATTTTTTGCTATGCTTGGTTCTAACGTGTTTTGTAGATTCAATGGACTCGTACTCATCGAGGATCGCTCCATTTGGGTAATATCTTTCTTTTCCTCTCTTTATGTTGTGTTCTTGATTCGCATTGAGGACAATGCAACATTTAAGTTAGGGGGTGTGGGATATTCTTCCCATTTATTGTTTAGATTCATTGATTCGATCACATGTTCTTTCCAAGTATGTTTTTTTTTTTAGAAAAAGAAAAAAAAATTGAAAAATTTTGAAAAAAACCAAAAATATTTTTCTTCAAAATAAATAAAAATTGGAATTTAAAATTTTCAAAAATATCACCTTTATTCTATTTAAAGTCTCAAATTGTTAAATCTCAATTGCACTAAGCCAAAATTGACCGAAGATGGAAATTGATGACTTTACGAATAAGTGTGGAGATTAGTCCAACCCGGTGAGATTTCGAGCCTATCGATCTTTTTGAGTTTTTAAATCAATCCGAGTTTATGATTAACTCAAAGTTCTTTTCAGTGTTTTAATAAGTCGTTGATGATCTCAATCCTTTGTTTTGATCGGTTATGAAAATGTGTGAAATGTTGTCTCGAAATTTGTGCTAAATATATCTCTAAACTTAATTAATCTCGAGATGCATATGGTAATGTGATTAGCAATTTGGACAATGAAGTAGGCCCTCGTTTGTTACCCAAAAATATTAGCCATAAAAAGATGTGAAAAATTATCCCTTTGCAACCCACTTTGAGCCTAATAAAATATTTCCCTTTCGTTTGACAACCCGAAAAACCCAAATAGCCCGGAATTTTGAAAATTGAATATTCATCAAGTCCAAATTGTGCAACAAAAAGGGGCAAGAAAAAAAAATAGATATGCTCAACAAAAATAGCAAGAAAAAAAAAATGAAAAAAAAAAGAGAAAAAAAAGAGCAAAGGCCCGAAAAAGCACAAATGGACATCATAAAGACATTTTCCAATTCCGAACATTCCATCCATTCCCATTTTTACCCTTTACACCTTTTAACCCGAAAAAGTCCTAACCGAGTCCAAATTGCAAAATTAATTACTGCGTGGAGAGCTAAGACATGAAAAGATAATATGAGAGATTAAATGGTGTGAATTAGAGGTGATGTTCCCATTTCCTAATAATTGTAATCCGATGATGAGATCTTTTCACCATAAATTTCATTCTTTTCAATTTTGTATGCATGAATTTGTGTCCATTATATTTACTCTTTATATCATGCATACCGAGAGAAAATAGCCACAATTCGAGTGATTCGTTTGTGAGTGCATCCGTAAGAATTTGAATCAAAACGAATTTTCGGAAAGTAACGTAATGCTCAATCGGTGGAAATTTGAGGTTGAATTTTTGGCTTTGCACACACACACTATGGTTTGAGACACTTGAATGTGAAGTTATGGTGACTATTTTTCGAAAAGTTTAAATTGTACAATTTTTAAGTATTTTGATATTTATTTGAGTCAATAAAGAATTTTGTGGGTGTATTCACTGCAAACCCTCACGAGACAAAACTCGTCCTACTAGGGTAACCTAGGGGTTTAAAGGCTTGTTGCATACGCTAAATGCAATCGCTTGCCTGCGAAAGTGGAATTTTATTTTAATAAAAGAATTTTCAAGAGTGGATTTTTGGTTAGATTCATTTACATTGCTCGAGACGCGCAAAGTTCTAAGTTAGGGGGTGTGTTTAGGCACATATTCTTCACATTTATCCCCTTAATTTCAGTATTTTTATGATCCCGTGCAGTGTAAGTAGCTTGGATTTGTCTCAAATGTATTCTACTAACCTTTTTTGGCAAGTATTTCTTGTTTTGTGTATTTCTCATGTGTTTTACAGGTATTTCACGCAAGTTAGTGCGAAGGAGAACTCAAAACAGTGAAAGAAACCAAGAAATGGAGAGTTGAAGGGCATTTTCGTAATTTTGCAGCCTTAGTCCGGAGGTGGGGCCAACTAGAAAGTTGAATAGCTCTAAATTATAAGAACACTGGAAAAAACGGCACCTCAATCCGAGCTACGGTGAAGAAGTTATGATGTTTTGAAGTTGCGGTATAATGAAGAGTCTGGATGTGCGGATTTCTGTCATTAATTATGCATTTAATGCAGTGCAACTCTTGGAAAACTTGTTCCACAAGCACTATTGGTTGTCAATTTCGAGATTTTGTGCTATAAAAGCCCATGACCTACATCATTTGAAGGAGAGTTGCTAGAGAGAGGCTAGGTTAGGAGTAGGTTAGAAGTGCTAGATTGAATTTTAGGGTTAGATTTTGAGAGCAAATTTTCTATTCCTTCAAGAGTTTTCATGAATCCTAGTTTGTAAGAATTTCTGAATCCCAATTCCGTTCTTGTTACTGAATTCAAGTAATATCATTTCCATTCTCTTGTTTTATTACTTGCAAATTATTTACCATGTTTTGTAGATCCATAATTTTGTGTATGAATTTGTTTTTTTTTTATCCAATCATGAGTAGCTAATTTCTCAAGGGTTGGGGTACATGAACTCAATCCTAATACAAATTATTTGTATGGAAAATTAGAAAATAAATGAAAATATTGGTTGAATCGTGAATGAAAATCATATATGTATTGTCATATCTTTTAATCTCTCTTGCCCTAGGTACTTGGGATGTTTAAGAATGCTTTGTATGTATAATTTGTCGTTCACCGCCTTATATTGATCTTTGATTTCATATGATGCGATCTTGAACCTCATATATGTAATGCTTAGTGATGATAAGGACTGGATTTAATCAAGAATTTTGATTTATAATTCTAGTATTCTAAAGGATAATTTGTTAAGGATTGAGGGATTGTACCCTACCCTATTTTCTCCCATTTGTCAGATCTAATTTCTTTTGCACTTTTCAGTTTGTTTTTCATAAGTAATTTTTTAATAGAAATTTTCCCAATCATCATCTTTTTCATTTTTATTTTAGAAGTAATAAATCAATTAAATTCTATAAAACATTCCCTGTGGATTCGATACCCAGACTTACTACTATACTCCATAAAAGTGTAGTTAAAAGTTTAGGTTTTTTTTTGTATTGAGGTTGGAAGCCGATAACAACGACTAGCGTATTACACGGACGCTCGGTTTTTCCACTCGATCAATTATATCTGGGATACCACTTAATCATATAACATTCATACTAGTTACATTTAAAATACATTCACACTTTATGTCTTTATCCGGTATATAATTATTTACTCGTATATATATGTACTAGTATACTACAACATTAACACACATGTCACTTATAGTAACCATCTTCTTGAGTAATAACTCACCGGATGCTTGTCTCTATAATGTTATCATATCCCATGTATGCTCACTCTAACCCGGTTATCACAAGTTGGACTAGCTCACATCGAACTTTCGTGAAAACATTGCATACGTAGTGGAGGCGATCATATTTCCCCGAGAGTAAGACCGAATCATACCGAAAACATCTCACCTCAAAAATAAATTACACAATAAAATATCGGAAAATATGACCAGGGGACTATACTCTCCGTGCATTCACTAGCCAGGGGATTCACCCACATCGCGCAACCTCCGATGATAGAACTAGGTGGGTATGTTTTCACATAAATATCATTCACCCAGATATTTATGAAATACACAAGTGTATATATATATAATTCAATTAAATCTGGCTATCTCATGCCTAGCACCTGTAGCACTAGACCATAATCCTCGAGTCTATATTCTGACTCTAAATTTATTTAATTTTGCATCCATTCAATAATTTATGTATCTTCACTTGCTGAAATACACGGACTCACCCAATCGGCCCGTATATAACAATTTGTGAATTTAATTCACTCAATTCATTATTTATGTGACACGCATCTTTCACACTTTCCTAAGCCCAATTATATCCACCCATAATCTCTGAGAAATAGGCCCCTATTTATATTTCACTAAGTAAATTATTATAGAACAAACCCCCAAAGAGATTTGAGCCTAAAATTTAAATAGGCAAAATTGCCTCAAATTAGTTACCATCGATTGATCGAAGGATTCGTTCGATCGATCGATCCACCCAGGACGTAGGAAACTTCTTCCCCAAGTTTTTTTCCTCCATTTTTAACCATGAAAGATTTATTATTTGTTCACAATCCTCAACCCAATCATAATCAACATGTAATACACATCTAAAACAAGTCTGAACCATTGATACAACCTCTAATCCTCAAGGATTTTTTATTTAATCAATCCATTTACAAATTGGGTTTTCTCACTATTATTTAAATTCCTCATTCAATTAGATCCTATACTCAAAATTATATGAGATTAGCTATTGGTTTCAACTCAAATCCAGATTCCAACAACATATGATATGATCGCATCATTAATTTAGAATTAATTTCACATTTAATGCCTAAATCCCCCAAAACCCATTTTAACATGTGACAACCGTCCCAAAAGTGGACTCGTCTACACCTACCATGATATGAAAATCAGTTTTTACAATTAAAATCAGAGGAAAGATAATCACTTACCTTTCAATGTTCGTTGAGTCTAATTACACGTTGTAGACGATGAACCGATGATCGCACACCCAAATCCTCTCTGAATTTGACTCCTAAAGTTCCATTTTTCTTCCTTCTTTCTTCTTTCTTCTCTCTAATTCTAGGGTTTATATTAATAAAAATGGCTGCCCCAAACTCCCTAACTTAGGTTAAATATCTCTAAACCCTATTAGGCTAACGGGTTAAGCCCAAATGACCAGAACACCCCCATGTGGGATCGGTTCCAATGACTACCCCCGGGTACACTATTTTGACTATCTCGACCCTTTTGGAACCAACCGTGACCTTGCCATCCAAGTCACCCTATAATAATTTTCTATCTCGACCTAACATAGCCTATACGTGACTCTCGGTTGAGATGAAACACCGCCACATCACTATCACTCGCTATGGCATAAAATAATCATGTACTATTCACTTAGTACTTATATTCCATTAATATTAACAATTATCTCTCTCGATAAACATTTTAAATTAACACATAATAATTAATTTCAATAAATTACGGCACACGTGTAATTTAAAAATACCCAAATTAATTAAATTATAAATACTCGAAATTATGGGGTGTTAGAAAGAACAACTAGTGCATGGAAAACAAAATCATGAAATCAATCATCTATAAGATATAGCATGTGAAGCATCTTGTGCAAGCATGTGAGAATCAACAAGTCTAAAATCTAGCTCCTCCAAAACAAATTTCTTAACCCAAATAGGTGTGTATTTAACACGTCGAGATTCGGGAACCAAGGTAACAGTAGACTTCAACTTCCTACGAACTCTTCCAAGATCATAACAAAATTCCCTAAGGTGACCTTTCCTACCACAATGTGAACATGTGTAAACGTGAGAAATGTTACCTATGGTTTGACCTTTTCTAACGTCCTTGGATTTGGTTGACACTCTAAAATGTACATGGTCTTAGATTTGACATTAGAAGCATTAGAAACATGTGAGTGAGTACCATCACTACCAATGCTACTAGAGTCTTTTAAATCATCTTTTAACTTCAAAAATTCTAGACTCAAGCGAAGAGTTTGAGTCTTCCAATTTTAGGGACTCCTTCTTAAAATTTTCAATCATTCCTAGAAGGTTATCTCGCTCTACCTCAATGTGAGAAAACTTATCCCTAAGAGTCTTCTCTCGTGCCTTATAATCATTAATTAAATTATCATTATCCTCAAAGGCACTCAAATAAACCCTTGAAATTTTAGAGTCCTCTAGTTCTTTCTCTAAAATCCAGACTCTGTTCTCACTCTTTTCTTGGACACATCTAAATATTTAAGATCATGGATTATGTTAACTAGTTTCTCACGAAGAATATTCCTTTGAGTTTGAATAATTTGGAAAAATTGAAGTTTAATTTTAAAACAAAAAAATTCTTTTTCAAGAATTTTAATTCTTTTTGCTAATATCAAATTTAAATGAGATAAATTTTAAGCATGGTTATGAAGCTCATTAAAATCCTATTGAATATCAAACTTTTCATCACTAAACACATCGGATAACTTCTCACTATGAGAATCCATAGAGAAGAGAAAACAAACCAAGAGAGAAGGATAACCAAACAAACCTAAATAACACAAAACAAGGATTTAGACACTAACTTAGTGTATCAGGCTTTAATATCAATTTGATAATTCTCCTACACTATGTCCTATATGTTAGGATGGTTTGAATAAGCACAAGTTCAATATTTTTATATTTTTCCAATTTTAAAGATTGAACTTTTATACAAAATTCACCCAATTAAACTTAGCACAAATTAAACCGTTCTTGTGAAAACCTATTTAATAAATTTTATATTTTTATCCCAAACATGCATCTAGGTTATAGCAGATAAAATAGATAAATCAAATCACAAGACGCCGATGTACGAGGAAATCAATAAGGGAAAAAACCTCGGATGGCCCAACCAGACAATCACTATGATATGATTTTACAAAGCACAGACAATAGACTTACACAACGACTCGATCCCACATAAGACTTGAAGCTCTTTTATCTTCAACCACTCCTCCACAGTGCAACACATAAGTCCACCCACAAAAGTGTCCATATCACACGAGTCCACGTGCACCTCGGTATCAACTAATACATCTCAACAACCGTCTACAAATTGGAACACGAAATCTACCGCCTCTTTACCACAATCAGCATGTACGGAGTCCACCGCATGAAAACAGGTTCTCTCAATATAAAAGAAATAAACTAGATGCCTAAAAAAAATTTGAAAGTATATGCTTTATGAATATTGGATCTTGATAAACAAAGGGTCAAACTTTAGTAGTTGGAACTTTTGTAAACAGATCTGATTTTCGTTTTCATCAAAAGTTCTACTGCAATATGAGTTTAAAACCCCTTTTATAAATTTTTTGAGACGGCGGCTCATTCCAACGACATTCGAGGCTGGTTCGAAAGAGATAATCCACCCGTTAGAATGAAATAAAGTCTCATTTGAACGTGAAGGCTTTCTCATTTGAACAGGCTTTAAATGACCTTTTGACGAGTCAAAACAGTACGCCCTCGTTCAATGGTCATTTGATGTAGACTTCTAACAAGCCTTCAAATGAGATGGACCAGTCGTGCGAATGAGAAGGTGTTCTCGTTTGAACGAGGTCAACGAAAAAAATATGTTTTTTTTACGTAAAACAACACGCCTCAGATTTAAATAAAATAAACTCATGAAAATAAAAAAAATGTCCAAATGATTTTAAATAAAACATAACACCCTTAAAGAAATATTTCATGGATTCATAAATTATATGCATTCATACTTGTGAGATCCTCGGTGTATGTGAAGACAGACTGGGCACGGTAAACATGGTTTAAAATATCCATTCTTTGAAGCTTGGCCACTACATCTTCATCAAACAGCATTATAGGCTCATGGGATTACGAAGAGACAAATCAATCCTATGACGCAAACGTTTTGTCCGAAATTATGCTAACTACGCACAAAAATTGACTTGATTGAAATTTTTTCCTCACAATTTGCAAATATAATTTTACATATAAAACTTTATTCTATATAATATTGCATAAGTATATCATATGAATTTTTTTAAGGTAAAAAATTCATATATATTTTTCCCAGTGTCACACATAATTATGTTGTTTCGATTTTGAGAAAAAGTGGATTTTTTAGCAAAAATATCCTTTGATGGTAGCAAACCATGGTATAACTTTCACTCAGATTCATCACAACAACCATTGAGAAAATCTATTTATAGATATTATTTATTATCATGATGCAAATTTACATTTGCAACCATATTTTTTTTTACTGGCTTTCAAAATCCACTCAAATAGAGAAGAGTACTATACAAATACCAAGACAAAAAGTATGGAAATGACTACATTAAAACATGAAACTCCTCTGCCAAAAGTCTAAGACCTTGGCTTCTCCTTTTTCTCCTTGAAGAGGGCCAAAAGAGAAACACCAGATACCTTCACAACCATAAACCTGACACCAGGAATATCTCCCACGGCGTGACCTTTTCGTCTGAATCTCACAATCAACACCTCATTATTCTTTTCAATGCAGTTCAAGTAACCATCGTTGGGCACAAAAGCAGCAATCTTCTTCCCATTTTTGATGAGTTTAACCCTCGCACACTTTCTGATAGCAGAGTTAGGCTGCTTAACCTCAATACCTATCTTCTCAAGGACAATGCCCTTGGCGTGGGAAGACCCGACGAATGGCTTCTTCCATTCATTTCCAAGATGGGACTTCTTGTATGACTTGTCTGCCCACCTTTGTCTTCTACGGTGGGATTTCAGCTTGCGACCAGCTACCATTCCACGTGTCTTCTCCATGGCGACTGGCGACGGAGTGACCTGAAACTAGGGTTTCGAAGCTTGTGAAAGGGAAGAGAAAATGCAGCCGCAACCATATGTTTTGAACGTAAGTGCATAAAGTTTTTCTAAAGGAACTACTCTTACCTAATTTTCCTCTTGAATGTTTCTTACAAGTTTGAAGTGTACTTAAATAAGACTTTCCTCAATAATAATGGAGAGAATGTAAGAGTCTAAAATTATTAAGGGAGAAACATTTTGAGCTAAAAACTATAGGAAGAAAAAACCTTCCTTGGTTTTCTTATTTGTTCCTTTCTTTGTATCAATGAGATGTTTTTTTAAACTTTGATCTAATGTCCAATTCAATTTTGAAGCACTTCACTTTTATCCTTGAATACATATTTTCATATATTTCTTCTTGAGAAACCTTTTGATTAGTGATTTCTCAAAAATAAATTGTGAGCCTTAATTTGTGCAATCCAAACATTGTTTAACACTTTCAAAACCTTTAGAAAATATTACATTCTAAATAGAGGTATCCAAACATTGGTGTCTTATCAATTATACCATTAACAAAAATCTTGTCTTCATCTTCAAAAGGATATTTTTTTTATTTTTTTGTGATAACGGAAGACTTTTATTGGGACAAAAAATGGTGGCGGTTGTGAAGAAATCTCTAGTTGTTGTCACCTTCCCATTGAAAAAGATATAATATGTAAAAAGGGTTAGTGAAAGTTGTGGAAATGGAGTGTTAGTCCTAGCTTTTCTTTGAAAGTCTTTACCATAATTCATTTGTCATTTCGTTCGCCCCTAGGTTTTTCATGTTGTGGTATTTCCTTGTATATCTTAGTGTTATATGATTGCTTGACCTTTTACACATTTAGATCCATCACCTAATATGTGAAGATAAAAGTTGGCATAATCTATTTGGTATACATTTTGTCACTTAGACCTAGATTATTTTATTCATTCACTAAAAAGAATTAATATTAAAACATTGCCTTTATCTTGGCAAAAAAATTAATTTGGGTGGCCTCTATCCATCTCGATTTCGAGAACATGCACTCTCAATGTTATTTTGATATATTGGATTTTTTTAATTCTCCATATCTTTTATTTTTGTTAGATAAACCTTATGTGTTCAGTAAAATAGTATACCACAAATAGAGAATGGTCATGGCAAGTTAGTCACGGCCCAAGACCGTGACCAGGTGGTCATGGCCCATGATCGCAATTAGAGTTAAAAGAACGTGACAAAGCCCATGACCAAATGAAAGGGTGACCTTAAATGGTTGTGGTCACAACCATAGACTGTGACCACTAGGGTGACGACCTTAGTCTGTGACAACACCCGAGACCAAATGGATGCCAAAACTCCCACTAAAGTGGGTCACGACCCTGGACTCTAATCACAGACGTGACAAATGTTAGGGTTTCAGTTGACATGGGTCATGGTCATGGCCCGTGACCATTTTTAAATTATCGTTGGAGCTAGCCGTGACCCTAGAACGAGGCCATTTGTTTACACGTCACCACCCTAGTCACGACTGTGGCAAGGTTCGTAACGTGTAAAAAAATAAATGGTCACATCGTGGTGTCATAGACCAGGACCGTGAATACCTCAACGTATAAACACCCCCAATAAATTTTTAATTTCACGATTTCTTTTTCTGTCTCTCTTTGTCTTTATTTAACCACTTTGCCTCTCTCTCCTCCAGCTATCTCTCTCATCTGTCTTTTTATGTCTCTCGGGTACTCTTCCATAGTTACTTCCCAAATCCTAGTTTCTGTATTGAGGTATACAAATCTTTCGATTTGATTTAAGTTCCAAACCCTAGTTCTTTATTTCTTATTTATTTCTTATTTATTGTGTGTTAAGTCTTCATTTAGTCTGTGGAAGTGTGGTATTGTAAAATTGGTGCTAAATTTAATTACATAAATTCAGGCAAAATTTTGCAAAAATTGAATTTATTATGATAAATAGTTTATACAGACAAATTGGTTTTAAATTTTGCAAAAATTTAATTTGGTTACTTTTATTTAGTACTTGAAATTGATTAGGAATTGTTAATATTAATTGTGTGTTGTTATTTTTGGCTTGAGATTTTTTGGATATTTCTGTTTAGTTTTAATATTAATTAGGCATTGTTAATATTTATTGTGTATTGTTATTTATGACTTCAAATTATTTGAGCATTGTAAATATTGATTGAATATTGTTATTTAGGGCTTAAAATATGGTTAAATGTTGATATTTAGGGTTTGAAGATGATTAAGTTTTGTTCATATAAATTGAGTAACCTAAAGTTGATTTTTATTTAGAAATGTTGGACTTTATGCATTATGATAGTATAATGGGAGTTTACATCAAATAAATAGTAGGTTAAAATTTGAGTCATTCAACTCCATGTTAGACTTTATAGCTAAGAGTTTGTTTTCATCTCGGGAGTAGAATGAGAGATTTGTATTTCCCTCTAAGGGTTGACCCATCCAACGTTTTAGGTTTGGATTTGGATTTCCCCTCTTTCCACCAATCCTACTTTTTAGATTTTCTTAGTTTATTTTATTTTTATAATTGGTTCTCAGAATGAGAGGTGTACATTTCCCTTTAAGGGTTGGCCTACATATCCCATCAGGTAAAACCAACCGCACAAATTATATCATAGGTGGAACCAGAGCTATTTCTTAGGCTTCTTTTTCATCCAACTTTAAAGATTATCCGAGATCCCAATGTGATCAGACTAGTCTAAACAGGCCTTTAATATTGTGGTGTGTTTGATGATTGAGGGGGTTCCTAATCTTCATTTAGTTTTTGGAATCAAAGTTTAAAATTGTTTTTTTTTTTGGCTTTTTATGTCCTTGCGGTCGACTTTGTTTTTTACGACCATTTCTTTTCTTCCGTGTTGGGGGATTTGGGTAACTCTTTCAATCTTAATGATAGGTCACCCCAAAAGTTCTCAGATTTTCAATATCATCATTATCCTTGCCCTAATCCTATCATATGGGGTCGGCCACATGGATTCTCCTATTCCATTCTAATTTATTATATGCATTATTATCATTCAAGTTTAATTCCTTAAAGTTTCTCCTAATAATTTCCTACCACTATAGCTTAGGGCGGCCACTTTTACCCTCTATTTTCAACAATATCCCTCTTATTATAAGAGCATCTATTGGTCTACGCAACACATGGTCATACCACCTAAGTCTACTTTCTCTTAATTTATCGCTAATGGGATCTACTCCTAACTTTTCTCTCACGTATTGGTTTTTAATTTTGTCCTTTCTCGTAAATCCTATTATCCACCGGAGCACCATTACCTCACTAACATGGAAAATTTATTCATATTTTTTCTTTAACGCCCAACACTCCGCTCCATACAGGATCGTTGGCTTAACAACTGTTTTATAAAATTTTCCTTTTAATATATAGTTATCCTCTTATCGCATAACACCCCCACTCGTTTGTCTCCATTTTATCCAACCAGCTGATATTATACTCATAACTTCCTCATCAATATCCCCATTACTTTGTAACATTAAACCTAGATAACGAAATTTATTAGTTTGGTTTATCAATTTTTCTTAAATCTTTAACATTATGTTACTCGACGCCTCATTATTAAATTTACCATAAATTCCGTTTTATTTTCACTGATTCTTAGACCCTTAGATTCTAAGGCTTTCCCCAAGTATATAATCTCATCGCTAAGCTTTTCTTTGAAGTGTATACTAAAACTATATCATCTGCAAACAACATACACCATTGAATATCTTCTTGTATGTCCTTAGTAATCTCATCCAAGACTACGGCAAATAAATAAGGACTTGAGGCCAATCCTTGATGTAAACCCAATTTAATCGTAAAGTCATTAGTCTCTTAACATATAGTCCTTACTCTTGTCTTTGTATTATTTTATATATCTTCAATAACTTTAATATAACTCATAGGAATTCTTTTCCTCCTTAAAGCCCACCAAATTATATCCCTAGGTACTATATCATAAGCCCTTTTTAGATCTATAAATACCATATATAAATTTTTATTCTTACTTTTACATTTCTTCAATAACTGTCTTAATAGGTAAATAGCTTCCATGGTTGATCTCCCTAGCATAAATCGAAATTGATTGTCCAAAATATTTGACTCATTTCTTAATCTTTTTTCTATAACCTTTTCTCACAAATTCATAATGTAACTCATCAGTTTGATTTCTCTATAATTATCGCAATTTTGTATATCCCTTTTATTTTTATGCAATGATATTATGGTGTTTTTCCTCCACTCACCTGGCATGTTTCCTTCTCCTAAAATTTTATTAAATAAGCGTGTTAACCATTTTATCCCTAAACTTCCAAGGGTTCTTCAAACCTTTATGGGTATTTTATCCGAGCCAACCGCTTTATTCTTTCCCAATTTTCTTATTAATATATCCACTTCTTTTACGGTGACCGAACATACCATTCCTATATTTTGTTCAATGTTCTCGACATCTTTTTTCGGATATTCTTCATTCAATAATGCCTGCAAATATTCTTCCTATCTATCTAGAATTTCTTTATCGTTAATTAATGTATTTTTATTTATGTCTTTAATACACTTAACTGGACTCATATCCCTTGTCAATCTATCTCTATTCTTTGCTGATTTATATATTTTCTTTTCACCTTACTTGGTACCTAATTTATTATAAGTATTACCTAGTGAATTTTGTTGGGCATTTCTAATAATATTTTTTACTTCACTTTTTGACTTCTTATACTTTTATAAATCTTCTTGATTTTTGCTCTTTTTTCATTCTTTAAAACTTACTCGTTTCTTTTGTATTATCTTTTTCACTTCCTCATTCCACCACCAAGTCTCTTTTTTATGAATCTTTTTTTCTTTAGTTTCTCCTAAAACTTTCTTACCTATTTCCTCGATATCATTCTTTGTTCTTGATCAAATGTTGTTAACATTTTCGTTCCAATTCCATTTTAAGTTTACCAGGCACTTTTGTCTAAATTCAATTTCTTTTCATCCTTTTAAATCTTTCCATTTTATATTTTGATAACCTATTTTATCTTTTCGATACTTAAATCCTTTAATTGCTAAATCTATTACTAATAGACGATGTTGATTTGTTAAGGTTTCACCTGGTATAACTTTATAGTGTTTAAATGTCTACAAGTCTCTTCTTCTAAGTAAACAATAGTCCATTTGAGTTTTATTCTCTCTGCTTTTAAAAGTTATTAAATGTTCTTCTCTTTTAAAAAAAATCCTTTTGTTAAGGCTAGATCATATGCCTTAGCAAACTCTAAGATAGTTTTCCCTCCTTCATTTCTCTTACCAAAACCATAACCTCCATGTACTCTTGGACAACCATCTCATTCTACTCCTACATGTCCATTTAAGTCGCCTACAAAAAATATGTTTTCATGCATAGGAATTTGTTGTAATACTTCATCCAAAAATTTCCAAAATGATTTCTTTACATTTTCATTTAACGCTCCTTGGGGTGCGTAAGCACTTATAATAATATTCAATATTGTTTTATATAAGATGATCTTAATACTCATTAATCTATCTCCCCATCGTTTAACATCCACGACTTTATCTTTCATATAGTGATCAACAACAATACCCACCCCGTTTTTACGATTATTTATCCCTCCCGAGTAAAATTATTTATAACCTTATCATATCTCTCTAGCCTTTCCGCCCTTCCATTGTGTTTCTTGCAGGCATGCTATGTTAAATGTCCTCCGTTTTAAGGTATCCATAAGTTCTTTACACTTGCCAGTTAGTGTTCCTAAATTTCACGTACCAAATCTGATTTTATGACTTTTATTTTTATTTACATTCTTTTAATTGGAGAATACATCACAAGAATTGACATAGATTTTACAGTCGGTTATCAACCTGACACTAACCCACATCATTTCACATCCAGACTTGGGCACCGACAATGGTAGAGCCAAAGATATATGTTTATGTAAACCCTAATTAATGGTTCTGTGACCCTTTTTGAGTGTGCTTGTGAACCCCAATTTCAGTTTTGGAAAGACGCATAACAATGTTAGGATTAAATAAAATAAGATATACTTAAATTGGATCGATTGAAAAATAATAATTAATTAATGATTAATTAGAGTCATTACTTTTAGGACTCATATTCACACCCTCGTATATTTTTCTAAAAAAAATGAGGCACGATGATAATCATTGTCAATAAGATTACGAGATGTTGCAATCTAACTTCACTTGTACATCTTTTATTAGTGCGTGCCATATAAAGGGTATTTATATTTACAATATGGGAATAAGAAAATTGAACAATTTAACTACCTTACGAATCGTGAAGTTCATTTCTCGTAAGAGTACCTGTTAAATTGTATTATGTTTTCCTAACCAGAAAGCGGGGATGAGGCAGTAGAAAATATATTTCGCCTGCATAATCCCGATGTAGCGCTGACATTACTTACACTATTAGAGAAGGCAGAAAAAACTATTTACCCATTATGGATACAAAAACGTAAAGAGAGAATTAACCAAAATCGTGATGTCTCGCGACATATGCACGTTAAATTGAATCTTTTTAATAATTTGAAGAAGAAATGATTATGAGTTCATGTCATGAACATCTATACGTCAATCATATATATGTTTCCTATTAGTTGGTCTCGTGCAAAAATCCATAGATTTTTCAAAGGTAGTGTCGAATAGATGGAGATCAGACACATTGTATATATTTTAGGTCTTATTATGAGAAGTTATATACATATTTATAGTCTTAAATATGATTAGTCAGTCGTAAACATGTTAGTATAATGAATTCGTCGCTTTTTTTTTTTTGTAGGTAATGTAGAATAGAAATGTACATAACATACCAAATGATGATAAGACACCTCCTAAATTTTCATATCCTGCACCCCAACGAGGATTCTCATCACCACTAGGTGGACAATACCCTTATCCGCCAATGATTTACTCTACCACTACATCTACGAGTAGGTAACAAACGCCTGTTAATCCAACACCCCCAACCCCATTTCCAACACCTCCCAATCAAGTGAGATGGTGTGCTCTAAATAAAGCTTATGATTCAAGTGCAAATCTATCGCAGCAAGTAATATCCGGTAAGTACGGAATCGTGATCCACAGGGATTGAAACACTCCTAAGAGAACAGGATTAGGTTAAAGGGATTCTCTAAACGTCACAAAAGTTAAAGTGTAAAAGATGATTTAATAGTTTGGAAAAGTGATTGAGAGTAATCTTTAAACTAACATACTATTGATGATCAGTTAATTAATTAATAATTACGGAACTATGAAAAGAACTAAGATAAGCTTGAGTTCAAGAAATTAAAGGGATCGAGGATCATTCTCCCACCTCAGATTCACAAAGAAGGGGATTATAGGGCTTAGTTGAAATTAATTCTAATCGAGCATAACTAATTAAGTCCGAACATGAACCATGTAGAGACTAAACTCAACAATGGAGGATTAGGGGTTAGTTAGTTATTGCTAGATGGGTTGGGTTTGTAGTAAAGCTTCAAACACTAACCCTTGCATGACAAGAGAAGTTAAGAAACTATGATACTCCAATACCAACACATGAAGTTCCATTAGAACAATTATAAACCAAACCCTAAATATGAAGTTCAAGCATCCAAGGTGGGATTATGATCCCCAATCATAAGTCTAGCTACTCATAATTGAAACTAAACTACACATGCTAGTTAACAATATAATTATGTTAGTTATCTAGTTTAAACACGAACCAATACAAGAGATGGAATTAAATGCAAATTAAAGCTAGTAGAACAAGTAGAGAAGAAGTAAATAAACCTTTCTTGCATTAATAACAACTAGTAATCAAAGCTTTACAAGTGGGTAAAAACCATAAATGAACTTGACCTAGGAGAGAGAAGAGAGTGTTTTCCATATCACCAAATATCTAACAAAAGTAATCTATATCAACAAAGGAGGAAAAACAAGGGATATATTCCCAAAATCCAACCAAAAATGGCAAACTAGTAATAAGGAGAACAACTCAAAAATTCAGCAAAACCGAATCAATTCGGATAGACCGAATCGATTCGCTAGAGGGAGAATGTTGCACTGGTGACCACCGAATCGATTCGGATAGACCGAATCGATTCGGTCCTGCAAACAAAATATGGCTAGATTATTTTGGCTTTATTTATCCCATGTTTCACCAAAACATCCATACTTCATCGTTCGAGATCGGAATCAAGCACCGTCGGAGGCCACGCGAAGATAAGAAGAAGGTCTACAACTTTCGTGAAGAAATCGGGATCAAAACCCGAGTGCTGAAATTACCAAAATGCCCCCGACTGTGCAAGTGTCTACGAAACTTATCCGGATCAAAACCAAACTTCCCAAAATGTATTCTCGAGACCTATAAAAGCTCAATAAAGACACATACAAAGTATATATGATGAACTCAGGGGTTAGTCAATAAATGAGTATAAGAACCGAGAAATACATGCACGGGAATGCTAGAATGTACAAATTAACGGGGTATAAAATACAATAAAAGTGACGAATCACACCCCCTAAATTATACATTTCTAGTCCCGAGGAATGAAGTATGAAGAAACAAGAGGTGTCAACAAAACCGAAACAGAAGAAATATGTACATGGAAGGAAAAATGCCACTTTCGTAGGCGAACGATTGCATTTAGCATATGCAATAAGCCGTTTTAAAACCCCTAGGTGGCCCTAGGGGATGAGTGAGGTCTCGTGAGGATTTCCAGGGATGACACCCACAAACATCAAATCAACTCATACTGTGATATGACAAAAACCAATGCGTAGCTCAACAAATATCTAAGAAGCACTATTTATCAACAAAGTGAACAAAGCTCACACAAAAGACGACAATTATCAGCATTAAACAAATAACTTCAATAAAAATTGAAACCATGGAAATGAGAAATAAGCGGACACATGTGGTAATTTAGATTTGGCAAAACTTTCAAAGTCCATATAAATGCTAAGGCATGCATACTCAAGTTATCTCCGGTTGTTACACTCAACAAATGAAACACTCGGAAATGGGATGTAACACACACGGGACACGCGGGCATAAAGAGTAATTGTAAAGGGAAACAACGCCACACACATGTCATCAATGAAGAACGCAATATAAAAGTGGAAAATACAATCTCATGATAGGATATCGCACATTAACCAAGAGAAAAGCATTTAAACAGATTATCGCTTATGTTCGACCTTTGAATCACATCACCCTAGGATCAAATAAGACTTTTAGGGTATATAATTTAGGCTAGGTTGGGGTTAGGAAAAGAAAGGAATGTGTGTAGGATCAAAGGAGATTCAGGAATAACGTGCGGGATAATGGATTTAATGGGCAATTTAGGAATCGAAATCAAATTTCAAAAGCAAGGTATTCATGAGAGTGAGACTTTGATTTTCATGCACATGGTGAAATGGGAATCAACTAGGACCCATTTTATTCTATATTTCTTTTCTTTCTTTTTCTAACTTTTTCTTTTCTTTTTCTTTAGACCACTCAAAGATTGATTGCAATCCATATAAACAATATCATTCGATCCCGGGAACAATCCCTATTCAAGGTATGGGAGGAGTAAATAAGGGTTTAGGACTCCAATGTGGAGTTGGACAAGGGATTTGGGGACCAAACGAAAGGAATAATAAGGCTCAAGGGGGTTGACTATGGAAAACATTTAAGGGTAAGGTTAAGGTCATATGGGTTAAACAACAACGAGGGCCTATAATCCTTTCCTAAAGTTTCATGTGATTCGCGGGACTCAACACCATTGAAAATCATGCTTAAGTGATAAATCAATTAATATGCAATCAAATGAAAAGAAAATGAGATTGACAACGAGTTCATTGACAAGAAAGAGATAGAGTGGATGTATACGCTCACAAATGACGATAAGTCTCAATTTTCACTTTTGTAAGGGTATAGCATGCGCCTTAAATTAACGGATTTGAAACGCTTTAAACCAAATCATAAATAATTATTTGTGTATATGCTCAAAGCTTCACAGTTCAATTTTATGATGCTATTCACAATGAAAACAATAACGGGCTAAAGGCTAATAAATCAATAACTCGAAGCATGCTTCATAGCTATACAATAGGATAAGACGATCATATAAGTAATCATAGTAGATATGAGAGAGAAAAAGAAATTTTTATTATTTTTTTTGAATTTTTGAATTTTTTTTTTTAATAAATAAATAAATACTAACATGGTAACTGGTATCAAAAATGTAATCCAAACCCCCTAACTTGAATGAAACATTGTCCCCAATGTTAGTAGGGATAAAAAGGGAAAAGGGGTTAGAAAATAGTTACCCCGTAAGGAGTAACTCGAGAAACGCGCAACGGCATGCCTGTCAAAATGTTAGTACCACAACACCACTATATACAGAGGAGAGATATTTATAAGGATAATTAAGAAGATGAAACTAAGGAATTCTTTTCATTAATAATTCCGGGATGCATACATGTGGGGAAAAAAACAAAATGAGAAAATACAATATTGACATTTCTCAATTACCACATATACATCAATGTTTATCAAAAACCTAATATAAAACAGCCCAAAATAGTTTAGATATCCATAACTACAGGAGGACAAAATGAAACAGCAACAGGATTTCCTAGGGAAGGTCAGGGCGGCGGTGAGAAGGACCGGGCTCATTGGGGTTACGCGGGGGGTATGGGTCATAAAAGGTAAGGAGGCACAGCAGCCTCGCCCCCGCGTAGATGTACAAATAGGTCCATCTGCGCCCTAGTAATCATCGAAATATCACGCTCGTAAGCGCCCCTAAACTCAGAAAAGCTCCGCTCATGGTTTTGCCTGAAAACAGCGAAATCCCCCTGCATTGCATCCATCCTCTCACTCAACTCTCTAAAGGGGCCCAGCGGGTGCTGAACTGGAGCCGGTCCCTGCTGGACGTCCGAAAGTGGATCATCAAAATCAAAATGGTTACCAGCAGCCATTTGATCACTCATCCATCGCTTTTTCCTCTCCCAATAATCTTTTCCTAAATTCCTCTCGATAGCATTGTCGTCAAGCGGAGAGGGCAGCCTCGCCCGCTTGTCGGAGGCGATCACCTCGCAATGAGCATCTCTACATATCCTAGAAACAAGTTGAGCATAAGGGAGAGCAGTCGATCCCTTCTCGCAATAAGCGTCGTTCAACATGTGTTGAAGCACCAAGGAAGGCAGGCTTATAATAGTGTTGGCGTCTAGGAGATAGTAGAGGAAATGGGCCTGCTTTGATCGCAGGACTGATTTTGTTTGGGTAGGAATGATTGAATTCAGGACGACTAGGTGGATGAACTGGTGAGAATCAGGCATGAGCTTTGTCAGAAATGTTTCCCCGGCCCAAACGTGTCCGGGCGCTAGACGCGCAATCAAAATATCGTTGGGAAACAACGCAAGAGGGTTGCGCGACGGATATGTATACTCATCAGGATTGTCCGCACCTCCCAACAGCACTGACAAAATTTGCTTGGAAATAAGAATTTTCCTCCCCCTAACAAAAGCCTCATGCATCCTGCCTCCAATTAAGACAAGCGATGCATAGAAACGGCGGACATGCTCCTCATTCACATCACCCTCCTTTTCGAGACGGGCCTCCCAATGGAATTTTTGAAAGTGCCTCCTAACCTTGTTAGGAAAGTCAGCAAGCTTCATCGGGCCTTTGATAGCAATTGCCTGAGTGGAGGGAAACTTTTCCTTGTACCAATCTCTCTCATCCATGGATCTAAAAGTTTCAAACCCATTCCGGCCCGTAACATCATTGGTGGTGGGCTTTTGAGCCATAAGAACCTACAAGAGAAATCAATTCGATACATATACAATTAGTGTAATGCATACAATCAATTTAGCGTGAAACAGGATCGAAAAGGAATGAGTGGTCAATGTCGAAAGAAAATGATCAGATAAGCGTATCCGATATACATCACTCCCAAACAAGGTAGAATCTATGTCAATGTTCGATAAGAGGCACAAAAATGGAACAATTGGGGATCAACTCCTCTTTTAGGCCTTTTATCGAATATGTGGTGTGCAGTCTGTTCAAAATAGGGAGAAAAATGCATTTGATTTATGAAAGCCCCCAACAAATACAACACAACACAATAATCAACAATAAATAGGTTGTATTTGTTGGATAGTGATGGAAATCAGTAATGAAAGGTGGACAGTTCATGAATCAGATACACATTGTGCAAATATGGCCATATAAACATAACTCCCCAAGTTTAAATAGAATGAACACAAATTTCATATTGAAATTAACATAGAAAGATCGGAGTTTTTACCTTGAGCCAGAATCCTTAGAGAAATGGAGAGAAAAAATGTAGTAAGAGGATTGGGGAAATGAGTAGGAAGGGAGAGGGAAGAGTAAAGGGAGAAAAATGAGGTTGTATGGAGCGGGCAGGATTTGAAAGGCTGGACAATCGAATCGATTCGGAGGGACCGAATCAATTCGCTATCCTCGAATTAGCTCACTGTCTCAGGGCGAATCGATTCAGAGGGACCGAATCAATTCGATTTGGTTCTACTTTTTTTTTACTGTTGTCAGGCGAATCGATTCTCTAGGGACCGAATCGATTCGCAAGACAAAGACCTGTAAGCTGTCTCAGGGTGAATCGATTCGGAGGAACCGAATCGATTCGCAAGAAGGAAAAACATTTTCTACTTTGCTGATTTCCTAAATCTCATGAAGTTTAAATTTTGGGCTACTTCAACTGGATTTCTTGGACCAATATGATATATAAAATGTATGTAACTGGTCTGGAACAAAAACAATGCAACCCCACACGTGCCGGGGGTTGCTCGGCACCAAAATTGAGAATTTATCGAACCTAATCAACCCTGATAACGGGGCTGCTGCATACGATGTCCGGTTGTAAATCTGCAGATATTATTAGGACATAATTCACAATGTGAACACCTATTCTTCCCATTCTTCCGACTTCGTTCCAACTAAAGTTCACACACTTAATAATTATGTCGGGTTCTAGATCGGAAGACATGATACCTATAAAAAATGGACTACCCCAACCGCTTGACCCACGTTTGGTTTTGAAAATCGGATTAATATTTGAAAAAGGGGGGCATGGGTTATTAAAGTGACGGATCGGTGAGTCGGTGAACAAATTGATAGAAACATTATCTACCCTATTTTTCTCTGAGCAACTCTCCTTACACGGGATTGATGACTCTATGTAAATGTCAATTTCGGATACGATAGAGTCATCAATCGGAGTGAAATCCAAATTGCCTATCTTATCCCCAATTTCATTGATTTCACCTACGCCAACCTCTCCTAACATGTCAAAACACACATCCAACACACTCCATTCAATTTCCTCTCTCGCAATTTGATCGTCTTCTACACATACCAATCCAACGAAGCTCACTTCCTTAACACACTCATCCTCATCACTCGAGAGGTGCGACACATTGAAAATATTGACATCTAATGTCATATTTCCAAAAGACAAGTTCATCTCACTATTCCTATAATTTATCGAAGCATTCGCGGTCACGAGGAATGGTCGTCCTAAGATGACGGGAGGTTGATTGTTGGGGCTTAAAACAGGTTGGGTATCAAGAACGATAAAATCGACCGGGAACACAAAGGTGTCAATCTGGACGAGGATATCTTCCAAGACGCCCCGTGGAATTTTGGTGGAGCCATCGTCCAATTGAATTTTAGTTTTGGTAGGACTAAGTTCTCCTAAGTCCAATTGAAGATAAACCGAATACGGCAAGAGGTTCACACTAGCTCCTAGATCAAGAAGAGCGCGATTAATGGCGAAGTTTTCAATCATACATGAAACAGTTGGACACCCTGGGTCCTTAAATTTTGGAATCGTGTTGTGTTGGAAAATGGAACTAACCTGTTCATTCAACTCCACCTTTTTGCGAGAAACATGATTTCTCTTAAAGGTGCATAAATCTTTCAAAAACTTGCCGTAGGAAGGGATTTTCTTAATCGTGTCATGGAGAGGGAGATTGATTTTTACTTGTTTGAACGTCTCCATGATCTCTTGATCTTTGTTGGGTTTAACAATGGGAAGGAGACTTTGAGGGTAGGGTGCGGGAAATGGACAAGGGACTGAAATTTTCGGCCCTTTGGTCGGCGACTTATCTCTTTTCTTTATGGGAGTCACTTCACTCTCTCGGGGAGTTATTGTGACCTCGTCGGATTCTTTCAGGGAAGGTGGAATTGGATTTTCAATCACCTTCCCACTCCTAAGAGTGGTGATGGAATTAGCATGTTCCATAGACCTACATTGAGCGGAAGAAGGAGTAGAAACATCGGAATTCATGCTATTTTGCCCAATGGGCCCATGAGGTTGCGACGGGAATTTTCTTTTTTCTTGCACACTCAAAGCAGCGGCCAACTTGGATATTTCTTTTTCAAGCCTAGCATTTGTGACTTGTTAAGAAGTCGCAAAAGATTAAAAAATTTCTTCTAGACTTCTCTTGTTCGGGTGCGCGTAAGCAGGTATAACTGGTGGAGGTGGTCCCGGAGGGGGACCTTGCATTACAACTTGGGGAGGAGGATGTTGGTTGTACGGTTGTTGGTAATTCTGAGGCGGGGGAGGACGAGATTGTTGATATTGGTAACCGAGTTGGTTACCCCAAGAAGGATTAAACCCTTCGTCGGGAACGTTTTGGGATCTTCTAAAAACTCCCATAGCGTTCGCTTGGTCATGGAGGATCACTTTGTAAGCCGGAATAGTGGGACACTCTTGGGTCGAATGAACATTAGTGTCGCAAATGGCACACAACTCCTCAATTACGGATTGAATTTGAACAACGGGATCTCGAACCTTCAAGCCGAACTCCTCAACTTTCTTAGATAATTTATCTAATCTCATTTTCATCTCATCCTCGTCAGTGAGGTGATACATACCAGGGTTAGAAGAGGACGGAACCGAAGGTCGCGAATTGGTTTTGTTCGGATCCGAGGTATCCCACGCTTGGGTGGTCTCAGCACAATATTTGAAATGTGCCCACGCATCATCGGGATCTAAATCAAAGAATTCATCGGAGCACATTGTCTCCACCATTTGTTTCGCATTAAGTGTAAGCCCATTGTGGAAAAATGAGATTAATCTCCACTTTTCGAAATCGTGATGTGGGCATTTATGAAGTACCTCATTAAATCTCTCCCAACATCGCTCGAATGATTCACCTTCGGTTTGAACGAATGTTTGTATTTGACTCTTTAAAGAGTTGGTACGATGAGTTGGAAATAATTTTTTTAAAAACTGCGCTTGCATTTCGCGCCAACTCCCGATGGAATTAGGAGCTAAAGACCAAAGCCAAGTTTGAGTCGTGTGACATCTAGAGGACAGTTTTGATCGCTAAAAGTAGCGCACACCTCCTCAAACTCTCTAACATGAAGGTACGGTTGTTCATTGTCCATGCCGTGGAAAGTAGGAAGTAATTGAATCATTCCATTACGAAAATGGAATTGCGCGGCATTGTAGGGAAAAATGATACACGACGGAGAGGTGGTCCTCTCCGGTTGCAAATAATCACGCATGGTCCTATAAGGGGGCTCGGGTGCAACCCCTTGACTACCGTGCTCACTAACATTGTCGGCCATGGTTGTGGGATCGGAGTGGGCTCAGGTATAAGAAGAAGATGAGACCGAACTAGAACGAGAAATTAATGGTAAAGGTCTCCAATAATCCGAGGGTTCATTAGACGATGGTTCACGAATAGGATTTAAATTGCTACTACTCGCGTCTTGCATTTACAGAATTTTGGATTCATTTTTGGAAACCGTGATGTCACGGTGACCACAGGGAACGATAGTGTAAAGAGAATTTCTAAAACCTAAGATAGTTACCAATCCCCGGCAACGGCGCCAAAAACTTGGTGCGCTCTAAATAAAGCTTATGATTCAAGTGCAAATCTATCACAACAAGTAATATCCGGTAAGTACGGAATCGTGATCCACAGGGATTGAAACACTCCTAAGAGAACAGGATTAGGTTAAAGGGATTCTCTAAACGTCACAAAAGTTAAAGTGTAAAAGATGATTTAATAGTTTGGAAAAGTGAATGAGAGTAATCTCTAAACTAACATACTATTGATGATCAGTTAATTAATTAATAATTACGGAACTATGAAAAGAACTAAGATAAGCTTGAGTTCAAGAAATTAAATGGATCGAGGATCATTCTCCCACCTCGGATTCACAAAGAAGAGGATTATAGGGCTTAGTTGAAATTAATTCTAATCGAGCATAACTAATTAAGTCCGAACATGAACCATGTAGAGACTAAACTCAACAATGGAGGATTAGGGGTTAGTTAGTTATTGCTAGATGGGTTGGGTTTGTAGTAAAGCTTCAAACACTAACCCTTGCATAACAAGAGAAGTTAAGAAACTATGATACTCCAATACCAACACATGAAGTTCCATTAGAACAATTATAAACCAAACCCTAAATATGAAGTTCAAGCATCCAAGGTGGGATTATGATCCCCAATCATAAGTCTAGCTACTCATAATTGAAACTAAACTACACATGCTAGTTAACAACATAATTAAGTTAGTTTTCTAGTTTAAACACAAACCAATACAAGAGATGGAATTAAATGCAAATTAAAGCTAGTAGAACAAGTAGAGAAGAAGTAAATAAACCTTTCTTGCATTAATAACAACTAGTAATCAAAGCTTTACAAGTGGGTAAAAACCATAAATGAACTTGACCTAGGAGAGAGAAGAGAGTGTTTTCCATATCACCAAATATCTAACAAAAGTAATCTATATCAACAAAGGAGGAAAAACAAGGGATATATTCCCAAAATCCAACCAAAAATGGCAAACTAGTAATAAGGAGAACAACTCAAAAATTCAGCAAAACCGAATCGATTCGGATAGACCGAATCGATTCGCTAGAGGGAGAATGCTGCACTGGTGACCACCGAATCGATTCGTATAGACCGAATCGATTCGGTCCTGCAAACAAAATATGGCTAGGTTATTTTGGCTTTATTTATCCCATGTTTCACCGAAACCCCATTACTTCATCGTTCGAGATCGGAATCAAGCACCGTCGGAGGCCACGCGAAGATAAGAAGAAGGTCTACAACTTCCGTGAAGAAATCGGGATCAAAACCCGAGTGCTGAAATTACCAAAATGCCCCCGACTGTGCAAGTGTCTACGGAACTTCTCCGGATCAAAACCAAGCTTCCCAAAATGCATTCCCGAGACCTATAAAAGCTCAATAAAGACACATACAAAGTATATATGATGAACTCAGGGGTTAGTCAATAAATGAGTGTAAGAACCGGGAAATACATGCACGGGAATGCTAGAATGTACAAATTAACGGGGTATAAAATACAATAAAAGTGATGAATCATGAGAGAAGCCCATTGGGTTTTCTCTTCTCGAGAATAATCCTACTGGCAATAAAAATGATATCCATATTTTTAAATCCCAGTGTTTGTCATTTGTAAAAATAAATGTGGGAGTCAGGGCAACAAATAACTGAAAAGAAGTTGATAAAGCCATCAAGGATGACATTTTTGAACAACTTTATACGATTTTTTCATTCCTTGACCGTTCAAAGAAAAAGGTTCTTTCCTAGGTTGCAAAAAAACTGAGAACATATCAGAGACACTATCGACAGATACATTTCCTGAAAGGGGCATCGAGCTCTAACATTTTGGCTATCAAAACCAAAGTCCCTCTGAATGTTAAAATGCCGAACGATCAATAAAATAAATTTTTGGAAAATGATGCGATGGATAAAAAGTTGGTCTAGAGGTAGAAAATAAACAAAACAGATCGAAGAAGTTGATGCCCACATGCTAGGGTCTAAATCATATGAAGATTTACGGAATGAATGGCTAGAATGGATAAATGACGGTCCATATGCTATTAAAAAACCTAATCAGGGCAACTTGTACTTGCATGCCCGACGGTATAAAGATAATAAATTTCTACCACACTCGTCTCTAACTCTCGTGAGTATGACCATTCATTTATATATATAAACATACACGTTATATAAAATAATGTTAAAATCATAAGAATAAATATAATTTCACGCTTCATGAATTGATTGAAGCCATTAGGTGTCCACT
The DNA here is from genome assembly GCA_949130495.1 of Sambucus nigra. Classification (NCBI taxonomy): domain Eukaryota; kingdom Viridiplantae; phylum Streptophyta; class Magnoliopsida; order Dipsacales; family Adoxaceae; genus Sambucus; species Sambucus nigra. The sequence continues at coordinate 53,229,187 of OX422209.1, read as the reverse complement.
TAAAGCCTTATAATGACATTGATGATGATGCCATGACTCGGACATTTGGAAATGACAAAAGAGGGATGGTGAGAGGTTTCATATCACATATGTTGAAAACTCAAATAAAGGGCACTGCATTTCTCGTGGATGAGCTATATTCAGTGAGGAATCACATCTCGAGCTAAGAGGCAAGTTAGTCCAAGACGAATGGGGATGTGCAGGAGATTAAGAGTAGCGTGGGAGTGTTGGAAATTAAAATCGAGCACCTTGTGTACTTATTTACTCAAACTATATGTCCCCTTATGCCTCCTTAAGGTTACCCCTACCCTCCTTCTCAGCTTGCCCCTATCCTCCGTCTTAAGGTTTCCCCTCCTAAAAGTCATCTCTCTTGACAATCTTCTCCCGAGTGATTCCACCTGACACAGTCCATGGATCATCATCATCTACTCACGGTGACTATGGAGAATAGTATTATATAGGGGACTTGACCAATATTATGATTATTGGCACATTCACAGTTATTTCCTTAAATCTCAGAATCCTTGTTCACAACCGCCCTTTGCAAATGGGTGAGGCCCAAATAATGGTTGATAGCATACACAACGGTTGTGAAAAATGCATGTGCATATTGATAGCGGTAAGGGATCGTACTGAACTACTATAATAATTATTTTATCACTCGGACAGTTGTTTTGTTGGTCAAGCTAGGACATGAGCAATGTTTAATTTGAAAACAAGTTGTAATATATTATTTATTTAAGTTATTTTGAGTTTGTGCGTCATTTGTTAACAATTTTGGTGCATGGAACAAAAATTTTAAGTTTATGATATTTAATTTGAGTTTAAGTTGGGTTGAATAATTTGAATGAATTATGAATTGTGCATTCTTATATGCAAGATGACCTTTGTTTCAACCTAATAATATAGGTTAATTGAATTCTAAAGATTATTCAATGTATTTCCCATAATCCAAATAGTGGATGGGGGAGAGTAACCAAATATCCGATAATCATGGAAAAGGCGTTTAAGAATATGTTAACTATGCATATACAAATCTTAAAAGTGACAAGATACTATGTCTGTGCACCCATTATTTGAACGAAAAATATAAGTCTTTTAAAGATGTTGTGTTGTATTTACTAAAGTGGAGAATTTTTCAAGACTATAAGATATGGGCATACCATGGTTAAAAGAATGTACCTTACATTCTGAAAGAATTACTGGTACCCAACCACCTAATGGAACTCCACCGAGTGGAAGTGGTACTTGATTCGCCAACTCATCATCCTTTGACCAAACTAATTTATTATGTTACGTATTCAACCACGATAAAAACCACCAATATATGGATACAAATAATGTGCATTGTGACTACTCAATGAACATGTTTATGATGAATGGAAAGAACATTGGGAATACATACGGTTGAAAGCCGATGCGGCTAGACCATTTTATAAAGATTGTGATGAAAATCAATCGGTATTATATGCAATGATTGATTTGCATAATTTGAATATTCAATTTGGTTTGTCGAGCAACAACGTAACCGTAAATCTTAAGCGGGTTAAAGACATTCTCCCAAAAGAGAATACATTACCAGATAATTATCCCAACTTGAAAAATATCTTGAAGGGTTTGGATTTGAAGTACATATCTAGCACAAAGAGAAGTATGAGTGTCCTGTATGCAATGAGCTTAGATATGTGGCTTGTGAGAATGGAAAAGACAAGATTGTAAAATATCGTAAGTGATCGCAAGTTCCATATAAGGTTTTAAAGTATTTTTCCCTTAGTCAACAGTTAAAATGGGTTTTTACTATACCAGGGATATTAGAGGCCATGACATGGCACCGTTAATGTGAGGTGGGTGGGAATCTCATGTGTCATCCGGTTGATTCACTCAACTAAGAACTTTCAAATGCATGACACCATGAATTTACAAACGAACCGCGCAATATTCGTCTTGCATTATCAACTAATGGGTTTATTTATTTTGATAATTTAAGAGTTAATCATACTTATTGGCCAGTTATTATGGCGCCTTTAAGTCTCCCTCCAACACTGTGCATGAGAAAAGAGTTCACATTATTATCGTTATTGATACCCTGGTCGAAGTCTCTCGACGATGATATTGATATTTTCTTAGCCCCATGAATCAAAGAACTTAAAGAGTTGTGGGATAGATGCATGAAGGCGTTTGACTCTCATAAAGGTGAAGAGTTCACATTTAAAACAATGGTGATATGGGTGAGCCACAACCTTCCTGCTTATGGGGCCTTGTCTGGTTGTAATGTCCATGGTTATTATAGATTTCCCATATGTGGGGAGGAAATCAAAGGCACTTGTCTAAATCATAATGGTAAGATAGTTATAAGGTTCATTATAGATTTCTTCTGACTCGTCACCCTTTTAAAAAATGAAGTCTAACTCATTACCTATCGGTCACGAGCGTAGGACAGAACTTGCTCGATTTTCTGGTCAGCAGATCGAGGAGAAGGAGAAGGATGCGACTGCAGGGAATACCTATGTAGGCAAACATCCTCAGTTTGTAAATCTGAAGCATAAAGATAGGGAGAATCCTAACTACCCTAGTAAAATGAAGGCATGGTCCAAATGATTAATATTTTTTCACTTGTCGTATTAGAAAGATCATTGTGTAAGGCATTCTATTGATGTGATGCACACGGAGAACGGTGTTGCATAACATCTGATAGGAATATATATGGGTGGATCTCATTCAAAAATTAGAGACCGTACGTATCGCGATTTATAAAAAATAAAAATAAAGAAGAAATTATGGTTAAAAATGATCATATAATAGGAAGAATTTATATCCCCTGTATGCTTTCACTTTGGATACTAGTGAGAAAAAGATCCTCCTAGACAGGTTGTTCAACTTGAAGACTCCAACTGGTTATTCCGGTAATTTGTGCAGGGAAGTAAGCTAATAAACATATTACAAAAAATAGAACAAGTATCACGACTAGGAAATCATCATTCAATTAACCCCTCAGTTGTTTAGGCATTGCTTTTCCAAGCACAAATATCTCTATTGGTAAAATTGTGCAAATAATTTTTTTCTTTACCCTACTTTTTGCAAAAATGTTAAACATAAATCACATTAAAGATATGAAATCAACTTTAGACGAGGCAATTTGTGTATTTGAGAAATATTTTCCTTCGTCGTTCTTCGATATCAACACCCCTCGGCTTGTGAATTTATGCAATGAGGCTTTGATGTGTGGTCCCAAAAGGTATCGATGAAAGCCTTTAAAGCTTACATTAAGAATACACAATATATTAGAGGGTCAAATACTGAAGAAAACATAACTATGGAATCATCGCTATACGCTCAAGAACATATGCTAGAAAAAGAGTTGAGAAGGTTCAATAATCACGGAGAACGAGTGATCGAGGAACCTGATGAGTTTGATGATGAATTTCCATTTGGGAACCCCAAAGAGGTGAGACTCACTAGTCTACAATACGAGCAAGCAACTCGTTATGTTTTCGAATTGCAAGATGAAATTGAAGATTAGAGAGAGTAAGGTGCTATTTAATTAACTAAATTATTCTTGTTTGAATATATATATTATCTATATTTTGATATAAACTCTATAATTTACCTTTAGGAAGTACGAGAACAAAATTACCCGTAATCACAATATAAAATCCACGATGAATGATTTTAGGGCATGAATATCAAAAGAGGTAATTTCCACCTCTTATGTGCGCGGTTATTTATTCACATGTGTTAAATACATGCCCTAATACAAATTCATTAATAAATATAGCTTATAAAAAGGTTTTGTCTCTTCAAAACTTGCACGCCTAATAAAAGGTCCCTCATTTCATGCGAAAGTCCTTTCAGAACGTATTCTAATCAAGGTGCATAAACGATGGTAATTTGTCTATTGTTGTGAATGTACCAAAGGTTAAAAAATCCTAAAGAGTTCCAATCTGATCTTATTGACAACTTTAATTTGAAAGATCTTTTAATTTATTTAGAGAAATATTGAGTATCAAAATATTTTACTCTTGGCAATCCTATTTGTATCCTATTATTATATTGGCCATTGATAATACTATTTGTATCCTATTATGATGTTGATATTATTTGGCGCTTTAGTTTGATATATGAATGTTTAATTTGATTTACGAATATTTAGTTTGAATTATGAATGTTTAGTATGATTTATGAATGAATTAGGAGGACACAGTGCTTTACTTAGAATTGTCGACTCCACGATTACAATATGGCTTAATTGTATACGAATAGGTTGATGAATACATGTTTTTATTTTAGGCGTTGTCTACAAATAAATTTGATTTATTTTTATTAAATGGATATGGTCATGGCCTAAATTTTTGACCTACAATTTTTTTTTAAAACAAATAAATAAATCATCACGGTCTAAGATCGTGACCATTTATTTATTTATTTTTTAAAATATTTAGCGGTCACGGATTTGGGCCGTGACCCTATTTTAACATTGTCCCACCCATGGTCACGACCCAAATTCATGATCCCATGTTCACAGACGCGGGCCATGACCTAATTTGAATATTGTCCCACTATGGTCACGGCCCAAGTTCGTGACCATAGATCCAATATTATCACACGGGAGATATCGTGTCCCTCATTTAGGGTCATAGATGAGGCTCGCGACCACCGTTGTTAGTTACGGCTAAAATGGTAAAAGTCAAGGTTCGTGACCCATGGCCCTAGTCATAGACTAGGTCTGTTATCATCTTCGATATATGGTGTTGTGAAAGCTTACACATGTGGCACAAAAAATAATTTTTTTAGGGAGTCCAATAAGCCTTCTTCTTTATAAATTCATGGGTTAATGTTTATTTAATTCCTTATAGTGGTTGCTTCACACACAATTCAATACTTTTGAGTCCAAGAATCAACAATATAAAGACAGGTTGAAAATATCAATTATTGATATATATATTCAGACCTAAAAAAAGAACTCGGAAATATATCCACGTAATATTAAGAACTTCAATAAATAAAGTAATATTCACTTATCGATAAAATAAGTGACATCGAGGTAAAAAAAACTCTAGAACTTCCACATGGGTGAAATAAAAATTCTATGGCCATAAATACTATTCACTAGGTGTGAACAAAATTGAATCAACTCACGTGCTAAATTACAATTTCCCATCCTCTATGAAACAAGAGCAAAGTTTAGCATACAAAAGATATTCCTATTAAATAAGGTACATAGTCCAACAAAATAAAGTTTGAGAAGATAAAAACATATTTTGAATATCACATTCAAGGTTTATGGTTATGTCATACACAAGTAATGAACTAGCATTCAAATGATCAAGAAAGATTAAGAGAAACAAATGACTTGATTAAAAGAAATAACTTAAGTGACATACAAAAGTGCATTAAATTAGGATTGAATGGTTTAACTCACGTGGAAATTAAGATTTAAGCAATATAGAGAAGTTCTAATGTTCCCTTCAAAATGTAAAATTTTAATTGCCACTTTTTTCTTCCTAAAGACATACGTCGAGTTATTTCAATGGAATTTTCATACCTTATCTTTTTTGAACTTCCGACTCTCTTCTGGTGGCTTTTACACACATAATGAGTCAGTAGCTCTTTCCGAACTAATATAAGCTATCACATTAGATCATCAGTAGCCCTTTCTATTAGTAATAAACACTAGTGATTATTTAAAAGATTATGATTTCTTTTTCAAAGTCGATTTTGATTCGTCACATGCACATAAGGAAAAAAAAAACTACACCCTTTTTTCAAATCAGAAAAATTTAAGTTCTTCAAAGTAGAATAAAATTTCACTCGTTAAAAACTTCTCATGAGAAATACTCAAATCATTGTGTGACCCATAAAGTGCATGATTTATGACAAAAATTATGTATTACTCTCAATTATTTTCTGAAAAGAAATCTAAGCTATTGAATTCTAAACAAAGAGTATACATGACATAAACAAAACAAAACATCGTATGAAATTTGATTTATACAAATTAAACATTTTGGCTACATGGTCTATGAGCATTGATTTTTTTTTTTACAAACAAAATCTTTTTGGTTTAAAACGGAATAAAGAGAATTATTCCAAAAAGAAGATAGAAGTAAGACTAGATGGCCTAAGGAACACGATGGCAATTTCAAAATGTCTTAAGATAATTACAAACCACTCTTGACTTAATAATAGTTGATGGGATCAACTTGGGTAGCCCTTTTTGTATTTATACCAATGATATCTAAAATATGATGCTTAACACAATTAAAACATAATCTAGGGTCATGGTTTTGGAAACGATTTTGGGAGGCACAGTATAAATTTTCTTGCCTATTAGATTCTTTTTCATAATGGTTACTTGTTCTTCTTCCCCCTTGTTTCCTCAATGTTCCCACCACTCCTAGCACGCTCCAAAGGTAAGGTTGGTTTATTAAAAACATGAAGACGTCTAAGATTAATATTCATATGAAAAGGATTATCCCCTTTACGAGTTACCCATGGAACAATGGAATTCTTAATATAATATTTTTCACAGTGAATCAAAAGTCTCTTAAATGAACATAGTTAGGCAAAAAGTGTTGGGGATTGATATAATGGAAAACTTTAATGCCCAAAATTCTTTAATCGATCATGAAATAGAAAGAAAAACAAAATATAGGTTTAAAAGCATAAACCTAGGGTTTCAAATCATGATACATTTGTTAATCTTGTACGTAATCCGAATGAGGAGAAAATGATTTTGTAGAAGATGAAGAGGATACTTTTCTTTGTCCACCATAAGCTCTTTAGAACAACCTCAATGCCTTGAATCTTTAAATATATGATTCCCCCAAGTAAGCCTAGATTTCGATCTTCTCTCTGATTAAGTCGAACTCAACTCACCAAAATTCCTAGTAAGTTCAACTGAAATATATTAATACAATATATTTAAAATAAATATAAGACATTCTTACAAACATGATTCTCATTTCAAAATGAACTTGACACACCTTTATTAATAAATAAATGTCATCCATGGTTATAATAATAAAATTCCAACAAAACGAACACATGGACTTACACTTAAATTTATTCTTTGTTTAGGCATCATTAGGGACACAATCACTACTCCTGGTATGAATAACAATGTCTAAAGACAAAGAGTGTATAAAAATGGTATGGCCATTGAATGGAGAAACCTATTCACCATGTAAGCCTTTCCACCCAAGTCACACATGCCACATCATTCTATATAAGATCAATCGAGGTCTTGAGTGAAAGTGTAAAGATGAGTTGGTACAAGATACTTGAAAGTTCCTCGCCAGGGTTAACTCCCCGTAAAACGTAGCTACTAAGTCCCAACAAAAAGGTAACAACTAGTCCCCTACTAATATGCGATCAAGTTAGGCCGATTCATTTACCTATGCAAGGCTTCCTCCACATCAAATAATCTAAAAAGGTAATGAAACACTCACCACATCATTACAGATAAGATCAATCGAGGTCTCAAGTGAAAGTATAGAGATGATCTGGTACAAGGTACTTGCAAGTTCCTTATCGGGTTGAACTCGCCAAATAGTGTAATTACTAAGTCCTAAGCCAAATGTAATAACTAGTGCCCTACTAGCATGCGATCAAGTTTGGTTAATTTGTTTACATGGGCAAGCCTTACTCCTGATCAAATAATCTAAAAATAAAAAATAATGAAAAGTTCGTCTATCATTCAAGTCTACACTTTTAATTAAAAGTGCTGCGACATAAACCATTTTACATAACTATATTTATAACCAAATTTAAAAATTTGTATTAGTCAATAGTTAATGATCAATGAGACATAGACAACTAAACAAACTAACTTATCAAGTTAGTGATGTGTCAAAAAAGATATTATTTAATATTTTAATGTACACTATATACTGTGCAATAAATTCTTTAACACGTAATTTGATTTAAGAAGATAGTCAATTTAGTTAAAATGGATTTATTTTTGGGTTTTTGACTTAAATATATCTATAATTATTTTATTTTGAGTTTGGTACCTTTAATTAATTGACTTTGAGTCTGGTACATTTTATTAATTGACTTTGAGTTTGGTACCCTTTTCGTTACAAATTTGTTATACTTTAACAATCACGTAGAAAAAAATGATTAAAAATATTAGGAAAAAAAAGCAAAAAAAAAAAACAGAGAAAAAAGAAAAAACGGAAAAAAGACAATTGTTTTCAAAACTTCAAATATGAATCTAGAAATGATATTTTTTTTTAGTTTAATACGTCCACAATTACCCGATTTTGAGTTCCGTACCTTTTTTGTGAAAACTCAATTAGATCTAATGGTCATGTGTAATGCACGTGATATGTTTAAAAGGATAATAAATAAGAAAAAACAAAGAAAATTAATTAAAAAATAAAAAAGAATACCTCCCCACCCACCTACCCAGTGGCGGATCCAGGATTTTTGGTCAACCAGGGCCAAAGTTTCGAGTGGTGCCGGAAGCCCCCGAGACGATTTTTTTTGTTATTTCGAGTTTTATACAAATTATAACTTTATTTCGAGTTTTATACAAATTATAGTTAATCCAAATTGACTACAAATTATATGTTTCGAGTTTTTTTTTTGGCATATATGTTTGGTGGGACTACAAAAAATTATACATACAATTTCTCCAAAAAATCATACATATAAAAAATCATACATACAAAAAATCAGCTTAAGATTAAAAAAATACCTGATGGTGATGAGTTAGTGGCTCCGACTAGTATACACAAAAATCTTATATATTTTAGGTTTAGAATATAATTAGAGTTATACCTTAAAGTTTGAAATTTTACCAAAAAATCCTATATATATATATTTTTTTTTTTCTCTTTCAAAAATTGAACCGGGGCTAAGGCCCCCCTTAGTCCCCATGTGCATCCGCCCCTACCCCCACCCCCGCCCAACAAAATAAACTTTTCACAACCCCTACCTTCTCCATCACCCCAACACCGGGGACAACCTCCCCCACCCACCCCAACAACGACGACCACTCCCAACACCACCTCTCACATACACACACCACAACAAGAACACCTCCCCCCCCCCTCCCTCGGCCCTGGAAAAAGAAAATGACTCTCTCTCTCTCTCTCTCTCTCTTTATATATATACGCATACATACAATTCGACTTGGTTATGAGATTTTAAAATGATTTCATATTTGTTTTTTGATCTAATTAATGAGATATCTGAGATTATTTTACCAACTTGGTTTTACATTTGGTGCACGATGGAGGTGGTTGGGGTGGGGAGCATGCCAGTGATGGTTAAGGGTGAGAGAGAGAGAGAGAGAGAGAGATGGGGGTGGGCACAAGGGGCCGACAATGGTGTTTTGGGGAGGAGGAGGGGTGGGGATGGGGGTTGAAATTTGGGAGAATAGGTTGAGGTTTTCTTTGTTTATTGTTTTTACTTGTTTTTTTTCTATTTACATAATATTTTCCTTTATTTTCTTTCTTCCCCCCCAGTTTATTAATTATATTCTTTTTAAACAAGTCATGTGTGCTGCACACGATCGTTAGATGTATTCTTAGTTTTTAACCATTATAAATTAAATATGCTCAATTTTCTTACATTTAAAAATATATTATTTTATATACCTTTAGTCCAAATAACTCAAATTCAAATTTTAAAGCAAGAAAACAAACATCACTTAAACTTCCCAAACATTTCTCATAAAAGGGTCCACTAAATAAACTGACCCATTCAATTTTGTACACTTCATTTAAGTTAGTTCTTCTCGATAGTAATGGGCGGTTGAGCAAATAAATAAGAGAGACAATGAATACTTTATTAAGACATTCAAAGCTAACACGTGTTAAAGATGTTCCACCCAAATTATTAAATTTACACAAGTTTCGTAAGGCACACTCTAAAAAGTAAAACCCAACCCATTTTCGTAATTAAAGTCAATTCTTTTCTTATATAACCCGCAAACATCTCGTGAAAGTACATTTATTTCAAACACCAAACCACCTCACTTTCTCCATATTTCAATCTAAAGATACACAAAGTCTACAATGTTAACCCAACTAGATTTCTTATATGCTAAATGTCAGCCACAAAAGCTCTTCGATCGTCGTGGAAGTTTTCGGGGTTTGCTTTAACTGACAAAAATCTTTGTATTTCTTTTGAGTTGTTAATGTTATTTATTTATGTCTTAACAATTTTTGTTGCAGATATACAAAACGTTATTTCTAAGATTGACCCAGAAATTCTGAAAACCGTGATTGAGTCTGGCTCTAATAATAGAAGCTCGTTTGGAACAAATTTGTTTAGAGATGGGAATTTTTCGGTGCCTTCAACTCCAAAGGAAGAACAAAGTTTGTTACCGGCTTTGCCAGTTTATACTCCTACCTTCAGGTACTTTATTATTTGGGGCTTCTAAATTTAGGATCTATCGTTGTATTTTGAAAATAGGCAATAAACATTTTATTTATAGATTTAGTTTTTATTTTTGAGTAAAGTCCCTGGCGCGAATTTATATTCATTAAACATCAACCAATCACGGTATGACACGTATCCCTTTAATTTGAAAATAGGGACTAAAAATGAAAACGAAATGTTTGTTATTATATATCCATAATCAATATTATTTTTAGTTCTAAAAGTACATAATCTATTATTATTTCGAAAATGCAGCTATTAAAATACCCTATTTAAAATTATTCGTTTGATGTTTAGCTGAATTTAAACTTGGTTCGTTTATATTACAAGTCGAGCTCGAACAAGCTTCAAAGCAAATGAATACGAGTCGAATTCGGGTAACTTTGTTATTTTACGCTAGTTTATTATGATTATTGGTGATCGAGCCGAATTCGATCCGAGCTCAATAAGATACCGTATCTAAAAATATGTTCAACCCTGACTTGTTTATTCTGCCAGTATGTCTCAAACAAGTTTTTCTCCGAAGGAATACGAGTCAAACTCGAATAACTTGGTTCATCTTAGAGCGTTAGAGTAAAGCTAGGGAGACTCACAAAAAAACTCATTTATGGGAGCTACAACAGTAAGATATAAGCTTTTAATGCAGTGGATTTATGAAATAAATTTTTTTGTGGATCTCCCTAAATTTGTTCTTAACATTATTCATTCATGAGATATCACTACCCCATCATCATTGGTGCACGGTATGGACACATTCTCGTGGTAGTGTTATGGGTTGCAAATTACAAATTATTTTTGAAAGTATTTTGTATTGAAAATTAATTTAATAAAATATATGTTTTTTTAATTAATGACCTCTTTTTCACTATTTGTTTATTAACTTAACACAATAAACTAGTGTCCATTTTTTTGTTTTGCAGGCCTAATCCTAGTTCTGAAACAGCCCCTTTAACTATTTTCTACAATGGAAGTGTAGTTGTTTTTGATGTCTCTCAACAAAAAGTTAGTAAACCCAAACTTTACTTTTTACACTTAATATTTTTATGTTTATTTCTACAATATATTAAATCTAAACTGATTTTAATTGTGTAGGCAGAGAATATCATAAAAATAGCTGAAGAAATAGGCTCAAAAGATTCAAAACCTTTAGTTTCTTCTAGAGAAGAAAGCCAAATATTGGTTAAACTTGATGGAGGTTAGTAATTTTTTTTTTCTTGTTCATTTTTATCTATGGATTTATAAAAAAGATCTGAAAGCTAAGGATTTTTTAATTTTTAATTTTTTGTGATTTTTGTGCAGATTTACCAATTGCTAGAAGTAAGTCATTGAGGAGGTTTTTGGAAAAGCGTAAAGAGAGGTTAGTATTTTTATAATTATTTTTTTAAATTTAATACGTTCATAATTATCGTGTGTAGACTTTGGTAGCTTTCACTAATTTTTTTACTTTATGTAAATTTTTCGTCAATATAAATCACCACATATCACTTTTTGCTGTGAAATTATTTACATTTAACGACAAAAAATATTCTCAAGTAAAAAAAAAGGTAATAAAGGATATGAAACTCAAATAAAGGTAATTATGGATGCATTAATTTATAAAAATCCATATAATTTTGCCTTCAATTTTGGAATAAAAATATTAGATTCCACGTTAACTTATTACTTTGTTTGTACTTGTATGACGTTGATTTATCTTACATTCATTTACAAACTCCTTGTACCTACCAAAACAAAACTTAATGTTAAGTTGTCTGTAGCACGTTTTCATGAGTCATTATTATGTCAATTAAGAATGTTGGAGATTTTTTCTGGATATGAAATATATTTTTCAATTTTGGTATAAATAAATTGATAGTGTTGACGACTAGATAAATTTTTTAGATATGAAATTGTTTTATTTTATTTAGGAAAACGGTATGTATGTGTTGGTGAATAGTGTATTTTTCGCTTTGTATCCATCCATTTATAGGCCTTTGACTATACGAGCTTCTCTTGCTTCCCTCTGCGCTTAGCACATTAGTAGCATGTCAAAATTACTCTCATTATCGAATGAATTAAATAATTTTAATTCAATATTTCATGTATATCTAACTCTAAACCAAACCTTATAAGGGCACACATTAAAGCATCTCTAAGTCAATCGACATATTTGAAAATGCTATTTTTGCTTTCTCATTTTGTGATTTTTGTTCTTCAGAGCAGTGAGAAAATAATAATTCTTGGTTGGGAAGCAAAATATTTTGCCCCTCCCGAAGTTGCTAATCTCATGTTCAAATGATAGTTCGATTGTCGCGGGAGTGTTTTTTATCCTTCCGGCGACAGTTGAATCGCTGTGAGAGCATTTTCACCCAAATTTTTTTTTTGCTTATTGCTTTGGATGAAACCATCATTTGAGGGAATCAAGAAATCATTAGAACATTTTTTGGGTAACAAAAAAAGGTCTTATATCTTGAAGATGGTCGTAATAACCTAAAAATAGTAAAAGTACATTATCAACACGCAATTAATAAAATCAATATTCTCATACAATTTATAAAATATAATTTTGAGGATCAAAATATGTAGACCAAGGGCACGAGCTGTCATTTTGCTTCTTATATTAATTAAAGAATGTAATTAAAAATTGGGTTTTTTAATCCCAACCCACTTTTCTCTCTAGGCACCCTTAAAATATTTTAGGAGTTTAACTGAATTGTGCATTATAGAATGAGATGTGAGATTTAAATAGTTTTTTTTGTGTTTAGTCTTATATCCAAAGTTTAGTTAGAATCCCTCCCATGTATTTTTTTAAAGAAAAATTATAACTTGTGCTCTTAGGGCATATGTTTTGAACTTTAAAATAATAAGTATTAGAGTACCACATGAGTATCTGTTTTTTTATTAAATATATGTCGAAATTATGGGCACATATTATAACGACCTTTTTTTAAATTGTATTTTCCATTCCCAAAACATCCTTAAAAAATGCGTAAAAAATGTGAGGATAGTTGAAACATAACCCGAAAATGCATAAGAAATGTGGGGGTAGTTGAAACAGAATTAAATCCCCTGTCCACTGTTCTAAAAAACTCGCCTAGGCTCCGCCTAGGCACGCCTAGGCTTGAGGCTTGGGAGAAACGCCCCGCCTTAAGATTTTGATGCCTTATGCGTGGTAAAATCCTTAAGGGGTACTTTTTCTCTAAAAACAACAATGCTTTAGTGAAACGATATCGCCTTTTAAAGATTTTTTTGCAAATCGGACCATTATCTCATCCAAAATAATCAAATATTATTTTTATTTGCAAATATTCAGACATATTTTTATGATATGTACAATTTTAGTATTTTAATAGCCTTGTTATGGTTAAAAAATATTAAAATATATTAAAAAGACCTAAACGCCTTTTCACGCCTTTTTATGTCAAGACCCGCCTAGACTTCTTAGGCTTAAGGCTTTGCCTTCACGCCTTTTTAGAACCTTGCCCCTGCCTAATTGTCCACGATGGAGTGCATGGGAAGCGTGGTGGGAATGTAACTACTAACAAATATGTGGAAAGTTGAGTGCGTTTTGGTAGTTGTACACAGTAGTAGTTACACATATGAGGAAGTGAATAATTAATACCTTTTGTTTTGTTTTGGAGGTCAGGATGAGGAATAATAAATGATATCCACCCTGCCAACTGACTTAACACTAGAATCATTTTCACAGAGAAAGGACTGTGGTCCTTGCTTTGTTTAGAAGCAAGGGTAGCCACCCCTCTACATTTTTTTTGTGATGTAAAAAATAACTGCCTGAGGATTAAAGGTACATTCTAGAGTTTCTAAAAAACTCTATTTTAGAAATTGGTCTTACAAAAAAATGTCATTAAGTTCTATATAAAAGACTCACAAATAATCTTTCTTCTTTTATTGTTAAAATTTAAGAAAAAATTGTTGGAACATAAAAAATTATGGTAGATTAAATTTAAAATGACCTTAAATCTTTAGGACTAAACATTAAATTTCATATTCATAAGTTTAAATTTTAAGAACTCAGGTTGGGAAATAATCTTTATTTGGTGTTATTTTTTTATATTTTCATTAAAGAATGAAAACTAGTACTGTGATATATCAATTTACATCAACATAATGGTATCACATTTTTCATAGAAGTTCAATCTTTATCATTGTATAATTGAAAGTTAGTTATTTGGAAAAAAAAAGACTTTTCAGAGTCATAACATTAGCATGCTAGAAAAGTTCTCTCTCTATCAATTTCTTGGTATAGGTGCTCTACATTCGTAACTAATACGCGGTTTGTTTACAGGTTGACCCTAGTCTCCTCGCCCTACGAAAAATGAATAAAAATACATGTGAAGTACATGAACAAGAAGATGACCATTTCCATGATTTTATTTGTTCTCTTCCAGTTTGCCAAATGAACAAGTTATGCTTATTCGAAGGGACCACAACTGCACGTTTTAGTACTGATTGTTTGACTTTGAGGTTAGCTTCAATATTTAGTAAAATCTTTGGCAGTTGGCACTGGATTTTCCCCTCTTTCCTTGATATTGTAATCACATATATAGATATTTATATTTGGCAGTTGGGACTGGATTTCTTCTAACCATGTGTAAACGAATCTTTGATATTGTAATCACATATATAGATATTTATATTTGGCATGTGAATGGTGTCATGGTGAGGCCAAATAATGAGCTGGAAATATGAATGTTGTGGAAAATGAAACACTGAAATCTCTTAAATTTGTTATCATATTGGTCAGATTCACACTCGGAACTAAAGTCAAATTTGCTTGTGTATACAAATTTTTGTTATAAAAAGATGGGATTCGTGCACAAGACTTTTGCTTAACTGCAAGGTCTGAGAGAGATGTATATGGACTAATTTTATTCCTATATATGAAGAGGTTGTTAGATCAACCATAGCTTAGGTGGGAGCACTTGAATTGTGCTTGATTGGAATGGTGGGAAATCATACAAAGAAAATATTTTTCATTGATATTTTTCTGGGTCAGTTTAATGCCTAATTTGACTTGCCTTTCGTTTTTATAATTCTTTCTCTTTGCCCCCTGAATAGGTTGTTTTGTGTAATTTGACATTTAGTTAAATAAATTCTTAGACTTAAAGTCCATTTTTTATGCAATATTTTGACATAACCCCTTTCATGAGATGGTTATGTGAAAAGATTAAGAAACTGGGGGGTTATGTCAAATATCTCATGAAAAAGTGGGGGAATAAGTAAAAAAATTCTTTTTTTACCTCCTTAAAAGAAATTTTGGTTAATAACATATTCATTCTTCAAAGTTTGGGAATCATCTTAATTGAGTTCAAGATTTTTTTAAAATTCTCAATCAAGATCCCCAATTACCATATTGTTTCAATTTCTTTCAAATATAAACGGACCGGCAACTCCATTATAGAAATTTGCACGTGCCACTCTCGAGAGAAACTTAATCGAGATTGAATCAAATTTTAGATCAAATTTGTTTCGTGTATCGAATAATATAATTTTTTTATAACATTTTATTCCATTTTTCATGTTTTAACTGCATAAATATATTCTCAATTTAACTATAATTAGTATATATTTAATTTGTTAAGTTGAATAATATTTTGAAATTAATTAATACCTTGTTACCTATATGTATTTTTTTTTGTAGCATACCATGAGGTGTCCAGGTCAGTGTACGCGCACCTCGACTAATCCCCATTTGCGGTTCTTGGCTTCCGTTGACCAAGCATTATTTAGACAATGTCAGGCATCGAACTGGGACCAAACCCAATCCACCTCCAAGACTGTCTAAGTGGAAGCTTTATACCACTGAGTCAAGAGACTTGGTTACCTATATGTATATGAAGCTGTAAAAATATTGTATCATTTTGCTTAATAATAATAATAATAATAATAATAATAATAATAATAATAATAATAATAATAATGTGATGATGATAAATCTATAATTTTATTGCATGTGATGTTATTTAAGTCATTTTGTAAGTTAAAAAAATGGGTAGAAAGTTATTTTTTTAACTTAAAAGGGTAGAATTAAATTAAGAAGGGTATAATTAGCAAAATAATTATCTACTCTTGAATAATTAATATTTTTTATTATTATATTTCATAGTAAAAAGGTAGGATGAATTTCACCCTATTTTTGTTACAATATTTCTATTACGCTCCTTAATTTAAAAAAAAACGAGATAAACATGGTTAAAACTAACAAAGTGTCGTAAAGGACCATTAAAATTAATAATTTTATAGCTTAGTAAGCTTTGCGGGTTGTTTTATTTTTTGAAGTAGGGATACGATATAGAAATCGAAAGACAATATATAATATTTTTTAAAAACTAATATTGCACATATAGGTAGTGAGACATTGATTAGTAAAAATTTAATCAATTAACGCTATTATAGTTTTAGTTAAAATAAGAATATATCAGTGGAGTTCAACACAAGAAAATAAAATATAAGAAAGCGACATAGAAATTGCATTATTTAATACTTGTAACAAATTTGTTTTGTGAAGTTCGGTTCGATTCGGTCTCAATAAAGTCCCTAATGTGAGTGACACTTGATAATTTCGTTAATGGAGTTAACAGTCCATTTAAATTTGGACGAACTTAAAACAATGGTTAATTACACTTTAGTCCCCTGAACTTCATCCCCTCATCACTTTAACACTCGAACTTTCAGTTTTCTACTTAACCCATGGACTTCCAACACGACTTTCAGTTACCTCCTACCGTCCAACTCCATTAATTTTTAGCGAGAAATGTTAGTCATGTGTATTGCACATGATCACTTTTGAGGGTATTTTGGTCTCTCTTTCTTTTTTATTTCCCCTCTTTTTCTTTTCTCTGTGGCACCCTTCCTATTCTAATAACGGGTGGTCAATTCTTTACTTAAATAAAACAGGAATATCAGTCTCGTTCATTCTTAGCATTACCGTCGAAAACCAAATTAATTACTAATAACCTATTAAGCCAGTGTCAAATTTTAAAAACTTATTAACCTGGTTTATTGAAACATTCAATCATAAATATAAACATCCATCATGATGAAATAATAATGAGTACTGATGGCATAAATAAATAAAGTAACCGAAGCACTCTCGGTAAATCCAAGTACATTCATCCAACTGATAAATGAAATATAACAAAGTATGAAACTGCAAGTTGTTTAACTGCGGGCAACATGCCCAAAATAAAAACTGAAATAAACATCCTAACTAAATAAAATAGATAGAGGAATCTAAACAAATCCTGAATGCATCCACAGCTACTGCTGCATCGTCTGACTGGAAGGACAAGTTTGGCGTCCATGTGGCTATGCACCTAAAAGGTTTTAAAAATATTTTTGATGAGGGTTAGCGCCCAAAGTATTTTATAAATATTTTCAAGTATTAAAAATGAAATAATGAATATGCAGAAGAATTATTCATGCTCATTTGGTGTCGCATTTGTTGGAGCGACAATTCAAGGGTCTATTGAATATGCGTATAGATTGAAGTACAAAAAAAATTACACATGCATGAAATCCTACAAGGAGGAATTTGGATTTACCTTTCGAAATCTCTTTGATTTGATCTTGTGCTAGAACAAACCGTATGTGATGGCAGTTGATCAATAACGATGCTTGATGCACTTCACGGTCTTCTATTGTATTCCTGATATGGATAATCACGAGCAGAATGTGGGCTCTATCTCCATGACCACCTACTCTTCTCACTTTTCATCT
The DNA here is from genome assembly GCA_949130495.1 of Sambucus nigra. Classification (NCBI taxonomy): domain Eukaryota; kingdom Viridiplantae; phylum Streptophyta; class Magnoliopsida; order Dipsacales; family Adoxaceae; genus Sambucus; species Sambucus nigra. The sequence goes on along the minus strand of OX422209.1, from coordinate 53,211,076 downwards.
TTGTTGCCTCTCTTTCTAAAAAATTCGAATTTTGATCTTTTCAGTATCAAAGAGTGACGAATGGCTTAAGAAAAACGAGCCTTAGGTGTATATATATATATAGGTTACAGAAGGGACCCTAAGAAGAGATAAGGATGTCGCTCTTAATGTGCCTGAGAAAATCTAATCCTTCTCGAATCGTAATCTCAATTCCTTAATTATAATTAATACTAGTAAATAATTAGAATTGAAACTCCAGTCCTCAACTCAAAATTATATTTCAAGCTCCTAATTATTAATTACTTAATTCTTTCCACATTAAGGTTACAGATACCCATTAATAAAATAAATTACTGATAATTTATTTGATTAACTTCTTTATGTCCTTGAGTGGTCAAACTTAACTTATTTGTAGTATCAGAATAATATAATCCACCTAGAGGGTTTGACACTTACAAAACCTATAAGCATCTCAGGAGGGGTGGGAGGGTTCACCAGTCTCTATACCGAGACGTGGATTTCATCTATAAAATACTTTCACCATTCATTAGTTTCCATTACCTAATCTGTTAAGATTATTGATCCAATAATGAATCTTACCCGATAGGTCAAAGCAATAAAAAACTAGTGCGTGCGTCCAGCAATCATGTTTGGATTAAGAGCCTTATGTAAACCTAATAATCACGAGGTTTATATTATCTTATAAAACCAGTAGACAAAGACCTCAAGATGGTCTTATTCAATACACATAAAGTGTATTATCACAATAAGTTGAAACTATATAGTTTTTTGGTAATCAAGATAGACCTGTTAAAATATTGTTCTATAGCGCTACTGATGGCGTGTCCAGTTCCATCTAAGACAGTGAACGATAAAACTTATATTCTACAAGAACTGGTGATTTGATCCTCTATGTGAAAGTCAAACTCTATACACCAGAATACCTATTGAGCAAAATAATAGTGTGGGTACCCAAAACTAAGATCATGGGCATGGACGAGTAGCCCAATTCTGGCGGCCCAAAGTCCAGGCCCCCCACCTCTTACTTTGATTATATCCGGTCTCTCCCCACGTTCCCATTAAGGGAGGTTATAGGGAGATATGGAAGACGTGGGGGAATCCAACACCCCCACTTACTTAAACGTACGTGTATATATTGAACCCTAGGTCCGGGGCAAAAGGACAAGATATATTCCCTGTAATCACTCTCCGGAGTATATAGAAATAACACCGACTGCACCACCGTGGACGTAGGCACATCTTTGCTGAACTACGTACATCCTTTTTTGTGTGATTGTCATTTTACCTTCCTTGCTCTTATTTGGTGCTTGCTTTTCCCTTATTTATTTGTGTTGCACGATAATTGTCACCACAATTGGCGCCGTCTGTGGGAAGCGTTTATCTTCCCTGAGAAAAGCCCACGCCAAAAAGGGAGTTTAAAATGTCTGGTCATAGCAGCAATGCCCCCCAGGCAGGGGATATTCAAGAACCATCTGCTCCTCGCAGGATTAGGTCTGAAGTTCGACGTTCAGATCAGAGGGCTCGCTTAGAAAGGCCAGCCTCAGAAGAAAGCCAAGGACCAGCGAGGTCCACGCAGATATCCAGGCTGATTGATGCATACGAGGCAAGGCTCCACGAGAAGAGAGAATCTTCTCCCAGGCACGAGGCAGAGAACGCTCGCTTGAAAAGAAGACTGGAGAGACTGGAGAGAGAGAGCTTCATCATGATAACAGGAGACGTCCATACCGCACTCCTAGCCCTCAGGCGAGCAAGTCTCGCAGCCGAGGAAGGAGCCCTAGGCGAGAATCGCAAAAGATTGAGGGAGGCGAATCAGACGACGACCTCCGCGAGCAGTTGCGAAGAGCTCGCCATTACCAGAGCCCTACTCGCAGCAACGAGAACATACGAAATCTGGTCCGCAGGGAGATAGACCAACATCCTGCCCACCATGGTACCAGATCGACCCGAGAACTCGCTAGACAAGCTCTCAAAACCCAGATGAAGTCACCTTTTACGAGGGAAATTGAAGAAGAAGAAGCCCCCAAGAAATTTTCCATTCCGAGGTTCAAGGTTTATGACGGTAAGACTGATCCCATTGAGCACGTCAGACAGTACCGACAGGCCATGACCCTCTGGAACCACCGGAACGCGCTAATGTGTCGAATTTTTCTCTCGAGCCTGCATGACGTAGCGCAGAAGTGGTTCGAAAGGCTTCCCCACCGGTCCATCAGGAGTTTCAAGTCCTTGGCCGAGCACTTTACGGCCCGATTCATTACTAGCAGCTCCCATCCCAAAAGAATGGATGCTTTTCTAACAATGAAGAAAATGCCTCAAAAGACCCTCCGGGACTACGCGAAAAGGTACTGGGAATTATTCAATGAGGTCGAGGATTATTCGGAGCAAGTGCCAGTGGCTTCTTTCAAAATTGGGCTACCCAGTTCTTCCCTTCTATACCAGTCCCTGACAAATAAGGAGGCTATGACTATTGACGACCTAATGGCTCGCATCAAGAAGTACGCTAAGGTGGAAGATGTCACCCGCCTCAGTACAGGAGAAAACGGTCGAGCTAAACTCACTACCAAGGGCAGTGACAAAGCTGAGAACCAGAAGAAAGGAGGAAATAACGGGGGCAAACATGGCTCTAAGAACGGAGGGAACAATGATGCGTCGAAGACATTCCAGGCGGTCAACACTGTCTTCAAAGAACCAATTTACAAAATTATCACGAAGATCAAAGATGAGCCATTCATCAAGTGGCCGAGGAAGATGGGAGGAGATCCCTCGAAGAGGAACAATGCGCTAAGATGCACTTTTCACAAAGAGGAAGGACATAAGACTGAGCATTGCAAAGCTCTTAAGTCTCACCTCGAGGAGCTGGCCTAGTCTGGGCATTTGAACGAGTTTGTGGAGAAAAGGGCAGAAAAAGTGGCTGCCAATAGGGAGGTGAGACCTGACAACGTGCTCGAAGATGACGCTGGACATGAGTTCGTGATAATTCACGGGGCATCTGATGCCAAGCAGATAGAAGGAAACTCAGCTCGAATTGAGATGAAGAAACTTACAGCGGTAATGCAGGATTTTCAGATCGATCCAGCAAAGTCACAGTCAGGAAAGCGCCGACGAGCAGATGACGTCAACTATAACAAGCATATTATTTTCATAGATGAAGATCTGGTGGGAGTGAGGACCCCGCATCACGATGCTCTGATCATTACCCTCAGGATAGCTAACTTTGACGTCGACAAGTTGCTCGTTGACCAAGGAAGCTCGTCCGAAGTAATGTATCTCGACCTATTCAGAAAATGGAAGTTAAGCGTCGTCGACCTAAAGGAAGCTACTGTACCTTTAGTTGGCTTCGCTGGAAAAAAAAACTATGCCCTTGGGAAAGATTGTATTACCGGTGTGCGCTGGAAACGTCTCCAAGATGATCGAGTTTTTGGTAGTTGACATCGACTCGCCATACCAGGCCATCCTCGACAGGGGATGGCTTTATGCGAGATGAAGGCAGCCTCCTCGACCTACCATCAGAAACTCAAGTATGTAACTAAGCGAGGAGTAATGGAGATCCATGGTGATCGGGCAATGGCGAGACGGTGCTTCATAGCAGCCATCCGACCAAAGCCAGAGAAGAAGGCCGAACAGCCCAGCGAGAAAGTTGAAGAAGGTCTGACGCCTTCTAAATAGCAATTAAAGTACGGAAGACCTGGAGTAGAGGAGACTAGGGGTGGCCGTGGGCCGGGCCTGGGCAGGCCCGGTCGGGCTCGGGCCGGGCTTGAAAAATTAAGTGTTATCCCAAGCCCGCTCGGGCCTAGATCGGGCCTTATTATGTAATCCCAAGCCCGCCCAGATTTGAAAGCTCTTTACCCAGGCCCGCCCGATCGGGCCTTATTATGTTAATTAAAATATTTTTTTAAAATTAAAATACCTATTTTTTTTATTTAAAGACGATTTTTTTAAATTAAAAATTTGTTTTAAACTCCATATATTACAAAGTCCATATATAAAGTTTCCCACTTTATATGAAAAGACTTGGTATACGTTTTTATATTTATAAAAGTCCCCTATATATATATATATATATATATATATATTTCGGGCCTCGGGCCGGGCCGGGCCTCATCGGGCTTAAGAACTCATGCCCAAGCCCGCCCGAAAAAAAATCGGGCCTATAAAATTTTGCCAAGCTCGCTTTGCGGGCCTATTCACCTTACCCAAGCCCTATTTTTTTATTGGGCGGGCTGGGCGGGCTTGGCGGGCCTCGGGCCTATGGCCACCCCTAGAGGAGACCAGGCTCCTACCCTCCGAGCGGGTCGTCGAGGACCTGGTAGAAGTTACGGCTGGAGATGACGACAATAATAGAGTCTTTTTTATTAGAGCATCTCTCACCGACCAGGAACAGAAGGAATTGACAATCTTGCTGAGGCGCAACGTAGATGTTTTCGCGTGGGAACCATACGAGCTGCCTGAAATCGATCCTAGTATGGTCTGTCATCAGCTGCACGTCGACCCCACCTTCAAGCCAATCACGCAGAAGGCACGGCGAACTGCATCCTAGAAGGCTAAAGCGGTAGAAAAAGAAGTTGAAAAATTACTGGATGCAGGATACATACGGGAAGTACAATTCCCCAAGTGGTTATCCAACCCAGTAGTAGTTCCGAAGAGCAATGGGAAGTGGAGAGTTTGCATCGACTCCACTGACCTCAATAAAGCGTGCCCTAAAGATAGTTTCCCCCTCTCAAAAATAGACCAACTAGTAGACGCCACTGAAGCTCACGAGCGAATGAGTTTCCTGGACGCATACTCAAGGTATCACCAGATCCCATTATATGCCCCAGATCAGGATAAAACGGCATTCATCGCGACAATTGGGTTATACTACTACAAGGTCATGCCCTTTGTGCTCAAGAATGCAGGGGCAACCTATCAGCGGCTGGTCACCAAAATGTTCAAGGATCATATGGGAGACACCATGGAGGTCTACATCGATGACATGCTCGTTAAAAGTAAGAAGAAGGAAAATCACCTTTCAGACCTATCAAACACCTTCGAAATCCTCAAGAAGTACCGAATGAAACTTAACGTGAGCAAGTGTTCTTTCGTTGTCCAGCCAGGAAAATTTCTTGGGTACTTGGTCAGTAAGAGAGGCATAGAGGCTAACCCAGACCAGATCGATGCAATCAACAGGGTGCAACCCCACCGCACAATCCGGGAGGTACAGAAGCTCACTGGTATGCTCGCTGCCTTAAATCGCTTCATCTCTAAATCCTCTGAGAAGTGCAAACCTTTTTTCCAGCTTCTAAAGGGGAACAAAACGGTAGAGTGGAGCCCAGATTGCTCGCGAGCATTGGTCGAGCTCAAGTCTTACTTAAGCTCTCCACCACTGCTCGTCATACCACAGCAAACAGATTCTTTGTACCTGTACCTCTCTGTTTCCAATCACACTGTCAGCTCTGCGTTAATATGCGAGGTTGCAGGAGTCCAGCACCCCGTTTATTATGCGAGCAAGACCTTACTGGATGCCGAGCAGAGGTACCTACCATCGGAGAAGCTCACCTTTACACTAGTAGTAGCCTCGAGGAAGCTGAAGCATTATTTCGAAGCCCACACTATCATCGTCCTTACGTCGCATCCCCTTAAGGCAATACTGAGGAAAGCGGATTTATAGGGCAGACTGTCTAAATGGTTAGTCGAGCTCGGGGGATTTGACATCCAATTTCAACCAAGAAGAGCTATCAAGGGTCAGATCCTTGCTGATTTCATAGCCGAATTCACGGGCGAGGAACCCCCCGACCAACCTCGACCAACAAGGCAAAAGGAGAACCAAGCAATAGAGGAAACCTGGAAACTGTTTGTTGATGGAGCCTCGAACTCAAAGGGGGCAGGGGTAGGCATTGTCCTCATTATTCCAGAGAATACAATCCTTGAACAAGGAATCAGGATTGGATTTGCAGCCTCCAACAACAAAGCAGAATACGAAGTCATAATAGCCGGCCTCCATAAGGCACACACTTTGGGAGCAAAGCATTTGCAGGTGTTCGGCGATTCCCAATTAGTCTCCAATCAGAGAAGTGGAGATTACAATGCAAAAGATGAAAGAATGGCAGCTTACCTCGCCTTAGTTAAAAAATTAATGGCAAGCTTCGAAGAGATCAATGTCCAGCAGTTTCCCAGAGGGCAAAACAGCCATGCCGATGCCCTAGCAGCCCTGAGCTCGGCAGTCGACTCCGACCTAAAAAGAACCATCCCCATCGATTTCCTTACTCACCCGAGCATCCACGATATCAGGCTACCAGGCGGAAAACAGATACTCCAGGTGGGATCAGCACCCAGCTGGATAGACCCCTTAAGGGACTATTTGAAGGATGGCACGCTCCCGAATGACAAGAAGACTACCCACCAGATAAAAGTCAAAGTTGCTCGCTTTCACTTATCCCCGGAGGGCAACCTGTATAAGATATGCTTCTCCGGTCCCTACCTCCAATGCGTTCACCCAGGGGATGTCGAGCGAGTGCTATATGAGCTTCACGAAGGAGTCTATGGAAGCCATATAGGAGGAAGGTCTCTAGATTTTTGAGCAATGAAGGAGGGCTATTGGTGGCCATATATGCAAAGGGACTCTGCGATGTATGTCCGCAAGTGCCTTAAGTGCCAACATCACGCTCCTATGGTCCACCAGCCTGCTAGCGACCTAAAGTCACTGTCCAGCCCATGGCCATTCGCCCAATGGGGAATTGACATCGTGGGACCACTGCCCACCCTATCGGCAATCGCAAATATCTATTGGTTACAAATGACTACTTCACCAAATGGATCGAGGCGGAACCCCTGGCGAACATCCGAGACGCAGATATGATACGTTTCATATGGAGAAATACAATCACTCGCTTTGGTGTCCCCAGAACCATCATCACTGACAATGGAACACAGTTCGAAAGCGGATCCTTTCAGAGTTTCTATAACGAACATGGTATCAAACACCACTTCAGTTCGGTAGCCTACCCTCAGAGCAATGGCCAAGCTGAGGCTTCTAACAAAACTGTGATCGACGGATTAAAGAAGCGATTGGAGCGAGTCAAAGGCGCATGGGTAAATGAATTACCACACATTCTATGGGCTTACCTAACCACTCCACGGCGAGCAACAGGAGAAACCCCATTTTCGTTGACATATGGGATGGAAGCAGTCATCCCACTAGAAGCCGGTTTGCCGATAATGAGGTCCAACCTTATCGACCAAGGCCATAATGATGCAGCATTGCTCGCTGAGCTCAACTTAGCCGACGAGAGCCGAGAGCTAGCCCTAGTAAAACTAGTGAGCTATCAGCAACAACTCGCGAGGCATTACAATAAAAGGGTCAACCCAAGGACATTTCGAGTTGGGAACTACGTCCTAAGGAAAGTCCTGGGTAGTGAAGTAAAACTATCAGACGACAAGTTAGGATTAAACTGGGAAGGACCCTTTAAGATAACGAGAGACGATCTGCAGGGCGCCTATCACTTGGAAACGATGGAAGGCAGAGAAATACCACGAGCATGGAACACAGCCAATCTCAAGAGATTCTATTTTTAGATCTTTTCTATTGCTTATTCTTTTGTTATGTAACTCGAAGTTCATTTCCCTTGTCATTAATGAAAGTTATTTAAATGATTGCATTCTAATAAGTAACGGATATATGGGATTTATCGCACATCTTTTCCAAATGACAGGAACATTGATCACCATGCCTTAACAGGTAAGTGTCCCTCCTCAAGTCGTCATTATGAAACACGAAGGACCTCTTAGCATTGCCCCTGGCAATATATGAAGCCCTATAGGGGATCCTTAGGCAATATGGCCAAATTTTATATTGGTCATCAAACCTTCTTTGGTTGAATAAAATCCTGATCGGATGGAGTATCCAACACCAGGTGTGTCCTCGCCAATTACCACACTTAGGCCTAAGGGAGTGTGACGACATGACCTAAAGGGTAAAGTGATGCACAATGGTATCTCGATATTATACTGGACTGGGAGGACACTTGCATGACAACACAAATTTAGAAGATCATAAAGCAATAAGAATATGAAGAATATGATACACTTATTTAGTCAGCAAATTTGCCCAAAGCACAAACTTTTCATTAATTCATCATACTTACAACAATGGTGATACATGTTTAGTCGGCGAACTCACCCAAAGCATTTACACTATCAAAAATACAAAAAGCAACAACTGGCAAAATCTCAATGGGGGTGAGGCCTCTGAGCGAGATAGTCAGCCACTCGAGCTCTTCGTCCGTCATCGGGAGCAGGAGCTAACTCTTCCTCAACCTCATTCGCATCCGACTCCAATAATTGTCGAGGGATGGCATCGATGGGGATCCATCGATCATCCCTCCGGAAGGGGTTAGGCATCAGGGTAGAGGGAGAAATCTCATGGCGATACCAGAGCATCGAGTTCCTCGGGACTTGCAGCTCCTTCAAGGCACTCAGTCACCCCCTGATAAAAGAAAGCTCTTCGAACTCTGACAACCTTATTGCAGCATCTGACCAACCCTGGTCGTAGCCGTCAGCCCACACTTACCAAGGAACTTTCTTAAACAAGTGCCGCAACCGAGTGACATCCCTCTGGAGCCCAGCAGTGATCACATATGCTCGATGGACGTCACCACGAAGCTCTTCCATCTCCCTCTCTTGAGACTCTTCCATTTCCCTATCTCGTCTCCTGGTGCTCTTGCTAGCTCGCGTCGATGAAGAACCTCGCAGCACAGGATGAATACCGCTCGAGTCAGCCCTAGCTCGCGTTGATGAAGAGCCTTGCAACGCTGAAGGGGCGGTGCTTGGCGCGTGTTCCCTAAGTCGTGAGACCTCCTGCCTTAAAGCTTCATTTTCTTGCTGAAGCATCTCACCAACTTGGTTGATCTCGAAAGCATCGAGAAACTTTTCTCTCAACGCATTCACTTCTTATTGCACTAAAGCACCAACCTCTTCCATCTCCTGGAGCCTGTCCTTCAACTTTGCCACAAGTTCAGATTGCTCCTTATACTTTTGATTCCTAGACCTAAGGGATTTGCAAAGCTTAACGAAGGCCTGGCGAACCTCAAGACTCGCATTAGGACCAAGGGTCCTGCCCAATTGAGATGTGACAGGAATATATTCTTCTACATCAACCAACTACAAGACATAAGAAAGCATCGAAACGATAGATAGAATCAGTGCACTGGGAAAAAGAAGCCTTTTCATTAATAAAGGTTGAAATTACATCGAACAGCAAAAAGAAAGCTTACAGACAGAAAAAGCAAAAATACAAAGGAATCCTAGAAGATAGCTAGTTAGCAACCTCAGGTTGCCCAGAGGTCAATGGCTGTTTCCCTTTGTCGGCATCAGCAGGAACACCGCCCTCAGCAGGGGTAATCTCTGTCGCCACAACGAGGGAAGCATCAGCAGGGGTCGTCTGAGGAACAGGGTTAGCACCTTCAACAACTGGGGCAGGGACTTCATCCACGGTTGGCTTCGGACCCGGGTCATGCTCGTCAAACAGAGGGGAGTCGATATCGACACCGGCAGCTAATAGGGCCTTGTTCCAGCCCTTCTTGAAGTTCAGACGACTAATATAGCCTATCTGAACTTCAGCATCCTCGTATGCTGCAGCCCAACCAGAATTGTACGAGTCTTCCTTGGCAGTGACAGCCTCAGACTCCTTCTTCTTTAGCTCCTCAGAAAGCACCCTGTTCTCTTCCATAACGGCCAGCTTGCTCGAGAAAACCAAGTCGTAGGCATGTTGCATCTCCTTCAGATCTTTAACTGCTGCGTCCCTCTCCCGATTAGCTGTAGCAAGAGTCAGGTCAGATGAAATCCGAGCAGCGTTAACGGCTTTAAAACTAACCTCGAGCTCTTTACCCTTCAGCTTCAGGGCAGCGTTCTCTTTCTCCAGCTCGCTATTTTTCTTCACCAGCTCATCGCGTGAACGATAGAGCACGGCGAAGTCAGTCACAAACTGCAAGAAGAAGAAAACGTTAAAAGAAGGAAATGATGGAATATGTAAAAACATGGGATAAAAGGAAAAATCTTACCAAAGCTAGCCTCTGACTAGCCTGAAGGGCCAATTGCTCGAACCCCACCTCCCTTTGACGATCAGCTGGGAGAACAACTCTTTCGAGCAGAGCGGGGGCCAATTGAGGGGAAATTACAACAGAAGCCCCCTCAGGCAGCGCGGACACTGGGACTAAGGCCTGCCCAGCCTTCATCCTCGCTTCCACCCTCCTCCTCTTCTCCTCCTCTCTCTCATTCTCTTTCTTCTTCCTCTCCTCTACCCTCCTTTTCTCCTCCATCTTCTTCTTCTCTTCTTCCTTCTTTCTCTCCCTCTCCCTTACCTGCTCTTCTTCCTTCCTCTTTTTCTCCTGATCCCGAGCAGAGTACCGGGAACCAGTAGCCATAGCCCCAGAGCTAGATTTTTACTTCTTCGACCTCTGTGCGAGAAGCATGTAGTCTTCATCATCATCATCATCATCATTCCGGATTAATTTCTTTCTTGGAGGAGCCATTTTCTCGCTCGAACTGCTAGATGTTCTCGACGACTCTCGAGCTTTAGAGACCTCTCCACGATTAGAGGAACTACTACTACTAGAACTCCCTCCACCCAAATTACTTACAGCTCTTACGATGTCACTTTCGGAGCTGCTCTCCTCCTCGTCCAACTGGATAGGATCCGCAGCAGTCTCTTCGAAGGTATCAAACTCTGGGATACTGTCCACAGGCCTTGCTATGAAACTGGATCCACCGTTCTTATACTCAAGCAGAGAAGCAGCAGACCTGGGATGCTCGCCGTCACCCAAAGGCTCCCTGATGTTCCAAGCCTTAACCAGTTCAAAGAGACGGACCTCGCTGAGAGAAGGCTCCAAGTTCTTTGACCTCGCTGTGGAAGAAGAACAAAAAAGAATCAGAAAAATCACAAATTAGCAAAAATTAAAATAACAGAGCAAAGTCTACCTATGTATTCTTCCCCATAAAAGGGAACAGAGAACCTCTCGGACCTCAACCGTTCAAATTGAGGAGAAAACTGCCAGTTTCTAACAAGGAAACCTTCTTGCCAATAGTCCTTATGGGAATCAGGTAGATTTACTACCAATACCCTGTCAGGGCTCCTAGCTTTGAGATAGAGGACACCAGAGCTAGTTCGAGAAAAGGAATAGCAAAAATAGAACTCAGCGAGCCCTAACCTAGTACCATACAACTGATTTATCCTATGTACGCCATTAACTATTTTCCACACATTGGGCGAGCATTGAGCAGGAACAATATTAAAATAGCCAAAGAAATGCAAGAACAAATCGTTGGGAGGAAAAGTGAGTCCCCCCTGGGAAAGCAACAAAACATGGATCCAGTGGGCGTCATCTATCTCTCTAACATTTCTAGGAGGGGAAGCGCAGCACTCAATATCTACCCACTCAGGGATGTTATAAAACTGCCTAAATTCAGAGACCGAGCTATTCCCCATCTTTGCCATTAGAAAACCCTAGAAAGCTACAAACTCAAAGAGAAAATATAAAGAAAAGGCACATGAAACTTACAAAATAGAAGATCGATTCGAACAATGAAGAAGCACGGGTCCCAACAACAAGGAAGCAGTGAGAATGAAGATTGAGAGAAGAAGGTACGAAGTACTAGAGCTCACAGGGAATGGAAGAGTGCTGGAAAGATTGAAACGACGGTAGAAAAGTGGCTATTCTAGAAAACCTTTAAATTTTGCTAATCATAGTGCACAAAATACGAAGCGGATGCCGCCAAAATCAGCTTCACAACCTTCGAAGAGTTGCAGAATGTACAAAAAGTTATTATGACTAATCATTTAAATTTATTGAGCCCAAAACATAGCCCAACAAACTTAGGGGCAATTGTGGGTACACAAAATTAAGATCATGGGCCTAGACGAGTAGCCCAATTTTGGCGGCCCAAAGTCCAGGCCCCCACCTCTTACTTTGATTGTATCCGGTCTCTCCCCACGTTCCCATTAAGGGAGGTTATAGGGAGTGATGGAAGACGTGCGGGAATCCAACACCCCCACTTACTTAAACGTACATGTATATATTGAACCCTAGGTCCGGGGCAAAAGGAAAAGATATATTCTCTGTAATCACTCTCCGGAGTATATAGAAATAACACCGACTGCACTACCGTGGACGTAGACACATATTTGCTGAACCACGTACATCCTTTGTTGTGTGATTGTCATTTTACCTTCCTTGTTCTTATTTGGTGCTTGCTTTTCCCTTATTTATTTGTGTTGCACGATAATTGTCACCACAAATAGATATCGACAATATATAAAATAATGCAGACATTATGTCCATACATGATTCTCATTAAGACTAAAAAAATTGATTTTATTTTAACAATAAATCCATAAGTAAAACTAGTACATAAAGCATGGCTTTAGTTTACTTCTCTAACATCACTCATATGAGATTATCCTCATCCCTTATTTATAGTGCATACCTAACGCATGTATTTTAATTTTCTAGCTAGGCTACCCCGCCTAACTAGTCTTGTCAATTAACATAGTACAATACACTAAACATCTAGTCAAAAACTATAGTACACACATTTTAATTTACTTAGTTTATAACTTAGCTAATAACTTTATAATTTAGCTAATAACATAAGCTATACCATAGTAATTATCCATTAAACTCATGTTGTTATACAATCAACGTTAATATATATATATATATAACACCCCGTAAATTTAAATCAGTAATTATTTAAATTAATTCGGAATTCGAAAAAATAAAATTTTTGAAATTTATTAATTTTGGTAATTAAATATGTTGGTCCTTATTTATGGAAAATAAGATTTTAATCGAAATTGAATTCGGGGGAAAATCGAGTTTTTATTAAGATACACGATGATGGCACCCCTCTCCGTGATCTTTTGAATCAAGTGATACTTGCACTCAATATGCATTGCCCTCTTATCAGCCTTGGCTATTCTGAATTTGAAACCACACCCAAATTATCACAATAAAGTGAAATATCCCACTAAACTAAAGGAACCACACCTAAGTCACTTAGGAAGTTAGGGATCCAAACAACCTCTTTTGTTAGTTCTAAAGTGGCAACGTATTCGACTTCCATATTCGAATAAAATATATATGATTGCTTGATACAACTTCATATTATGGCTCCACATCCTAGGGTCAACACATTTCTCGAGGTTAACTTCCTTAAATTCCTATGTGATTAAAAATATGAGTCCATGTACCCAATGGCTACTAGACCATCTGCTAAGTTAACTAAGACATAATCCATAGTCCTTTTTTGGTACTTGAGAATGTGTTTTACATCAATCCAATGCTCCCCTTGGGTTCAACTGGAATCTGCTGATTATGCCAATGATAAAGTATATATCTGGTCTTATACATGCCATGGAATACATGAGGCTACCCACCACTGAAGTATAAGGTATATTCCTCATTCTTTTTATCTGATAAGGTGTCTTAGGACACTGATCCTTAGATTAAGAAATCATATGCCTAAAAGGATGAAATCATTTCTTGGAATTTTACATGTCAAACCTTGTGAGAAAATCATCGATATAAGTGGCATCGGATAACCCAACATCTTGTTTTTCTTAACATGCATAAATATAGGTACACAAAGTGGACTTAGGCCAATTAGCATTTCAAGAGAGTTTTGGCATACTACTTGGGTAATGGAATGTGTTAGGGATCCAAGACTAATAATATATTTGTATTCCAAACGAAAATATTAATTTACGTTATATAGGTTATTTCTCATTTACTTATTATTCATCCCATCAAATAATTATAATTGCACTCCAATTTATTTATCTGAGAATTACTTAAATAATGTGGTATTTGTTTGTAAAGTTAGATGGTTTGTAATGTGATTCCCGATGTAAATCATATAATACCCACTTAGTAAAATGTAATTTCTCGTTAATTAATTTCAACCAACATCTTATTTGTTCCTTAATCTCAAACTTAACTTATTTAATACTCTACCAGATTATAAATTATCCAGTGATCAAGTTTACAAGTAGAATCAAAAGTTATACATTTATCAAGGGGATATCACAATCCAGAATATATTTAGATGCAGATTCTGCCAGAATATAATCTCAGTCATATAGACATAATGATTTAACTTATGGAGATTTAGACCCAATTGGATCGCACCCATAACAATTAAAGAAATAATTATATGCACATTTCAATCCTCATAGCCCTAAGGATTAAGAATCTATGCACCTTTTTACAAAATAAGGTGAGATTGTTCAAGTTTGATCTAATCAGTATCTAGACTTAAATCGCATCCTTTTACCGTTTAATATATTCTCGATGTTCCTGTATGATCTTATATGAACTATCAAATAAATTTTCAAACATTCAAAAAGGTTCACGTAGTCAAAAGAAACTACTAAAATCGCACTCACAACTTTACCGATAGAATGCCAATTCCCTATCTAGTTGTGAAATATTCGGTTGAACGAGAACTGAAATTCCAATCTTTTGTGATCAGGACGAACCCAACTGACCAGAATTCTTACTAAGTTCAACTAACAAATATTAGTACATATATATATATATATATATATATATATATATATATATATATATATATATATATCACTGTTCTAAAAAACCCGCCTAGGATCCGCCTAGTCTTGAGGCTTGGGAGAAACGCCCCGCCTTAAGCTTTTTACGCCATATTCTTGGTAAAAACCTTAAGGTGCACTTTTTTCTAAAAACAACAATGCTTTAGTGAAACGATATCGTCTTTTAAAGAATTTTTTTACAAACTGGACCATTATCTCATCCAAAATAATCAAATAGTATTTTAATTTACAATTCAAACATATTTTTACGTACAATTTTAGTATTTTAATAACCTTTTTATGGTTAAAAAATATTAAAATATATTAAGAAGGCCTAAACGCCTTTTCACCCATTTTTATGCCTAAGGCCTGCCTAGGCTTCTAAGGCTTAAGGCTTGACCTCAACGCCTCGATCAAGCCCCACGTTTTTTAGAACCTTGATATATATATATATATATATATATATATATATAAGGCATTCTTACAAACATAATTATCATTTTAAGAAGAACTTGACACACCTTTATTAATAAATAAATGTCATACATGGTTATAAGAATAATATTCCAACAAAAAGAACACATGGACTTACACTTGCCTTTATTATTTGTTTAAAAATCGTTACGGATATAATCATCACTCCAAGTAGGCACACCAATGTGTGAAGACAAAGAGTGTATAAAAATGGCTTGACCATTGAATGGAGAAGCCTCCTCATAATGTGAACCTTTTCACCCAAGTCATATGTGCCACATCATTCTACATAATATCAATTGAGGTCTCGACTGGAAGTATAAAGATAAGATGGTACAAGGTACTTACAAGTTCTCGAAACTCGCCATAATATGTAGCCACTATGTCCTAAGCCAAAGGTCATAAGTAGTCTCGTACTAGTATGCGATCGAGTTAGGCTGATTCATTTACTTATGTAAGACTTACTCCACATCAAATAATCTAAAAACAAAAAATAATGAAACACTCACCACATCATTCTAGATAAGATCAATCGAGGTCTCAAGTGAAAGTATAGATATAATCTGGTGAAGGGTACTTGCAAGTTCCTTGTCGAGGTGAATTCGCCATAAAGTGTAGCTACTAAGTCCTAAGCCAAAGCTAATAACAATTCCCCTACCAGTATGCAATGAAGTTTAGTTAATTCTGTTACCTGGACAAGGCTTACACCACATCAAATAATCTAAAATTAAAAAATAATGAAAAGCTCGTCAATCATTCAAGTCTATACTTGTAAATAAAAGTATTGCAATATAAATTTGTATTAGTTAATAATTAATGATAAATGCGATATCGACAACTAAACAAACTAACTTGTCAAATTAGTGTCGTGTCAAAAAAGACATTAGTTAATATTTTAAGGTATTCTATATATCGTGTAATAAATTCCGAACACATAATATGATTTAAGCAGGTAGTCAATTTAGTTAAAATGGGTTTATTTTTAAAATTTTCACTTAAATATGTCCATAATTATTTCGTTTTGAGTTTTGGTACATTTTGTTCATTGACTTTGAGTTGGGTACCCTTTTCATTACAAATCTGTCATACTGTCATGTGAAAAAATGATTAAAATATAAGAAAAAAATAGAAAATGAATAAAGAAAAACAGAGAGAAAAAAATTCTTCAACAATTCAAATATGAATCTAGAAATTATGTATATTTTTATGTTGGATTTTTTTGACTTTAGTATGTCCATAATTACCCGATTTTGAGTTTGATACATTTTTTTTACCTTGACTTTGAGTTTGGTACCATTTTCGTTAAAACTCAACTAGACTTAATGGTCATGCGTAAAACACATGACCTGTTTGAAAAGAAAATAATTAAGAAATGAAGAGAAACAAATAAAATTAATTAAAAAATAAAAAAGAATACCCCCCCCCCCTCCTCCCCACAAAAAAAAAGAGAAAATCTTCGCAGTCCCTACCTTCTCCATCACCCCAACACCGACGACCACCTCCCCCACCTCACTCCAACACCCCCGTTTCTCACATACACACACCACAAACCCCCGGAGGAAGAAATGACCCTCTTTTTCTTTTTCTTTCTCTATATACACACATAAAATTCGACTTGATTTTAGATTTGGTTATGAGATTTTTAAACAATTTCATATTTGTTTTATGATTTGGTTAATGAGATTTCTAAGATTTGTTAGTAGAGTTAGTTTTACAATTTGGGATTGACCAATGGTGGTAGTTAAGGGTGAAAAGAAAGAGACGAGTGGGTGAGGGGCAACTGGTTATTGATCGTGGGGAGGGTGGGGGGATGGGCCACCGATGGTGTTTTTAGGGGTAGGAGGAGCGGGGTTTGGGGTCGGAGGTTGGGAGAATAGGTCGGGGTTTTCTCTGTTTATTATTTTTACTTTATTTTTTCATTTCTCCCTTTTCCCCGTAATTTCTTAATTATATTTTTTTAAACAGTTTATGTGCAATCGTTAATTCTAATTGAGTTTTAACGAAAAAAGTACCAAACTCAAAACTAATTAAAAAATATCAAACTCAAAATCGAATAATTACAAAAGTATTAAAGTCAAATTTATTTATTTTTATGTTTAAATAAAGCTCTCAATTGATGTCTTTACGTATACTAAGAGGTGTTTTTACTTTTTAACCATTGAAAATTAAATATATCCATTACCTTCTTACATTTGAAAATATATTATTTTATATATTTATAGTCCAAATAACTCAAATTCAAATTTAAAAGCAAGAAAACAAGCTTCACATTTCTCATAGTTAATCCATATGGTTCCACAGTAGTCTGACCCACTCAATTGGGACATTTTGTATACTTCCTTTAAGTTGGTCCTTTTCGAAAGGTAATGATGCAGTGATGGGCGGTTGAGTAAACAAAGAGAATAAATACTTGATGAAGACAATTAACATTAACACGTGGCCGCAGCTCGTAAAACTAGAACACACCTTAAACTATTTGTACAGACTTTATATCCCACTAAAGATGCTCCACCCAAATTGATAATCACTACCTCAAATTAAAATATATATATTTTTTAAAATATTAATTTTTAAATTTATTCTACTAAAAATAAGGGACTTTATAAATTTATGACCTATTATAATATGTATTTTTAAAATAGGACAACAAACATTTTATTTATAATTTTAGTCCCTATTTTTTAATAATGCCGCTGGCGCGGACTCATTTTTATAAAACGTCAATCAGTCACAACATGACACGTGTCCCTTTAATTTGAAAATAAGGACTAAAAATAGAATCAAAATGTTTGGTGTCCTATATCCATAATCAATATTATTAGAAGTCCTAAAAGTACATAATCTATAAAAATAATGACAAAAATGCTAATGTCCCGAATTTTTTATCGAATTTTTGACAGATAAACTGATGTGATGAGGTTTTATTGGTTGGTTTTGGGTTTCACGTCAGTGTGACCTAGAAACCAACTAATAAATGTCCGCCACGTCAGTTTATTCCTCAAAATTCTGTCAAAAATTCGATCACTGTAGAAATACTCAAATAAGAAAGTAGCATTGAAGTTAAGCTTTGCACTTAATTATGCAATGACAAATTTAAAAAATGAGGATTGTTGTGCAGTATTTTAGTTTAAGTTGATAAAAAAATTCATGGTAAATAAGACAATTAAATATTTAAAAAATGATAAATTTAGAAGATTTTATATTTATCACAACAAATTTTGTCAATTTATGCTAATAAAGGCGATTAATTTAGGACGAACTAAATCTAAAATCCCGACTATCAATTTGCTCGGATGAGAAGTGATAAATCTGTGAGGGCATGCCGTCTCCTTTGACAAAGTGTTATTTAGGTTTTGACTCATATTAGTTTTGTTCATATGCGGATAAACCCCTAATTAAAAAAATATTGTAGGATTAAGCACGATTTTTAGTTTTGGCGATTCTTTTTGAAAAAGAATGTATCGCTAAAAATATAAAAAAAAATACGAAAAACACTGGTAAAAGTGAAAGTGAAACTAAGGGTTAATCATATTATAATTTTTAAATGGGAGTTAATTTTCAACGGACAAAACTAATGGAGCCAAAACCTAAATAATGCTAATTTTAAAAACAATATGAAATTAATCCGAAATTAACTCAATTTATATTATGTTTTTAATGGTGTTATCGTATTTTATCGGATTAATCGCATTTTTATTCAAAATACCATTTGTGTTTATATTTATGTAAAATTAAAAAAAATCACCATTGGAATCGTGTTAGCTAAGGGTAGAAATACGTATTTTTGGGTCTGATCACAACCGACACGACATTACAAGGGTTTTCTGAACAAGAACACGACATGACACGACTTTGTATTTTTTTATTTGATAAGAACACGACCCGAATAGAACACGACACTACACAACCAACATGATTTAAGATATTTTACACTACATTAAACATAAATAGACACGAAAAAAAAACGATTGATACGACAAGAGACGACAACACAACTCACACGATTCATAATTTTAATACAAACACGAGACCAGCGACGGAGCTACATGGGGCCGAGCAGGGGCTCCAGCCCCCACGTAGTTTTTTTTTTTTTTTTTAGAAATGTAGGTTTATAAAATATTTGGGGTAAAAGTTGAAATAAAAAAGTTTTGGGAGTTATATTTACAAAGTCTGAAACCCAAATGTTAAAACCCAAATGTTAAAAGTTAAAACCTAAACCTTTTCTCTCTTGTTTCAAAGTCTGAAACAGAGGAGAGATTTGCGGCTGCCCCTGCCTGCCAAGCCAACTGCCGAGAGAGAGAGAGAAGAGAAATCATTTCCGTCCCAGCCCCATTTTCGGCAGGACTCGCCATTTTCGGCCGGACCCGGAGCCTTTTCCGGACCAGCTCCTTTGCTGCCCTGCCTACAGGTACTCTATTTTAAACTTGTGTTTTTTTTTTTGGTTTTGTTAATTTATGTTGGTATTTAGTTTTGTTAATTTAAAGAACCTAATTAGTTGTTTTTGGTATTTAGTTGGTATTTAGTTGGTTTTGGTATTTAGTTGGTAGGTATTTAGTTTGTTTTGGTATTTAGTTGGTGTTGGTATTTAGTTGTTTTTTTTTTTTTTTTGGGGGGGGGGGGGGATATTAATGAACCTAATTTTTTGGGGGATATTATTGAATCTAATTTTTTTTGGCGTTATTAATGGACCTAATTTTTTTTGTCAATTCAGTCAACTTATGGAGAGGTTTTATAAAAGAAAATTGGAGTCGACATCGACACCGCATATTGACAGCAATATAGAACCAGATGAAATTATTTTGGAGGATTTACATGCCGATCCCGCCCTACGAACTCCAATTGCTCGTGGCAATCCTAAACTTGAAGATAAACTCCGTAGAGCCTATATACAAAAGGGGCCTTGTCAACCTCGTGGCCACACGTTCCCGTATAAAACTATGGGCAAACAATTGCGACGTTTTAACCCTGCTTGGTTTAATGAATTTTCTCAATGGCTAGAATATAGCATCACTACTAATGCTGCATATTGTTTGTGTTGTTATCTTTTCAAGAAAAATGTGGGTGACCAAGCAGGTGGGGACGTATTTGTGGGCGAAGGTTTTTCTAATTGGAAGAAGAAAGAGAGATTTGTTACTCACGTGGGAGGTCCTACTAGTACCCATAATCAGGCTTTGCAGGCATGTGCGAATTTAATGAATGAAAGTCAACACATTGAGACAATTTTACACAAGCAATCGGACAAAGCTCGTATGGATTACCGAACACGATTAAGTGCATCAATCAACTCTATTAGATTTCTTTTACGCCAAGGGCTTGCATTTTGTGGTAGCGACAAATCGGAAGAGTAAAAAAATAAAGGGAACTTTCTTGAACTTATGAAATTTTCTTGTGATTTAAATCCTGATATTAGAGCCGTTGCATTGAAGAATGCTCCTTCAAATCACACAATGACATCACCGGATATTCAAAAAGATATTGTTAATTCGATTTCAAGTGAGATTGTGGACTTCATTATCAAAGACATCGGAGATTCATTTTTTGCAGTTTTAATTGATGAGTCCCGTGATGTGTCGATTAAGGAACAAATGGCTGTCGTCTTGAGATATGTTGATAAAAGGGGGGAAATCATGGAATGCTTTATTGGTGTAGTGCATGTTAAGGATACAACGGCCGTGTCGCTTAAGTTGGCAATAGATAGTCTTTTTGCAAACCATGGATTGAGCATTTCTAGACTACGTGGGCAAGGTTATGATGGAGCAAGTAATATGCGAGGTGAATTCAATGGTCTCAAAACAATTATTTTGAGGGAGAATGAATGTGCTTTTTATGTTCATTGTTTTGCTCACCAACTACAATTGGCTCTTGTTGCGGTGGCAAAGAAAAATGATGATATTATGACTCTTTTTATCTTGGTTTCTAGTGTTCTTAATCTAGTTGGAGCCTCGTGTAAGCGTCGTGACCTTCTTCGTGAGCAACAACTTCAAAACATTAATTGTGCAATTGGAAAGGGTGAGATTCAAACGGGAAAAGGACTAAATCAGAGTACATCTCTCCAACGTCCAGGTGACACTCGTTGGGGATCACATTTTCGCACTTTACTTAGTTTGATGAGCATTTTCCCCTCCGTAATTGGTGTTCTTGAGATTGTCAAAGTGGATGCAATCAACCCCTTGCATAGATTTGATGCAAAAAATGTAATAGATTCATTGCATACTTTTGAATTTGTTTTTTGTATGCACTTAATGAAAAATGTATTGGGGTTTGCAAATGAATTATCAAAGGCATTGCAAAGGAAAGATCAAGATATTGTAAATGCCATGTCTTTGGTCCGGGTATGCAAGCAACGACTACAAAGGATGCGGGATGATGGATGGGTCTTGTTGTTGGATGAAGTTTGTACATTTTGTGAGAAACTTGAAATTGAAGTTCCTATTATGGAGGATGTATACATTGCTATAAAAAGATCACAACGTAAAGCGGCGAAAAGGTCAAATTTGCATCATTATCGTGTTGAGATATTTTATGCGGTCATTGATATGCAACTTCATTAGCTTAATGAACGTTTCACTGAGGCGAACACCGAGTTACTACTATGTGTGGCATGCCTTTGTCCCGATGATTCGTTTATTTCATTTGACAAGGTAAAATTAATTCGCCTTGCCCATTTTTATCCTAATGAATTTTCAAGCGTCCAACTCATTGAACTTGATATTCAACTTGAAACTGATTTTCTTGATGTGCAATCTAATCCCACCTTTCAAGGATTGTTTGGAATTTCTTCTCTTGCAAAAAAGATGGTTGAGACAAAGAAAAGTGGGGTATTTCCGTTGGTTTATTTGCTTGTGACTTTGGCGTTGATATTACCGGTTGCCACGGCTTCTGTGGAAAGGGTGTTTTCGGCTATGAATCTCATAAAGACTTCATTGCGCAATCGGATGGAAGATCAATGGATGAATGATAATATGATCGTGTATGTAGAAAAAGATGTATTTGCTGTTATTGATAATGAGTGTATCATTCAACGCTTTCAATTTATGAAAAGCCGTCGAGGACAATTGTACTTGTAATTATGTCACAAATTTTTAATCGAATATTAAGTCTTTTCTGTTATGCTTGTTATTTTTTATCTTAACAATTTTTTAGCCCCCACATATAAAAATTCCTGGCTACGTCCCTGCACGAGACGACATGACTTCATGTAAAAAAAATTAAATACAAATACGATATAAACACGAAATATTGTGTCAATTTTGCTTCGTATTTTCGTGTCATTTTTAAAATATAAACCCTAGTGATAACTTGGAGGGGCCCACAAACATCACAACAATATTATACTTGTTTGGTGAAAGATTATTAAAATTACACATGTTTCATAAGGATACTTTAAAAAGTAAAACCCGCAAACATCTCGTGAAAATACATTTACTTCAAACTCCAAACCACCTCACTCTCTCTCGTGACTACTTTTTTCATATTTCAAACTCAACAATCACACACAACACACTCTAAATATACTCAAAATCTACAATGTCCAAACCAGCAACCCAACTAGATTTTTTATCAGCTAAATGTCAGCCACAAAAGCTCTTTCATCGTCGTGGGAGTTTTCGGGGTTTGCTTTTAACACACAAATTTATGTATTTCTTTTGAGTTGTTAATGTTATTTCTTTATGTCTTAACAATTTTTTTTTGCAGACATACAAAGCGTTATTTCTAAGATTGACCCAGAAATTCTGAAAACCGTGATTGAGTCTGGCTCAGTTAATAGAAGGTCGTTTGGAACAAATTTGTTTAGAAATGGGAATTTTTCGGTGCCTTCAACTCCTAAGGAAGCTCAAAGTTTGTTTCCAGCTTCGCCGGTTTATACTCCTACCTTCAGGTACTTTAATTATTCGGAAATGCAGCTTTAAAACATCGGCTAAAGTAAAATAATGCTAACTATGAGCTATTAAAACAGCCTATTTAAAATTTGTAACCAAAAATCACTTTTAGACTCAAAATTTTTACATTTAGCGGAAAAAAAATGTAATGTCATGTTAGTGCCGATGATGATGAGAGAATGAGTGTAATTGAGTTGAGCCGGGCTGAGTTTAAGGATGGTAAAACATGATTTGTAAAGTAAACGAGCTTAACAATATGTTTAATCTTATTTCGATTATCTCACAAGTCGAGCTCGAACAAACTTCTCAGCAAACGAACATGAGTCAAACTCGACTAATTTGATTATTTTACACTAGTTTAATATGATTATTGGTAATTGAGCTGAATCATCCGAGCTCAATAAGATATCGAGTTTAGAAATATGTTTAAGCTTGACTTGTTTAGTTCACGAGTACGTCTCAAATGAATTTTTTTTCGAGCGCACACGAGTCGAACTCGAATAACTTGGTTCATTTTATTACTCTAGATGTGAGAGTGCATTTTAACATTTTATTTTTGAAAGTATGTTGTATTGAATTTTTTTTAATCAAATATAAGTTTTTTTAATAAAATGTAAGTTTTTATTTTTTAAACTTAAATGACCTTTTTTTCCCTATTTGTTTATTAACTTAACATACTAAACGTACACTAATGACCATTTTTCTGTTTTGCAGGCCTAACCCTAGTTCTGAAACAACCCCTTTAACTATTTTCTACAACGGAAGTGTAGCTGTTTTTTATGTCCCTCAACAAAAAGTTAGTAAACACACTTTACTTTTTACATTTATTTTTATTTATGTTTATTTCTACAATATATAAATTTAAAACGGATTTTAATTTTTCAGGCGGAGACTATCATAAAAATAGCTGAAGAAATAGGCTCAAAAGATTCAATACCTGTAGAAGATGGAGGTTAGTAATTTTTTTCCCTTCATTTTTGCCTATGGATTTATAAAAAAATCGAAAGGGTAAGATTTTTTTTTTTTTTTTTTTGTGTAGATTTACCAATTGCTAGGAGGAAGTCATTGAGGAGTTTTTTGGAAAAGCGTAAAGAGAGGTTAGTATTTTTATAAGTACTTTTTTAAATTTAATATGTTCATAATTATCCGTGATGAGTTTTGAAACTTCCACTAATAATTTTGAACAATGATATGTGGTAAATTACTTTTGGTGTAAACACTTTGTGTACGTATCATTTTTCAATTTTTTTACTTTAGTAAATTTATATTCTAAAGTAAAAAAAAAAGTTAATAAAGGACAAGAAACTAAAATCAAGATAATTATGAATGTATTAAATTATAAAAATCCGTATAATTTTGCCTTCAATTAAAGTAAAAAAAATGTATTAATTGTGTTTCGGCGTTAACTTATTACTTCGTTTGTACTTGTGTGATGTTGATTTATCTCCCATTCATTTACAAACACCTTCTGCTACCTACCAAAACAAAGCACTAATGCGATTTCATTTGTCATTATTATGTACAGAATAGTTAGGCCATCTCCAATCATGGCACGATTTTTTATCATAATAGAAAAGTTAACAAAAATTCATCTCCAGCAGTTCTGATTTCTATATCTATTGAGGAGGCTTTTATCATATTTTTCAAAACTTTAGTTCAACAACTCACCGAATATCACGTAGATCCCACACTTTCCGGCCAAAAATCAAAGCCATGTCAGATAGAAAACTTCTCTGGGAATTTCTACATGTAGAAATTCTACCTAGAAATTTCTAAAGTGGATCTATGCCATGTCATATCCGGATACCCTTAGAAACTATTGTTGGACAAAGTTTTTCTTTATTAGAATTTCTAAAATAGAAATTTCAGAGGATAGAAATAACTATTGGTGAAGGCCTTATATGGGTACCGCTATCGCCGCTCCATGTAAAGTTTGTGGCACTCCAAATCTTTCCCACAATAAATTAATGACATAACTATCCTTACCCACACTTGATGACACGGGTGGCTAACTACTCTCTCTCATAGAGTGGATGCTATTGTTAATATTTAGAGTTAAATATCAAAATCAAAATTATTATTATATATCCCAAATGCCAAATTCACTCTGTCTCCATTATTATGTTATTTTTCTAAAATAATTATAATAAAAAATTATATTCCAATCTCTATTTTTTAAACTCCCATTTTGAATTTATTTTTAAAAATACAATAAATAAATGTAAAACTGTAAAAAATACAGTTTTAAAAATACAGTAAAAATGTTAAAAAAGTTAAAACTGAAAAATTAAATATAAATATAAATATACATATAATGATACAACTAAAACGTGACACGACATCATACAATACAAAATCTTAATATTTTTTATGTAATGTGGACATCACCCAAATAAAAGAGGCAAGACGAATACATCCTTACAAAAATTTTATATTTTTATCCAGCTAGAACAACACAAATAAAAGTGACATGCGATATTTTTTACCAAACACGCACGCCCCAATTATACAAGGACATGACGCATAACACAAAATATTTATTTTTTACTTATCACGAACACAACCCAAATAAAAGAGACACGACACCGGTCATTTAGTTAAAAAAATAAATAAATAAATGCACAAACACAACCCAGTCTGGGCCGTGCGTGTTTGGTAAAAAAAATTGCGTATCTCTTATATTTTTGTCGTTCTACCTAGATAAAAATATAAATTTTTTGTAAGGATGTATGCGTGTTAAGTAAAAAAAAAAAAAGATACCTTGTTGTGTCTCTTTTATTTTAGTGTTGTCCATGTTATATATATATAAAAAAAAAGGATTGTATTGTATGGTGTTGTGTTACGTTTTAATTGGGTCTTTATTTCTATATAATTTTGCCTAACACGAACATGAACTTCGTCTGTATCAGTTCCAAGAAATTCAGCACGACACAGACGAAGTTCATGTTCGTGTTAGGCAAAATTATATAGAAATAAAGACCCAATTAAAACGTAACACGACCATACAATACAATCCTTTTTTTATATATATATAACATGGACAACACCAAAATAAAAGAGACACAACACGGTATCTTTTTTTTTTACTTAACACGCATACATCCTTACAAAAAATTTATATTTTTATCTAGGTAGGACAAAAATAAAAGAGATACGCAATTTTTTTTACCAAACACGCACGACCCAGACTGGGTTGTGTTCGTGCATTTATTTATTTATTTATTTATTTTTTTAACTAAATGACCGGTGTCGTGTCTCTTTTATTTGGGTTGTGTTCGTGATAAGTAAAAAATAAATATTTTGTGTTATGCGTCATGTCCTTGTATAATTGGGGCGTGCGTGTTTGGTAAAAAATATCGCGTGTCACTATTATTTGTGTTGTTCTAGCTAGATAAAAATATAAAATTTTTGTAAGGATGTATTCGTCTTGCCTCTTTTATTTGGGTGATGTCCACATTACATAAAAAATATTAAGATTTTGTATTGTATGATGTCGTGTCACGTTTTAATTGTATCATTATATGTATATTTATATTTATATTTAATTTTTCAGTTTTAACTCTTTTAACATTTTTACTGTATTTTTAAAACTGTATTTTTTACAGTTTTACATTTATTTATTGTGTTTTTAAAAATAAATTCAAAATGGGAGTTTAAAAAATAGAGATTGGAATATAATTTTTTGTTTTAATTATTTTAGAAAAATAATATAATAATGGAGACAGAGTGAAGTTGGCATTTGGGATATATAATAATAATTTTGATTTTGATATTTAACTCTAAATATTAACAACAGCATGCACTCTATGAGAGAGAGTAGTTAGCCACCCGTGTCATCAAGTGTAGGTAAGGATAGTTATGTCATTAATTTATTGTGGGAAAGATTTGGAGTGCCACAAACTTTACATGGAGCGGCTATAGCGGTACCCTATATATATATATATATATATATATATATATATATATATATATATATATATATATAATCAAGTCTCTTGACACAGTAGTATAAGGATACAACTGTAACAGTGTTGGGAATGGATTGGATTTGGTCCCCAATTCGATTTCCGGCATGGTCAAAATAATGTTGGGTTAGCGGAAGTCACGAACCGAGAATGGGGATTAGTCAAGATGCGCGTAAGCTGACCAGACACCTCATGCTATGCTACCAAATATATATATATAATAATGCTCTTATGCGGACTAGTTCGCATTTTAAGAATGCGGACCGGACATGTGTCACCTAACGGTTTGCCTAGAAATTATCGCCTAAATTATAGGCACACTCTTTTTTTTTGGGGGGGGGGGCACCGTCATGTGACACATGTTCAATCTGCATTCTTAAAATTCAGACTACTCCGCACAAGAGCAGGACTATATATATATATATATATATATATCAATTTTGGTATAAATAAATGAATAGTGTTGGCGACTAGATAAATTTTTTAGATATGAAATTGTTTAATTTTATTTTGGAAAATGGTATGTATGTGCCGGCGAATAGTTAATCTTTCACTGAACGGTAGATTTTGGTATAAATAAATGGATAGTATGTTTTTCGCTCTCTTTCCGTCAATTTACAAGGCTTAGATTATGCGAGCTTCTCTTGCTTCCCTCCGCCCCTAGCACATTGGTAACATGTCAAAATTACTCTCATTATTCATGAATTAAATTAGAATTTTAATTCAATATTTAATTAATATTTCATGTATATCTAACTCTAAACCAATCTCGACAAAGGAACACATTAAACCATCTTTAAGACAATCGACATATTTGGATTTGTTACGTTTGCCTTCTCATTTTGTGATTTTTGTTCTCCTGAGAAACTAATAATTCTTGGTTGGGGAGCAAAATATTTTGCCTCTCCCGAAGTTGCTAATCTCATGCTCACACAATGGTCGATTGTCGTGGGAGTATTTTTTTGTCATTCCGGCTACAGATGAATTGCTGCGAGATCATTTTCACCCAATTTTTTTTCTGCTTAAAGCTTCAGATGAAATCACAAGGATCAAAAAACATTAGAACATTTTTTGGGAAGCAAAAAAGGTCTTATGTCTTCAAAATGGCCCTAATAACCTAAAAATAGTAAAAGTACATTATCAACACGCAATTAATAGAACTGATATTCTCATACAATTTGAAAAATATTATTTTCAGGATCAAAATATGTAGACTACGGGCACGGGTTGCCATTTTGCCTCTTTTATTAGTTAAATAATGTAATTAAAAATTGGGTATTTATATTTCACCCCACTTTTCTCTCTATGCACCCTCAAAATATTTTAAGAACGTGTTTAGTCTCATATCCAAAATTTTGAAAGGTTACCCCTTCTATTTTTTAAATTATATTAAGTTTCATGATCACCTAAAACCTTCTTCAAGGATCTTCAAGGAACCACTTTCAAAAAAACAAAACATCCTTAAAAAAATGCGTAAAAAGTGTGAGGGTCGTTGAAACATAATTATTATAATTTTGCCTCTTATATAGTAACCAGAAAATGTATAAGAAATGTGGGGGTAGTTGAAACAGAATTAAATCCCCTGCCTAATTGTCCACGATGGAGTGCATGGGAAGCGTGGTGGGAATGTAACTACTAACAAATATGTGGAAAGTTGAGTGCGTTTGGTAGTTGTACACAGTAGTAGTTACACATATGAGGAAGTGAATAATTAATACCTTTTGTTTTGTTTTGGAGGTCAAGATGAGGAAGAATAAATGATATCCACCCTGCCAACTGACTTAACACTAGAATCATTTTCAAAGAGAAGGGTAGCCACCCCTCTACATTTTTCTTTTACTTTTTTATTGGTGGTAGTGCTTGGGAAATTGATGATTTTTTATTAATTTAATATATTTAAGAAAGTTATTTTAAAAGTCGTATCTTGATGTGATGTTAAATGTCATCGTTTAAGTTATAGTTGGTCTTTGGTTCGAAATACGGGAACTACCTCTTTATTTATGTATAAGGATGGGATCTGTTAATATCTACCTCTTTGAGACTCGGCAGTTAAACGAGAGCTATGTGTACTGGGTACGATCTTTTTTTTTATTTAACAAAATAATTTTAGTAGTCTCCTATAATGATATATTTTAGGAATAATATTTAAGGAATAATGAGAGTAACGAGAGCCGGAGCTATCCTTACAATGCTAATCTCACTATTGGTCATTTTGTTAAATTTGAAAATATGTTAGATTAAACATTAAATCGGCTATATATATAAAGGATAGACATTATTTAATATTTTTTAATTAAAAAAATACCCTTATCTTATCTTATCATGTTTATTTTTATTTTTACATAAATTTGAAAGTTTGAAACTTATTTACAAAACGGTGATATTCTTAAGAGGTCATTTTGACTTAATCCTGAAATTTTAGTACCTAATTTGACTTTCTCCTGTATTTTCATAATTTTTTTACTTTGTCAATAACATAGGGAGTTAAGTCTCATTTGACATAATAATTAAGGGCTAAGTCAAATAAAACCTTTGCATAACCACCTGCTTTTATGAAATGTTTTTTGATAATCTCCTCTTATATGGATTATGCCAAAAAGATTAGTAAAGTGAAGGATTAAGTTAAATCTAAAAATTCTTCCTTTTGGAAATCACAATGTTAAACAGAGGTCTTACATTACAATGCATCTTATGGATCACTGTCTCAAACAATAATTTTGTGATGTAAAAACTAACTGCATGAGAATTAAAGGTACATTCTAGAGTTTCTAAAAAACACTATTTTAGAAATTGGTCTGACAAAAAAATATCATTAAATTTGCAAAGAAGGTTGCTTCTATACAAAAGACTCAGAAATAATTTTTCTTCTTTCATTCTAATCTCAATATTGGTCATTTTGGTAAATTTGAAAATATGTTAGATTAAACATTAAATGGACTATATATAGAGAGGATAAACATTAGTTAATATTTTTTTTAATTAAAAAATGACCCTTATCTTATTATGTTTATTTTTATTTTTAAATAAATACAATAGTTTGAAATTTATTTGCAAAACGGTGATATGTTTTATGAGTCAATTTGACTTAACCCTGAAATTTTAGTAGGTAATTTGACTTTTCCTGCATTTTCATAATTCGTTGACTTTGTTCATAATGTAGGGAGTTAAGTCTCATTTAACATTATAAATAAGGGCTAAGTCAAATAAAACATTTGACACAACCCCCTATTTTTATGAAATATTTTGAGATAATCTTCTCTTAAAAGGGTTGTGTTAAAGAGATTAGTAAAGTGGAGAATTAAATTAAATCTAAAAATATTTCCTTTTAGGAATCACAATGTCAAGCAGAGGTCTTACATTACAATGTACCTTATGGATCAGTGTCTCAAACAATAATAATTTTGTGATGTAAAAAATAACTGCCTGAGGATTAAAGGTACATTCTAGAGTTTCTAAAAAACACTATTTTAGAAATTGGTCTTACAAAAAAAATGTCATTAAGTTTTCACTGAAGGTTGCTTGTAGTATATACAAGACTCACGAGTAATCTTTCTTCTTTTATTCTAAATCTTAAGAAAATTTATCGAAAAAAATAGATAAAGAAGTTTTTGGAACATAAAAAATTAAGATAGACTAAGTTAAAAATGTAATTACCTCTTAAAGACTAAATATTAATTCTCCCTTTATTTATTTTTCATATTCATAAGTTTAAATTTTAAGAACTCAGTTGGAAAATAATCTTTATTTGGTGTTATTTTTTATATTTTCATTAAAGAAAGAAATCTAGTGCACTGATATATCATTTTACATGAACAACATGGTCCCAAATTATTACATTTTTCATTTAAGTTCTATCTTTATCATTGTATAACTAAATGTTGATTATTTGAACAGTGTCATAACATTAGCATGCTAGAAAAGTTCTCTCTCTATCTATTTTTGGTATAGGTGTTCTACATTCATAACTAATACGCGTTTTGTTTACAGGTTGACGCTAGTCCCCCCTTGCTACAAATGAATAAAAATACATGTGAAGTAGATGAACAAGAAGATGACCATTTTCTCTTTATGTGTAACATTTGAACGACGTGTAAACGAATCTTTGATATTGTAATCACATATATAGAAATTTATATTTGACATGTGGTTGGTGTCATGGTGAGCCCAATAATGAACTGGAAATACGAGTGTTGTGGAAAATGAAACAATGAAATCTCTAAATTTGTTATTATATGGTTAGATCACACTCTCGAACTAAAGTCAAATTTACTTGTCTGTGTACAAAATAGTTTTAAAAAGATGTACACAGTACAGAAAGTTCTTGCTTAATGTAATACCCGGTATATTTTTAAATAAAATATAATTTAATAAGGATTAAATTAATTTGGTGAAATTATTTAATTTGGGATTTCGAATAATTAATAATTTGGCTTTAATGATTTGGAATAAATCAAACGGGATTTATTTATTTTTATAAAAAGTATTTGGGTGTGTCACGACACAATTAGTATTTTTGGAACAAAATACTTAGAACGCACTTTGAGAGGTATTACGGTCCCGTTTCGGTATTTTAGACACATAGAAATGGTCTCGGATATATATGAATTGGGTAGTTATCGGGCTAATTAAATTTGGTATTTGGGCTCATTTGAGGGTTCAAAGTTGGGGCTTAAAGCCCAACTTGGGATTAGCACTAATTAGGTATTTAAGTGGGGGTAAATCACTCCCCAACTATCATTAGAAGAAACCTAGATTAGCAGCCACGGGAGAGAAAAAATGAGAAATACCAAAAGGAGAAAAAAGGGGCACGAACAAAGGGGAAAATCAAGGGAGCTTCAAGAGGATTCCTTCTACACAATCTCAGGCAAGGATTCTCTTACCAAACTTATTCATTTTGTTTTATCATCATTTTTATGTTTGAACCATGTTTAGACTTGAGGTTAAATTTGATCTAATACAACCATGTTAGGGTTCTTGAAAATCTAGAATTTTTTATGATGAGCTTGTGCTAGGTTGCTATATCTATGAAACCCCATAATAGAAAATGAGAATAGGGTGTTTGACTTGAATAAATCATTGCAACATTTCATTCAGAACAAATCTCATAAATATGGTTTTTTGATGAATAATGGTTGAAGAACAAAAAACCTAGGATTTTTAATGAAAACTCGATTTGATTTATTTTAGGATGGGAATAATGAGGTTATGACGTTTTATCTATTTTAGAAATCATACCTAAACTTGTATTATATGTTTGGTTATGTTGGGAAAGAATTTCATAAGGTCTCATGAAGGTTTGAGGTGTTAACAATGGAGGAAAACGAGTTTGGGGCAAAGCTGTCATATGATGTTGAGATTGTTCGAACGAGATTTCATGTCGTTCGAATGAGATGATTTCTCGTTTGAAAGAGATTAGAATGTCATTTTAATGACTTAGGCCTTTGGACATGAGATAGATCTTTTTCATTACGAACGCATGGCCGCAAGTTTCGTATTTTTCTGATTTTTTTATTTAGTTATGATTGTATTATTGAAGGGTGTTTGAAACCGAAATCATTTGTGAGAAGTCAAATTTGGATTACTTACGGATGTCCGTAGATGAGTGTAGGACTCGGAAAAATATTAAGGAACATTGTTTTTACTTTGAAATTGGATGAAAATGAATTCGAGGTATGGAATTTGAGTGTTTAGGATGAACAACACTCGAAAATGCATGCATTCCCCCTCAGTTAGTCTATAGAGCTTAGCAGTCTCTACCCCTTCCACACTTAAGTGTTTGATCTAGTAGGTAAGATCATCCCAACCTTATAACATCCCATAATTTTGAGGACATTGAAATTAATTATTTGGGGGAAAATTGAACTTATTTTAATTTGGAGAAAATTTAAATTTATGATTTGGAGAATTTATTTAAATTGGAGGATTTATTTAATTTGGTGAATTAAGATTAAATTAATTCATATCATTTTTAGATTTCACATGGGTCGCATTTTGAGGTCGAAATTGGAGAATTTCACAGAGTAATTTGGATGATAATTTTGAGTGCACGGTTGATTCTGAAGAGGTCAAGATAGTGGAAAAAGAGTCACCGGGGGTAATATATGGGCCTCAGAGCATTTTTAGGCATAATCAGGCTCCCACGGAGGTGTTTGGGCCATTATAATTTAGCCCACAAGTCTAATTTGGGATTTGCATTAGAAAACCTAGGTTTGAGAGTTTGAGGTGAACACAGCTCTATGAGGAAAATATCACGAAACCCAAATTAGAGGAGTTTTGTCAGACACAACTCAAAAGGAAAACGCTGGACTTGCAAATAAGAGAGAGGACTAACTTTAGAATCTTTTGGCAGACAAATCCATCATTTTCATCAAAGGAATCAGACTCTACGAACCATATACAAGCAAGTGGTTTACTTTCTTTTAATTTAAACTCCAGTATTCAATTCATATCATAGTGGGTGTGATGAAATCTATTATCTTTGGGTTGGGTTGACACCAAAAAAATTTGGGTTTTTAGTTTTAATTAATCTTACATGTGCATCGGGTATTTGGAGAGATGGATTTATCAAGTGTATTGGGAGGTAAATTTACGTACTGTATTGTTGGATTAATAAAGGGAATTGGTGTTTAAATCTGTGTAGAGTTGTTTGAACATTAAGGAAATTATAGTAGCCATCATTTTATGTACTATATTGTTAGATTAATATTAATAAATGGATCTGGGGTTTGAACCTGTGTAGAGTTATTTGAACATTAAGGAAATTGCAGCAGCCATAGTTTTGGTATAAAAAGGTTTACAATTGGAAATTCTGGGTTTTAAGAAGTTTGGGGTTATCAATGGCGGAAGAACTACAGTAAGAAGAAGGGGGGAGAGGAGGTCACTTGAGCTACCTGGGTTTCGTTCGCGCCACACCACCTATCGTTCGAACGACATGGTGGGTCGTTCAAGTGACATAGGTGGGCTAGGCCCAAATTGGTTTGCTTTCTACTTTGTGCCGGAGGAATAGTTTTGGTGGTTTGGTGATTCAGTAAGGAATTTTGGGTTACGTGTAATTAGGGATTTACAAGGTTTTTTTTAGTATAATTAATTTGGTAGAGGAAAAAGGGAAGAAAATTTACATTATTGAAATTCTAAATAATAAACCACGGATCGAGGGCAGGTGTCCAGGCATTTTGGGAGAGTGGCACCATTTTAAATAAATAAATTAAAGTGCAAATTAAGTAATTTGGAGTCGGGAAATTAACTCGAATATTTTAGGCTAGTACTACGGGAATTGGGCACGGATTAGCCGGGTTTAAATTATATATATATATATATATATATATATATATATATATATATATATATGAAGTGATTATGTAGTACATATATATTTGTGTGATTCATAAATATTGAAAAATAATATTTATGGGAATACATACCCCTCTAGTGCTATTACAGGAGGTTGTGCAATGTGAGTGAATCCCTTGGATAGTGAATGTTGGGTGATTATAGTCCCTAGGTCATAGTCGTCCAGGATTCTATTATGTGATTTATTTTTTAGAGGTGAACCGCTTTGGGTATGGTTCGATTTCACTTTCGGTAAAGGAACTATGGCCGTCTCCGCTACGTTTATTTTTGTTTCATTGATTTGGGGATCTGACCGAGTCAGGGTGTCGAGGTGGATGATTATACCTGGGGTGATAACAATTTAGAGAACATATCATCAGTGTCTACTCGGGAGGATGGATTTATATACGGCATGTGTGTGAATGTTGTAATATATGATACGTATATAACGGTATAGATATTTATATATAGGTGGAATACATGAAGTGTAATTGTTAAAGTATATACATATATAAGAGTGTAGATATTTGTATACAGACAAATTACATAAAGTAAAATGGGATTACATGTATATAACTAGTGAGAATGTTATATAGTGCATTTAAAAAGGATTAATTAAGTCAATGTGATAAATAACTTATGAGGTAAAAGTGAAAATTACTTGGGATAGAGTAGAGTGTCAAGGGCTTTCAGGACAAGGCTAGTTAGACGGGGTAGTGTAACTAGGAGGGTTAGGAAGAAGCGTTAGGTGTGCATAATATTTGAGGGGTGATAATTATCTCAAGTGAGTGCGACACTAACTTAAATATGAAGAGCATTCATGCATTTTAATTGTTGCATTTTAATTCACTTGAAAAATATTTTCAAAAGAATTTGGGCTCTGACTCATATTTGTAAAATATTTTCAAAATCTTTTAGTTGTCCAGCCACATGGACGCCAAACTTGATGATCTGTTCCAGGGATGCGTAGCTACAACAGGTCTGGATGCTTGCAGAATTTGGACTTAGACGTTTCAGTATTTTCATTGCTAGAGTAAGATGCAACTCAATTATTTCATTTGGGCATGTTTCCCTAGCTATTTTATTTCAGTAAGACTCTGTACTCAGTTTTATTATTCTGTTGGATTTGAGATTGTTAGCCGATGGTTTATTCAGTCAGTCTTTTATTTATTTATGCAGTATTGATTTAGACTCATTGAATGTGCGAATGGTTTAATTTGTATTGTTGTTGTTTAATAAAAAGATTAAAATTTTGACATCAGCTTTTTGAATACTAGGTGGTTAGTAGGTTTTAAAAAGTTTTTAACATTGATACTAAAATGAACCAGATGAGAAACTTTTTTTAATTTAAGAAAGGACTGATCACCCGGTATTTAATTAGGCAAGGTGTCACAAACCTCTCATGGTAAAGTTTTCATCTTAGTTGCTACAGAGTTGTACACTAAGTGGGCAGAAGTAATCTCCATGAAGAGGGTGACTGCCCAAATAGTGACCCAATTCATCAGGGAGTATATTATATGTAGGTTTGGTATCCCAACAATGATCCTCACAGATAACGGGAAGCAATTTATATGCAACGAGATGGGGATCCTAAATTATAAATACAAAAATGTGCATAACCTTTTAACTATCTCATATACAAAAGGGAGTGGACAAGTAAAGGCCACGAATAAGACACTGATCAACATCCTTAGGAAGATGTTGGAAGACATGTCGGGCACATGGGACAAAAAATTACCGATGGCTTTATAGGCTTACAGAATGTCAAAGAGAAAGCCAATGGAGTTTACTCCATTTTCATTGGTTTATGCACTGAAGCCATCCTACTAGTGGGTTTAGCAATACCCTCAGCTAGAGTGGATTTGAGTAATGGCCTCATACAAGATCCCCGACGTGTGAAGTTGGAAACATTGGATGAGCATAGAGACAAGGTCAAAGATAACTTCAAAGTCTACACCCAATAGTTATCCAGTGCTTATGAAAATCTTGTTAAGCCTAGGGAGTTCTAAGTAGGGGACTTAGTCTTACGAACTCACCATCGGCAGATCATGTCAGCAACTAAAGTCAAGCCAAACTAGGAATGCCCTTTGTGGTAGGCAAGTTAGATTACTACCAAATCTCTGATCCCGAGAGTGAATGCCTCCAGTCCATTAACTATAAGTGTTTGAAGAAGTACAATGCCTAGTTCTTTCCAAGTTTCATTTTTTTTTAAAGTTTGAATAGCCTGCTCTAATACATAAATGTTTTTTTTAAAGATGGTCATGAGCACAGTTATGTAAACAATATACAGCGCAAAAGAATGAATACCAATTATTTTGACCAATACTTGATAATTTGTGCTTGATTTATTTACCTGATTTATGCACTGGGTACACCACAATAATGTTTTCTCTTTTTTAAAAATAAGGATAGTAAAACTCTCTACTAGATTAGAAGAGGATCCATGATAAAAACAACTTTCCACATTGAACTTGTGTGTGTGTGTGTTTGGGGGGGGGGGGGGGGGGGAGGTGTACATCCATCCGAGAGGTAAATATAGTGAGTAAAATCCCTATAGACACAACAGTTTAAATATTTCCACAAACCAGCAGGAGATTGTCCTCCAAATAATATTTTTTTTATTTTCTACAAATTTGTAACTTGTAGAATAAGTTTTAACCTCTATTATAAAAAAAAGTTCTACTTTACATGAAAATACGAAGAAGGGGACCTACTACCCCCCGCCCCCACAGGTTAAAGTTTAAAACAAGGATCTCGCAGTCTAGGAGCAGTTTTAGTATAAAGAAACAGTTATTCTTTACATAGTTCATTATAAAAAAATTCTCCAAAGTATATGGGAAGGATAAGGGGTCACCCCCTATCCAAGTTATCCCTATATATATATATATATATATATATATATATATATAATAAAATACCCCGTAGATTAGAAGGGGGCAGCTCTAAAATGATAACTTGCCCAAATCTCATGCAAGTACCCCAAATATTATGGGGTTGTTCTAATTAAACAAATGCTCACAGAAAACATAACAGGTCACAATAAACAGATGCCAAAGAAACACAGAGACAAAGAGAAACAAAATGAAGAAAAAATAATCATTTTTACTGATATAAGAGTAGAATTTTACATCTGTCATAAGAAATGAAGAACACAAGGCAAAGTCTACATATTAAAGAGATAAAAAGTATTAGCTAAATAAAATGAAGAACATATCGTTTCACGAGCGCATGTCAGTATATGATTGACCTATCACCTGAATAATATCCTCTTCTAATCTATCCATCTTGGCCTTATCCTCAGTCCCACTAGCTAGCCTCGAGCTTGGCCAACTTAACCTAGAGCGACTGAATTTGACCCTTGATCCGAGTAGCCTCAGCCTAACGCTGTTGAGCCCTAGACTGCCTGGACATATAAAATCTCATCATCTTCTTAAATGGAACACTAAAAAAGTGATAAAGCGTAGTGTCGAGCCAATCCAGATGAAAATGATAGACGCCCTGTAGATCGTGGAGAGCCTAAAGAAATAGGGAAGTCCTGGAACTGGTCAAATTGGCAGGTGGCGTAGATAAGAAATCGTAGATATGAGGGCCTTGAAGTTAAAGACCGTAAGACTGTGAATGTTGAAAACACTCTGAGACGTGAAAGTTTTAGGATGATGTTCAAGGATCAACTCCAGTACCTTTTGCTCGTAGCTCCTAAATCTCTTAGGCCTACCCTCACGCCATAGATCCCTCATAAAAGTCTCATGAGTCTCCACCTCGATATCATCACAACACTTATTGCGAGACTCTATCTCGGAAGGGAGGTAGGAGGTCTCCTCACCCAAACTGGCAGAACCAATTGAATGAGTGGCCTCAGAACTATCCTCCTCCTCATCAACTTCTTCTATAGACTCACTCATAGGATCCTCAAAATAAGAAACATTAGAAGTGTTAAATTAAAGAAAGAAAAACAAAAAATCAAATGTCTTTAGTCAAAAAAGAAATGAGGATCAAAGAGCTTACCCCCAAGCCTAGAGGGGTAAGTATAATGCCGTCGAAATGAGAGGGTCCTACCGGGCGTTGGATGCTGGCCTAATAAAGAAAATGCAAAGATATCATCAACATATTTCTTACAGTTAGAAATAAAAAAATTTAAGAAATAGTTAAAAGCAAGTCAGGTATGACAGTCTAATACTTGAGGAGTGCACAACTCATCACTCTCTACTCGTTCTGCAGAACTAGGAACGACTGCCTCACTAACCTAAAAATAAAGAAATATGGGTGTGACGGCGAGCACAATTACACAGTAAAAGAAAAAAGTAAAAGGGAAAGTAGAAACGAGGAAAGGGTATGACAGTAAATACCTTTCTCGCAGCTGCTTCCCCAAGGTGTTCCATAGCTATCGGAACAGTCGCAGTACTAACCTAAAAACAAGGAAATAGGTAAGTGTTAGTGGATGATTCCATAGAAAAATCAAGTTTGAAAGGTATAATGCACCAAGATGTACTCCTCCAAGATGCTAGTCAGATGTTCCCCATCGGCTGGAACTGTCACAACACTAACCAAAAAATAATAAAAATAGGTAAGTGTCAGCGAACCCTTGCACAGAAAAAGCAAGTAAAAAATATAATATGTCAAATATACTGGGTTAGTCTCCTTCGGAATGATAGCCAAGGGTTCCACAGGTACATAAAATAACACTATGACAACTTAAGAACGAAGATTTAGGTCCCACAGATAGATGGACCACAGTTACAAGTATGTCAGAAAGACTTAAAGATTCTCGTGCATAAAGAAAAGGAAAGACGCCCAAATAAAATG
Source organism: Sambucus nigra (assembly GCA_949130495.1). Classification (NCBI taxonomy): domain Eukaryota; kingdom Viridiplantae; phylum Streptophyta; class Magnoliopsida; order Dipsacales; family Adoxaceae; genus Sambucus; species Sambucus nigra. The sequence goes on along the minus strand of OX422209.1, from coordinate 53,172,050 downwards.
AACTGAAATATGTAAAGAATTACCTGGGGAGTCATTTCCCTATAACTCACAATTGGTACCGTAGGTAATGGGACCTCAACTATATTGGCCTGATGGCTAGTAAAATTGAGACGTGTCAGCAAAAGGGTGGCACAGAAAAAGCTAGACTTGTGAAGGAAATATATAATACCCATGGTGTTACCACCGTAGGAATCACTGCAGGACACATGATACCTCGATAGTGCTGGCCTAAGGCCCAAGAAATGAATAAAAGTCAACATAAAAAATTACAAAATAAAAATGAAGGATTACAAAAGATCAATATAGTACCTGGATGGTCACCTCCACAACACTCCTAGTAGGTCCTGGGGATGAAGGTGTCTTATCAACACTAGCCTGTAAAGGAAAAAACATACAAGTATTAACAAATTACTTATATAGTGAAGAAATATGTATAGATAATTCTTAGATTTAAGTCGAAGTAGATACCGGGAGAGGCACTATGATGGTGCTGCCATCGGACCTATGGCAGAAGAGGCCTCAACATCCGCAAGGGCCAATTGACAATCGCCCAGAGAAGTGATCGATGATTTAGTGCCGTGAACTGGAATAAATGACACAACAGTGATATCATATTCATTAACAAGTATGTTAGAAATGAACGCAGTTAAAGAAAAAAAATTATGCTAGTGGTATTGTTATACCTGAGATGATCCAACAGCCTATGAGATTGGCTCGCTGGAAGTGATAGTGAAGATCGAATGCGTAAGAAGGGGATGAATCAGGGGCCTGTTATCCATAGGAACACAAACTCGAGGGATAGATAACCTTCTAGAGGATGATAGCCATGGAAGAACAACCCCAGTGGGAAAAGTTATCCCTCTAGTTGAAAAGGTGTAAAGTGAAAAAAAAACTACAATAAGTACAAGGAAGATGCGATAAAGACAATATAAGTTTAGCCATGCATGTTAATTGAAGCAAAGAAAATGATAGAAGTAAGACAGTGTCAAAAAATACCTCTAGAGATGAAGTAGATGGCTCAGCTACAGACATACCCACTACAGAATAAACAGGAAGTGGAACAGTGCAACTAGAAGACACGATCCTCTGTAAATGTGTGGAAAATAAATATATTGAGATAAACTTAAAGGGCAATGAGTCAAAATACTTGGAAAAACTAGTGAGTACTTAAAATGAACGAGAGGACACAAAAGAAGACCTCGTGCTAGTAAGGTATACAAATGAAACTTGCAGAGGCAAAAAAAAGCAAGTTATTTTAGTAAAGTATTATAAGAGAAAAATATAAGACAAATAGTTGACGGGGAGGAGATAATGAACCTCTCTAGACAAACCTAAAGAAAAAACGAGCATAGAGATCCTTTCCTTCGAAAAGGGTGCTTGGAAAAGAGGAGGAGACGAGGGACCCAAAAGAAGAAACTTGTGGAGTATCGCAAGATAAAGTTAGTAAAAAATCGAAAGCTACGAGAGTTAGTGAAATAAATATCCAAGAAAAAGAAAAAAAGACTTACAGCATCCGGGTGAGTACCTTGGCCATATGGAACATGCTCAGTAGTGGTACTCGTAGCTGAAGGAGAATATATCATGGTATCCTCACTGGAAGACTCCCTTGAAACAAGTACTAAAGAACAAGCATCAGGATGATGTAGACCAAGAAGGTTAATGTCAATCACGTCATTTATCATAATAGGGAGAATTGCTTCCATAGTCAACTAGTTCCTCTTCAAATGAATAAGAAGGGGAACCCGTAGGTGAAACTTCATAAGAGTCAGTTTCACTAAGTAAAGAGGAGTTAGTTATTATTTCCTCACCAACTAGAATCCAAGATATGGGTGGATCCCGAGAAGATAAACCTAAGGCTTCGTAGCCTTGCTCATGAATAGTCCTATAAGTCTCCTCCACCCTAAGATCGTTAATATTAGACGCTTGATCTAGAGAACCAACATCAGCACCAACCTTGTTCTTTTTCTTGCTCGATCTAGTACAGACAGGTGAGGGAGGGGAGGCAGGAGCAGTAATAGGAGCACGAATGAAATTTGACACATCTATGTTAAATTATCTTCGTAAAAAATGAAATATTAATTTCAATGAGCCTCTAAACATTTGTTAAATTTAATGATTTTTGAATCACATGACTAATAGTTGGCATATTGAAAAAGTTCAATGTAGATGTGTATTTATTAGTGGCTCTTTAAAAATACTAATATTCCCATTCTACCTTAGATTCCGTGGAATAAGATCTCAAAATTACCTTTTGTAACAACCCCCATTTTCTCACGTAAAGGCTGGCCACGCTCAGTACGCCGAAGATGGGGCTTATGGACAATTTATACCATTCTCAGTACTCATGGGATACAAATTTTCTTTATTTTATATCAAAATCCATAATGAATAAAAACATCTGAATAAAATTGATTTAACACGTGAATAATAGAAACTGAATCATCATACAATGTCCATAATGTAAAGCTAAGTACAACTGATATAAATAAACTCTTGGGCTTATGCCCATACAAATCCCAGTGTGAAATAAAATGAATGCGGAAGTACAACCTACACTAGAATCTATAGAACGAAATCCACTACGTCTAATGCAACTGCAAGTCTGATCCATTGTTAGTCCTGCTGGCCATGTCATTAATAATACCTATTTATAATTTGGGTTAAAGCCCTAGAGATGCAAGGATTATTCACCAGTAAATATGCAAATTGTTACTAACTCATACTCCACGTCTCTCCATCGACGCTCACATGTAACGAGTACCTCACCTCTCATCTAGAAACAGTCTTACTTGTATCCCCAAACAAAACGCCAATTGTAACTTCCATTATTTAATCTGACATGTAAAGAATAAGTCACCTAGCTATTCGTTAACTAAAAGCGGGTACTTATGTCTAACACCCCAATCCCCGAATGAATTTCATAATGTTGATTACACAATTTATATACTCTCGGTCCATATTATACGTCATATATTATTCCATAATCCCTGTCTTTCCCTTTAGACTATTTAATAATTTAATTCATACTCCTTGTCATTTACCCCTTTAAGCTATAAGTTTCATTCTCTTAGATTACAAAATTATTGTTCTTATTAATAATTGACTACCCCATTATTCATTGTCTTTAATTATTGTCTACTTTCTTAGACTACTCAATTATTATTCTCATTAATAATTGTATACCACATTATTCATTAGGACTCATCTTTTTCCTTAATTATCCACATCATTTTATTTACCCGAATTTATTATCATTAAACATTGTCTACATCTTTAGACTAAGAGGGCATATTCCCATATAAGGCGCACCACATTGTGTGTGTGAGTGTGTGTGTCTATATATATATATATATATATATATATATATATATGCAACACACAAAGGCGTCTACAGTTGGTGTCTCATTCGTGCGCTATCGGCTAGTCCGAAGATATCTCTTATCCAAAGAGGACACCACAAAAAATACACATAAGTTGGGGGTGGTCCCTACGCAGGATACCGGTTCATGGCCCATACCCAGCCGTGACAAAGGCTCGTCAGCGTCTACCTTACCTCTCATAGATGGTGCCTCTACGTAGTATCTATATGAACTACACAATCGCCAAGTCCACCTATGTTGGCATGTGGTACCTGGTCCGAACCCCCAAGCCCATAGGACAGTCCATGAACATTGGTATGTCCACACAAATACATGAAAGTACATATCATCCAATATGTATAATTAGTTACTCTATAACTACTTTAATACGAGGAAATCTCGATCCATATATAATATATCCTTCTTGGCTTAACTATAACATTTTAGTCAATTATTCCATAACTCATTTTAGGTTGTTATCCTATGACTGCTTCCCGATTAAATATTAAGTCGCATACATTGACTTTTAGACTTAAATCACATTTATTTCTCTTTAAATATATAGGTACAATTGTTCTCAACTAACCTTTCCAAAACATTATAGGTATGGTTATTCCCAAACCAACCTTACCAACACAATTGTAGGTATAGTCATTCTCAAACTAACCTTACCAACACAGTTATATGTGTAGGAGGGGCTTAATGATAAGACTCTCATTTAATTATTAAATGATGTTATAGATTATTAATATTGATAAAAGTCCATGTGTTGATGCGACTGGAGTATTATTATGCGCGTTGGACATATCACGCATATTTGTGTATTATTTACGTATTAACTAGACAATATTCCAGTATTGAGAGTTTTGACATATGTTATGGGACACATGACACTTAAAATGGGACATGTGTCATCACGGGTTATTTGACATGTGGCAACCCACTTGTGTTGGTTTTAGCTATAAATATGCCTCACCCCCATACATTTGAAAAGAGATCTTTTTGGGAGAAAAGAGTGATTTCTTATCTTATGAGTTTTTTTAGAGAGTGTTTTTAGAAAAGAGTTTTAAGAGTTGTTTTGAGATGAGTTTCAACACCTCCCACCTCTCCGAAAAACCACCACAATGAGTTTTCTGGCGAATAGTACGAACCCACGAACTACGCTGACTTTGATTCCGAGCATAACGGATACGTAGGCGCAACCAAAGTTGCTCAAGTCAAACACGTGCTAAAATCCAATATTTTCCCAAATTAGACTACTCTCTTTCATTTGGCGACTCCGCTAGGGAGGTATTCACGATTTATATCGTGTAACACCACGTTCGTGCTCGAAAAAGTGGACGGAAATAAGGGAAAGAAGTTGACAAAGCAATTTATAAAAAATATTCGGCTTCATTTTAGATAAGCATTTGATATTGTTACTTATAATTTATTTTGCATTACATGAAAATTATTCGATATGCTAATATGAAAAATAAATATCCAAAGATTATTCCTAGATTCATGCTACGTTACTGATTATGAAATATTTATTATGCGAACCTCATTTTACCACTCATTTTAGGGATGGAGGAATCTGAAACAAACCATGTCAGTTCAGTAAATATAAGTAAATTATTATTATTAGGAGTTAAGTAAAGCCATTATTTTTGGCAGAGAAACAAACAAAAAAATGACGTTTTATTTACATTGCAGTACCTACGTTCATGATATTTCATTAATAAGCATGACATATGTGAATCTTGAAAATAATGATTTGATCACAGTCGATTTAAGTATAGGCTTTTTGAGTATAGGCTTTTGGCATGTAGACATGTAGTAATGGTCATTTTGATATGACTCAGAGATCTTTGAGAACCCTTTAGTCAATATCAACAAATACTGACACAAAGATTTTCATGTTGATGATGACGATTGTAGTACAAAAAATTAGATATTTTATGTGCCCATGTGTACTAGCCAGCAGTAACCATTTAATGGACTTTTTTTTTATTGAGTGCTTAGTGTGATGTTTATAGCCGCATGCATGTTGTACTGTCATCAAGTCAGTATGATACACCTGCTTGTATGTATGCTTGTACAATAAATATGAGATAACCCATGTGCCTAGCTGTGCACGCTACCTTTGTAAACCCTATTATATTGAAAAATAGCCCACTCATATCACAAAACTGCTACAGAGTTTTAGTAGTTATCGTCCTCACCACCTTTATCTTTTGGCCCAATCCAAACAACAAAATATCTGGAACATGATGTACTGGATCGAAGGTAGTTTTACTTCTCCAACCCCGCCAACAAACCTCGCCGACAAATCTCCGACGGGAAAATTGACGGACCACGCTCTGAAGTACCAGTTGCGATTCACCGGTCGACAAATAAAAAAAAATGATTCACCATGACGGAGATATAGAACCGAGAAACCATGGCTATTATTTCTCATCAATCAGACGAATTTACTCCCAAACAGATGCATTAAGATTTTTTTTATTTTGGGTAAAAAACGAAAACGATTCGAGTGGTCAATAAAACCCACAACTAAACCTACTTAACTGTGGCCAGACTGAATTACGCCGGCAGTGGTGTGGGTCTAGGATGTCGGAGGTTCTGCGGTTGACCATTCTTTGGTTGTTTACTGTTTTTTAGTGGTGGTGCTCCCGTATTCTGGTTCTGATTAGATCGATGGTGGTACTATTGTTGTTATATTTTTGTAAAGTTTAACTGGTGGTGGAACTAGGGTAGTGTAGGTACGACGATGGTCTCGGGTTCCCCCTAGTTCAGGCGTTGGACCATTGGCTTTCGTTTTTGACTGGATCTTGGTTGTACCATACTCTGCGAGTTAGGATTGTTGGTGCCGGGTTTCTTTTGGGTTGAGCTATCTCGAGTACAAAATTTTGGGACTATAAAAACCATTTGGGTTCTCAAAAGTTCCAAATGAGAAATAGATTTTGTTTGTATATTGTTTTCAAACCGAATCAAGGCTCTTGATTTTAGAGATGGTCTTATTTTTTATTTATTTTTTAGGTTCGTCTAATGAGTTATGATAAATTACGGTATGAGGTTATTTAAGTCCACTGATTAAAAAAACTGAGTGTTTAATTGACTTCATTTTTTTTTGTACGTGTGTATAAGAGGGCATCTGCGATGCGCTGTATATATGAGATAATCCAAGTGACTACTTATGTTTGGTTATTGATATGTATACAATTTATATGTTTCTTCAAATTGACAACTTAAAATCATTGGACGCATCTGAATTATGCAAAATTAGAAACAAACTGAGTAGGCTTGTGAGATGAGTCGGATAGGCGTTTTCTTGAGGCAATATTTTATCGTTGAATCAAATGTCCCAAAACACGCAATAATGCATGCAAAAATTGATTTCAATTCAGATTGAGAATATTATTTATTTGGATGATTTTAATTCCAAATGAGAATATTATTTGTTCGGATATATGTACTACTACCATATGGTATTACCCAAATTAATATGACAAAGCCATAATATGCGATGAGAATTCAGGGATCTTTATAAAAGCATTAAATCTAGTATATATACTTATTTGATTCTAAATAATATAGAGAAAGCGTAATGAAGTTTCTTTGAGTAGTTTATGCAATTAGCAAACGTCATCCTATGATTGTACATCATATTCATACATTCTGAATCATTTACGAAATACATGAAGTACATTTTATACTCCATGATTCACGTTGAGACTCAAATATAAATTAACATGCGCTCAAACGGCATTAAAGTGTGCACGATACACCTACGAGAATCGGTGGTTATGATTCATTTTCATAAATATCTTTAGACTTTATTTATTTATTTTTATTTTAAATGAAACAAATAAAGGGGGGATGATGATAATTGTACTTGGATATTTCCTGAGTTTTACTAACCATTTGCAATATTATATTATTATGTCATAAAGATATTATTTTGCAAAGGCTTCTGAATGAGCAGATATGAAGCGACGCTGACATCAAGCCATTATTCAAAGATATGGTAGTTTGAGATATATCCCATGAAATGTAATGATTAGGTTGCTTTCATTTTTTTGAGGTGGGCATTGTAAATGATATATGTAATTTGTTTTGTTTTATCTTGAGATAAAAATAAAATAAAGGGGGCAAATGGATATTATGATGCAACATAGATTGAAATGTAAAGATTTTTCGACATCCTTCGCGATAAGGTTAGATTGATGAACCTTCAGAGTATAGTAACATCCAAGCAGTCCATTACAAAAGCTTCTTCAGTTTCTTTCACAAAGAGTTCAAACGGGTTAATTAGTTATCACTCAGAAATTGACAAAGTCAGTCATCCTTCAGATATGACATCATATTATGAGAACTTTATGAGTATTGAGATAAGTCTTCTACAGAGGTGTATTATATTCCAAAAAACTTTATCAAATTGGTCGGTAGTTGAACCACGATTGTTATGACTTGACTCGACCGAAGAAGTACAGACGAAAGACCACGCTCAGTTTGTCATTCGGCAGGCATGAGCTCCCATACTGAAAAAGTAATACTGAAGAATGAGTTTACGAAAAATCTTAACAAGTGTTTTCATTGTTAAGTCACCGTTACTAGTGGAGTTTGACGAAAAATCTTAACAAGTGATTAACATTATTAAGTCACAATTATGGGTGTCACCGTTATTGGTGGAGTTTTACAAAAATCTTAACAAGTGTTTTTATTGTTAAGTCACCGTTATGGGTGTCACCCTATAGGTTGAGTTTACAAAAAATCTTAAAAAGTGTTTTCATTGTTAAGTCACCGTTATAGGTGGAGTTTACGAAAAATCTTAACAAGTGTTTTCATTGTTAAGTCACCGTTATAGGTGGAGTTTACAAAAATTCTTAACAAGTGTTTTCATTGTTAAGTCACCGTTATAGGTGGAGTTTACGAAAAATCTTTACAAGTGATTATCATTGTTAAGTCACCGTTATGGGTGTCACTGTTATTGGTGGAGTTTTACAAAAATTTTAACAAAAATTTTCATTATTAAGCCAACGTTATTGGTGAAGTTTTATAAAAATCTTAACAAGTGTTTTCATTGTTAAGTCACCGTTATAGGTGGAGTTTTACGAAAAATCTTAACAAGTGTTTTCATTGTTAAGTCACCTTTATGGGTGTCACCCTATAGGTTGAGTTTACGAAAAATCTTAACAAGTGTTTTCATTGTTAAGTCACCGTTATAGGTGGAGTTTACGAAAAATCTTAAACAAGTGTTTTCATTGTTAAGTCACCGTTATAGGTGGAGTTTACAGAAAATCTTAACAAGTGTTTTCATTGTTAAGCCATCGTTATAGGTGGAGTTTACGAAAAATCTTAACAAGTGTTTTCATTGTTAAGTCACCGTTATAGGTGGAGTTTATGAAAAATCTTAACAAGTGGTTTTCATTGTTAAGTCACCGTTACCGGTGGAGTTTGCGAAAAAACTTAACAAGTGTGTTTTTATTGTTAAGTCACCTGTAACGGTAGAAGAAAAAAACTTAATAAGTACGTTTTCATTGTTAAGTCACCTCTAATAATGGAAGAAAAAACTTAATAAGTGTGTTTTTGTTATTAAGTCACCTCTAACGGTGGAGTTTACGAAAAATCTTAACAAGTGTGTTTTCATCATTATGTCATCTCCTAGGTGTGAGTTTGCAAAAAAAATTAAAAAGTGATAATTTGGGTGAGTCAATAATACGTGCATGCACAAGAAACCTCGTCATAATTTGGGCAAAGAAATAACACGTACATGCGCAAGAAGCCTCGTCGTGATTAAGACGAGCCAAAAACACGTGCATACACTATATGATGAAAGAGAACGATGAAGTAGTTATTATGTGTCCATGATAAAACTTTTTACCAAAAGGAGAGTTTCGAACAACCACAGTAAAATCGTGGATGCATGTTCATTTAAATAGGAATGGGGGCAACACTCATAGTATATCATTCATATGAAAAGAATGATAAGCGAGGTCCTTCGGAATAACCTATGAGATCAAAGCCTAAAAAGAATTGAGATATAAGATATGAGATATGAGATTGATGTACATCATGTAACTGAGATATGAAATATGAGATTGCAGTATATCATAAAATGTGAGATATAAGGTAAAAGTACATCATCAAGATTAAATGAGGTATGAGATTATTACCCATGATTCACAGGTTGATCGAAAATATCAAAACCGATTGAAGGTGTTTCGTACATACAGTCGATATATTTCAGACATGCATAAATATATCAACTATATGTACGAGGGGGAAAATGTAGGAGGGGCTTAATAATAAGCCTCTCATTTAATTATTAAATGTGGTTAGAGATTATTAATATTGATAAAAGTCCATGTGTTTATGCGACTGGAGTATTATTATGCGCGTCGGACATATCACGCGTATTATTTACCTAATAACTAAACAATATTCTATTATTAAGAGTTTTGACATATGTTATGGGACACATGCCACTTAAAATAAGACATGTGTCATCACGGGTTATTTGATATGTGGCGACCCACTTGTGTTAGTTTTAGCTATAAATATGCCTCACCCCCATACATTTGAAAAGAGATCTTTTTGGGAGAAAAGAGTGATTATGGGTTTTTTTAGAGAGAGTTGTTTTAAGATGAGTTTCAACACCTCCCACCTCTCCGAAAAACCACCACAGTAAGTTTTCTAGCTAATAGTACGAACTCAAGAACTATGATGACTTTGATTCCGAGCATACGTATACGTAGGCGCAACCGAAGTTGCTCAAGTCAAACACGTGCTAAAATCCGATATTTCCCCAAATTAGACTACTCTCTTACAATATGTATAGTTATCCCTAACTACCCTTACTAATACATGATCTTAGTATATTGTCCTCTTGACTCAGACTTAAATTATTCCAAATTAATAATAACTATTCGCTTCTTGTTACCTTTTTAGTAAGGTTTATATGTACACATATAAGGAGTCAACTAACGTGAATAAGGGTTATATGTACATATATAAGGAATCCTCTAACATGGATAAGTAGTGTCAACCAACCTACTATCTCATTCTACATTAACCATTTAAACTTAACCCTCTAGGCTTAGGATACACTACTACTCAATATCGTTATATGGTAATCATTTGAGGAAATTAATTATAAATTTTAACCTCATACATTCGACTTATCTAAAATAAGTGTTTCTTGTTATTTTAATTAACCTCGAATTAATCATAATATCATTACCGTATCTAGTAGGGTCTTATCCTCTATGTACCCCTACCGAAATTACCTAAATCAACTAGGTATATCTCGGCCATCTAACCCACTTATTTCCTATGGCTTTATTCAAGAATTTGGTGTAAATAATCTTATTCGTGTAGATAACTTGCACCCTAAGTTATCATGCATGTACCTATATATCAAAGACCCATTCTGGTTAATTACGTACATAGGTCCAAAATAAAACTCTTAATATATTTTAATAACCATCGCCCCTCACTTGGATAAATGACAAAAGCTTAAACCATAAAAAATAAGCAAAACTGGATTCCTGGATAAAACCGAATCGATTCGGTGAATCGATTCTGACCTGAACAAAAGACCATTACGAATCTGAATACGAGATTTTTGTCACCACAACTTCTTTTAACAAGGATCATTATAAAGGTTCAACAAATTAATGAATGGCATGAATCTAGTCCCAAAAACATTTTTGGATCATTATTCAAATGTTTTAACCTCAAATTCAACCTTAGATTATCATCAAATTATCAAGAATTTGTCAAGAACTTATGAATATGAAATTTCCAAATTTCGTCTTACATTACCCCATTAATTTCCAGATTTATTGAAAGGTTTCTACAATATATTTTTTTTCCAAAAAATCCTTAATATAAATCACATGCATACAAATGCAATACAAAGGATTATGGATCTACGCATGGATCATGTGATTGTCCTCAAATTTTGCACTAATATAAAGATCTCAAAGCCTCCAAACATGATTCAACCTTAAGTCTAAGTATGGAGTTAACATTAATATAAGAATACCACAAATTGAATAAGAATGGCAAGAGAATCCTTGCCTGAGGTTGGGTAGATGAGCCTCTCTTCCTCCTCCACTTGGGTGGTTATGTCTAGGGTTCTTGGATGTAACTTCCAAATGAGTGAATTAACTCTAATTAAATAATATTAGCCTTCCATCCCCGAGTTGGGCTCTAGGCTCCAACTTTGGACCCTAAATGAGTCAAAATACATAGTCTAATTGTCACGATAACTACCCAACTCATATATATATATATATATATATATATATATATAAACCGGGACCATTCCTAAGGGTCTAAAATGCCCGAACGAGCTCGGAAGACCTCTCAAAGTGTGTCCCAGATATTTTCATCCAATAAATATTTTAAATGTGACGTGACACATGTAAATACTTATTACTCAAAATAAAATCCCTTTTGATTTATTCGAAATCATTAAAGTCCAACTCTAAAATTTATAAATAATGTTGAGTCTAGTTACTCACAGCCTCAATTAATTAATTTCACCGAATTAAATTAATCCTTATTAAGTTTTATTTTATTCCCAAAATATACGGGGTGTTACACCTTGTAATCGAAAAGGAAAATATTTCATTTTGTTTTTTTTGTCAAACTTCTATTCCTTCTATTGATAGTTTTGTTTAAGTCTCATATGATTACAAATGAAAATCGTATGCTATGTGGGAATAAATAATTGAATATGCATTTTCTTTAGAATTGCACGATTTTTAGCAATATAAGACAAAATCTTATTGCTTTACCAACTTTCGTGTTACACTTACTAAATTCGGTGCCAATGATACTTTATAATACGAGTCATAATAAAAAATTATCCAAAAAAAAAATACACGCTATAGAGAATTTGGTATTCCTGCAATGCTCATATGTTTAAAATGATTCCATACAAGCATATCTGACAAAGTAAAATAATTTTAGGCCTTTAAGTGAGTTTTGGATAGCTAATACTAAAAAAATACGACAGTTAATATTAATAAAGTATACTTTATTTTAAGTGGAACCCTTCTTAGTATTCTTACAAACCTAACACCGCTAGTTCGTTTGAAGGGGGGCCATTTTAACCTTAAGCAGAGAACTATTATATGCCCCCTTCCATCTTGTGATTTGAAACTTTTTTCTTTTTACACGAACGCAAACATATTATTATTAGAAGTATTTAAGTTAGAATAATTCCTTAATGTGGTCCATAATTAAATAATACGAAGAGTCAAACTGATTAATAAAAAGGGTACACCATATACCAAGTGTAACACCCCGTAAAAAAAATTTAAAAACATAAATAATGCTTCTTAAATTAAAAAGTCGAAAAGGATATATTTTTTTTGGCGAAATTAAAATTTTTGACAATTAAATAGTGGACTATGTAAATTACAAAGTTCTTAATTTTTAATCTTCTAAATGTGCTGTTTGATTTTTTTGGCATAATAAAATGTAATCCCTTTTGTAAAAATATTAGTAGTTATTTATATATATATATATATATATCTTTTAATTGTTGTAAAACCCACTTGGGGTGAGAGAGAGAGAGAGAGAGAATATGGACCCCCCCCTTTCTTTATTCTGGTGTGCATGGCTGCACATTTTTTTTTTGGGGGGGGGGGGGGGGGGGGGGAGGTGCTGATTAGGTTTTCTTTGACTGGGTTCACATATCCTATGTGAGGGGAGTAGTGTGTATTTATGCTCGAGACTCTGACCTCGTATGTTGATTAACATTTTCAGAAATTAGTGCTAGCGTAGCTGCATTGGATTTACTAGATATCGCTTGGAGGTGCAGCTGGAGTTACTTTTATTTACTTTTTTGTTTAGTTTAGGCTTTCCTTTCCGTCGTATTCCATTATGAGACTTCTTTTGGATTTTATTGGGCCATTCGGTTCAGAAGTTGTTTACGGTTTCAATTGGATTATTTTAATTCGGAGTTATTTAGATTATTTGTTTAGAGATTTATTATTTGGAGTTTAGCATGGTGATGGATTTTTTATCTCATGGTTTGTAATCATTTATTGGGATTGATTTAATTGTTACTTTGTGGATTGAATTTTATATGTCTTATATCTGTTACAGGCAGAGAATGGAATTAATTTAGTAAGGTCGGGTGTAGTCTGGCGGCGGTGGTTGGTGAAATAGCGTTGCCAAAGCCGTTTATGAAAATAAACTATTTAAGCAACTCCGAAAGTTTGTTGAAGAAACTCTTTACTTAAAATCAAAACGATTTTGAACACAAGATGTGTTAACAGAATTATGTACGAGATATGGACAAGATTTGATAACAAGTTTTAGTAAACAGTTAAAAAAAATTTTAAACTCAGCACACAAACAGAATGGGATGAGAAGATGTAGAAATATTGATACTCAGGATTTTTAACGTGGTAAAACCTCAACCTTGAGGAAACATCCACGACTCCCTCTACGGAGTAAAACAAAAACAATCACTAAAACAAATATGCGAGTTACAACCTATTTAACTAACATGCACACAAAAACAAATCTATACAAGTTCAGGATTGTACCCTCTGGCGTCCTTAACTTTTCTGCAGATCTTGTTTGTTGATGTAGTTGTCTCAGTTTGTCAACTCTTCTTTGTTCCAGCACTTTACGTCGACTTATTGTTCACCAAATCTTATAGCCAACACTTTTAGTGTTTGTAGTGTGAAGATGTTTGTGAATGGTGTTCTAAAACACATGCATGCACACACACACACTTATTAGTTACAGACAATCCTAACAAATCACATATAAAGTCTATATGCAGTGTATTTGTTATTTTTCTTTCTTACAAAACCATGAACCTTTTTGACCTTTCAAAATAACCCAGATTCCACGGAGATCTTGCTTAAGAAATCGGTCAAGACCTTTCTCAATCACTTTTGAAAATATTATGTGGATTGAGAACCCTCCAAGTGCGAATCCCACTAGGTCAGGTTAGGTTTTGTAAAAACAGAAATAGAAAAACATCTATTGTTGATCTTTGAAGAAGAAAAATGTTTTAACAGAAAACAATCAACAACGAAATTCTCAAGATGAGAAATAAATGCAACTAAGTGTGCTGTGACATGAAAAACTTCAGATTTATGATTTCTATTAAAAGAGAAACAAGATCTGAGTCTATGTCTAAGTTGGAAATAAGATTTATGAACACAAGGATTTCAGCAACTCAAGATCTCTTAACCAGAACTCTCATAAACCCAGGAAAACACTAAGGATGGTGTTTATTTGGTTATAGTGTTTATGGAGAGGTAAGTGGTTTAGGTTTAGAGGTATTTGGACGAAGTTAGGGTTTCTAACTAGGGTCTGGTTTCTCTATCTAACTTCTCTCTTCTCTCTTCTCTCTCTATTCTTTTTCTGAGAAAACACAAAGTGGCAAAAGCTCTCGAAGGCTGAAATTGGAGGCCTTTAAATAGGAAGAGAGGAAGATTCCAGAGCATCGTTCAAAAATAATGGCTGAGATTGAGTCAAGCTCCATTGACTGCAATCCAAGGGCTCACAACAGGCGGTGGATTAAACAGGCTATGATTGGCTTAAGGGATTACACGGGGATCCACTCAAAAGACATGCAGGCCATCGATAAGGGTTGATCCAAGGGCTGATAACAAGCAATGGTATGTCTCTGTAAAGAAACACACCTAGGGCCAATCAGAGAACAACAAGTGTTGGCCTGAGGACGAATGCAAACGCGCGTCCCAAAATAATTACAAAGCCAACCCTAAAGTCTCTAGCGCTTTTGGTTTCTACCCAGAGTAACTTTAGGCCAATAAACACAACAAAGCATATTTATACATTAACCCCAAGACTTTTTAAATCAAGTTTTAATTAAATAAAACCTTGTTTAAAATATGTTTTAAATTCCCAAAAAAATATTAAAAATCAAATTGAGGGATTTAAACACACTCACAACATTAATACACATAGTGGTGCAATATGAAATGCAAGAATGAAATTCTAAGTGTGTGAGTGATGGCTATAGTCTCAGGATCATCACAAGATGAATAAAAGAAGAAGCAACCCAATCTCTGAAGCTCTTTGGTTTCTAGGATGGACACTATTTTGTCACAATTTCCAAACTAGATGAGCTCTTATACAGTCTAGACTCAAATGAGTCAAAAGTATAAGGGCTTCAGTTGGCCATCCCGTTGTCTGGATTGCGCGGGGTGTTATTGATGGTATCAGAGCATGGTCTTAGGTCTCGTAGGTTATGAGTCCACTTTAGCTTCCGTATTGCTTATATTTGATTCCTTTTGATGATTTATACTCTTAGCCATTCCGAGTCTGATGTCGCTTTGTTCCTATCTTTTCAGATGGCGAACATAAGGAGAGCTAGAATTAGGAGAGAGGATTCTGTTTATGGTCCCGCGGCTCAGGAGAGGCAGTGACAGTTTGTTTTGGATGCCGAGGAGTTAGCGGCTATCATTCGTAAGGCCATGACGGCCGGTATGTAAATGGGGATACATAGATGGGTGACTTTAGAGGCATAGCTGCAGGATGCACCCTTTTCGGCTTGGGATAGGGTGAGAAACATCTTTCTCAAGGGTAATCCTCCCACCTTTATAGGGAGATCTGACTCAACGGTTGCTCACCAGTGGAGGAGAGACACTTGAGGATGGTGGACTTCTTAGACGTGCGGAAGAACATGTTAGCTACGTTGAAGCTAACTGGAGATGCGCTTCAGTGGTAGGAAAGTGTCACCACATCTGAGGATAGGGATTGTTTGAACTATGTGGATTTTCTAATTAAGTTTAACAATAAGTACTTTCCATATGCTATTATGAGTGCAAAGAAGAGGGAGTTTCTGGACTTGGAACGGGGTTCAAAGTCAATTGTCGAGTATGAACAGGAGTTCAACACCTTATATATGTTTGTACCGGAGGAGGTTAACACTGAGGTAAAGAAGATGGAATGCTTCATTAAGGAATTATCTTGATCGATCAAGAAGATGGTGTTGGGGAATCCATCATACACTAGTTATGCTCAGGTAGTGGATATCACAATGTTACAGTGGCAAGAGAAGGCTAATTATCAGAAGACGATTGGAAAGAGACAGTAGTTCAATGGACAAGGAGCAGAGAATAAGGGTCGCAATGACCAAGCATGGAAGAAACATATAATCAACTTATATATTGTATTTTTAGTGTGGGATTACGTGCCAGTGGGATTGGGTGTACGGGTGCCTAATCTTGATACTCTATGGGTAGTCATATATGAGCCTTATTTTATTTTGCGCCTTTACGCTTCGTCAAAATTTGGACGATGAAATTACTGTGCTAGTGGGGAAGTATGTAACACCCTGTAAATTTAAAAAAAAAAACCTTAAATAATGCGTCTAAAATTAAAAAGTTGAAAAGGGTATATTTTTTTTTTGGCGAAATTAGAATTTTTGACAATTAAATAGTGGACTATGTAAAATAAAAAGTTCTTAATTTTTAATCTTTTAAATCTAGTGTTTAATTTTTTTGGCATAATAAAAGATAATCCCTATTGTGAAAATATTTGTAGCTATATATATATATATATATATATATATATATATATATATTTAAAACCCATTGGGGGTGAGAGAGAGAGAGAATGTGGACCCCCCTTCTTTATTCTGGCGCACGTGGCTCCCCATTTTTTTTTGGGGGGGGGGGGGGGGGTGATTAGTTTTTATTTTTTTCTTTATTTGTGTTCCTCACTTTTGATGCCTTATCCTAGTTAAGATTGGTGCTTATGGCTATTTTTTTTTTTTTTGGGGGGGGGGGGGGGGGACGCATGGCAGTGTTTCCTGCTAATATATATATATATATATATATAATATTAGGAAAGTATTAGGAGTCTTTTCAACACACCTCATAAAAAGAACAACTAATGTCACTTTTAATTTTCGAGCTTTCTCTTTACCCTACAAAAATACTCACACCCTTATATTTCAACTCCAAACGTTCATTAAACAAAACTTAAATAAAATTTTGGGAGGTCCAAACTACATATTTTCAAGAAGGCCCAAGAACGTAACTTGCTTATTTTCGAGAGACGAATGCGACCGAGTATTCAGAATTTTCAATCGACGATTTACACGCATGAATACTCTATTCGTTTCCTTTAATATTAAGTGTCGCCTAAACCCTTAATAATGTGCTTGTATTTAAAATTAATTAGTAACTTAATTAGAGAAAGTGGACACTTAGTTTTGGGACTATTTTTATGAAACTTCTAAATATGAATAAATCTTTGAAACCCTTTGGGTGCGTAGATGAGATTATTGAGTTTTCATGGTTTTGGGTATATGTTCCCATGTAGAATTTTTATGGGATTATTATAGGATATGTGGGATGCGTATACACCTATAAAAATTATGTGACCAATAAAACAGGACAATTATGACGAGTTGAATATTTTTGGCATGTTGATTAATTTAACATATTTTAATGGAAATAATTGTGTTGAAAATCGACAATGATACTATTATTGGAATTTAAATTAATCGGTTCCTTTACGTTTGAATTGTTATGTTGCCCATATAAATTATGTGTTGTGTGATTTATTATTAGTCACTTTTACCGTAGCGGGGATGAGGGGCCTTTGGGTAGTATATTGCTCACCTTAATTATAAGATGCTTACTAGGTATGGGACTAGTGGGTAGGCCTTGGGTATGATTTATGCTTGCTAGATATGGGACTAGTGAGTGTAGATTTTTCGGATGGGTGATTCAGGAGTGAGCTGATTTTTATGTTTTATTATCGCTGCGCTAGCCTAGGCATGAGACTACGACGCTATTATTGTTAGAAATTCATCCTATTCATAGGGTAGGATGTATGTGTAAATTGGGGACCCTTAGGTATGGGACTAAGGGATATTTTGAGGATCTATCATTGATACTAAGGGTGGGGTAATTTGATAATTGAGATATTGAGAAGATGAGAATTAGTGCCTAAGATAATAATGGGTGTTAAAAATTGGTGCCGACATAATGTGTGGGGACCGACAGTTTAAACGGGTCAACTTGCGTTTATGTCGTGTCGTGTGTGGAACCTTGTCATATTGCGGGGTCGACAATATAAACGAATCAGCTTGCTATTGACAAGGAAAAGTGTAAAATGTTGGTAGGAGTACCACCCGTGGCTGGAGGACCGCTATAATTAAAATAATAATAAATTTAGGAGTGTGATAAATTGGATTAATTTAATTAAATTAATGACATGGGACTTGGTATTTAAAATCCAATTGGTGTGCATTTTTTAATAATAATTATTATGGATAGTTATCTTTGTACATCCGCGTTTAATTATATTCGTTTAATTAAAATAATCTATTGTGATATTTATTGCGTATAATGCTATTGACTGGGTTCACAGATCCTATTTGAGGGAAGTACTGTGTATTCTTGCTAGGGGCCCTGACCTCGTATGTTGACTAACATTTTCAAAAATTAGTGCTATAGTGGCTGCATAGGATTTATCGGATATCGCTTGGAGGTACAGGTGGAGTTGCGTTTATTTACTGTTTTATTTAGTTCAGACTTTCCTTTTCGCCGTATTCCATTATGAGACTTCTTTTTAATTTTATTAGGTCATTTGGTTCCAAAGTAATTTACGGTTTCAGTTGGATTATTTAATTCAGAGTTATTTATATTATTTGTTTATAGATTTATTATTTGGTGTTTAGAATGGTGATGGACATTTATCGCATGGTTGGTATTCATTTATTGGGATTGATTTAATTGTAACTCTGTGGATTGAATTTTATATGTCTCATATCTATCACATGCTGAGAATGGTATTTATTTAGTGACGCCCTGTGTAGTCAATCGGCGGTGGCTGGCCACCCCATTATCCGAATTGTGCGGGGTGTTACAGATGGTATTAGAGCATCGTCTTAGATCTCATAGGGTATGAGTCTGTTTTAGCTTCTGCGTTACTTATCTTTGATTCCTTTTGATGATTTCTACTCATAGCCATTCCATGTCTAATGTCATTTTGTTCCTATCTTTTCAAAAGGCGAACATAAGGAGAGCTGGGAGTAAGAGGATTCCATTTTTGGTCCTGCGGCTCAGGAGAGGCAACGATAGATTGTTTTGGATGCTGCGGAGTTAGCGGCTATTATTCGTGAGGCCACGATGGCTGGTATGGAAATGGGGAGATAGAGATGGGTGACTTCAGAGGGACAACAGCAGGGTACACCCGTTTCGTCTTGGGATCGGGTGAGAACTATATTTCTTAAGGCCAATCCTCCCAATTTCGTAGGGTAATCTGACCCGATAGTTGCTCACGAGTGGAGGAGAGAGATGGAGAGACACTTGAGGATGGTGGAGTGCACGAACGTGCAGAAGAAGATGTTAGCTACATTCAATCTAACTGGCAATGCACTGCAGTGGTGGGAGAGTGTCATCACATCTGAGGATAGGGATCATTTGAACTATGGGGATTTTCTAATTAAGTTTAACAATAAGTACTTTCCATGTGCTAATAGGAGTGCAAAGAAGGGGGAGTTTCTAGACTTGGAAGAAGTCAATTATCGAGTTGGAACAGGAGTTCACCAACTTATCTATGTTTGTACCGGAGTAGGTTAACACTAAGGTAACGAAGATGGAATGCTTCATTAAGGGATTGTCTTGGTCGATCAGGCAGATGGTGCTGGGGAATCCAGCATACACTACTTATGCTCAGGAAGTGGATGTCGTAGTGTTACTGTGGCAAGGGAAGGCAAATTATCAGAAGAATCTTGGAAGGAGACAGCAGTTCAGTGGACCATGAGCAGAGAATAAGGGTCGCAATGACCAAGCATGGCAAAAATAGAGAATCAATCAGGAACAACAAGGACAAGGGGAATAGTGAGTGACAACTAGATGTTCTGAACTTTTTGAAGGTGAATTCTTTATCTATGGGATAATAGGACATAAAGTGTCTAAGTGTTTCAAGAGAGAGGGCCAACAAGGACAAGCAGTTCAGGCCCAATAGGGTCAAGTCACGCCAGTAGAACAAGGGCAAGGAGTACAGGGGCAACAAAGACTGAAGCCTCCAGTACTCACAGCTGCAGGTGTTCAGGAAGCACTAGCAGCACCGGTAGGGTCAGGTGGTCAGGGAGTGGCCGCAACACCAACCAATACCGGTCATGAGAGCTGCTACTTACTTCAGCCTTGGGAGGAGCAGGCGTCGCCAGAGGCACGACGTGGCTAGTAGAGTTTCGGTACGTAATTATTTTCTTAGATACTTATATATATAGGTAATATATATATATATGTGTGTGTGTGTGTGTATTGTATTTTTAGTGAGTGATTACGTCCGGGTAGGATTGGGTGTACGAGCGCCTAATCATGATACTCTACGGGTAGGCATGTGCGAGCCTTATTTTATTTTGCGCGTTTACGCTTTGTCGAATTTCGAGGACGAAATTTCTGTGCCAATGGGGAAGTACGTAACACCCCGTATAATATTTTTTAAAAAACTTAAATAATGCGTCTTAAATTGAAATTTCGAAAAGGGTATACTTTTTTTGGCGAAATAAAATTTTTTGACAATTAAATTGTGGACTATGTAAATTAAAAAGTTCTTAATTTTTAATCTTCTAAATCTATTGTTTGATTTTTTGGGCATAACAAATGATAATCCCTTTTGTAAAAATATTAGTAGCTATATATATATATATATATATATATATATATTAATTGCTTCATAACCCACTTGGGGTGAGAGAGCGAGAGAGAGAATTCACCCCCCTTCTTTGTTCTGGCGCGCGTGGCTCCCCATTCTTGGGGGGGGGGGGGGGGGGGGGATGATTAGTTTTTTTTTCTTTTCTGGGTTCCTCAATTTTGATGCCTTATCCCTGTTAAGATTGGCGCATATGGTTGTTTTTTTTGGGACGCACGACAGTGTTGGGTGCTAATATATATATATAGTTGGAAAGTATTAGGAGTCTTTTCAACACACCTTATAAGAAGAACAACTAACGTCACTTTTAATTTCCAAACTTTCTCTTTTCCCTACACAAATACTCACACCCTTATATTTCAACTCAAAACCTCCATTAAACAAAACTTCAATCAAATTTTGGGAGGTCCAAACTACATATTTTAAAGAAGGCCCAAGAACATAACTTGCTTGTTTTCGCGAGACGAACGCAATCGAGTTTTCAAAATTTTCAATCGACGATTTCCAGGCATGAATACTCTATTCCTTTCCTTTAGTATTATGCGTTTTAAGTGTCACCTGAACCCTTAATAATATGTTTTTGTTTAAATTTGATTAGTAACGTAATTTGAGAAAGAGGACACTTAATTTTGGGACAGTTTATATGAAAATTTTAAATATGAATAAATCTTTGAAACCCTTGGGTGTAAAGGTGAGATTATTGGATTTTTATGGTTTTGGGTATAGGTTCTCATGTAGAATTTTTATGGGATTATTATATGATATGTGGGACGCGTAAACACCTATAAATATTATGTGACTTATAAAAGAGGACAATTATGACGAGTTGAATATTTTTGGGGCATGTTGATTATTTTAACATTTTTTAACGGAAATAATTGTGTTGAAAATCGATGATGATATTATTATTGGAATTTAAATTAATCGGGGCCTTTACGTTTCAATTGTTATGTTGCTAATACAAATTATATGTTGTGTAATTTATTATTAATCACGTTTACCGTCACGGGGAAGAGGGGCCTTTGGGGAGTATATTGCTCACCCTAATTATAGGATGTTTACTAGGTATGGGACTAGTGAGTACGCCTTGGGTATTATTTATGCTTACTAGGTATCAGATTAGTGAGTGTAGATTTTACCAAAGGATGATTCGGGGGTGGGCTAATTTTTATGTTTTATTATCATTACACTAGCCTAGGCATGAGATTAGGACGTTATTATTGTTAGAAATTCATCCTATTCATAGGGTAGGACTTATGTGTTCCTATCTTTTTAGATGACGAACCCAAGGAGAGCTGGGAGTAGGAGAGAGGATTCCATTTTTGGTCCCGCGACTTAGGAGAGGCAGCGATAGTTTATTTGCAATGCCGAGGAGTTAACGGCTATCATTCGTGAGGCCACGACGGCCAGTATGGAAATGGGGAGATAGAGATGGGTGACTTTAGAGGCACAATAATAGGGTGCACCCGTTTCGGCTTGGGATAGGGTGAGAACCATCTTTCTCAAGGGCAATCCTCCCAACTTCGCAGGGGGATCGGACTCGATGGTTGTTCACTAGTGGAGGAAAGACATGGAGAGACACTTGAGGATGGTGGACTATACGGACGTGCAAAAGAAGATGTTGGCTACATTCAAGCTAACTAGCGATGCGCTACAGTGGTGGGAGAGTGTCACCACATCTGAGGATAGGCATCGTTTGAACTATGAAGATTTTTTTATTAAGTTTAACAATAAGGACTTTCCATATACTATTAGGATTGCAAAGAAGAGGGAATTTCCGGTCTTGAAACAGGGTTCGAAGTTGATTGTCGAGTATGAACAGGAGTTCACCAACTTATCTATGTTTGTACTAGAGGAGGTTAACACTGAGGTAAAGAATATGGAATGCATCATCAAGGGATTGTCTTAGTCAATCAAGAATATGGTGTTGGGGAATCCAGCATACACTACTTAGGCTCAGGTAGTGGATGTCGCAATATTACTGTGGCAAGAGAAGGCTAATTATTAGAAGAAGCTTGGAAGGAGACAAGAGTTCAATGGACAAGGACAAAGAATAATGGTCGCAATAACCAAGCATGGAAGAAATAGAGAATCAATCGGGAAAAACAAGGACAAGGGGAAGAACGAGTGACAACTAGACGTTCTTAACCTTTTAAAGGTGAATGCTTTATCTGTGGAAAAATATGACATAAAGCGGTTAAGTGTTTCAAGAGAGACGACCAACAAGAACAAGCAGTTCAGGCCCAATAGGGTCAAGTCACATCAATAGAACAAGAGCAAGTAGTACATGGGCAACAAGGATTAAGGCCTATAGTCCTCGCAGCGGGTGTTCAGGGAGCACCAGCAGCATCGACAGCGTCAGGTGGTCAGGGAGTGGCCGCAGCACCAATCAATACCGGTTATGGTAGGTGCTACTTACTTCAGCCTCGGGAGGAGCAGGCATCACAAGAGCCACGACATGGCTAATAGAGCTTTGTTACGTAATTATTTTCTTAGATACTTATATATATAGGTGATATATATATATATATATATATATATATATATATATATATATATATATATATATATATATATATATATATATATATATATATATGTATAGAGAGAGAGAGAGAGAGAGAGAGAGAGAGAGAGAGAGAGAGAGAGGTTCTCATGCATACCCCAATTTGCATACCGTTGTCGCGGACCATTTTTGATAAAATAGTAAAAAAAATATTTTTGAGCTAATGTTATGGTTTTAAACATTTCATTAGGACCATAAAAAAAATTCAGCTCAAAATGATTTTTTTTTCTATTTTAAAAAAATCGGTCAAACTTTGTGAGTTTTTAACAACTTAAAAACTCACAAAGTTTGATCCATTTTTTTAAATTAGCAAAACAATTCATTTTGAACTGGATTTTTTTATGGTCCTACTGAAATGTTTAAAAACCGTAAAAAAAAAATCAGCCCAAAGATTTTTTTTACTATTTAAAAAAAATGGTCCACACGGGAGGGTATGCAAACTGGGTATGCATGAGATCCTTTCTGTATATATATGTTGTATTTTTAGTGAGGGATTACGTGCGGGTAGGATTGGGTGTACGGGCGCCTAATCATAATACTATATGGGTAGGAATATGTGAACCTTAAATAGTGGACTATGTAAATTAAAAAATTCTTAATTTCTAATCTTGTAAATCTATTGTTTGATTTTTTTTGCATAATAAAAGATAATCCCTTTTGTAAAAATATTAGTTTCTATATTACCTTTAAATATATATATATATATATATAGATAGATAGATAGATAGATATATTTATATATATATAACCCACTTGGGGTGAGAGAGAGAGAGAGAGAGAGAGAGAGAGAATTCGGACACCCCTTTCCCTTGTTTTAGCACGTGTGGCTCCCCCTTTTTTTTTGGGGGGGGGGGGAGGGTGATAAGATTTTTTTTTATTAATTTATCTGGGTTCCCCAATTATGATGCCTCATCCCTGTTAAGATTTGCGCATATGCACTACACCAAAATGATCAAATTGGCACCCTTCAAGTGGTCAGCCTTGTCAAGGTCAATGATTGTGATAAAAAAACACGCATTTTTTATCACCGTCATTGACCGTGATAAGGCCGTTACAAACATTTGCCATGGTCATTGACCATAACAAGACGATGACATTTACGGTTCTCACGGTCTTGTCATGGTCAATGACCGTGACAAACCTTATAAACTTATCACGGTCCAGGACCATGACATGTCCGTGGGGTCTTCTTTTTTCCCGCCGATTTCTATTCCCTCCATTTATCTCTCTCTCTCTCTCTCTCTCTCTCTCTATGATTTTGGTACATTTTCTCTCTATTTCTGTAATACCCCACATTTTTTGATTGAATTGAAATTGAAAAAAAAAAACCATGCCAGTATATATATTCTAAATGTTTGGAAATGAAACTATGTCATTATATATATTCAAAATGTTTGGAAATGAAAAATTAAAATGAATTCATTGAGATACGAATGTGCGACTTAAATATTAGAAGCGAATTAATGCGTAAAAGGATCGAGAGGGTTAAATTTGGGGCAATGGCATTTCTATAAATAAACAAACCCTAGGTATAAATAGAAAAGAAGAGAAGAAGTCTTCATTTTATCATTTCACAAAAGGGGCTAGGGTTTGGTGGAGAGAGAGAGAGAGTAAGAAGAGAATAAAGCTAAGAGGATTTCAAGAGGATTCAATTTCTCCGTACAATCTAAGGCAAGTTAATAACCTATAAGTGTATAATATGTATCTATAATGAAATTTCACATGAACATGTATTTGGATCCCTAAAATAATATGAAATTGATGTAAAAAATGATATGCAATGTATTAGGATCAACATCCATGTAGATTCAAATCCAATAACATAATTATAGGGATTAAGTTGTAGAACAACCTCTTGAATTTGAGAAATCTACGAAATTAAGTAAATCGTCATATTAAAAACTATTTTGAGCTGTTTTGGTTCCGAAAATGGATGTTTCGTCCTCTTTGCCCGGTAGAAAATCATATTCTGGACAACTTTGTAGTTTTAAGTTTTTTCAAAAACGGATCGAAAAATCCTCGAATACGCATTTTACAGTTCTGTGCAGAAACTTATCGTGAACAGGTCCGAACTGTATATGTTAGTTTCGGGTCTGTTTTATGCAAGCTATGGTAGCGTGCTCATGTGTCCGTGTATAAAATCATGTTCCGAACAACTTTGAAGTTTTAAGTTTTTCCAAAAACGGATCGAAAAAGCCTCAAATCGGCGTTTTACAATTCTGGGTAGAAAATTGTCGAAAACAGGGGTGAATATTATATGTTAGTTTCGGGCCTGTTTTAGGATGGCTATGGTAGCGTGCCCGCGTGTCCTTGTATGAAGTCATGTTGGGAACAACTTTGTAGTTTTAAGTTTTTCCTAAAACGGATCAGAGAAGCCTCAAATCGGCGTTTTACAATTCTGGGCAGAAAGTTGTCAAAAACAGGGGTGAATATTATATGTTAGTTTCAGGTCTGTTTTAGGCCGGCTATGGTAGCTTTCACGTGTTCCCTTATATAAAATCATGTTCCGAACAACTTTATAGTTTTAAGTTTTTCCAAAAACGGATCGAAAGAGCCTTGAATCTGCATTTTAAATTTTGGGCAGCATGTTGTTGAAATAAGAGCGCTAAGGGTGTTCATGTTTTTAGAAAGATAATTGTGGTGTTGTGCTTAATATCCTAACTCGGTCACATACTTATGGTTATTAGGGATATATAACCTTGAAATGATTTGATGTTGAATTAGTAAATTATGTTATATTGTAAATAATGACTATTGTATAACTCGAGTAAGAAACTTGACACAATTGTATATATACATAAGGGTGAAATTGTTTTACATGTATATTGTCGAGTATACACTAGACTAGTCCTTCGGTCGACGTAGGCACATGTTGAATGCATTTTTTTTTGTGATTGATCCGGTTAGGTTCCGCTCGAGTGCCGTGTCGGAGATAAACCACCAGAACCGGACACATGGTTGTAATGAGGTTCGGATAGAAAGACCTTGGAACGCCTTGTGATTTAGGACTTAGTATGATTACCCTTGCCACATAATATTGGAGAATATTCGTGTATAGTCCTAATGTTATGACTTGTTTACCCGGGTAACGATAGTGACCCGATATGACTTGTTGTGTGAGATATTATGCTTGTGTCTTAAAGTCATATCTTGAATCGATGCATTTGATATTATACTTGAAGGAAATATTTTGATACATTAAATACTGAAATGAGATTAATAATGATTAATCATGATACGATATGAGACTACACGTTACTCGAGTTTGGGTTGGGTAGTCACGACATAAGAACATTGGTTGGGTAATTGAACAACTTAATTATTGGAGACGAGTAATAACTAGTGTGCTTTCATTATAAGTACATCTTATAATCTTATAGCTTGTTTTCTTGCTTCGACGTTCGTCTATCTTGCTTTTTGCTCCTCTCCTATATATATAATATATGGCAGGTCCTCGCCCCCCTTGACAATAGACTATGGAGCTTGATGAGATCGTATCAATCTTAGGATTCCTGTAGTCGTGGAGTTATTCTATTTTAATTTATGTCGTTTGTTTCCCTTTTCTTAAGGGTGGTATCAGAGATTAATATCACTTTGTTTATACCTAGGATTTGAGAGAATTGTTGTATTATGCTTTCCCATTTTGTGTTGCGCCACATGTATTGGCATTTTATATTTTTAGTCTGAGAATACTGATGGATTATTACAGTTAATAGTTATGAGTTGGTTTCACTTATTATAGCTGTTATGATGTGATATGGTTACACGCATGAAAGTGTACATGTTTACTTTATTGCATTTATTTAAATTCTGTTTCTAATGCCAACATATTGACGCTCCACTTTAATTTAATTGGTCGTACCTAACCGAATTAGATATAAAAAGCAGGGTTATCACAGTTGGTATCAGAGCACGGTTTTAGAGCCTTTAGGGATCTGAGGGCATCCGTTACTTTTTTCGCACATCGTTTCCTTGATATGTAGAGCCTTACGATTAGGTCTTGTATTCGACGACTTGGAAGATCTTCACGCTACGATGTCGATGGGAGATTCGAAGCTAGCCTCGTGTATAAGGAGGGTTCCTTGTTTGGATTTCATTCGTGAGACATCCCACGCATGAGGTGAATCTCCGATCGACCACATGATAGTACACGTGTGGTCCATGTGTGAGTACTTATTGTAATTATGATTAGTGCTCCCCTTGAATAATTTTTTTTAGGATACATGTTAACTTACTATCTTTTAAGATGGTGATTTGATGAGACGTGGACTCTGGGAGGGCATAGGGTCCAAGCATTTTAGGAGACCACGATTCACTTGCAACTATCGCAGTTTAATCTCCCACCAGTAGGTGAGAGCACCGATGTTGAAATCAATGATTGAGTTGACTTTTGGTGCTTTAGGGGGAGGAAATACCCGTATATTTGTTATTCATTATCAACTTTGAATATCATCACTCTTATGGCTATAAAGAAGTTGGTATAAGTTATAGCCCACCTTGTAGTACCATTGAGTTGTTGGTACCACTTGCGTGTGTAGTTTTATGAAGTTGTTTCCAATGTGGAAGGGTAGATCTTTAGATATGGCATACCTCAAAATTACGTGGTCCAGTTGTTGTTGTGACATTTTCCTAAGAAGAAATTATCACGCTCTACTCGTGATGGACAGAATGTTGAGGCATTCGATGACATATTAATCAATGAATGGTTAACAAAGTAAGTCTTGTGATAATAAGAGTATATTATTACTCGTGAACATGTAAAGGAAGGGTTGTGATTTGAGAGAGGACTACTCCAAATTGGTGTATGTCCCACCCCGTCAAAGGATGACCCGAGGGGTCCAATTTTGGTCTATGCAAGAGTTTTATCGTACTTGTGAAAATCAAGAACTAGATTCATCTGTTTGATGATGTATAATGGGAGATTCATGAGTCTGAATCTGGAATGGATAAGTGATTATACTTGAAATATTGTGTTGGTATCAGGAAAGTTTGGTAGGCATGTAAACCTACACGATGTCCACACAACTGATACACGTCTATTGGGGTGACACAGTTGTTCCATAGTGTTCTGATCTGATAATATCCGTAATGGAATCAATTTAAGGCCGATTAGGTGTGTGTTAGGGCATGCACAAGATATGTTAGTGGGTTGAGTACTCTTATGTTCAGAGTGGAATGTTTCGACAAGTTATCCCGAACAAGCTCATGAGAAGGTATCAGTAATGTTGCGATGTCCTGGCCATGGACACTAGGGATGAGGAAGTCCGTATCGTAAGGTCATACGAGGATTGACATTAGAGAAGTCTAGAATTGTCGAGGGAGTCTTCTTTCCATATTTGGTAATGATTGGAGTTGAGTGTTCTTCGTAAAGCCCTAGATTAGAATGGGTGTTCGATAAGATGTGGTTATCTTATTTTGTAACATCGGTATATTTGTTAAAAGTTATTGAGACCGGGACGTGAATATGGGTGTGCTAAGGGATGGACTTAAACTGGAGTTTCCAGTTGTCAACTTTACGGTGAGTAGAGAATCTCGAGGGATGAGTTATCGAGCGAGAACATTACGAGGGAGTGTTCAATAGGCGTTTCATTTGATGCGAGTGTAATCGCTTGAGTAGGTGATATATCCACGAGTTCGATTTTATGTTATCACTCGGTGATTGGGGGTACTAATTTGTTGCACTGTGATAATGGTGGTGCTTGATTTTGAATCCATCAGATATGGTAATGTGGCTATGTTATGGCCCTTGTTATGTATTAATGTGAATTAGAGCACGAGTGAGTAGTGAGTGACATCTTGTTTACTTAGATCGTGTGTGATTAATGACGTGTTCTGAAACCAAGTGTAAGATGTTCGATTATGGTGACGTCTATACTAGTGAATAGTCACACCATGATGGTCTTTTGTAATAGAAGAGTCGCGTGTAGCTTAGTCAATTTTTGTGTGATTGATGATAGTGTTTCCAAGTGAGTGTCGTCATTAATGGTAAGGATTGAGACATTTTGGGGTTTCAAATGTTCGACCCATTCATTGAAATGGTTGTCATAACCTTCATAGTAGGGGGCAACAAGAGAGTATTTCTACCGTTGGTGAGAAGTTTTGTAAGGAGGGTGTGTACTCTTGGGGCAAACACCCGCGAATGGGTTTGTAAGATATTTAATTTTTACTTCAGTTAAGTGTGGTGTACTGAGTGTTAATTGGGGTCACGTTACGTGAAGGTACCCGCTACTTTATATTTATGACCATTGAACTTTTGGATACCACATCGTTCTTCATAAAGATCAGGTAGCGTTGGTGTGCTGGAATATGAGTATCCGGATGGTGATTGTGCCAAATCCGATATTCTGATTTGGTATGATAAGTGGGAATTTTTTGTCTTACCTCATTGCTTGTCAAATGTACAAGCCTTATTCGTGGTTTGAAGAACTAAGTTCATTTCATGTTCGGTGAGAAAATTTTAATATACTCACAGTCCAAGGAAAGTCCTGTCGGAGAGGTTGAATTCCTATACGTGTTTTTAACAAAAGAGCAGTAAGTTGAATCAAGCGAGGGTCTGTCGCCTTGGGTTAGAGCGACCAAACCATGAGAAGTGGTGGTGTGCAAGGGGGCATATTGCATCTCGGGTTAGTTCGAAACCTTTAGGTGAGGGATCGTTGATCGCCCAAATTGCAACTTTGTCGGTGTTCTCTTGTTCGAGAGAGTATGAACCTTGCTGATATTATTTACCTAAGACCAGACTTGGAAGGATGAAACAATATTTGTAAGTGCATAGAAGTTGCATTCTTATGCACATGTGAAACCTTAGTGGATAAAAAGGGTTGCCATATCGGTTGACTCACCATCAATTTAAGTGCAAGGCAAGTGTTATTGAGAACTCGGAGTAATGTTGGCTTTTGAGCTTTCAGTACCATCTGTTAGTCAATTCTGAGTTGAGTATCGAGGCATGATTGATGAATAGTGATATCTGTATTGAATAGGAGAAGTTGGATTATTTGTTGTGTGATGAACCGTTGAGTCCAGAGATAAAAGGTTTTTGGATTTAGATGATTCTTATATCACTAGGGGTCTTGAGTTGATAAATTCCTTATCTCAACAAGCTGACAGTAGTGTATCGAAGGGGTTCCTTGTTTGGATTTTGCTTGCGATACACTCCATGCACGAAACTTAGCGAGTTGGGACTTGGGGGTATTGATTTCTGGATCATCTTAGTAGTTCAGTTATGTTAGGCTTCGTGGTGAGAGTTTGGTTGTACAGTTAGAAATGGGAAAGTATCTCCATGGATTTCATTGTTGGGTTGCCAAGATCGCATCTCGGTCATGATTCGATTTAGGTCATCGTCGATAGACTGACAAAGGTGGCTCATTTCTTTCCAGTGAGGAAGGATTATATGATAGAACAATACGCCACAGTGTTTACTAATGAGATTATGAAGTTTCATGGGGTACAACGTGATATCGTGTCCGACCGTGGCATTGTCTTCATCTCGCACTTTTGGGTCGATGTTCAGGAGGTGATGGAAGTTTAGTTGAGTTTGAGTACTGCATTCCACCCTCAGTTTGATGGTCAGACGGAGTGGGTAAACCAAATTTTGGAGGACACACTACAAGAAAAACAATCATTTATGTTAGTAAAAACTGACATAAATAACCATTTATGTCCATTTTAGAATTTTTCAAAACTGACATAAAAGACCCTGACATAAATGTTCGTAAAACTGACATCAATAAGATCACATTTATCTCAGTTTTTAAGAACACACATAAAAACTTCAATATTCAACATGTTTTAATCACATTTTCATGAAAAAATGACATAAATAAAATTATATTTATCTTAGTTTTAGTAATTTTATGAGAGTTTTTTCAAAACTGACATAATTGTTAATATAAAAATAAAAATAAAATAATTACTCCATCAATAGATGACTATTAATTGAAGATAAATCAACCCTTGTAAATAAATAATAACCAAGCTCGTAAATACAACTGTCACATATAGCATATAATAAAATTAGATAAAAACGTAACAATTATATCCAAACACTTTCATACAATAAGACATGATATATTTGACATAACAAACACTCTCATCAAGAAAGGCAGCAAGAACCAAAGGTATGTATTGAGTATTCTCCTGAATAAACTTCATAGATTTAGTTATTGTATCCAAAAACACGTGCCACAACTCTATTAGTTTGGCAAGGAAAACGTGTTGATAAGAGCATTAACAATAGTTCCCTCAAGAGACCACTACCACTACTCACTGCCTCGTCGCTTAATGACTCTCCAAGTGCATAAAAATGAAAGCGAAGCTTCTACCACTTCAATTGTACTCTTTGTTTAACTCAGTTCATAACCTGAAATTTTAACAGTAGCCAAATAAAATGAATCAAAATCTTTATTTAAACATATCACAAATATTAAAAACAATATAACATTTAAGTGACTAAATGACTAACATTCTAAAATCATTTGGCTGCATATTAAAATCAGAGGATGCCTAATGTGAAGAGGTCAACAATAATTATTGTATTTTAAACATTCACAAATCAATCATACAATAGGAACTATATAATAATATTAAATCCTAATAAAGAGAAAAACAATTACTTGAGACAGGAATAGTGAGCACTAGGGATGAATTGGACCAAAGGATATTAACTTCGAGTTCTTGAAAAAAAGTTAGAATAAGCTTATTATTCACTGCTTGAACCGGACCAATCATTTGCAAGAAAAATAATTGTTGGTCTTCTCTTTGACATTCAATTTATACCATTGATTTCGATGTTACCTGCCTATTGTCATAAAAGGAAACATATGTTTTCATACTATTAAAAAAATGTTATTTTTTGCATCTCAATCTTCAAAATATGATTTTGACTTGTTATCGAGATCTAACTAATTCTTTCATTCAACCGTTTGTTTGAGTGGGAGTGTAGGCATTAGAAAAGAAGACGTAAAAGATCTAGAAGCTGTACGGATCGAGAAGTTGGATGGGTCGAACTTTAGTTCAAACCGCAGCAGTGGTGTGATTCTCTTGTGATTTTCGGAGTCTTCAATGCATCCCAATTTTACGAACTTACCAAAATTCTCCAAGAAATTTTTATAAACCTAAAAAAAGTGGATCAATTTCCCAGTTTAAAAAATATAAACTATGCAAAGTATCTTAAAGGGATCAAGGCGAATTATACTAAAGTTTATTAAGCCTGACCTCTTTATTTTCTCTTTCAGCAAGCTCTTGCATCATTTCAAATGTTTTACTAACAATTCGCTTTCTCATTATCCTTACCTGGATTTGTAGAAACAATACATAAATATCCAAGAACATATGCGATCCTTATGTACTTAAGCTAGCTTAAATTTGTTAATGAGATATCATAAAATCATTTATATTAGACACTACCAATTTCCATGGAAAAAACAAGACAAATTATTTTGCAATGTGTTGAGAATAGGTAACAAGAAGGTTTGGCCTTACAATTCTTCTTTCTTGAAGGATTTCTTGTGAAACATTGAGTGGACGATCATTTGAATCCACGACACCCTTTATAAAGCTTAAGTATCTTGAAAATGCAAACCGAACATAAAATTTAGTTCATCTCCATGAATAGAATGCAACTCAACAATGATTCATCTACCAATCTGAATTTAAAGGACATTTTCATAGTAGAAGAATCAAGAACTGAACTCTTCATAGAAAATAGTTTCAAAAGATCTTCACCATTAAATTTAAAAATAAATGTTGGAACTAAATTATTTCATTGACTAAAATACATGTTGAATAATTGCATTAACAGTTATAACTATACTATCATACACAACTATGTTCCTTCTCTTCCACAATTCCCAAACAATTGTAACTGGAAACACCGAAATGAGAAATTTAATGACTGAGTTCTTAGAAGATCTAACCCACCAGTTCATTTGCACAGCTTTAAAAGAATTAAAACTCACATTGATACCAATTAATCACCCAAAGTAAAAATAATTGAATCAATTGGACCATTTATAAATAAATGACTCAGATCTTCCAAGTCCTTGTAGCAGCATCTACAAACTGAATCAAGTCTCACACCTAAATTTTTAACATTTTCCTCCAAAGGCACAACATTATATAAGCATTTCCACATAAAATGGACATATTAATAGGCACATGAGAGCTCCAAGCAGACTTACAAAGCACTAAAATTGATGTGGTCCTTCTAATTGACTCAAAAGCTAATTTAAAATTCAAATAGCCATCACCAGATAGTAAAAAAGACAATAAATAACTACCAATTTTCAAATTGTAGAGACAATAAATACCTTTAAACATTTCGGCGTGGTAGTCTAGCATAGGTACCCTTCCAATCAGATCTGCCATTGATATGAAGCCATTGAGCCTTATGCGTCATTTCAGTGTGGTTGTCTAGCATGGGCACAAACTAAATGTTAATCATTAAATAAACACAACCTCTCGACATACATCAGAACCAAAATAAAACTTCATGTGCCAAAATTACAACTTGAAGAATTGAGCTTACGGAAGGTTTAGGGAAATTACCCATGGTTGTGCTGACTCATCTCATCGAGGTGAAGCCGAGCTCCATTTATTTCTCTGCGGCTGCACCACTTCTTAGTGTCATATGACATCTGATTTCTTCTCACGGGCAATCCCATCAATGCAGTGATAATTTCACATTAAGAACCTATAGTAAAATTGTTAAAAACTAATAGTTTCATCATGAAAAAGGATATTTTAGCGAATATGATGCGTATCTTTAAATCAGTTATGGCGCACTCAATCCAACACGCATCAGCCCCTAATAGTTTGTCAACTATGTGACAAACCTGGTCGTGATGCTTAGACTTGTCTATCGTGTCCTCCATTTTTTACACCTCAATCAAATTTCAGTAATGCCATTCACAGAACCAACAACTGGATAATAGACTATGGGGAATCACATCACATTACACCTGGATTTACTTAGGTCTGCAAAATAAGAAAACAAAAATATAACAAATCAAAACACAATACATGCGCACAAATCCAAAATGAGCCCTGAAACAATAAAATTCCAGCATTCAATTTAAGAGATCATAATCCAAAATGATCTCTCAAACAATAAAATTCATCATGACCTTACTATAATGGGACTAATCACCATAACCTAACCTAAATTGAAGCCTAATATATTGAACTAATCACCATAACCTTCCCTCAACTGGTATAAAAAAATTACATAATTAAATTATGCAAAAGAGATAATAAAAATGCATGCATTCTTAAATTGTCAAAATATATTAAAATGATAAGATAGTTCATGTAATAATGTAAACAAAATTGAAGGCATATTGGAGAAAAAGTAAGTGCCAACATAGTTCACTGACCATGTCGGATAGATATGGGACATAGAGTAACATAAATCTCACAATAACAAATCTATATCATCTTTATAAGTTTATATATAAAAAATCCCGTAACCCGGATTCCACCTAAATCAAATTCTATGTAATTACCTTCAAACTAGAAAGAAAATTACTAATAAATCAAAGGACATAAGATATCTTCACACTGTAAACTTTCAAATTGTAAAACTATAAACCATCCAGCATAGTAAAGGTCAAAATTATTACATGTTATCTTCAAATTATAAAATTCCAAATTAGAAACTTCCAATGCTCAAACATATGTAACTGTCCAAATCATGGATAAGTAAATTGACAACTTCAAAAAAGGCAAAAATAATTAATTATAAAATTGTTTACCATATATCATAAATAAAGCTCAAAATTTTTAATACTAAAACTTCAAAATATCATACCTTCAAGATGTACAGTAAACTCTGAAAAACAGAGAACTTCAAAAGTATTCACGGATGAGGAAAAACACAGTAAGATGAACTTCCAATCATTGTCTCCTATGTTTATCAAAATCTGATCGCAGACGTTCATTTCAGACCTTGTTGGCACACTAACAATCGGTAGTTGTCTTGTGTGTTTAGGATTTTAGACGTTCATTTCGGACCTTGCTGTCACATTCAATCATAATCATGCATTAAATGATAGAAAAGGAAAATTAGTACTTTTGTCCAATGAGTGCTAATTATTGCGCATATACCTTTAAAAATGTATACAGACAGATGAATACAAAAAAATCTAGTTCA
The DNA here is from genome assembly GCA_949130495.1 of Sambucus nigra. Taxonomy (NCBI): domain Eukaryota; kingdom Viridiplantae; phylum Streptophyta; class Magnoliopsida; order Dipsacales; family Adoxaceae; genus Sambucus; species Sambucus nigra. The sequence goes on along the minus strand of OX422209.1, from coordinate 53,136,316 downwards.
TTAAGAGCGAGAAATGTAAGATAAACACTATTACCATATCCAATGTTGTGGCTCAAAGGCACTCATCATAAATCCATGGTTAGACAATGTAAATTCGTAATAAAAGCATGCAAGTGTAATCCCGGGCATTGGAGAAAGAACCTCTTGTAAACCCAACACAATAGAGTATCGACCCTTGTTACTTCAATAGTTCCTAGTGAACATATTTACAATAGAGTTTAGTTAATCAGTGCACATACCTACATGTGCAACTCCCGTTCTTCATTCTTCGCACCTAAACAACAAAGAAAATAATACACAACAAAGAGCTATAAACTCCATCAAATTTAGTAACTCAAATCTAATAGGTATGAACTCCATCAAATTTTAATTGATTCCAACTTTCCAAATATTGAATCCAACTTTGATTCCAAGTTTCCAAAGATTGAATCCAATAAATTCATCTTATAATTGATTCCAACTTTCTAATATTTATCCAAAGATTGAATCTTCATTGTTTCACAAAGATTCTAAATCTTAATGAACTGTGGGTTAAATCATCTCATCATTGCATCATACTAGAAGAAGCTAATGAAGATTGTAGAGAGGCTGATCAAGAAGAGGAAGGTGAATGGAAGGAAGAAAGTACAGAGGAATTAAACATTTGCGAATTGCTTGTGACACCCCGCCTAATTAAATACCGGGCGATCACTCCTTTATTAAATTAAATCAAGGTATACAGTTGGTTCATTCTCAGCATCACTGTCGATAAAAATATATTTTCCAATTTAACACCCTAAATAATTAAGCTAAGTGTCAAAACCATTTTCATACATACTTTCCAAATTTTAATTTAAAGAAAAAATATTTATTTAATTAAAAACAACATACTTACAATTAAGAATCACACTACAGTAAGCCAAATAATATAATACATTCGTCAATCGAATGTCAACATATAAAAACTAAAACACAAGTCCATACTGAATAAATCCCAAAGAAACAATACTGGAAATGACTGAAATATAAATCTCCCAACAACAAATGAAATAATGAAAAGGGGCGACACGTGCCCAATAAATGAGAGTACTAGGAGTGGAGTCAATAACAGAAGCCGTCTACTCAAGTGACCTGCAACTCCCACCTAAGCTGCAGCTCGTTCTTTTCAAGGGATCCTAAGCAAGACGCCCCTGTGGCTGGGCACCTGAAAATATACATATATATACAAGAGAGAGAGAGAGAAGAAAAAACGGGTCAGAGCCCGAAAGTGTGTTTGATTTTTAAAATACGTTTAGCAAGTATTTAAATTGATACAGGCCAATGCAATAACATATTAGAGCGTCGCTCTCTTGAGAAAAATACTCACCTCTCTTCTAATGTGCACCCCTATCGCACTATCCTTCCCATTGGCTTGTTTTATCATATAACGAACTAGTCTTTCTAAAAGATTTGACTTAACATCACTTACCCGAAAGATTTGCAATTCACGATTTCATTTAAAAGAGATGTTCCAATTTGTAACCAAATTTCTCTAATTCTAACTTTATAAAAACAATAAAGTTTTACAGTGACATATTATACTTTCACAAAACAAGCATTTATTATTGAGTCAACAACCATGTCCCACTTATCAAATCACAGTAGGCAGTATAAAGTTCATAATCTCATATATATATTAACTACTCGTATAATATATATATATATATAACAGCACCCCAACTAAAACTATGGTGCGGGCATACTCTGCTATCCAATCCCCGTATCGCTCACATAAAGGGAAATACAAGTTCGGAATCACTCACGAACTGTATTAACATATACAAAACAACGTTGAGGCGAAGCATAGATTCCAAGTCCAAGAGGTCAGTACATACCCACACGTCTCTTAGGACCGTCCGACTATCAATTTGGTAGCCCGTACCTAGGATCTCTATCTTCTAGGGTACGAATCAATATCCCCCATAAAGCAACACAGGATAGGATCGTCCCAGCGCGGTAACCTCAGGGATAGCAAGTAGCGCGGGTACGTTTTTCACATGTATATAATATATGTACACACAATCATATAAATATACCAATTTCATCATGTTAATATAGGTCACTCTCCTTACCCATAATTACAACATTTATCCTTAATTTTACATTTTTAAGATTTCGTATAAGGTTTCGTCTCTAACCTTAACTCGAAGGGTTTTCTCACTAATTACGTGACACTCGTGGATTTTATCCATCCAAGTAACAAATTCAGTAGGTAGACGTCTATTCACTATCGTAGGTATTCGTTGTAATCTCTCACTTGAAATACGCAGTTCGTCGTTCCTTAATTAATTATCCCTTAAACCCAATTATCATTTCATAATAAAGTTCTCAACACTTAATCATATGTCCTACTGGTCCTCAATGTCTCCCAAATCATTTTATTTATAATGCCCAAGAAATATTACACGGTAAATTAATTCAACTAATTAAACAAGGGGAAAAAGAGTTTGCCAGGAGGGGTCGATCGATCGACGTCTAGGGCTCGATCGATCGAACCTTCGATCGATCGACGCTCTAGGTTCGATCGATCGATCAAACAGGTATTTCGATTTCTGCAGAAGTGCAGTTACGGGTTTTAACCAATTTCTTCATCTAAAACGATGTTCTTCTATTCTAATCGCCCCAAAAATCCTACTATCATCATTATAACATTATACCAGGTGTTTATAACGTATAGCATGCGTGTAACTATCATTAAACATGGATTTATAACCTAAAATCATGTCCAATTATCAAGAACTCTACAATTATTCTTAAACAGATTTCTAATGAATCTTTCTCCAAAATTTCTTTTGTATAATCACCAGATTTCGTGGATTATTACCTCTACATGGCAAGGGTTTCCAGAATTTACAGAAACAACAATACTACATGGGTTCTCCTATCAAAAATGGTGTTTTCTTCCATAGTTTTCGTCACAATTCAATCCTAAGCTAACATGAATATTGCATCAACGAAAATAGCAAGTTTAAACACTTGCCTGGGATTTTGGTATGCAGGTTCACGGCTTATTTTCGTATGGCTGCGTTCCTCGTCTCGTGATCTACGCGGTGGTGGTGGTGGCGGTGCAAACCGGTGGCCTTTTGGCCTTGGATTGCCTTGGAGTTCTCTCCTCTCTTCTCCAATGGCCGTCATTTGATTTGTGAATGTTCTAACCCTAAGAGGCTGACCTAATGGCTGATATAGGTTGGCTGAAATTCGTGGGTTTAATTACCCTATTTTGTAAAATGACCAAAATGCCCTCCCGGGTCACTAATTAAGCCTAAAAACATTCCGAGACCCAAACTAAACCCCCGGGTACACTTTTCTGACTATCTCGACCCTTCCGGACGCGTTGGCGCACTCAAAACGACCATACGAACAACTTATAAAATATTCACTTTTATTTAACAAAATAAGTCCCGACGTGACACGTGCACGTCCTTACTTAAATTTCCGAAATAGTCATTTAATTCACTTATGACATTCAATATAACCAATACAATATATTACTATGCTCATCCAGTAATATGCAACAAATAACAAATTTCCAATAATTACTAACTCTCGTCACGCTAGTAAATATTTAAAGCAACATTCCGGAATAAAATTAATTTAATTTATCTCAATTAAATTTAATAAATCCCATAATTTACAAGCTATAAAAATACGGGGTATTACATACTTCCCCTCTAATAACTGAATTTCGTCCCGAAATTCGGAAAATAAGGCCTAACAGGTAGCACAATTCTGGATATCCTTTTCCGTACACAAACTAACTACACATTACGGCGCTCAATCACTATAGCCCTTTCCTCACAGTAACATTGTTTTGCATTCTCTTTGGAGACACTTCACATTGTGCTCCCAACCGACAACATTCGCATAGGTCACGCCTGTACGTTATAAATTTCATTATCTCACTATCATTAGGAGGCCGCACCTCACTACATGACAAATACTCGGATTTATTCATATACAAAACTCCCATTCTGAGAAAATATTATGAACATTTGATCACTCTTGCTCGTCTAAAACAGTCGTGGAATTCTACCATAGTTATCGGATATTTTCTCGACCGATCCAAAAATTCTGATTATCTACTCTCCTCTAAGCATACGGAAGGAGAATAGTCGAGGTTCTTCCATAACAAAACCTTAATAAGTACCTCATATGCGACAAACAGGTACGAGTTCTTCTACAGAGCATTTTTGAAATCATCGTGCCAAGATTCCAAAATCTCCTTCACGTGGCTCCACTAATCTTTAATCCCCATGCGCTTATTCTCTGGCTAAGGGTGATACATCCTACTTGAAACGAAATTTTATCTCCGCTGGTTCCTGAAATCCCATATCAAAGGTGAGATTCACCAATCTCATCCTGATTCAGAAATTTATACTGCGCCGGACCATGCACTGGCGCGATCCTTCCTTTCAAAGGAAGTCTGGGGCATACTAGTTAATATTGTAAGCCAGTCCAAAGGAATATCAATCACTTCCCTCTCGGCGACTTAATTCGCAAGTTCGGGATAAACCCTTGATCTTGTTTTGAGGATGGCAACTCATCCAAGAACTTTACCGACTTTACCAACCTCTTCCAATTTCAGTAATTTTCGATAATCACAAAATTCTTTGGTTGATTCTCCTTTTTCAACCGAACCTTACCTATGGGCAGTGCATGCAGAGACTACTCACTACGTCTCGTTAAACATCGATTCTTCCCTTGGAATGTCTCACATTAAGTGACACGTAATACTCCCCTTCCTTCCTTGGAGCATTCCGAGAGTTCCGACCCATGCTTTCCTCTCCACGAAGCGCACTTCTGGATCTCTTATGCCATCCTAACATCATTACTCGTTGTATGCGCAAGTCTCTCTCACACTTTACTAATGACCACTCTGCTCCGGGTGTGCTTCAAAATAATTTAGTTCTACCCTATTCCAGGAATACCATTTCTTGAATGGCTTCCTACAGCCTTCCAATCTAGTTAGGGCGTGCTATTCTAATTGCACACTTATGTATGGATTATCGCCCCTCATGTGACGTTTAATCCTCTCTATCACTTCCACTTCGTTATACTAGTCCCACAAACTTATATTTCACACGTCTATTACCACGTCCCTTCGACTTGGACTATTTTAACTGTGGTTAACCAAGATACCCACATTTTTACAACATTCCGAACGGCGTGCTACTCATCTGTAGGACTAACTAAATCCAACGGAATAGAAGGAATAAGGCATTCAAATTCCATGACAACAAAAGAGGAATAATACTTCTCAACCTTCCTCAGATAAGCACAACAATTTTGTTTTTTTTTGTTTTTTTTTTCCCAAATAGGTACAACAACCAAAATAAATCACTAATGCTTTATTCATCAAAATAATTACAGGTCATCTCTTGTATGATACGAAGTTCTTTTCAGATACTCCATGCTAAAAATCATTTTAACTCTTTATTCACCTTGTGTTCTGTACGCGGTTATGACATTTGGGGTACCTCCAATCACCCTAGAAAATCAAAATTCTTAAATTCTCCTTACCATCGTTCCACTCCTCAACTCGTGGGGATAACTTTCAATGCTTTCCTGCCATAAAATCCGGTTTCAATGACCTTAAAACAGAATTCAACTTCCAACGTACATATATAATTACTTGATCCTATTTCGACCAGAGTACCGTACTTATGGAATAGTGACCAAACGTCTCCCTATTTCCAACCTTACGCTAAGTTTCATGCGTGGGATGTCTCGCAAAGCGAAATCCAAACAAGGAACCCCCCCGATACACTACTACCTAGCATTGTCGGTTATCGGGATCCGTTAGGTCCTCCGTCCATAGCGTGTACCCCTTTATTCTGTCCCTTGACAGAAAAGTTGTAATTTCTATTGTAATTATGCTTAACGAATATCGTTTCCCAATTTTACTATCGTATTGGTTGATGGAAATTTCATTCTATTAACCTCGGATACATAAGATCGGAATCCTCGAAATTCCCTTCCCTAATAATAGGTGTATAACTAATAACTCCCACATCTTTAAAGGATAAATATAACATCTCACTTTTCCTATCACTAAGTCCGGAGTGCTAGACATAATTCTGAGTCAAATCTTTTTGCTCAAGGGTAAATCCCGATACATACGAAATTATACTGACAAGGTCTACGCATACTATGGCATCGAATATCTCGAGCCCGCTATCTCTTCCGAAGTATCTAGGATAGATAATATAAGTGCAAGTCCAACCTTCTTACAGGTGAGGCCTCGCCCAAAACAAACATAAAACATGTTGCACCAATGCAACTACTCTGATAGCCTCGCAATCAATGTACACTATCATACTACCCATTTTATATAACATTTTATGAAAAATAATATTATACTCGTGTATCGCATCTCTACAACGAGTAACCTCTATAAAGTATAAAACACTGCTAATATACTCATTCATCCTCCGCGGATAGCACTAAAGAAAAATCCCGCTACACTAGGGAAAAATATTCACATAATGGTAACATTTATAATTATATGCATTAACTCGTCTCACATGCTAATATAGCAATGAACAAAATATGGTGACTCGCTCGTGTCACATAAACACGCCGCATCCTCTAAGGATACAACCTATGCTTCCATCTTGGCAATCGTCTTGATTGAACAAATGGTTTCGGACGTAACACGTCTGTCCAAACCAAAACAAAATTATTTTAATCGTTGCCTTTTACTAGGCACCATATTCTTGTCCCTTTTCTCATTTTGGAACATATTATCATGAGCGATCTCACTCCGCACAAAATACCTCAACGCATAATCCACTTACCACCTGTCCTACTAACCAGGTTAGGATTGTCCTTCTCTCGGACTTTAGTAGACTCGATTCCTGTTAGCCATCCCGGTTGTTCCCTTAGCCTTTTTAGGCCATACAGATCATGTTACTATCTATAATAGTACTTACTGAATTTACCATCACTTGGTAAGAATTTAACTATTTGAAGCACTTAAATGGTTTTTCCGGATGTGTATCCACATCTTTTTGTGGTGCTATACCACCACCGACGTATTCAGGTTTATTCCCGACTAAATTCTTCGATTCCTTTAACTTCCCCCACAAAGAAGCGTCATCATCTATATTGACAAAGTATGACATTGTCAACCTCCGAATCGGTCGCCCATCATAGTTTCCTCCTCGAGTATTATCAATTTACTATTACAAGTTGACCTCCCACTTGGAGTCGTTTCCCCCACTTGTATCTACATCCTTCGATACAAAATTCGTTGACGGTTACGATTCATATTCACGGATGGACTCTTGGCATGCCCTTCCTCGATGAGCTCAGAACCACATTTGCCTCATCCTGAACAGTTGAGGAAGGGACATACGGTCAACATTGTACCTAAGGTTCTCCCATAGGCATAGCATTCCACTTCTAAAATTGGTGGTTGAATACAACCATTATAATTTCGTCCCGAAAGCCAAGAAAATTTTCTCTAAATTTTCACTTTCGGTTTGCCATACTCCGTCCTATATTTAAGCATATGAATACTTTACCTCATTTGATAAACACATTCAATTTTCGCGTTCCTAAAATTTCCACTGACAGTCTCTACACGTTTTCGTAATACGTTGGGTAAGTTTACCCTCGCACCTTATTTGGCTATAATAGCATTTGAAAATCCTTGTTGTACCTTAGTCGCCTTTCTAGTAGTGGATTCTCATGCCATAATGGAGGTGACCTTGACTACGGTCATCATCCTCGGATATATTTCATAATTTTCAATTGAGCCCTGCCTCCTGATGTACGCTTAACGGTCCTCTTCTGACATCCGTCATCGCTCGGCACACGCACACATCCGAACGAAATTATAATTCACTAGTGTATACACATTACAGCAGGAGAACGAAATCTCGTCAAAGGAATCGAAAATTCTAAACATAGGGCTCTATAACAAACAAAGCAACGCTAGAAGCATAATAAGCCGTACAGATCCTAAGGACACTAGAACCTGATGCTCTGATACCACCTGTGACACCCCGCCTAATTAAATACCGGGTGATCACTCCTTTATTAAATTAAATCAAGGTAGACAGTTGGTTCATTCTCAGCATCACTGTCGATAAAAATATATTTTCCAATTTAACACCCTAAATAATTAAGCTAAGTGTCAAAACCATTTTCATACATACTTTCCAAATTTTAATTTAAAGAAAAAATATTTATTTAATTAAAAACAACATACTTACAATTAAGAATCACACTACAGTAAGCCAAATAATATAATACATTCGTCAATCGAATGTCAACATATAAAAACTAAAACACAAGTCCATACTGAATAAATCCCAAAGAAACAATACTGGAAATGACTGAAATATAAATCTCCCAACAACAAATGAAATAATGAAAAGGGGCGACACGTGCCCAATAAATGAGAGTACTAGGAGTGGAGTCAATAACAGAAGCCGTCTACTCAAGTGACCTGCAACTCCCACCTAAGCTGCAGCTCGTTCTTTTCAAGGGATCCTAAGCAAGACGCCCCTGTGGCTGGGCACCTGAAAATATACATATATATACAAGAGAGAGAGAGAAGAAAAAACGGGTCAGAGCCCGAAAGTGTGTTTGATTTTTAAAATACGTTTAGCAAGTATTTAAATTGATACAGGCCAATGCAATAACATATTAGAGCGTCGCTCTCTTGAGAAAAATACTCACCTCTCTTCTAATGTGCACCCCTATCGCACTATCCTTCCCATTGGTTTGTTTTATCATATAACGAACTAGTCTTTCTAAAAGATTTGACTTAACATCACTTACCCGAAAGATTTGCAATTCACGATTTCATTTAAAAGAGATGTTCCAATTTGTAACCAAATTTCTCTAATTCTAACTTTATAAAAACAATAAAGTTTTACAGTGACATATTATACTTTCACAAAACAAGCATTTATTATTGAGTCAACAACCATGTCCCACTTATCAAATCACAGTAGGTAGTATAAAGTTCATAATCTCATATATATATTAACTACTCGTATAATATATATATATATAACAGCACCCCAACTAAAACTATGGTGCGGGTATACTCTGCTATCCAATCCCCGTATCGCTCACATAAAGGGAAATACAAGTTCGGAATCACTTACGAACTGTATTAACATATACAAAACAACGTTGAGGCGAAGCATAGATTCCAAGTCCAAGAGGTCAGTACATACCCACACGTCTCTTAGGACCGTCCGACTATCAATCTGATAGCCCGTACCTAGGATCTCTATCTTCTAGGGTACGAATCAATATCCCCCATAAAGCAACACAGGATAGGATCGTCCCAGCGCGGTAACCTCAGGGATAGCAAGTAGCGCGGGTACGTTTTTCACATGTATATAATATATGTACACACAATCATATAAATATACCAATTTCATCATGTTAATATAGGTCACTCTCCTTACCCATAATTACAACATTTATCCTTAATTTTACATTTTTAAGATTTCGTATAAGGTTTCGTCTCTAACCTTAACTCGGAGGGTTTTCTCACTAATTACGTGACACTCGTGGATTTTATCCATCCAAGTAACAAATTCAGTAGGTAGACGTCTATTCACTATCGTAGGTATTCGTTGTAATCTCTCACTTGAAATACGCAGTTCGTCGTTCCTTAATTAATTATCCCTTAAACCCAATTATCATTTCATAATAAAGTTCTCAACACTTAATCATATGTCCTACTGGTCCTCAATGTCTCCCAAATCATTTTATTTATAATGCCCAAGAAATATTCCACGGTAAATTAATTCAACTAATTAAACAAGGGGAAAAAGAGTTTGCCAGGAGGGGTCGATCGATCGACGTCTGGGGCTCGATCGATCGAACCTTCGATCGATCGACGCTCTAGGTTCGATCGATCGATCAAACAGGTATTTCGATTTCTGCAGAAGTGCAGTTACGGGTTTTAACCAATTTCTTCATCTAAAACGATGTTCTTCTATTCTAATCGCCCCAAAAATCCTACTATCATCATTATAACATTATACCAGGTGTTTATAACATATAGCATGCGTGTAACTATCATTAAACATGGATTTATAACCTAAAATCATGTCCAATTATCAAGAACTCTACAATTATTCTTAAACAGATTTCTAATGAATCTTTCTCCAAAATTTCTTTTGTATAATCACCAGATTTCGTGGATTATTACCTCTACATGGCAAGGGTTTCCAGAATTTACATAAACAACAATACTACATGGGTTCTCCTATCAAAAATGGTGTTTTCTTCCATAGTTTTCGTCACAATTCAATCCTAAGCTAACATGAATATTGCATCAACGAAAATAGAAAGTTTAAACACTTGCCTGGGGTTTTGGTATGCAGGTTCACGGCTTATTTTCGTATGGCTGCGTTCCTCGTCTCGTGATCTACGCGGTGGTGGTGGTGGCGGTGCAAACCGGTGGCCTTTTGGCCTTGGATTGCCTTGGAGTTCTCTCCTCTCTTCTCCAATGGCCGTCATTTGATTTGTGAATGTTCTAACCCTAAGAGGCTGACCTAATGGCTGATATAGGTTGGCTGAAATTCGTGGGTTTAATTACCCTATTTTGTAAAATGACCAAAATGCCCTCTCGGGTCACTAATTAAGCCTAAAAACATCCCGAGACCCAAACTAAACCCCCGGGTACACTTTTCTGACTATCTCGACCCTTCCGGACGCGTTGGCGCACTCAAAACGACCATACGAACAACTTATAAAATATTCACTTTTATTTAACAAAATAAGTCCCGACGTGACACGGGCACGTCCTTACTTAAATTTTCGAAATAGTCATTTAATTCACTTATGACATTCAATATAACCAATACAATATATTACTATGCTCATCCAGTAATATGCAACAAATAACAAATTTCCAATAATTACTAACTCTCGTCACGCTAGTAAATATTTAAAGCAACATTCCGGAATAAAATTAATTTAATTTATCTCAATTAAATTTAATAAATCCCATAATTTACAAGCTATAAAAATACGGGGTATTACATTGCTCTTAAAGGAGGGGATCAATTTAGTTGATGAAAAGTATAACAGCTCATGTGCTAAAAAGGATAAAGTGGATAATAAAGTTAGAATTTAAAATAGGGGATACCACTCAGATAATGATAAGTCTGAAGTCGAGAAAGAATCTGATTGGGAGGATTTGAATATGTTTTCATCCTTGTTGTCTGAAAAAATGGTAAGTAAGTTGATAAAGGAAACTAGTTCAGTTAAACCTATGGTGATCATTAAAAAGAAATCTATAACCAAATGTAACAGGAAGTTGTTCACTGCAAAAAGAAGGGTTACCAGATTAGCTAGTAGAGGTTCCAAGTAAGTTTTTCATATCCAATCTCAATAATACAAGGTTTAGTATGGAATGCTAGAGGAGTGGGGAATAAGCCTATAAAAAGGAGAATTAAAAAGCTTTGTAAGAATAATAAACTTTCATTTTTAGCTATTCTTGAACCCATGGTTGTTAGCTCTAAAATAGAAGATTTTAGGAGAATTATTAGCTTTGAGGGCTACTGCTTTAATAGATTAAACAAGATATGGTGCTTTTGGAGACATGGAATTCAATGTGAGGTTATTTTAGATGGGGATCAAAATTTGCTTCTAAGGCTAGATCATCCTAGCTTAAAAACTCATTTGGGAGTTAACTTAGTTTATGCTAAATGTACTAGATTGGAAAGAAGGGATTTACGAAATCTTTAGCATATAGTTCATCTATTTGCAATTATTTTCCTCTTATTGTTGTGGGGGACTTAAATATAGTATGTACAAGTGCTGAAAGAGCTGGAGGTGCTAATATTGATCTTGTGAGTACTTCTGATTTTAACTCTTTCTTGATTAGCTGTTCATTGCAAGATTTGGGGTATAGTGGATCTAAATTCACTTGGGCCGAAAGTGTCAATGGTAATATGATGTTTGAGAGACTTTATAGAGGCTTGGTTAACTCTTCTTGGATTGACTCCTTCCCTAACTCATCCATAAAACATCTGAATGGAAACTGTTCTGATCACAGTCCCTTATTAATTTCAATTCAAAGTCATTTTGATTCCTCTATTAAACCATTTATATTTCAAAATATGTGGAGTAAGCACGAAGGTTTTCTCAACTTAGTTCAAAGTTCTTGGGCAGTGGCTGTTACAGGTAGACCTATGGATGTATTCTCTTTTAAGCTCAAAAGACTGAAAGAAGCTTTAAAGATGTGTTTAAAAATGTGTTTGAAGAAATTTCCAATCTGTAGGATAATCTTATTCAAGAAGAGCTGAAGTTAGAAATTAATAATAGTGAAGATCAAAGGCAGATTTACTCTAAAGCCAAAGAAGACCTCAATGCTGCTATGGCCAAAGAGGAATTGTTCTAGTTTCATAAAGCTAGGGGTGATTGGATAAGCAATGGAGATGGAAACACTAAATTCTATCATGATCAGGTTCAAAATCATAGAAGAATGTATACATTTCATTAAAGATGAAGAGGGAGAATCAAAGAGAACAAATAAGACATTGCTAACCAATTTTTCTCTTATTTTTCAAATTTATTTTTTGCAGGTGGATATGAATAGTATTCTAATTTCTATCCCAGAAGAAGAAGAAATTTTGAAAGTCATTAAAGAAATGAACCAGAATAGCTCAGCTGGATGTGATGGCTTCAATTGGTATTTTTAGGTGCTTTATTGGGATATCATTAAGCAGGATCTTGTGAATGCTATCCAATCATTTTTCTTAGGAGCTGATATTCCCAAATCTTGGAGTTCAACTATGATTTGTCTTATTCCTAAAGTTTATAGACCTATGTTTTGCAAGGACTACAGACCAATCAGTCTTTGTAACTTTAGTTATAAGATAATCACCAAGATTATTAACTCCAGGCTTAGCCCTATGATACCATCTATTATTTCTTGCAATCAATCAGGTTTTGTTCAAGGGAGAAGCATACTTGACAACATTCTATTAGCTCAAGAGATGATGCAACTTATTGATAGAAAAGCAACTGGAGGTAATGTGGTTTCGAAACTAGACTTGGCTAAAGCGTATGATAGAACCTCATGGAATTTCTTAATTAAAACTTTAAGAGCTTTTGGGTTCTCAGAGACTTTTATTGACTTAATTTGGAGATACATTTCATCCACCTGGTTCTCAATTATTATCAATGGGCAGCCTATGGGATTCTTTCAACCTTCAAAGGGTATTGGGCAAGGGGATCCTATTTCCCTAAGCCTATTCATTATCATGGCAGAAGCTTTTACTAGAGGATTACAAAAGAAGATGTTCACTGGTTCTATTACTCCTTTATCTCACCCTAGAGGATGTCCATTAATTAGTCATTTTGGTTATGCTGATGATTTAATAATATTATCCAGAGGTTCAAAGAAAAGTCTTCAAAATCTCATGAAGTTTATCTACTGTTATGAGAAGGAATCAGGTTAACTCTTTAACAAAGAGAAATGTTGCTTCTTTTTAAGCTCTAAAGTATCTGTTACTGTCAGATCCAATATTTCCAATATCACGGGTTTTAAATTTTCTAATGGCCCAATGAGGTATCTTGGATGCCCGTTGTTCAAGGGTAGAATGAAAGATATGTACTTTGAATCTCTAATTCAGTCTATTGCCTCCAAAATTCAGAGTTGTAAGTCTAAATTGCTTTCTTTAGCTGGTAGAGTTACCTTGATCCAATCTGTTTTAAATTCTATTCCTATATTTACTTTATTTGCTTTACAGCCTCCTATAAAAATAAACTAGGGGGAACATTTATAATTTGGGTCAGAGCTCGAGGTGTGCAATAATTAACTTGATTGATTTATGATGCAATAATACAGTCAATGCACGATAAATATTCCCCCTTCATCACTCACATCCGTATAACACCTTACCCCTTATCCAAGTGTCATATTATTCGCATCCCAAAAGTCCCCAAATAATAACTACGACTATATGTCAATTTAATAATATGGCTAAATGATTTAAGTGTACTGACTACATTTAATCGTCGAAACCCGTAATATCCAAGTCTCATAATTTTCACTTAAGAAGCATAAACATCTATTATGAATTAAGGAATCACAATTGTAATTTATGTCCAAACTTCTTAGACATTTCAGATTATCACATAAAAAGTTTGGGTATTTATATATATATGTCCTTTATAAATATATGATACATAAGGGTATCTACCGTTGGTGTCTAATTCGTGCTCTATTGGCAAGTACGTAAGAATCCCTTATCTTCAGCGGACATAAAAAAATACACACAAGTTGGGGACGGTCCCTACGCAGGATGCCTGTACACAGCCCATACCCAGCGGTGACACAGGAATAGTTTGCGTCAACATCTACCTCTCATAGGTGAGGCCTCCACGTAGTACGTATATGACCTATACAACGTCAAGCCAACCTGTATCGATGTTTGGTACGCGCCTCGAGTACACGAACCCCCAAGCCAATAGGACGATCCACTGGTATGTCCACACAAAAACATAATAGCACATATTATTATCCCTTCTAATATGTATAAGTAATTACTCCATAATTACCATTAAAGGTGCAGCCAAAGTCCACAACATTTTTTCATTTATTAATCATTTATCACCTAATAAATTATAAATTCCATTCCATAAAATAATTACTTATCCAACTAGTAATTTGTAATTTTCCCTGTTTAATGTGGGCACTTCCGTTGTTTTATAAAATTCTTTATTTTTCCAGACCCGGTTCCACTCACTCGCTTGGACTCATAGAAATACTCACCCCCGAAATCCCAAGACCCCAATACCCTCATAAAATAAATTATAAGTCTTACCCCATAAATAATTACTTAACCATCTTGTTATTTATAATTATTATTAATTTATATGTAGGTATAACATTGTTCCATCAATTAATTAGCCTATAATTCATGATTTCCTTTCCTTAATATTCCTTTACCACCGTTTATCTGATAACCCAAGTACTGAAGAATAGTCAAACTCAGGCTAAAGCAAAAAGGGGACGAAGAGAGAGGAAAACACCCACGTCGCTCGAACGGCCGTGGAGTTTGTTTGCACGACATGGCATATTGCTCGAATGACCCACAAAGTCGTTTGAGTGACCCGAGTCTCCTTCCTTCCTCCGTTTCTTATTTACAATTCTTCTGGTCTTAGAAATTCTAAACCCATATTTTTCTTTCGGAACCCAATATATATATATATATATATATATATATATATATATATATATAGAGAGAGAGAGAGAGAGAGAGAGACTAACTTCCAAATCCCACAAATAGACCACAAATTTTATGTTCGTTCAATACTTAAATCGAGTTAGATGTTATACAAACTTCTAGTATTCATTTAATTCAAGGTAAAGAATTATATAACATGGGGTCTACATAATTTCAGTCCACAATTTATCAAAAACATCATCTACATTAGTTATTCAATTATCCCCCAAATAACTATCGAAAGCTTAAGGGAATCTAGTATCGATATTGAGATTTTCGATACTTAATTTTTGGGACAAATTCTACATAAAGATCGGTCATCTACATGTACTGTTCATTATAAAATCAAACACATTAAGCCCTAAATCCTAGAAATATAAAGGGGATAAATATGATGCACTGAAAAATAAATTGGAAACATAAATTAAGCAAGAGAATTCTTGCCTTAAAATCTGTAGAAGAATTTCTCTTGAAGCACCCTTGATTTTCCCCTTTGTTCTTATTCTTTTATTCCCTTTTTAGTATTTCTCCTTTTCTATCCCATAGCTGCTAATCTAGGTTTTCTCTAATGACAGCGGAGAGTGGTTTACCCCCACTTAAACACATAATTAGTGAATAATCTCGAGTTGGGTTAAAATCGAACTTTTGGACCCCCAAATGGACCCAAATCTATAACCTAACTAGCTCAAAAGCTCCTGACCTCATATACCTATGACGCGGGACCAATTCTAAATATTTAAAACAATAAACCGAGTCTTTAACGCTTCCCAAAATGCGTGCCAATTATTTTTATTTCACATAGGCATTTCTTTATGTTATAATGACACGCCCCCATAAATTTAGTTATGTGTGATTTATTTTTCACTAGCAAACCCATTATGTCAAGTTGAGTTTTATTTTTATAAAACCTGGAATAATTGTTTATTTTAAATTTAAATATTGCCCACCTAGATTTAAATTCATTCGATTTAATTTATTCTCAAATTAATATTAAATTATCAAATTTAAATTAATCCAAATATTTTATTCTAAAATTACGGGGTATTACATTCTCCTCCCCTTATAACAGAATTTTGTCCTCAAAATTCGCAAAAGCCCAACCTTATATTTTTACCCACGTCATAAACTAAGTTTTATGCTCAATTATTCTATACCCATATCCCATGAGATAAAAGAAAAGGCTCACCCATGCCTATCATAACATCACTGGGGTGTTCATATATTGCACATTATGTGTACACACACATAACATTAACAATGATGGATGGCACATATACATCGAGTTTGTACCATTCATACCAAGCATAGCCATACACCAATATACCACCATATATGTACACGAGAAAGAAAAATAATGATCTCAGTATTCGACTTCCCCCAACTCTAGACTTTTGCCAATTTCGTGTTTAGGACGTCTTGCAAGCGAAATCCAAACTAGGAACCCTCCTGATACACTATTATATGACTTAGTCAGTTATTAACATCCATCGGCCTAAGATTAAAGGAAGAATAAATAAACATGAATGTGTGAAGAAATAATGTAAATTTTAACTTTTCTCAATTGTCAACTAAAGTCTCATATCGTCAAAGGGATACGCTAAATCCCAATATATTTACCCATTTAATTATGTTAATAATCATAACCCAAAATGTATTAGAGTTTAACACCACTCAGCTCCCGACCTTTTCTACTTTCATGCGTGGGATGTCTCGCAAGCAAAATTCAAATAAGGAACCCTCCCAATACACTATTATATAGCATTGTCGGTCGCTGAGATCCGTTAGTCCAGTACCCATATCTATAATGAGCTCAATTAATTCACAAGGCTCTCCAGGCCTTATAGTCGTCCATTTAACCATATTTAAAAATCAAAGTGTCACAATTTCCTTTAGTATTTTTCGTTGTGAAAATAAACATTAATGCCAATTCGTCACACTACATTCAACTATTAAATTTAATTATTTACATAACAATCAACACAAACCCTATGGTTTAAGTTCTCCTGAGGTAAATTCCATACCCTTACACGTAAGGTGATAGAAAAAAATTGCGTCTCTTGTGTATTTGTCGTTGTTGCAACTTCGTTTCCATCAAAATTTCCTTGAACCTACAAATAAACTCAAAATATGCATAGGGTAAAGTAAGGGAGTCAATCCAAATCTAAGGATGAAACACAAAATAAGTGAAGACATGTGTAAATTCATTTGCATATTATTATTTTTTTTTACGATTTTTCAATGGATTATTAATTAACTAACTATACTAATTTTTTTTAAAGTATTAACTAAGATGTAAAAGCTAATTTAAAAAAATTGAGATAAACACAATTGTGCTGGACTCATGAGGGTTTCAAAATTCATCCCATGAATGGGAGTTTAGCCCTCAATAATCATCATCCAAAAATAAAAGTAAACAATAAGAGCATGTGAGGATTAAATCAAGAGAAATTAAATAGGAATAGATCAAACCCATTTGTACTTGAATTGGAGCAACTCTTCAATTATACACCAAAATTCTCTCAATTCCAACCCATCATTAATGTTTTTTTTTTCTAAAATAAAAACTACAAAAATAAAAAATAAAACCTGATTACAATATATGCAAAGGATGAAATTATAATGAACACTTACATAATAAGAGAGATTTTGTGAGAAATGCAAATCCTCGAATTATAAAATTATACATTGGAACTCATCCAACAAAATAAATTTTTCTTCATCACTTTATGTTGATATATTTGCTAAAAATGCAAATTCTCACCATAAAGGAATAAATTAGAATTTACTTCCAAAGAGGATGAATTCAACCACATCACTCTATTTTGAGATAGTTGCTAAAAATGCAAAAACTCTCCATAGAGAGGTGGAGTAGAATTCATCCAAGAGATAAATTTCACCACACACCTATATATTGAGATAGAGGAGTGGAGAGAAGCATAAACATCTATTATGCATTAACGAATCACAATTGTAATTATTGTCCAAAATTCTTAGACATTTCAGTTTATCTCATATAAAGTCCGGGTATTTATATATATGTCCTTTATACATATATGACGCATAATATAATCTATTGTTGGTGTCTAATTCTTTCTCTATCGGCAAGTCCGAAGGAATCCCTTATCCAAAGCGGACATCACAAAATGCACATAAGTTGGGGCGATCCCTACGCTGGACACCTGTACACTACCCATACCCAGCGGTGATATAGGAACGGTCAGCGTCAAAATCTACCACTCATAGGTGATGCCTCCACGTAGTACCTATATGACCAACACATCGTCAAGACAACATGTGCCGACGTGTGGTACACGCCACGAATGTGTGAACCCCCGAGCGGATAGGACTGTCCACTGGCGTGTTCACATAAATATATAATAGTACATATTATTATCCCATAAAATATGTATAGGTAATTACTTCATAATTATTATTAAAGGTCCAACCAAAGTCCACAACATTTTTCCATTTATTAATAATTTATCACCTAATAAATTATAAATTCCACTCCATAAAATAATTACTTATCATACTAGTAATTTATAATTTTTCCTATTTAATGTGGGCACATCCGTATATCTATAAAATTCATTATTTTCCCAGACTAGTTCCACACACTCACTTGGACTCATAAAAATACTCACACCCGAAATCCCAGGCCCAATACCCTCATAAAATAAATTATAAATCTTACCCCGTAAATAGTTAATTAACCACTTGTTATTTATAATTATTATTAATTTAAATTTGGGTATAACATTGTTCCATCAATTAATTAACCCATAACTCATGATTTACTTTCCTTATTATTCCTTTTTTATTGTTCATATCATAACCCAAGTGCAGAAAAATAACCAAACTCGTGCTAAAGAAAAAAAGGGGACGAAGTGAGAGAAAACCCCCCACGTCGCTCGAATGACCATGGAATTCATTTGCGCGATATGGCACGTCTCTCGAACGACCCACGAAGTCGTTTAAGGGACCCCCATATCTCCTTCCTTTCTCTATTTCTCATTTATAGTTCTTCCAGTCTTAGAATTCTAAACCCAGATTTTTCATTTGAAACCTAGAAATATATATATAGACAAACTTTCAAATCCCACAAATAAACCACAAATTTTATGTTCGTTTAATACTTAAATCAGGCCACATGTTTTCCAAACTCCCTGCTATCATTTAATTCAGGGTAAAGGATTATATAACATGGACTCTACATAACTTCATTCCACAATTTATCAAAAATATCCTCTACATTGATATTCAATTATCCTCCAAATAACTATCAAAAGCTTAAGGGAATCTAGCATCAATATTCAAATTTTTGATACCTAATTTCTGGAACAAATTTTACATAAAGATCATCCCTCTAAATGTACTGTTCATCATCAAATCAAACGATAAAGCCCTAAATTTCAAAAATCTAAAGGGGGATTAATATGATGCATTGAGAAATAAATTGGAAACACAAACTAAATAAGAGAATTCTTGCCTTAAAATTTGTAGAAGAGTTTCTCTTGAAGATCCCTTTGATTTCCCCCTTTGTTCTTCCTCTTTGCTTCCCTTTTCGGTATTTCTCCTTTTCTCTCCTGTAGCTGCTAATCTAGATTTTCTCCCCCCATTTAAACACTCATTTAGTGACTAATCCCGAGATGTGCTAAAACCCAACTTTTGGACCCCTAAATGGACATCAATCCATAACCCAACTAGTCCAAAAGCTCCCAAGACCAATTCAAAATATTTAAAACAATAAATCGAGTCTCTAAGGCTTCCTAAAATGCGTCCCAATTATTTTTATTTCACTTAGACATTTTATAATGTTATAACGGCACGCGCCCATAAATTTATTTATGTGTGATTTGTTTTTCACTAGCAAGCCCATTATGTCCAATTGAGATTTATTTTTATAAAATCATGAATAATCATTTATTTTAAATTTAAATTTTACCCACCTAGATTTAAATTCATCCGATTTAATTTATTCCCAAATTAATATTAAATTATCAAATTTAAATTAGTTAAAATATTTTATTCTAAAATTACGGGGCATTACAGATTTATTTGAAGAACTTAAAGTTTTACGAGATATATTACCAAAAGAAAAAAAATGACAATCGAGATACTAAATTTATTTCAAAAACTTAACTACTTTCCAAATTCATTTATTACTTATCAATTATATTGACCATGTTGGTTACAATCGCATATGCAAAAAGATGTTTGTCAAAAATAAAATTATTAAAAAATTACTCACGATCAACTATGTCACAAGAAAGGTTAAACGACTTAGCCTTTTTATCTATTAAACATGAATTGCTAGATAAACTTGATTTTAAAAGTTTAATTAGTAATTTTGCAAGGAAAAATGCTAGAAGAACTATTTTCACTCATTTTTTAGGGATTTTTTTTCTTCTGTGTGGGTGGGGCTAAGTTGAGTTTTGCATAGTGCACTCCAAAACTCAGGATCGGCACTGTATAATCATTCTACAAATTTACTGAACATTTACTTTAACAGATACTATTTGAACCCGTTGCAAGTATATAAATCTACAAACATAAAAATTTATTTGGCATTTTGCACTACAATTGTGGTTGCTCTAATCAAAATATCGTTCATATTATAGCATAGCAAAATTGTAAGAACCTAAATTTTGATTATTTTGCTATTAAAAAAATAATACACTGGGAGATGGTCTTGCATCAACCAATTCTATTGAGAGTGAATTCAACTCTCGAAGTATGTTTGTTGATAAATTTAAGTTATTAATAGACATTTACGATAGTTTTAAAGCCTCTATGAATAAAAATAAAATAAAATAAAATAAAAAACTAAGCTTATGATACAAAGATAAAAGTTCAATGTTTATCATTTGTGGGAGATGCACTTCTTATATGGGTTGTACTAAAGACACCATTATTTTTTGTCTCTTCCATCACATGCTAAAAATACAACATGAGTTGGCAAAATTTATTCCTACCATAATAAATGAGACTCTCACTGAATGGTATTTAAGGTAAGTTTAACTACACATTTCATTTTCCCTATCTCTATCTCTTAAAAATCACAATCACACCACACTCATCAAAAGCCTATATCTTTCCATTGAATTTAAAGATAACAAATAACATGAATAAACTAATTATCATCATTTTATGAAAAAAATGTGTGTTAAAAATTACTCAATGTTGTATAATATTCATTGACACTAGCTACATAAGCCTAACATTATGTGATGAGATGAACAAGCCCTAGAATTGGAATCAAAACTGAGAAAATGTATGATATTAATTATCTTGATACTGAAAAGGCTAAAAATATCACAAAAATCAATGAATGTGAGAAAAGATGAACAATGAAGCAAGATTTATTCACCCCCTGATTTAGGACTCCCCCACTGAACCTCCGACCAACTATCATTGAATACGATTGATTAACTTGATGTTAAACAACTAAGTTTATTTCATTTCATCAGTACATAACACAATTATGGGTTGGTGACTTGAAGGTGATGGTGTTTATCCACATTTAGTTTTTCACTATGGAAGGTGTTAGTTAAAAGTTGTGATGCCGAGTGTTAGCACCAAGTATTGTAAACTAGTTTTGGAGTTTGGAAACGAGCATGCTTCAACTTTTCATAATTAATTTTTTATTGTCTTAACATTTTCTTTTAGATATCCTCCAACCTCTTCGGGTGAAAGGAGGAGGGAGTTAGCAAAGTCTAAATAACATGTGCCTCTTGGTACTTTAGGTAGGAATGTCGAGAAATAAAGAGGATGAGGGAAAATAAATCAGGATGTGGAGAAAATACCAAATGATAAAGAAGCTATTATATGTGCGGTGAGTGATGAAGATATTATGGATGAAGATAGTGATACTAGTGAGGTGAATTTTAAGGGGGAGTTAATAATTGTAAGAAGGCTGATGCTGAGGTTGGTAATAAGTGGAATTTTTCGCTTAAATGTATCTCCTTCGAGTAGAGTTATGAACAATATAAAATTATTGAATTTATGTTCGTGTGATTTA
Source organism: Sambucus nigra (assembly GCA_949130495.1). NCBI lineage: Eukaryota > Viridiplantae > Streptophyta > Magnoliopsida > Dipsacales > Adoxaceae > Sambucus > Sambucus nigra. The sequence continues at coordinate 53,114,062 of OX422209.1, read as the reverse complement.
TATAAATTATAACCTCTAAGTTGTTGTATTACATGCTTTTATATATGATCATTTTAACGTAAGGCAATGTGTTCATAATATTGAGTATGATTACACTAATCCAAAGATGTGTCTATTTACACATCGTGATGTTTAAAAGATCCAAATAAGCAATGTAAATGTGTCCATACCTCTAGAAGTCCATCTTTAATTTTTTCCCCTTGAGTTTGAAAGACCCAATTCTTCATTTGTATTTGAGTAGTGTTTTCCACGCTCTATTTCTCCCGTGAATGATTAAAATTAACAAAAACACCTCATTTCTATCTTAATAAAACCACGTGTGAAGATAATACTGAAGAGATATTTTGAGAATATGGATTATGGGGTGAACATTTTAAATATTAGCGTTTATATATTAGATTTGTTAAGTTTGAGATCTTGGTGCGAAGGAGTTAATTGTTTTTTTTTTCTTCTTTTAATTCCTATTTTATTTTGGTGCCACAATCCATTCCCTTTTTTTTATCATGTTGTGGAGGAAATGAAAAATAGGGGTGCCTTTAACACAACTCATCCTAAATACAGGAGGCAACTTCCCACCTTAATATATAAAGGGGAGGAATTGGGTTATAAAACTAAAATAGATAATTTTAATTCCCTTAATTAGGTGAAAATTTTGATAGTTATAAAGATTACTTAAACTTGTTTTGCAAAACAAAACATCTAAAGGTCATTGATATTTCGTGAATCATTATAATATTTATTTTCTATCACTCGCTAACTTGGAATTTTAACCATATACTGAGGTTTTGGTAGTAAAATTATGTGTTAAAGTATAGAAAAAACATTATAATGTGTTTAATGTTTTCATTAAAGTGGATACTAAGGGTGTCCACAACATATGTTTTAAATCTTTATAGGTGCATAGTTATAGGTGGTTTAGTTAACTGACAACAACTTAGAGCATGAGTTGGGGAAGGGATTTTTAAGGTATGTTGGAAAACTGATTATAACTGATGTAAAGTTTAAAAATTAACATGTTCAGTTATACTAGGTAGTACCAATGGATGAAAAATTGCAATGGTGAGTGAAAGTAATTGGGTTGAGCTCATTTTCACAAAATTCGTGAACCAATTGATAATGGATATGATGCTACTATCATGAAGAAAAATCTAATACTATTTTGTATATATACAACATCATGATTTAGATTCTAAATTGGTCCGGACTAGTCTCATTCGATCCAAAATAAGCCCATTGAAAAAAACACTAATTTACCACCTGATATGTTATTTTCAATTGTTTGGAGTCAATAAGGCTCCTAAAATCGTGTTTTTATTATTGTAGGAAAATTTTGATGTGGGAACTCTCAAAGTTTTTTCAACGAATTTATGTGTAAGAATACATGTATACACATATGGCTCGCTTGATTTAAATAATCTATAACAATGCCCATTTTCTCACGTAAAGGCTGGCAGGCACGATATGTCGAAGATGGAGCTTGTCGATCAATTAATATCATTCTCAGCACAACGTAATATAAATATTGTTATTTTAAATGCCAATATGTTAAAACTTTATGAAAACTTTCAATACAATAGTTAAACTCAAACCAACATCAATTAAATAATAAATCCAACAGCAAATAGAATCTCAACTCTAGCATAATGTAAATAAATAAATAAATAAATCTCGGGCTTATGCCCTTACAAATAAACCCAAATAAAATAACTGAACTCTGGCAGAAAAGTACCCAGGCTAGAGTCACTAAATCTAAATGACTACTAAGCATGAGAGATTGCAAGGCTGGTACAACGACACTCCTGCTATCTCTGTCAAGAAATAACCTGGGGGGCATTTAAATTTGGATTAGAGCCTGAGGTGTGCAAGAATTAACTTAATTAATTTATAATGTAATAATACAGTAAATGCATAATAAATATTTTCCCTTCGTCACTCACATGCGTATAACACCTCACCCCTCATCTAAGTGTGATATTATTCGCACCCCAATAGGTCCCCAAATAATGGATTGTGACATCATCTCAAATTTATAGAATGGATATATCATTATTTAACTATTCAAATGTAATCCTTACATTTAATTATTATCTCCCATTTATTCCAATCTCACAAGTATCACACATAAGGCATAAACTTCGACTATGCATTATGGGGCCAAGATATAATAATTATTGTCCACATGCTTAGACAATTAAGTTTATTACATTAAAGTCTGCGTAATTATTAATATATGTGCTTCCATATATTAGACATATAAGAGCATCTACCGTTGGGGTCTAGTTCGTGCTCTTTCACTAAGTCCAAAAGAATCCCTTATCCTAAGCGGATAACACAAACACACAAAAACAGGGGGTAGTCCCTCCACATGACACCTGTAAATGGTCCATACCTAGTAGTGACACAGAAACGGTCAGCGTCAACATCTACCTCTCATAGGTAACGCCTCCACGTAGTACCTATATGACCTATACATCGTTAAACCCACTCGTGCCAACGTGTGGTACACAGTTCGAACGCGCGAATCTCCGAGCCAATAGGACAGTCCATTCGTATGTCCACACAAATACATAACAGTACATATTATTATCCCATATAATATGTAAAGGCAATTACTCTATAACTACCATAAAACTTCAACCAAAGTCTAGATCATTTTTTCATATATCAATAATTTATCATCTAATAAATTATTAATTTCATTCCATAAAAGTAATTACTTAACCATCTAGTTAGTTGTAATTATTATTAATTAAAGTGTGGGTGTAACATTACTCCGTTAATTAATTAACCCGCACTATATAATTTCCTTCCCTCAATTTTTATACTACTATTCCATTTGTTTAACGAAGTTTAGAAATTTACTGAACTCAGACAAAAGCAAAAAGGAATGAAAGAGTCCGAAATCCACCACATCGTTCGAACGACAAGGGGTTCGTTCAGACTTATCTTGTCACTTGAACAACATGCGACGTTGTTTGAGCAACCCCTCATCTCCTTCCTTACGCCACTTTCTCAAATCTATTTTTTTCCAGATCCATCTTCAAACACCCAAAAACTGATTAGCCCATCAATAGTTATAATTAAGCCTAGGATTTGAGCCTAAATCTTATATGTTTGAATCTAACAACCTTCATCTATTAGGCTTTCGCGATTTCAAAAATTCCAATATCCAATCAGATGCCATTTACAGCAAGGAGCATTTATTAAGGGTTCTACCTCATAATTTCAACCCATTAATTATCAATAAGAAATCTCTACATTCATTATTCAATTTCCCTCAATTAATTATCAAAACTCAAGGAAATCTAACATCTATATTCAATATTCGATAGCTAATTTATGGGATAATTTCTACTTATAAATCAGTCATCCACATGTATTATTCATCATCAAATTAAACATACTCAACCTAATCCCATAAATTTAAAGGTAACAAATATGATGCATTGAGAAATATTTTGAAAACACAAATAAAGCAAGATAATTCTTGCCTTTAAATTGTAGAGGAGATGCTCATTGATTTATTCCTTGGTTTCCCCTTTATTCTTGTACCTTTTCTCCTCTCTTGTCCCTTCTCCTATTTTCTCCCGTTAACTCCTGTTTAAGGTTTTGTGGAATGATAGTGGGGGAGTAGTTTACCCCCACTTAAACACTAAATAAAAGGCTAGTCCCGAGTTGGGCCTAAAATCTAACTTTTGGACCCCTAAATTGACCCGAATCCATAATCCAACTAGCCCAAACGTTCCCCATCTCGTATACATATGACTCGAGACCATCTCTAAATATTTAAAACACTAAATCGAGTCTCTAGCATTGGCGAGAGCGAGGAGCAGTGCATTAGTTGTTATATCCACGACCTGCAAAGTTATATTCAGTGGGACCTCGCTTTACGTGACATCACCTCCTTTGCCAAGTTGGTTGAGTACTCCACTAAAGTCGAGTCCTTTCATCAGTATGTCCTTCCTCCGCGTTACCGCTCTTTACCATCTCCTCTAGCACCAGTGACTTATTCTCCTCCACTGACTCCATCTACTGCCGCTACTCCTACCATCACGGTTCCTCCTTAGGCCCCCACTCATTATGTCACCATCAAATGCTACAACTGTGGAGTGATGGGTCATTGCGCCTCGATCAAGTATTACCATTCTCGGCACAACATAATATAAATATTGTTATTTTAAATGTCGATATTTTAAAACGTTATGAAAAATTTCATGATAATAATTAAAATCAAACCAACACCAATTAAATAATAAATCCAATAGCAAGTAGAATCACAACTCCAGCATAATGTAAATAAATAAATAAATCTCGGGCTTATGCCTTTACAAATGATCCCAAATAAAATAACCGAACTCCGGCAGAAAAGAACCAAGGCTAGATTTACTAAATCTGAACAGATGTTAAGCAAGGTTGGTACAGCAATAGTCCTACTATCTATGTCTAGATATAACCGTGGGGGGTATTTAAATTTGAGTCAGAGCCCGAGGTGTGCAAGAATTAACTTGATTAATTTATGATGCAATAAGACACTCAATGCACAATAAATATTCTCCCTTTTTCATTCACATGCGTATAACACCTCACCCTTCATCTAAGTGTGATATTATTCACACCCCAATACGTCCCCAAATAATGCATTGTGACATCATCTCAAATTTATAGAATGGATATATTGTTATTTAGTTATTTAAATGTAATAACTACATTTAATTATCATTTTCATTTATTCCAATCTCACAAGTATCACATATAAGTCATAAACATCAATTATGCATTATAGGGTCAAGGTATAATAATTATTGTCTACATTCTTAGACAATTAAATTTATTACATTAAAGTCTGAGTAATTATAAATATATGTCCTTCCATATATTTGACACACAAGGGCATCTACCCTTGGTGTCTAGTTCGTGCTCTATTGGCAAATTAGGAGGAATATATTATCCGAAGCGGACAACACAAACACACATAAATTGTGATCGATCCCTATGCAGGACACTTGTACAAGGCCCATACCCAGCGGTGACATAGGAATAGTCAGAGTCAACATCAACCTCTTGTAGATGACATCTCCACGTAGTACCTATATAACCTACACATCGTTAAGCCCACCTGTACTGACATGTGGTACACGGTCCGAACGCGCTAATCCCCGAGCCGATAGGCCGGTCCACTAGGATGTCCACAAAAATACATTAGAGTACATATTATTATCCCGTAACATATGTAAAGGTAATTACTCTATAATTACCATAAAAAAATCAACCAAAATCCACATCATTTTTCCATTTATTAATAATTTATCATCTAATAAATTATTAATTCCATTCCATAAAAATAATAACTTAACCATGTAGTTTGTTGTAATTATTTTTAATTAAAGCGTGGGTGTAACGTTACTCCACTAATTAATTAACCCGCAATATATAATTTCCTTTCCTCAATTTTTATACGCCTGTTCCATTTGTTAAACGAAGTTTAGAAATTTACTGAACTCAGACTAAAGCAAAAAGGAACGAAAAAGTCCAAAATCCACCACATTGCTCGAATGACTGGGGGTTTGTTCGCACGACTTAGCATGTCGATCGAACAACATGCGATGTCATTTGAGAGACCCCTCGTCTTCTTCCTTATGCCACTTTCTCAAATCTATTTTTTTTCGAGATCCATCTTCAAAACCCAGAGACTGATTAGCCCAACAACAATTATAATTAAGCCTAGTAATTAAACCTAAATCTTAAATGTTCAAATCTAAAAACCTTCGTCAGTTAGGATTTTGCAATTTTAAAACTTCCAATATCCAATCAGATGCAATTTACAATAAGAAGCATTTATTTGGCATTCTACCTCATAATTTCAACCCACTAATTATCAATAAGAAATCTCTACATTGATTATTAATTTTCCCCAATTATCTATCAAAACTCAAGAAAATCTAACATCAATATTCAGTTCTTCGATACCTAATTACTGGGATAATTTCTACATATAAATCAGTCCTCTACATGTATTATTCATCATGAAATTAAACATACTCAACCTAATCCAAGAAATTTAAAGGAAACAAATATGATGCATTGAGAAATATTTTGAAAACACAAATTAATCAAGAGAATTCTTGCCTTAAAATTGTAGAAGAGATGCTCATTGATTTCTTCCTTGGTTTCCCCTTTATTCTTGTCCCTTTTATCCTTTCTTGGCACTTCTCCTATTTTCTCCCATTCACTGTTGTTTTAGATTTTGTGGAATGATAGTGGGGGAGTGGTTTACCCCCACTTAATCACTAAATAATAGGTTAATCCAGAGTTGGACCTAAAACCCAACTGTTGGACCACCAAATGTACCCGAATCCATAACCCAACTAGCCCAAAAGTTCTCCAACCAATATACATATGCCTCGGGACCATTTCTAAATATTTAAAACACTAAACCGAGTCTCCAACGCTTCCCAAAATGCATCCTAATGATTTTTATTTCACCTAGACACTTTATTTTGTTAAAACAACACGCGACCATAAATTTATTCATGTGTGATTTATTTTTCACTTGCAAGCCTATTGTGTCCAATTGAAATTTAATTTTTTTTATAAAATCATGAATAAATGTTTATTTAAATTAAAAATTTTACTCGCTTAAAATTTTAAATTCTCCTAATTAAATTTATTCTCAAAATAAATTTGAAATCATTAAATTCATTTATGTCGTAATGTTTTATTCTAAAAATTATGGGGTATTACATTATCTTATTTTGATTTCCAGAATATAATTAAGTCTTTAGTCATTGAGGTCGTCCTGGTAAACCTTCTCATTATGAAACATTCATGGAACTTCACCAAACTTTATCCCGACATCATTCACGTTCACACCTTTGAGAATACCAATTATGGTTGAGGTAAAATGACTTAAATTATTTAATCAACCTTTTGACATATCCAAAATCACTTTAAGAAATGAAAATTTGGTTTTTTGTGTACATGTTGATATGATTATTTTTGGTATTAGTGTTATAGGTATCCAAATACATAAAACATATTGTTAGAGAATATTGCATAAGTATATCATATGAATTTATATATTGAGGTCCAAAATTCATAGCCCTTTTTGCCTAATGTCTCAGACCTGTATCTAGTGTTATGCTGTCATGAAAGAGTGTTTTTCTTTAGCCAAGGGATCCTTCATTGGTTACAAACTAGGACCCCACTTTCAATCATTTTTGTTATGACTACCATCTCTTTAGTGAAGTTACTTTATTGGTCGCACACTTTTTGTGGAAAACAATTATTTTTGTAAATCATATTATTTTTTCATGGGAGTCCATCCAAATCAAAGTTGGGATCCATTTCTTTTGGATTTTAGTGCCTAGATATTTGCTGAAGGGGAAACTCTTATATACTTGTCCTCTAAAACTTCTCCTACAATATTGAAAGTTAATTTAAGTAAGAATTTTTATCATAAGAGAGAGGATAAGGGATAATAAATTTTTTAAAGGTAAAAACTCTTAGGAGAAAAACCTTTCTTTATTTTTTTTCTTCACTCCTATGTTATTATCATAGAGTCCTATTGAATTTTAATTCACGTCTCTTTTATCATTGAACAAATAGATTCATATATTTGTTCTTGAGAGACTTTTTGATTAGTGATATCTCAAAAATATAATGTGAGCTTTATTTTTATCAAGTTAAACATTCCTAAACATTGTCAAAACCTTTTAGGAAATCTCACATCCTATAAAGTGTTATCCAAACATTGGTGACTTCACACTTTTTCCATTAAATTAAAAACTTCGTCTTCAACTTTAATTGTAGATTTTTTATTTCATGGTGGTAATAAAAGACATTGGTTCGACCAAAATTGGTGGCAATTGTGAAGCATAGTCCACATGCTGGCGCCTTCTCACTGTAAAACATACAGTGTGAAAAAAGTGTTAGAGACATTTTTGCGGAAGGAGGGTTACACCCAAGATATGAGACTAAAAGATCTCAATCATAAATATCTCATTGAGGAACTAAAGTGTTAGTTGAAAATTATTATTTCAACGAATGAAACTTTTTCATGATAAATATCAAAGTAGATTTTCTGAATGAGTTTTTTCATTGATGTTTGTTTTGATTTCATAGTTCAAGACTTAAACATGTTCACTATTGTTCTTCCACACGAGATATACCTATTTGGTTTTTAAAATGTCTAAAACATTTTTATGCTTATTCATTTCTATTTGGTGTATATGGTTAACCATTAATCTTCATTATTACGTTTAAATGAGTATGTTCTTATCAATAGTTACTATTTTTTAAGACAACGGACATTATTGTATATGGTTTCATTGTATTTTGTAATTTTGGCCCTTTCGACAATTTCAAAGTTCCGTCTTTTAGCTTGACACATGAATGAATGATTCTTTTTAAAGACGTGGTGAAATCCTCTAACCATTTTGTTTTCTTTTGAAAATCTAGGATTTTTAAAGATGCGTTGTTATTTTTATTTACCCCTATTCACTTTCGCCTCTTTCTACCTCTTCTTGCAAAAATCCATTTCCGTCATGTACTATTAAGACTTTATTTAATCAAGTTGTATTATTTGAATAAGTCTTTGTTATCCTTTCCTTTTGGAAGTTAGTAGCATGTCCTTGTTATTAGGAAGTGAGTTAATAGATTAAGTTAGTTCCAGAATTTGTACTAAGTTTTTTTATGTGTGTTATATTTAAGTTACAATCTATCAACGAATAAAGTATTAGGATTAACCAGTTTTTTTCTTTCTTTTTATTTTTCTATTCTCCTACATTTGGTCTTAGATTCCCCATTGGGCCAGAATAACCAAAAAATTAATTATCCACAGAAGCAACAATCTTCTTACTTGCAGTATCAAGCATTCATATCTGACAAGGTAGTCAGTAATTATCTCTAGCCAACCATTCCTCACTCTGATGATCATTATGATCATTAGAGATGTTGATGGATAATTTTTTAAGATCCAAGGAGTATTAAACTCTCATGGAAAACTGTATTCTCGAACTAACAAGTGGAGCAGTTTTGATAGAAGCATAACAAAAAAGATTGGAAGAATAGAAAGTGAAAGATCTCAAGGAAAAGAATTATTTGATTCAAGCTAGAGATCATTCTATTTTGGAGAGTATTCTTCGAAAGGATACTTCCAAATAGATTTGGGATTCCATAAAGAGGAAGTATGCACACACAAATAGGGCGGAACTAAAATAGCTTCAGGCCATTCGTAAAGACTTTGATACTCTTCACATGAAGCATGGATAGTCTATTGAAGAGTACTTCTCTAGGACGTTGGCAATTGTCAACAAGATGCGTATTGATAGTGGTCAAATGGAAGATGTTGCTGTGATTGAAAAAATTCTTTAGTCAATGTCTCTAAAATTTTGCCTATGCCTTATGTTCTATTGAAGAGTCAAAGGACTTTGATACACTTTCAATTGATGAATTACGAAGATCAATGTTAATGCATGAGAAGATAATGTCAACTCCTTATACAGTGGAACATGCTTTTCAAGTGTTGACTCATTTTGACTTGAGAACACATGTTAATAGGCAAAGGATGGTCCGAACAAATAAAAAGTCTTGTTTTAGATTTTTTAATTTTAAAGATCAAAACTTTTATCAAATTAAACCTATTAAAACTTTTCATTTTGTGAAAAAACTAATTTACCCAATTTTATCTTTTTAACTTAAAACATGCATCTATATAAGAAGATAAAATAAATAAATTGAACACAACATGCGAGTGTATGAGGAAAACAACAAAGGATAAACCTCCAACGGCCCAGCCAAAATATCACGATGATAAGGTATTACAAAGACTAGATAATAGACTTACTCAACGACTCGTCTACCTTGCAAGTCTTGACACTCTTTTATCTCTAAACTCTTGCCCACAGTGAAACAATGATTCATCCACGCAACCTGTCATAATGCACGAGTCCATGCACATTACACCCAAAAAATTATTTTGTGACTGCCTTCTTGTAACTGCTAATGGGGGTGACAAACTTTATCACTGTGGAGAGTGGTAATAAAATTATTTGTAATTTCTATTAGGAGTGATAAAATCATTGGGTAATGAATATTTTGAGTGAATTGGTTTGTCAATGCTAATGGCAGTTAAAAATCTTATCATATGATTAATTTGTAACTATACACATTGGTATCCATCAATGAGGCTCCCCAACCGTTTATGGATTGGAACACGGAATCCTGCGTTTCTTCACCGCAACACCATAAACACAGAGTCCACCATGTGTAAACAATAAGTACAACGTTCACCACATGAAACGCGTTCTCTCAAGATGTTGAGAAATAAACTTTAGTGCCCAAACGAAGATCTCAAAGCATATGCATATCAAAACATGGATATTTAAATACAAAAGGCGAAACTAGAGTTTGGGAATTTTGCTAAATAGGTAGGAATTGATTTTCACAATTTTTTTTTTATAAAACCGAGTCCAACATGCCTAGTGAAAACAATAATTTTAAGGCGGTGAACTCTTTTGAATGCGATTGCATAATTTGTTTGAGTGATAAGAAATTTTTGTTCTAATGAGAATTAAATCCGTTCGAACGAGAACCCTTTTTCCTTTTAACGGACTTCCAACAAGTTGTCCACTATTTGACAGAGAGTTCTCGTTTGATGTTCATTAGATTCATGTTCCAACGAGATTTTAAGTTCGTTATAGCAAGGTCATAACTTCGTTCAAATAAGATGTCCATTTCATTATAACAAGGTGTACGACTTCGTTCAAACGAGCTAAAAAATAATTTTCTTCAAATAACATTTTAAAAACAGTTCCAAACTATTTTCTTAAAAAATACCCTTAATAATATCCAAGGACCATATTCAAAATTCAACCATACCTTATGAGATCCTCGTTAAACGTAAAGAAAAACTTGGCACTAAAGACGAAACCGTGTATATCCAACTTTGAAGCTTGGCCTCTCATTAAATATGCAATATGCTTATGAGTTTGACAATACAAAGCCTAACATAAGGCTCAAATGTTTTTTTTTCATAATTAAGCCAATTACAAACAAATTAGCTCGATTCGAAATTAGTCCTTACAAATCTCCCCCTTTGGGTATTCTAGGACAAAACCAAAATAAAAATCCTATGGGCCGTTAAGTTCTCTAAATGGACTCAATCCCTATCCCCAAAAGTAAAAAGTATAGACGTTCGACAAACACAAACGATGAGTAGCTTTGCTTGCTTGAAAACTTTGCCGCATGTTGAAAACCTCCACACTTGAACATACTTTCAAATGCAAAGAGAATATAACAAGTATGAAATCCACATAAGAATAAATTTCTAACTGAAAAATGCGTTACTAAAGCCGTTTATTGAAAATAAACTATTTAAGTAACTCCGAGTTGTTTTTTGAAGAAACTCTTTTCTTAAATAAAAAAGGATTAATCACAAGACGTGTTTAATAAAACAGTATGTACGAGATCTTATTCAAGATTTAGGCAACAAGTTTAAAAGATAGTTTAAATAAGTTTTAAACACAGCACAACCAAGAATGAGATGCGAAAATGTAGAAAGATTCTGTTCACAATTTTTTACGTGGTAAAACCTCACCAATTGAGGAAACATCCACGACTCTTTCTACGGAGTAAAATGAAAAATCCACTAAAACAAATTTATGAGTTACAAACTATATAACTAACATGCAAACAACTCAGACCTATATAAGTTTAGGAATCTACCCTCTGGTGTCCTTATAACTTCTCTGCAGTTCTGATTGTAGATGTAGTTCTCTCAGTTTGTCAACTTCTGATTTGTTCCATCACTTTACGTCGACTTATGTTCACAAGATCTTATTACCAACACTTTTCGTGTTGTAGTGTGTAAGTGTTTGTGGAGGTGCTTTCTCACACATGCATGCACACACACACACACACACACACTTATTAAGTACAAACAGTCCTAACAAATTACAGTTACACTATATGCTGTGATCTTTTCTTTTCTTTCTTCTTACAAAACTTTGAACCTTATTTGACCTTTCAATTAATCCCAGAATCCACGGATATCTTGCTTAGAAATCAGCCAAGATCTTAATCAATCTCAGTTTTGAAAATATTTTCGAGATTGAAAACCTCGAAGTGAGATTCCAAACTAGGTCAAAGGTTTAGTTTTACAAGAACAAGAAACATAAAGCATTTATTGTAGATTTCAAAGTAAGAAAGCGTTTTAGAGAAAATAATCAACAATATATTTCTCAAGATGAGAAATAAAGAGTGAAACTAAGTGTAATGTAACATGAATAACTCAGATCTGAGATTTCTATGAAATCAGAAACTAGATCCAAGTAAAAGTCTAAGTTGGAAACAAGATCTCACGAACACAAGGTTACAACATCAAAAATAACTCAACTCAAACTCTCAAACACTCAGGGTAGGTGTTTTTGGATATGGTGTTTTTTAAAGAGGTGTTTGGGTTAGGTTTGAAGAGGATTTAGATGAATGAAGTTAGGGTTTCTAACTTTCTTTCTCTCTCTGGTTTCTCTCTTCTCTCTTCTCTCTTCTCTCTTCTCTCTCTACTCTCTCTTCTCTCAGAAACAATGAAATGGCAAAAGTCTTCGAAGTCCGAGAATAGAGGCCTTTTTATAGTGAGAGGAGAAGGTTCGAGATGTTGGTTCAAAAATAAGGGTCATGATTAAGTCAATGTAAATTGACTTGAATCTAAGGGCTCAAACAAGGCGGTGGTTTAAACAAAAGCTGATTGGTTTAGAAGGTTACACAGGGATTCATCAAGATGACATGTAGACCATTGATAACAAATGATCTAAGGTTTGATAACACACGCGTTGTTATCTCAGTAAAGAAACACACTTCCAACCAATCAGAGGCAGACAAATGTAGGGCAAATAAAGGATCTGAAACGCGCGTCTAAAATAATTAAAACCATACCCTCATGTTTATGCCGCTTTCGATTTCTACCCAAGGTAACATTAGGCCATAATACACAACAAAGTATATTTAGAGTTTGACCCCAAAAACTTATAAATCAAGTTTTAATTAATAAAACATGGTTTAAAAAATCCCAAAAAATTATTAAAAATCAAACTTAGGGATTTAAACACACTCAACATATGCACACACATTATTATGCAGTATGACATGGATGAATTGAATTCTACTGTGTGTGAGAATAGGCAATAGTCTCTTGATCACTACAAGTAAGAGAGATGAATGGACATAATTTTGTCACAATTTCTAAACTAGATGAGCACTTATACAATATAGACTCAAGTGAGTCAAAGGTATAAGGGCTTCACTAAAAATGTCTAAAACAATCTCAACCTAGGTAAGACGTCTCCTCCTAAGATAAAGATATCCTAATCGTGAAAGGGAAGATACAATTTTCCCCTTTTCTGTTCAGGAATAGACAAGGAAAAAAAGCATAAAATAATTACTTCCCGAGAAAAAAAAATTCCCTCTAAATGTGTGAACATGAGATACAAATTTGAAATAAGGATGAAGGAATAAAATCCGGTAAAGGTGTAAAGTGTAGCAAACACATAACATGGAAACAAAATCTCATATAATCCACATAATGATCAAACAATATCAATATCAATATCAATATCAATGCAAAAAGATACCCACATGGATAAGTAATGATATATGATATTGTGAAGCCCAAATTCTAGCGATTCGAGCAAACCCAACACGCTACCCCAATCAAGTTTAGTGTCACGTGGATAAGTACAAATGCTTATCATGTGGATAACTAAAGATTCTTATCACATGGATATACACAGGCTTAATTGGTTACCAACATTCTCGAACGAGGTAAATAAGAATTACCACATGAGCCAATAAATAGATAAGATAATTCCATATACAACTCAACCACTTTTCATTACTTTAAATACGACCCTCACCCTAGGTTAAGAGGGATGTAATTTCGAACCTTATGAGATATTAATATGAGTTGAGAACCCTTTTCATGGATGTAGGCAGTTGTGGAACCACATAAATTCTTGTGTTGTAAGCATTTATTATGTTCTTTTATTCCCTGCTTTCTAGAATTACTTTATTGTGATTTCTTGTACTCACAACTAGCGGAATTTGTGGAAATAGATTTTCTTTTTTATAAAAGCAATGCAGAACAAAAGACTAAATACAATGTCTCACTAACCAAACAATGCACCATAAGCTAGTGATGTGCGAGCTGACCTAACCCTACTCATGACCAGGCTTGTAGTTTACCAAAATGGGAGTCCAAGATTTCACCCTTAGGAGCATCTCTCCGAGCAAAGTAATGAGTAGCCAAAATCAACACAAATCTCACAGTTGGTCGATTCATGTAAACCACTCCAACAGTAAGAGGAGGAAACTCACCTCCAAATAGAGGAGAATACACAACTCCAACGATGATTGGAGATGGTGGAGAAAGAACTCAGTCAGGAGAATAAAAAACGTCGTGATCGGACTCGTAGCGCTCAAGCGAGAAAAACTCGAAGACGGAATAATGGGCACGAGAAGGACCATTCAGAGCAAAGAAGTCACATAGTAAGACGAAATCGGGACTAAGAGCGCTAGAGGAATGATATCAAGAGTTTAGATTGAAAGGAGATGGACTAACACCCAACACACTGAGGAGCCGGATCCATAAAAGAACTAGAGAGAAGGGATCTAATCACACAAATGAAGTCTAATTTCTCAAGGGACATTAGAGAGGAGGAAACCGTCAAGAAGTTTACATCCCTGAGGTTCAATATTTATGATGGAAAAATATAAGCCATAAATCATGTTCGTCAATATAGGCAAGTAATGACTCTGTGGAATCCAAACGATGCTCTTATGTGTCATAATATCCCATCTAGCTAGGAAATATTTCTCAAAGGTGGTTTAAGAGGCTTCCCCACAGGTCAGTAAATAGCTTTAAGTACCTCACAAAGGACTTTATAGCTCGCTTCATAACCAGCAGCTCACATACAAAGAGGATGGATTCTCTATCATGGTGAGAAAAAATCCAAAGGAGACCTTACATAGTATGCTAAGAGCTACTAGGAAACATTTAACAAAGTGGAAAACTGCTTGAAGTAGGTAGCTGTAGAGTCTTTCAAGACTAGTTTTTCACCTACCTCTACGATGCACTAGTCTCTCACTAAGAAAGGAGTTGACAACCACATGTTACATATTAAAAAGTATGCCAAGGCAGAGGACGTGGTCAATACCAGCCAAGTAGAGACTGGCCATGCTAAGGAAAATAAGAAATAGAACAGAGGAGCCAAGAATTGGGGTAGAGAACATTTTTTCAAGATTTCCAAGCCATCAACACAGTTTTAAAGGAACTAATTCACAAAATTTTGGGGAAGATCAAAGACCTGGAGTTTCTCAAATGCCCAAAGAAGATGGGATGAATTCTGATTAAGAGGAACAACACACTTTGATGTTCCATCTATAAGGAAAATGGGCACAAGACAAAGAACCGTAATGAACCCATATCTTGTAAGGGCAAAATTTCCAATTGAGTTAATTTGTATGTAATTGACTTATTTTGGGAACAAAACTCGTTTGAGTAATAGATAGATTTTTATCTTGTCACGATATCCACAAAGACGTGTTGTGTTGAAGATGTAGCAGCCAATCTTTAAAGATAGATTGAGCCGTATTATTTATTGGTGCACGTTTCATGTCTTCATAACACAATGCATTCCGAGATACTCTCAGGTATGAACACATAATGTTTGTGGGACTCATAAATGAATTAAGGATGATATTTTATTTATAAATTATTTTAAAATGTCAAAAATGTTTTTAAATGTTTTTTAACTTCATTTATTCTGAGATAAACATTGTTTAAAGTTATATGAAACACTGACTTTGGTTTAAGTGGTTCAAACGACATGTGGATCTCATTAAAATGACTTGATGACTTAAGTTTTTTATTTAAGGCATTTTTCTCTAAGAAGTTTGGTGTGTGCAGAACCAAAATACAGTTTAAAATAGTTTTGTTTTCCTACAAAAATTTTCTAAGGTTTTCAAAGATTAAAGCCATCCTTAATGTTTAAAGATCCGGGCTTTCATATAAAATTTCTATAGAGATATTGTTTGTACCATCTGGGGTTTATTCATCTCTGTTGAACATTGTTCGTTGGATTTTGCGGTGAAGAAGCGAAGGTGTATGTGTTCTAAATCGCAGATAGTTTCCAAGTTGCATCTGTGAACACCGTCGACACCAAGGCACCCATGGACACATGTGCAGTGGACAAGTATCGTGGAAGGATTTCTGCATGGGCACTGTGGAGGAGTGTTTAAAGAGAAGAAGAGCTTCAAGGCTTGTGAGGGTCGAGTCGTTATGTAAGTCTATCTATTTTGCTTTGTAAAACCATATCATAGTGATTGTCTAGCTTGGGCCACCCGAGGGTTTTTCCCTTTGTTATTTTCTTCTACATTTGGTGTTGTGAACTTTATTTTATTTTATTTCCTTTAATCATCTAGATGCATGTTTAGGATTAAACACGATAAAATTGGACTTAATTGAAATTGGTTCACAAACTTGGTGCATGTTTAATTTGGAAAAAGTTTTTTGGAAGAAAAAATGTTTTGTCAGCTTAAAGCACACTTTGAAAAAGGGGCCTACAAATTGGTATCAGCGTTGGAAACATTTTTTTATTGTGTTGATCCCTTATGCTTTGAAGGATGAATTTCAAAAATTTTAATAGTTGTAGATTCCTGTTTTTTGATGGCATAAATTATGCTTATTGGAAAATGTGAATGATAAGTGCTTTAAAACACAAATTGAAAAAGCTTGGACACCATTAGTCACATGAGAGGGAGAGGCCACTAGTTTAAAACCCGTTGAGTCATAGAATGAAGTCGAACATAGATTTACATTTTATAATTCTAAAGGTTTTCATGTTATTTCCTCACGTCACACCGGAAGAGTATAATCAAATCATGATGTGTTAAACCTCAAAATAGGCTGGGGTTATTCTTTCACTTACTCACGATGGCACTAGCAAGACCAGGGCGCCTAAACTTCAAAACATCATTACACAATTTGAGACGATTAATATGTTAGAGAGTGAGTCATTTGGTGAGTTTTACGCTAGATTTCCAACATTATGAACTCGTTGTTTAACTTGGGAGAGAAATTACCTGACAACCAAGTCATAAGAAAATCTTAAGGTCGTTGCCTAGTAGATTTTATCCTAAAGTGACTGTTTTAAACTCCTTGGGTATGCTTGAATCAAAAAAATTAGAAGAGCTTGTAGGTGACTTGCAAACTTATGTGCTTGACTACAAGCACTTGCTAAAGAAAGAAAAGGGCCTTGCTTTGAAAGCCCCAAAGGAGGAGACTTATGTTTCGGCTTATGATTCCGACTTCAATTTTGAGGATGCAACCTTATTGGAAAATAAGTTCAAAAAGTTTCTTACATTCCAAAAGAAATCAAAAGATGCCAAAAGACTTGAGAAATCCAAGAACAACAAAGTTGATCCCGCCTCTAAGAATAAGAGTTAGAATGTTAAGAGGGACGAGTCAGATAAGTATTTTGGTTGAGAGGGTTATGGTCACAAGCTAGCGGACTATCCCACTAGACTTAAGAAGGAGGGCAAGAAACCGATTGCATATAATGTCACCTTACCTGATAGTTAATCGAAAGAGGAGAGAGTTCTCCCATTGAATGTAACTTTGTAGCATTCATGGCAGGCGATGACAATAAATCTTCCCATGAAGATTATCACGTGTATGACACCTCTGAGGCCGTTGAGTGCGAATCCTAAGTGAGTGAGGGTCATGCTAGTGAGGAAGAGGAGGTAGATGTTGGAGAGTTACAAGTTTCTTTTAATAATTTGTATGCAAAAGCAGTAAAGGTGAAAAAGGCAAACTTGAAGTTGCAAGAAAAGTTGAATGAACGTACCGTAGAAAATTGATAAGCACACAAAAATGTATATTTTATACCCCAAATAGTCTATTTTTTATCGCTAGTTCTCAATAAAATTGGACTTACGTTGGTATTTATTTATTTTGTAGGTCAATAAGCATTTGCGGTATCAGATAAGCTTAATTTGAGGCCATTTATATAAATAAGTGGTCAAGTACATCAAAAGTGGGAGTGATGCAATTAAATGAGCCTAAACCCAATCTCATAGCCTAGACCTGTTCTGAACCAAGTCCAGTCCACCCCTAGCCTATCCTAAAATTGCCCTGTGTATGTGTGGTATATTTTATATTTTTCGAGTCATTTTTACTATTTTACCATTTTATGTTAATATAATAGTGCATGTGAGTATGTTTGTCATTTTATATAGTACTAAGTCCGTCTTTGTAACTAATATAGGTGTGCATTTATCTGATTTTTATTTTTAGTTTTTAATTTTTATTATAAGTAAGTTTTATTAATATTTTATTAGGTTAGGTTTACTTGTATTTTATTTAGTCTTTTATTTTTCTACTTTTAATAAATTAAAATTTTCTTTAATTTCATTTTATTAGGTTAGGATTTTAATTTTTAGTTTTATTAATTTTACATATTTAGTTGAATGTAAATATTTAGATACTTTAATTTTGAAATTTAGTTGTGTACATGAAATACACACACTTACTACTCTACACACTCAAACACACCATTCCAGGCACACTACCACATCCCACCATTTCCCTTCATCTTCTTCCCCACACCACACACTCTCTCACCTCTCACCTCCCTCCATTAACACAAAACATCATACCTCAACCACCTTGCTACCTACCTGAATCCAACCTATTACCCGAGCTTCCTATCTTAGACCCCCGTAACCAAACAAACCTCCAAAACCGACCACCTCCTTACCCATCTACATCTACCCATAAACTCGGATCGCGAGCCATCTCAACCTACCACCCGAACCCATTGTAGCTTCCATACCCATCGGCGACCCAGTACGTCCCAATACCCATTCAAACTAGTAAACCCCTTAATCCGAGGTCATGAAATTGGCAGCCCCCTACCTTCACAACCCATCTATCTCCTACCCCACCTCCGTCCGACCATATTTAAACCCATCCAAACCCGCTTCCAACTCATCTCCCACCAAAATCACTTTAACCCATTTCATTCCCCGAATGCCTTACACGATTATCTTAAGTCCCAAGCCAAAATCCAAAAACAAAACAAAATAATAAACCCACATGATTAAAATGACCTTATATTCCATTTTCAAAAATACTCTAAAGTGGTGATCGCTTAAATAAGCTCTGATACCAATTTGTAAAGTGGTGATCGCTTAAATAATATCTGATACCAATTTGTAGAATCTCTACAGCGGAAATATTGCGACTTCTCAAATAAATCCAATTTTAATTATTCCCAAATTTTAGTTAAACCCTAAAACATGCATCTAGATGATTTATCCAATAAAATAAAGCATGCAGGATAAAACAAACAATTTCAGGAAAAATCCCCGAAGGACAAAACCTTTTTATTTCCCTATAATTTGTAAGAAAACGGGTTACACGGATTACAATGAAATAGGGTGACATACGAAATACCCGCAGGTGTCGGTTCCGATGTCTCGGCTGGAACTTTCCCTTTCCAGGAAGACAGCATTGAAGAAGAAGACGGCTCCTCCACAAATTACGGCTGGAATTTTCCCTTTCCAGGAGGGCAACAATGAAGAAGAAAAACGGCTTCTCCACAAGAGTGAACTTTATAAGGACTCCCTCCACAATAGCATGCAACTTTCGGTTGTAGAGCTCTCCCCACAAAGTATGAACTAAAGCAAAATATGTTTTTGGGTTCCACAAAACAATTCACATAAAAGTAATTGGGATTTTGTGAATTAAAAACAAAACATTTGAACCCTTAAAATTGTTGCAGAAAAACTTTCTGCCAAAAGGTATTGAATTAAATCAGGACAGATACACAAAAGTTTCAAAAGAATAAGACTCCTAAAAGGATAAGCATTACAGCGGCGTGTCAGCCAAAAAGTAGGGTCGTTCGAACGAGAACCCCATCTCGCTTGAACGATATTGCGTGTTGTTTGAACAACTACGCGCGACATCCCAATGTCGTTCGAACGAGATAGATATTTCTCTTGAACGACCTTGGCATCGAAATCGAGGTACATTTACTGCAGTAGCAGTTTTTGACAAAGATTTTCAAAACAAAAGTTTCTCTTAATAACAGTTATAAAACCTCTTTAAAAAACATTTTTATATAAAAGTTTTTTAAAACACCTTTTAAAAATATCCCAACACTCTTAATATGAAATGTATATGAAACTTTAAAACAATATCTTACCAAAGTTCATATTATTGGGCTTGAATGTTGAAGGGAACTGGTAGCGGTATACGACATAATAAATTGTGATGAACTTATTAAAAATATGTCCTTACAAATCTCCCCCTATATCTATGCCGGTATACACATAAAACATCCGAATTATCAAAAACTAAAATGCCTATACAAATCTACCCTCCCATGAATCCCAAAACTGAAAAGGTAAAATTTGTAAGTTCTCAAATTTTTCTTCAACGTCAAAACTCTCAAAGGTTTTCTTATTAGGGCGTGAAACATATCAATCTTCAATTTTGTACCTACACCCATGAGATAAAGCAAAAATACCTTCGTGACGCATCGAGTTTGAAATGATATAAGAATAAAGCATTAATAAATCAAATCTCCCTCATAATGCAAAAACTCCCCCATAACATGATAATTCTTTCTCCCCCTTTTTATGATGTCCCCAAATAGACAGATAAGAAGAAAAAATCAAAACATAGAGTGTCACGACAAAATGCATAGCAAAAAAATATCAAGCTACGCGCATGCAAAGGTATGTCCTAAATACATCCACAAACTATTTTTTATTTTTCAAATTTTTCATACAAAAATAGGATACAAAAAAAAATCACGCCATGGATTTAAACTCAAACAACCAAGTCATGGAAATGGAATGTATGGGTGTGAACACACTCGATAGGTAAATAAACTAAATCAATCATATGTGTACCCCTAACGAATGAACATCAAAAGTATCCTTAGGTGTAAAAATTTGTTGAATTTAAATGACATCGTCTTATGCAAATCAACAAATCAAAGTCTAAATGATTTCCACACCAATAACGTCCAAAACTATTTAGCGCTTTTTCGAGAACTTTTCAAAGGATGTGCAAACCCGTTATAAAATCTCCAACCAAACACCCTCATATATATTTTCTTTTTAGAGGTAATCTAAATTCTCAAACTTTGGAGAATTGGTGCAAAAACCTAAATGGCCCATAATTGGATGGAATTTCTTTTTATTGCCTTTAAATTCTTTCGGGCTCTTTTTAAACCTCTTTTGACCCCGGATAATAAAATTACTCCACTTCTTAGGTCCAATTTAACGGTAGCTTGGTATTCTCAAAGGAAAAATGAACCTTTCGCAGCCCTTCCCCATTTTTTAAATAAAGCACACAAACTCACAAAACGGTTCTTAAATGCACAATTTCCTTATCAAATTTTATCGCGCTTGGTTCGTTTTGAAGGACGGGATTGATGTGAAAGCACCTAACCAACATGTGATAAGACAGTCACAATAATCAAACAAATCAGTGCATGTGTGCTATAAAGGAAATAATGAGTCAAACATGTAGGAAGTAATACTAAATTACATCTCAATGATTCCAAACATTGTAAAGCACATGGATGAATTGACCTATTGTCTCTAAACACTATCAAATAGTCACATGAAGAATGGAATAATGTTGTGACTTGATCATCTTAAGTGTTTATCCATAAACGGTGCAAACAAAATACAAAAATATTTTTGGATTTTCAAATTTGACCAAAACAAATATGAATGGAGACTAAAAAAAATAGAAAATCTTTTTGCATTTTTCAAAATTTTTCACAAAACAAAAATTGATACAAAAAGTCCATGTCACAACGCTAACAAACATAAATATCATGAACCAAAAACTAGCTTATGACAAACATGCAAACACAATCATCTATATGATATGGCAAGAGAAGAATCATGTGCAAGCAAATCAGAATCAACTATTCTAAAATCTAGCGTATCCAAAAGTGATTTCCTAACCCAAACAAATGTAACACGTTGACATGGGGTTTTGGGAACCAACAAAACACTAGACTTCGAATTCCAAGGACCTATTCCAAGATCGAAACAAAATCTCCAAAGGTGACCTTTCCTACCACAATATGAACATGTGTAAATGGGTGGAACGATACCTAAAGTGTGATATTTTCTAACATCCTTGGAATTAGTTGACCCTCTAAGATAAATAATGGTTTTGGCTTTAGCATTAGCATTAGCATTAGAAGCATGAGAACACGATGAGCCATTACCGTCACTATCAAACCTACTTGAGTCTGTCAAATCATTTTTTAATTTAAAATTTTTTTACTCAAGCAAAGAATTAGACTCTTCCAAATTAAGGGACGCCTTTTTCAAGTTTTCAATAATTCCAAAAAGCGTATCCCTCTCTCCCTCAATTAAAGCAAACTTTTTCCTAAGAATCTTTTCACGTGCCACAAACTCATTGACTAAAATATTTTTATCCCCTTTGGTACAAACATAAACCATCGAATTTTTAAGGTCCTCCAATTCTTTCTCTAAAAATAGGACCCTATCATAACTCTCCTTCTTGGAAAATTTTAAAGCAATAAAGTTATGGTCCAAGGAAACAAATTTTTCACGATAAAAATCTAGTTGATTTTGAACCGTTTGTAAAAGATTCATCGCGGATTTAAAACCAGAATTTTCTTTTTCCAAAACTTTAATTCTTTTTGTAATCGTCAAATTCAAACGATTTATATCATCAAAACTTTGACTCGGGTCATCAAAGGAGGGCATTCGATTAGATAAGTGCTCCATCGAAAAAATTGCGATTTTCAAAAAACAGATTTTTCAAAAAATATCAGTATCACACAAATTTTGCGAAAAATAGGAATACGCAATAAATTAGCGCAACCAGCTCTGATACCAATTTGACGATGTGAGAAGTCAAATTGTATCAAAAAAATAAATCCTTGAAAAATCAAGATCACACGATAAATTAGTGTAACCCTCTCTGATACCAATTTGTAAAGTGGTGATCGCTTAAATAAGCTTTAATACCAATTTGTAAAGTGATGATCGCTTAAATAAGCTCTGATACCAATTTGTAAAGTGGTGATCGCTTAAATAAGCTTTGAAACCAATTTGTAGAATCGCTACCGCGGAAATATTGCGACTTCTCAAATAAAATCCAATTTTAATTATTCCCAAATTTTTGTTAAACCCTAAAACATGCATCTAGATGATTTATCCAATAAAATAAAGCACGCAGGATAAAACAAACAATTTCAGGAAAAATCCCCCAAAGGGGCAAAACGATTTATTTCACTATAATTTTGTAAGAAAATGGCTTACACGGATTACAATGAAATAAGTGCATCATACGAAATACCCGCAGGTGTCAGTTTCGATGTCTCGGCCAGAACTTTCCCTTTCCAGGAGGGCAGCAATGAGGAAGAAGACGGCTCCTCCACAAGTTACGGCTGGAATTTTTCCTTTCCAGGAGGGCAGCAATGAAGAAGAAAACCGGTTTCTCCACACGAGTGAACTTTAGAAGGACTCCCTCCACAATAGCACGCAACTGTCGGTTGCAGAGATCTCTCCACAAAGTATGAACAAAAGCAAAATATGTTCTTGGGTTCCACAAAACAATTCACATAAAAGTAATTGGGATTTTGTGAATTAAAAACAAAACATTTGAACGCTTAAAATTGTTGGAGATAAACTTTCTGCCAAAAGGTATTGAATTAAATCTGTGTAGATACACAAAAGTTTCAAAAGAATAGGACTCTTAAAAGTTGAGACTATTCTCCACATTTTTTAAGGATGACAGGACCCCTTTTTATATAAAATTTGAGTTGGTCAAAGGATAAGCATTACAGCGGCGTGTTAGCCAAAAAGTAGGGTCGTTCGAACGAGAACCCCATCTCGCTTGAACGAGATTGCGTGTCATTTGAACGACTACGCGCGACATCCCAATGTCGTTCGAACGAGATAGAGATTTCGCTTGAACGACCTTGGCTTCGCAATCGAGGTACGTTTACTGCAATAGCATTTTTTCACAAAGCTTTTCAAAATAAAGCTTTCTCTTAATAATAGTTATAAAACCTCTTTAAAAATATCCCAATACTCTTAATATGAAATGTATATGAAACTTTAAAACAATATCTTACCAAAGTTCCTATTGTTGGGCTTGAATGTTGAAGGCAACTGGTAATTCGGATCCGTCTTTTGTATACGACATAATAAATTTTGATGGACTTATTGAAAATATGTCCTTACAAATACCCCCAACAACCTCCTTACATCACAAACCCATGCACATTTGTGCATTTCTCACGGACCAAAAGTCTTAGTGAAAGGGTCTACGTGACAATCTTCATAATTGTGACACCACCTCACTACACAAGTTCTTGAATGAGATGATACTTACGCTCAACGTGTTTACCTCACTTATGGATCTTGGGTTCCTTTGAGTTAGCAACCACACCGCTATTGTCTCACTAAATTCTAATAGTCGATTAACTAAATGTACCATTCCCAGATCCATTATTAAGTTTCTTAGCCGTACTGATTCCTTTGTTACCTTAGAGGTTGCCATGTATTCAGCTTTCATGGTGGAATCAACAATGTAGGATTGATTGATACTCCTCTAACTAATGACTCCACCTCCTAGGTTAAACATATATCCAGAGGTAGACTTTCTAGAATTTCTATCAGACTGAAAATCTGAGTCAGTGTACCCAATGAGTACTAGACTCTCTACCTAGTAAACTAGCATATAATCTCGTATTCTTTTTAGGTATTTGAGCATATGCTTTATCACAATCCAGTGTGCTTGCCTAAGATTAGACTAATATCTACTAACCATGCCAATAACAAAATAGATATCAGGTCTAGTGCATAATATAACATACAAAAGGCTCCCAACTATCGAAGCATAAGGGATGGCTTTAATCATCTCTATCTCATCAGGTGTCTTAGGACACTGATCCTTCGAAAGAGATATTTCAAGTCTTAAAGGGAGGAACCCTTTCTTGGAATCTTTTATGCTAAATGTGGCAAGAATAGAATCGATATAAGTTGCTTGTGATGAATCCAACATCCTTTTCTTGCGATCATATATAAGCTTGATCCCAAGGATGTGAGTCGCTTCTCCTAAGTCTTTTATATCGAATTGGTTGGATAACCACACTTTAACCGAAGATAATACTCCAACATCATTTCCAATGAGCATGATGTCATTCACATATAAAACTAAAAACACCATTACATTTTCATTGTAGTTTTTGTACACACAAGACTCATCAGGACATTGATGAAAACTAAAAGATTTGATTTCCTTATCAATACAAATATTTCAAGTTCTAGATGCTAACTGAAGTCAATAAATGGACTTCTTAAGCTTACATAATTTATTCCCTTGGCCTTGGGCAATAAATCGCTTAGTAGCACCATATATATAAACCCGTCAAGATTCCCATTAAGAAATGAAATCTTAATGTCCATTTGACAAATATCATAATCGAAATGAGCCACAATGAATAATAGAATTCGGATGGACTTCATCATAGCTACCTAAGAGAAAGTTTCCTCATAATCGATGCCCTATTTCTGAGTAAACCCTTTCGTAACAAGCCGTGTCGTAAAGGTCTCAACCTTCCCATCCACCCCTTTTTTCCTCTTATAGACCCACTTGTATCCTATGGGTTTTATCCCTTCGGGTGGATCTATAAGACTCCAAACCTAATTAGAATATATAGATTCCATCTCAATCTTCCCACGCACCCCTCTTTTTCTCTTATAGACACACTTGTATCCTATGGGTTTTATCCCTTCGGGTGGATCTATAAGACTCCAAACCTAATTAGAATACATAGATTCCATCTCAGAATTCATAGCTTTAAGCCAAGGTTTTGCATATTTATCTTAGGTAGCCTTGTTATAGTTACAGGGATCATCTTCAAGTTCATCAGCGAATAACCCTACCACTACGATGAAGTTGTCCCTATGTTATTGTACTAGTGTCAACATGTAGTGTTATTTCATCCTGTGCTGGTTGTGTTGAAGAATCTTGTTGGTTCCCTCGCAACTCTTCATGAATAACTTTACTTCTGGGTTTGTGATCCATCATATAATCCTCTTCCAATAATCGAGCATTGGTGATTACAATGACCTTCTGATCCTTAAGATCATATAGTAAATAATCCTTAGGTTCCTTAGGATACCTTACAAAGAAACAAACTTCTGATCTTAATTCTAACTTACTAGGATCTCTCTTTAGCACATGTATTGGATTACCCCAGTTCGCATATATTTCATACTTGGATTGCACCCAATCCATAATTCCTTGGGTGTAGTATAAACCACCTTTGAAGGTACTAAGTTCAGTAAATAAGTGGTTGTTTCTAAAGTATATCGCTAAAAGGAATCTGGGAGATATGTATAACTCAACATGGACCTAATCATATCCAAAAGAGTCCTATTCCTCTTTTCTACTACACCATTTTGCTAAGGCGTACCAGGTGTAGACAATTGGGATGTGATCCCTTGATATTCTAGACATTGCCTAAACTCCCCTAAGAGGTACTTGCTATGACAATCAGATCATAGTGTCTTGATACTTTTACCTTAATGCTTCTCCACTTCTGCCCTATAAACTTTGAATTTCTCAAAGGCTTCGGACTTATCGTGCAATAGGTAAACGTACCCATACCTTGAGTAATCATCTATGAAAGTCATAAAATACTCAAAGCCCCCTCTTACTCGGGTTGTCATTGGTCCACATAGATCAAAATAAACCAATTCCAATAGTTCTTTAGCTCTATAGTCCTTGGCAGAGAAAGGCGTCTTGGTCATTTTACCTTCTAAACATAATTCACAAACTGAAAGTGCCTCCACTTCTAATAAGATCAATTGCCTCTACGAATCCTTTTTAGATTAATATGACCTAGGCATAAGTGCCAAAGATACGTTTAGTTCACTAAGGAAGGTTCCTTTCTTTTTATATCAAGTCCAATTAAATTATGCAAAATATTAATTCGTTGTGTGGGAAAGATAGGATTTACAATATAAAGGTTATCAACCAATGTACCAGAAAAAATAAAAGATTTATTTTTCTTAATAACCACGAGTTTATTTAAAGAAACTGAATATCCATAAAAGGCTAAACAAGAAACTGAAATCAAATTCCTCCTAATGGAAGGTACATAAATACAATCTTTTAAAAGTAAACTCCTATCATTATTAAGGCTTAAATGAACGCCTCCCACCGTAACTACTGCCACGCTCTTAGCATCTCCTACAGTCTAATATATCTCTCCATCACTTAGTCCCTGTAAAGAATTGCATACATGATTAGTGTCTCCCGTATCTACGCACCAGGTACTGGTGGTACAATCCACAAAACAAGATTCAACGACAAATGAATAGAATTTACCATCATTCTTCTATTCATTACGAAAAACTAGACAATTTTTCTTCTAGTGTCCTGACTGCTTACAGTGGAAACACTTTCCCTTGGGCCTTTTCACACCTCCCTGAGGCCCACGAGCTACTAGAGGAACCATAACCTATTTATGAGGTTTCTTCTTCTTTTTATTCTTGTCCAATGACTTAGAAGTAGAACCTTTCTTAGCAACAAAATCACTTACTGACTTCTTGATGAGACCATCATCTTCTTGTAATTCTTTAAGTAGTTCCGCTAAAGAGTAAGAAAGTTTATTCATGTTGTAATTTAGGTGAAACTGCTTAAAAGACTCAGGCAACGACTGCAGTAAAATATCGACTTGGGTTTCCCTATCAATTTCCTCCCTAAGGATTTTAAGCTGATTGAAAAGAGACATTATCTTTAGAACATGTTCCCTCACGAGGGTCCGTCCCTTCAGTCATGTTTGTGTTTATGAGTTCTTTCATGGTAACTTTCCTTGCAGCTAGATTATGATATCCAAATATATCTTTGAGGTTCAGCATCATGCCATAGGCAGTGTCCATCGACTGATGCTGATATTGCAGAACATTTGATATAGATGAAAAAATATAATACCTCACCAGGTTTCTCAGGACATATCTGGGTTTCCTTTTTGGTTACCCCTTACCAGGTTTTTCAGGACATATCTTATAGAGCACAAACTCGTACCTTTCAGTAGTCAACACAATATCCAAAGTCTTTTTCCAGTCAATATAATTAGGTCTAGTGAATTTATTTTCCTTGAGAATGACAACAAGTGGATTGAAAGAGCTTCCCATCTTAATACTGAGAGTCCAATAACAAATGAATTATTATATGGCATAAAATGTTTTGAATTCTAAATGAAAATTAATGTCCCCTTTATCAATTTTAATAGAATTTTTCGGCATCCCAATTACCATTTGAATAGTATTCCTCTTTAGAGAACCTACTGTCCAAAAAACATCTAGCAGGCTTATTTCTTTTAATTTTATTATCTAGACAAAACCTATGCAAATAAAATTAAATAGATGAAAATTTGGTTCCACAAAAATCATAGCATTTCCCTTTAGAGAACCTACCATTATTTTATGTCTAAGTGTATACCACCGACTAATTTTAGATTATCTCATATCACGTAAACTCTTCGTTTAGGGGCTTCCTATATGAATAATGAATCTAAAATTACCCTTAAGGAAATTTATACCGACTACCACAATAATTAGCATTCCTCGTTGGAGGACCTACCTATTATTGAAAGTCTATAAATCGTTGATGGAGACCACATGATTTTCTCTTGGAAAATTCCCGCTCCCACTTAGTAATTTAAGAAACTTTTGTGAGGGTTAAAAAAATGTGTCCATTTCTTAATTAGTTTGAAAATCTAGGACATATGATATATTTAAAGAAATACCGAGGTATCCCTATTTTAATATATCAAACAAATGTGTGATAAATAAAAAATTTCTAATACCTTTGATCATTAAAAAATTAATACTCTTTTTTTTATTCTTTAACCACACATATTAATGTCCCAAAATTTGAAATAATTATGAATTATTCATATTTAGCATCTGCATGATTTAATTCGGGCTGGTGTTCCATGTTTTCCATAATTCTAAGGGAATTGTGAACACATATTAACAACCCAACAATTAAAGCATGAATAATAGAGATATAAATCAACGTAAATAAGAATATTGAGATAGATAAGGATTCCCAACTATTATGGTCAAGATACAACTCTGTTATAGATTGGAGTTCTCAACAGTCATCCTTGAACCCAATATTCATCCTTAAATCCAAACACATCATGTTGCCACTATTCTGGGATGGCACAGGGTTCCAAAGTTTTTATGAAGACCATGGGATCAAACACAATTTTAGTTCTGTGGCCTACCCCCAAAGTAATGGCGAAGTGGAGGCCTTCAATAAAATGATACTCGGCGCCTTGAAAAGGAGGCTGGAAAGAGCAAAAGGTTCTTGGGTTGACGATCTTCCTCATGTTCTCTAGGCGTATCTCACTACATTGAGAAGACCAATTGGGGAAATGCCCTTCGTTCCAACTTATGGAATATAAGCTATGATTAAACTAGAAGATGGTCCACCAACCATGAGGACAAGAATTGTCGAATAAGGACTAAACTAAAAGCCATTAGCGCTGAATTTGACCTAGCAAAAGAATCGAGGGAACATGCAATGATCAAGCTGGCCTCTTACCAGCAACAGTTGGAAAATAGTACAACAAAGGGTTTAATTCAAGGAAATTCTAGGTCAGGGATTATGTCTTCAGAAAATTCCTTGGCAGCACCAAAAGTCCCTCAAACGGAAAGTTAATGCCCAACTGGGAAGGGACATTCAAAGTAATCATATATCATCTGCAAATAACCTATCACTTGGAAGAAATAAAGGTCGAAGAGATACCTAGAGCCTAGAATGAAGCCAACCTCAAGAAATTTTACTCTTCATTTTATTTCCAGCATATTAAGTTTTTGCAAATTTTCATTTCAAAACTTACGATGCTCGTAGTTGGATTTAAATTCATTAATAAAGATTTAAGTGATTCTATCAATTACTTACCTTTTCAATTAATTTGAATTATTCTACAGTGATAGACTCACATTTTGCATTGATGATCGAATACCGACCAGAGTTACCTTAGCTTAATTACTGTTATAAATTTGTTAATTGCAATTATACCTAAGGTCTTCAGGTTTTTATCATTACAAACATAAAAGTCCTCATACAAGGGATCCCTAAGCACTAGATGAACCTGATAAAATCCTAAATGAGTGGATTGCCCTTAAACCAGGTGTATTTTATCATAGCCTGTTCTAGGCCAAAGGTAATGTGACAACACAATCGAAAAGGTAAGAAAAGACAATGTAACACATGCCTGCATAAAGAAAAGGAAGAATGCATAAGATGTGTATTAAATAAACTTGACTACAACATAGAGTTCAAGTTACAAAAACATCAATTACAATAAAGTTCAACACAAAAAAATGAACAGTATATGGTCGGCGGGTGAGGAATTCAGCAATCTCTCTTCTTCAACTATCATTTAGATTTGGTCGAAACTCTGTTGGAGTGAAGTCCAAGGGTCTATTGAAAATGCGTATAGATCGAACTATAAAAAAATTACACATACATGAAATCCTACAAGGCGGAAAGATTTACCTCTTGAGATCTATTTGATTTGATCTCGTCTTTGCACAAATAGAATATGTGATGCTCAATTCACCTCACGGTCTTTTAATGTATTCTTGATATGGACAGTCACGAGTTTATGGTGGGATACTGTTTTGTGACCACCTTCTTGTCTTTCTTCTCTGCTGTCGCTCTTTCTTACAAGTCCGAACTTGGGTCTTGTAAGTATCCAAGAGTTATGGCTAGGGACCCTAAGGAGAAAGAATGAGACTTAGGTGCATATATATAGGATATAGTAGGGACCCTAAGGAGAGATAAGGATGTGGATCCTAATGGTCCTGAGAAAACTTAATCCTTCCTAGGTCCTAATCTCAATGCCTTAATTATAATTAATACCATTAAATAATTATAATTGCAACTCCACTCCTTAAGTCAAAATTATATTTCGAGCCCCTCATTATAAATTTTACTTAATTCTCCCCACGTTAAGTTCATAGATACCCATTAATAAAATAAATTACTGATAATTTATTTAATTAACTTCTTTAAGTCCTTGAGCGATCCAATTTAACTTCTTTATAGTGTCGGATTAACATAATCCACCTGCAGGATTTAACACATACAAAACTTACAAGCATCTCAAATGGGTATCACCAGTCTCTATACTGAGATATCGATTCCATCGATAAAAGACTTTCACTGTACATTAATCACCATTACCACATTTATCAAGATTATTGATCGAATAATGAATCTCACATGTTAAGTCAAAGTAATAAATAACTATTGCATGTGTCCATCAATCATATTCGGATTAAGAGCCTTAAGTAAACCTAATAATCACGAGGTGTACATTGTCATATAAAATCAGTATAAAAACAATGACCTCAAATTGGTCTCGTTCGATACACACAAAGTGTACTACCATAATAAGTTAAAACTATACAGTTTCCTGTAATCAAGATAGACCTACTAAAATATTATTCTACAACCCTACTGATGGTATGTCCAGTTCCATCTAAGATTGTGATCGATAAAACTTATATTATACAAGAACTAATGATATGATCCTATGTTTGTAAGTCATACTCTACACACTAGAACACTTACTGAGCAGAACAAAAGACACAAGCATTATATAAAATACTGCAAAACATTATGTCGGTATATGATTCTCATTAAAATAAAAATAATTGATTTTATTATAACAATAAATTCTTGACTAAATTTTTTACATAAATAATGGTTTTTTTCTACATCTCTAACACACTCATCATCACTATCTTGGGAGTTCATATGGCTCTTGGTGAGATAAAGTGGAAGTGCGTCCAGAGGGAACCACTTCTCTTCACTACAAAAAGGAGGATGCCTGTATACCGGGCACTCAACTTGGTACATATACTAAAGTTGAGAATCCTTGAAAACATTTAAAATCCCCAAGGCATTCAGCCAACCATTTTTACAGGTCACACTCTTGGCCTCCTCTAGTCTGGTGAGCGCATCTGCACAACCTTCATCATACCTTACCGACAACATCAGTCGAGGACCCATCCTGAATAATTAGCGAATCTTGGTCACATTATGACCAAGTCTAATGAACATAATATGAGCTCTTTGACTGCTCTCCTTGGCATAATAAATCTTTTTCTGGAGATCTTTATTCTCAGATTGAAGGGGGTCACAAACATCCGTAATGGTTTTTACCCCGACGAGATGAGACTTCAAATTATTTACTTATTCTTGCATTAGGGAGTCCACATCCTAGAAGTCTTTTACATATTCCTACAGCTAGGTCACCAAGGATGATTGACTCTTGTAGGCACAAGTCATCTTTTTAAAAGCCTTATGGAGAGAGAAAAATGCTTGGCAATCTTGAGCACTAGCATCCCGGACAAGTAGGAGAACCAAATTGCCAGCAAAAGAAGGAACATCCTCGACAACAGACTACAAAATGTAAATAAAAAGAATGAAGAATATTCAGCAAAATTTTTGGATAACATTGAATGAACAAAGGGAAAGATTTTTCATTAATAATTTCAGGATGGGCAAAGCCCTTATAAACAGAAAAAGGGGAAAAGGTACTAGAAAAATAGTCATATACTAAGTACTCTTATTCTTTACCTGCTCCTCATCTTATACGGTCTTGACCTTAGATGCCACATCCCCACTTTGATTAGCTAGGGCACTGGTGGTAGCTTTATCTTCAACTCCTAGTGGAGGGACTGTCTTGTTCTCTCTAAAGAGTTCGGATTCCTCTGGGATGTTTGTCCTTACGAAGGTTTGTTCCCAACCTTTTTTGAAGAATGATTTTTAGATGTACGCTATCTGGTGTTTGGCATCCTCAAAGGCTTTGGTTAGACCTGGAAAAATGAGGTACGACACGAACCGACACGAAGTTATAAGTTAATGGGTTGGACCTTAATGGGTTGGATCATATAGGTGCCAACCCGATAAGACACGATAATTAACGGGTCGGGTTAGGGTTGACCCCCTTTCACCCGTTAATACCCGATAAAACCCGTTATGAGCCATTAACTTAAGTAAATGAGATTTTTTTTGGAACTTATAGATAATTTATGTTGTATAATGTTAATTTAATCATAATGAATTTTACTAAATAAGAGATTTAGTAATGTCAATGAATTAATGGGTCTATTTGGATTCAAAAATGAGATAATATGTCAACTTGTATACAATTAAAAATAATTCCTTATCTTAATGGGTATTAACCAGTGAACACGACACGAAACGATAACATAATGGGTCGGGTTTGGGTATGATTTTTTCACACGATAAAAAAGTCACCCGTTTAGGCACGAACCCAATAGAACCAGAACACGATAAAAAACAACACGAACACGGCTCGACACGACCCATTGACATGTTTAGCTTTGGTATTGCCTTTTTCATAGCTCATCTCTTCGGTTGAGGAAAATCCATATCTTCCGTTATTAAATGAGCATTCTTGGCCTTCTGGTGATCATTTTCAACCTTTAGCTGGTCCTTCTTGCTCTTCAGTGTGCCCATGGAAAAAATGGTGCACTTCTTTTCCTCCTCGTTGGCCTTCTTGGCAGAAGCCAAAGCTTCTTTCAATTTTTGGGGAGACACACCGATCTCATCATTAATTTTAGACTGGTCCAGGCGACCCTTCAAAATTGGAACAAAATCTACCACGAACTGTAAGAAACGAACAAGGAAGATATTAATTACATCAATCTCAAAGTAGAGTAAACATAAAAATAATGAGAAGAAAGAGTTCTTGACTTACCAATGACAGTGATTGAGAAGCATGGGTTGTTACCTGCTCATAGGGAAATTTCTTGATCTACTCGAGATCGATCACGAACATAGGTCCCTTCAAAAGAACATAGTCTTGGTAAGGATTCTGAACCACAGATGTCACCTATGAAGACCTCACAGGTGGGGAGAAATCACCCTTTTTGGTGGGTTAAGGGGCTATAGGGGCCTTATCTTTCCAGTTCTTCTCTCGGATGACTACGTTTGTGTCAACGGCCTTGGGACTTCTTGTTGAGTCATCTTTAAAGACTTGGACTTAGGAGAAGAGGCACCACCCTCAACATCGTCGCCCTCAATCAGCAGAATACTCTTCCTATGGACTATTATGTTATTTTCTTTAGTAAGGATGAACCCAACACCAAGGGATTGAGAAGAAAATGAGACAAAAGCTTCCTCATCCGGTAGAGATAAGTCAGGGAGGCTATCTACTGGACAAGCAATAAAGCTTCCAGCAGAATTTTTGTACTAAAAAGGAAGGATGTCGAACGAGAATGATTACCTCCAGCTAAAAGCTTGCTCAACTTCCTGACTTTCAATAGCTCAGCTCTATTGATGTGTACAAGGGTGGGCTCCTTCTTTTTTGATTGAGCTATTTAAATAAAGAAAAGAAAGTTCATAATTGAACCCAATTCATAAAGGAAACTCATAAAAATACACAAAAGAATAAGTATTAACCTATATCACTCCCCCAAGCAGTGAATCTGAACCTTACATGAAGGGTGCGCGATTCTCCGATGGCTTAAAATTTTTTAATTAGATGTTAAACCCACAAAAAATTCCAATTTTTATTAAACCCTAAACATGCAACTGTGTGATTCAAAACAAGCATGCAAAGAAAAATGAATTTCAGGGGGAAAAACCCAAAGGGAACCTTTATTTCACTAATAGTTTTACAAATCGTAACTTACAAATACAATTAGAAAATCTTCCCGACCAATCTCTCCCAGGTGATTATTTTCTTCTTCAGTAATAGTTCCCATGAGAAGTAAAAAGATTACAATCTTCCTTAAACAATTAATTCCCTCAAGAACTCATAATGACCGTAGTCATTAGTAATGATACCCTCAAGAACCACAAGAGCAGCAGTAGAGACTCCTTGTCTATAAGGATAACTTCAACATGGAAGTGCTTTGGGTTTCAAAGATGATTCAGAAAAAATATTTGGGATTGATTGTGTGAATCAAAAACAAGTTTTTCCCTATAAAAAGTGAAGACTAAATGCAGTAGGTCTGTAGTTTTCATAAATCAAAAGTCTTCACAAATTTCTTCACGAAAGCAAGTATTTATAGGTAAACACAAATTTTGAGGCGAAAAAAAGTCATTAGAATAAGATCATCAGGTCATTTGAACACGATGTCTATCTCGTTAAAAGAGACCATATAACGACCTATCGAACAACCTTTAAAAACTAAAATAGTACGCCTTCGTTCAAACCATATTAGAAGTATGCCATCAAATGACATGAACAAGTCATTCGAATGACATTACCAAATCATTCGAACAACTGGACCAAGTCGTTCTAATGAATGTAGATGATAAATATTTATTAAGATTAAAATGTTGTTCGAAGAATTATTTGAAAAATGCCTCGTATTGATAAAAATCAGTTTAGAAAAATATCCCAATACTTAGTAAAAAATCTACGAAACACAAAACTAAAAACATACCAAATGTACGTCAAATCGTGGATCGTGTTAAAGAGACTTGATATTCGGATCCATTTTTTCAAACTTGTAGACATGAATTTTTCATATTGGATGTAATGGGATATGCCATAATCAAGGTAAACTATACTTTATGGACAAGTTTGAGATGCTAGGAGCAATGATGAAAATTTTTCCCTTACACATGTAACAACCCTCGCTTTTGAGAACTTATTTTATATTAATTTACTATGTGAAGTAATTATATAAAAAACTGATGATGGAGTAAATATGAACTAATTGAGATAATTGAGCATATTTACTAGATTGTTGCATATTTACTGTACCTGTAAGTAAATACCATCATGTTGTGTTTTATAGTGTCATATGTTTAAATGAGACTTATGGTTTAAATGAAATCGGAACTTGAAAAGACTTATAAAATTTCCAAATGATAATTTGGAGGGCGTAGTTAGTCCCGAAATGTGCAAGATAGTCAAATTATGTGCCATATTGTATTTTTATGTTTTGGGCACTTTTGACTGGTTATAGTTTAAATGTGTAGTTGCGAATCATTTTAATGTGGTATTAACCATTTAAGGTTGGGAATTTTAGACTAAATCCACGATTTAGTCTTGAACCTCATTTCATTTCTTATTTGTGTATTTCTAAACCTAGAGAGAAAGAGAGAAGAAGAGAACTTGTGGAGAGATAAAGAGAATTGGAGATTGAAGATTGGGATTGTTTCTACCAAAGGAAATCTGAGATTTCTACCTCAAGGCAAGTTTTCTACTAGCTAATATATGGTTTAAGATGAGTAAATTTTGTGATAGTTGTGTATTAGAATTTATGGAACAAATATGGAAATTGTGGTGTTTAGCCCTAATCATGGTTTATGTTGATGATATTGGGGATTATAGTAGTTGATAATCGTGTAGGATGATTTGGGGTAGATTAATGTTATTGGATGTGTGTAAAAATGGAGAAGATTTGAGTTTTGGGGAAATCTAGGGTTTATAACCCGTAGCCCCATCCTTGGCCAAATCGCAGGGGCGAATCGATTCGGCCCTAGGGCGAATCGATTCGCTTAGAGGTCAAGTTACAGGTCTACAAGACCGAATCGATTCGGGTTAAGGCCGAATCGATTCGGTCAATGCAGAAACTGGAATTTGTCCTCCGAATCGATTCACTTTTGGGCGAATCGATTCGCTGCTTGGGGTGAATCGATTCGGCCCTAGGGCGAATCGATTCGAAAACCTTGTTATTTTGAGTTATTTTTTTAACTCAATTTTGACCCTTTTCTTTTAGGTTTAGGACATAGGAACCTTCTTGTATGAAGTAATCTTAGAGTCCTATAGTCCTAGATGAGTTGGGTAACTACCCTAGAATAGAAATGCATTAGATGGGGGTTATTTCGGGGACTTACTAATAGGTGATAAAGTGTTATTTTCCTTAGTAAGTTAGCTTGTGTTTAGGAGTTGTATAGCTATAAATTGGGGGACTTTAGGGGCCCTATGAACGTATATAAAACCTTGTGACTTGTTGAAATATTGTGACCGCTTGGAGACTAGTTCAGGAATTAGTATACGATGAATACTAATGATGATGTTAATGATTATAGTTTTGGATAAAACGAAACATGCACATGGAAATGAAAATGAAATGGAAATGGTAATGATTTTGGTAAATGATAATTTACTTAATCATGAGTATGGTAAATGATAATTTACTTAAACACACCTCTTTAAATTCTATCATAGGGAAAGTTCGCGCATGAGGTGATGTCCCCTGACTATTGAATGCAGGGAGACTATAGTCCTCTACCATATGATCGGTTATTATGTATGTTTTCTGCGATGGTGAGGTAATTCCGGGTGTGGTTATGAATCTCCCGCAGGCATATGGCCACTTCCTGACGTTGCGATAGGTTCCCAGGTTGTCTTGGTTGATAGGTCCTGGAAGATGATAGTCATTTAGGGGCGCGTCCAGTGGGAAAACCCGGAGGGATGGTCTTTGAATCGTTATATGTATTTGAATATAACAATTCTTAATCAAGTGGGACTTGATGTATGATAAATGCCACAAAGAGCATATAACAGTGATTATATTCCTGATAAGGAATGGAATGCCACAAAGAGCATATGATAGTAATTATATTCCTGATAAGGAATGGAAAGATGAAATCAAATGGTGAAAAATGATGGAGGATTTTAATTAATAATGTTTATTCATATCCTCTTGCGTAACTAAATAAGATTTATAATCATTTAAATTTTCTTAGTTTGTGCTTTAAGATTATGTTGTTAGAATCTCTTCTTTATCATTCATGATTAACTGTTCATAACTGTCATACTTTTTATTCACCTGGTGATCATATAAAATCGGGCACTGACCCGTTCATATTTCTTGTTGTGCATGAATCTTATATCCGCTCAGGTGCTCCGCCATAAGGACGCTCGTATTGATTTTCCTATTTCTATGTTTTTGTGGAGCCGTGATACTTTGCGAATATTACGGGACACTTTGTTATAGACGCCGTCATTATTGTACCCTAGTTATCATCGGGTCATTTACTCGGCCGTGTGGCCCAAGCTTTTGTATTTGCTTATTGTAATGTATTATGTAACCTAAATAAACTGCTACATTACGTTGTAAGTAACTGTTGACCGACAGCATATTCGGTCCCTTATTGTATATTTGTTGTGGATGAATGTAAGTCTTTTGGGTTTCCACTTTCTTTTCAAATTGGGTTGTTTAAATTCTTTTCTTAAATTATAATAAAATAAAAATTTTGACAAGCCATTTTCTGAAATATTGGGTGGTTATCCTGTATACTTAATATATTGTTGCGATGCTGAGAATGATTCCATCCATAATTCCTTTTATATTGGAGTCATGGGATGGCCACCCCATATTTTGGTGAGCGGGGTGTCAGAGATGGTATTAGAGCATTATATTCTAGAGTCTTTAGGATCTATGTGGACTTGGCACGTTCTACCGTAGCGTTATTTGATATAGAGCTTAATGTTAGGACTGTTTTGATGGCTATGTTTGCGATCTTCTACATATTAGATTGATTTAGATAGTCTTTTAACTCTATTATTTCTTCATCTCAGATGCCACCTAAGAGAGGCTGCCCTGCTAGAAGAAATAGAGTTGTAGAAGTGGATGTTGATCCTCCACCGCCGCCATAAGTAAATATAAATGCTGTTGATGTAGCAAACATTGTGACCCAAGCGATCAATACAACGATGACTGCTGTGGTTCAGCAAATGCGACCAACTCAACAACAACGAGATCCAGAGGTACAAGCTCCTGCGGGACCATCTCTGTGGGAGAGAGTTAGGGAGTCCTTTTTAAAGGGCCATCCCCTAGAATTCCAAGGAGGTTCTGATGTCATAGTAGCTAATCAGTGGAAGAAGGATATGCAGCGCCGTCTGTGAATGGTGGAGTGTAGTGAGGAAAAGAAACAAATCCTTGTTACCTTCAAACTTGTTGGAGCTGCACTGCACTCGTGGGAGTCGATGACTATGCCGGAAGAGATACTATGACTATTAATGATTTCTGGGTTTTATTCAATCGAAAGTACTTCCCTCCCGCAGTTCAAAGGGAGATGAGAAGGAAGCTCCAAGATGTGGTATAGGGAGAACGGTCAGTTGCAGAATATGAAGAGGAGTTCACCCGGTTAACAAGTTTTGTATCGGATGAGGTGACTCCAGAAAAGAGAAAAATATCGAAGTTCATGGGAGGTTTTCACTGGAGGATACGACAACATTTGCTGGGTAATCCAGCTTTGCATACTTTTGGGGATGTGATGAATGCGGCATTGCTTCATTGCCAAGAACATTGGTTGTTTGTTCAAAATAGCAAGAAGGCTACAATGATGGGATAGGCAGGAAAACCCGGAGGCATTGGGATAGGAAGAGGATTATTTCTCTCATCCCAATCTTTGAGAAATAAGCAAAAAGAAAGGGATCCCCGGCAAGGGGACTTATCTAAACGGAAACGTTTTGGTGGATTCAATGTCGGTGACAATAACAATAGGAACGGTCAGGGTACCCCACAACAACAAACAGGTCGGGGTGGTCATGGGGGTAGAGGCCATCCAGGCCAAGGTGTTACCCAGTTTAGAAATAACCGGGGCTGAAATCAGGAGAATATGATGGGTCGGTGCTTCCAATATGGGGAGGCAGGTCGTTACAAGAAGGAATGTCCTCAGTTAGTTGGGGGATAGCTTCCTAGGGTTCTACAACAGCCACAAGCTCAGTTACCACTGTCGGTGCCTAATCCAATTGTCCCTCCGCAACAGGGGCAGCTACAGTATGGTCGTGTTTACCACATTCAGAAGGCTATGCTTCCTCCGGCTCCGCCCGCGCCGCCAGCTATTGAGGGTAAGTTTCTTATTCAGGGGCATATGGTTCGTGTGTTATTAGATACAGGTGCGACACACTCGTTTATTTCTAGAAGTTTTGCTCAGTTTACAGAGTTGATAAAATCTGCAGATAGTACCTTCACTAGTGTTGAATCTTCTATGAGTGATGGTTCACTCATTTTCTTTGTTTATAAACAAATAGGAATAAATCTTGGTAATTTGTGCTTTGAGGCCAATTTTCTCGTCCTGGATATGGTCGGGTATGATATAATCCTGGGTATGGATTGGTTAGTGAAGTATTATGCGATAGTTAATTGCTATGGGAAGAGTATGGTTTTTGCCGTTTCGCGGCAAGAAATGTTTTTGGTGGTTATGCCTCGTTCAGAAGGAGGTACTAACACTTACTGGTATTGTATCGCGGAAGAGATTTCTATGGATGTAGTTGTTCCCATAGATTCTATTTCGGTTGTTAGAGATTTCCAAGATGTGTTTTGGGAAATACCGAGTTTGCCTCCTAGTAGGGAGATTGAGTTTGTAATTGATTTAGAGCCGGGAACGCGACCGATTGCGAGAGCTCCGTACCGTATGACTCCTGTTGAGATGAGGGAGTTAAGCGATCAGATTAAAAACTTGCTAGAGCAAGTGTTTATTAGGCGAAGCACGTCGCCATGGGGTGATCCGATGTTATTTGTGAAGAAAAGAGACGGTTCTCTCCGGTTATGTGTTGACTATAAAGAATTCAATAAAGTCACCATCCGGAACAAATACTCGTTGCCTCGAATTGATGATTTGTTTGATCAACTTAGGGGAGAGTCGTACTTCTCTAAGATAGATTTGAGGATGGGGTATCACCAGTTGCAGATACGGGAGCAAGATGTGTTTAAGACCGCTTTTCTAACGAGATATGGGTCCTATGAATTTTTGGTTATGACTTTCGGACTAACCAATGCTCCTGCCGTGTTTATGGACCTCATAAATAGGGTATTTCGAGACTTCCTGGACCAGTTTGTTATCGTGTTCATTGGTGACATACTAGTGTACTCATGAACAGAGGGTGATCATGCTACCCACTTATGATTGGTTCTACAGAGTTTGAGGGATCACCAACTGTATGTCAAGTTCAAAAAGTGTGGTTTTTGGTTGCAAGAAGTACAGTTTCTGGGTCATATTGTGACAGCCTAGGGTACTTCGGTAGACCCAAGTAAAGTGGTTGCGGTGAAGGAGTGGGGTCAACCCACGACACCTACCGAGATTCGTAGTTTTCTGGGGTTGGCGGGTTATTATCGACGATTTATCAAGGTTTTTTCTAAAATTTCTAGCCCTTTGATAAATTTAACCCAAAAGGGGGTGAGGTTTGTATGGGATGATTCTTGTCAGTCTGCTTTTGACGAGATCAAGGATAGGTTGACTTCTGCTGCAGTCCTTGCATTACCAAGGCCAGAAATGGAATATTTAGTCTTTACCGATGCATCTCTACAAGGATTGGGAGGTGTACTTCAACAAGAGAGATGGGCTATTGCTTATGCTTCTCACAAGCTAAAGCCCCACGAGAAGAATTATCCGGTGCATGACTTGGAACTTGCCACAGTTATTTTTGGCCCTGAAGATTTGGAGGCATTATCTCCTAGGGGAGAAATTTAGTCTCTTCGCGGACCATAAATCAATGCAATATTTATTTTCTCAAAAAGATTTAAATATGCGACAACGCCGGTGGTTGGAGTTTGTGAAATACTATCAATTTGGCATCCACTATCACCCGGGCAAAGCGAATGTGGTTGCGGATGCTTTGAGTAGAAAGCCTGAGGGGAGTTAGCGGAGGTATGGAAGGAGCTTAGTCAAGAGGACGCAGTTGCTAGGGCGTTCATGTCAGTGATGACCGTTACGCCTACTATTATGGCAAGGGTTATAGAAGCTGAAGGAAGGGACAAAGGTTGTGAGGACCATATAAGCCCACTGTTGACCGAGGGAGCGGAATCCTACTCAATAAGTTCGGAGGGTGGATTATGTTTCCACGGGAGACTCATCATCTCGGATGAAGGGGATTTGAGACGGGCTGTGATGACAGAATCTCGTGGGTCTAAATTTTCAGTGCATCCTGGTGGGGATAAGATGTATCAAGATATGTACCGTCAGTATTGGTGGCCAGGCATGAAGCGGGATATTTCTGAGTTTGTATCACGATGTGCTACTTGTCAATTGGTCAAGATAGATGATTAGCGATCGACGAGTTTGTTGTAACCCTTGGAGATTCCGGTGTGGAAGTGGGAGAGTATATCGATGGACTTTATCACGGGATTGCCAACGTCACAAAATGGCCATGATTCTATTTGGGTAATCGTTGATCATTTGACTAAGTCGGCACATTTCTTACCGGTGCGTACCGACTATAATACTGCTCGTTATGCCCAGTTATTTATTGTAGAGGTTGTTAGACTCCATGGGGTGCCCTTAAATATAGTTTTCGACCGAGATAATATTTTTATTTCCCACTTTTGGCAAAGTTTTCAAGAGGCTATGGGAACCAAATTGAATTTAAGCACTTCTTATCATCCTCAAACAGATGGGCAAACAGAAAGAGTCAACCAAATATTGGAGGATATGCTCCGAATGTGTATGCTTGATTTCAAAGGTAGTTGGGAACAATATCTCCCTTTGATCGAATTTGCTTATAACAATTCGTACCAATTCACTATTAGGATGGCGCCCTATGAAGCCTTTTATGGTAGGCCATGTAGATCACCCACTTGTTGGTTGGAGGTGGGGGATAATAATTTTCTTGGACCTAAAATGATCCAGGATACTTCTTCCAAGATTGAACTCATCCAGAATCGCATTCGGATAGCTCAAGATCGCCAAAAGAGTTATGCCGATGCGAATAAAAGGCATTTAGAGTTGGAAATTAGGGATCAAGTCTTGGTGCGAGTGTCACCAGTGAAAGGTATAAAGAGATTCGGGAATAAAGGAAAGCTTGCGTCGCGTTATGTTGGACCTTTTCCTATTATTGCCAAGGTAGGCCCAATGGAGTATCAAATTGCCTTACCGGAACACTTACAACAAATCCATGATGTGTTTCATGTTTCCTCTTTGAAGAAGTATAAGAGGTGTGACGGTGCCCTTTGGCGTATTCCTTTTGAGGATATCGATTTGCAACCTGATATTTCATATGAGGAATAACCAGTTGCAATCTTAAATCATGGGGAACGTAGGTTGAGGTCCCGAGTGGTGTGATGATGCTGGAAACAACACCACCCTTCAAGGTGTTTGTGAGATCAATTCAATGTTAACAATGGCAGCATAAGGGTACATACACATATAGTAGAAGGAGGTGAGGAGAAGAGGATTCACACCGGAATATAAGTGATTCAACCAATTAGGCCTACATCCACTGTGCAAGTGTATGATATGTATCACTGTATGAGGGCTCTGATAGCCATAGTTACAATCTCTTAAGATTTCTCTCTCTACTATGTGTTTAGACAGAGTTTCAGCTAGGGTTACTCATTTTGGATCCTTTGCAAGGTAGAGGATGACCTCTATATATAGTACATGGGGGGTGTAATGTACCCCCTATGCATGCAATGAGCATGTGTGTGTTGATCTAGCCAATCTGATGAAGACATCTGTCACTGTCACATGTAGATAATGATGATGAAATATTCCCTCCACGTAAGGGGAATGATTTGTTATAACTGATTTGTGTACACGTGTTCCCAACCACCTATATGCGCATAAGAGCTCGGCTATCTGTGATTGGTCCCAACCTCAGCCTTGAAGAGGACGAGGTTGGTGTGGTAGGGAAACTGCTTGATCAGTGGTGACCTTGGCTTACCAACAGAGCCGAGGTAAGGCATGCGAGACTACAACGTCGGCTTAGGCTGAGGTAATAGTGGAGTAGTAGGAATGTCGGCTGATTCATAGCTGAGGCTGGTTATGATGGTGGGATTATTCTTGTAACCTCGGCCTGCACCTAGCCGAGGTTGTCATACTTAGGTGGCCTGTTGAATAAACCCCCATGGATCATGAAGACCTCTCTTGCCGAGGTAGCTAGTAACGTCCGCCATGGCCGACCTTTTTGGGACGAGACCGTTGGTTGTTGATCTATGAGGCTGAGTTCGAGGCTGAGCTGTTGTATGAGAGTTATGAGGCTGAGGCTGAGGCCAACATCTTCTGTTCTGACCCTTATGTGGACGACCCTGCCAATGATTAAGCCATGGCTGGCCCTGTTGAGGCCGACCCTACTGAGGTCGAGCCTTATCTGGATGACCCTGCCAATGATTAAGCCATAGCCGAACCTGTTGAGGCCGACCCTATTGAGGACGACCCTACTGAGGCCGAGCCTTATCTGGATGACCCTGCCAATGATTAAGCCATGGCCGACCCGGTTGAGGCTGACCCTATTGAGGTCGACCTTGTTAAGGGCGACCCTACTGAGGCCG
The DNA here is from genome assembly GCA_949130495.1 of Sambucus nigra. Classification (NCBI taxonomy): domain Eukaryota; kingdom Viridiplantae; phylum Streptophyta; class Magnoliopsida; order Dipsacales; family Adoxaceae; genus Sambucus; species Sambucus nigra. The sequence goes on along the minus strand of OX422209.1, from coordinate 53,069,695 downwards.
ACCCTGCCAATAATTAAGTTGTGGCCAACCCTGCGGAGGCTAACCTTATTGAGGCCGACCCTACTGGGGCCGACCTTTATCTGGATGACCCTACCAATGATTAAGCCATGGCCGACCCTGTTGAGGCCGACCTTATTGAGGCTGACCCTACTGAGGCCGACCTTTATTTGGATGACCCTGCTAATGATTAAGCCGTGGCCGACCCTGTTGAGGCCGACCCTTATCTGGATGACCCTGCTGAGGATTAAGTCGTGGCCAACCTTGTTGAGGCTGACCCTACAGAGATCGATCCTTATCTGGATAACCCTGCTGAGGATATGTGAGGCTATTATGAGATGTGATGTCCGTCGTCCTAAGAGACGAGGGTACATTTTGGTCATATCAATTACCCCCTAGCCCTTAGTCTTCAATGTAGATAAAAAGCTAAGGGATCAATTACCCCCTAACCAAGACAAAGGTTTTCAAAGTATGAGATCACCAAGTTAATGATGTTTTAGATATGAGACCACCAAGTTAATGATGTTTGTCTCAGATATGAGGCCACCAAGTTAATGATGTTAACTCTCATGTCACCAAGTTAATGATGTTTCAGATATGAGATCACCAAGTTAATGATGTTTGTCTTAGATATGAGGCCACCAAGTTAATGATGTTCTCTCATGTCACCAAGTTAATGATGTTTCAGATATGAGACCACCAAGTTAATGATGTTTGTTTTAGATATGAGGCCACCAAGTTAACGATGTTAAGTCTCATTTCACCAAGTTAATGATGTTTCAGATATGAGATCACCAAGTTAATGATGTTTGTCTCAGATATCAGGCCACCAAGTTAATGATGTTAACTCTCATGTCACCAACTTAATGATGTTTCAGATATGAGACCACCAAGTTAATGATGTTTGTCTTAGATATGAGACCACCAAGTTAATGATGTTAACTCTCATGTCACCAAGTTAATGATGTTTCAGATATGAGATTATCGAGTTAATGATGTTAACTCTCATGTCACCAAGTAATGATGTTTCAGATATGAGATCACCAAGTTAATGATGTTTGTCTCAGATATGAGGCCACCAAGTTAATGATGTTAATTCTCATGTCACTAAGTTAATGATGTTTCAGATATGAGATCACCAAGTTAATGATGTTTTAGATATGAGACCACCAAGTTAATGATGTTTGTCTTAGATATGAGGCCACCAAGTTAATGATGTTAACTCTCATGTCGCCAAGTTAATGGTGTTTCAGATATGAGATCACCAAGTTAATGATGTTAACTCTCATGTCACCAAGTTAATGATGTTTCAGTTATGAGATCACCAAGTTAATGATGTTTCATATATGAGATCACCAAGTTCATGATGTTTAAGGTCTGAGGTCATCAAACTAAGATGTTACCCCCATAAATTTCACCAAATTAATGATGTTTAAGGTTTGAGGTCATCAAACTAAGATGTTTCACCTTAGACCTTATCACCAAATTATGATGTTTTAAGGTCTGAGGTCATCAAACTAAGATGTTTCACCTCAGATATTTTCACCAAATTATGATGTGTTAAGGTTTGAGGTCATCAAACTATGATGTTTCACCTCAGACCTTATCACCAAATTATGATGTTTTAAGGTCTGAGGTCATCAAACTATGATGTTACCCTCTTAAATTTCACCAAAATAATGATGTTTAAGGTCTGAGGTTATCCAAGTATGATGTCTTACCGCAGACCTTGTCACCAAATTATGATGTTATAAGGTCTTAGGTCATCCACTAAGATGTTATCCTCATAAATAATTTTTCACCAAATTAATGATGTCTAAGGTCTGAGGTCATCCAAGTATGATGTCTTACCTCGGACCTTATCACCAAATTATGATGTTCTAAGGTCTGACCGTTTGCCTGAGGTCGGCCAGGAGAAGAGAAAAATTTCTTTATCCCAACTCTTTCACAATATTTTTCCAAGGAAGAATTCTTGAACTGGGTTCTGTTGTCTGAGATGAGTGTATTTGGTAGGCCATATCTGCATATGATGTTCTTCCAAATAAATTAGAAGGTCTTCTGCTCTGTAATCGTTATCATCGGCTCGGCCTCTACCCATTTGGAGAAGTAACTAATGGCAACTATCAGAAATCGGTAATTATTTATAGCCCTTGGCAGGGGGCCCACTAAATCAATCCCCCATACTGTGAATGGACAAGGGGAACTGATTGACGTCATAGGCTAATGAGGTTGATGAGGGATAGTTGAGAATCTCTGACATTTGTCACACCTCTTCACGTAGGCTGCAGCATCCTTGGCTAAGGTCGGCCACCAGTATCCTTGCATAATAATCCTTTTGGCCAAGGGTCTTCCTCCTATGTGATTGGAGCAAGAACCCTCATACACCTCCTGTAAGATGCGGGGAACTTCTATGGGATGAACGCATCTGAGGGGAGGTAATAGGAATCCCTTCTTATATAGGATGCCTCCCATTATGGAGAATTTTGCAGCTCTGTATCTTAATTTCCTCCACTCTAGCTGTGATTATGGTAGCTATCCCTCTTTGATATATCTGACAAGGGGATCCATCCATGAGTCCCCTAGGTTCAAATTGAGGCAAGGGTTACTAACCTCTTCTTCTTCAATGGTCGCCTTTGGCAAGACCTCGACTGGAACTGTCCTTCTGATGTCTGTCTTTATTACTGAACCCATCCTTGCTAATGCATCTGTGTGGCTGTTGTTTTACCGAGGTACTCTCTTATTTTTGCCTCTTCGAAACATTCCAATATCATTCTCACCATCTTCAGGTATTTGGCCATCCTTTCGTCTTTGGCCTCATAAACCTCCAACACTTGATTAACAATCTTGAGTCACTATGAAGTAGAAGTCGTCTTACTCCCAGAGTCTTTGCCAATGAGAGACCTGCTATCATGGCCTCATATTCTGACTCGTTGTTTGATTCCTTGAAGTTAAACCTCAAAGCGTGTTCAACGTTGGTACCATCCGAAGCTGAAAGTATCAGCCCTACACTGCTTCCACTGCCGCAAGAAGACCCGTCAATGAAGAGGTTACAGATGTCTTTATCTGATGAGAAGCCCTCTTCTAACATGATTCCTTACTTGAAGAGGTACCGACCTTCCTCATTCTCGGCTATTCTGTTCCTGGTCCCCTTGGATACAACCTCTTCCGAATATCGGAAGACATTTACAATTGACCCCTCTACAGTCTCTGAGTTATCTTCAATCTAGGTCTCTTTGGATACAACCTCTTCCAGATCTCGGAAGACGTTTACGTTTGACCCCTCTGCTATCTCTGAGTTATTCTCAATCTCGGTCTCTTTGTATACAACCTCTTCCGGATCTCGGAAGACATTTACGTTTGATCCCTCTGCAGTCTCTGAGTTATCTTCAATCTAGGTCTCCTTGGATACAACCTCTTCCGGATCTCGAAAGACGTTTACGTTTGACCCCTCTTCAGTCTCTGAGTTATTCTCAATCTCGGTCTCTTTGGATACAACCTCTTCTGGATCTCGGAAGACGTTTACATTTGACCCATCTGCAGTCTCTGAGTTATTCTCAATCTCGGTCTCTTTGGATACAACCTCTTTCGGATCTCGAAAGACGTTTACGTTTGACCCCTCTGCAGTCTCTGAGTTATCTTCAATCTAGGTCTCTTTGGATACAACCTCTTCCGGATCTCGAAAGACGTTTACGTTTGACCCCTCTGCAGTCTCTGAGTTATTCTCAATCTTGGTCTCTTTGGATACAAACTCGTCCGGATCTCAGAAGACGTTTATGTTTGACCCCTCTGCAGTCTCTTTTGGAACTTGAAAGACGTTTACGTTTGTAAATCTAACGTCTTCCGATACAGCGCAGAAGAGAAAGAAGGTGGACATGGACACCCTTATAGTTGGGTTCTCCCGACTCGACTTCAAAGGCATCTTAGCCCCACAATTACAACAAGGGTGCATGGATGCGAGGTGCAGATAATTCTAGTGGATGGGAGAAGTTCCGCAGATGTGATGCCCAAAGAGGAAGAGGTTAGATTTATAACTTCATGCTTTGCCACTGACTTGGCCTCTTCCATACGAGCTTTCCTATCAGCAACCTCAGAACCACCCCCCGCAAGTCCTCCGCATATGGTGCTAATGCCAAAGGAGATCATACCAACCCTCTTCACTAGGGTGTTGTAATCTTTCGGAGGGAGTTCTGGATCGTCTTCGTCATCTCCGTCTGAGCCACCATCTCTTCTTGCTGGGGCGTCATCGCGACATCTGTCGTTCCTCTTCTTTTTAGGGTCATCTCTTCCCCTTTTGGGAGCTTTTCCATCAACATATTTCCTCAACTTCCCTGACTTCAACATCTTCTCGATCTCATCCTTCAAGGCGAATCACTTGTCTGTTATGTGGCCATGGTCTTGGTGGAATTCACTCCACAAGTTCTGATTCCTCTTATGTGGAGGAGCCTTCAGCTTTTCTGGCTATCTCAGGGATCGGTCATTCTTGATCTCATTCAGGATGTGTTCGCAGCTTACCGTAAGAGGGGTACAACGCGCAAACTTGTCATCAGCAGACCTCTTCTTTCCATCCTTCTTCCTTTGGGACTTTCCACTACCATCATCGTTCTCATCCTCATACTTAGTGGCCATAGCCTCTTCAGCATTCATGACCTTCCCCGCAGTTGCTAATAGCTCCGCCATGGATTTTGGAGGGTCTTTCGTAAGTTTCCACAATAACTTCCCCTTCTGAAGACCTCCTATAAGGGCGATCATGGCAATATAATCTTCATAATCCTTAACCTCAATTTTTCTTTGTTGAATCTGGCGATGTAGTCTCCTAGGCTCTCGTGCTTGCCTTGCTTGACATACAACAAATGGGTGGTCTTCTTTTGAGGTCTTACCCCAAAGCAGAAATTATAAATGAACCGTTCAGACAAGCCCTTAAAGTTCTCAATTGAATTCTTCAGAAGAGAAGTAAACCATATGTGCGCAGCTTCCGTCAAAGTCCCGACACTTCATCTCATTCGGTATTGAGTAAATGTGTGCTGCTGATGGTACATCTCAATATGATGGATAGGATTGGTGCTACCGTCATACTTGGGAGTCACCGCAGGTGGCTTGAACTTGGCTGGGGTAGGGAAGCTCACTATCTTAGCCATGAACGGAGAGCCTTCTGAGTAACCCCTTTGTAGTGGGTCCCTACTTTTGATGAGGTCTCCTATCTTGTTCTCAAGACGTTGGATGGAGTCATTCCATGGTCTTGCAACGTTGGCCTGGCCGAGGTTGTCCCCAGCCACCTCCAAGGGGTGGACCGAGGGTTCCCAAGTCGTGGCACAACGTCGAATGTTGACCTCTTCTTGGTCTCTTCCTCATCCTTGATGAGGCCGACGTTGCCTCTCTTCCCTTTGTGAGCCAGCTGCACTTCTAGACCTTGACAACCTTTGTCATAGGTCATTTACGGGGCCGAACCTTTAAAAGGCCGACCCTCTGCTTAGTCGATCAAAGGCTGATCCTCGTTGTTGGGCTTCTTGACCTCTTCTGCCCCCACAACCTTGGCTTCGTTGGATAGGACGAACTGTATTGTTTGAAACCTCATACGGCTCCCAACAATCTTTCGAAACATCTTCCGCCTCTAGATCATCATACCTGTCCTCAAGGCAAGGGTTTCCCTGCCTCCTCAGGCGCAAGCGCCTAGGGTCAGCAATGTCCCTCCTCCGCTGGGGTGTAGGTTGGTCTTTTCGTGGTGCCTGGGGTGGTCCCCTAGCTTCAAGATGAGGCTGAACAGCCGCCGGAGTGATCATTTCTGATGAAACTCCAGGTGACCTCATCATACTTTGGCTGAGCTGTGCAAATTGTTCCTGCATTACTTGTTGCGTTGCAGCCAAAGACCTCAAGGCTGTGGCCACCTCCGCCATTTTGGACTGGGGCGGTGCCTGGCTGGAGCTTGGTTCCCCCGCACTAGGCGGCGGAAGAGGTGGTGGTAGTTCCGATGCCATGTGTTAGCACAAAAGAGTTAGTGTAGTAAATGAGCTTAATACCTTACAGGACCTCTTTCAATGGTGAAACAGCTCCGCGCTAGGGGGAGGCGTGGTTCACCACCAGTCTTTGGTGAGGTTAAGAAGAAAAAGAGGAAGAGATAGCTTCTCGTTCCCACAGACGGCGCCAAAATGATGATGCTGAAAACAACACCACCCTTCAAGGTGTTTGTGAGCTCAATTCAATGTTAACAATGGCAGCATAAGGGTACATACACATATAGTAGAAGGAGGTGAGGAGAAGAGGATTCACACCGAAATATAAGTGGTTCAGCCAATTAGGCCTACATCCACTGTGCAAGTGTATGATATGTATCACTGTATGAGGGCTCTAATAGACATAGTTACAATCTCTTAAGCTTTCTCTCTCTACTGTGTGTTTAGACAGAGTTTCAGCTAGGGTTGCTCATTTTGGATCCTTTGCAAGGTAGAGGATGACCTCTATATATAGTACTTGGGGGTGTAATGTACCCCCTATGCATGTAATGAGCATGTGTGTGTTGATCTAGCCAATCTGATGAAGGCATCTGTCACTGTCACATGTAGATAATGATGATGAAATATTCCCTCCACGTGAGGGGAATAATTTGTTATAACTGATTTGTGTACACGTGTTCCCAACCACATATATGCGCATAAGAGCTCGGCTATCTGTGATTCGTCCAGACCTCGGCCTTGAAGAGGACGAGGTTGGTGTGGTAGGGAAACTGCTTGATCAGTGGTGACCTTGGCTTAGCAGCAGAGCCGAGGTAAGGCATGCGGGACTGCAACGTCGGCTTGGGCCGAGGTAATAGTGGAGTAGTAGGAACGTCGGCTGATTCATAGCTGAGGCTGGTTATGATGGTGAGATTGTTATTATAACCTCGGCCTGCACCTAGCCACGGTTGTCATACTTGGGTGGCCTGTTGAATAACCCCCCCTGGATCATGAAGACCTCTCTTGCCGAGGTAGCTAGTAACGTCCTCCATGGCCGACCTTTTTGGGACGAGACCGTTGGTTGTTGATCTATGAGGCTGAGTTCGAGGCTGAGCTGTTGTATGAGAGTTATGAGGCTGAGGATGAGGCCAACGTCTTCTGTTCTGACCCTTATCTGGATGACCCTGCCAATGATTAAACCATGGCTGGCCCTGTTGAGGCTGACCCTACTGAGGCCGAGCCTTATCCGTAAGGCCCTGCCAATGATTAAGCCATGGCCGACCCTGTTGAGTCCGACCCTATTGAGGCCGAACTTGTTGAGGCCGACCCTACTGAGGCTGAGCCTTATCTGGATGACCCTGCCAATGATTAATCCATAGCCGACCCTGTTGAGGCCGACCCTATTGAGGCCGACCTTGTTGAGGCCGACCCTATTGAGGCCGACCCTTATCTGGATGACCCTGCCAATGATTAAGTCATGGCCGACCCTGTGGAGGCCGACCTTGTTGAGGCCGACCCTACTGGGGCCGACCTTTATCTGGACGACCCTGCCAATGATTGATCCATAGCCGACCCTGTTGAGGTTGACCCTATTGAGGCCGACCCTACTGAGGCTGACCTTTATTTGGATGACCCTTCTAATGATTAAGCCGTGGCCGACCCTGTTGAGGCCGACCCTTATCTGGATGACCCTGCTGAGGATATGTGTGGCTATTATGAGATGTGATGCCCGTCGTCCTAAGAGACGAGGGTACATTTTGGTCATATCATGGTGCCCTTGGTGCGAGTCCAATGGAGTCATCACAATGCCAAGGAATCGACGTGGGAGCGTGAGGATGATATGAGGGAAAAGTATCCGCATCTCTTCTTGCAAGGTATGCTTGAATTTTGAGGGCAAAATTACCTCATAAGGGGGGGGGGGGGAGTATGTAACAACCCTCGCTTTTAAGAACTTATTTTATATTAATTTACTATGTGAAGTAATTATATAAAATACTGATGATGGAGTAAATATGAACTAATTGAGATAATTGAGCATATTTACTAGATTGTTGCATATTTACTGTATCTGTAAGTAAATACCATCATGTTGTGTTTTATAGTGTCATATGTTTAAATAACACTTATGGTTTAAATGAAACCGGAACTTGAAATGACTTATAAAATTTCCAAATGATAATTTGGAGGGCGTAGTTAGTCCTGAAATGTGCGAGATAGTCAAATTATGTGCCATATTGTATTTTTATGTTTTGGGCATTTTTGATTGGTTATAGCATAAATGTGTAGTTAAGAATCATTTTAATGTGGTATTAACCATTTAACGTTGGGAATTTCAGACTAAAGCCACGATTTAGTCTTGCACCTCATTTCATTTCTTATTTGTGTATTTCTAAACCTAGAGAGAAAGAGAGATGAAGAAAACTTGTGGAGAGAAAGAGAGAATTGGAGATTGAAGATTGAAGATTGGGATTATTTCTACCAAAGGAAATCTGATATTTCTACCTCAAGGCAAGTTTTCTACTTGCTAATATATGGTTTAAGATGAGTAAATTGTGTGATAGTTGTGTATTAGAATTTATGAAACAAATATGGAAATTGTGGTGTTTAGCCCTAATCATGGTTTATGTTGATGATATTGGGGATTATAGTAGTTGATAATCGTGTAGGATGATTTGGGGTAGATTAATGTTGTTGGATGTGTGTAAAAATGGAGACGATTTGAGTTTTGGGGAAAATCTTGGGTTTATAACCCGTAGCCCCATCCTTGGCCAAATCGCAGGGGCGAATCGATTCGGCCTAGGGCTAATCGATACGCTTAGAGGTCAAGTTACAGGTCTGCAAGAACGAATCGATTCGGGTTAAGGTCGAATCGATTCGGCCAAGGCAAAAACTAAAATTTGTCCTCCTAATTGATTTGCTTTTGAGCGAATCGATTCGCAGCTTGGGGCGAATCGATTCGGCCCTAGGGCGAATCGATTCGGAAACCTTGCTGTTTTGAGTTATTTTTTGAACTCAATTTTGACCCTTTTCTTTTAGGTTTAGGACTTAGTAACCTTCTTGTATGAAGTAATCTTAGAGTCCTAGAGTCCTAGATGAATTGGGTAACTACCCTAGAATAGAAATGCATTAGATGGGGGTTATTTCGGGGACTTGCTAATAGGTGATAAAGTGTTATTTTCCTTAGTAAGTTAGCTTGTGTTTAGGAGTTGTATAGCTATAACTTGGGGGACTTTAGGGGCCCTATTAAGGTATATAAAACCTTATGACTTGTAGCAATATTGTGATCCCTTGGAGACTAGTTCGTGAATTAGTATACGATGAATATTAATGATGATGTTAATGATTATAGTTTTGGATAAAACGAAACATGCACATGGAAATGAAAATGAAATGGAAATGGTTATGATTTTGGTAAATGATAATTTACTTAATCATGAATATGGTAAATGATAATTTACTTAAACACACCTCTCTAAACGCTATCATAGGGGAAGTTCAGACATGAGGTGATGTCCCCTAACTATTGAATGTAGGGAGACTATAGTCCTCGGTCATATGATCGGTTATCATGTATGTTTTCTGTGATGGTGAGGTAATTTCGGGTGTGGTTATGACTCTCCCGCAGGCATATGGCCACTTTTCGACGTTCCGATAGGTTCCCAGGTTGTCTTGGTTGACAGGCCTTGGAAGATGATAGTCATTTAGGGGCGCGTCCAGTGGGGAAGCCCGGAGGGACGTTCTTAGAATCGTTATATGTATACGAATATAACAATTCTTAATCAAGTGGGACTTGATGTATGATAAATTCCACAAAGATCACATAACAGTGATTATATTCCTGATAAGGAATGGAATGCCACAAAGAGCATATGATAGTAATTATATTCCTGATAAGGAATGGAAAGATGAAATGAAATGGTGAAAAATGATGGAGGCTTTTAATTAATAATGTTTATTAATATACTCTTGCATAACTAAATAAGATTTATAATCATTTAAATTGTCTTAGGTTATGCTTTGAGATTATGTTGTTAGAATCTCTTCTTTATCATTCATGATTAACTGTTCATAACTGTCATACTTTTTATTCATCTGGTGATCATATAAAATCGGGCCCTGACCCATTTATATTTCTTGTTGTGCATGAATCTTTTATCCGCTCAGGTGCTCCGTCGCAAGGACGCCCGTATTGATTTTCCTATTCCGGTATTTTTGGGGAGCCGTGATACTTTGCGGATATTACGGGACACTTTGTTATAGAGGCCGTCATTTTTGTACTCTATTTATGATCGGGTCATTTACTCTAGCGTGTGACCCAAGCTTTTTTATTTGCTTATTGTAATGTATTATGTAACCTAATTAAACTGTTACATTACGTTGTAAGTGATTGTTGACCGACAGCATATTCGGTCCCTTATTGTATATTTCTTGTGGATGAATATAAGTCTTTTGGGTTTCCACTTTCTTTTCAAATTGCGTTGTTTAAATTCTTTTCTTAAATTATAATAAAATAAAATTTTTGACAACCCGTTTTCTGAAATATTGGGTGGTTATCCTGTATACTTAATATATTGTTGCGATGCTGAGAATGATGCCATCCATGATTCCTGTATTGGAGTATCGAGCTGGCCACCTCATATTTTGGTGAGCGGGGTGTCACAACACAGTGTATTGTTCACCATCGGGGAGAGGAGGATATTGCCAATATGCACCAATAGAATGGCGTATCTGAGAGGCAAAAATGCATCATCTTAAACATGGTGCAGAGTATGTTGGGGAGGAAAAGCATTTCAAAGAGTTTTTGGACCAAGGTAGTCAATTGGATTGTTCACTTATTGAATAGAAGTCCCACACTGGTTGTATAAACACATGACACTTGAAAAAGCATGGTCAAGATGCAGACCAATTATGGACCACTTCAATTTTTTTGGATGTATGACTTATGCCCATGTTCCAAATGAAAGGAAGAAGAAACTCAATGACAAAGGAGAAAAAGAAATTTTTCTTGGTGTTAGAGACCCATTAAAGGCCTCTAGATTGTATGACCTTATCACCAAGAAGATTGTTATTAGTCGGGATGTCGTGTTTAATGAAGAAAGATAGTGGGTTACTGATAACTCAGATCAACAGCAAATTCTAGTGAGGTTTGATGGAAACGATGAAGGATAAAGTAATCAGCCATTACGTAATGGGCAACAACAATCAAATTCCATTCCTAGAGATCCACCAACATTATCCTATAATATGCAACCATCAATTTCAGCAGTATAAGAACACAATGATATTACAGTTGGATCACAATCTCAATACACTAAAAAGAGGCCAGTATGGATGCAAGACTATAAGGTAAGTGGATGTGATCAATCAGATGACCAGTTCAGACATTTTTCTCTATTTTTCGACTGTGATCCTATAACAGTAAAAGAAGCAATCAAATAATCAAAATGGCAAAGATCTATAGATGAGGAGATTTTGGCTATTGAGAGGAAAAAAACTTAGGAGCTAAATGATCTTCCAAAAGGGACAAAAACCATTGGTATGAAGTGGGTTTGTAACATTAAACTGAATGAGAAGAGAAAAGGTAACAAGCATAAAGCGCGACTAGTAGCATATGGTTACAATCAAGATTTTTGTGTTGATTATTATGAAATGTTTTCTCCAATATCAAGTCATACACCGCTATTTTAGTACTTACATTAATAATGCAAAACTCTTATCCCATTTTTCAATTGGATGTGAAATATACATTCTTATATAACGAATTACAGGAATAAGTATACGTTGATCAACTCCCTAGTTATTTGCAACAAGGAAGTGAGAAGAAGGTATACATGCTAAAAAAGGCCATTTACGGGATGAATAAAGTACTAAGATATTGATAGGCATATAAATGCCTATTGTAGAAAAGAAGGTTTTCAAAAAAAATCATATAAGAACACTATCTTCATCAAAACCATAGTCTCAAGGAAATTTTTGATTATTTGTTTATATAAAGCAATGATTAGTGATTTTAAAAAATCCACGATGGCAGAATTTGAGATGACTAATCTAAAAATGATGCATTATTTTCTTGGCATTGAAGTAACGCAAACGGTATCAGGATTTTTCATTACCCAAAAGAAGTATGCCTTAAAGATTTTGGACAGGTTTCAGATGATAAGTTGAAGCCTAGTTGGAACCCCACTCGAACCAGGAATGAGGCTAGCAAAAGATCCGAAAGGAAAGAATGTTGATAACACCTTCTTTAAGAAAATTATTGGAAGCTTAATGTATATAACATCTACCAGGCCAGACATTATGTATGAAATGAGTCTTATTAGAAGATATATGGAATGTCCAATAGAGTATCATCTTCTTGCTATAAAAAGGGTCTTGCGCTACTTAAAAGGCACCACTGCTTTTGGTATTTTATTGGGTTTAGTGATAGTGATTATGCGTTCGATTTAGATAGTACAATAAGAACATTTGATTATGCCTTAATGATGAGTTTAGGGGATGTATCGTGGTTGTAAAAGAATAAACAAGTTATTTTTCAAGCCACAACTGAAGTAAAGTTTATAGCATCAACATCATGTGCCTATTAAGTTATTTGGTTGAAAATAATACTTTAGATGTTATATAGTTTACAGAAGGGACCTGTATAGATTTATTGTGAAAACAACTCAATAATTAAGCTCTCTCAAAATCCAGTTCTACATGGAAGCTGCAAATGCATAGATGTGAGGTATCACTTCCTTCACGATCTTGATAAAGATGGAACCATTGAGTTGGTTTATTGTCTAAGTCAAGACCACATTGTAGATATATTAACTAAGCCTCTCAAATTGGCTGCATTTGTGAAGTTGTGTGGATTACTTGGAGTTTGTTCATTGAAGAGCTAAAGTTATTTCCTAAATTGAATTGTTCCAATATTCAGTTTGTGTAAGGGTGTTGTGAGTTTATTTAATTAAGTTTTATTATTTAAATAAGTCTTTGTTGTCCCTTTCTTTCGGAATCTAGTAGCGTGTCCTAGCTATTATAGAGTGAGTTGATGGATTAAGTTAGCTCCAGATTTTGTGCCAAGTTTATTTTTTTGTGTATTGTACTTAGTTACAATATATCAACGGATAAAGTATTAGAGTTCAACAAATTTTTCTTTTTGTTTATTTTTCTATACCACCTTGTAGAACTTTCAAATCCCCCTTCTCTTAATTTAGTGGTAAGTCTATATTTATCCATTTTCACATCTATTTGATTTGGTTTATGTAGATTTTTTAAATTTGAGATGGATTGGAGATTGGTCTTGAGATTTTGCCTAATAAGGATTTATTCTTCTATATTTCTTGAGATCAAACTGCAATTCTAATGGTAAAAATTTGTTGTAACACCCCTTTGCATGTCAAATATTATAGTTTACTTGGGCAATTTTGAGTCAATAACACTCTTGCCATATGGCACTTTAATTTTAGATTCTACCCTATTTTTTTGGTTTCGAATTCTACTCCTTTGGGTTTATTTTGTCTTTAAACCTTATTAGAATTCCTTTTGTGTCTTTTGTGACATTTAGTTCCAATGGAAGGTTATTCCAAGAGAACCTATACTTGTGTTAGACCATCCTTACCACTGCCTCATTTTTTCCACAAATAAGTTGCATCACATAATGTTACCACATCTAAAGAGCGATAAGTTTGTTTTGAACTAGGGGTTCATTTGATTGCAAACATGGAAAATGCGTGGAAATAGTTCATTTGGATGAAAAGTTGGAAAATGAGTGAAACAATATATGAGTTTTTGGTCTTACTTTTTCTATTTTCCGCGAAAAAAAATTCTTTGGTGGATGGATAAGAAATATTTTCCACTAAAAATGAGGTTTGAGATAGAGCACTTGTTATGTGAATTAGTGTCATTATTATATGAAGTATTCACAATCAAGGTATTGCAAAGGCAAAACAAAAGTCAAAACAACTATTTTCCACGGAAAAAATCTCCATGTCCATCAAACACACCCTAATTGTCGATTAGGATTTCCTTATGGCATATCGATCACCTGCGTATATATGTGGTTAGGCATATTTGTTGTGTTATATTGAATGCATTCTATCATTTTATCTTGTATATTCTTGTTTAGTTAGTTGTTTACACCTTTGTATATATTATGATGAGTTGAACTAGATTTCTTTACGTTATCGGCTAATTTATTCAATTTGATATGAAAATTATAATCTTATCATTTGACAAATTTATTTCCTTATTTAAGGTTATTTCTTTTGTCAATTCCAATATAAAAGGGGGAGAAGGTTAAATTGAGGATGATTTCTATTTAATGACACTAATACTCTTTCAATATGAATATAAGATCGAGGAATATATACATATAAAAAGTGAAGTGGAATGCATTTTTATTGTATATAAGGATGTATGTTTACTAACCTCTAAATATACATTATATGATTATATGATATATATTTTATCTACATATCTATCTCATTATTTGTCATTTCTATACACATTGGTATCGCGATCCTCTTTGCTAGTGCATAATAGGTTAATAGAAACAAATGCTCATCTTTGGAATGGTTGGTTACTTGTTGTTAGAATTTTATGTGTTAGGTTGATCTTTTACCTTTGGTAAGTCTTTGTCATGCATTATAGGTCGCTAGATTTTATTATATTTCTTTTAATATTTTTTTTGTGTATCTGTTGTCATGAAATAAACAAGAAGGGATATTTTAAGAGTGTATATATAATCATGTGCACCAATTTATATATAATATCTTATTTTGTTTTCCTAAATATACTTGAGTCTTTAGCCCCTTGGTTTGGCCCGGTAAAGCTTCACATCAAGAAATATTCAACAAACTTCATTAGACTTCATTCAGGATTCATTGGCATTCATACATTTGATAATGACATTTTAAGTTTAGGTAAGTGGACACAAATTACATAATTGCAATTTTTTTCATATTCAAATCATCTTTTCATACTAAGAAAATTAGTTTGTGTGTGTTACCATGTTGATATTGTTCTTTTATATATTAATGATATAAGTATGCAAATATAATTTTACATATAAAACTTTATTTTAGAGAATTTTGAATAAGTATATCATATGAATTTTTTTTAAGGTCCAAAATTCATATTCTATTTTGCATAATGTACCAGACATGCTATTATTGTTTCGATTTTGAGAAAGAGTGTTTCACTTAAATGAAGGGGTTCTTTGACGGTCGCGAACTATTACTAAACTTTCACTCATATTTGTTACAACTACTATCGAGAAAATCTTTTTACATAAATTACTTATTTTTCATGGTGCAAATCTAAGTTTACAACCATATCTTTTGAAGTTAAGTGCCTAAATGTTTGCTGAAGGTCCTACTCTAACCTAATTTTCCTATAAAAATTCTCTTATAGTATACTTAATGAAGACTTTACTCAATATTAAAAGAGATAGGGTAAGGGTCTAGAATTATTAAGGGATAAACTTTTTGAGATAAAAACTCTATGGAGAAAAAACCTTTCTTAGTTTTCTTATTTGTTCCTTTCCTTGTGTCTTTGAGATGTTTTTTTTTTCAAACTTTGATCTAACGTCAAATTAAATATTAAAGCACTTTTCTTTTATCCTTGAATACATATTTTCATATATTTCTTCTTGAGATACTTTTTAATTAGTGATATTTCAAAATAAATTATGAGCTTTATTTTGTGCAATCTAAACATTAGTTAACAATTTAAAAACCTTTAGGAATTTTACATTCTAAATAGTGGTATCTAAACAATGGTGGCTTATAAATTATTCCATTTGAACAAAAATCTTGGCTTTATCTTCAGAAGGAGATATTTTATTTTTTGGTGATAACTGAAGACATTGGTTGCGAAAAAAATTGTGGTAGTTATGAAGCATTCTCCGGTTGTTGTCACCTTCTCGTTGAAGAAGGTATACGGTTGAAAAAATGTTAGTGAAAGTTGTGCGGATGGAGTGTTAATCATAGTTTTTCTTTGTAAGTCTATAGCATAATTCATTTATCATTTCGTTTGGCCCTAGGTTTTTCTCATTGTGGTATTTCCTCATATATCTTAGTGTTATAAGATTGCATGAACTTTTACGCATTTATATTCATCACCTAATATGTGAAGATAAAAATTAGCGTAATATATTTGGTATACATTTTGTCGCATAGATGTAGGTTATTTTATTCATTCCCTAAAAAACATTAATATAAAAATATTGCCTTTATCTTGGTAAAAAAATTAATTTGGGTGGCCTTTATCCATCTCGATTTCGAGAACATGTAATCTCAATGTTATTTGGATATATTGGATTTTTTTCAAATTTCCTGGTCTTCTATTTCCATAAGAGAAACCTTATGTGTTTAGCAAAAGCTTATACGTGTGACCTGAAAATTAATTTTTTTGGGAAGCTGAAGAAGCCTTATTCTTTATGAATTCATCGGTTAATGTTTATTCAATTCTTTATATTTCTTGCTCAATACAAAATTAAATACTTTTGAGTCTAAGAAAGAATAATCTAAAGACAAGTTTAAAATCATCAATTACTTATATATATTCATCCCCCTAAAACCTAGAGATAACTCTAAAAATCTATCCTTATACTATGAAGAACTTCACTAAAGATGGTAATGCTTGCTTGTTGATAAAAGATGTGAAACTGGGGTAAAAACACTCTAGAACTTCCTCTAGGATTCCACATGAGTGAAATCAAGATTTTTTCAATCATAAATACAATTCACTAGGTTGGAACAAAATTGAATAAACTCACATTATTGATGTAAAAAACTAGATTTGATCTAATTAATTAATCACAGATAAATATGAATAAAGAAATAAGACAAAGGATTTTCAAAGTGGTTCAACCTTAGAAAAATGGCCTACGTCCACTGTTTTGTATTGCTGGGTATTTGCCTTAGTCTTCAGTATGATCGCTTAAGGAAGCTTTCCTCGCTAGGGGGTGTTACAAAGTATTTACAGCCCTTTGGTCTCTTAGTATGAATAGACAATAAGTCGTTATTTAATAGACATATACATTTGTACATGATAAGAAGGTTCATTGAATCTGTTTTTGTCGTTTGATCTTCCTAACTAGATGCTCGGAAGGCTGAGTAGATCGGCACTATGAATTTCTCTATAAATATATTTTATGCCACGCGGGATGACATGCGTCTTCATATAATTGGTCCACATCAACTGACTAATTTTTCTATCAACAGAAGCCCCCAATGTTTCACAGTTGAGGTTGGATATGAGAGTGTGGAATATTATACCCAGAAGTTGATCGGGCATGTTTACCCAGTCTTATTAGATTACAGATCTCCAACACTTGTGATATTTAATGGTTTTGAGCGCGAAATGGCAAACTCGTAAATGTTTTGAATCTTTGACAGACGCTTGGGTATTTGCGTCTTTTTTATCATTTAGCCACCGGAAACGCAATCGTCGTCTCTAGTGATCATTACTTTTTGCGTTTCCCAAAGCAATGCATTTAAAGGCGATAGAATCATATTCTCTTCTACCTTTTGCCTTTTAGATTTCCAAACTCTTTGTCTTATTACTTTTTCTTCTTACGATCGTTCATTCGCTCATCTGCCTTAGCTGAATCCTTGAGTTTCTGTAAGAATTTATTCTTTCTTCTTTCTTCTTTCTTTGCTTTAGCCACCATGGTTTACCTTATAGAATCATTAGATAAGTTTAGGGATGATTTTGAGATTCCTTCTTAGGTTATTATGGAAGAACCTCCTTGCCCTTCTGATTTATTTTCTCTAGCTGAAGGACGTTGGTTTCCTTTCATTTTTGTAGCTGAATGTGGTTTTTCTTTCCCGCCTAACCCCTTGTGTTTGGAATTTTGCCAATATTTTAATATTGTTACTACAAGAGTAGTTCCAAATACATGGAGGGTAGTTAGTGGCGTACATAGGTTGAATCAAATTCATGGTACTCATTTAGGGATTCCTGAAATTATGTAATGTTATAAATGGGTTACTAGCGATACCACTTTTTATTTTAAAACTAGGTATTCTAACAGAGCTTTAGTGGTCAATCTCCTTGATGCTAATAGGGATTATTTTAAACATGGGGTTGTGATGAATAATTGGCGACACCTCCCATTAAAAGGGAAAGATGTGTACCAAGGTCCCAGATGTCCACTTTATGGCAATGGGATAGGTTGTTTTTAGTTTTTCAATTTAGCTCTATTTTTATTTGATGAAATGCGTCACTGACACTTATTTTTTATTTGTTACAGTTGAAAGTAAAGGAAACCCCCAAAAGAGAGTGACTTTAATACAAAAGATTTAAAATTTATCTGGGGGTTTCATAGAGCAATAGATGGGGAACACGTGAGGTCCGCTTCCTATCTGCTATAATACAAGAACACCACTTCTTCTTTTATTCCTCGTCCTTTTGTTCCTCCTTTGGTGATTGACCTTGAGCAAGCTCCAGCATCTTCTTCATTTGTTGAAGAAGCTTCTCATGACTTGGGTATTGCTATTATTGACCTGATGATGAAGAAGAGGAAAGGGCCTGACCTCTTTGCCAAGTCTGCTCCTGGTACTGAAGGGGTGAAGAAAAGCAAAGATGACGCTCCAGTTAAAGGAACTAAGAAAAAAGATGTTGTTTCTCCTGCCAAAGATATTAGCAAGAAGCCCCCTGTTTACCCTAAAGAGTAAGCACCTTTGATTGAAGGTGTTATCCTTATTCAAGAAAAGACACCACCTTTGATTGAAGCTGCTCCTTTAAGGAGATTAAGAAGGGGTCTTACTGAGAAGACTGTAGATGTTGCTGCCCAACCTACTAGGGTCGATCTTCCTTCCTTAAGGGCTAGTTCTCCAACCATCATTACTCCTGGCTTGGCCAAGAAATTGATTAGGTAGGGGACTCTTCCTAATTGTCGATCTACTGAAACTTTAACTCCTCGGGACAAAGTTATCGATTTGGTAGTTCAACACCTTGCATCAGTAAGTGTCATTATAGTTGTTCATCAGATTCTAAATTACTATATTCATACTCCAATTTATGCCTTTCTTCTTCTTATAATTTTTTGTGTACTTTGATAATATTATGGAGAAGGATAAAGCTATCAAAGCTTCAACCTCGATTAGTGGGGTGGAGGAGGCCCTTGCTGGGTTATCAAAGTCTTTAATGGAGTCCCGATAAAAGTATAAGGAGGATAAGGCCGCCTAGGAAAATAAAATTCAATCTGTTGAGATAGCTCGATAACAAGTTGTTGAAGTGGCCAAAGATGCTGACACAGCTCGGTAAGAGGCTATAACATATCGGTAAGAGGCGATTACAGCTCGATAAAAAGCTGATACAGCTCTGCAACAAGCTATAAATGATTCCAAAGAGGTGGAGGAGAAATTAAAAGTCACCGTTTCCAGCAAAGTGGAAGCTGATGGCAAGCTTGAAGAGGTTGAACGACATAAGAAAGACCTTGAGGAGAAGGTAAAGTCTATTGATGATCTTTTAAGGGAGAAAACCTCCTCGGTAAGGGTGAAGAGAAAAGCTTTTGTGAAAAAGTCCTTTAGCTCTGGATAGGATAAAGGATGGAACAAAGATTTAGTTATTGTCTCTTCCCGGATGAATTATGCGAGTTTGAAGTACTTCAAAGATGGATGGGTTACAGCTTTGAAGGCGTTGGATGTTGTTGATGATATTGAAATATTTCAAAAAAACACTCATGGCCCTCCTCCTACTATTGAAGAAGGTGAAGAAAATAAAGCTAGATATGATGAATCTTATATGTTGATAGTAGAACAAACACCTGCTGCTACCATCCCTCAGTCCTCCAAACAAGGTCAGAAAGAAACTCCTTCTACCAAGTAACGTCAACTGCCTTCTGAGCAGCCAATTCCTTCCTCCAAATCGGTTGATGATGTTATAGGGAATAAGGAGAAGGTGTAAAGTTGTTCAGCTCTCTAATTGTGTTTTTTTTTATATTTTTCCCTTTTGTTACAACTTTGGTTGTACCCTCTCATCCTATGATCAATAAAATGGACTTTGTTATTTATTTTGAGTTTCTCATTTACCTGCTCGATATAACTGTATCGTTATTGATCCATTTTTACTTTTCCTTTCTAGTTTATTGCTAGGATGGAACTCTTGTCATCTCATGATACAGAGTTGATGAAGAAGTGTAGTGATTACTTCAAAGCTGGTTGTACAAACTTCACTGATGCACAAATAGTTGATATCCTGGAGTCTGATGCTTCTGAGCAAGAAATTGATGCGTATCAATATTTAAAGTGCTTGATTGATCAGGTTGTGTCCAATAATTTGGCTTATTATGAAATGATCGAAGATCTTCAAGGAATGATCGAAGAAGTTCAATTGCAGAACAAATAAACCACTACTCTTTTACATGAGGGTTATGAGAAAAAGTACCAACAACCGAGTGTTGATCAGGGTTATGACAAGTTCATTTCAGCCCATACGAAGAGATAGAGTGTCCTAAAGCTTGAGATTAAAGATTATAGAAACATTGCTAAGTTGCTGGAAGAAGAAAATAATGCTTTGAGAGAAGAATTAAGACAACTAAAATCTGCCTCTTCCTTTGGAGCTCTGATCCCAGTCAGTGATGAGGGCTTTTCATTTTTGGAAACTCAAAATTCTGCATTGAGAGAAGAACTGGAGGCTTTGAAAATAGCCAAGCCAACATCTTCCTCTCGTGGAAGAGAAAGAGCTGTTTAGAGTAGTATTGAAGAGTCGAGGACTCAACAGGCCTTAGCAAATCAAGTTGTTCAACTAAAGGTAAAAAATCAAGCCTTGGCTAAAATGTCCCAGAAAATTCAAAGTCTTACCGAGAATCTTTCCAATCAAAGTTCTTCATTGGAGAGTAAAGAAAACTTGGTTAAGAGGCTTCATCAAAATATTGAGAGATTGACATATCAATTCCACAAGCAGCCTCGAGAGTTTTGGATGGCGGGATATAATGAGGCTTTATGTCATCTTGACTCAGGTTGAAGCAGTCAAACAATGAGGGGTATAAATAGGGATGGCTGAATGCTCTAGCTGTGATGCGTCTTGAAAGAGGAAATTCCTTATGGGATTGGTATAAACTCGGATGTCTTGATCTACTCGTTCCTCCTTTCAAGTTGGCTGTTAGTTGGATTCCAACTCGCTCCATTCCTCAGTGTTTGATCTCTAAGTACCTCTGTGATTACAGTCTTTATGGAGATTTTTAGATATCCCGACCTCCTCGTCTTCTTGAACGGCCAAGTTTGAGCAATATCGGGATCCTGCAAGATTTGAATTTTATCAACTCTTCCTTTACTTTAGATGATCCTCCAGCTGGAATGGAGCCTGTACCTAAATCTGAAGGAAAGAAACCAATAGAATAGGATATTTGTATTTCATTAATGATCATTTAATTAAGAAAAGTTCATCTTGTCGTAATTTTCTTCACATGGAAATAATTTGTAAGATTTTTTTCTTGTCATGTTGTATTTTATATGTCTATAAGGGATAATTTGTCCTGTTTTGTTTTAATTGCCTAGATAATGGAACTTTTCCCCATTTGTTGGCAAGTTGTAGGGACTTGTCACCTATAAGTGCCTAAGCAATCAAATTATTTTCATCCCATGGTCCTTCTTAGTTGTATCAATCTTATCTAGATTGCCTTGGTGCCTAGGCAGTGGATATTTTACCCATCTTCTTGCCTAGTTTTAGATACCCCTTGAGGTTACCCATAATCAAACAGGCCTTGAATTGTATTATTGTTATGCCAATATTGTTGGATATCGGCCAATCGTAGTTGGTGGTTGTTGATATATCGACCAATCATAGTTGATGGTTGTTGATATACCGACTAACCGTAGTTGATGGTTTCTGATGCCGACCAATCGTAGTTGGTGGTTTCTGTGTAGTGTGTAGGACTAGTACTTCGAAAAAAATTGAACCAAAAAGGAATATGGGCAAATTATCACTTTGAAATAATGGAATACATGTGAATCTACATTACTGATGCATTTTTGAATTCTTCCCCCTCTAAAGTTTCTATTCTTTAGGTTCCAGGTCGAACAATCGTTGTGACACGATAAGGCCCATGCCAGTTGGCCTCCATCTTATTATGCTTCTGAATGACTTTCTTGAGCACATAATCTCCTACCTTGAGATCACACTTCCTGATGTGTTTATTGTAGAACATGGCAGTCCTTTGCTGATAAGCGGCATTTCGGATTACTGCGTCTTCCCGAACTTCCTCGAGCATGTCCAAATCTAAGCGTCTCTTCAAATAGCTTATTGGAGTGTTGAAATTAAGCACCCTGTGAGTAGGTAGGCCCAGTTCAGCGAGTATGACTGCTTCACTTCCAAAGGCTAACATATAAGGAGATTCCCTAGTTGCTGTTCGGGGAGTTGTTCGATAAGCCCACAACACAGAATGCAGCTCGTTAATCCAATTCCCTTTCGCATCATCCAACCGTTTCTTCAACCCATTCAATAAAGTTATGTTTGTTACCTCCATTTTCTCGTTACTTTGGGGATGACCTGGAGCAGAATGGACCTTTGGATGTTAGACAGTAGACAATAGTATGCTGTGAACTCCTCATTATCAAATTGGGTACCGTGATTAGTGATAAAAGCATGTGGTCGATCATATCTGTAAATAATATTCTTCCAGATGAATTGATAGACCCTTTCATATGCCATAACGATGAGAGACTCAGCTTCTACCCATTTTATGAAATAATCAACAGCGACCACCAAATATTTAAATCGTCCTCTTTTAGTCGGTAGAGGCCCCACCAAATCTATTCCTCACATGGCAAATGACAAAGGGGAAGCTATTGGTGTTAGCAATGTCTGAGGAGTTCTTCGTATAGTAGAAAATCGCTGACATTTATCGCATTTCTTAGTGTAAGCTGTACAGTCAGCATGCATTGTTGGCCAGTGGTATCCCTGCATCGTTATCCAATGTAAAAGAGTCCAACCTATTACATGAGCTCCTCAAGATCCTTCATGAATTTCTTCCACTAGATCGTGAACTTTTTCTGGGTGAACACATCTTTGCAGACCTGCGATCATACCCCTTCTATATAAAACTCCATTGTTTAAGACATATCTAACAACTTTATATTTCAACCTCTTGGCTGCAAGTTGGTCGGATGGTAAAATGCCTTCTTCGATGTAAGCCCTGATGGGATCTATCTAGGAAGGTCCTATATCCAAAGTGATAAACTTGACCATCAAATCTTTATCAATACTTCTACTAGCCAGTATCTCCATAGGAATTGTTCTTCGTAGCTCAGTACGTGTAGCTAAGGCTAATCGAGCTAGTGCATCAGCCCTTTCATTTTTCAGTCTCGGTATCCTTACCATTTGGAGAGCTTCTAAGTTGTCTATAATCTTTATAGCTTTGGTATAATACCTAGACATGAATTCTCCTTTTGCTGCGTACAGCCCGAGCATCTGATTTACCACTAGTTGTGAATCACACTAAACACTGTAACTTGCTTTGCATTCAGTGATTTAGCTAAACTGAGACCCACAATTATGGATTCATACTTAGATTCATTGTTGGAAGCTTTGAATTGGAAACGCAAAGCATATTCTATGTCTAATCCATCTGGACTATTAAGAATTATTCCAGCTCCGCAGCCTGTGGCACATGAAGAACCAACAACATACAAATTCCATACAGGGATACAGTTATCAAACCCTTGGTCTGACAAAGTCCCCTGATTGAATATTTGGTGCTTCCTTTTATCATTCCGCAACTCTGGGCTTTTATTAGAGGATTCTTGTTGTTCATTCACTATCATTTCCGGCAGGTCTGCTGATGGGAGTTGATTGGGGACAGTTTCTGATGATCCTCTAACATCCCTGAGTTATTCTGTGTTAGACCCTTATCGGTCGGAGGTATCTAGGTAAGTGAATTCATTAATGAAATCTGTCACTACCTATCCTTAGAGAGAAGACCTTGGCTTATAGATAAGGTCATATTCACCTAACTCCACTGCCCAATACATCAATCGTCCAGATTTTTTGGCTTCTGTAAAGCCTGTCTGAGCGGCATGTCAGTATATACCACTATTGTATGCGCTTGAAAATATGGCTTCATTCTTCTGCTCGCCTCAATTAATGCCATTGCCAATTTCTCTAATTTTGTTTATCTGATCTCTGCTCCCCTGAATGCCTTGCTCGTATAATAAATCGATTTTTGCACTCCACCGTCTATTCTTATAAAAGCTGAACTCACTGTATTTTCTGAGACAGCTAAGTACAAGCATAACTTTTCTCCCAACACTAGCCTGGACAGTAAAGGAGGTGGCCCCAGGTATTTCTTCAACTCCATGAATGCCTTCTCACACTCGTCATTCCACTCAAAGGTCTTTTTGAGCACCTTAAAGAATAGAAGACACCTATCAGTTGCTCGGGAGACAAACTTGTTGAGAGCACCTACACACCTCGTGAGTCTTTGTACTTCCTTTTTAGTGGTTGAAGATCATAATTCTAGCAAGGCCTTTATCTTGTCAGGGTTTGCTTCAATACCTCGTTGGTTTACAATATAACTAAGGAGCATGCCTTCCTGTACTCCAAAGACACATTTGGTCGGGTTCAGCTTCATCTGGTATTTCTCCAACTGGTCAAATATTTGGCTTAGATCAGTTATGTGGTTAAAAGCTTTCTTGCTCTTAGTCAACATGTCATCGACGTAAACCTCTATGTTTTTACCGATCTGCTCTGCGAACACCTTGTTCATCAGTCGCTGGTACGTAGCACCTATATTTTTAAGAACAAAAGTCATCACATTGTAACAGTATGTTCCTCGTGGGGTAATGAAAGAGGTACTCTCCCTATCTTCTGGTTTCATCTTAATTTGGTTGTAGCTGGAATAAGCATCCACGAAGCTCAATAATTCATGCCCCGAAGTAGCATCTACCAGCTGATCTATTCGGGGCAGATGGAAGTGATCTTTTAGGCAGGTTTTGTTCAAATCGGTGAAATCCATGCACATTCTCCATTTATTCTTCTTCTTTTTAACCATCAGCACATTGGCTAACCAATCAGGATATTTGACATCCTCAATGAAAGAAGCCTTTTACAGTTTCTCTACTTCCTCTTGAACGGCCTAGTTCTTCTCTGGACTAAAGACCCTTCTTCATTGCTTCACCGGTTTGATCTCCTTATTGACATTGAGCTCGTGGCACAGGAATACTGGGTCTATCCCGGGCATATCTTCATGACTCCACGCAAAAGCTTGCTTTTTATGCCTTAAAAATGCCGCCAACTCTTCCTTTATTGTCGGATCAAGTGAAGCGCCAATCTGAGTTATTCTTTCTGGTTGTTCATCATCCAAAATAATCCTCTCCGTTGCTTCCATGACTTGACCCTTCATGAGCTCTGATTCGTCTCTAGGGTCTAGTGTTTCAATCTCTGACTCCTCAGACTCATCCACTTGCTAAGTGGTGGTTTTCTTCCCGGTATCCTCCAACTCCTCATGTTCGACAGATGAGTAGTAGCATTCTTGAGCTACTTTCTGATCACCCTTCATAAGTCCCACCCCAAAGTTGGCCGGGAACTTTAAACATTGGTGTATAGTGGATGGAAATGCCTCAAACATTTTCAGACCTACTCTTCCCATGATTATATTGTAGGCCGATTGGAAATTTTTGTCCATCATAAAGAATCGTATCTTTTTTGATCTGCAGGTGGGCCAGGTACCAATCATCATGTCTAACTTGATCATCCCAAGTGGAAAAACCTTTTCACTAGAGAAATCGATAAGGGGCCTATGATACGGCTCCAACTGGGCAAGTTTTAGGTTCAAACTATCGAAGCAAGGGTAGAACATGATGTCCATCGAGCTACCATTATCCACCCATACTCTTGAGATGATTACATCCTTCATCATCATCTTTATCACCAAAGGGTCTTCGTAAGGATACAAGACACCTTCTAGATTATTCTTAGAAAAAACGATGACTAGTTTATCTTTGTTAACCTTCCTTGGATGATCCCCTTTCGCCAGATTTCACTACACCAAATCCTGTGAATGGTCACCCCCAGTGGGTCACGGCCCAAGTTCGTGACCAACTGGTGGCAGACTTGGGCCGTGACCAACTCAATATTTGGCGTGACCATATTTATTATCACACTAAATCATCGATGCTCTAAAAGTGGTCACATACCAAATCCTTGACCACTGTGGGTCACGAACTCAGGCCGTGACCATCTTGGCGCCAAATTTTAGGCAAAATTTCCCTCCAAACTGATCGCGGATGGGTCACGGACTTGAGTCATGACCAAAGGCATGACGAAGCAAAAAACACACACATTGAGGGTCACGGCTGGGGGCCGTGACCATTTCTTAGTGTGGGTCACGACTATGGGCCGTGACCATCCCTCAATAGAGTATCTGATGTTGGTTGTGCATGGGAATCACGGCTTTAGGCCGTGACCATTCTTCATTCCAACAACAGGATAATGAAATAATGGGTTGCGATGGTGGGTCACGGCTTCAGGCCTGACCATGTCATACCTAAAAAAATAAAACATGCGCCTCATTTTCATTTGCCCGCCTCTATTTATTGATGGCATTTCCCTAACGTTGATGGCTACACTCTCTCTCGTCAAAGATAAAGCTATGGATTCTTTCTCTCTCGTCAAACGCTGATGGCTTATCTCTCTCTCTCCAAAGACAAAGGTATTTCTACATATTTTAGTTTTTTATTCATATTTAGGTTCATATTTAGGTTGTATTTGGGTTTCTAAATTTTTCGTTGCCATATTACCTTGTGTGTTTTCAATCTGTGATCCATTTAAAGATGGTTAATCTAGTCAAGGGAAAGGTATAAATCTCATAATCTACAAGCATCTTAACCCTTTTATGTTCAAATATGTTAGAAGTTTGATATGTGTATACAAGAATGTATAAGAAGTTAAAGATGTTATTGAACTATTTCCCTCAGATCTTGTACAACTCGAGTAAAAGATGTTTTTGTTTTTGTTAATGGGGATGTTTTTGTATTTGTATTTGGGTTTTCTGTGCCTTCGCTTTATCGTCAAACAAATTGTCAACAAGATAAGCAGTTACCCCTATTATATAGGTAGTTACAGTGTATTGTGAAGTTAATGTGTGTTATATAGTTGGACGACTTGATTGGTGTTACTGAAAAAATCCCTCACTTCGAATGAAATTTTAGTTGTTTCAGTTTCAACCTTCGCTAATTTCATAATATTTAGTAGGCCTATTGAGAGACATAGTGGGAAGTTGAATTATTGTAAAAGTTCCATTGAAGTAGTATCAGATTACAGAAACTGTAGAGTACAGTTCTTTCGTATTTCGTATTTCAGTACAAATTTTTTAATTATACATATCTTCAGGTTTGTTATATATATTTATGTGTCTATGTATGCGTGATCTGGTGACATGTTCATTGAGCAGTGCAGGTGAGGTAATGTAAGCTCCAACAGCAACTTACGTTGAAAACATTTAGGCTTGAGAGTTGGTGTTGAGTGTTTAACTCAAGCATGTTGTTAAATTTTTCTTATTTCTTGTCCTGTTTTATCTTAATTATGTTCATAACATGGATGGGCAGTTCATTTTTGCTTTTATGTCAAGTTTTTGGGTTATGAAATGTATATTTGCTTATCTTGATGATAATTTGTACGACTTTAGGAATAGAAACAAGACCTCCCAACTTGCTATTCATTTTTTCCTTACTTAGCTTGTTTATGGTTGTGAAGCATGAGATTTGACATGTTAGTAAAAACTTGTTCATTCACTGTATATCTAATAGTGGGTGTGAAGGTTTTTGTTGTCATATAACATATTGTTTACAACTGCTTCCAAATAAACTTTTCAATTTAGCAAAAATGTGAAATTTATTGATGAGGATGTTTTTGTATTTTTATTTGGGTTTTCTGCGCCTCTGCACATCAGGTGCTCGATGGAAACCTCATGGGTTAAAATTTGGGAATCATTTATTTTTACTTTTTTTGTTCGAGACTCTCCATGAATGAGCCCACTCAACAGTTTCTTGGATTCTCAATCCTAAACTTTGAAACTGATTTGCGAGCGGGTGAAGCCACTCGAGGATTTTTTTTTCAACTGATTTGACACGAGCGAATCTTAAAGCCATTTTGATTCGAGCGAGTCTTATGTTCGTCAAATGTTGGATAAAATGTCCATAAAGAACTAGATTTCTGTTGCAAACCAATTTATTTTTCGATAAGTTAAACAACTATTTAAGGGAGTTCCTCGTGTATTTTTACTGTGTTTGAGGTGTTTCATTTACTTTGGAGTTTCCGTGGTGTGAGTGTCTCAATATGGCTATCAACTTCACGATAAATGTTATAAAGGGACTCATTTTTTCTTCTAATTGTCATTTATAAAACGTAATATGAGCAGGTTACAAAAGTTGGATGCAAATTTGGTTCAAGCAAGGTTGCGGAATAATTTTAGTTCGGGCATTTTAATTACTTTGAGAGAATGTTTGATAATTTCCAACAAATTTGGTTGTACGGTTGTACAAGAAGGGGGTTTGTCTTCTAAATCAGGTGAGAAAATGCACAAGTATCCGTACACAAGATGTTAGGACTTGTATGCTTAGTATAACTATATGTTAGGACCTGTTAATTATGTTAGGACCTGATATATTAGGAACTGCTATGTTAGAATTACTATACTCATGCAACTAATTGTATGCTTAGTATAACTGTATGGTTAGTTGAACTAATTATTTTGTGCTCTCCCCCCACCTCATTTTCATTTCATTTGAGATACACCTCTATAACCTACCCTCGCTGCCACCCCCTGTCCCCGTTACCTCCCCCTCTCCCCACTGCAGTCCCCTATCTCCCTGTTGCCGCCCACTTCTCCGCGTTGTTGCATTCCTCTCCCCCTCAAACCGATGCCACTCTTAGCACCAACCTCCTCTCCTCGCGACCAATGGGTTTTAAATTATGGCTTTTCTTTTCCCCTATTTGGGTGGTTTCGATTTATTTGTGTGGTTTCGATTAAGTATTGGCAATATTTATTGATTTTAGTTCTAAAGGAAGGTTCAATTTAAGTATTGTAGATTTTTGCTGTTTAAGGGAACTTGGTTCGATCTCAAGCCAATATTTGTGTGTTTATTTTGTTTCAGGGTTGATTCAAGGTTTTGGATGATGGTTTTGCAAGATCGATAAGGTAATCTGAGTTTGAACATCATATTTTACGTGTATCTCATACATAACCCTAAGGTAAGGTATTTTAATTTTTTTCTTTCAAATAATTGTTTTTTGTTTCACATTTGAGATTTCACATATTAACATTCTTACCCCTGCTTTTATGGTTATATTATGTGAGTAACATGATGGCTAAAGGTGGGGGCAATATGATACAATACATGCATTGGGTTGTCCTTGATTACTATTGTTCTGAATTAGTTATTCGCAGTATGTGCTTTGGTATTGTCACGTAGTGTGGAAAACAGAGATTCGTAAAACAAATTGAAGGTGGTTAGAAATTTTGATGCTTAGCATATCGAAATTAAATGGTTTGCATCCCAATTTTTGATGTTTTCACTCTAATTTCAGTTTGTCCCGTCACGGGACTCCCGATTTGAGAATACAATGATAATTTGAAAATAAGAGGACTTAGGCTTAAAAATAAGGCGTTAGAGGGTGAAAACTCAAATTAGCCCCTGTACGGTTCCGTGAGAGGCACCAACACTCTCACCGGACCAATGTAACTCGTAGGAACTGACCGCGTGATCATGGGACTCCCGGTTTGAGAACACGATGATAATTTGAAAATACGAGGACTTAGGCTTAAAAACAAGGCGTAAGAGTGTGAAAACACGAAACAACCCTCGTACAATCCCGTGAGAGGCACTAACACCTCTCACGGGACCAATGTAACACGTAGGAACTGAACACGCGATCACATGACTCCTGGTTTGAGAACACAATGATAATTTGAAAAAATGAGTACTTAGGCTTGAAAACAAGGCGTTAGAGGGCGAAAACTCGAAACAGCCCCCGAACGGCCCCGTGAGTGGTGCCAACACCTCGCACGGGACCAATGTAACTCATAGGAGCTGACCGCGCAATCACGGGACTCCCGATTTGAGAATACGATGATAATTTGCATATTTCTACACTTAGGCATAAAAACATGGCGTTAGTGGGGAAAACCCCAAAACAACCCTCGAGCAGCCCCGTGAGAGGTGCCAACACCTCGCACGGGACCAATGTAACTCGTAGGAACTGACCGCGCGATCACGGGACTCCCTATTTGAGAATGCGATGATAATTTGTATATTTCTTGACATAGGCATAAAAAAATGGTGTTAGATGGCGAAAACCAGAAACAGCCCCTGAACGGCCCCGTGAGTGGCGCCAACACCTCACACGGGACAAATGTAACTCGTAGTAACTAATCGCGCGATCACAGGACTCCCGGTTTGAGAATACGACGATAATTTGTATATTTCTAGACTTAGGAATAAAAACATGGCGTTGTGGGGAAAAACCCGAAACATCCCCTGAAACGGTTCCGTGAGAGGCGCCAACACCTCACACGAGACCAATGTAACTCGTAGGAATTGATTGCGACAATCACGGGACCCCCGGTTTGATATATGCAGATGATACATCAAATGACTCAGGTGCTTTTCAAGCAAAATATTTGGATCCTACTGGATGGGAACTTGTCATCTAATACCCCCAAAAGTATGAGAATACTACGGAGCCATCAAACATATAAAGGTAATAATTATAGTTTCTTATTTGTACTACTAAAAATATGTAATTCGACACAAATATAGTACAATTTAACATTACACTATGTAAAGCTTCTACCATAGATGATGTTAAAATTACACTCTATTGAATATAATATCTTTTATAAACACGACTCTTACAATTGAGTTGATTAAATAATGTGATGGCTAATTGCAGAAAATGTGTTTGGGAAGCCCAAGACAAACACAGACTTCTTGCCTTATGATGGAGAAGGATTCAAGCTCTCAATACCCACGAAATGGAACCCAAGAAAGGAAGTAGTGTACGTTCTTAGATACGAAGACAACTTCGACACTACAAGCAACCTCGCTGTCATGATCACCCCCACCGATAAGAAGAGCATCACCGACTACGGTTCCCCCGAAGAATTCCTCTCATGTAATCATTTATATTTGACTATTTATGTCACAAAACTCAATATGCTTTCTAGAAAATAATTGCGCATATGACACTACATAAGGTGGTTTAGGTGTTGTCTAGTATTTGCATCTTAAGTATTAGACTTGAATCGTGCATATGATCCATAGATGACCAATTAATTAAGGAAAAATCCCCCCCCCCCTAAATTAAACAATTTTAAAGAACTAATACTTTGACCAAAGTCCAAAAAATAGCAAGAAACTCATTACCAACGTGGATCTTTTGTTCTTGATTTTTTTTTGGTTTTGAAATCCCGAATTCACATTAATTTTAAATCCTGAATTTGCATCATTCACACATTTGAGTCTGTCATCAGGATAGGATTCTTAATAATTACAATAAGCTAACTTTTGAGAATCATTTGCGAGATAATACATATATGCAGAACATGCCTAGTTTCACAACATAGATATTAAAGGCGCAAGGTGAACTGAGGCTCCAAGGTACCCCCAAAGCCTAGGGGTGTCCCGGATTGAAAATATCCAAGCTACCTAATCTTGCAAACAAGTTAGACAGCTTGATGGTGCTCATATTTGAACATCTAGAGTCCTGTAATGAAAGTGGTCGTTTGATTCAGGTTTTTGAAATTCTTATCCTGTATTTTCAAAGTACTGTGTTGAATGCATACAAGTCTAAATTTGCCCAGTTTGTCATGTTCTACGCCTGTTCACTAGATCGTGAAAATTGGGGTGAAAGGTTTGCAAGTAGACTTGCAAATATTTTTACATGTATATCCCCTAGATTGGATAATGAGCGTTGTTACATATCTTGATAGTTTCTTATCTTAAGCAAAGTTTTTGTCAGCCTCATATGTAGCTACCATACTGGGAAGCCTGGTAGATTGGTGCTCTAATTATTGAAAAACCCAGGGTGGTGACATCAATCCAAAAGCTCAGAGTTTTTTATTCCGGATGCCAGGCTATTATGTATGCGCTTTGCTTCCATATGAGGTCAATGTTGGGTGTTCCTCATCTTGAATCACAACTTTGCCTTATGCAGTGCAACTTTGCTTCCACTGGATAATGATGACAATAGGGGCTTTGGGAGGTTTTCCTGAGATTTTGAAGGCTTTGAGAATTTCTACGTAGGGGTTAACAGGGTCAAGTGCAAGCACCGCTTCTGCCTCTCTTCTCTTCTCTCCCTCACACTTCCCCTCTCCGTCCCTGCCTCTCTTCTCTTCTCTCCCTGACTCGCAAACGTAGAAAGCACCGCTGCTGCACTCTGCTGTCGTAGTAGAGTAGGAGGGCACAAATACAACATGCAAGAAAGAGCAGCCCCCTTCCTCCTTTTTGAGTGTTTTTTTTTCAATAAATCTCATTAGTTTCTTTTTTAGTTGTTAAATACTTTTTTAGTTATTATTTCTGAAATTTTTGAGTATGTTGAAATTTTTAGTAGCCCCCATTCCTTTTGAGTACGCTGAAATTTTTAGTTATTGTTGTTGTTGAAATTGTTGTTAATAACACCAAATCAATCCTCAAGTAGATTATAAATCATCATAAATAGATGGAATATGCAATAATGTTCTAGCAGTGGAAAAAAAAGGTCCACCACGAAAACTGGTAATGAAAACCACTCAACAAATCCAACTTTTCTCTAGACAAATTATGTTAAGATTCTTCAACCGCCACGACGACACCAATATGTTTGGATCTAAAAAGAATTTTAATTCAATCGTAAGTACTTCTTCTCATTTTCCCCCTTATTTTTCTTTACCATTTGTTTCGGGTCTCCAAAATATTAAAGGGGGTGGGCGTGGGGGCACAAAGTAAAAAGAAAAGCTAATGTAAGAATTTATTGAAATTTTAGAGCATGTCTTTTAAAGTGCGAGAATTAGACTTGATTTATCATTTTAGTGACAATTATGTACATGTTTCTCTTATGTTAATCTCGTCTCTTTCTGTTCATGTCGAAACTACACTTAACTCAGTCCCTAACTAGTGAAAAATCTCAGTTATGCTAACCTAACCTTTCATCGCTATAGGTTATTTTCTTTACATCTACGCTTTCTACAATTGCAACAAAAATTGAATTTATGCATTTAATTGTTATTGCTTTCTTCTCGTCATAGTAAGATACCTTAATATTATCCTTAAAACTTCGTGATGTACTCATTGAGGGACTTGGCCTTCCCATTCTTGACATTAAGAAGATGTGTGGCTCTTACAGGGTAGTTTGAAGCGGTACACAAAGGAGGTAGTATATGCTTATGGCAAGTTTCTTGAATCTGCAACTATGTACCATTACCAAGTATGACATCTACTATCTTGTTCTCTTATTCAAGTGTTTTTATATGATAGTTTTGTCGTAATTTTAAAAATATCTAGACTTAAGCTTAAAAAATGGCATTAGAGGGCAAAATCCCAAAACAACCCCCGAACGGCCCCGTGACTAGCACCAACACCTCGTACAGGACCAATGTAACTCATAGGAACTGACCGCGCGATCAAAAGACCCTTGGTTTGAGAGTACGACGATAATTTGAAAATATCTAGAGTTAGGCTTAAAAAATGGCATTAGAGGGCGAAACCCCCGAAACAACCCCCGAACGGCCCCGTGAGAGGCACTAACACCTCGCACGGGACCAATGTAACTCGTACAAACTGACTGCATGATCACGGGACCCCCGATTTGAGAGTACGAGGATAATTTGCATATATCAGGACTTAGGCTTAAAAAATGGCCTTAGAGGGCCAAACCTCGAAACAACCCCCGAACGGCCCCGTGAGAGGCACTAACACCTCACACGGAACCAATGTAACTCGTAGGAACTGATCTCACGATCACGGGACCCCCGGTTTGAGAATACGATGATAATTTGAAAATATCTAGACTTAGGCTTAAAAAATGGCGTTAGAGGATGAAACCTCGAAACAACCCCCCTAACGACCCCGTGAGAGGTACCAACACCTCGCACGGGACCAATGTAACTCGTAGGAACTGACCGTGCGATCACGGGACCCTTGGTTTGAGAGTACGATGATAATTTGAAAATATGAGGAATTAAGCTTAAAAACATGGCGTTAGATGGCCAAAGCCTGAAACAGCCCCCGAACGGCCCCGTGAGAGTCACTAACACCTCGCATGAGACCAATGTAACTCGTACGAACAGACTACGCGATCACGAGACTCCTGGTTTAAGAGTACGAGGATAATTTGCATATATCAGGACTCGGGCTTAAAAAATGGCCTTAGAGGGCTAAACCTCGAAACAACCCCCGAACGACCCGGTAAGAGGCATCAAACCTCGCATGGGACCAATGTAACTCGTACGAACAGACCGTGCGACCACGAGACTCCCGGTTTGAGAGTACGAGGATAATCTGCATATATCAGGACTTAGGCTTAAAAAATGGCCTTAGAGGTCCAAACCTCAAAACAACCCCCGAACGGCCCCGTGAGAGGCAACAACACCTCGCGATAGGATCAATGTAACTTGTAGGAACTGACTGCGCGATCATGGGACCCCCGATTTGAGAATACGGCGAGAATTTGAATATTTCTAGTCTTAGGCTTAAAAAATGGCGTTAGCGGGTGAAAACTCGAACCGGCCCCCGAACGGCCCCGTGAGAGGTGCCAACACCTCGCACAGGACCAATATAACTAGTAGGAACTGACCGCGCGATCACGGGAATCCCGGTTTGAGAATATGATGAGAATTTGAAAATTTCTAGACTTAGGCTTAAAATGGCGTTAGAGGGTGAAAACCCGAACTAGCCCCCGAACAGCACCGTGAGTGGCATCAACACCTCGCACAGGACCAATGTAACTCGTAGAAACTGACCGCATGATCACGGGACTCCCGGTTTGGGAATATGACGAGAATTTGCATATTTCTATACTTAGGCTTAAAAAATGGAGTTAGAGGGCGAAAACCCGAACCGGCCCCCGAACGGCCCGGTGAGTGATGCCAACACCTCGCACGGGACCAATGTAAATCGTAGGTACTGACTGCGCGACCACGAGACTCCCGGTTTGAGAATACGACGAAATTTTTTAAAATTTCTAGACTTAGGCTTAAAAAATGGCGTTATTGGTGCAAACCCGAACCAGCCCCCTAACGGCCCCGTGAGTGGCGCCAACACCTCGTACGGGACCAATGAAACTCGTAAGAACTGATCGCACGATCGCGGGACTCCCAGTTTAACAATACGACAAGAATTTGAAAATTTTTAGACTTAGGCTTAAAAAATGGCGTTAGAGGGTGAAAACCCGAACCAGCCCCCGAACGGCCCAGTGACTAGCACCAAGACCTGGCACGGGACCAATGTAACCCGTAGGAACTGACCGCGCGATCGTGGGACTCCCGGTTTGAGAATATGATGAGAATTTGAAAACTTCTAGACTTAGGCTTAAAAAATGGCATTAGAGGGTGAAAACCCGAACCATCCCCCGAACGGCCCCATGAGTGGCGCCAACACCTCGCACGGGATCAATATAAATCGTAGGAACTGACTGCACGATCATGAGACTCCCGATTTGGGAATACGATAAGAATTTGCATATTTCTAGACTTAGGCTTAAAAAATGGCGTTAGAGGGTGCACACCCGAACCGGTCACCGAACAGCCCCGTGAGTGGCGCCAACACCTCGTACGGGACCAATAAAACTCATAGGAACTGACCGCGCGATCGCGAGACTCCCGATTTGAGAATACGATGAGAATTTGAAAATTTCTAGACTTGGGCTTAAAAAATGGCGTTAGAGGGTGAAAACCAGAACCAGCCCCCGAACGGCCCCGTGAGTGGCGCCAACACCTGGCACGGGACCACTGTAACCCGTAGGAACTAACCGCGTGATCGCGGGACTCCCGATTTGAGAATACGATGACAATTTGAAATTTTTTAGACTTGGGCTTAAAAAAATGGTGTTAGAGGGTGAAAACCCGAACCAGCCTAATGAGTGGTGCCAATACCTCGAACGGGATCAATGTAACTCGAAGGAACTGACCGTGCAATCACGGGTCTCCCCGTTTGGGAATACGATGAGAATTTAAATATTTCTAAACTTAGGCTTAAAAAATGGCGTTAAAGGGTGCACACCCGAACCGGCCACCGAACGGCCCCGTGAGTGGCACCAACACCTCGCACCGGACCAATGAAACTCATAGGGACTGACCGCGCGATCGCGGGACTCCCGGTTTGAGAATACGACGAGAATTTGAAAATTTTTAGACTTAAGCTTAAAAAATGGTGTTAGAGGGTGAAAACCCGAACAGGCCCCCGAACGGCCCCGTGAGTGGCGCCAATACCTCGCACGGGACCAGTGTAACTCATAGGGACTAACTGCGCAATTACAGGACTCCCGATTTGAGAATACGATGAGAATTTGAAAATTTCTAGACTTAGGCTTAAAAAATGGCGTTAGAGGGCGAAAACCCGAACTAGCCTCGAACGGCCACGTGAGTGGCGCCAACACCTCGCACGGGATCAGTGTAACTCACAGGAACTGACCGCGCGATCACGGGACTCCCAGTTTGGGAATACGATGAGAATTTGCATATTTCTAGAGTTAGTCTTAAAAACATTGATATGTTGATAATTATAACTCATATATGCAATTTTTCAGCTTGAATAATTTTTTTGTAATACTCCTTGGTTACTAATATCATTTTTTTTGTTTGTATCCTATCATTTGTAGGATTTTTGTACATGGAACAAATGACGAAGGCAATGGTTTACTACATGATGAAGATTGTTTATATAATGTTGTGGACATTGAGGATTATGTTTTTCATGTTTTACTTTCGTTCAGGCTTTTATTGTTTAGTCTTATGGCCGTTCGGGCTTTTATAATTTGATTGTTAAATTTTATGGCCATGCGGGCTTTATAATAAGCAGGTTTTATATTTACAGGGTTTGGAATGTCCAGAAAATAGAGGAAACTCTGCCCAATTTTTTTTTTGGTCTGTTAATTATTAAGACGTGTAATATTTTTAAATTTGTATATTAACAACGTTCCCGATTCGCAATTTGTGCTTTTTTTATTGTTTTTCCAATAATAAATATTTGTAACATCTTGTATGTGTTCAACGTTACATGTAGCAACCGACCGTGCAGTCACAGGACCCCCGATTTTAAGATTGGACCAAAAAAGGATATTTTTTTTAAATTATAGTTAAATATGGTCATGGACTTTGTCCATCACCATTTTTATTTTTTTCGTCGCTCCTAAAAATGGTCGCGGCCAAAGTCTGTGACCCCCAACCGTGACAAAAAATGGTCGCGGCCAAAGTCCGCGACCATTTTTTTCTGTCGCAGCGTGTGTCACAGACTTTGGTCGTGACCAATTTTTGTCACGGTTGTGGGTCACGGCCAAAGTTCGCCACCAATTTTTTGCCTTTTTTTACGTCGCGGTACACGGATGTAGGTCACGGCCGAAGTCCACGACTAATTTTTTCCTTTTTTTTGCGTCGCGGACTTTGACTGCGACCAATTTTTGTCACGGTTGTGGGTCACGGCCAAAGTCCGCGACCAATTTTTGTCACAGGTGTGGGTCACGGACCAAGTCCGCGACCATCTACCGTGACCCACTACAGACCGTGACCATTTTTTGGGCACGGACTTGGGTCGCGCCCAAAATGGTCACGGTCCAAGTCTGCGACCCACAATTTTGGTCAGGGATTTTGGCCGTGGCCAATCGCCAGTTTTGGTGTAATGTTTATTCACTGTATATAGGAATAAGCTTGGGCCTCATTTAGGTAAGCTTTCCTTTCAGCGGTATGATCACCACCTCCTGCATCTCCACCTGTTATCATATTACAATCAAACGAACCAAAACGGATTGAAAATACCTCACGTTCTGGCTGTCATGGATTTTTGGGGAGATCGGGGTCTTCCTCCGGTTCATCTTCGTGATCCATTTTCCTATCATTTCTTGGTCGGTGAGGAGATTTGGACCTTTTCCGTGATCTGTTGTTGGTTTCTCATCATTCCGGCGATCAACAAATCGGTTCAGCTTTCCTCACCTAATGAGTGTTTCTATCTCATTTTGGGGAGTTACGCATTGCTTGGTCGTGTGACCATAGTCCTCGTGGAACTCGAAATATTTGGACTTATCTCTTCTCTCAGGATATGTTCTTGATCTCTTCCAGAACATGGTTTATATCCACCTTTAGCGGGGTATAATTGGCATATTTCCTCAAGTGCTCTAATGTTTCCTTGCCTTTCGACTTTTTATTCCCCCCGTTTTGCTTGTGATCTTTCCTCTCGGACCTACCTTCAACATAAGTCTCTGCTTTTGCCTCATCATTCCTTTTTGCAGCCATAGATTCTTCGGCGTTCATAATCTTGGATGCTTTAGCCATCAATTCCTCCATAGATTTGGGGGGGTCCTTGGTTAGAGTGTAATACAGCTTGTCTGGTTGAAGACCGCTCATGAGGGCTGTAATAGTGGTTTCCTCCTCATAGTCAATGACTTCTAGTTTCTCGTTATTAAAATGAGTGATTTAATCCCTTGTGCTCCCTCCTTCCCTTTGCCTTACGCTCAACAGATGTTCTACCCTCTTGACTGGCTTCGCACCAAAACAGAAGTTTCCTATAAAGAGCTCTGTCAGTTGATGGAAGGTAGCAATTTGTCCCCGAAGAAGGTTGTTGTACCATATTTGGGCAGATCCAGTGATAGTCCCCAAGAATGCCCTGCACACTGCTCATCGGGAACTACATAGATATCTGCAGCAGCCTGGTACTGCTCTATGTGGAGGACGAGATCAGTTTTTCCATCGTACTTCGATGTAACTACAGGAGCTTTAAACTTCGACGGTGTGGGAAAATCCACAATTGCATGAACTTTTACGCATTTAGATTCATCACCTAATATGTGAAGATAAAAATTAGCGTAATATATTAGGTTTACATTTTGTCATATAGATGTAGGTTATTTTATTCATTCCCTAAAAAAATTAATATGAAAATATTGCCTTTATCTTGGCAAAAAAATTAATTTGGGTGGCCTTTATCCATCTCGATTTCGAGAACATGTACTCTCAATGTTATTTGGATATATTGGATTTTTTTCAAATTGCCTGGTCTTCTATTTCCATAAGAGAAACCTTATGTTTTTAGTAAAAGCTTACACGTGTGACCAAAAAATTAATTTTTTGGGGAAGCTGAAGAAGCCTTATTCTTTATGAATTCATCGGTTAATGTTTATTCAATTCTTTATATTGCTTTCTCAATACAAAATTAAATACTTTTAAGTCCAAGAAAGAATAATCTAAAGACAAGTTTAAAATCATCAATTACTGATATATATTCATCCCCCTAAAACCTAGAGAGAGCTCTAAAAATCTATCCCTATACTATGAAGAACTTCACTAAAGATGGTAATGCTCGCTTATTGGTTCACATACGGTAAAAACACTCTAGAACTTCCTCTAGGATTATACATGAGTGAAATCAAGATTTTTTCAATCATAATTACAATTCACTAGGTTGGAACAAAATTGAATAAACTCACATTGTTGATGTAAAAAACTAGATTTGATCTAATTAATTAATCACAGATAAATATGAATAAAGAAATAAGACAAATAATTTTTAAAGTGGTTCAGTCTTAGGAAAATGGCCTACGTCCACTATTTTGTATCGCTGGGTATTTACCTTAGTCTTCAGTATGTTCGTTTATGGAAGCTTGCCCTGCTAAGGGGGTGTTACAAAGTATTTACAGCCCTTTGGGCTCTTAGTATGAATAGACAATATGTCGTTATTTAATGGACATATACATATGTACATGATAAGAATGTTCATTGAATCTGTTTTTGTCGTTTGATCTTCCTGACTAGATGCTCGGTACGCTGAGTAGCTCAGTGTGCTGAGTAGCTCGGCACTATGAATTGCTCGGTAAATATATTTTATGCCATGCGGGATGACACACATCTTCATATAATTGGTCCACGTTAGCTGACTAATTTTTGTATCAACACACATGCTAAATTAGATTTTCAAATCCTATATGGAACAAGAAAAAATTTTAGCATACAAAAGATATTCCTATAAAAAACATATGGTTATATCATACATAAATAATGAACTAGCATTCAAAGGTTAAAGAAAAATTAAGAGCAAAAAATAAAGTAATTCAAAGAAATAACTCAAGTGACATATAAAAGGGCATAAAATTAGGATTGAATGTTTTAACTCTTGTGGAAATTAAGATTTAATCAATATAGAAAATGTCTAATGTTTCCATCAACATGTAAAATATTTAACTTACATATTTTTCTTCCTAAAGACACAAGTCAAGTTATTTCGATGGAATTTCCATACGTGATCTTTTTAGAACGTTTGACTCTGTTATGGTGGTTATTACACACATAATGAGTAGATAGATCTTTTCGAACAAGTATAAGAAATCACATTAGCTCATTAGTATCCCTTTCCACTAAAAATAAACACTCTCAATTATTTAAAAGATTAGGATTGATTTTTCAAAGTCAATTATGATTCCTAACATTCACATAGAAAAAAAAATGACACCCTTTTTCGAATCAGAAAAATTTGAGTTCCTCGAAGTAGAATAAAAATCCCCTCGTTAAAATTTTCTCATGAGAAATACTCAAATCATTGTGTGGCCCATAAACTTCATGATTAATGACAAATAATCTACATTAATCTTAACTATTTTTTGAAAAGAACTTTTAGCTATTGAATAATATTCAAAGAGTATACATGATATAAACAAGATAAAACATCTTATGAAAGTTAGTTTATACAAATTAAACATTTTGGATACATGGCCTATAAGTATTGATTTTTTTACAAACAAAATCCTTTTGGTATAAAGTGGTAAAATATAAATATTCCAAAAAGAAAAAAGTTAGAAGCAAAACTATATAGCCTAAGGAACATGAGGGATATTATAAAATCTCTTAAGCACATTGTGAACCGGTCTTGGCATGG
The DNA here is from genome assembly GCA_949130495.1 of Sambucus nigra. Taxonomy (NCBI): domain Eukaryota; kingdom Viridiplantae; phylum Streptophyta; class Magnoliopsida; order Dipsacales; family Adoxaceae; genus Sambucus; species Sambucus nigra. The sequence goes on along the minus strand of OX422209.1, from coordinate 53,028,732 downwards.
TAGCGGTTGGGGTATCAACTTGGTATCCCTTTCGGTATTTATATCAATCCTATCTAAAATATGATTCCTAACATAATAAAACATAACATAGGGGTCATGTTTTTGGAAATGATTTAGGGAGGCATAATAAAGATTGTCTTATCTTTTAGATACTTTTTTCATAATGGCTCATTTCTCATCTTCCACTTTGTTTCCTCAATGTTCACATCACTCTTAAAATGCTCCAAAGATAATTTTGGTTATGAAAAATATAAAATTGTCTAAGATTAATATGCATATGACAACAAGTACACATAAAGGGTGTAGGATTAGTCTCTTTAAGAGTTAAAAAAATGGAATTCTTAATATAATGTTTTTTTCACAGTGAATCAAAACTCTTTTAAATGACCCTCTTTAGGAAAAAAGTGTTGGGGATTGATTTAATGAAAAACTTTGTTGTCCAAAAATCTTTAATCGATCATGCAATAAAAAGAAAAACAAAAACTAGTTTTAAAAACATAAACTTAGGGTTTCAAATCACGATACCTTGCGATTCTTGTATGCGATTCGAGTGAAGAAAAATATGATTTGTAAAAGATGAAGAGGTTATTTTTTATCCTTCATACGATTTCTAGAATTCCCTCAATGCCTTAAATATTCTAGTATATGAATCTCCCAAATTAAGCTTAGTGTGTGGGTACTTTTGGATATGAAAACTTAACGATTTATGAGAGAAATCAAATTTTCTCTCCTCCCCCCTTCACAAATGCGTGAAACATATTATTCTCTATCTCTAACCCTTAGGATGTGTTATGTAGATTAAAACCCTACCTTAGACCCTCATATATATGTATACAAACAATTAGCATTTTAAGAGAGTTTTGGTATACTACTTGGGTAATGGACTGTACTAGGGATCCAAGAAAAATAATTATGTTTGTCTTCCAAATGAAAAATGTCAAGATCCCATATTAATTTATGTTATATATTTTATTTCTCATTTAATTATTATTAACCCCAAATAATTATAATTACACTCTAATTTAACTATCTCAGAATTACTCGAATAATGAGGTATTTGTTTGTAAAGTTAGATAGATCATAATGTGATTCCCCACATAAAGAATATAATACCTTCTTAGTGAAATTCAATTATAGAGTGTGCAAATAGTCAAAGTTGGTTTCAAACAAAGTTTGTAACACCAATTTAAATGCGGAAGCCAATTTCAAACATATTTTATCTTTTTATCCTAAACATGCATCGATTGTGATAAAATAGATAAATCAAATAAAGAAATCAACTAAGATCAAGTTTAAGGAAAAATCCCCACAGGAAAAAACCTTTTATTATACTAATAATTTGTGAATTGTAACTTACAAACTTACCAGCGAAATACAACAATGGTTCTTGTAAGAACCATACTGACCGCAGTCGATAACAATGATTCCATCGAGAACTACAAAGATCGCAGTCTACCTCCTTCAGCCTCAGCCTCAGTCTTCAACAGTGAATCCCCATAAGTATCGCAAGTCAGCAATGGCTATCCTCTTCACAAAGGTGTATGTAAAGATACAAATTTTTCTAGGGTTTAAACAATTCACAAGAATAATATTTAAGGATATTTTGTTGTGAATTAAACAAGTGTTTTTCAGCACAACACTTTAAGAACTTTCACAAACGTTATGCAAAAACGAATGTGGAAAAAGTCTTAAACGTTCTGAACATGAAATAGGTATGTATACAAAACTTAAGGCGGCGCATCGTTCGAAAGATTTGAGCAGGTCGTTCTAACGAGATTTATTTCTCGTTCGAACTAGATTTCATCTCGTTATTATTTGATCCAAAATAGAAGTAGTCTTTCAAACGAGGGATTTAACAACATAACAATGTCGTTTGAACGGCATGGAGATGTCATTTGAATGAGCTAAACGATATTTTAAAACTCCGCGTACACTGAACTCAGAAAATATTTTGTTTTTCAAAAATAAAAAGTTCGTATTCATTTTGTTAAAAACATAAACATCCCAAAATATAATTTCGTAAATTAATTCAAACTCTCAATTGTTTTATACCTCATCGGGATGTCCAGAAGTCTTCAAACTTGGAGATGCTAGAGTTCGATTCATCTTAGGTGACGATTTTTAACGGAATACGCCAAACTAGCCTAAAGTTATGCTATGAATAATCTTTGGAAAATTATTCTTACAAATCTCCTCCTTTGGCTATTCCGATAAAAAAAACATTTTCGAACAACAAATTAAAATCAAAATCTCCTATGACATTTGACAAGAATCCCAACACCCTTCCTAACCCTAGAACGAAATGGCATAAGTCTCCTTGCCTTTAAACTTCTTTACTTTCTTTGGCACACTTTGTGTTCATTCGTGTGTATTGAATTTCTACTTTAAGTAACTACACACACGAGACAACAAATATATACCTTGTGATGCACCAAGTTTGAAACAAAGTAAAACTCATAAATAAATTCTCCCCCATAAATTAAACTCATTTTAGTTTGCTCTTCCCCTTTGTCTTTTATTAAACTAGACAAATAAGTAGAAACATATGAAGCATCACGTAGAAAATAAGATATCATCACAAAAAAAATATAACTCAAGCATGTGTAACGATAATCTCAAAGGCAAACACAACCAACTATTTTTGAATTTTTTTAATTTTTCCAACAAAATGTAAAACTTACAAAAATTTCATACAATACCATATGTAATATATGCTAAATATATCAAAGCAAATCTGTCACACATATATAGGTATAAACGACCACAAAACATGATAAAAAATACATAAGCTTTACACACTAGCATAGTATCGATGTGTCCAAACGTGTGGGATGAAATGAATAGGTGTGAATTAGTAACAAAAGAATTATAACCCAAATACTCAAATATGTTCAAGAAGTTTTATTTGACCGAAAAACTTTATCAAAGTAAGCTTTAGCCTCAATTGATAAATAAAGTTGAACTTTCTGAACAAAACAAGCACAATGTATACAAGCCTAAAATACTGGCGATTCAATAAATCAATTGCGTCATGACAAAATAAGCATAACTAGGTATCGTTTTGTAGACCCGTTTATCTTTAACTAAACTGCCTCAAAAGATAAACATGATCATATATTCTATTCTTTTCTTTTCTTTTGAAGTGATTTCTTTTGAATGATCAAGCAAACTAAAAATATTTGGCCCCTTTTTGGCATATTTCTCTTTTTATTGCCTTAATTTTTTCTTGGGTTCTTTTCAAACCATGGCTTTCACGACGAGTTCACTTTTCTCTCGCAGCCCTTTTTCGTGTACACTCATCTTTTTTTCAATACTAAACAATCTCTCACGGGAAACTGTTTTTACATGCACAAATGTCTATAGTCAAATAAATATGTAGATGATAAAATTGATAGGAGAGCATCTCATCAAGATCAAATATACATCATGAAGTCAAAATCCAATAAGCTCGTGCATGTGTGTGTAGAGGCATATACGAAGTTGAATCCTTAAAGAAAATCAAGTTCAGAATAACTCCATAAACATGGTTAAAAACAATCTAAGTATCCAAAGTCATAAACAAATGTCCTAGCCACATGGAAATTGCTTAGTGAATTGGATTCAAACAGACCAATATACAACACTGAATATGTAAAACTAAAATTCACAAAAATCGAAATTCTTTTTAAACTTTTCAAAATATTTTTCAAAAAACAAAATCTTTTTATATTTTTCAAAAAAATATATAAAACCAAAAATGTTTTTGTATTTTCAATATGACTCAATAAAATAAAAATATAATACAAAAGTACACATGTCATAACACTAGCAACACATATATCATGGCGCATAAACTAGTGTATAACAAACAAAATCATGCAAGCAATTAGTTATATGATATGGCAAGAGAACAATAGTGTGAAAACATGTGAGAATCAACTAGTATACCATCCAACATTTCTAAAAGTGATTTTCTAACCCAAATAGATGTGAATTTATGAATAGGGATCCGTATTTCAACTTTTTGGACCTTTTCCAAGATCAAAATAAAAATGCCTACGGTGACCTTTCCTACCACAATGCGAACATGTGTAAACACGAGGAATGTTACCTAAGGTGTGACCTTTTCTAACGTCCTTGGATGTGGTTGATCTTCTAGAACATACAATGGTTTTGGCTTTAACACTCGAAGCATGAGAATGAGACGAGTTATTACCATCACTACTCAAACTATTAGAGTCTTTTAAATCATCTTTCAACTTCAAAATTTTATACTCAAGCAAAGAATTAGACTCTTTCAATTTTAGGGACTCCTTTATATTTTCAATCATTCCTAGAAGGTTATCTCGCTCCCCCTCAATGTGATAAAAGCTTATCCCTAAAAGTCTTCTCACGTGCCTTAAAATCATTAACCAAAACACTATCCTCAATGGCACAAACACAAATCGTAGAATTTTTCAAGTCCTCTAATTCTTTCTCCAAAACAAGGACTTTTTCATCACTCTCCTTTTTGGACAATTTTAAATCTTCGAAGTCATGTTACAGACCAACAAACTTCTCACGAACGACATCTCTTTGATTTTGAACAGTTTACAAAAGTTTCAAAATATTTTTAAAATGAGAATTTTCTTTTTAAGAATTTCAATTCTTTCGCCAAACTTCAAATTCAAAAGGGAATCCATTGACAGAAAAAAAACAAACATAAGAAAGATGAATAAACAACTACCCAAATAGCACTAAGCACGGATCTAACACAATAACTAAGTGCAACCCACTCTGATACCAATTTTTAATGTGGATAAATAATCCAAGGTTTCAAACAAAAATTGCAACACCAATTTAAAAGCGAAAGCCAATTTCAAAAAGATTTTATCTTTTTATCCTAAACATGCATTTATTATGATAAAATAAATAAATCAAACAAAACAATCAACTAAGGCTAAGTTTAAGTAAAAATTCCCACAGGGCAAAACTTTTTATTCCACTAATAATTTGCATAACTTACAAACTTATAAGAGAAATACTGCAATAATTCTCACAAGAATCACAATGATTGTAGTCGACAGAAATGATTCCCTCGGGAACCACAATCTTCCTCCTTTAGCCTCAGCCTTAGTCGTCAACTGTGAATCCTTACACATATCGCAAGTCAGCAATAGAAATCCTCTACAGAAAGGTGTATGTAAAGATACAAAACTTTATAGGGTTTAAATAATTCACAAGAACAATATTCAAGGATGTTTTATTGTGAATTAAACAAGTGTTTTTCAACACAAAAATTAAAGAACTTTCATAAAATTTATGCAAAAACGAATGTGGCAAAAGTCTTAAACGTTCTGAACACGAAACAAGTATTTATACAAAACTTAAGGCGGCATGTCGTTGGAATGATTTGAGTAGGTTGTTCTAACGAGATTTTATCTCGCTTCTAACGACGAATAAAAACTTAAAACAAAAATCTTCGATTTATCCAAAATAGAAACAACCTTTCAAATGAGAGATCTAACGACATAACAATATCATTTAAATGACATGGAGATGCCATTTAAATGAGATAAACGATATTTTAAAACTCCGCCTATAATAAACTCAGAAAATATTTTTCCTTTTCGAAAATAAAAAGTTCGTGTTCACTTTTGATAAAAATATAAACATCCCAAAATATAATTTCGTAAATTAATTCAAACTCTAAATTGTTTTATACCTTATCGGGATGTCGGGAAGTCTTTAAACTCAGAGAAGCTTGAGTTCGGTTCGTCTTGACGGTGTGTGATGATTTGTAACAGGATACATCAAACTAACCTAAAGCTATGCTATGAACAATCCTAGATAAATTGTTCCGATATCAAATTTTTGCTAATTAATTTTAACCAACATCTTATTGCTCCTTGATCTAAAACTTAACTTATTTGATACTTTACCAGATTATAAATCATCCACTAATTAAGTTTACTAGTAGAATCCAAAGTTATACGTTTATTAAGCAGGGTATCACAATTCAGGATATCTTTAGATGTGAATTCTTCTGGAATATTATCTCAGACATGTACACATAATGATTTCCCAACTTATAAAGATTTAGACTCAATAAATTGGATCTCACCCATAACAATTAAAGAAATACTTATTTGCACATTTCAATCCTCATATTCCTCGGGACTAAGAATTTATGCACCCTTTTGAAAAATAATGTGAGATTGTGCAACTCTGATCTAGACAACACCTGGATTTGAATCGCATCCTCTTCACGTTTAATATATTCTCGATGTTTCGGTATAATCCTATTTGAACTATCAAATAACTTTCCAAACGTTCCGACAGGTTCACTTAGTCAAAAGAAACTACTAAGATCGCACTCACAGCTTTACCGGTAGAATGTCAATTCCTTATCTAGTTATGAAATATTTAATTGAACTAGAATGAAATTTCAATCTTCTGTGATCAGGCCAAACCTAACTCACTAAAATTCCTACTAAGTTCAACTAACAAACGTTAATAGTATATATATATATATATATATATATATATATATATATATATATATATATATATAGCATTTTTACAAACTTGATTATCATTGTAAAATTAACTTGACACGCATTTATTAATAAATAAACGTCGTATATAAGAATAAAATTACAACAAAAAAAACACATGGACTTACACTTGCCTTTATTATTTGTTTAGACATCATTAGGGATATAATAGTCACTCCAAGTAGGAGCACCAATGTGTAAAAACAAAGAGTGTATAAAAATGGTTTGACCATTGAATGGAGAAGCCTCCTTATAATGTGAACCTTTTCACCCAACTCACATGTGCCACATCATTCTACATAAGATCAATTGATGTCTTGACTGAAGTATAAAGATAAGATGGTACAAGGTACTTACAAGATCTCGGAACTCGCCATAAAATGTAATTACTATGTCCCAAGCCAAAGACAATAATTAGTCTCGTACTAATATGCGATCGAGTTAGGCTGATTCATTTACTTATGCAAGACTTACTCCATATCAAATAATCTAAACGCAGTCATTAATGAAACACTCACCACATCATTCTAGATATGGTCAATCGAAGTCTTAAGTGAAGGTATAAAGATGATCTAGTATAAGGTACTTGCAGTTTCCTTATCGGGCCGAACTAGACATAAAGTGTAGCTACTAAGTCCTAAGCCAAAAGTAAAAACAATTCCCCTACTAATATATGATCGAGTTTGGCTAATTCGTTTACCTGGGCAAGGCTTACTCCACATCAAATAATCTAAAAAGAAAAAATAATGAAAACCTCGTCTATCATTCAACTCTATACTTGTAATTAAAAGTATTGCAAGCTAAATTTATAACCCAATTTTAGAATTTGTATTAGTCAATAGTTAATGATAAATGCTACAAAGACAACTATACAAATTAACTTGTCAAATTAATGTGTCAAAAAAGACATTAGTTAATCTTTTAATGTATACTATATATCGTGCAATAAATTCCTAACACATAACTTGATTTAAGAAGGTAGTCAATTTAGTTAAAATGGGTTTATTTTTAAAATTGTCACTTAAATATGGGCATAATTATTCCATTTTGAGTTTTGGTACATTTTATTAATTGACTTTGAGTTTGGTACCATTTTCATTACAAATCTATTATACTCTAATTGTCATGTGGAAAAAATGTTAAAATATAAGAAAACAAAAAAAAATCTGAAAAATGAAAGGAAAAAATGAGAAGATAAACAGAGAAAAAGAAAAAAAAAAAATGTCTTCAACAATACAAATATGAATCTAGAAATTATGTATATTTTTATGTAAGTTTTTTCTACTTAAATATGTCCATAATAACCCGATTTTGAGTTTGATACATTTTTTTCACTTGACTTTGAGGTTGGTACATTTTCGTTAAAAGTTAGTTAGACTTAACGGTCATGTGTCAAACACATGACCTGTTTGAAAAGAAAATAATTAAGAAATCAAGAAAAACAAATAAAATTATTTAGACAATGAAAAATACCCTCTGCGCCCCCCTCCCACCCACCCAAAAAAAAAACTTTACAACTCCTACCTTCTCCATTACCCCAACACCGACGACCACCTTCCCCACCTCACTCCAACACCCCCCTCTCTCACATACAAACACCACAACAATAGTAACCCCTCGAAAAAATGGCCCTCACTTTCTTTCTCTTTCTCTATATGCATACATAAAATTCGGTTTGATTTTCGATTTGGTTATGAGGTTTTTAAACAATTTCATATTTGTTTTTTGATTTGGTTAATGAGATTTATAATATTTGTTTTACTAACTTGGTTTTACAATTGGGGAATGGTTGATGGTGTTGGTTATGGGTGAGAAAGAGAGAGACATGTAGGTGAGGTTCAATTGGTTACTGCCCCCCATTCACACACACACACACCCCACACCCCGCGGGGTGGCACCGATGATGTTTTTCAGGATAGGAGGGTCGGGGTTAGGGGTCGGAGGTTGGGAGAATAGGTCAGGGTTTTCTCTATTTGTTGTTTATACTTTTTTTCTCTTTACAGAAAATTTTACTTTATTTTTTCATTTCCCCTCTTTTCCCACTTACTTAGTTATATTTTTTTTAAATAGGTCATGTGCAATTGTAAAGTCTAACCAGGTTTTGACGAAAAATATATCAAGCTCAAAATTAGATAATTATAAAAGTATTAAAGTAAAAAAATATTTTTCTGTTTAAATAAACCTCTCAGTTGACATATTTACTCATAGTAGTTGTGCCCACGTGCATTGCACGTATGGTCGTTTCCAGATATTAATCTTCCACTACAAATCCGTGAAGGACAAAGTAATAAAAACACTTGCAACATATTATGTAGAATTTATTTTGTTAGAATATAATGTAAGGACATAATTTTATAAATGTCCGGGGTAGAATCTAGGAATTCTCTATTTTCTCCTAGATCATAGTTTGTATGTCTGATACCGCTACATTCGGCATGTCTAACACGATCATCCTCGACGGCCTTTACCCGAATTCAATGCACCCAGTATCTTCACGTGCATCATGCTACATGCGACGTGTTGCTCAGCTCATTCCCACTGCTCTACTATACTTTATTGATAAAATGTTTTATTGGAGCTTTAAATATTAGCATAAATATTTGAGAAATTTTTTGAAAATTATTTTTGAAGTCTGGATTAATTTTTTATTAAAAGAAGATTTTTTCTAATTGTAGAGGCGAAGTGCCTTGAACGACGAGCTCGCTCAAACGACTTTGAATGTCGTTCGCGCGATCTCGTTCAAACGACTTATGTCCTTCGTTCGAGCGACATTGCTATCTCGTTCGAATGAGCCACCGCCTCGATTTTCGTATAAATATTCGTTCTCCTTCTACACGTTTTTTAAGTCTTTTTGCAATCTCAAAATTCTGCGAAAACTGTCCAGAATAAGACTTCATCTTTTTAAGGTTTTCCTAGCCCTTTTGATTCACAAAACCATTCCCATATATGTGTGTGAATCTTTAAACCTTCAAGAGGGTCTTTTGCCCATCTGGAGTAATTTGTGAGGAAGTCGTTCTCTTCTTCATTGTTGCCCTACTGGAAAGGGATAGTTCCAGCCGCCGACAACATAACCGACACCCGAGGGTATTTCTGTGTCACATATTTTCATTGTAATCCGTGTAAGCCGTTCTCTTACAAAATTGTAGTGAAAACAAAAGGTTTTGCCCCTTTGGGGGATTTTTCCTCATTTGTGTGTGTTTGATTGTTCTTGCTTGATTTTATCATCATCAATCACACCTAGATGCATGTGTAGGACTTAATTGATAAAAACTGAATTTAATTAAATAACTTCCGTATGTGAACGCAAGCGCACTCTTCTCAAATTGGTATCAGAGCCAGTTACACAATTTTACCGTGTAATTTTTCGCAAAATTTTCTAAGATATCAATTTTCTGAAAAATTGATTTTTGAAAAGGAGTGTGTTCATAATGGAGAAGTTATATAATAAAATGCCAATTTTTGACGGGATAAACTATGCATATTAAAAAGCCCGCATGAGATCTGCATTAAAAGCAATTGATGAATGTGTCTGGATTTTGGTTGAAAGAGGGTGCACACCTCCCTCCGTCACTCTTGAAAACGTGACCAATTTAAAACCTGTCACTACATGGACTGAAGAAGAGTTTAAATGGTCATCTTTTAATTCTGAGGGTTTAAGTGTCATTTCTGGGTCTGTCACACCTGATGAGTTCAAATGCATAATGACGTGCACCACGTCAAAATAGGCATGGGATGTTTTGCAACTTACCCATGAAGGTACTAATGCTGTGAAAGAGTCGAAACTGTAAAATTTAACAACTCAATTTGAAACAATCACCATGCTTGAAACTGAATGTTTTGATGAATTTTATGCTAGACTGTCTGATATTGTTAACACTAGATTTAATCTTGGTGAACACATTCTTAATGCTAGAGTTGTTAAAAAGATTCTTAGATCACTGCCTAAGCATTTTATCCCTAAAGTCACTGTGTTAAATTCTATGGGTAATTTAAATACGCTTAAATTGGAAGAACTTGTAGGAGACTTGCAAACGTATGAAATTGATATGTTTTCTAAATCTGTCAAGTCTAAAGATTAGGGAATTGCACTTAATGCCCAGGAAAGAAAGAGTGAGGGATCGGCAAGAAAGAGGGGAGAGTCATCTAGAAAAAGAGAGACAGATACGTCCGATTCTGAGTGTGATTTTGACTTAGATGATTTGGCCCTATTTGCTAAAAATTTCAAGAGAATTCTCAAATTCAAGAAAAATGGAAATTTTAAAGATAAAAAGAAATTTGAGAAAAATAAGTTTGAAAAGAAAAATGAAAAAGATTTTAAAGATCCTCCTAAGAAAGAAAGTGAGAGATGCTTTGAGTGCGACGGTAGGGGTCATAGAGATTTTGAGTGTGCTACTAGGCTGAACAGAGAAAAGGGCAAAGCTGTCCTTAATGCTACCCTTAGTGACGACAGTGAGGTCGAGTCGGTGGATTCTAGAGATGAGTCACCGCATGAGTGTAACTTCACCGCATTCATGGATAGTCATGTGAGTACTTCTAGTTCATCTCACGACGATGAGGATGCTGCTTCACAGGGACACCTCGACAGTGAGAGCGATGTGAGTGAGGGGGAGGATGACACAAGTGAGAGCGACAATGATCTTCCACGCGCCTACGCTGAGCTTTATTCTGAGTCATTTAAAACTAAAAAGTGTAACAAAGAGTTAGTTCTTAGGATCACCACGTTAAAGGAACATTTAAGAAAAACGAGAGAGAGCGAGAGTCCTCCACCTACACTACCTTAAGAGAGAGAGAGTCTGCTTGTGTTGAGAAAGAGAGTTTGTTTATAGAGAGAGAAAGTTGTTTTGAGAAAGAGAGAGGGGATTTGACTAAAAAAATGGCTAGTCTTACGAGTGAGCTCCATTCCTCCGTGGAGACTCGAAAGAAACTTTAAGCCCTTGTAGCCCAGCTTACTCATGATCTTGAGAGAGCACGGGAAGTCAAGGTTCAAATCGAGGACAGATCTGGGAAGATGGGAAAAATGCTCCTCGACCCCACTTTAGGTTTTGGTGATAGGCAGGGAATAGGTTATGATGGTGCTTCCACGTCCCAAATTGCACCTGGACCAGTTCCTGAGTTTACTATGACTCCTTATGGCCATCGTCAAAAACATCGAAGGAGAGTTCGACCAAGAAAAGCAAACCAAGGTCCGCATCTGACTGTGTTCTTTTGTACACATTCCAAGAGAAAAGGCCACCTCAGGGAGTTTTGCTATAGTAGGGGTCGTACATGACGTACTACTGCTCCACCATAGCATACTGATGATTTTACTAGTCTGAGAGAGCGAGTTGAGTTTTTAGCTGCCACATCACAAAGTTTGATGGAGGAATTCCAACGGATGTCTTTACCGTCAGTGAATGCTTCTCACATTCCGGCTAAAACCAACAACAATAAAGGTAAACAAAAGGTCACCACTTCTTGGGTACCTAAGAAAGATAAAAAGTCCTTTGTTGTTCATGTCGCTCTCAAATCACATAATACCTCGCAGTTGTATTTTGATAGTGGGTGCTCTAGACATATGACAGGTGATGCCTCATTTTTTACATCACTTGAGGATTATCAGGATGGCAGAGTCACCTTTGGATATCGGAGCAAGTCTAGCATTGTAGGATGTGGTACTGTAGAGTTACCAGGATTTCCTAAGCTAGAGAGTACGTCAAAGGTTTGAAAGCAAACCATCTCAGCATTAGCCAGCTGTGCGACGCTGACTTCACCGTAAAGTTTGACCAGGATGCCTGTAATGTTTATAATCAAGCTGGTAAACTTTTAGTGCGAGGGGTGAGGACAAAGGATAATTTCTATGGGACTGAGCCCACATCCTCACTTATCTGCAACAGCGCCACGATCACTCCTATGGATCTGTGGCACCAACGTCTAGGTCACGTGAACATTAGAGATTTATCTCATTTAGCTAAAAAGGACCTAGTACGTGGCTTACCATCACTTGGAAATCCAACTTTGACGGTTTGTGGACCCTGTCAGTTGGGAAAACAAATTCGTAGCCCCCATAGGAAATTGCATTCCATTACCACCTCTCGTGTACTTGAGCTTATTCACATGGACCTTATGGGTCCTACTCGTACTGAGAGTCTGGGTGATAAGAGGTATATCCTCATGATGGTGGATGATTTCTCCAGATACTCGATTGTAGGTTTCCTGAGGGAGAAGTACGATTCTGTGGAGTATTTAACGACCAAGTGTCGTGTCCTGTAAAATTAACACGGAGTCACTATTAATAGGATACGTAGTGACAACGGCATTCAATTTAAGGAAGCAAAGGTAGATCCTTATTGTGATAACATTGGGATCAAACATGAGTTTTCTGCTGTGAAGACTCCTCAGCAAAATGGGATTGTTGAGAGAAAAAATAGGACGATCCAGGAAATGGCTAGATCTATGCTTCTAGGTCATAAGGTTTCTAGGAGATTTTGAGCAAAGGCAGTGTCTACTGCATGCCACACGGTGAATAGGGTTTACATGCGTCCACACACTCTTAAGATGCCTTATGAATTGTGGACTGGCAAGAAACCTAACCTTGCATATTTTTGTGTTTTGGGGAGTAAATGCTACATCTTATGGGATAGAGAGCAATTAGGAAAGTTTGACTCCCAAAGCGACGAGGGAATACTGTTAAGATATTCATAGAATAGTAGAGCGTACCGAGTTTTTAACCTAAAGAGCTCTAAGGTTATGGAGTCAATAAACGTCACCGTGCAAGATGATGAACCTTCGGCGTTTATTGATTCTAGCCTTCAGTGTGAGGATGGGGATGTTTCTGGCAATAATTTACTTGTACCTCACCCACACTCTGTGGACCCTACTCCCGTGTTAGGAGAGACACCTGCTTGGGTTCGCAAGAGTCATGGCCCTTCTGCCATTGTTGGTGATCCCACTCTAGGGGTCAAGACTCGTTCTCAGCTCGAGAACGTTGTTAGCCATTTTTGCTACACGTCCAAAGTTGAGCCCAAGAATCGCAAAGAAGCACTCAAGGATGAACACTGGAAATCTGCTATGCAGGATGAGTCGCATCAGTTTAAAAAGAATAATGTCTGGGAACTTGTTCCCCGACCTAGTGAGACTAATGTGATAGGTACCAGATGGATTTTCAAGAATAAAATGGATGAAAATGGTACCATAATAAAAAACAAGGCTAGGTTGGTCGCTTAAGGATACACACAGATAAAAGTTATATACTTTGGGGAGACATTTGCTCCTGTTGTGAGGCTTGAGTCCGTCCGCTTATTACTCGCCATCGCATGTCATCTATGCTTCAAGTTATATCAGATGGATGTCAAGAGTGCCTTTCTAAATGGCATTCTACAGGAGGAGGTTTACGTGGAACAACCGAAAGGGTTTGAAGACCCTAAGCACCCTGAGCATGTCTACTATCTGAGGAAAGCCTTGTATGGTTTGAAGCAAGCACCCCGTACTTGGTACGAGAGGTTTACTTCCTATCTCTTAGCCCGTGGCTTTAAGAGAGGGGGAGTTGATATGACGTTGTTCATCAGGAGAGATGACGGTGCTATTTTGGTTGCCCAGGTCTATGTGGACGACATAGTCTTTGGATCCATGTGCTCCCAACATGCTCATCACTTTGAGGAGGAGATGAAAAGTGAGTTTGAGATGAGCATGGTTGGTGGGATTACTTTCTTCCTTGGTCTTTAGGTTCGTCAGCTAGAGGATGGGATGTTCATCTCCCAATCTAAGTATTCTAGAGACCTAGTGAAGAAATTTGGGTTAGACTCCGCTAAGCATGCACGTACACCTATGAGTACCTCTACCAAGCTTAGTAAGGACACTTCAGGCAAGGACGTAGAGCAAACTTTGTATTGGAGTATGATAGGTAGTCTCCTCTACTTGACTTCTAGTCGTCCTGACATAGCCTTTAGTGTTGGAATCTGTGCACGATATCAGGCGTCCCCTGAAAGAGTCACATTTACTTGCTCTAAAACGTATTATTAAATATGTGAGTAGGACTCTCTCATATGGTATTTGGTATTCCTTTGATACCGATGACCGTTTGTCCGCCTATTCGGATGCCGATTAGGACGAGGATGTAGATGATTATAGAAGCACTTCTAGTGGGTGTTTCTATTTTGCTCCTGCTCTTGTCTCCTGGCTGAGCAAGAAGAAAAACCCCATCTCTTTGTCCACCGCGGAGGCTGAGTACATCGTCGCCGGGAGTTGTTGCACGCAACTCTTGTGGATGAAGCAAATGTTGGAGGATTATGGGATTTCACAGGACACCATGACTATTTCCTGTGATAACACGAGTGCGATACACATATCCCGCAATCCAGTCCAACATTCGCGCACAAAGCAAATCAGGATACGCGAGCACTTCATACGTCAGTTAGTTGAGGAGAAAGTCGTATCCCTGAGTTTCGTACCCACCGACCGTCAGTTAGCCGATATTTTCACAAAACCTTTAGATGACCTTAGATTTGAGAGTCTTAGGAAGTCTTTGGGGATTTGCACAGTTGACTGAGGGGTTGGTTTATGTCTAGGATAGGATGTTTTTTTTTCATGTTCATATCATATGCTTCTTATTGCTAGTTTGTTTTATATGTATTATTGCTTTGTTGTACAGGTAATTATTTTTTGAAAAAATCCAAAAAGATTTTCGTTTTTATAAAAGTTTTAGAAAACCCCAAAAAGATTTTTGTATTTTATTTGCACCTTTTATGGATGAGCATTTATGATAGCCGAGTCACAATTTCATTCCATTTCTCATGTGACTGTTTGATAGAGATTTGAGACGCTACATCATTTCATCTATGTGCTTTACATTGCTTGGAGTCTTTGAGATGTGATTAGTGATATATTTCTACATGTTTGACTCCTATCTCCTTTATTTCACACATCCACGGCTTTATTTGACTATTATACTTGTCTATCACATATTCGCTTGAGTGTTTCCATCTCAATTATGTCTATACAACTAACAATATGCGATAAAACTTGACAAGATTGGAATGCATGTAAAAACCGTTTTGGTGAGACTATGTGTTTATTTGAAAACGGGGAAGGGCTGCGAAAGGTTCATTTAGCCTTTGCGATTTTAAGCCACCGTTAAAAAGGACCTAAAAAATTGAGGAATTTTATTATCCAGGGTCCAAAGAGGTTAAAAGAGCCCGAAAAAAAAATTAAAGGTAATAAAAAGCAATATCTGCCAAATATGGGCCATTAGGTTTCTCCATCAAGTCTCCAAAGTTTAAGAATTTAGAACGCCTCTATTCAAAATATATATCCGAGGGAGTTTGGTTGGAGACTTTAAACGGGTTTGTGATTCCTTGAAAGTCCAAAAAAAGCATGAAATAGTTTTGGACGTTATTGGTGTGGAAATCACTTTGAGCTTTGATTTGTTGATTTGATTGAGTCAATGTCTCACATTACCACCTTTTTACACCAAAGGAAGATTTTGAGTTCATTCGTTAGGAGTATCCGATATTCATCGTGCACATATGTCATGTTTGTATGCATTGATTTTCCTATCAAATTTGATCACACCCCTACATTTACGCTATCATCGACTTGGTTGTTTTTGTGTTCTTTCATGGTGTGATTCTCTGTTGTATATTATGTGGGAAAAATTTTGAAAAATACAAAACTAGCATTTTATTCCCGTGTGTGATTCTCCATGTGCATTCATTTATGCTTCTCATATTTGTCTATTTGGGGACATCATAAAAAGGGGGAGAAGAATTATGGAGGAGAATTGTTTTGGTGTTTGGTTGATTTATGAATGATCATGCTTAAGCGTAAATTGATCATCAATTTTTGCATATCATTATATTTCAAACTGTTGCTTGTCACGGCTATTTTCTTTATCTCATGTGTGTAGGTACAACATTGTTCATTATTGAATTGCACACCCTGATGAGGAAAGCTTAGGAAGTTTTTGAAGAGTTGAAGATTTGAAAGACTTGTCATTTAGTATTCTCAGTTTGAGGGTTTAATGGGGATATTATCTTGTATGTCATTTGATTGCATAATTCGGATTTTTTTATATATGTATCGGCATAGACATAGGGGGAGATTTGTAAGGACATAATTTTATAAATGTCCGGGGTAGAATCTAGGAATTCTCTATTTTCTCCTAGATCACAATTTGTATGTCTGATACCGCTACATTCGGCACGTCTAACACGATCATCCTCGATGGCCTTTATTCGAATTCAATGCACCCAGTATCTTCACGTGCATCATGCTACATGCGACGTGCTGCTCAGCTCATTCCCACTACTCCACTACACTTTATCGATAAAATGTTTTATTGGAGCTTTAAATATTTACATAAATATTTGGGAAATTTTTTGAAAATTATTTTTGAAGTCTGGATTAATTTTTTATCAAAAGCAGAATTTTTTCTAAGTGTAAAAGCGAAGTGCCTTGAACGACGAGATCGCTCAAACGACTTTGAATGTCGTTCGCGCGAGATAGGCATGTCACGCGATCTCGTTTGAACGACTTCTGTCCTTCGTTCGAGCGACATGGCTATCTCGTTCGAGCGAGCCACCACCTCGATTTTCGTATAAATATCTGTTCTCCTTCTACACGTTTTTAAGTCTTTCAGCAATCTCAAAATTCTGCGAAAACTGTTCAGAATAAGACTTCATCTTTTTAAGGTTTTCCTAACCTTTTTTATTCACAAAACCATTCCCATATATGTGTGTGAATCTTTAAACCTTCAAGAGGATCTTTTACTCATCTGGAGTAATTTGTGAGGAAGTCATTCTCTTCTTCATTGCTGCCCTACTGGAAAAGGGATAGTTCCAGCCGCCGACAACAGAACCGACACCCGAGGGTATTTCTGTGTCACATATTTTCATTGTAATCCGTGTAAGCTGTTCTCTTACAAAATTATAGTGAAAATAAAAGGTTTTTCCCCTTTGGGGGATTTTTCCTCATTTGTGTGTTTGATTGTTCTTGCTTGATTTTATCATCATCAATCACACCTAGATGCATGTGTAGGACTTAATTGATAAAAACTGAATTTAAATAAATAACTTTCGTATGTTAACACAAGCGCACTCTTCTCATATAACATAAAGTACCTAGTACAAAGCATCAATCATTAGCCCAAAAACCAAACCTCCATTCAACTCTAAACTATACAAGATATTCCTGTGAATAATTTAAATCAATCACAAATGAACTTTGAACTCCCTACTCAAAAGCAGGAAGAAATACACACAAACATGTTTGTATATATAATCAGAATCCTTATAACTGCAACAGAGGTACTGCAAAAACTCTGGTAAAAATACCTCTTACGAGTGGTTGAAACAATGTATGTGGCTCATCAAATGGGTAAAAAATTAGGGGATGTTAATATGGAGTATAAAATTTGTTTGTACTTAGATCTGGAAAAGGTAATTTTCTCAAGCTTAATAATGACTCTAGAATTAAGGATTTGTTAGTCCATAAAAGCCCCTGGAGATTCAAAAATAAACCAATCTATTGTTGAATTGGCCATGTAACCCCACAAAGTCAATACAGGTAAATTTTGGCAGTTTAAAATTCCCCTATGTTATTATCCTCTGAAATCATTTTTCGACGCGTCCTGTAAAGTGCAATTTTTCTTGAGTGACACTATGCTACCTAATCTGTTCTCCGATTCCCAAAAGTCTTTCATCTTCTTAAATTCAAACCCTAAATTTACATTCAATTTGTTAGTGCTCAGATCAACATACTGAATATTAGAGCATACATGAAGGGAATTTCCTATCTCACCAGTTAAATTATTACTCCAAATATTCACAACAACCAAGTTGTCACAAATTCTAGGAAAATGTATAGAATTCCACCATGAATTATATTGAGTGAAAGATGATAAACTCAATAGTAAACCAGCTTAGAAGACAACATATTATTATATTATGCATCCACTAAGGTTGATTTCGCTTAAAGAGTCCTATCTTTTCTCGCTAAAATTCTAGTTACAACAGCAGTTACTGTTCTTGCTTAGTCATTCATTCGTGCTTACTCCTCTGTGCTAGCTAGCTGACATGTATCTGTAAGCAACAGCAGCAGCTGCTGTTGTTGCCAGCCTGTCATGAATATGGGCGATATCGACTGATGACTAAATCCTGTTTAGGACTCGAAGGCCTTCATGGTATGACTAAATTTGCGTGTGGGACTTTGTCTTCAGATGCTTTTTCTATTTGACCGTGTCTGTAGAGTGGTACTAAGGTTTATTCTGAAATTTCAGCCTTGCACACAGGGCATTGAGGCTGTTGGTGATCTTGGATTTCAGCAGATACACTTGGGTAATGAATCCATTTGTAAATACAGGGGCAGCAATATAGGTGGTTACAGGGTCTTGAACCATGTCTAGGCAGATGTTACAGTCGAAACCACCGGTCGCATTATTTTTCATTAAGTTGGTGAATTATTTTCTAACGCTTTCGACTTGATATTATTCTACTTTTCTACCGTACCAAAGAAATAAGATTCTCATCATTGACTTTATTAATTGGGTACCTAACCACTTGTCTCTTTTTCTTACTACCATAAAAAATAAAAATGTTATTCACTATTTTTATAACTTACCAATCAGATGTACCCTACACTAATCACGTGGGAAAAAAATCTTCTCTCTGATGTAGGCGAAAGACGATAGTATTTTTCCAAGTGCTAAATTTTCAGGACTAAATAAATGGGACAATATGTGCCAAATCTTCATTATACTCAACAATTTAGGTCGCAGCCTATAAAACCAATGTCAAACCCATCCCCAGTCTTTCTATATACGTATCCATCTAGTCTCCCATATATATGAATCCAACAATTATGACATAATGAAAATAGTTTGAAAAATGTAGGTTAAAAAAATATTTATTCGGCTAATATAAAAATAAATTATGTATCATTACGTAAGTTTGTGCATGATTGTCATTTTAAACTTAGTGCCCCGAAATTCCACTCGTTGAGTACCCAATCGCTCCAAAAAAGCCCACTAAATAATGAATCATCAGAATCTTTGATTATTTTGGTTCATTGGTTGTTTCATTTATCATGATATCAGAAAGTTTAATATGTATATTGCAATGACGTAATTTTGTTTATCCAAACAATTATATTCTTCCTTATTTTATAAAAATTTGGGGGTCTACTTGGTTCTACTCTATAATTTGTTATACACGCGTAGTTTGTAAATACACCCCTTTTACAAAACTATAACACCTGCATTTCTTTCAGTATTATGCACCATGTATGTATACATTTGTATTTTATAATTCGCAAATCGGATACCCAAAACAGAAAACAGAGATAGAAATGTTAAAAAATAGACATAGATGAATATTATCAAATACATGATATGCGATGGATTTCATTCATGCTAACAAATTTTAATTGTCCAACACTCATAAAATAATAATACATAATTAGATCAAAGCATATACTCCAACTATGTATATAATCATTTATTTATTTTACAAAAAGGTATTTGAGATTTGAAAATTGTTAGGCGAACGTATGAATGATTATCATCACGGTTATAACGGACCTTACTTTTTCATTTTTATCAACATAAGAGAATCTGATATAGATCAGTTTCTAAATGATAAGTAAAATAGCAATGATACATTAATCAATTGCAATTACCTCGTAAACCAAAGTGAGATTCCTTCACTATGAGATGGACAATCCAAGCTTTGACAAAAAATATTGACAATATCATAAAAAGTTTCAAAGGAAATATATGACCATTTCGAATATAAATTATAGGAAATATTTTCAATGTGGTATTAACGGGTAAAGCTAACCACGCTCCAAAAAATCTTAAAACACTCCAAATACTTTTTGAAAGACAAACTTGCCCTTTGCTCTAAAGATCAAACAAATACTTTTTTATTAGTTAATTTTTTTTTCAATAAAGAATAGTATTTTAAAATATTTTTTTTAATATTTTTTTATTTTTTAAAATTAAAAAATAGTTGTTTTTTTTATCAAAATTGTTATGATAGTCTTAAAAACCTTATTTTATTTAAAAAGCTGTTATGATAGTTTTAAAAAAAAAAATTTCAAGATAGATTTAAAAAGAGTTTTTTTTTTCAAAAACATGTTTTTTTACATAAAATTGGGAAAAAATTAACAAATAAAAAAATTGTTCTTTATATTGAAAACTGTTTTTTATATTGAAAACTATTTTTTATATTTTTTAATTAACACAATCACGACCCAAATAAAACACGATGTGACATGGTATCGTATTTTTTTTATAGCGGTGTAGAAGACCGTTATTTATTATTTCAAAAATAATCTTTTTAATATTTAAAAAAATGGTCCGCGCCAGCGATAGGCATAGGCGGTCCAACTGCCTACACATATCGCTGGCGATGACCATTTTTTTAGTATGTTGGTACGCGTCAGCGGTATGTATAGGCGGTATTATAAAACATTTAAAACAAAATGTAAAAAAAAATAATTTTATACAATTTTTTAAGTGCCTAAAGATTTTATTTAAAAAAAAATTGTTTTAAGTAAAATCCAAGCATGGGAGTGTTTAAAGAAAATTGTTACAAAAATTGTTTTATAAAAATAAAAAGTCAGTAGTTCCAAAACAGTAACTATTAGAATCTTAATTTTTTTAAAATAAAATCTTTCGTCACTTAATACATTGTTTTAAACTGTTTATTTAAAACTATTTTTTTTATATATTTTATTTAAAATGTTTTATAATATGCGACCAAAATAAAATTAACAGGACATGGCACGACGCACCTCAAAATCTTAATTTTACGTAAAATGAATATAACACATATGAAAGTGACATTACACGACACAAAATCTATTTTTTTACGAAATGCGAATATGGTGCACTTGACGTGTTGCATTTTAAGTGGGTTGTGTTAGTATTTGGTAAAAAAATGAGATTTTGTGTTGTGTCATATTACTTTTATTGGTGAAAATAAGTTTTTGAGACTTGTCGTGTCATTTTTATTTTGGTTGGCTTCCTGTTTGGTTAAAAAAATAACATATATTGTGACGTGACACTTTTACGTGGGTCGTGTTCGTGTTTTGTAAAAAAACAATATTTCATGTTGTGTCGTATCACTTTTATTAGGATCGTGTTGAAGTTTGGTTAAAAAAAAATTATCGTGTCGTGTTGTTTTTATTTGAGTCGTGTTTGGTTATAAAAACAATTTTCAATTTAAAAAACTGTTTTTTATTTGTTAATTTTTTTCTCAATTTTATGTAAAAAATATTTTTTTTTGAAAAAAAAATAGTTTTTAAATCTTTCTTAAAAAAAACTTTTATAAAAGTATCATAACAGTTTTTTAAATAATAAAGGGTTTTTAAAACTATCATAATAGTTTTTTTAACAGTTTTTATAAAAAATATTTTTTAATTTTAATTTTTTTTAAAAAAAAAACAGTTCAAAATACTGTTTTTTATTGAAAAAAATTAACAAATAAAAATTTATTTGTTTGATCTTTAGAGCAAAGGGCAAGTTTGTCTTTTAAAAAGAAAATAGAGTGTTTTAAGAATTTTTAGAATCTTTAATTAATAAACATGTCCAACTAGGAAATGCATATGAAGGCATAAAAAATAATATTCTAATAAGGTGTGAACTTGATAATTCCTTAACTTAAAATATACATATAATTGTTCTGAAATTAACATTGAATTTAGAATTATTATAAAACATGAATAGAACAACAATAAAATTGAAAATACGAAATCTGAGCACAAAAGAGAGACAACATTCATTAATGAGATATATATAATTACAAAAATTATGTATTTGCTTTCAAATTAATAAATGCATACTTTTGATGGCAAATGATAAAGGCATAAAAAAATTGAGAGAAAATTAAGAGTATTGACCTTATTTTTTTGGACAAGAAACAACAGCAACGAAGAAACTATACAATATGAATCTGATGGGAAGATGAATGAACTTGAGCAGCTGACTTTTGATTTCTAGGGTTTCAAGATGAATGTATTTAGAAGTTTTGCTAGATGAATGTATTATGAGAGAAAACGTATCAAATTAAGATTCATTGAATGATTTTAATTTAATGAATGTGTGAGACTAATATAAAATGTATGATTGAAAATGTTAATTTAATGAGGATAGTTTAGTATTTTGAGATTTGAAGAGGAACTTTCCTCTTTTTAAATAGTAAAGATAAAAATATAAAGATTTAGAGATATTTTTACTATTTAAATTGAAAATTAATTATATCTTCTTACATTTGAAAATATATTATTTTATATTTTTATAGTCCAAATAACTCAAATTCAAATTTAAAAGCAAGAAACAAGCTTCACATTTCTCATAGTTAATCCATATGGGTCTAGAGTAGTCTGACCCATTCAATTGTGACATTTTGTATACTGCGTTTAAGTTTGGTCCTTTTCGATAGGAAATGATGCAGTGATGGGCGGTTGAGTAAACAAATAAAGAGAGAAGAAATACTTAATGAAGACATTTAACATTAACACGTGGCAGCAGCTCGTAAAACTAGAAGACACCTCAAGCTATTTGTACCGACTTTATATCCCACTAAAGATGCTCCACCCAAATTGATAATTTTTTAAAAAAAAAATAATGAAGTAGCACCGAGGTTAAGCTTTGCGCTTAATTATGCCATGACAAATTTAAAAAATGTGGATTATTGTGTAGTATTTTAGTTTAAGTTGATTAAATTTTTCATGGTAAATAAGATAATTAAATATTTTAAAAAATGATAAGTTAGGAAGATTATACATATATTATAATAAATCTTGTCAATTTATGCAATTAAAGACGACTAATTTAGGACGAACTAAATCTAAAATCCCCGCTATCAATTTGGTCGGAAGAGAGGTGATAAATCTGCGAGGGAGTATTGTCTCCTTTGATAAATTATTATTTGAGTTTTGACTCCTATTAATTTTATTCATTTGAGGATAAACCTCCAATTAAAAAATATTGTAGAATTAACACCAATTTTCACTTTTAGCTACGCATTTTGAAAAAAAAAATGTTTCGTTAAAAATATTTACAAAATGTAAAAAACATCGGTAAAAGTGAAACTGGTGGTTAATCCTACAATAATTTTTAATTGGGAGTTAATTTTCAATGGACAAAATATATGATCCCAAACCTAAATAATCCTAATATTAAAAACGATATGAAATTAATCCGAAATTAACTCAATTTATATTATGTTGTTAATGGTATCATCGTATCTTATCCAATTAATCGCGTTTTTATTCAAAATACCATTTGTGCTTATGTTTATGTAAAAATAAAAAAAATCACTATTGGGATTGTGTTGGCTAAAGGTGTCAATTCGTATTTTTGGATCTGGTCACAGCCGACATGACATGACAAGAGTTTTCTGAACACAAACTCGATACGACAAGGTTTCGTATTTTTTTTATCCGACAATAGTAACACGATTTCATAAATTTTACACTCATTAAATATAAATAGACACTAAAAAAATGATCGATACGATTGGACACGGTAACACAATTAACACGATTCGTAATTTTAATACAAATCCGAGATGACACAATTTCGTATCAAAAAAATCCAATACGAACACGATATAAACATGAAATATAATATCAATTTCATTTCATATTTTTATGTCATTTCTTCAATTATCAACCTAGTGATAACTTGGGGGGACCCACAAGCATCACAAGAATATAGAACTTGTTTGATGAAAGATTATTAAATTTACACATGTTTCGTAAGGCTACCCAAAAAAGTAAAACCCTACCCATTTCCGTCATTCTAAGTCAATTCTTTTGTTATATAACCCACAAACATCTCGTGAAAGTCCATTTTATTTCAAACTCCAAACCACCTCACTTTCTCTCGTGACTACTTTTTTCATATTTTAAGCTCGACAATCACACAGCACACTCTACAGATACTCAAATCTACAATGTCCAAACAACCAGCAACCCAACTGGATTTTTTATATGCTAAATGTCAGCAACAAAAGCTCTTCGATCGTCGTGGAAGTTTTCGGGGTTTGCTTTAACTGACAGAAATATATGTATTTTTTTTGAGTTGTTAATGTTATTTATTTATGTCTTAACAATTTTTGTTGCAGATATACAAAACGTTATTTCTAAGATTGACCCAGAAATTCTGAAAACCGTGATTGAGTCTGGCTCAGTTAATCGAAGCTCGTTTGGAACAAATTTGTTCAGAAATGGGAATTTTTCGGTGGCTTCAACACCAAAGGAAGACAAAAGTTTGTTTCCAGCTTTGCCAGTTTATACTCCTACCTTCAGGTATTTTAATTATTGGGGAAATTACTATTAGCTCCCTCACATATAAATTTTAAGTATTAAAAAATTTTTGATAAATTTTAAATACTTAGGTTCACTAATTCTCTTTTTTTAAAAGTCCACCCTAGTAGCATAATAAGTGAACATAAATTTTAAATACTTAGGACCACTAATTCTTTTTTTCTAAAAGTTCACGCTAGTGGCATAACAATTGTACCTAATAATAAATTGTTCTTAAATGTTTAAAAATTATTACCAAGGGACCTATATGTAAATTGTCCATTATTATTTCGGATATGTAGTTTTAATTGTTATGAGTTTTGTTTTACTTCTTTAAGGGGTTATTTAATGTTTTTTTTTAATCGGTAAAATAGTGTGGCAAAAAGTGCGAAAAAAACGTCCCTAAAAATGAAAATAATGGAATATTTTAAAATATGAAAACAGTGGCTGAGCTATTAAAATACCCTATATAAAATTAGTAGTTTGATGTTTAGTTCAACTTATTCTAAAATGACTTCCGGAAAAAAAATTTGTCATGTCATGTCAGTGCCGATGATGATGTGAGTATAGCTGTAAATGAGTCAAGCCGAGACGAGTCTTAGGATGCTCAAGCGTGGCTTGTAGAAGTAAGCGAACTTAAACATATGTTTAAACTTGGTTCATTTATAGTACAAGTCGAGCTCGAACAAACTTCTAAGTAAATGAATACGAGTTGAACTCGAGTAGCTTCGTTATTTTACACTAATTTAATTTGATTATCGGTTATCGAGCCAAATTCGATCCGAGCTCAATAAGATATCGAATTTAAAAATATGTTTAAACCTGACTTGTTTATTTTGCAAGGATGTCTCAAACGAGCTTTTTTTTCGAATGAATACGAGTCGAACTCGAGTAGCGTGATTCATTTTAAAGTTTTAGATGTAAGAGTGCATTTTAACATTATTCATTCATGAGGTATCACTACCCCATCATCATTGGTGCTCGGTATGGACACATTCTCGTGGTAGTGTTATGGGTTGCAAATTACAAATTATTTTTGAAAGTATATTGTATTGAAAATTAATTTAATAAAACATAATTTTTTATAAATTAAATGACCTCTTTTTCACTATTTGTTTGTTAACTTGACACACTAAACTAATGACCATTTTTCTGTTTTGCAGGCCTAATCCAAGTTTTGAAACAGCTCCTTTAACTATTTTCTATAATGGAAGTATAGCTGTTTTTGATGTCCCTCAACAAAAAGTTAGTAAACCCAAATTTTACTTTTTACATTTAATTTTTTTTTTTTTTATTTCTGCAATACATAAAATTAAAACGGATTTTAATGGTTTAGGCGGAGAATATCATAAAAATAGCTGAAGAAATAGGCTCAAAAGATTCAAAACCTGTAGTTTCTTCTGGAGAAGAAAGCCAAATATTGGTTAAACTTGATGGAGGTTAGTAATTTTTTTTCTGGTTCATTTTTGCCTAGGGATTTGTAAAAAAATCTAAAAGCTAAGTTATTTTTTTTTAATATTTTTTTATTTTTTGTGATTTATGTGCAGATTTACCAATTGCTAGGAGGAAGTCATTGAGGAGGTTTTTGGAAAAGCGTAAAGAGAGGTTAGTATTTTTTATAATTAAATTATTTAAAATTTAATGCGTTCATAATTATGCTCTGTAGAGTTTGGTAAAGTTAACTATTTTTTTTACTATAGTAAATTTTTCGTCAATATAAATCACCACATATCGCTTTTGCTGTGAATTTTTTTACATTTAATGACGAAAATTGTTCTAAAGTAAAAAAGAAATTAATAAAGGATAAGAAACTCAAATCAAGGTAATTATAAATGTATTAAATTATAAAAACCCATATATTTTTGCCTCCAATTTTGGATTAAAAAAATTGGCTTCCGCGATAGCTTACTTTGTTTGTACTTGTGTGACGTTGATTTATCTTCCATTCATTTACAAACTCCTTCTTGTACCTACCAAAACAAGGCAATAATGTGAAGTTGTCTATATTGCTTTGCTAGCTGACACGTTTTCATGTGTCATTATTATGTCAAGAGTAGTTCTATTTGTGCGTGTATAGACTCTGACGTTCTGTATCGGTATTGATTCGTGTCTCGGATATTATGATACATTTAAACACGAATTTATATAAACATGATACTTGATTTTGTATATACAATTATGTATGAATATTATATATAAATAGAATTTTCCATTATATCAATTGAGGATGTTGGGAATTTTTTTGGATATGAAATATATTTTTCAATTTTGATATAAATAAATGGATAGTGTTGGCCACTAGATAGATTTTTTAGATATGAAATTGTTTAATTTAATTTAGGAAAATGGTATGTATGTTTTGCGAATAATTAATCTTACACCGAATGGTATATTTTTGTTTAAATAAATGGATAGTGTGTTTCTCACTCTGTATCCGTTCATTTACAGGGCTTAGATTATGCAAGCTTCTCTTGCTTCCCTCCGTGCCTAGCACATTAGTACCATGTAAAAATTACTCTCGATTGTTGCAGGAGTTTCCTTTTTGTCCTTCTGGCGACCATTGAATCGCTACAAGAGCATTTTCACCCAATTTTTTTTTCTTATTGCTTTGGACGAAAATACCTTTTGAGGGAATAAAAAATCCATTCGAACATTTTTTGGGTAGAAAAAAAGGTCTTATATCTTGAAGATAGTCTAAATACCGAAAATAGTAAAAGTACATTATCAACACGCAATTAATACAATATATATTCTCATACAATTTAAAAAATATTATTTTCTGGATCGAAATTAGTAGACTAAGGGCACAGGTTGTCATTTTGCCTCTTACATTAGTTAAAGAATGTAAATAAAATTGGGTGTTTTTATTTCGACCCCCTGATAATTAATGCTTCTTACCGATATACTTCGCCCTCCTCTTAAAATTAATACTCCCTTTTACCTAAATGAATTAATCAAAAATCTCTTTAAAACTAAAAAAAAAAAACGTCTCTTGAAAACTGAAAAATGATCCATTTTACACTCCATTAATTAATCTTCTAATCCAACACAATCTAGATTCAATTAATTTACTAATGCCACTACATCTATATAATGTTTTTATTTCTCGAAAAAAGTAAAAAAAAAGTTTTCAAAATTTCAAAACTATTTTTATATATAAATAAAAAAAGTTTTTGGTTATAAAAACATTTTTAACTTTGCATTTATAGAAAAAATTTTAAGTTTTTATCTTGAAATGACATAAGTTTTTTAAACTATAAACACATAAATATGTATAATTTTTTATATAAAATAAATATAGTTTTCTTTTGAATTTTTTTTTAGAAAAAGTAGATTTCGAGTTAAAAAAAAGTTTTCAAAATTTTAAAATTGTTTTTAATATACATAAAATAAGTTTTTGGTTATAAAAATATTTTTAACATTTTATTTACTGAAAATACTTTAAGTTTTAATCTATAAATGACATACAATTTTTAAAACTAAAAACAAATAAAAATATGTATAATTCTTTTCATATAAAATAAGTACATTTGTTTTGAAGTTTTTATTTACCAAAAATAGTTTTTATATAATAAAAACATTTAAATATAATAGAAAATTTTTATTTATTGAAAAACTAACTTTTTATGATTGTTTTAAATAAGATATTAAATTTATGATATATACTAATTTCTTTAATTATCATTATATTTGTTTATTGTACATCGCTTGTGCGTCACACGGGTTGTATGCTAGTTTTAAGAATAATGACAGTAACTGGAGCAGGCGCTAACGTTACAATGCTAATCTCACTATTGGTCAGTTTGTTCAATTTGAAAATATGTCAGATGAAACATTAAATGGACTATGTATAGAGAGGATAAACATTGGTTAATATTTTTTTAATTAGAAAATTACCCTTACCTTATCTTAGTATGTTTATTTTTATTTTTACATAAGTACAATAGTTAGAAACTTATATACAAAAAGGTGATATTTTTAAGGCAAGTCAAACAAAATCTTTGGCATAACCCTTGTTTTTATGAAATATATGGAGATAATCTCCTCTTACAAGGATTATGTAAAAGAGATAAGTAAAGTAAAAGACTAAATTAAATCTAAAAATTTTTCCTGTTAGAAATCATAATGTCAAACAGAGGTCTTACATTACAGTGCACCTTAAGATCAGTGTCTCAAACAATAATTTTGTGATGTGAAAAATATCTGCCTGAGGATTAAAGGTACATTCTAGAGTTTCCAAAAAACACTATTTTAGAAATTGTTCTTACATAATATGTCATTAAGTTTTCCAAGAAGTTGCTTTTATATAAAAAAAAACTCACAAATAATCACTCTTCTTTTATTTTAAACTTCACGAAAAAGTTGTCGGAAAAAATATATAAGAAGTTTTTGAAACATAAAAAATTAAGGTAAATTAAGTTCAAAATGTACTTAGATCTTAGGAACTAAGCGTTAATTTTCTTTTTTATTTATTTTTCATATTCATAAGTTTAAATTTTAAGATCTCAGTTGGAAAATAATCTTTATTTGGTGTTATCTTTTTATATTTTCATTAAAGAATGAAATTTAGTACACTGATATATCATTTTACATGAACATCATGGTCCCAAATTATCACATTTTTCATATAAGTTCTATCTTTATCATTGTATAACTAAATGTTGATTATTTGAATATAAAAAAATACTTTATAGGGTCATAACATTAGGTTGCTAGAAAAGTTCTCTCTCTATCAATTTCTTGGTATAGGTGCTCTACATTCATAACTAATACACGGTTTGTTTACAGGTTGACCCTAGTGTCCCCCTACTAATAATGAATAAAAAGACATGTGAAGTAGATGAACAAGAAGATGACCATTTCCATGATTTTATTTGTTCTTATGCTTATTCTAAGGGGCCACAGTTGCACCTTTTAGTACTGATGGTTTGACTTTGAGGTTAGCTTCAATATTTAGAAAAATCTTTGGCAGGTGGTATTGGTTTTTCCACTCTCTTTCCTTGAAGTTTCCTCTTATGTTATTTATGTCTTTATGTGCAACATTTTAACCATGTGTAAACGAATCTTCGATATTGTAATCACATGTATAGAAATTTATATTTGGCATGTGGTTGGTGTCAAGGTGAGGCCAAATAATGAGTTGGAGATATGAATGTTGTGGAAAATGAAACAATGACATCTCTAAAATAAAATTTGATTGGTTGTGTACAAATTTTTGTCATAATGTTGCAAATATTTGAGAAATAAATTTATGAATTTTTTATTAATTAGTCCCGTTTACTAAGTATGTAGTTCAATAGGTCTTAGCATTTTTTTTTGCTACATCAAGTCCTATAAAAACAAATTATTTCAATAGGTCATATTTGTAAACATACAATGAATCACTGTACATATAAATATGACATATTAAGGAAAAACTATTACGATGGGCCTATTAAGAAATATTCCATATAAATAGGACTTAATAGAAAAATTCCATAAATTTATTGGATTGTGTTCAATTGAAATGGCGAGAAATCATTCAAAGAAAATATTTTTTTATTGATTTTTTGGGTCATTTTAATGCCGTTTTTATTAAATTCTTTCTCTTTACCCTGAATAGGTTGTTGAGTGTAATTTGACATTTAGTAAAATAAATTCTTAGATTGAAACTCCATTTTATGCAATATTTTTGACATAGCCCCTTCATGAGGTGGTTTTGTTAAAGACATTAACAAAGTGGGGGGTTATGTCAAATATCTCGTGAAAAACTTGGGGATACGTGAAAAAAAGTTCTTTTTTTTTACCTCCTTTAAAGAAATTTGGATTAATAAGATATTCGTCCCTTGATGTTTGGAGATCATCTCAATTGAGTTCAAGATGATTTAACATTCTCAATCAAGATCCCTAAGTATCATATTGTTTTTATTTCGGTGAAATTTAAATGGGTCATTAACTCCATTATAGAAATTGGCACATGCCAGTTACGAGAGGAACTTAATTGAGATTGAAGCAAATTTTAGAACAAATTTGTTTAAAGTACCGAATAATATAATTTTTTTATAACATTTTCTTTTAGTTTTTATGTTTTGGTTGCGTTAATATATTATCAATTTAAAAATAATTAGAATAGATTTAATTTGTTAACTTGAATAATATTTTGAAATTAATTAATACCCGGTTACGTATATTCATATGAAACTGTAAAAATATTGTATCATTTTGCTTAATAATAATAGCACACGGGATGATGACAAATCTATAGCTTTATTGCATGTGGTGTTAATTAAGTCATTTTGTTAGTTAAAAAAATGGGTAAAAAGTTAATTTTTTAACTTAATAAAAGGGTATAATTGGCAAAATAATTATCTAGTACTTAGGTAATTAACATTTTTTAGTATCATATTTAATACTAAAAGGGTTAGGATGAATTTCTCCATACTTCTATTACAATATTTGTATTAGGCTCCTAGTTTTTAAAAATAAATGGAGATGAGTATTGTTAAAACTCACAAAGGGTCATAAAGGACCCTTAAAATTGATAATTTTATGCCTAGTAAGCTTTGGGGGGATGTATATGTTATTAGAAATGGGGATGTGATATAAAAGTCAAAAGACAATATATAATATTTTTTAAAAATAAATATTGCTCATATAGGTAGTGAGATATTGATTAATAAAAAATTTAATCAATTAACGCTATTATGATTTTAGTTAAAATGAGAATATATCAATGTAGTTAAAACATGAAAAAATAGAAGAAAGTGACATAAAAAAAAATATATTATTTAGTACTTGTAACAAATCTGTCCCATAAAGTTCGGTTCAGTTTGATCTCAATAGTCCATAATGTGATTGACACTTGATAATTTCGTTAATGTAGTTAACAATCCATTTAAATTTGGACGAAATTAAAAAATATAGGAAATTAGGACTTGATTGAGAAAATTGAAACATCTTGGTCTCAACCGAGACTACCAACAAACATCATGGTACATAAATATTATTAACGGAAATTCTTCAAAATATAAATCATTAAGTTGTAATTTTAGCAATTTTTTAACAAAAAAAACTTTAGACAATCAAACATACCAAAAAATGAAGATTATAGATTTTTTTATGTTTTTCATGGAAAGTAGTGTGGATCAAATTCTTCTTTTTTAGCTATTTTACATTGTACAAATATTGAAATTTTAAATGCATCAATTGAAACAGATGGCTTGAAGTTCTAAAAACTCATCAAGTAAAGTCATTTTTCAAGATAACTTAAAGATGATCTTAAGGTAGTTTTGTCGAAGTAATACAAAGGAAAATTATGTTGTACAACTGTTTTATATTTTTGTTTTTCCTTCCTAAAGCGGGAATGACAACCCCACTTTTCCCCACCACAAAAAGAAAATTACTTTGATTATAACATTATTTTGGGGAATGTAATATATAGAGTTAAGTCCCTCACGTTTTGTCCAACTATTTTGATACATTTATATTTAAAAGTTCTCATAAATATATCTAAACAAAATGTAAAAGTATAACAAGATAAAGCTTAGTAAATAGAGAGTAATTTGAGAAGAATAACTAATTTTATTACTGAGTAATAGAAGATTAAAACAAAGAACTCAAATCTACAGGAAAGTGAGATCTCTGACTCTATTAGTACTAAAGTTTCTCCTAAAATTTCTCTACTTATTTGACTGAATAAAAATCAATGTGATCCTTAATTTATTCAACTAATCAATGACTTTAAACAAACTCAACTAACTCTTAAATAAGGTCAAGATTAAATCAAAATCAAAGACTAACTCAATCGCTCCTAAATACTTAGGCAATGACAAAAGTAATGTTGCACCATTATGTAACAAAAGTTTTTATTGCAGCTATACACACACACACGCGCACACACACACACACACGCACACACACACACACACACACACACACACACACACACACACACAAAAGTTTTCAGCCTCATGCGATCAGCATATAAATTATAATTCCAATGATATAATATTTTGTAGATATATTTGTAGAAATAGTGGAAAACATGTCACTGTAAGTAAAGATTACAAAATCAGGTAGGAAAAATAAGCCTAAGTCTAGAATGCAGATGGAGTGAAATATATGCAAGAACAAACATTTTCCAATTATCATCGATTAGCAGATTATATAGTGTAAAAGTTGGTGATACTGATTTAACATATTTCGCAAGTTTTTAATTTAGACTTATTTAATTGGAGTCAATTTTTAAAGCAAATTAATTAAATCCTAAATTAAACACCTAGGTGTAATGGATCATGCCAACACAAATAAACACGAATTGCTGACTCACAGATTTCAGAAAAAATCTCTTAAGGGCAAAACCTTTTATTTCACTAAAAATACTCACAATGATTACAAACGAAATCTGCAAATAATTTACCGCATCAAACTCTCATAGGCCACAACCTAAATCACCAATGAATCAACCTCAGAAGATCCATAAAGACATGCAGTCCAGTCAGCTCAGGAATACCCACGAGTACTCCCTTTGATACACAGTCAAGTCATCCCAGCACCTCCCTTAAGTAGCACCTAAATCAGCAGTAGATTATCCTCCCCACAAGAGAAACTCCAGCAAAACTGTATCTTAGGTTCCAAAACAATTCACTAAAAGTAATTGGGATTTGTGAATTGAAAACAAAACTATTTGAACCCTAAATGAAGAAGACAGAGGTAATATGCTATTAGCAATTTATGCAAAAAGAAATTCGATAGGTCTTCTTAATGAAAATGGAGTGGTTTAACACGCTTTTATATAAAAAACTTAAGTCGGCGCATCGCTCGAATGAAACAGGGAAGTCATTCGAATGAGGAAAGATGTCGCTCGAACGACCCTAAGTGAAAAAAATAATTTTTTTATTTTGATAAAAATACTTTGCCTCAGCACTTAGAAAAATTTCTTTTTGACGAAAAGTAACGCTTCAACACTTAAAAAATATTTTAGAAAAATATCCCGAAACTTTTAAATGAACCGTTAAGTAATCAAAACACAACCTTACCAAAATTCATCTCGCGGAGGCTTGAATGTTGAAGAACTTTGATATTCGGGCCCATCTTCATATATCTTCAAACTTAAACTTTTTCTTCGACAACTTGTAGCGGTATACGACATACACTGATGTAAACAATACTTATAAAATATGTCCTTACAAATGTCTCCCTATGTCTGTGCCGATATAACAATAAAAACATCTAAATTATCAAATCAAAATTCTTATACAAATCTAATACCTTCCCATTATCCCAAAATAGAAAAGGTATAAAAATGCAAGTCTAAAACTTTCTTCAAAAATCGTCAACATCAAATCTTCAAATCTTTACGCTTTTCTCATTAGGGTATGCAACATATGATCACCAATCTTTGTTCCTACACACATGAGACAAAGCAAATACCTTTGTGACATATCGAGTTTGAAATGAGATAAACATAAGTCAAAACTAAGATCAAAACCTCAATTCTCCCCCATAATGTAAAAACTCCCCATAATTCGTTCTCGCCCTTTTTATTTGTCCGAAATAGACAAGAAAAATAATAAATAAAATAAACGTGGAGTGTCATGACAAATATGCATAGCAAACATGGATCAAACTACGCTCATGCAAAGGAGTAACCCAAAAGCTTTCCACAAACTATTTTTTATTTTTCAATTTTTTCAAATAAAAATGCAAAAATAATTTTACAAAAATCACACATCATGAATTTACACTAAGATAACCAAATCATGGAAACGGGATGAATGGGTGTGAACATATTTGATAGAAAAATCAATGCAATCAAACATAACATATGTTCACGATGAATATGTATACTCCTAACGAATGAATCTCAAAATTGTCCTCAGGTGTCGAAAATGTGAATTTAGATGACATCGTCTTAATATAATCGACAAATCAAAATCAGATATGATTTTCACACCAATATCGTCTAAAACTATGTAACGTTTTTTCATAAATTTGTCATTACGTGCAAACCTGTTTTATATTCCATCCAAACTCCCTCATAAATGATAATGCTTTTTATTTTTCTTTTGAGGTTATGAAACAAAATAAATCGACCCGCTTTTGGAATATTTTTCTTTTTATTGCCTTTAAATTTTCCGGGCTCTTTTCAACCTCTTTGGACCTTGAAAAATATTTATTGTGACACACTTTCTAGGTTCGATTTAAATGGTCGCTTAATCCCAAAGGATAAATGAGTACCTTTCAGAGCCCTTCCACTTTTTTTATAAACATCACACAAACTCACAAACAACGATTCTTACAAGCACTACTTTTATTGTCAAGTTTTATCGCATTTGGTTCGTTTTAAAGACGAAATTGAGATGAAAACACATAGACCGACATGTGATAGATAAGAATAATAGTCAAACAAATCCGTGCAAGCGTGCAATAAAATAACTCAAGAGTCAAACATGTATGTGGTAATAACTAATCATATCTCAATGACTCCAAACATTGTAAAGAACATAAATGAAATGGTGACGCATATCAAAATACTATCAAATAGTTACATGGATATGGAGTAAAATTGTGACTCGGTCATCCTAAATGTTCATCCATAAACAGTGCTAACAAAATACAAAACTCTTTGTGTTTTTCCAAAAATTTTATCAAAATAAAATCTTTTTGTATTTTTCAAAAGTTTTATCAAAAAACAAAAATCTAATACAAAATTACACGTGTCATCACACTAACAAACATATAACATGAAGCACAACTAGCATATGACAAACAAATAATGCAAGCGACTATCCATAAGAAATAGCATGTGACGCATCATATTGAAGAATGTGAGAATCAACCAACGAAGCATTTCTCATCTCCAAAACAGATTTCATAACCCAAACAGGTGTGTACCTAACTCGAGGGGTTATGGGAACTGATGGGACACTATCCTTAAAATTTCTAGGATCTCTTTCAAGATTAAAATAAAAACGCCTAAGGTGACCTTTCCTACCACAATGTGAACATGTGTAAACTGGTGGATTGACACATATGGGGTGACCTTTTTTAACGCCCTTGGGATCAATTGACCCTCTAAAATAAATAATGGTCTTGGATTTAACACTCGAAACATGAGAACAAGACTAACCACTACCATTTGTAATAACACTACCCGAGTTTGTCAAATCTTTCTTCAACTCCAAAATTTTGTATTCAAGCAAAGAATTAGACTCTTCCAATTTTAGGGACTCATTCTCTAAATTTTCAATTATTCCTAGAAGGTTATCACGTTATCCTTTAAAATACGCACACTTATCCCTAAGAGTCTCCTCACATGCCACAAACTCATCGATTAAAATATTTTTATCTTCTTTGGCACAAACACAAATCCTAGAATATTTAAAGTCCTCCAATTATATTTCCAAAAATAGGACTCTATCATCACTTTCCTTTTTGGACAATTTTAAAGCATTAAAGTCATGGTCCAAAGAAACAAATTTCTCATTGCAAAAGATCCATAGCGAATTTAAAACCATAATTTTCTTTTTTCAAAACTTTAGTTCTTTTAGCAAGCGTCAAATTCAAACTATTTAAATCATTAAAATGCTAACTCGTGCCATCAAGGAAGGGCATCTTATTACACAATTGCTCCATTGAAAAATTATGATTTTCAAGAATAAATTTTTCAAAAAAATCATTATCACAAAAATTTTGCGAAAACAAGGATCACTCGATAACTTAGAGAAACCCGCTCTGATACCAATTTAATAAAATGGTGATTTCTTAAATAAGCTCTAATACCAATTTGTAAAAATCGGTGATACTGATTTAATATATTTCACAAGTTTTCAATTTAGACTTAGTTAATTGGAGTCAATTTTTAAACCAAATTAATTAAACCCTAAAACATACATCTAAGTGTAGTGGATCATGCCAACACAAATAAACATGAATTGCTGACTCACAGATTTCAAAAAAAATCCCCGAAGGGCAAAACCTTTTATTTCACTAATAATACTCAGAAGGATTACAAGAGAAATATGCAAAGAATATGATGCTCCCTTTTAATTTCTAATGTGGAAAGTGTTTTAAGGATGAAAAAATAATTTCTATTCTTATGAAAAACCGTGTTCCAATTTTTAATACGCACCAAGTTGTGAACAAATTCTAACTTAACCAAATTTTATCTTGATTAATCCTAAACATCCATCTAGTGATTAAAGCAAGTAAAATAAAGTAAAGAATACTCACAATTCCGGATGTATGAGGAAACCATAACGGGAAAAAATCTCGGACTACCCAAGCCAAACAATCACTATGAATGTGGAATTACAACGAACAGACACAAGTTTTACTATCAACGACTCGATACCCCATGAGACTTGACGCTCTTGTGATCTTGAACCACTCCTCTCACAGTGTCCACATAGAAAGTCCTTCTTCCACGATACTTTTCCACAACACACGTGTTCACATATGTCTCGGTGTCCATCGATATTGCTTGTAACATCTATGATTTTAAAACCAGACTCCACCGAATCTTCACCGCAAAACCAGAAATGTTCAACTAGAAAAATTCCTCTTTGGTGCCACAAAGATCATTATAGCCTATATTAATGATAACTCGGATCTTTGAAACTCTAAGGATACATTTACTTTGGAAAACCTTAGAAAACTTGTGTGCAGAAACATAATGGTTCGTAAACAGTTTTTCCAGAATGCACACTTACGACATCTGAAGGAAACATGCCTATAAATACTTTTCTTGAGGCGGCTGCTCGCTTGAACGACTTGACCTGTCTCTCGAACGAGATGACCATGCCGTTCGAACGATAGTGGCATCTCGCTTGAACTACATCATATGTCATTTGAGCGACGTAATGAATTAGAGTTCTTCTAAAACTTTCTTCTAATCCGTCCTTATCATATTTAAAAGGAAGTGTAAAACATTTCAAACACTTATAAAACATTTTAAAGCCATTTATTTAATAAAATAACATCCTTATCCTTATAAAATTAAATTCCGAGTCCCATTAATATTACGTATTCATACCTGAGTGATCTCGAAAAGCAATTAAACTTGAAGACGACTTAACTTTCACCAATTAAACATTCGGCATAAATAATTCCTTGAAGCTTTGTCGCAACGTCTTCAATTAAAATTCAACACGTCATAGTCTGTGTAGGATTGTGACAATAAAAATACGACCTATGACTCAACCGTGTTTTATTTCGGGAATAAGTCAAAACTATACAATGGACTCAATTAGAATTTTTTTCCTTACAAATCTCCCCCTTTGACTATTCTGGGACAAAACTAACAGTGAAATGCCTAAGTCGGTCCGTTAATCCGTATGACACCTAAATCCCATCCCATAAACCCAAAATTAAAAATTACAGGACAAGACTAGTAAATGATGGTCAAGCAAGCATGAGTTGTCTCTGAATGTCTGAATGTGATGTAGACTTGAAATCTCGAATCTTCTTAAAGCATATCTACACACATAAAACAGACAAATATAAGCCAATATGAAAAAAGTAAATCCAAATCATTTGTTATGTGAGCAAAAAATGATATAAAAAATGTAAATAACAAATAAATCAGGATACTAAGATCATCACACAAAATCTCCCCTACGTCACATACATCTTTCCCCCTTTTTGTCTCGAATAGACAACCCGGTGAAAAGATAAACAATTTTGCGATATGTCTAGCACAAGTATAATCAATGAAATATATCTATATAATCACGCAAACAACCAACCAATAATGATGAATTCTTGTTGTCAATTTATAAAATACCGCAAGTGCACGGGCTATTATAGAATAGCGAGTGTAAGTACGGGTCGAACCCACAGAGATTTATCAATTTTTTTCTTTAAAATTAATTGTGACTGTCCAACTAGACTAAATTGGGTTGGAGATGAGATGTGTTAATAAACTAAGCAACACAAACAAGAAATAGGAGTACGAGAGATATAATCAAGGTAGCGTGAAAACTAGGACATTGGATCCATTTATCACGTTAAACTAACACTGTGCAATAATTTAAATTCGCCATTCCCGATTTTATAACTCAAATTAAACCGGCTCTCGTCGTATTTAATTCGGAAAAATAATACGTGAGAAGTCCAAAATAAAATTTAACGTCTCTAAATTTAGACGCCTAAAATCCCTATTCCCTTAAAAAGTTCACTTTTAAATTTTAAAATATAGTCTTTAAGCATGGGCTATCAATCAATTTAATAAAAGTATAACCCATCAAAAAGTACTCATACTTAAAATATAAAAATGATTTTTTTTTTCCAAATAATGCCGAAGGTTTAAAACGCACTCTCGTGTCGTTTTAAATGAATACCGAATTTTTAAAACTTTTAGTACATATCGGGAAATAAAGACGAAATTAAATCACACACAATATTAATCACACATGATAAATTTCACCTAGTCCTAGTGAGGAAATTAAGCTAGCATAATTGTAGACATAATAAAACTGCAAGAATGAATACTCAATTTCATTAAATAAACAAACTTACAATTGATGTGTCACAAATAATCTTGACAAAAATTCCACCCACAAAATAATTATTGGCCCTCTCTAAAGCTCTCTCTATCACCCCCCCAAAATAATGAACCCAAGGGTCCTATTTATTATAGGCTTAGAATTAGGGTATTTTAGTTGGTGTAAAACACCCTTTTAATTGATTTATATGAATTATAAATTCCTAAAAATCAACCAAAAAAAAGAGTCCCACGGAATATCTTGAAAATCCCGTAATGGTCAGCTCCAAATCCCTTGATTTTCGGACTAAGAAGCTGTCAAACCTTATCTCTTTAAGGCTGCGTTTGGGTGCAATTTGGACTTGAGAAATTTTTTCCAAAATATTAAGGTCAGGGGGAAGAATCGAACCCCTGACCTCCTCCTTCCACGCGCGCGCGAGACCACTGAACCAAGCAGCGTTCTTATAATAATAGTTGCTTCAATAATATATAACCCGTTCCCATTTCCAGAAATTGCATTCTTCCACTTTGGCCCCTTAACTTTGTACTTCTTTAAATTATTCCCACAATCTTCATATCTTCACTAAATCACCTCGGATCTTCACCAAACTTCAGGGGTACCTGCAAAAATATAAAATAACTTATATTAATTCAATTTCAGCCCCAGAAAGTTTAGAAAATTATGAATTTACCCTTATTTATATTTTTAACCCCGGAATTCATAACTTTTTCATTTTAACTCCAAATTCAACCAAATTTCAGAGGGAACTTTATTTTGCCTAGATAAACATTTAAAAATTATTTTCAGGCCCATAAAGTTTTTGAAATTACAATTTTACCCCCGAAGTTATTAAAATTGTATTTTTTAACTCGGATTTTATTCAAACCTGCATTTTTCTTTTATTTTTCGAAAACGACTCTAAAAACTCATTATTTAAGATACAATGGGTCTAACAAGGCCTAGATTTGGGCATAATTCATACAAAATAATGCACTCATCAAATACCCCCAAACCTAAACTTTGCTAGTCCTCGAGCAAAACTAAAATTTTAAAATCTAACTCATTTTCGTAGGAATCACGATTGCACTTAGCATGTGCAACAAGCCGTTAAACCTCTAGGTTACCCTAGTGGACGAGTTTTGTCTCGTGAGGGTTTGCAGTGAATATACCCACAAAATTCAAAAACTTGACTCAATACAAAAGACACAAAAGTAATATAATCGAGTTTGAATGCAAACTTCATAAATATAGTAGAACTTCATTTCTCAATCTCAACTTATTGTGTCTGTGTGTGCATAGCCAATATAACCGTCAATTTCAAAAGATTTGATCGTTGCATTTCTTATCCGAAAGTTCGTTTTGATTTCAAAATCTCACAGAATGCACTCACAATCGAACACTCGGAAATGGGTCATTTTCTCTCGGTATATGTGAATAAAAGAGTATATTTATATGAACAAATTTCACATATACATAATCAAAAATGGATTTTTATACAATGGATGAATATGACCTCATGACTGAAAATCGATTACTTGTTGAAAACATTGAATCACACTATAGATCCTATTCATCTTCTCTCCACACTTTAACTAACTTCACTTGAGATCGATTAGGACTTTCTTTGGTTGTATTGTAGGCTCGAATTTTTGGCTAGAAAGAATGGCTGTTTTTGGAGTTCAAAATTTCTGAGAATATAGAGGTTTTTCGGTATTTTGACTTTAAGCACTTTTTCTTCTAACCTCAATTTGTCTTTTCGCTTTTTCTTTTCAAGCTCACATTTTTTTTTTCAAACTCACATTCTTGCAACCTCATTTTCTTTTGGTCTTTTTCCTACCGTAATTTTACCCTAGTATTCTCAGAAAATAGGTATGGCTTGTTTTTATAGGCTTTAAACTCCTAGTTGGAGCTGGGTAGGGTAATGGGTTTTCAACAAAAGGCTTATTTTCTTTTTTGGCTCAAATGGGTTTGCAACGGAATATTGTAAAAAGGTTAGAGTTTAAGCTTATTTTTGGGCTTTCAAACGATGGCCTAGTCTCATTTCTCAAGTTTCGTTAATCTGATTTGTGTCTTAAGACGACTTACTACGACTTCTAGTGCTTAAGATTCACATTTTGACTTTTTATTTTCAGTAATCGAACAAAACAAAGAATTTGAGATCATCAACGAATTTATCACTGAAGGAAAGATTGAGTAATTTTAACTCGGATTGATTTAAATCTCTCGAAAACGATGAATGGCACAAAATCTCATCGGGTTAAAATCTCCACATTTATTCGTTAAGCATATTAACTTTCGCCTCAATATCCATTGTCAATCATATTAATGGCTAATGTGTAAAAATTTCATAAGATGAGAGATCCATGAATTAAATCTATATTAAGAAATTGTTTCAAAACTCAATTATATTGAAAATCTTTTTGGATTTTTGATTTTTGATTTTTGATTTTTTTTTTTTTTTTTTTTTTTTTTTTTTTTACAAAGCGGAGAAAAATGACCTCAATACCCCCAAACCTAATTTCTACATTGTCCTCAATGTTCACGACAAAAATTTAAAAGGTGGGCAAGATATGAAAGATCTTACCATAATGAGGGACTTTTTCCAACGCACAATTCCTGTAAAACAAAAAGTATGATACAACAACAATGACCCAATTTCATGTTCACTCGTGGTATACAGGGTCTTGGAGGAGAATATCCTCCACTTTTTGATCTCGCAATTCCAGATATGGCTTCAACCTTTGACCATTAACTTTGAAAATTTCACCATTTTTAGGATTCTCTATCTCAACCGCCCCATGTGGGTAGACTGTCCTAACAATAAAGGGACCGGACCATCTAGACCTCAACTTACCGGGAAAGAGATGCAATCTAGAATTGTACAAGAGAACTTTCTGTCCAGGCTCGAATGACTTCCGTAGGATGGACTTGTCATGGAACATTTTCATTTTCTCTTTATACAATTTTGCATTTTCGTATGCATCATTCCTAATCTCTTCCAACTCATTAAGTTGTAGTTTTCGGACCTCTCCCGCAGCAGGTAAATCGAAATTGAAGGTCTTAATGGCCCAATAGGCCTTGTGTTCTAACTCTACCGGAAGGTGACAGGCTTTTCCATAGACAAGCCTATACGGGGACATACCAAGTGGTGTTTTGTAGGCAGTGCGATAAGCCCACAATGCATCCAATAACCTTAAGGACCAATCCTTTCGGTTTGGATTCACTGTCTTCTCGATGATTTGCTTGATTTGCCTATTGGAAACTTCAACTTGACCACTGGTTTGAGGGTGATAAGAACACCCTACTTTGTGCGTGACCGAGTACTTTTTCATAAGACTTTCGAAGGATCGATTACAGAAATGGGTTCCCTGATCACTAATGATGGCTCGAGGCGTGCCGAAACGGGAGAAAATATTTTCTCGAATGAATTTGACCACCACGTGGCGATCATTCGTCCTACATGGTATGGCTTCTACCCACTTAGACACATAATCAACTGCCAAAAGAATGTAGAGATTTCCGTAGGAATTTGGAAATGGACCCATAAAATCAATGCCCCAACAGTCAAAAACCTCGATAATCAGAATGGGATTTAAGGGCATCATATTCCTACGTGTGATCTTTCCTAACCGTTGGCAACGGTCACAACTCCTACTGTAATTATTCGAGTCACGAAAAATGGTGGGCCAATAGAATCCACATTGCAAGATTTTTGCAGCGGTCTTTTTAGCACTGAAATGACCTCCACAGGCTTGGTCATGGCAGAAAGAGATTACGCTTTGAATCTCGTGATCGGGGACACACTTTCGAATGATTTGATCAGGACAATACTTGAAAAGATACGGGTCATCCCAAAAGAAATGTTTGACTTCCTTTAAAAATTTGGAACAATCTTGCTTAGACCAATGCAGTGGCATTTCACCTGTCACAAGATAGTTCACAATATCGGCGAACCATGGAAGCTGAGAAATAAGCATCAGTTGCTCATCGGGAAAGGACTCATTTAGTGGCAGCAGGTTATCGAATGATTCATTGGTTAACCTAGACAAATGATCCGCCACTACATTCTCACACCCTTTCTTATCCCGAATTTCAAGGTCAAACTCTTGCAGTAATAGGACCCACCTAATGAGACGAGCCTTAGCATCCTTTTTAGACAAAAGGTATCGCAGGGCCGAGTGATCGGTGAAAATAACAACTTTGGATCCTATCAAGTAAGACCTAAACTTCTCAAGAGCAAAAACAACAGCGAGGAACTCTTTTTCAGTCGTGGAATAGTTCAATTGGGCATCATTAAGAGTTCTACTGGCATAATAGATGACGTGAGGAAGTTTCTCATTACGCTGACCTAGAACCGCACCTATGGCATAGTCGGAAGCGTCACACATGATCTCAAACGGCTGATTCCAGTCGGGAGGTCTCATAATAGGTGCAGAGGTCAATTCCGTCTTTAGCCTTTCAAAGGCATGAACGCATTCGTTAGTGAAATCAAAGGGTGTGTCCTTGGCAAGAAGATTGCACAAGGGTTGAGAGATTTTGCTAAAATCCTTAATAAATCTCCGATAAAAACCGGCGTGTCCTAAGAATGATCGAACTTCACGCACAGTTTTAGGGGGTGGGAGATTAGCAATGAGATCTATTTTAGCTTTATCAACCTCGATACCCTTTTCAGAAATGATGTGACCTAGCACTATGCCTTGTTTGACCATAAAGTGACACTTCTCCCAATTAAGCACAAGGTTCTTTTCCTTGCACCTCTTGAGAACGAGGGTGAGGTGA
Source organism: Sambucus nigra (assembly GCA_949130495.1). Taxonomy (NCBI): domain Eukaryota; kingdom Viridiplantae; phylum Streptophyta; class Magnoliopsida; order Dipsacales; family Adoxaceae; genus Sambucus; species Sambucus nigra. Next base: position 52,984,688 of record OX422209.1, on the reverse strand, counting down.
TGGAGGCACTCATCAAAACTAGACCCAAATACAGAAAAATCATCCATAAAGACTTCGAGAAACCGCTCCACCATATCCGAAAAGATACTCATCATGCACCGCTGAAAGGTGGCGGGTGCATTGCATAACCCAAAGGGCATGCGTCGGTAGGCAAAAGTACCAAATGGACAAGTGAAGGTGGTTTTCTCTTGATCCTCGGGAGCGATAGGAATTTGATTGTATCCGGAGTAACCGTCGAGAAAACAGTAATATGGATAGCCGGATAATCTCTCTAGCATTTGGTCTATGAAAGGAAGGGGAAAGTGATCCTTCCTTGTAACAGCGTTCAACTTCCTATAATCAATACACACCCGCCAACCGGTTTGAATCCTAGTGGGGACTAACTCATCATCGTTATTTTTCACCACCGTAACACCGGATTTCTTAGGGACCACTTGAACGGGACTGACCCATTGGCTATCAGAGATGGGGTAAATGATACCCGCATCGAGCAATTTTAGCACCTCGGCTCGGACGACCTCTTTCATATTGGGATTAAGTCTACGTTGTGCTTCACGGGAATTTTTAGCATTGTCTTCTAAGTGTATCCTATGCATGCACACCGAGGGACTTATCCCCTTAATGTCGGCTATGGTCCATCCTATGGCTTCCTTGTGTTCGTTGAGAACACGCAACAGTTTATCTTCCTGTTCTTTGTCTAAGTCAGACGCGATGATAACAGGTAAGGATTCAGAAGGTCCTAAGAACCTATACTTGAGCGTTTCAGGCAATGGCTTCAATTCAAGCTCGGGAGCTTTCTCAATCGAGGGTGGAATATGTGATGAGGAAAGTGAGAGGGGCTCGGGTTTAGACTTCCAATTTCCTACTTCCATGATAGGGGCAGAGTCGAGGAGGGCATTGACTTCTTCGATGGACTGTTCGACATCAAATTCAGACCCAAAAAAGGCAAGACAAGAAGCTAAAGGGTCGTCATTATAAGTTTGCTCGAAAGTCTCTTGGACAATACTGTCAATCATGTCGACATCTACGGGTTCATCATCATCAGGTGGTTGTTTGGCCAAATTGAACACGTTAAGGTCCATAGTCATGTTCCCAAAGGATAGGTTCAATTGGCCGCTCCGACACCTAATGACGGCATCAGATGTGGCGAGGAAAGGACGACCCAAAATAACAGGGATTTGTGCAATAGGATTTTGCACTTGTTGGGTGTCCAAGACAACAAAGTCGACAGGAAATATAAAGTCACCCACTTTAATTAGGACGTCCTCAACAATACCTCTCGGGATTTTCACAGAACGATCGGCTAAGGACAAGGTAATCCTAGTCGGTTTCAACTCCCCCAAACCTAGTTTCTCGTATACGGTGTACGGCAGAAGATTCACGCTTGCTCCTAAATCTAGAAGTGCCTTCTCGATGAGGTACTCCCCTATCTTTATAGAGATCGTCGGAGTACCGGGATCCTTATACTTGATGGGAGTTCGATATGAAATGATCGAGCTTGCTTGCTCGACGAGAAAAGCTTTCTTGGGTACGTTGGTGCTTCTCTTGAAGGTACAAAGGTCCTTTAGAAATTTCGCATAGGATGGGACTTGTTGAATAGCATCAAGCAGTGGGATATTGATTTGTACTTGCTTGAATACTTCCAACATCTTATCAACTTGCGCCTTTTTCTTTTGTGGCACCAAACGTTGTGGAAATGGAGCTTTTGGTACATAGGTCTCTACAGATGGCTCGGAAGGTAAAGGTGAGGATGAAGTTGGAGACACGGGTGGATCTTCCTTCGCCTTACCTTTCTCGGAGTCACTCTCGGTAAGTGGTGAAATATTTGTCTCTACTTCCTTGCCAGACCTAAGCGTGATGATGGCTTTTGCATGCTCTTGGGGGTGTGATGCGCTCGTGTCGCCTTGAATAAGAAATTGACCCCTTGGCATGTTACCCTTTGGATTGGGTTCGGGCTGACTTGGGAATGTTCCCTTATTCCTCTCACTCAATGCATTAGCTAGTTGGCTCATTTGGACCTCGAGTTTGGTAATGGCTTGCGTATTCGCGTGCATGCTTTGCTGGGTAGATTGGAGGACATTTTGCGTGGTTTGCTGGAATTGAAGGGTACTTTGGGCAAGAAGGTTCATCGAATCCTCTAAAGATTGAATCTTTTGGGATGAGGGATTCGAGAGTGCAGTGGCATTCTTTGGGAAACCCGGGGGTGGGTTATCGGAAGATTGACCTCCACTTCCTTGGTATTGACCCTTAGACCATGAAAGATTGGGGTGGTCTCGCCATCCCGAATTGTATGTATTGGAATATGGGTCATACTTTGGCCTATTTTGGTAGAGGGCATTGGCTTGCTCGGTGAGTGCCTTGTGGGCCGGAAGGGCAGGGCAATTCTCGACTAAGTGGTCGAATGCATCACAAAGTATACACAGAGGGGAACCTACATGTTGAACGGCCGCAGATGTGGTTCGATTTCCCTCATTGCTTGTCTCTAAAGCTTCTAAACGTCGGGCCAATGTGGCCACTTTGGCATTTAAATCATAACTTTGTTCAACTTGGTGAGTGAACCCCTCATTCGAGGTGATGGAACTAGATACTCTATTGGGTGCCCATCGCTGGGACTTTTTGGCTATGGCTTCTAGAAATACCCACGCATCGACCTCACTCTTCTCGGTAAAATCACCATTACATAGTGACTCGAGCATAGTTCGGGTGTTACAATCGAACCCCTCATATAAAATTTGGACTTGGCGTCCCATCTCAATCCCATGGTGCGGACATTGCAGCAGCAAGTCCTTGAATCGCTCCAAATACATCCACAATGCTTCTCCCTCCTTTTGGCTAAATGTGTTGATGGCGTGACGTATCGACGCCGTCTTTTGGTTAGGAAAGAATTGTTGTAGGAAGGTGACACTCATTTGGTTCCAAGTGGTGATGGATTCGGGTTTTAACGAGTTAAACCAACTCTTAGCTTTGTCTTTCAACGAGAACGGGAACAATTTAAGCTTAACAATCTCATCAGAGAGTTGTTGGTACTTAATGGTCCCACATATCTCCTCGAATTCACGCACGTGAAGGTACGGATCCTCTTTTTCAGTACCCCGAAACACGGGCAACAGTTGGATTGTTCCCGAATGGAATTGGAAATTATTTGCATTGTGATCGGGGAGAAGTATGCATGAACGCTGACTAGACCTAGTTGGATAAAGGTAGTCTTTAAGGGCACGTGGTGCTAACTCGTCTCCCATCTCGGTGAATATCGAAAATCTACCTACGTAGGTATCGGGAATGCTAGACTCCACACTTGACAAACGACCGGTATGATTTCGAAACCAACTTCGCATGCACTCAGCTCACTCGTTTTTTTTTTTTTTTTTTTTTTTTTTTTTTTTTATGTGATGAAAAATAATATTTGACTCAAACCACGTAATTCCTAGCTAACACACAGCAAATTGAATTATCTAATTTAGGTGAGGGGAATTTCAATTTTAAAACCTAGTTTTCCCGAGATTAATCGACGACAACAAGGGTCTCCAAATTAATCTCCCTAATTAGACAGCTCCTACTCTTTGACAAGGGAGAATTTAAAAGACGACCAACTACGGTTATCGCCTCAAAACCCGTTTTTTCCTCCAGGTAGGTGGTCGGTACGAAGACACATTAAAAACCACCAATCCTAGACAAGGTGAAACGGAATTGATTTGACAAGTTCGCGTTGGAGTAGCTTTTAACTCTAGCCTTGTTAAGAGGTTTCCTATGAGCTATGTGATATCCTAAGGCCAATGTCTAATTGATTTTAAATTAAATGTGATGGCTCGGGATATGCAAATGCTTGGATAATTAGTGATTTTTGGGCCAAGGAGAGGTGATGAGATCCCCACCTTATCTTTCACATGGGTTTTGCCCTTAAGTCAATTTATGCAACGTGCTAAATTAAATGCGAAATTAAACCACGTAGGAGCACCCCAAAAAAAACGTACCTCCGGCGTGGACTTTTTACAGTCACTTGTTTACGCCGGGCCGAAGTTTAACTTGACGTCGATCGGAGGGAAACGCCGCCTATGTTTCAGTTGTCCCCGAGAGTTCCTTGTGCCCGTGGCAAGATTGCACAATTTTTTTCTTCGCGTTCGCGCACCGTTGGACACTTTTTCGGATTTTTCGTCACTTTTTTTTTTTATATGCTCCTGGAAAAAAAAAAAAAAAAAAAAAAAACTACACCAAACGTAAAATGCGACACATGCAAAAAAAAAAAATTAGGAAAAGAGAGGGGGGAAAAAAAAGAGACACACGCACTAGTGGTGTATTTAACAAGAAAAAAAAAAAACTTAGGAAACAATTTTTTTTTTTTTTTTTTCAGAAATTTTTATTTATTTATTTTTTTTTAATGAATTTTTACTAACAAAGATGCGAAAAGTAAAAAAAAAAAAAAAAACTAGTCCGAAAATCACAGCTTTTTTTTAAAAAAAAAATCGAACAAATCCCCGGCAACGGCGCCAAAAACTTGTTGTCAATTTATAAAATACCGCAAGTGCACGGGCTATTATAGAATAGCGAGTGTAAGTACGGGTCGAACCCACAGAGATTTATCAATTTTTTTCTTTAAAATTAATTGTGACTGTCCAACTAGACTAAATTGGGTTGGAGATGAGATGTGTTAATAAACTAAGCAACACAAACAAGAAATAGGAGTACGAGAGATATAATCAAGGTAGCGTGAAAACTAGGACATTGGATCCATTTATCACGTTAAACTAACACTGTGCAATAATTTAAATTCGTCATTCCCGATTTTATAACTCAAATTAAACCGGCTCTCGTCGTATTTAATTCGGAAAAATAATACGTGAGAAGTCCAAAATAAAATTTAACGTCTCTAAATTTAGACGCCTAAAATCCCTATTCCCTTAAAAAGTTCACTTTTAAATTTTAAAATATAGTCTTTAAGCATGGGCTATCAATCAATTTAATAAAAGTATAACCCATCAAAAAGTACTCATACTTAAAATATAAAAATGATTTTTTTTTTCCAAATAATGCCGAAGGTTTAAAACGCACTCTCGTGTCGTTTTAAATGAATACCGAATTTTTAAAACTTTTAGTACATATCGGGAAATAAAGACGAAATTAAATCACACACAATATTAATCACACATGATAAATTTCACCTAGTCCTAGTGAGGAAATTAAGCTAGCATAATTGTAGACATAATAAAACTGCAAGAATGAATACTCAATTTCATTAAATAAACAAACTTACAATTGATGTGTCACAAATAATCTTGACAAAAATTCCACCCACAAAATAATTATTGGCCCTCTCTAAAGCTCTCTCTATCACCCCCCCAAAATAATGAACCCAAGGGTCCTATTTATTATAGGCTTAGAATTAGGGTATTTTAGTTGGTGTAAAACACCCTTTTAATTGATTTATATGAATTATAAATTCCTAAAAATCAACCAAAAAAAAGAGTCCCACGGAATATCTTGAAAATCCCGTAATGGTCAGCTCCAAATCCCTTGATTTTCGGACTAAGAAGCTGTCAAACCTTATCTCTTTAAGGCTGCGTTTGGGTGCAATTTGGACTTGAGAAATTTTTTCCAAAATATTAAGGTCAGGGGGAAGAATCGAACCCCTGACCTCCTCCTTCCACGCGCGCGCGAGACCACTGAACCGAGCAGCGTTCTTATAATAATAGTTGCTTCAATAATATATAACCCGTTCCCATTTCCAGAAATTGCATTCTTCCACTTTGGCCCCTTAACTTTGTACTTCTTTAAATTATTCCCACAATCTTCATATCTTCACTAAATCACCTCGGATCTTCACCAAACTTCAGGGGTACCTGCAAAAATATAAAATAACTTATATTAATTCAATTTCAGCCCCAGAAAGTTTAGAAAATTATGAATTTACCCTTATTTATATTTTTAACCCCGGAATTCATAACTTTTTCATTTTAACTCCAAATTCAACCAAATTTCAGAGGGAACTTTATTTTGCCTAGATAAACATTTAAAAATGATTTTCAGGCCCATAAAGTTTTTGAAATTACAATTTTACCCCCGGAGTTATTAAAATTGTATTTTTTTAACTCGGATTTTATTCAAACCTGCATTTTTCTTTTATTTTTCGAAAACGACTCTAAAAACTCATTATTTAAGATACAATGGGTCTAACAAGGCCTAGATTTGGGCATAATTCATACAAAATAATGCACTCATCAATTCTCTATCAAAATCCGTAGCTAGCAAACAGATAATCACACAATATGAATCAAGAATCTAAGCAGGTGTGACTAAATGAACTCATTGCAGTAAAAGATGTGATAATTATGAATATGCATTAAATAAACTGTCCAGAAACAACTCAATAGTACCAAAAATATGACACATATGCAGCAAGGTACTAAAATAGGAAGAATTGCAAAAATCCAGATGTCGCTAGAACGAAACTGATGCATCGCTCGAACGATAAAACCATATCGTTAGAATGATAACTTTGCGCAACTCACAGATATCGCTCGAACGAGCAAACAAAATTCCCAGTTCTAGTTCATAAGGTTAAAGAATGTTGCCCAGTGAAAAATTTTCAAAAAAATCTAACTAGAAAGGGTCCAAAACAGTAAAACAGTACCAAAACAGTAGTGAAACTAAGAAAACACAAAACAACCAAATGTGAGTTACATGCTAACATAGTATCAATGTGCTCAAACATGAACATGGAATGTATGGACATGAATCACAATTCCAAACATCAAAACGATCAAGAAGCTCTAATTGATAGCTATAAATCACAAAACTTTATTTTAACCATATGTGACAATTTAAGTGTGAGATAAATGAACTAAACAATCAAACATGGACAAAAATTCGAAATTTTGATGATTCTACAAATAATAGCGTCATGACACGATTTTTTCAACGTTAGGATTCGGGGTGCAAACCCGTTTAAATTATCCATCCAAACTCCCTCAAATATACATCATATTTTCTTTTGAGTGAACATAAACTAAATGGCCCATATTTTGGCATATGATTCTTTTTATTGCTTTTAATTTTTTCAAGCTCTTTTAAATGGTGGCTTTCACGACGAGTCAATTTTACACTCTCACAGCCCTTTCCCGTGAACACTCATCAGTTTTTCAATTACTATCCTCACGAAAACGATTCTTACATGCACACCTCCTCCTTATGTCTACTTACGCATAGATGACAAAATTGAGATAAGAACGTCTCACCAAGCTCAAATATACAAGAGATGTCGAACATCCATATAAATTCGTGCATGTGTGCAAAGATGTCATATATATAAAGTCGAATCAAAATGCATATCAACTTTGAAACAACCTCATAATACAATGGTTAAGATCATTCTAAGCATCAATAATTACGACCAAATGTCCTAGCCACATGGATAATGAAAGGACGGGGTTCAAGCACACCAATATGTCGTATCAAATATGTAAACTCAAAAACAAAAACAAATGAAAAAACTTTTTGGTTTTTCAAAATATTTTGACTCAAATAAATGCAAAATCTTTTTGAATTTTTAAAAAATATAATAAACCAAAAATCTTTTTGTATTTTCTAAAAAAAAAATCTCAAAAACAAAATCTTTTTGTATTTTTTTCAAATAAGACTCAATAAATGAAAAATATAATACAAAATGATACACATGTCATAACACTAGAAAATATAATACAAGATGATGCAAAGACTAGCGTATGACAAACATGGTAACAAAATCATCCTTTAGATCTATCATAGGAATAATCAAGTGCAACCGAATGAGAACCATGAAGTTTTAGTCCTAAATCCACTAAATCCGATTTCCTAACCTAAGTGGTGTAACATGACGGGTGGGGGTTTGGGAACCGACACGACTTTATTCCTAAACTTCCTAGGAGAATTACTAAGGTCCAGAAAAAACATCTAGGGTGACCTTTCCTACCGCAATGTTTGCAAGTGTAAAGACGGTGGGAATGATTACCAAAATGTCGACCATTCCTCACGTTCCTAGTGGGCTCTCTCACACGATTGATATTGGCTTTGGGAATGGTAACAACTTTATCATCGTAGGCTATAATACACCTATCACTTTTGACTTGGACGGTGCCTAACATCCTATCCAACTTCTCTGACCTATATTCCAAGTCAAACATAACCTTACTCGACTCTCTCAATCTCTCCTCTAACTTACAAATCCTAGACTCAAGCACATGCCTAGTCTTCTCAAACTCTAAAATCTCCTTTTTCAATGCCTCTATCAAACCACGAAGGCTATCTCTCTATTTCTCCACATATTCTAGCTTATCCCTAAACATCTTCTCACGTGCCCTAAGATACTCAATCAAAGCATCAATATTTGCTATAGTACACTCATTCAACATAGCTTGTAATTTAGAGTTTGCTTTTTCACCTTCACGACTTCGGCATACAGCTCATCTAATTCAACTTGCAACTCTTTCACGTCGATCTCCTCCTCGTCACTCTCATCACCCTCACACCCTCGGGTTAGGGGAGATCGGATCACTAATCAGGTCATGGAACCATTGGAGGTTGTAGTTATTGATATCGACCATCCAAAAAAGAAAGTTTTGATCAATATTTGACTAAACAACACAGAAAAGATGCAATTAGAAGAATTATTAAGGAAGAATCAAAATGTGTTTACATGGTGACTGTACAAAATTCCAAGTATCAGTCCTGAGATAATGATTATACGTTACAAGTTGATTTAAAAGTGTTCTAGTGCCCTTGGGTTTTACAAATAAACAAACCAATTTTCCTTTTTCCCTTTTATCTTTACATCAATTAAACTTGTGTTGTGTAAATAATTTACAAAATTTTATCTTGAGCTAAGCATGCATCTAGGTGATATAGCAAGAATAAAATATCAAACTACAACACAATGATGCATGAGGAAATATGACAACTAGAAAAGCCTCGGATGACTCAGCCATGAAAATAACTATGATATAGGTATCGTTATAAAGACATATTAGACATACTCAACTGTGTCGATTTTTTCCTTGAACCTTCTTCATAGTCTCCATTAGATGCCTTCAAACAGTGTCAGAACACAGACTCTCCCCACATCTCGATATCACACTAATTTTATCATTGCATGACTAGTTCCATCCACTTATGCAAACACTCACAGACCACCACATGGAGAAAACACAACCTCCACTGCTCGAAACAGGCTCTCTATGAAGACGAAACTGTCATGGTACAAGAAACATGAGATCTCAAATATATATAATATGTTTAATATTGATCCCTAAACAATGTGTGTAAATTAGGGTTTAGAGGCTCTTTGGTTTTTCTTAAAAAATTAATTTCGAAAACTTTAAAAATGAAACTACTATACAAACCTGATATATAAAGATTTTTTTAAATTTTAATTCGGCACATGATTCAATAAATCTCTTTCAAACCAAAAACGTAGGTTCATTTGAACAAAGTGGGTATTCTAGCTGAAACGAAATAAATCTCGTTCAAACGAAACTGCTAAACTCGTTCGAACAACCTTCGAACGACCATTGAACGAAAACATTCTTTGAAATAGAAAAATCTCGTTTAATCCTCATTTGATGCTCGTTTGAATGAAAACTTACTTCTCATTTGAGCCAGACTTCTAATTGTTCGAATATTTTCAACTACTCGTTTGAATGAGAATACACACCCCGTTTAAACGACTTTAAACAACATACATTTGTTCATTTTAAATATATTTTTATGAAAAATGGCTTTAAAACATTTTTAAAGCTAACATCTAAAATGCATCCATGGATCAAACATAATATGTATTCACACTTTATTAAGATCCCTCAAATGTTGGAGAACAAACTAAGCACAAAACTCGATATTGCTTTGACTTGGCCTCTATGGTTGGCAATCATGTATCATAGGTTTGAAGGAAAAACAACACCAATCCTAACCTATGACGCAAATAAGTTTTGTGCAAATGATATAAAGCGAATATAGAAACAAATTGACTCGAGTATAAATTTTCCCTTACAAATCTCCCCTTTGGCTATTTTGGTACAAAACTCAAAAACAAAAACCTACAGGGCCGTCAATCTCACCAAAGACTCAATCACAACCAAAAAAGAAAAAGTATAGATGCTTGACTGACATAAACTTGAGTATCTTTGTTCTTGTGAAACATTGCCACATCATCGCTAAACCTGCACACTTAACATACATTTCAAATGAAAATATAATATAACAATATAAGCTGCAAATGAAAAACAAAAAACTCCCCCTTTGTTAGACATATCCCATATAGAGTGTGTATCCCCCTTAGGTTTGACTTTTCCTCATTTTTTGTTTGGAAAAGACAAAGGTAAACTGCACAATATAAAAACAACTTCTTTTTTAAATGTAACATATGTGAACGTAAAGGAAAACATAAAATACCATGCGATGATGTGAACTGAAACACAACGGTGCCTATACTTGACAACACAAGCACAAATAATTCAAAGATACCAAAATGATCATATATGATCTCAAAGTGATACAAGCATGAACTGAAAAACAAAAGAAATATGTCACAACCTCTCAAGATACTCCAAGAAGTTCTATTTGACCTCATTAATTTATCTAGCTTTGATCTGGCATCAAGTGACAAATAATATGAACTCATAATGGACAAACATATACAATGCACACTAGCCAAACCCATTGATCGTCAACTTATAACACCCTAAAAAATAAGCTTATATTATTTTTCTTACTCTTTTTCTTCTGACGATATCACACTTTTGAGATTAATGAAAAAATTGCTCTTAAGAATTTTTATTTTCTTTTGCCTCACTTTTCTTTTAGGCTCTTACTAATGGTGTCCTTTCATAAAAATGATATTTTCGCCCGTCGTAGCCCTTTCCCATTACACACTCATATTTTTCAAATAAAAAGAAACTCTCCGACAATGGTTCTTAATGCATAAATCCCCCAATAAAATAGATATGTATATGATAAGATTGATAGGAGAACACCTCACTTAGCTCATGGGATATATGTTAAGAGCTCGTGGAAGTGTGTGCAGAGGCATATGGAAGTGAATCTATTAAACACACCAACTTTGAAAAACTCCATGCAAGCATGATTAAGAACAATTCAAAGCATTGTGAACTATAATTAAATGTCCTAGCTACATAGCAATCATGGAATGAATGGGATTCAAGAAAACCCATATGGCACACAGAATTTGTAAATCCAAACTACACACACACAAAAAAAAGTTTTATGAGTTTTTAAACATTTTTAAATTGATTCAAAAGATAAATAATATCATGTTACACTTTTCTCATAGAGACCAAAAAAGTAAAAAAAAAAATCAAAATACATAAGACTCAAACATTATATAATTAACAATAACATATAACATGAGTAATAAAGCTAGTGTATGAAAAACATGCACTCACAATCAACCATTAGATATAGCATGAGAAGAATCATGTTCAAGCATGATAGAATCAACAATTCTAACATTTAATGTCTCCAAATTAGATTTACTAACCCACATAAGTGTAATGCGACGATCTAGGGCTTTGGAAACCTTAGTGACACTATACTTAGACTTCTTAGGACCTTTTCTAATATATGACATGTCCTACCGTAATGTGTGAAAGTGAAAATACGAAGAGGAACGTTACCTTTGGGTTAACCTTTTCTAATGTCATTGGCTACAGTCGATTATTTGAAGACTCCGGTCTTGGATTTAGTATACCAAGCATCGGTAATATCAAAGTGAATTCCAAAATTATCATTTTTTGACTTGGACGGTGCCTTAATTTTTATCTTAGCTTATTTGACCTAGATTCCAAATCAAATTTGACGTGACTTGTGTCTCTCAATTTCTATTCTAACTCCACAATCCATGACTTAAGCAAAAGATGAGACTCATAAAACTTTAAGGACTCCTTCTTCAAGTTTTCATACAATCTACGAAGGTTATCTCTCTCTCTCTCTATCTCACACATACTCCATCTTCTCCTTAAGAGTCTTATCACATGCCCTCAAATCCTCAATTAATTTCGCATTATCATTTCCTATGACACATTCCTTGACCTTTGATTCTAACTTCAAGCTATAATTTTTCAACTTCAATGACTCCATGATCATCTCATGAAAGGAAACCTGAAGCTCACTCTCCTCCTCTTCCTTTTATTATTTTTTCCTACCTTACTCTTTTTGGAATCAAAAGATCGAACCTCAAAATCGTCATACATATGATCATCTTCAATGGAGGATGATTCATTAAGGCTCACATGACTGGACGTAAAAGTGGTATAGTTATGCTCCATGGGGGAATCAGGTTCCCTTTTCGACTTACTATCACTAAGGGCAACATCGTATGTCTTTGGATTCTTACCTTCTCCTTAGTTTAATGGGATACTCATGTGAATAATGCCCAAAACTTTGACATTCTAAACACTTGTTCTGGACATCCACTTTCTTAAAAACATACCTTTTCTTCCTATCATGGTCATTGAAGTTCTTAGATTTGTTGAAGGTTCTAAAAAACGTGGGGCATGATCGAGGCGTGGAGGCCAAGCCTTAAGCCTTAGAAGCCTAGGCGGGCCTTAGCGTAAAAAGGCGTGAAAAGGCGTTTAGGTCTTTTTAATATATTTTAATATTTTTTAACCATAACAAGGCTATTAAAATACTAAAATTGTATATATCATAAAAATATGTCTGAATATTTGCAAATAAAAATACTATTTGATTATTTTGGATGAGATAATGGTTCGATTTGTAAAAAATTTTTTAAAATGGGATATTGTTTCACTAAAGCATTGTTGTTTTTAGAGAAAAAGTACGCCTTAAGGGTTTTACCAAACATAAGGCGTCAAAATCTTAAGGCGGGGCGTTTCTCCCAAGCCTCAAGCCTAGGCGTGCCTAGGCGGGTTTTTTAGAACAGTGATTTGTTCTAAAAACTTTTATATTCTTTGAGATTAAGAAATATTTTTAACTTCCTAGCAAACCAAGTTATATCTTCGGGATCTAAATCACCATTATTATCTGAATCTGGCATACCCTCCTTCCGAGATTTCAATGCAATGCCTTGATATTTCTTTTCACCCTTTTTCTTCATAGGACAAATGCTCATCTTATAGTTTTGGAGATCATCTACAACATCTTGGTCTCGCAAAATATCGACATCACCTAGAGAATCTAGACTGTGACTTTTGCATTAAATATTTTAATCAATGACCTTAAGACATTTTTCACCAGTAAAGAATTAACAATAGCTGACAACTTGGCATATATCTCATCAAAAGACTCATTGTCTAACATCATAATCATTTCAAACTTAGTTATCAGATCTTTTAACTTCGAAAACCTAAACGTATCAGTACCCTCGTGTGTGGATTTTAAAATATTCTAAGCATCCTTCGCGCTCTCGTACGTAATAATTATTCAAAACTCTTTAGGCATGGCCGCGTAAAAAATAACATTCGCTCGCTTGGAAATAAACGTAGAGACATTATTTTCAGCCATTATCTAAGAGGAGAAAGATTTTGGCGAACCCCCTTCGGTAGGAAAAGACCACCATTGCTCAACCGAGTTCCAAACGTTCTAATCAATCAACGTTAAGAAAAACTGCATCCGTTCCTTCAAGTGGGAATAGTTTGAACCATCAAACATGGGAGGATAGGTTATGGAAAAACCATGACGGTTGAACTCCATCTAAACAACCCCAAATGTGCACTATTAAAGGATCAAACACAGTAAGCTAGTGTAACCCGCTCTGATACCAATTTAATAGTGCTTTAGTTCACTATAGTTTATAACAATTTTTAATTTTTCAATTTTTTCATTGCACCAATTAAACTTATTAATAAAAAAGATCTCTATTGTGTATGTGATCTTTGTTGAAACTCCTTTTTCCCATCAAAATTCCCTTGAACCTACAAATAAACTTAAAATATACATAGGGTAAGTAAGGGAGTCAATCCAAATCTAAGTATAAAACAAAAATAAGTAAAGACATGTGTAAATTAATTTGCATATAATTATTTTTTATGATTTTTTATGATTTTTTTTTTTATTTTTACTTTTTCTATTTTTTTATGGATTTTCAAGGGATTATTAATTAACTAACTATACTGATTTTTAAAGTACTAACTAAGATGTAAAAGATAATTTAAAAAAATTGAGATAAATAAAATTGTGCTAATAAGTAAACTAACTAATTGGACTCATGAGGGTTTCAAAATTCATGCCATGAATAGGACATTAGCCCTCAATAATCATCATCCAAAAATAAAAGTAAGCAATAAGAGCATGTAATGAGTAATTAAAGAATAATTGACGAAACCCAAATTTCTCCTTGAATTGCAATAAACTTCCTCAATTATATCAACAATCCTTCAATTACAATCACTCACAAATGTATTTATTCATTATAAAATAAAAACTACAAAATAAACAACTAAAACCTAATTACAATATATATAATGGATGAAATTATAATGGACACTTAAATAATAAGAAAGATTTTCTAAAAATGAAAATCCTCAAATTATAAAATATTACAGTAGAACTCACTAAGGAAATAAATTTTTCTTCATCACTTTATGTTGAGATATTTGCTAAAAATGCAAATACTTACCATAAAGGAATGAATTAGAATTTACTTCCCAATGGATGTATTCTACCACATCACTCTATTTTGAGATGGTTGCTAAAAATACAAAAACTCACCATAGAGGGGGGAGTAGAATTCATCCAAGAGATAAATTTCACCACACACCTCTATATTGAGATATTTGCTAAAAATGAAAATACTCTTTATAGAGGAGTGGAAAGAAATTTATCACACAAAGTTTAAAAACTAAATTGGAGATCCTCTTCAAATGCCACCAAGTCTTCAATTTATAGGTGAAATGAGGCTAGGGGTATAATTGAAATTGGAAATGAGGGGTGTAAGGTGTGAGAAGGATAATTGAGGAATTACACAAGTGTGAATGTGGGTTTAATGAGGGTGATGAGAGTGTGGGGGATTAGAGGGTAATTTGGACAAATGAGAAATAGGCATTAAACACATGTGGGGGTTTTGTTATTTTATTCTTTGGCTTTGGTTTTTAGTTAGGACATTAACAGATATGAGAATAATGAAGTGGGTTTTGGCTTTTAATTGGGTATGGGGATATAAGGAGGTTCCGATTTCATGGAGGGGTAAGGTTCGGGCCCAACCCGTAGGATGGATGGGGCGGAGAAATTATGGTTCGAGTTGGGTTTTTATTGGGAATTGGGTCAGATGTAGCTCTCGGGTTGAGGGGGTTATGGTTGGTTCGATCTATGGAGCAGATGTGGGTCTCGAGTTTGGAGCTCACATGGGTTCGAAGTCATGGATTAGGGGGGTTGGATTCCGGGTTGAGTCAGGTATTGGAATCAAGGTTTTCGGTTTGAGCTCATCGGTCTAGGTTAGTTAGGGGGGATAAAGGGTAGATTTAGGTTCGGGTCTATGGTAGTTTAGGGTTATGGTATTGGTTATTTATCCCTTCTTGTTTCAAATATCCTCGAAATAGAGCTTTTGAAATCGCAACTGCAATCAAGCCTGCACAATAAATAATTACGCGTATAAGAGCCAATTTTGTCGAGATTTAACAATTAAAATACGTCTATTCGGGGTATAAAATATACACTTTTGGGTGCTTATCACTTATGTTGTGTAAACGGTTTACCAAATATTAATCTTAACCTAAGCATACATCTTGGCGATATAGAAAGACTAAAATAGCAAACTGCAATATGATAATGTATGAAGAAAACCCATAATAGGAAAAACCTCGAACCATCTAATCACGCAAATCATTATGATATAGGTATTGTTATAATGGAAAATTATACTTGCTTAATTGGCTCAACAGCTTCAGGACCTAATGCTCTCTTTTCTCCTTAAACCTTCTTCACGGTCTCTATTGGAATTCTTCCAAAAATGTCACAATGCGGGTTCTCCCCGCGTCTTATTATCACACCGATCTTACCATTGCATGATTAGTTCTAGTCTCTCATGCAAACACGCATGGACCACCGCACGAAGAAAATATGGAATCCACCACTAGAAATAAACTTTTTATAAAGATAAAACCATCTCGCTGTAAGAAAAATAATATATAAAATAGACATAATACCTTGAATCTTGATATCTAAATAATGGGTTAAAATTAGGTTTGGATACTCTAAAATTTTTCTTGGAAAACTAATTTCTAAAGCCAAACAACACTACTACGTTAACCTGATATATAAAGGATTTTACGAATTTTAAGCCAACACGCAATTCAAGAAATATCGTTCGAACAAAAAACATAAGATCCTTTGAATGAATTAGGAATTATTGTTTGAATGAAATAATTCTTGTTCGAACAAAACTTCTAAACTCGTCCAAATAACCTTTAAACGAAAATCTTCCATGAAGCATGAAAATCTCAGTTGGTCCTTGTTTAAATGAAAACCCACTTCTTCTTTGAACCAGACTCGAATGCGTTCGAATAACTTTTAACAAGTCATTTGAGTGAGAATATACATCTCATTTGAACGATTTTAAACAATTCTTTTCTCTTTCAAAAATAGTTTTACGAAAAATGGTTTTAAAACATTTTAATAGCTAATACCTAATACGCATTAGGGATCAAACATATTATGTATTTATCAAGGTTCTGAGAAACACGGGGCGTGACTAAGGCATCGAGATCAAGCCTTAAGCCTTAGAAGCCTAGGCGGGCCTTAGGCGTAAAAAGGCGTGAAAAAATGTTTAGGCCTTTTTAAATATATTTAAATATCTTTAACTATAATAAAGCTATTATAAATACTAAAATGGTACATACCTTAAAATATGTCTAAATATATGCAAACTAATATACTATTTTTTTTAAATACTAAGAAAAAAAACGCGTGTTTTTTTGGACGTGAGTCAGAGAAAAGTCGTTAAAAGGTGATATCGTTTCATTAAAGCATTTTTGTTTTTAAAAAAGTGCTCCTTGAGCATTTTACCAAGAATAAGGCGTAAAAGGCTTAAGGCAGGGCATTTCTCCCAAGCCTCACGCCTAGGTGCACCTAGGCGAAGCATAGGCACGCTTTTTAGAACACTAGTATTTATAGCTTATTGAGATCCCTTGGATATTGAAGACCAAACTCAACACGAAACCCAATGTCACTTTAACTTGGCCGCCACAGTCTTCAATCACACATCATAGGTTTAAATGACAAATAACTCAAATCCTAATCTATGATATAAACAAGATTTGTCCAAACGGAATCAGGCCAATATATGTACAAACTGACTTAACTGGAAATTTTCACTTATGTGATCCATTTTATGAACCCATCTCCCCGAAAGCTCGTTGAATATCCCTAGAAAATTTAGGTCTTTTGAAAAGGAAGTGGGGAAATTCTGGATGCAAAGTCCATTAAGCATGTTCAATTCTTTGAGTAGCTGTCAATCCCAGTTGTGGTTAATAAAATCAAAGGGATGTGATTTGCTTCTCATAAGTCCTTCATATTGAACTGACTAGATAACCACGCTATTATACTAGGTAACCCACCCACATCGTTCCCAATAAGGATAATATCATCAACAAATACTACTAGAAATACCACTATGTTTCCATCATAATTCTTATACACAGAAGTTTCATTTAGACACCAACTAAAACCAAATGATTTGACTACCCGATTAAAATGGATGTTCCAAGACCTTGATGCTTGATTAAGTCTATTAATGGATCTCTTATGCTTCCACACATAGTTTCTTGTCCATTTATATGAATCCATAGGATTACATCATATAAACGCCCTCATCAACACTACCATTTAAGAACACGGTCTTAATATCCATTTGCCACATCTAAAATTCGAGATGAGCCACAATGGATAAAAGAATTCGGATAAACTTTAACATGGCTATCGATGAGAAGGTTTCCTTATAATCAACCCCCTCTTTTCAAGTGAACAATTTTTAAACAAGCCTTATCTTAGAGGTTTCCACCTTTCCATTTACCTCTATTTTCTTCTTGTATCCGTTGGGTTTTATCCCATCCAGTAACTCTAAAGTTTCCAAACATAATTCGAATACATCGAATCTATCTCGATATTCATAGCCTTTATCCAAAGCTCAAAGTCCTTATCTTGGAGTTCCTGGTTATAATTGTCGGGATTTGGTTCATTTTCCCTTAGGATCTCTTCGAAATGTTCACCAATATACACTAACTAATAAGATTAATACTTGAGTCTCCTGCTATGATGTGGATATACTTGTGGTCTAGTATAAGTGAAATATGTATCCTAGTCACTCATTGGTAGTGTATTATAAACATCATATTGTATTTCATCCTGTACGGGAAGTTCATAACCAATTACTTGGGATGGCCCTCTTACATCTTTCAAAATAATCTAGCTCTTGGGCTTATGGTCTATCATATAATATTCTCTAATTCCAGGCATTGGTAATAACCAAGATCCTTTGGTCCTTAATATGATATAACGAACCAAATTTGGTTCTTTTTGGGTAAACCACAAAGAAATATACTTCTGCCTTTGATTCTAACTTATCGGGCTCCTTCCTTAGCATGCGTGCTAAGCAACCTAAGATCCAAAGATGTACTAAACTAGATGCATCCATTCCATATTTCAGTGGGAGTTGTGGAGACCGACTTAAAAGGAAATAATTTCAGTAAATAAGTACCCGTATCTAACCATACCCTAAAAAGTCTTGTTCCGTCTTTATTCTTGACCATTTTTGTTGCGGTATGCCCATAGCAGATAATTGGGATGTAATTACCACCTTCGGTAAGTTATTTTGAAACTCTCCCAAGCGGTACTCTCTTCCATGATCAGATGTTGAGTTTGGATTAGTTTACCATGCATATGCTCCACTTCGTCCTTGTACACTTTAAATTCATCAAAGGCTTCAGACGTATGATTCATAACTTATAAATATCCAAACCTTGAATAGTTATTAACGAAAGTGATGAATTACTCATAACCACCTATTTTTTTAAAGAATGAACCACTTCCAGCACATCTTTGGCTCTATAGCTATTGACTGTCAAAGGCATCTTGGTCATTTTACCTAAAAAAAGATTCACAAACTGGAAGTGCCTCCGCTTTTAATAAACTCAATGGTCCATTTGAATTAGTTTTTGAATCCTTTTTAGATTAATAGGACCCAAAGATATGTTTGATTCAATTTAGAAGGTTCTTTTCTCTTTAGGTCCCTTATTTCAGTACTAAGAAGTAATGGTGAGACACACCTTATAATATAAAGATCATTTTCCAATACACTAGGAAATATAAGAGATTTGACATTTTTTATTAAAAAAATATTCATTAAAATAAAATAAGTATCCATTTAAAACCAGTTCAAAAATAAAAATCAAATTTCTTCTAGTAATATGAATATAAAAATAGTCTATTAATATTTACCTGTTGTATTTACAAAACTTCAAAGATAAATTTATATTGCGGCTACTACTTTTTTGATGTGATTTCCCATGAATAAGTAAATTTCTCCTTCACTATGCTTGCTGGTTACCTAAAAACCCTACAAATAATTACAAACATGATTAGTGGTCCCAAATCTACACATCGAGTATTGGTATATTGTATGACAAAACATATCTCAATGACTAAGGAGAACTTACTATTTACATTCTTCCTGCCAAAGAAGAGCTCGCACAACTTCTTCCAATATCCTAATCATTTGCAAGTATAACTATTGCCTTTTGACTTCTTACGCACTATCTAAGACTTAAAGAAGTTTTAACAACTATACGTTGTGCCAGATAATTTCCCTTCTTCTTCCTTTTCTTACTCTGTGGAACTAAAGAAGATTAGACTTTCTCAGCAACCTAGACCACACTTATTTTTTGTGATATTCTTCCCATCTTGGAGTTCTTTAAGATATTACGCCAGATAATAATAAAAAAATTCATAGAATAGTTTAGGCGAAACTATTAAAGGACTCTGACAGTGATTGGAACATCAAAATAAGTTGGGTTTCCCCATCGATTTAAGGTCCAAGCACCTCCAGTTCACTTAAGATGGACATCATCTTAAGAATATGATCATGTATGGGAGTACCGTCTAAAATCTTAGTGTTAAGAATACTTAGCATAACATATATCCTTGCAACACTATTTTGATCCTCAAACATGTCCCCAAGGTTCAAAATCATATTGTAAAATCTGGATATGTATTGATGCTAGTGTTACAACACATTGGTCATAGAGTATAATATGTAGTAACAAGACATATAATAAGCCTTTTTCAACCTTTGATAATCTTGGACATCCTCATCAGATGTCTCCTCATTAGGCTTGTCAAAAATGGGTTCTTTTAAAATAAAATTATAATTCTCTGCTGTTAGGATCATGTATAGGTTTCTTTTCTTTTCAATATAGTCCATGTCAGTTAACTTGCTTTCCTCTAAGATAGAAGCAAGTGGGTTGAAAGCTGAGTAAATTTGAAAATCTGAGAATCATAGATTTTGAAAAGGAAATTAATTTAAAAAATACATGATAATTAACTTCGACTTTATTTTAATTTGGTATCCCTATACCTCTAGTACAAAAAAATCTTGTCGAAGACCCTAGTTCCCTTATGAAGTGAGATTTCTCGATGGGGGCTTAAATCACTTGACCTTTTACTAGATAGACTTTTATCTTTCAATTATATTCTCTAGATAGTTCAGGAAACTTTTGTCTTACATAATTTTATAACTGATGGCTTTTAGTCACATACCTAATGACATTGACTTCAATGGGGAGCATTTCAATAGTTTTGTTTAAATTTATACCATCAGTTTGTTCACTGAAATTATACCCGTTCGTGTAAAACTTCTTCGACGGAGGAACAAACACATTCACTATTATACCACAAATATATCACATCACGTGTACCATTTAAAAGAGGAAAAATGGATGAAGCCCTTATACTCTTGACTCACTTGAGTCTATATTGTATAAGAGTTCATCTAGTTTGGAAATTAAGACAAAATTATGTCTATCCTAGAAACCAAAGAACCTCAGAGATTGGATTGCTATTTCATTCATTTATCTTGTAGTGATCAAGACCAAATTACCAACACTCACACACAGTAGAATGCATCATAAACATGTCATATTGCATATTTATGTTAAGTATGTTTAAATCCCTAAATTTGATTTTTAAATATTTTTTGGGATTTTATAAATATTTTTTAATAAAGGTTTTTTTTTAATTAAAACTAGGTTTTAAAAGTTTGTGGGTTCAATCTATGATTATGGTTTAAAGGGTTTATTGGCTTAAAGTTGGTTTGGGTAGAAACCAAAAGCGGCAGAGAATTCAGGGTGTGGTTGTAATTACTTTTAGACGCGCGTTTTATATCGCCTTACTGATCAACACATGTTGCTTGCTGATTGGTGCATTTTGTGTTTCTTTACTGAGTATACAAACGCGTATCTTTACAACCGTTGGATCAAACCTTATCAACGTCCTGCATGCTTTCTTTGGTAATCCCTGTGTATCCCTCCTGAACCAATCAGGTGACTTTTAATCATCGCTTTCTGTGAGCCCTTGGATTTATGTCAATCCAGATTGACTCAATCGTGACCCTTATTTTTGAACCTGCTTCTCGATCCTTCTCTTCGTCCTATAAAAGGAACCCTCCTCTCAATCGTCTAAGACTTTTGGCCAGTTCATTCCTGAGAGTAAAAAAGAGAGAGAGTAGAGAGAAGAGAGAGAGAAGAGAGAAAAGAGAGAAACTAGAAAGAAAGAGAGAGAGTTAGAAACCCTAACCCCTGTTCGTCAATCCTCTTTCAAACCAAACACTCCACAAAAACTCCTACATATCCAAAACACCACCCTGAGTGTTCTTGCGTTTTTGAGAGATATTTGTGTTGCTGTAACCTCTTGTTCCTTAGATCTTATTCCCAACTTAAACTGTTTACTTAGATCTATTTTCATCTTCATAGAAATTTCAGATCTATATTTTGCATGTTACATCACACTTAGATCTACATGTTTTATTTCTCATCTTGAGAAATATATTGTTGATTCTTTTCTGAAAATTGCTTTTAACTTTGAAATCAACAATAAATGTTTTCTGTTTCTAGTTCTCTTAAAACTAAACCTTTGACCTAGTTTGGAATCACACTTGGAGGTTTTCAATCTCGAAAATCTTTTCAAAACTCTGAGATTGATTAAGATCTTTACTGTCTTCTAAGCAAGATATTCGTGGATTCTGGGATTGATTTAAAGGTCAAACAGGTTCAAAGTTTTGTGAGAAGAGAGAAAAAGAAAAATCACTGCATATAGCCTTATATGTAATTTGCTAGGACTGTTTGTACTTAATAAGTGTGAGTGTGTGCATGTATGTGTTAAAGAGAACCTCCACAAACACTTTCACCCTACAACACGAAAAGTGTTGGTAATAAGATCTTGTGAACAAGAGTCGACTTAAAGTGCTGGAACAAATCAGAAGTTAACAAACTGGGAGAACAACATCTACAATCAGAACTGCAGAGAAGTTATAAGGACACCAGAGGATACATTCCTAACCTTATATAGGTCTGAGTTGTATGCATGTTAGTTATATAGTTTGTAACTCATAAATTTATTTTAGTGGATTTTTCATTTTACTCCGTAGAGGGAGTCGTGGATGTTTCCTCAATTGGTGAGGTTTTACCATGTAAAAAATCGTGAACTTAATCTTTCTACATATCCTCATCTCATTCTTGGTTGTGCTGAGTTTAAAGTTTGTTTAAACTATTTTATAAACCTGTTAGTCAAATCTTGAATAGATCTCATACATACTGTTTTGTTAAACACATCTTGTGTTCAAATAGTTTTGATTTTTAAGAAAAGAGTTTCTTCAAAAAACAGCTCGGAGTTACTTAAATAGTTTATTTTTAATAAATGGCTTTAGTAACATATTTTCAATTGGTATCAGAGCTTGGTAAACTTCTTTTAAAGAGATCATGTGTTTCTAAAATTGTTTTCTAGAAAATCAAATATAGACGAGAAAAATGAAAGATTTGGTAACTTGACCAGACCTCCTATCTTTGATGGAACCAATTTTTCTTACTGGAAAGTAAGAATGATTGCTTTCATTCAAGGAACTCTGGGAGATGATGTCTGGGACATTGTTGAAAATGGTTACACTTTTCCTACAAAACCAGCCACTGAAGGAAGTAATGAGAGGGTTAAGAAAGCATTAAGTGAGTTCACTCAAGAAGAGAAACAAGTTTCTCGAAATAATAACAAAGGAAAGAATGCCATATTTATGTCCAAAAATGAACATGAGTTCAAAAGAATCTCATCTTGTACCACTTCTAAGGAAGCTTGGGACACTTTAGTTACTGCTCATGAAGGTGACACTAGAGTTAAGGCTGCTAAAACTCAAATGCTCATTCGACAGTATAATTCCCTAATTATGTCTGAGACTGAGTCATTTGATGACTTCTATATGAACCTAACTGATATTGTGACCAAACTGCATGCTAATGGGATAACTTATGATAGACAAGAAATTGTATCTAAAATTCTGAGATCATTAGCACAGAAACTTGATAACAAAAGATATGCTATTGAGGAAATGTGTGATATTAATCTCACTCCTGAACTACTCAGTAGTAAATTAAGAACTGTGGAAATGGAACTGGAATTTAAGAAACAACTGACCCAGTCCCATAGAAAACAGACTAGTTCCAATCTAAGATTTTCTTCTAAATTGATTAAGCCTGAGTTTAATACTTCCAATGATGACTCTGATGAGGAATGCGATATAAAGAGTTTGGGCAATCAGATTGCCTTAATGTCAAAGCAGTTTAAGAAAATCATTAAGTTTAGAAACAAAATGGCAAACAAGGCAAGACAAATTATCCAACTCCCTCTAAGCACAGACCTCGTGAGAAAAGCCATGACAAAAATCACAAGGACTCTCACATTAGACCTAACAGAGACCTTAAGAAGATTATAGAGTTAACTTGAACGCTCAAAATAAACACACTAGAGCCAACATTTGTAAAACATGGGATGATTCAAGTGACTCTGAAAATGAGGAACCTGAGTCATCTGATGTTTTTGATCCTTGCATGTCTTTCTTTGCCAAGATTATATATAATGATGATATGCCTGCGCTTGTTAGTGAGGATGAATCAAATAATTCTATGTCTGATGTTTCGAATATTGCTGTTTCTGGTTTAGATGCTTTGATTACTGAGAATATTGCTATCTCTTCTTCGGGGTGTGTGAGTCAAAGGGAAAGCGATAATGACGATGTCAATGGGTGTGTGAGTTAAAAGAATGAAGCCTTAGGGGTCACTTAACACGCTACACTTAGTGACTCGGACAATGAAGACCTCCCAGACATTCACACACTTTATGCTAAAACTCTTAAGAAAAGCGCTAGACTAGAAATTTTTTTGAAAGATCTCACCAAAAAGTGGGAAGACCTAAGCCTGATGGTCAAACTGAATGCTGAAGAGTATACCACCCAATGTTTAACTCATGAAAGTGAAATTAAAGTGTTTGATGAAAAACTCAGAATTTTGACTGAAATAAATGAAACTCTGGGAAAAAAATACAAAGGGACATTGTTAGAATTGGAACAAACCAAAGAAAAGACAACAACTGTTTTAAAAAAATTTACAAAATTTGAAAATAATTCTAACTGTTTTGATGAATTTATTGCTGAATCTAAAATCAATTCTGATGATCGAACTGGAATAGGGTTTTGCCCCAATTTGAAGACACAAACAAAATCTTTTGAACCTATCAAGTTTGTGTCAGGAGGTAAAAGACCTATTGAAACATGCCCAGATTTTCATTCCTTACAAACTGAGTTTGATTCAAAACATCAAAATTCTAACATTGGGGAATCAAGTTGCTCTAAACATGAAAGTTCCCCTAAGGCTAAATACGTCTGCCCCTTCATTAGAAAGAGTGAATCTACATTCAAACCTGTACTACCTAGGAATAGATTTCAACCTCAAAATTCCTCAAAACCTTTGTTTAGAGACTTTCCTAAGGAGACCCCAATTTTGAGCAATCTTCATTGCTCTTACTGCGACATATATGGTCACTCTTTTGATGGTTGATATGCTAGGAGACTTGTCAAACCTGTCTGTAATCCTCATATCTATCAGAATTTTAACTATTCTAGGAGGAGCCGCAATAATTATGTACTTCCTACACAACCAGACAAAAACTCTAATTATAGGAAGAGAAAGACCAAACCTAAAAGAACATTTCCTAGAGGGATGCCTAAGAATCTTTCTAAACCAAATTCTCAAGTCTTTCACAAAATTCAAAATCATGCACAAAACATTTTTCAGTAAAAATCCAATGCTCGTAAATTTTATCAATTGAGAGCTAATAGGCGCAAAATGAAAACTAGAGCAATTTGGGTTAGAAAAGATGATATATTACCTCAGATGAAGTGTAACATAGTTGTTACTGCTTTAAAAGCTGAACACACATCATCTGGTTGGTATTTAGACTCTGGATGTTCTAAGCACATGACTGGTGATGATACAAAACTCTTAAATAAAACTAGCTTTGCTGGTGGAAAAGTCATTTTTGGTGATGGAGTATCAGCCCAGATCATAGGCAAAGGAACTCTCCAAGAAGATGGACTTCCTATTCTTGAAGATGTTCTTCTAGTTAAAGGTCTTAAGGCCAATCTACTTAGTATCTCGTAATTTTGTGACTCAGATCATACTGTTACCTTTTCAAAGAACAATTGCAAAATTTTAAATGAAAAAGGTGAATGCATAATTACAGGATTCAGGACTCCTGACAATTGTTATTCTATCATGAACAAGTCTGAAATCTGTAATGTTGCCAGAATGGATGACAACGAGATATGGCATAACAGAATGGGTTATATAAATTACGATA
This sequence comes from Sambucus nigra, assembly GCA_949130495.1. Lineage (NCBI taxonomy): Eukaryota > Viridiplantae > Streptophyta > Magnoliopsida > Dipsacales > Adoxaceae > Sambucus > Sambucus nigra. The sequence goes on along the minus strand of OX422209.1, from coordinate 52,958,798 downwards.
ATCTTAGTAGACTGGCCTCTCAGGAAATAGTTAGAGGAGTTCCTAAAATCAAACTCATACCCAACATTGTTTGTGGTTCTTGTCAAAAAGGTAAAATTGTTAAGGCACCTCATAAGAAAGTTAATGATATTCTTACCTCTAATCCCTTGGAGCTCATCCATATGGACCTAATGGGTCCCTCCCAAACTTTTAGTCTCTGTGGACACAGTTATATTCTAGTTATGGTTGATGACTTCACCAGATTTACTTGGGTAGCCTTTTTAAAACAAAAGTCCGACACTTTTCAAACTTTCCTAAAAATTCTTCTTCGGATTGAAAATGAAAAGGACACTCAAGTAAATAGAATTCGTAGTGATAGAGATGGTGAATTCAAAGACACTGGTATTATTGAATATTGTGACTATAATGGTTACAAACATGAATTCGGTGCTCCTAAGACTCCTCAACAGAATGGAATTATCGAGAGAAAGAATCGTTCTCTTCAAGAGATGGAACGAGTTATGTTGCATGCCAAGAATTTACCTAAATACTTTTGGGTATAATCTATTCGTACTTCATATCACATCATAAATAGGGTCTATCTTAGAAAGAATTCCAAACAAACTCCTTACGAACTTTGGTACAATAAAAAGCCTAATCTTAAGTACCTTAAAACTTTTGGCAGTACTTGTTATGTATGCAAATATAGGGAACACTTATCCAAATTTGAGAGTAGGGGAGATAAAGCTATATTTCTAGGATACTCGTCTAACAGTAGAGCCTATCGAGTGTATAATCTTCGCACTAAAACCTTGATAGAATCCATAAATGTAATTGTAAGTGACACTACTGTAGAGAATAAAACTGGTGAATCAACTATTGAGGAAGAGTCTACAAACATTTTAGAAAATGACTCTTCTGAAATAGATAATTCATTACCAATTGAGATTCCTGAAGTACCTAACTGGGTTCTAAAGATCATCCCATAAATAACGTAGTTGGTAACCCTACTGAGCCAGTGCGTACAAGATCCCAACTAAGAAATTATGCACATTATGCTTGTTTTGTTTCCCTTGTGGAACCAAAGAATGTAAATGAGGCATTGAATGACTCTCAGTGGATTTCTGCTATGCAGGAAGAACTTCTTCAATTTGTCATTCATGATATTTGGTATCTTGTTCCTCGTCCTGATCACAAAAAGGTTATTGGCACACGTTGGATTTTCAAAAATAAGACTGATGAAAATGGGATAATAATTAGAAATAAAGCTAGATTAGTTGCTCAAGGATACTCTCAAATTGAAAGAATAGATTTTAACGAGACTTTTGCACCTGTTACTCATTTAGAATCTGTTCGTCTGCTCTTTGCTATAGCTTGCCACTTGCATTTTACACTTTACCAAATGGATGTCAAATCTGCATTCCTTAATGGAATATTGACTGAAGAGACCTATGTAGAACAACCTAAAGGGTTCATTGACCCTTAATATCCAAGTCATGTATTTCGTCTTAAAAAGGCTTTGTATGGCCTTAAACAAGCACCTAGAGCTTGGTATGAGCGTCTTTCCAGTTTCCTCTTAGATAAAGGTTTCAAAAGAGGTGGAAATGATCAAACTCTTTTTGTCAAACATTTTGACAAACACATCATTATTGCTCAAGTTTATGTTGATGATATTATCTTTGGATCAACTTCTCCCTCAGAAGTAAAATCCTTCTCTGAAACTATGCATAAGGAATTTCAAATGTCCCTTATGGGGGAGTTACAATTCTTCTTAGGCCTTCAAGTCAAATAAAATTCACAAGGACTATTTGTATCGTAATCTAAGTACGCTTTAGAGATAGTAAAGAAATTTGGCCTAGAGAGTGCTAAAGATGCTAGAACGCCCATGAGTACTACACTAAAACTTTCAAAAGATGAAAATGGAAAATCCGTAGATCCTACTCTATATCGTAGTATGATAGGAACCTTACTATATCTTACTGCCTCGCGTCCTGATATTATGTATGCTGTGTGTGTATGTGCTCGTTATCAAAATAGTCCTAAAGAGATCCATTTGAATTCTATTAAACGTATCATTAAATATGTGAAAGGCACTCTGAATCTAGGACTTTGGTACACTAATGACACACCAAGCACTATAATTGGGTACACTGATGCTGACTGGGCTGGGTGTACTGATGATAGTAAAAGCACATCAGGAGCATGTTATTATATAGGTAATAACTTGGTAGGATGGAGTAGTAAGAAACAAAACTACACATCTCTCTCGACATCTGAATCTGAATACATAGCCGCCGGCAGCTGTCGTGCTCAATTATTGTGGCTTACACAAATGCTAAGTGATTATGGTATTCAAGAAAACGAATTGCATCTCTATTGTGATAATCAAAGTGCGATTAATATTTTTAAAAACCATGTTCAACACTCGCGAACAAAGCACATAAAAATAAGACATCACTTTATACGCGAATTGGTTGAAACTAAGGAATTAGAAATCAATTATCTTCCTACTCATTTGCAACTCGCAGATATATTTACCAAACCTCTAGATTATAATAGATTCATTTCTTTGCGGAAATCTATTGGTATGGTTTGTGCTGAGTAATACCTTTCTTGATTATCCAAGTTTTTCCCTTTGTCCATTTGAGACAAAATGGGGGAGAAATTTGAGTCGTTATGAATATTTGTATATATGATAAACTGCTTGATCTTAGTGATTCATTGCAGGTTTTTGTACAGTTTTTCTCAACTGATGTAATAGGGTATTCAATTGTTAATAGTTGAGTTATGTACTTTTGTTTTCTAGGATTTGGGTAGATAGAATCTTTATAGGAATAGGTTGATCTTATCTTTTTGTCTCCCAACGAGTCCTAGTTGACTCAAAGGAGATTTTGTCTCATATTTCCAAAGGGGGAGATTGAAGCCCTTATACTCTTGACTCACTTGAGTCTATATTGTATAAGAGTTCATCTAGTTTGGAAATTAAGACAAAATTATGTCTATCCTAGAAACCAAAGAACCTCAGAGATTGGATTGTTATTTCATTCATTTATCTTGTAGTGATCAATACCAAATTACCAACATTCACACATAGTAGAATGCATCATAAACATGTCATATTGCATATTTATGTGTGTATATATGTTAAGTATGTTTAAGTCCCTAAATTTGATTTTTAAATATTTTTGGGATTTTATAAACATTTTTTAATAAAGGTTTTTTTAATTAAAACTAGGTTTTAAAAGTTTGTGGGTTCAATCTATAATTATGGTTTAAAGGGTTTATTGGCTTAAAGTTGGTTTGGGTAGAAACCAAAAGCGACAGAGAATTCAGGGTGTGGTTCTAATTACTTTTAGACGCGCGTTTTATATCGCCTTACTGATCAACACCTGTTACTTGCTGATTGGTGCATTTTGTGTTTCTTTACTGAGTATACAATCGCATATCTTTACAACCGTTGGATCAAACCTTATCAACGTCCTGCATGCTTTCTTTGGTAATCCCTGTGTATCCCTCCTGAACCAATCAGGTGACTTTTAATCACCGCTTTCTGTGAGCCCTTGGATTTAAGTCAATCCAGCTTGACTCAATCCTGACCCTTGTTTTTTAACCTGCTTCTCAATCCTTCTCTTCGTCATAAAAGGGACCCTCCTCTCAATCGTCTAAGACTTTTGGCCAGTTCATTCCCGAGAGTAAAAAAGAGAGAGAGAGTAGAGATAAGAGAGAGAGAAGAGAGAAAAGAGAGAAACCAAAAAGAAAGAGAGAGAGTTAGAAACCCTAACCCTAACCCTAACCCATGTTCGTCAATCCTCTTTCAAACCAAACACTCCACAAAAACTCCTACATATCCAAAACACTACCTTGAGTGTTCTTGAGTTTTTGAGAGATATTTGTGTTGTTGTAACCTCTTGTTCGTTAGATCTTGTTCCCAACTTAAACTGTTTACTTAGATCTATTTTCTTCTTCATAGAAATTTCAAATCTATGTTTTGCATGTTACATCACACTTAGATCTACCTGTTTTATTTCTCATCTTGAGAAATATATTGTTGATTCTTTTCTGAAAATTTCTTTTAACTTTGAAATCAACAATAAATGTTTTTTGTTTCTAGTTTTCTTAAAACTAACCTTTGACCTAGTTTGGAATCACACTTGGAGGTTTTCAATCTCGAAAATCTTTTTAAAACTTTGAGATTGATTAAGATCTTTACTGTCTTCTAAGCAAGATATCCGTGGATTCTGGGATTGATTTAAAGGTCAAACAGGTTCAAAGTTTTGTGACAAGAGAGAAAAAGAAAAATCACTGCATATAGCCTTATATGTAATTTGCTAGGACTATTTGTACTTAATAACTGTGAGTGTGTGCATGTATGTGTTAGAGAGCACCTCCACAAACACTTTCACCCTACAACACGAAAAGTGTTGGTAATAAGATCTTGTGAACAAGAGTCGACGTAAAGTACTTAAACAAATCAGAAGTTAACAAATTGGGAGAACAACATCTACAATCAGAACTGCAGAGAAATTATAAGGATACCAGAGGGTACATTCCTAAACTTATATAGGTCTGAGTTGTATGCATGTTAGTTATATAGTTTGTAACTCATAAATTTGTTTTAGTAGATTTTTCATTTTACTCCGTAGAGGGAGTCATGGATGTTTCCTCAATTGGTGAGGTTTTACCACGTAAAAAATCGTGAACTTAATCTTTCTATATCTCCTCATCTCATTCTTGGTTGTGCTGAGTTTAAAGTTTGTTTAAACTATTTTATAAACCTGTTAGTCAAATCTTGAATAGATCTCATACATACTGTTTTGTTAAACACATCTTGTGTTCAAATAGTTTTGATTTTTAAGAAAAAAGTTTCTTCAAAAAACAACTCGGAGTTACTTAAATAGTTTATTTTTAATAAACGGCTTTAGTAACATATTTTCAATGGAATCATAGCCACCAGTAAAGGAGATTGGCTCGGGTATAATTCTGATTAACCCCAGATATGAGGTCGGCCTAGGTCGTCTTAGTGATACCATTAACACCATTAGCTCGTAGCTACTTGATGTTGTTAGTTCACTTTGTTATGACAAGAGTGTGTAATGTGATCGATTGACGTCAGCTATCTTGATTTCATGTGAACTTGTAGAAGATATGAAAATATCCGCCCACATGTTCCAATAACTAACTTGATGATTATTCTCTCACACATACGAAAAGTGCATGCCTGTCTAACCTATAAAGACAAGCCACCTGGCACTCACATTTCTCTCTCGTCTAATAGACTACAAATATCACAACACTCCCACATGGGTGGGGATATGATCTTTCCCTTACTATTACTCTGCCAAAATTTAGATAAAAATTGAGAACTTATATCTTTTATTCATCTATGGATTTTGACCAGTAAATACACATATCAAACACCGCACCTATGGACATAGGAACCACTTTTGACCGAACAACGTACATCCAATTTCATTCTCTTTCTATCATCTCTTCTACTATTTTCTCCATTTAATATTTCATTCATTAGATCATTTATCTACCACCTTTTATAATTAGTGCAATTAAGCTAAGATAAACCATGTACTAGTTTTAGACAATAACAAATTGGTGTTTTTTATTGGAAATGACTGGCCATCTGTTGATTTCTACCATTTTTATTTACTAAAACTTTAAGATACTCAAATTTTGTGAACTCATGAATTGAAATCCAAAATGTTTGGGTTTCACGGGGTTAGAATTTGCCTATAATCAATTATCATGTGACTCGGAGAGATTGATTTTCTAGTTAGGAATCAAATTGCTTAACACATTGACTTAAATTTATATGAACTATCTATTCTAATTTAATCTAAGGCTTGGAAAACATACAGTTCCATTTAATAAAAAATTTATTCTTGAATAACCTATATACTAAGCTTGCATGAAAGATTAATTGGGTAAATTAAAAAACAATCACAACCGCGCACATAAATCGCGATGTACGAGGAAACCCAAATGAAAAAAACCTCAGACGACAAGGCTTAGAAACTTTTCACTATAAACAGGTGATGATGCTAAGATTCAGCACCACCAGATAAAAGGTGGAGAGCTCAAACAGTGATAACAATGCAGCCATAGAGTTATATATGTGTATAAGTATATAGAAGGGGATGAGTATAAGAGGAATGAAGATAATGATGTATAGTTGTTCATCCAATCAGGCCTACCTCCACTGTGAGTGTGTGATCCACTAAATATGGGCGCTAATGGCCTTGGATACAATGCTCATAAGCTTACTCTCTCTTTAATGTGTGTACAAGCAGAGTTTTAGCTAGGGTTAAAATTCTCGATCCTTTGAAAGGATGAAGGTGACAAGTATATATAGGGCTTGGATTGTGTAGTGTACCCCCCCAAGCATGCATTGGGCATGTGAATGATGATCTAACCAATTCCCTGTTGACACCTGGTTGTGCCACTTGTAATTAGTGATGACATAGTATTCCCTCACGTGAGGGATTGATATTGTTATAACGGTCTGGTCCACGCGCTGTATAATTCCCACGCGCACTGTACCACGCATCTCCCAAATCACGCGCTCTAGTGATGTCACCCTCAGCCTATGATGTCACGCCGAGGATAAGGCTCATGTTGGTACTTGGCCTCGACTGCTAGATATAAGCCTTGTACTTCCGATCCCTCATAGTGTCGTCTTATCTATGTTGTATGGTCGGCCCCTTACAGGGTCGTCTTATCTGTGTTGCAAGATCGACCCCTTGTATGGTCATCCGGTCTATGATGAATGGTCGGCCACCCGTAGGGTCATCTGGTCACTAACAAAACCCTAGTGTAGTAGAGTTGGACCCTCTTCCTTTATGAAAATACCCTCGACTAGGCCGAGGGTGTATTTTGGTATATCAATCACCCCTAGCCCTTAGTCAGTGATGTTTATTAAGATGGCTGAGGGGTAATGTTGCCTTGGGAATGTTAAGTGGGTGGTCAGGCTGCTAAGTGACATTCGTCATTTGATTGATGTCTTGTCATGTGTGAATCATCATTTGTGTTCCCCAGGTGTGGCGGTTGCACACTATGCTTGGGACTTGGTGCCCTAATGATGTATCTCCTCGTAGGCTGTGCATTGCCTTGATTAATGGGCCCACTAACAAAGTATTTAAATGATTTTTAAAATAACCATTCCTTTCCTTCTTCTTCGCCCGTAAGCTCTCTCTCTCTAGTTCCTTTAGCAGTTCCAACGCCATTTCTACCATTTCAACCCTTTCTTCCGTGTTCAAGCTTCGTCTTCATCCTCAGGTATTTTCCTTGCTCTAAGTTTCCTTTTTATCTTCCATTCTACCTTGTATCTTACTTTGGGATTCCTTTTGGATTTTTTCTTGGTTGCTTTACTTTTTCGGCGTGAAAACCCGCCCCGCGATGACGGTCATAGGATTGGACATTAGGTTTTAAGCTCTTTAGGGTTCTTTCCCCACCTTTTAGTGGTGGTTTAGTGCCTACCTATGATTTTCTTAGGTTTTTCGGTGGGTTTCTTGTGTTCTTCTTATTCTTGGGTGTTCATAAACGAAAACCTTTCATTTCTTTAGTTTTAATCCAAAAGTCAACTTGGTCAAACTGTAAACTTGTTTGTGGTTAGTTTGAACAAATTGCTCAAGTGTAAGGTCCTCCCCTTAATTCTCAAAAGACTTTATGGTTTAACCGAGGAATTTTTAACCTTGAGGGAGAAATTCTTTGTTGAGATCAGGCGAATGGAGGAGGAGTACGAGCGAAGATGAAGGGCCAACCCTAATTGGGTACAACCCATCTTCCCCATTCCTTTAGCCACAATAATACCATCTGAGTCATGTGGGTCATCCTATCGTCCAACTAAAATCCAGACACGTGAAGGAGAGATGAACGAGAGAGCATCATCACCAATGGGTGCTGGGCCTTTTGGGAGAGGAGAGAGATCAACACCTAGTCTAAACCGACAGGCCGAGGGTACATCTTATTCAGAGGTTATCCCTATGACAACCTTTTCCCCTATTACCTTCCAAGTGGCCTTTCTAGATGGCCCATCGACAGGCGACGAGGCTGAGATATCTGGGGACGAGGGTCTGAGGACGATAGTGAGAATTTTAACACTGATCAAGTTGACACTTCTAGTGCCTCGGCCTACGTCTTATCTGTTAGGGATCGCGACCTCTTATTATGGAGGCATGTCTTTGGTATACAGCCCAACGTTAATATGAGGGACCCAAATGCAGATGAAAGGGTCTTCCAGGCGAATGAGGGGGAAGTTGCCGTTTATGAGCAGATACTCAGGGTAGGTGTTAGGTTTCCTCTGCACCCTACAATAGCTGATATACTTTCTGCCCTTAGGGTTTATCCTTCTCAACTTCCTCCTAACTCCTGGAGGACCATCCTCGACTACATGTCCCTTTGGAATAACACTTTCACTGACGAGTCCTCAGTCGATTTGTTCATAGCTTGTTACAATATAACTTCCTCGTCCAAGCAACCTGGGTATTTTCATCTAGGGGCGACGAAGTCCGACAAAAAACTTCTTCATATAGCACAAACCTCCAACCATGATTGGAAGAAGAGGTTCTTCTTCATCTCTGGGGATTGGAAATTCTTCGCCGGGGTTAATCCTTTAGAATACAGTCCGAGGGTCCCAAGGGCTTGGTCCAACCCCTCAATGAAAGCACATCCAGACCCTGAACTCAGCTTGGATGAGAGGGATGTTGTTGACTATCTGAGGGAACAATGGAAAGAGGGTGGACTTACTAAATTTGATGAACCCTCGTTTCCTTAAAGAAGCTGGTCTGAGGGTCGGCCCCCTGACTGAATTATGTGAGTTGATTTTTGCTCCATTTTTATTTTTTATTTTTCCTCATTGTTACTGCTTGTTTCTGATGTATCATCTCCTTTTCAGGTCGGCCTACAAATGTATCTGATCAACTCTGGGAGATGACTGCCCATAGTTTGATGCCTGGCCTAGGCAAGAGGAAAGTCAAAGAGCTTTAGCAGCCTCCCAAAAAGACAAAGGCCGTGGGGTCGATGCAGGTGGAGTCGACCATTGATACTCGTAAATGAAAGGAGCCCAAGGTCCCTATTGGCTCTCGGCCTGATTCTCGGATGAGGGCGAGGGTAGAGGTCCCTCAGATACACACTGAGGGGTCCAGCTCCTATTCAAGCATGGGAACCTACTGGACTCAGAATCTGACCTTTCTAAGGGCTGAACCCTCTTCCCTCATAGCAAACTTGAGGGCAGCTGAGGCTTCTATATTTTCGGCACCCTTGACCGCAGATTATAAATTCCTATCAAAGATGCCCCCGGCCAAGGTTTACGACTACGGTCTTCATACTCTGGCTCAGGTATTTCCTTCAACTCATCTTTTTATTCATAAATATTTTTTAAACTGATCCCCCAATCTTTTAATATGAGCTTATCTTTGTACAGTCTGTCTGTGCCTTCACATCTTGAAGTTTGTTGACGTCGTGTTGTCTATCCGCCCCTCTATGGAAGCAGGGGAATTGGACGACCCCCTTATCCTCGAGGCTCTAAACCATGTAGAGTTCCAAGTGCATGTCGAAGGTACCAGCACATGTGTCTTGGTCATCGAAGATATGCCTCTTGTTGATGTTGAAGCCCTGCCTTCTGACATTGCTCAATAGAGTGGACGTATGTGGCCCATACCCTTTGCGTGTAAATTTTTTGTATTTAATTTTCTTTTGGACAAATATTGTAACACTTAATTTTATAGTGTAATTTCTCTCTTCTTTCCTTCTATATTTGCCTCTTTTATGATTTGTCTTGGCTAAAATATATGTCCCCCCTCGTCTTTCTTGGGAGTGAATGGAGGGTCGTCTCTACCATTCACCCTTATCTTAGCCGAGGGATGTTTCCACCAAATTAATGGTGTTAAAATATAAGTCCCCCCTCGTCTTTCTTGAGGGTTAATGGAGGTTCTTCCCTACCATTCACCCTCATCTTAACCGAGGGTGGTTTCTACCAAATTAATGGTGTTAAAATGTAAGTCTCCCCCGTCTTTCTTGAGAGTGAATGGAGGGTCATCCCTATCATTCACCCTCATCTTAGTCGAGGGTGGTTTCCACCAAATTAATGGTGTTTAAAATATAAGTCCCCCCTTGTCTTTCTTGAGAGTGAATGGAGGGTCGTCCCTACCATTCACCCTCATCTTAGTCGAGGGTGGTTTCCACCAAATTAAGGGCGTTAAAATATAAGCCCCCTTCGTCTTTCTTGAGAGTGAATGGAGGGTCGTCCCTACCATTCACTCTCATCTTAGTCGAGGGTGGTTATCCACCAAATTAATTGTGTTTAATATATATTCCCCCTCGTCTTTCTTGAGAGTGAAAGGAGGGTCGTCCGTACCATTCATCCTCATCATAGCCGAGGGGATTTAGCAGGAATTACCCCAATCATACCAAAATTAACAAACACAAGATGAGGGGTCACTATAATATTCTCATTAACATCCAAGTGTTCTGTTGGAGCAACACATTCATTATTCTCATTAACATCCAAGTGTTCTGTAGGAGGGGCTTAATGATAAGCCTCTCATTTAATTATTAAATGAGGTTAGAGATGATTAATATTAAAAGTCCATGTGCTTATTCGACTGGAGTATTATTACGCGCGTCGGACATATCACGCGTATTTGTGTATTATTTATGTATTAACTAGACAATATTCTAGTATTGAGAGTTTTGACATATGTTATGGGACACGTGCCATTTAAAATAAGACATGTGTCACCACGGGTTATTTGACATGTGGTGACCCACTTGGGTTGGTTTTGCTATAAATATGCCTCACCCCCATACATTTTAGAGGGCTTCTTGAGAGTAGAAAAGTCATTTTCTTGTCTTATGAGTTTTTAGAGAGTTTGAGAAAAGAGTTTTGAGATGAGTTTCAACACCTCCCATATCTCCGAAAAACCACCACAATGAGTTTTTCCGGCGAATTGTACGAACCCACGAACTACGTAAACTTTGATTCCGAGGATAACGGATACGTAGGCGCAAACGAAGTTGCTCAAGTCAAACACGTGCTAAAATCCGATATTTTCCCAAAATTAGACTGCTCTCTTACAACAACTGTGTTCCGATAGGACATTACAACATTATTGATAGTATTTCTTCAAATGATCTGAATTCCAAAGGCTGGAAAAGGGTTCCCCCTCAAGGTTCTCTAGTCTATAGGTTCCAGGGACAACTTCATCAATGACCCTATATGGGCCATGCCAATTTGGGTGGAGCTTGTTAGGTTTCTGCCATGTCTTTTTGAGGACTAGGTCCCCTACAGCGATTGGCCTTTGCTTCACCCTCTGGTTATAAAACCTGGTAGTCCTCTGCTGATAGGCTTCTTGTCTTATCTCAGCGTCTTCTCTTCTCTCCTCAATCAAGTCTAAATCAAGTCTCTTTTCTTCCATATTTCTCTGGGGGTCATACATTTGGACTCTGTGAGTAGGAAACCCAACCTCGGTGGAGATGACGACTTCTGAGCCATATGCCAGCATGAACGGGGTTTCCCTAGTAGGAGTTTTTGTCATCGTCCTGTAGGCCCACAGTAAGGCATATAATTCCTCAACCCATCTTCCTTTTGCCTCCTCGAGTTTTTTCTTGACCCTGTATAGGATTGTTCTGTTTATAACTTCAGTTTGCCCATTAGCTAGAGGTCGTCCCGGGTAGAGAATAACTGTTTTACCCCCACCCTACCGAGAAGTATTTCTCCAGGGATACATTCTTGAATTGAGTCTCGTTATCTGAGATGAGGGTGTTGGGGAGACCATATATGCATATTGTTGATACCAAATTTAGTCTGCTGACATGGACCAATCACTTAAAGACACGTGTCAACCTACATGGTAAATATAAATACTTTAACCGAGCAACTTAAGCGTACGGAGCAACTCAGGCACCCCGAGAAACTTAAGCGTACCGAGCAACTTAAGTGGTCCGAGCTACTAAGCGTGCAGAGCATCCAAATCAAGAGAATCAAAGGATAGCTGCGCATTAAATGCGCATTATTATCGTACAGATGTATATGTCTACTAGATAACAGCGCATTATCCTTTCATATGTACATCCTCAAGGCTATAAATACATTGTAACTTCCTCATAAGAGGGGGACTTTTGGATCTCTTGGTAAACCTATTATCGAGATTCCAAATAAACAGCCAGCAATACAAAAACAGTGGACGTAAGCCATTTTCATCAGGATGAACCACTTTAAAAATCCTTTGCCTTATTAATTTCTTTATCTGTGATTGATTAATTAGAGATAATCTAGTTTTTTACATCAACAGATTAGCGCCGTCTGTGGGAAATGAATGTACTTAGCGTTTTTCACCAAAACAATTCATCATCTATGGCTGATAATTTGAAATCCAGTAATCGAAACACTGGGGTCCCTCGAAACCCTTCTACTCCCCAAAATATTCAATATCTGGCTGGCATGATGGCTAATTTATCCCAAGGCCAAATGTCCATGCAAGAAACCATGCGTCAACTTATACAAACTGTTCAAGGTGGAGTGCCGGCCCAATCAGAACAACGAAGTGTTCAAAGAAACACCCATTTGCCATCTTCGAGAACTAAAAGAATGTTATTCCCGGAGGACTCTCAATCTAGACGTACTGACTCATATCGTACTGAAAGATCTAGTGATCCTTCGTATCAACCAGGCCGAACTTCATCAGTACGAGCTACTGATTCCCACCGAAATGTCACTCTCACTCCAAAAAGGACTAGTGCTCTGGAGAGGTTGAGTAGAGTATCTCATTTTGATCAATTGGGACCTAGGAGGAATAAAAGTCCTCCTAGTATTGCATTGAGGAACTCTCAACGACCATCCGACCTAAGGGAAGGCTCTGCCCAATTACGCCCAGCAGCCCGCAATGAAAGGTCCCAAGAGGAAAACTCAACGCGGTCAGTTGCTCGAACAAATAGGCCTGAGATGGGAAACGATGCATGGAAAGGCTATATTCAAAGGTTGGAAGACAGATTAGGGGAAATGGCTAAGGCTAAGAATCCTCTACAAAGAACTTTTGTCCAAGGGACACCATTCGTACAGGAAATTATGGATTTTCCCACACCATCAAAATTCAAAGCTCCTATGGTGACGCCTAAATATGATGGAAAAACTGACCCTATCCTTCATATAGAACAATACCAAGCTGATGTCGATATCTATGTGGTTCCAGATGAGATGAGAAGTAGGGCATTTTTAAGAACGCTCATCGGATCAGCCCAGATATGGTACAATAATCTTCCTCGGGGGAAGATAGCAACTTTCCTTCAGTTGGGAGAGCTTTTCATAGGGAATTTCTATTTTAGAGCAAAACCAGTTAAACGAGTAGCACACTTACTGAGTGTTAGGTAGAAGCCAGAAGAAAGTACCAGGGACTACATTACTCATTTCAATAACGAGAAACTTGAGGTAATATATTACGAGGAGAAAACAGTAATTACTGCTCTAATGAGTGGATTGTTACCAGATAAGTTGTACTATACTTTGTCTAAAGATACACCTAGGACCATGGCAGAACTGATGGCAAAAGCAACCAAGATCATGAAACCTGAGGAAGCCATGGCTGCAAAGAAAAATACTGACACCAAGGAGACTAAGGTTGAAGCTGGTAAAACCGAGAAGAAGGATCAGAAGAACAATGGTGGCAACAAGCAGTCGAAAGGAAAACAAGCGTTGGAGCAAATGAGGAAGTATGGAAATTATACTCCCTTGAAGGTAGATATAAATCACATTCTGGAGGAGATCAAGAACAACGAGGAGTTAGCCTGGCTAGGGAAAATAAAAGCAGACCCTGAAAAAAGGGACAAATCCAAATATTGCGAATTCCACAAAGACCATGGCCACACGACCAAACGTTGCATAGCTCTCCAGAATGAAATTGAAGCACTTATCAGGCGAGGAAAATTGACCAAGTATGTTGATCGCCAAAATGGTGGAAAGACTAGCGACCGAGGAAGGCAAAGATCTAAATCTCCCCGTCGAGCAAGAGAAGACAAGAAGAGAGATCACGAAGAAGATCTAGAGGATGACCCCGATCTTCCCAAAAGACCAAGACAGTCAGAACGCGAGGTATTTTCAATCCATTTTGGGTCATTTGAATGTAATTTCATTACAGGTGGAGATGCAGGAGGTGGAGATCTAACTACAGATAGAAAATCTTACCTCAATGAGGCTCAAGCTTCCTCGTACATACAGCGCATAAATTTGGCTGAAGATGATCTCCCAAGGAAGGTGAATAAGGACAAACTGGTCATCGGTTTCTCTAAGAATGACCTAGTAGGTGTGCTATATCCTCATGATGACCTATTGGTAATCAAGATGAGAATGAAGGAAGTGGTGATTTCACGGGTACTGGTGGACAATGGTAGCTCTGCAGACATCATGTTCTACCCATACTTTGATAGTTTGAACCTGAAGTTAGCCCAGTTGGAGCCCTATCATAGGCCCCTCCTCGGTTTTACTGGCGAAAAGGTTTTTCCACTTAGGACTATCAAGTTGGATATGCTTATCGGTACATGGCCTGCTTGTCGAAAAGAAAGAGTACGCTTTTTCGTAATGGATAAAAATATCCAATCAGGTTATAATATCATCATGGGAAGGGTAGGTCTGAAGAAGCTCGAAGCAGTACCATCTACTGTACATCAATGTTTAAAATTCTCAATAAACTTTGGGGTGGGAGTTATGAAAGGCGACCAAAAATTAGCTCAAGAATGCTACTACTCATCTGCCGAACAGGAGGAATGCGAAGAGGCTAAGAAGAAAACTACTGCCTATCAAGAGGATGAAGTAGAAGATGCAAAGATTGAAACATTAGACCTAGAGATGAGTCTCAGTCCATGAAGGTCCAGGTCATGGAAGCTACCGAAAGTATTATTCTGGACGACGAACATCCAGAACGAACAACCCAAATTGGTGCGTCATTGGATGAATCAATAAAAAAGGAACTGATAGCATTTTTAAGGCACAAAAAATATACTTTTGTATGGAGTCATAAAGACATGCCAGGTATAGACTCGAGTTTCCTGTGCCACGGGCTCAACGTGAACAAGGAGGTCAAGTCAGTGAAGCAACGAAGAAGGGTGTTCATCCCTGAAAAGAACCAAGCTATACAAGAAGAAGTAGAGAAACTCCAAAAAGCCTTTTTTTTTATTAAGGTTGTCAAGTATCCTGATTGGCTAGCAAATGTGGTGATGGTAAAGAAGAAAAATAATAAGTGGAGGATGTGTGTGGACTTCACTGATCTTAGTAAGGCATGCCCAAAGGATCATTTTCCTTTGCCCCGAATCGATCAACTGGTGGATGCTACATCGGGGCTTGAATTGTTGAGTTTCATGGATGCTTATTCTGGTTATAACCAGATTAAAATGAAGCCTGAGGATAGGGAAAGTACCTCTTTTATCACCCCAAGGGGAACTTATTGCTATAATGTTATGCCTTTCGGACTTAAAAATGCAGGTGCAACATATCAGCGGCTGATAATAAGGTGTTCGCAGAGCAAATCAGTCATAACATGGAGGTCTATGTCGACGATATGCTGACGAAGAGCAAGAAAGTTGCTAATCATCTAGTTGATCTAGGTAAGATCTTTGATCAACTAGAGAAATATTAAATGAAGTTGAATCCCACCAAATACATATTTGGGGTGCGAGAAGGTATGTTTCTCGGATATATTATTAACCAGCGAGATATTGAGGCGAACCCTGAGAATATCAAAGCCCTATTGGAACTACAATCTCCAACTACGAAGAAGGAAGTTCTAAGTCTCACAGGGCGAGTTGCGGCACTTAACAGGTTTGTGTCACGAGCAACAGACAGATGCCTCCCATTCTTCAAAACACTCCAAAAACTTTTGAGTGGAATGATGAATGCGAAGAAGCCTTTCAAGAGTTGAAAAATATCTGGGGACTCCTCCATTGTTATCTAGACCAGTGATGGGAGAAAAAATATACCTGTATCTAGCAATTTCAGAGAATGCGGTGAGCTCGGCGTTGATAAGAGTGGAAGACGGAGTACAAAAACCAGTTTATTACACCAGCAAGGCTTTTCGAGGAGCAGAGATCAGATATCCAAGGTTGGGAAAGTTAGCACTGGCACTAATCGAAGCGAGCAGAAGAATGAGGCCATATTTCTAAGCCCATACTATAGTGGTGTACACTGATATGCCACTGAGACAAACTCTGCATAAACCGTAGAAATCAGGAAGATTGATGTACTGGGCAGTAGAACTTGGTGAATATGACCTAGTTTATGAGCCTAGATCTTCGCTCAAGGGACAGGCAGTAGCAGACTTTATCGCAGAGTTTACTCACTCTGATATTTCCGAAGAACAACCCGTGGATGTTACAGAATCATCGAATGTAACCCCCGACCAACTTCCATCCGAGGATGATCAAGAGAAGATAATCAACGAGAAGCGAGAAGAGACGGGGGAGGACAAAAGGAAGCATCAAATATTCCACCAAGGAACTCTGTCTGATCAAAAGTTTGACAACAATATACCTGTGTGGAATCTGTATGTAGATGGATCTTCCTGCACTACCGGTAAAAGAGTAGGAATTGTTTTCAACAGTCCTGATAAGATTAATATGGAGTATGCTCTACGTTTTCAGTTTAAAGCCTCCAATAACGAAGCTGAATATGAGGCTATGATCGTGGGGCTAAGTTTAGCCAAAACCATGAAGGCAAAGATGGTCGTGGTGTTTAGTGATTCACAGTTAATCGTAAATCAAATTCTCGGATTGTATGTAGTAAAGGGAGAACTAATGATCAATTATCACGTAAAAGCAATGCAGGTTGTATCGAATTTCACTGCAATTCAGTTGATCAGAATACCGAGATTCGAGAATACAAGAGCCGATGCCCTAACTCGACTAGAATCAATAACACGCATCGAGTTACGAAGAACAATCCTAATAGAAATTCTAGGTGGTCGGATAATAGATGAAGATTTGATGATGAACTTCATTACCCTCGACTTGGGATCATCCTGGATGGATCCCATCAGGGCCTATATTGAAGAAGGGACTTTGTCGATTGATAAACTCACAGCCAAGAAACTGAAGTTTAAAGCTACTCGTTACGTATTGACCAGTGGCATTTTGTATAGACGAGGAGTTATAGCAGGATTATAGAGATGTGTCTATCCCTCCGAAGTGAAAGACTTGATCGCAGAGGTTCACGAAGGGTCTTGTGGAGCCCATGTAACAGGTCGGATGCTTTTGCAAAGAATAACAACACAGGGGTACTACTGGCCAACGATGAGAGCTGATTGTGAAGCTTATGCTAAGAAGTGCAATAAATGCCAACGCTTCTCTTCCATCCGAAGAACTCCTCAGGCATTGTTAACACCCATTACATCCCCTTGGACATTCGTTATGTGGAGGATAGACTTGGTCGGGACACCTCCTACGACCAAAGGAAGATTTAAATACCTCGTGGTAGCTGTGGATTATTTTACAAAATGGGTGGAAGCTGAACCTCTCATTGATATGACATATGACAAGGTCTATCAATTTATTTGGAAGAATATTATTTGCAGATATGGTCTCCCACGCGCATTTATTACTGACCATGGAACCCAGTTTGACAACGAGGAATTTGCTGCATATTATCATCAATCTAACGTATTGAAGATCCACTCTGTGCCAGACCATCCCCGGAGCAATGGGAAAACTGAAGTGACGAACAAAACCCTACTGAATGGTTTGAAAAAATGGTTAAATGATGCAAAAGGAAATTGGATCAACGAGCTACACTTTGTTGTAGGCTTATCGCACCACACCACGAACAGCAACTGGGGAGTCCCCATACATGCGGACATTTGGGAGTGAGGCTGTCATACCTGCTGAATTGGGTCTACCCACACATACGGTGCTTAATTTCAGTTCTCCTATCAGTGACTTGATGAGACGATTAGATCTGGATATGCTCGAAGAAGTTAGGGAAGAAGAAGCAATCAGGAATGCTGCATACCAATAGCGAACAACCTTGTTCTACAATAAAAGGGTGAAGCAGTGCGATTTAAAAGATGGGGATTATGTGCTGAAGAAAGTGATCCAAAAGCACAACAAACTAAAGGCCAACTGGCATGGTCCTTACAGAGTAACTGAGGTTGTTCGTCCAGGGATATACAGAATTGTAACTTTGGAGGGAGAAGAATTCAAAAATGCATGGAATGCAGAGCATCTGCGCAAGTACTATCAATAGTTAAAATTCCTATGTAACACAGTTCTTTCAATATGAATAAAGTGATGTTTCTCCTATATTTCTTCCTTTGTTGAAATTTTTTCGGAATATTAGTGCTCCACACTACACAAACCCAAATCCAGAGCAACAAACCACCAACTCCGACCAACTTCGATTGATTGGTAACTCATAACCACCAACTCCGGTTGGTCGGTAACTCATAATCACCAACTCCGGTTGGTCGATAACTCATTACCATCAACTCCGGTTGGTCGGTAACTCATAACCACCAACTTCGGTTGTTCGATAACTCATAACCACCAACTCCGGTTGGTTGGTACCAAACTAGGCAAGAAGATGGACGACCTCCCAGGGCATCCACTGTCTAGGTAACAAGGTAATCCATACGATATTACTAAAACTAAGTAGGAACATAGGATGAAAATCATTCCATTACTTAGGCCCAAATAGTGAAAAGTCACTACAATCAAATAACAAATGGCATAAGTATGGTATATATATACATATTCACCAACCAACAAAGAGGGACATTCTACAAATTATTTCGAAGAAAAATGAAATTGTCAAAGGCTAAAAATTTCTTCATTAAAACCAAATAGATTACATATGATATGAAGTCTAATTCATTACATAAAAATGTCCTATTCTATGGGTTTCTTTCCCTCTGCCTTTGAAACAGGTTCTACACCAGCTGGAGGATCATCAAATGCATAAGGGGAATTTATAAAATTTAGATCTCGCAGCATTCTGACATTCATTATGGATGGTCGATCAAGTAAGTGTTCTGAACGAGCTATTTCAAAGTTTGAATGAAGATTGTAATCACCGAGATACTTCGATATCAAAATTCGAGGAATAGCACGGGCTGGAATCTAATTAAGGTCAGGATTGAAGGGAGGCACATGCAAATCAAGAACTCCAGGTTCGTAATAATCCCACAGGAAATGACCTTGATCCAGCTTCAGGACACATAAGGAATTCAACTACCCCTCCTTATATCCTTCGTTATTTGATTGATGCAAATGAGCATCAAGGTGATATAGATCTTCATTATACCCAGCCATCCAAAATTCCCCGGGCTGCTTGTGAAATTGATAAGTCAATCTTTCAAGTTGCTCATAGAGCTTCTTCACCAGAATTTCTTTACTTTCCAGAGAAGAACTCTGGGTGGAGAGTTGGTTGGTGAAGTTTAGAAGCTTCTTTGACATCTCTGCCAAGGCTTGGTTCTTCGCCATCAACTGAACGGCTTGATTCTCTAAAGCCGATTGAGTTCTCGTTTCTTTAATAGTAACTCGACCAGCCCTTGCTCGTCCACGAGAAGAAGATCTTGCTCTGCTATGAGCAGGTGTGGAAGATCCTTCTCATTTCAAAGTTTCTAACTCATCCTGTAAGTTAGTATTTTCTACTTCCAAAAAAGAAAAACCATCATCATTAACGGGGACCAAGGCTCTCGAAGAAGAAGAAGCAGATTTGAGTTATTTTATTTCCTCTTGCAAAGCGATGTTCTCCTGCTCCAGCAGCTTGGCAATATGTCTGTGCTATTTAATTTCAAGCTTTAACACGCTCTTCTTTTTCTCATGAGCAGAAATGAACTTGTCATATCCCTTGTCAACACTCAGTTGATGGTACTTTTTCTCATAACCTTGATGTAAAAGTGTTATAGATTCTTTGTACTGCTGTTGAAGCTCCTCGATCGTTCCTTGAAGATCTTCAATCATCTCGTAGTAGGACACATTGTTGGCTACATCATGATCAAGTAAGCACTTCAAGTATTGGTAAGCTTCAACTGCTCGGTCAGAAGCACCTGATCCGAGGATGTTAGTTATCTGGGCCTCATTAAGGTCTGCATGACCAGCTTTGAAATAGTCATTGCATTTCTTCATCAACTCTATATCATGAGCTGACAAGAGCTCCATCCTGTCCATAAACTAGCAAAGAGAAGAATAAAAAAAACTAACAATGGTGCGAATAGAGCAAGTAAGAGAGAAATTCCAGACGAATAACAGAAGTTTAAATTTTATTCATCATAATAAAGGAAAACATAGTTCAAGGTTACATTCACAAAAATAGCAAAATAAAAGACCCGAACAACTTTACACATTCTCCTTATTTCCTACGACTTCTTCATAGGGTTTGGATGAAGGGGTTTGTTGCTCGGAGGGCAAGAGCAGCTGCTTGGTAAATGTGCTAGCTTGTTGGACTTACTCTGAGGGTTGGGCAACAGTAATAATAGGGACCTGTTCTTTTATCATCAAGGATAACTCATCTGAAGCTGCTTCATCTTCTCCTTTTCCATGAGAGGGAGGAGGGCCATGAGTATGATCCTGGAACAACTCAGAATTTTTAGCAACCTTTAATTTTTTCAAGGCTGCTACCCATCCATCCCTAAAATATTTGACACTGACATACTCCATTTGAGAAGGCATAACAGCCAGGCCCTTATTCCAACCTTATCCCAACCAGCACTAAAGGATTTTTTAACTGCAACTTTCCTTTTTACCCTCTTCGAGGAGGTCCTTTCCTTAAGGAGCTCTTCGGCAGACTTCAATTTTGCTTCCACCTCTATTTTATGCTGCTCAACGTCTTGAAGCCTAACAACATTTTTCTCAGTAGATTTAAGTTTGATCTCAAGCTCCTCTTTACCTTGTTCGGCTTCCTTTAATTTATTCTCCAACTCTTTGGAGGCAGTCAAACTTCATCTCGATTTGCTTTAAGAGACTTGATTTGCTTCTCCCAAAAATTTTTGTCTTCCTCGTACTTCTGACGAGATTCTATTAAAGATTGAGTTAGTCCAATAAAATCTTCTTCTGCCCCACTCGAGGAGTTGGAAGCCCTGATAGCTTCATCCTTCTTCAAAATACTATTGAAGCAAGTCACAAGATAAAAAAGGGATGAATTTTGAGTCAATATATGAATACAGTACTAGAAATAAAGGACTCAGACTAAAGATACTTACTGATGCAATGTGTTGAGCAGCCAAAGTAGTAATTCTCTCACGAGAAAAAGTATCTTCAATGCTTTGGACTTCTGGGACAGTCCAAGATTTGATTAAACCCACAATCGAGCTAGGAGGAACAAAAGCTGGAAGACCTTCAACATTTGAAGGCTGAGAGATAGGGTTAACAGGTCTCTCAGTAGAACTTCTTTTCAATCTCCTCAGAGAAGCAGGAGCATTATCGATTAAAGGTGCTATCTCTATTTGGTGAAATGACAGCAGTCTCACTCGAAGGTGAGATGACAACAGTCTTACTCGAAGGCACAGGGGGCTTCTTGCCAGCTTCCTTGGCATCAATAGAAGGGGGTACATCTATATTCTTTGTCCCTTCATATGGGACATCTTGTTTATTCTTTTTTGCCTCCTCGGTGGCAAAGGCAGACTTGCCAAAAAAGGCAGGAACTTTTCTCTTCTTCATTAAATCAGTAATAGGAATACTCAAGTCAGAAGAAGAACCTTCCACACCAGTTTTAGAGGTCGGTGTCTGATCAAGATTAACCACCGCAGGACGAGTATGAGCAATGAAAGATGAAGTGTAGCTTCTGTATTGCAACAAATACGAAGCAGATCTAATGTGCTGCCCAGAAATAGATTGATGCAAGCCCCAGATAAGTTTTAAATGCTTTATATTAACCTCGATTTCTTTTAGAGGTTTTCTTTTTCTGTCAACTGTAACAAACAAAATCAAATGTCAGTGGTGCATTTCATCGAATACAAAGAAAACAAGATTTCAAAAATAAAAACAACCTATCCCATTTCCATAAAGCGGACACTTGGGACCTTGGTACACGTCATCTACACTTAATGGAGGGTGTTGCCAATTTTTTATCACAACCCCATGATCAAAATAATCCCTATTGGCATCGGGAAGATTGACAACTAACGTTCTATTTGAAAGCCTAGTTTTTAAATAGAAATTATTATCGCTAGTGACCCATTTATAGCAATACATAATTTTTGGAATTCCCAAACGAGTTCCATGAAGTTGATTCAACCTATATACGCCATTAACTACCCTCCATGTATTTGGAGCTACTCTTGTAGGTACAATATCGAAATATTGGCAAAACTCTAAACACAGGGGATTTGTTGGGAAAGAAAAACCACAGTCAGCTACAAAAAGACTTGGGAACCAGTGTCCCTCCGCCAAAGAAAGTAAATCACAAGGATAAGAAAGTTCTTCCAAAATAACCCACGAAAGGGATTGAAAAGTCAGACCGAAACTTATCCAACGATTTAATAAGATAAACCATGGTGAATAAAGTAAATAAAGAAAGGGGAAGAAGATCTTACAGAAGAAAGAGAGATCGGTTGACAATGAATGATGGAAAGAACGAAGGCACAAGATAGAAAGAAAATAAAGAATTCAGAAATACAGATTTGAAAAGTAGAAGACGACTGGATTTCTGTCGCGTTTAAATAATTTACCAAGAGAATAGAGAAAATCAATGATTACAAAGGAAGACATTTGCGTTTTCGGCGACTAAAAGAAGAAAAATGTACAAATATCGAAGTGATCGTGAAAATTCAAAATATTTATGAAGCTTGATATTATGCGCTCAAAAAGGAATTATGTACAATAAAAACCTTCCTAAAATTCATAAAGACCAGTAATCCAAGCAGTTTTCAAGTAAAATGCTCCACATTCTCCTTCAACCTCAACTCTGAAACATTGGGGGCTTCTGTTGATACCAAATTTAGTCTGCTGACATGGATCAATCACTTAAAGACACGTGTCAACCTATATGGAAAATAAAAATACTTTAGCCGAGCAACTTAAGCGTACCGAGCAACTCAGGCGCCCCGAGAAACTTAAGCGTACCGAGCAACTCAGGCGCCCCGAGCAACTTAAGCGGTCTGAGCTACTAAGCGTGCAGAGCATCCAAATCAAGAGAATCAAAGGACAGTTGCGCATTAAATGTGCATTATTATCGTGCAAATGTATATGTCTACTAGATAACAGCGCATTATCCTTTCATATGTACAGCCTCAAGTCTATAAATACATTGTAACTGCCTCATAAGAGGGGGACTTTTGGATCTCTTGGAAAACCTATTATCGAGATTCCAAATAAACAGTCAGCAATACAAAAACAGTGGATGTATGCCATTTTTATCAGGCTGAACCTCTTTAAAAATCCTTTGTCTTATTAATTTCTTTATCTGTGATTGATTAATTAGAGATAATCTAATTTTTTACATCAACACATACAATGTTTTTCCAGATGAAATGGAAGGTCTTCTGCTCGGTAATTGTGACCATCGACTCAGCTTCCACCCACTTTGAGAAATAGTTAATTTCTATGATCAAGTATCGATAGTTATTAATGACCCTGGGCAAGGGTCCTACTAAATGGATTCCCCATACTGCGAATGGCCATGGGGACGTGATAGAGGTAAGAGGCTGATGGGGCTGATGAGGAATGGTAGAGAACCTCTAACATTTATCGCACTTCTTAACGTATGCCATAGCATCCTTCCCCAAGGTCGGCCACATGTATCCTTGGGTGAGTATCCTATTTGCTAACGACCTGCCCCTAATATGGCTCGAACAAGACCCCTCGTGCACATCTTACAAGATGTGTGGAACTTCAAACGGGTGCACACATCTGAGCAAGGGGAGCACGAACCCCTTTTTGTATAAGGTGTCTCCGATAACAGTGAATTTCGCTGCTTTGTATCTTAACTTCTTCCTTTCTTATTTTGCTTCTGGCATCTCCACCTCTTTAATGTATCTGATTAGAGGGTCCATCCATGAAGCTTCCCTGCTAATATTTAAGCAAGAGTTAAGTGTTCCATCTGCATCTTCAATTATTATTCAAAGCAATATTTCCACTGGGACTGTCCTCGTGATATCTTTCCTAGTTGTTGAGGCCAGCCTAGCAAGCGCATCGGCTCGACCATTATCAAGCCTATGTATCCTTTTCAACTTTACTTCTCTGAAACTCTTCAATAGTCACTTCACTCTTTCAAGATATTTGTCCATTCTCTCATCTTTAGCCTCGTATGCTCCTAATATTTGATTCACTACCAGTCTTGAATCACTATGGACCAAGATATGGTCAACACTAAGAAACCTAGCCAAGGATAGGCCTGCTATCAGGGCCTCATATTCAGACTCGTTGTTGGAGGATTTGAAGTTGAACCTCAGGGCGTACTCAATGTCTGTGCTTTTAGGAGCTGATACTATTAATCCAGCCCCACTTTCACTTTTGCAAGAGGACCCGTCAACGAAGAGGTTCCACAAGGCCTGTTCTTCTAAGAGATTTCCCTCGTTGAGGGACCCCTTTCTGAAGAGATATCTTCCCTCCTCATTTTTGACAATTTTTTCTCTAGCGGTGTTGGTCTCAGCCTTATCTGTGGACGGGTGAATAACTCCTTGTTGGGTATCTGTCTTCTCAAGGATCTCATCTTCAGCCTCATCATCTTCCCAAGTAAATTCAGCCATGAAATCTGCTAATGCTTGACCCTTAATGGCCACCCTATGTTGATACATAATGTCAAACTCTCCCAGTTCTATAGCCCAGGTCATTAGCCTCCCTAATTTCTTTGGCTTGTGTATGACTTGCCTCAAAGGAGAGTCAGTGAGGATGACCATTGTGTGGGACTGGAAGTACGGCTTCATCTTTCTTGATGCATGGATAAAGGCATAGGCCAATCTCTTCATCCTTGGGTATCTTTGCTCTGCCCCTTGGAGCGCCTTACTGTTACAATACACAGGCTTTTGCACCCCGTCTTCTTCTCTCACAATGGCTGCACTGATAGATGGCTCTGAGATAATGAGGTACACGTATAATATTTCACCCTACAGCGGATGTGACAATAGCAAAGGAGACCCCAAGTATGACTTCAGTTCTTTAAAAGCCTTGTCTCACTTTTCGTTCCATTTAAAAGCCTTTCTGAGAATTTTGAAGAACGGTAAACACTTATCAGTGGCTCTGGACATGAACCTATTCAAGGAAGCTACTCGTCCTATGAGCCTATAAAATTCTTTAATGGTCCTGGGGGTCTTTATTTCTAACAAAGCCTTTATCTTCTCAGGATTGGCTTCAATGCCTCTTTAATTGATAATGAACCCCAAGAACTTCTCTGCTCCGACCCCAAAGCCATATTTGGCTGGGTTGATCTTCATTCGGTACTTGTCCATTGTGTTAAAAGTCCTTTCGAGGTCGACCACATGATCCTTAGCCTTCAAACTCTTGGTCAACATGTCATCTACAAATACCTCTATGGACTTCCCGATTTCGTCTTCAAATATTTTATTCACAAGGCGCTAATACGTTGCCCCTTCATTCTTTAGGCCAAAGGGCATGGCCCTATAACAGTATGTCCCCTTGTCGGTAATGAAAGCCATTTTTTCGAGTCCTGAGGGCTCACGAAGATCTGGTTGTAACCTGAATAGGCATCCATAAAGCTCATTAGCTCATGGCCTGCGATAGCGTCTACCATCTGATCAATGTGTGGGAGAAGGAAACTGTCTTTGGGATAATGTTTGTTAAGGTCGGTGAAGTTTACACACATCCTCCATTTCCCATTGGCTTTCGGGACTATGACTGCGTTGGACAGCCATTTAGGATAGATGATCTCCCTGATAAACTCAGCATCTTCTAGCTTCTTGACCTCGTCCTTTATGACTTTATATTTTTCTCGAGAATAAATTCTCCTCTTCTTCTTTACCAGCTTTGCACCCTCTACAACTTTGAGCTTGTGGTATATGATTTCGGGGTCGATCCCCGGCATATCTGCATGACTCCATACAAAGACATTATATCTTCTCCTTAGAAAATTGATGAGATCTTCTTGTATTTATCTTTAGAGCTTTGCCAACTTAGACGATTTTTTTCGGCTCATCCTCATTAAGGATGATGGATTCTACCTCTTCTGTAGCTTCTCCTTTCTTCAGTTTTGTCTCATCCTTAAGGTCGAGGGTATCAATATTGTAAGTTGTTGTTGCTTTCTTATGTGCCTCTCTTTCTTCGACAAAATTGAAGTAACATTCTTGTGCCGTCGTCTGGTCTCCCTAAACTTCCCCTACCCCATAAGGGGTCAGGAATTTTAGCATTTGATGAACTGTGGAGGGCACGACCTCAAATTCCTTGAGGGCCACTCGCCCCAGTATAATGTTGTAGGTTGAGAAGACGTGTTCATCCATCACGAAAAAGTTGACCTTCTTGGTAAGCCATCTCGGCCACTCATCCCCCATTCTAACATTAGCCTCATACTTTCCTAAAGGATGAACTTTTTCCCCACTGAAACCAATCAAGGGGTGATGGTATGGGAAGATCCTAGCACAACTGAGTCCTAAGGCCTTAAAGCACGTCCAGAACATTACATCTGTAGAACTACTCCCATCTACCAATATCCTCGGCACCTCACATTTGTGTACCCTGTTAGTAATGATGAGAGGGTCATCATGTGGGGATAAGTGGCCCTTGAAGTCCATTCTTGAGAATCCCACTTTCAAAGTATCCATATCCAGTTTCTTCCTCTTCTCTGACTTGGCCTTAATAGAGGTTGAATGCACAACTTTGTCACTGCCTCGGCTTTATCCACGTGGGCCTTTCCTATCTGCGACTTCTGATCCTTCTCCTTCCAGGCCCCCAGAGATCATTCCAACACCGAACGAGATCATATTAAGCCTTTTCACGGGGACATGGTCATCTCTTGGTGGGAGGTCAGGGTCATCGCCGACCTCAAAGGGGTCGTCTCTTCGGTTGGGTTGATCTTCCCTGCATGTATCTCCCCTCTTCTTCCTTGGGTCATCCCCTCGGCCCCTCTTGAAGGTACCCTTGTCAACATATTTCCTTAACTTCCCTTCTTTTAACATTTTTTACATTTCATCTTTCAGAGTAAAACACGTGTCGGTCACATGGCCATGGTCTTGGTGAAATTCACACCACGTGTTTTTATTCCTCTTGTGATGGGCTACCCTCAACTTCTCAGGCCACTTTAAGGATCGATCGCTCTTTATCTCATTCAGAATGTGTTAGTAGCTGACCGACAGAGGGTGTAATTAGTGAATTTGTCATCTTCTCTTCTTCCCCTCTTTATTCTTTTTCTGGTACTTACCCAGACTAGTGCCTCCTTTTTCATCTTCGTACTTTACGTCCATCTCCTCTTCGGCGTCATCACCTTTCTCGCTATTGCCAGCAATTCATCCATCGTCTTTGGGGGGTCTTCAGCAAGTTTTCATAATAGCTTCCCCTTCTGGAGTCCTCCAATGAGGGTTGTCATGGCTATACTCTCTTCGTAATCTTCGACCTCTAATTTTTCTTTGTTAAATCTGGTTATGTAGTCTCTTAGGCTCTCGTTCTTCCCCTGCTTAACATAGAGCAAGTGTGTGGTTTTCTTCTGTGGACTCACTTATAAGCAAAAGTTGTGGATGAACCGGTCTGTTAACTAATTAAAGCTTTCAATGGAGTTCTTTGGAAGACACATACACCAGACATGTGCGGCCCCAGTCAGAGTGCTGAAAAAGGTACGACACCTCATCTCATCCGAGATAGAGTATATGTCTACCGCTGATTGGTACATCTCAATATGATGAACAGGGTTGGTACTCCCGTCATACCTTGGGGTGACCATAGGTTGCTTAAACTTGGATGGCGTTGGGAAGTTGACTACCTTCGCCACAAAGGGTGAGCCTATGGAGTATCCTCTTTAAAGGGGGTCCCTGCTTCTCAGGATATCACCAATTTTATCCTCTAACCTTTGGATTGAGTCGTACCAGGGGCTCGTAGGGTCGGCTTGTCCGATGTTATCGCCTTTCTCCTCTTTGGGGTGAACCGAGGGTTCTACTACGGCAAGTCTGTGTCAACTGTTCATTTACCCTTAACCGTCGTCTCGTCCGTGGTGTCAGCCATCTACTGTCTCTCTTATAGATCTCATAATACTCCTTGATCTAGACAATCTTTCCCGTAGGTCATTTACAAGGCCCGGCCTCTCGAAGGCCGACCCCCCTGCTTAGACGATCAAAGGCAGAGCCTCTCGGGCGATCATTGGGATTTTGCCTTCCACACCTCCCTCTACTCTCCTGGACAGGTCATACTGTAATATTGGAGACCTCATACAGTTCCCAACAGTCTCTGGGAGCCTCTTCCACCTAGACACCATCATATCTATCATCTAGGCAAGGGTTTCCTTGCCTCCCCAGGCATAGACGCCGAATGTCAGTAATATCCCTCCGCCGTTATGGAGGAGGCAGGTCTTTGCGTGGTGCCTTGGGTGGTCCCCTGTCCCCATGCCATCTTGGTACAACTTCCGGAGTAATCATTTAAAGTGAGACTCCAGGTGGTCTCAGTATGTTTTGGTTAAGATCTGTAAATTGCTCCTGCATAATCCGCTGGCTTGCTGCTAAAGACTTCAGGACGGAAGCCACATCAGCCATCTCGGACTGAGGTGGTGCTTGACTGGAACTAGGTCCTACTCCACTATCCGACGGAGGAGGTGGTGGTGGCATCTACAGTGCCATATATTTGAGCTGGGATGATCAAAAGAGCTTGAGAACCTTAATGGATCTCTTTCAATGGTGAAACAGCTCGACACACAGGGGGAGGACTGGTTCACCACCAGAGTCTCTGGTGAGGTCAAGCTGTAAAAAGGAAGATATAGCTTCTCGTTCCCACAGACGGTGTCAAACTGATGATGCTAAGATTCAACACCATCGGATAAGAGGTGGAGAGATCAAACAATGAAAACAATGGCATCCATAGAGTTATATATGTGTATAAGTATATAGAAGGGGATGAGTATAAGAGGAATGAAGACAATGATGTATAGTGGTTCAGCCAATCAGTCCTACATCCACTGTGAGCGTGTGATCCACTAAATATGGGCGCTAATGGCCTTGGATACAATGCTCATAAGCTTATTCTCTCTTTAATGTGTGTACAAGCAGAGTTTTAGCTAGGGTTACAATTCTTGATCCTTTGCAAGGATGAAGGTGACAAGTATATATAGGGCTTGGGTGGTGTAGTGTACCCTCAAGCATGCACTGGGCATGTGAATGATGACCTAACCAATTCCTTGTTGACACCTGGTTGTGCCACTTGTGATTAATAATGACATAATATTCCCTCACGTGAGGGAACGATATTGTTATAACGGTCTGGTCCATGCGCTGTATGAGTCCCACACGCACTGTGCCATGCGTCTCCTAAATCACACGCTCTGGTGACATCACCCTCGGCCTATGATGTCAGGCCGAGGCTAAGGCTCATGCTGGTACTTGGCCTCGTACTGCCGGCCCCTCATAGGGTCGTCTTATCTATGTTATAGGGTCGGCCCCTTGTAGAGTCGTCTTATCTGTGTTGCAGGGTCAGCCCCTTATATGTCCGTCCGGTCTATAATGAATGGTCGACCCCCATAGGGTCGTCTGGTCACTAACAAAACCCCTGGTGTAGTAGAGTTGGACCCTCGTCCTTTATGAAGATACCCTCGGCTAGGACGAGGGTCTATTTTGGTATATCAACAGGTATTACATAAGATAAAAAGGACTTACAAACACTTGAATCCTCAAACCTATGCATATGAAATATTCAATCCTTCATATATAGTCACTGCGCAGTCTAGCATCAGCCTCACAGCAAATTTATGCCTTGAAATCCTTCACTAATCTCAACCATCACCTAATAGTGTGGAGTCCACAACACCAGCAATATGCATGATGATATTTCTGGGGTTTGATATTGGAAATATGATTAACATAATCATAAGGTCTTTATATTTAAAAAATATTTGAGTTTCAGTGTTGTAGGGGCTCTCAAAATGTAATATGTAAAAACTATTACGTAAAACTGTAATAAAAATGATAATGATAGTACTACTACTGATAATAATAGTAATATTTAATCCAGTAATTATTATGGCAGTATTATTAATGATCAACAAGAGTTTGGAAATAAAAGTTATGAGGGTAATGTGTGTGCGTTTATCCATGGGGACGGGAACCCAAACCTATAGAGCTCCGTAGGAATAGGAAAAGGTTGTAATTCATGTGAGAATAAACTAGCCGAGGGATACTGTGAAGATAAGATGGGCCCTTATGTCACATGCACATCCCTGTTATAATATATGATATAAGCACAAGAAGGGAGAAAGCTCTGGGAGTTTTTATTATCATCTCACGACAGGTTATCCTTCCTCGTTAGCTAGAACCGAGGGTTAGCTATTTGAACACCATGATAGGGGAGATCTCCATAGGGGTTTAGGGTATCTTGATTTTGAAACATAGTTTTACAAAGATTAAAAAAATTCTAATTTTTTTCTATTCAAAGTCGCTACAGGAACCAGACGTAGAAATGCAGGGTTTCAATGGAATATTTTAAGGTGTAAGATCACCTAACTACTGGTTATCCTTCTAGGTTAGTGGGAACCGAGGGTTTAGGAGATTTTAGTTTGAATGTATAGTGATTCGTAACACTGGGAGGAGAGAGATCTATAAGGGTGTAGGGTATCTTGATTTTAGATATTAGTTTTAATAATGATTAAAAACATTCCAACCTCCTTCTATTTAAGGACTCTACGGGTACCATAAATAGGAACAAGGTGTTTTGATGGAGCCTTTAAAGTTACAGAATCACCTCACTATTGGTTATCCTTCCTGGTTAACGAGAACTCAGGGTGAGGAGATTAAGTGTGAACGTATAGTGATTCAAATAGCATGAGGGAGAGAGAATCGTAGGGGTGTACGTTATCATGATTTTAGACTTCAGTTGTAGCAAAGATTCAAAACATTCCAACATCTTTATGTTTAAGATCTCTACGGCGACTAGACGTGAAAACATAAGATTTTAATGGCATCTTTAGAGGTGAGGGATCACCTCACAACTAATTATCCTTTTTGGTTAGAGGGAACTGAGGGTTAGGAGATTAAGTGTGAATGTATAGTGATTCGAACACCGAGAGGAATAAATCTCCATTGGGGTGAAAGTTATTATAATTTTAGATTTTGGTTTTAGTAAGGATTTAAAAGATTCCAACCTCTTTCCAGTTAAGGTAGCTACGCGGACTAAATGTCGAAATGTATGGTTTCTATGGTCTCTTTTGGGCTGCAGTATCACCTCATGACCAGTTATCCTTTCTGGTTAGTGGGAACCGAGGGTTAGGAGATGAATTATAAATGCACAGTGATGAGAACTCCATGATAGAGAGATCTCTGTAGGGGTGTAGGGTATCTTGATTTTGGTCTTTTTAGTAAAGATTCAAAACATCCAAACATCTTTATATTTAAGGTTACTAAAGTAAGAAGGCATAGAAACTTGAGGTTTTGATGGAGTCTTTAGGGTGTGGGTCACCTCATGAATGGTTATTCTTCCGAGTTAGCTATAACCTAGGGTTAGAAAATTAAGTGCTAATGCATAGTATGGGCCCAAAATATCATATATAGATATTTCCTTTTCCATATAACTGATATGTTTTTATTTTTGTGTTTCCTCCCTTTTACAGCCTGAGGGGAAGCTTAAGGAACCAGTGGGGCATTCATCTAGGGCCTGAGCGAGGGCTCCTCCTTTTGTTTGTTCCTATCTGTATGTTGTGGGATTCAGCTCGCTATTTTGTTTATTAATTGCGGGGCACTCTAGGAGGAGCGGGATGATCATTACGATACTGGGCAGGCGTTGGTGGGATACTATGAGCGCATTCCATTTGTCAGTGGGGTAGATAACTATGAACATTTTTGACTTTTTCCTTTTACTGGGCTAACATTTGATGAAGTGAGGCTGATTATAGAATGGACATTTACTATTGTTGTGGAGGGTTTGACTGACGTTCTTCGGATAATTCCTCCTCCTTCTTGAGGAGATTACATAGAATCTAGAACCTTGGTGCATTATTTAGAGGAGGTGTTAAAGGAGTCGAGTTTAGACATGGTGATATTGCATCAGTATGCTAGGTGTTTGTTGTGGTTGGTGATAAGGTATATTCAAGCGCCATGGGCCTCAGGTTGGATTCACCACTATTGGTTTCCATTTTTTGGGAATTCTCATGAATTCCTAGATATGCCTATAGAAGACTGGGATTCGCGAAGATGTCTATAATGATTTTTTTATGTTTTTCTTATTTTAGGTGCCCTAGATCTTGACTTGCCATATATTAGAGTATGGGGCAGCAGAGGCAATGTCTGGAAGGAGACTTTTTGTGGATGAATCGTACGGGGCCTTAATTTATCTGTGTGAGAAGGGGTCTAGTCAGTATTTGTGGGGTGCATCGGTAAGAGTACCTTCCCCCCCCATCCTTATCATATGAGTCATGTAGAGGGGTTTATTAATGAAGACATACAGGTTTTTGTATAGGGGTTACCGGTGGAGGAATTTATGTGGGATAACCTAAATTTCTAGGGCTTTGTGGGAAGAGGGGTGATACTGATGCTACTCCGCATGACTAAGGGGACTTGTCATCCCAGGACGATGTGGTATTGATGAAGAAGGTTCCCATAGGAGGGGGCTGGGAGAAGGTAGAGATGGAGGCAGAGATGGGGAGGTTCGATGATGATCAGAAAATAAATGAGGAGGTTGTATACATCGAGGGGTTTGAGAGACATGCAGGGTTAGAGGGCCTAGGGGAAGGCCCGAAATTAGGTGATGGTTTTAGTGAGAATTTTAGGCCTTAGAGGAGGTCTTACCCACTGACATCGAGGACTTCTTAGGGACACTTGAGGGGATGGGTATGAACCAACGTCTAGGAGGGGATAATGCGGATCCCTGAAGACATGCTTAGGAGGAGGGTCTCTCGAGAACGTCTTAGGAGAGTGGTGGGATGCCTTCCTTTTTTACGAGCTTTATTCCTTTATAGAACATCATGGACTTTGATGCCTAAGGTGAGCTGTTGGTAGATGTGGAGAGGCCCGATCCATGAAGGAAGGTACCACCCTCGAAACAACTAAGGCAGAGAGGATGGCCATAATCTGTATTTCTAACCTTTAGTCTAAAGTGAGGGATATGGAGGAGGGTCCTAACGGAGGGCTTCAAAGGGGACCAATGCATAAGGGGTGCATGCGAGGAAAGTAGATCATTGCGAGACTTTAGCTGAAGTGGAATATATGGATAATGATATTTGATGAGGTTCCCAATCTAGATTTCGACTCATCACTTAGATCACTTGCACCTAGGATTTTGGGACACCTTAGGAACTGAGGGGGTGTTCTTTTTCTATACCTTCCTGCTTTTCTCATACTGGTCATTTCTATTGATTTTGACACTTTTTAGGAGGTTTTGGTGTTTGTATCCATCTTACAAGATGCGATGACCTAATGGTCATCTCTATATTTATCTCTTGTTAGTTCATTCATGGTCGTTGGTCCAGTCGCTCCTCGAGATAGCTGGGTTACATCCAGTTCCCATACCAGGACTCGCTCCCGTGTATCCTCTTATTACGAGGAGGTTTCAGGTTCTGCTACTAGGTTGGTGCACCCTCGTGGGACTCTTCCTTCATTTGTCAATCTAGGCCCTAAGCATCTCGCAAATCCTAATGTGGTTGGACATAAAACTGATGCTACTGGGAGGGCGAAAAAGGCCCTTTATGATTAATTTTTTAGGATTTCGTGGCTAGCTGGGGGCCTATCTCCACCCATTAATATATTTGACCCTTTTTTGCTTCTCGCATTTTTACCACTGTTCTAAAAAACCCGCCTAGGCTTGAGGCTTGGGAGCAACGCCCTGCCTTGAGATTTTTACGCCTTATTCTTGGTAAAACCCTTAAGGCGCACTTTTTTCTAAAAACAACAATGCTTTAGTAAAACGATATCGCCCTTTAAAGATTTTTTTTACAAATCGGACAATTATCTCATCCAAAATAATCAAATAGTATTTTAATTTTCATATGTTCAGACATATTTTTATGAAATGTACAATTTTCGTATTTTAATAGCCTTGTTATGGTTAAAAAATATTAAAATATATTAAGAAGGCCTAAACGCCTTTTCACGCCTTTTTATGCCTAAGGCCCGCCTAGGCTTCTAAGGCTTAAGGCTTAGCCTCCACGCCTCGATCACGCCCCGCATTTTTTAGAACGTTGATTTTTACCATACATGCTTTATTTTTTTGGAATCTTGTATGGGATATTTTTTAGATTTTATATAGAATTCATTGAGATTTGACTCATGTTCAAGCCATTATACAATTCTTTTGTAGATATCCTGATATTATATGTGTAATTTACCCTTATTTGAAGGATAATGCATGCTGAAAATGCATATGAAACAAAGTGAGCCAAAACTCTTTTTATTAAAATGGTAGGGATACATGTAGATACATTTTTTTTTTGTAAAAGTACCCTAAAATAAAGTAAAAATAAAAATGCAAATAAAAAAGGATAAAAAGGAGGAAGTACATTTTGTGAAGGGGAAGATATAAATATGTCATGTCTTTTTTAGACTTATCTTTTGGGGCGATATAACTTTATACATTTTACCGACGAGCCACATCATTTGAATTGCAGTGGACGTAAGAGAGGGAGGTACCCTTTTTCTTCTAACTGTGATAAGGGAAGGTTCTTTCGAGGTAGCTTTGCAAGTATGACTGTAATCCTTTTACGGGAAACAAGGTGTCATTTAGCGGGGAGCCCTTAGTGAGTCTGTCTACCTCGATATGTGTCCCGACTTACAAGGTGTTTTTAAGGGTGAGAGTTATTTGATACTTTTTAAGGAAGAAGTAAATATTGTTAGTGGGTTCTCCCATTTAGGATTCTTTTTATTTGTTTTCATAGCATTAGCCTTTGTGTGTTGGTTAATAATGATGACCCAACAGAGTCTTCAAAATGCTTTATAAAAAGTATCATTTATGTCATTTTAAAAATTGACGTTATGTCAAACAAATATAAGATGGGATAAATGATTTTTGTTAAGATATTTATGTCAGTCTAGTATTTTTATCTCAATTTTTCTCAAAATTGAGATAAAAATAAATAATTTAATTCATATTTATACACCATTGACATATTTGTAGTCTTTGGCAATGTTAAAGACTTTAGTTAAAACTGAGATAATTGGAAAAAACTAGCGGGTCTTTTTTTTTTATTCCCGCTCTTTCATTGAAATGTTTTCATACTCTAAATCCATTGTACTATCACTTATTGCCACAAAACAACTCTCAGACCATCCCTCTCATATTCTCCACAAAACAACTCTCATCTTACACGACCTTGGCACCTATCATTTGTAAGTACAATCAATTTGTCCTTTAGATTCATTTTTATCCTTCGATTTCTACCATATGTTTTTTTAGAGTTTCCAAAGAAGTCGCACACTGACTACGATTTTATTTATAGAATTTTTGTAGAAAGTGGACTCAATTTTTTACTATCTTACTTCCAAAGTTTCATCTTTGATGCAGATACAGCTCAATCATCTCAACTCTTAACTCTATTCATTTTCTGGTCAGTAGTGGTGTATTATTTACATTTCTTACTGATATGCATGTGCTTTTCTATTTTAAAATTGGGTTTATATAGCATTTTGTGTTTCTTTATTTTGTTTCAATTTTTTCAATGTTGCAGAATGTGGTTTCATCTTAATGCTTATTCCATATCAACTTGAGAAGGTATTGGTTTTATCAATATAATTTAGTTTCATAATTTAATTTCAGTATACCAATTTATTTTTTCGTTTCTTTTATAAATTGTGATTGATGATTTGACCCAAATTTGGATCTTATAGTTCAATAAAGTTAACTATGGTTTTTTTAGGTTTTAGTTTGTGCTATTATGTTTATGTTAGCTAGAACTATTCTATTTTGATTCAATTATGTTTTTGTGATTTATCTGGTCCATTTTTTTTTCTATTCCTTAAAAATGTATATTTTATAGGGCCATGATGCCTATCAAACACAACTGCTCACTTATACTTTCGTATGCCCATGCCAACAATGCTTAGCTTAGCCTGCATCGGTTAGTATTGAGTTTTTAGTTATTTAATTGTTCTGGCATGTCACGTGTTTAATAATATGTCCCAAAGATATCTTTTTTTATGTTCTATAGTTAGTATGAAGTTTTAAGTTATTTCTTCCACTTACAGTAAGCCTTGGTATATTTAGGTGTTAAATAATTTTGAACCTAGGTTTTTTTTCTTCTTTAACAATGAATCTCTCAAAATCTCGTAATCTGATTTTTATGTTTGGCAAATGGCATTTCTTGTTTTAATGGTGTAGTTAATCTGATTCTATGTTTTTCTGACACACACACATGCAACAAACATACATTCTTACTAGCTTATGAATACATTGAAAAAGATATTGGAGTGTTGATAATCCTTAAGATACGAAACGTTCTCTTTATTATCCGCATTGTATGATGTTTTTTATGAGAAGGTGGTACCTAATTGGACAATTTAAATAATTTTATGTTATATAATTGGTGTTATTTTTTAATGGCAAGGAGGTTCCTTAGGCCAATCACCTTACCATAACAAGGATCTTGTTATTGTAAATGGAGGCGATGATACATGTGATGAATAACACATGATCTGCAATATTGTTCTTATTCGTTAATAACAATTACGTCTAGTTAGTGTTCTTGCAAGATATCTGTAATTAAACTTTAGGTGTGTGTTTATCATTGATAATGGATTTAATTGGACTTGACAACAAACTTATCTATACAACTTACTTATTTTTTTCTGAACATATTTTACCCTGACGTTTTCAAATTTAGTATTTTTACATTTCTCGAAGGGACTTTGTCAATTATTAGTAATACTATCATTACTTTAGAGAGCTCGATGGCATAGATTTCCCATTGATTCTCCTTTCATGTCTTTTGATTTAGTAGTGGAAAGATCTCAAGTGCCTATTTCGAATGTTATTTTGATTGTTCCTTTAAGACGTTTTGCATTTTACGACGATCGTAAAAATGTCTACTTTAAAATTTGGGTGTTCTATTTTATGAAGAGTCCAACTTGGTAACTAAATCACCAAGTATGTCGGTTAAGACTATGATACATAGCCTGTATTGTATGTTGATATCATGAAGGCATTTAAAATGATCCATATCTTGTATAGTATTTCGATTAAACCTATGAGAAACATCAATAGACGAATGCAATCTAAGAGCATGAGGATACCTTGCTCTCCCCTAGGGAATGATCCCGATAAATATAGAAGAACTACTGCGGTTTCCAACACTATTAGGCATTGTAGTGGGGAATAAGTTTTCACGCAGTGTGCTAGTGTTATACAAAGCATTTTACATTTTCAATCCCACTTGTAATTTGTACTACATGATCGTTCTCTGGAGCACACTTTGGGACCTCCTTACCTCTCATTATCCGGATGCCAACAATGGTTACCATCCTTATCTCTGAAATTATTATGCCCCCTTCCCTATTAGACAACCAACTTGGTTTGATATTACTACAAATCGTGCAGAAATAGGTGAATTCTTTACACCCGAGCCTAGACCCTCTCTATGTCAGCCTTCACAAATCTATTAAAAATGAGAATCTTTACACACATAC
Organism: Sambucus nigra; assembly: GCA_949130495.1. Lineage (NCBI taxonomy): Eukaryota > Viridiplantae > Streptophyta > Magnoliopsida > Dipsacales > Adoxaceae > Sambucus > Sambucus nigra. Next base: position 52,921,149 of record OX422209.1, on the reverse strand, counting down.
CACTTTTTTGTCCTTTTACCATTTTATTCTTTCATAAACATTAACAATATGGAATGCTTAGCTTGTTATGGGTCACATGGTAAAAATGTTAATAGTGTTGTCATTTTTTCCGCTGATATGCCTTATCACACAGATGACTCTCATATTAGTTTGAAATTCGCAGAATCTACAATATGGAGTACTATCACATTTTTTTGAATTTTGTTACCTTAATAATTTGCATAATTATACTTCAATAACTTTTAATTTTTTAGAATTTTGGAAACCTTTGTGTCGCACTGATTACTTACCTTTGTTGCTCAAACTGTAATGATTTAGTGATAAAACCCAAAACTTTTGAATACATCAAATCTAATCATGCAAATTATCTAGTTACCAGTGTTTCTACAAACTATGGAAATTGCTCATCCAAATGGAACAATCATTCATTTTATTTTTTTTGTATCATTTTATATCTTTCCATAGTTTGTAGAAACTTGCAAATTTTTTCATCATTTCTAGAATCCCCTAATGTTGTCTATGTTTTCTCTCTTCTCTGAACTACTATAGCACGGTGATTTGGAGAAATCCCAACTTGGTCTGGGCCTCAGTTACAACAGGGCTAAGGTGAAGTTCAATGTAAATCATGTTGACAATATGATGTAGAGAAGTCTTATAAATATGTGCTTTCACCCCGTTTCAATTTTGACCGTTTCTTTACTTGAACAGCTTTATAGTATTGAAAGTATATTTTAATTTTTCAATATTTATTTGGTTATTTGTATTAATTAAATACTTATGATTTTTATTTTAGTTTTTTTAACGCATAATGCTTCATTGTTCTCCTATCTCCACAAAGTTGCATTGTGTCCATGGTTAAATAGATTGTGCTATGGATAGAACACCTGTTTGGGATGTGAGTATCCAAACTTTGTGTCTTTAAATGGTTATTATTCTTTGTGAACTTTTTATCTTTTAATGATGATGTTTGAACAATTTAATGCTCCTTGTAAAATGTTATGCTTCATATTACTCTAATCAATTGTATAAGCAGTAATTCTTTACTATATGTGATATTTAATAGGCTGTAGACCTTGATAATATTTCTTCAGATGTGAGTGTGTTTTTGTATTTGTTTGTTTATAAGGATTTTGACCATGCAACATCATTGATTTTGATCTTTTTTTCTTTTACCCATAATCGAAGTAACAAACAAGTTGTTACTATATAATAATCATGGATTTCCATTGAATTAAGAACACCACTTCAGATAATTTCGTAATATATTTCTCTTTTATCAATAATTTTTAGTGAAACAGAGCAATCAATCTCGACTGTAGTTTAATTTGGTTTTAACATAGGTAATTAAGAAGAGTGGGAGAGGTAACTAAAAAACTTAATTTATCATGTTATAATGGAGGTATCAGGAGTCTTATAACAAAGGTACCTACAAATGTTTATCCAAGGGTGTATAGTCCTTCAGTAGTGTTTTCATGACTATATTTTTTTGGAGTATTTTTTGGTTGGAATCACTTCCTAGACCATTGGATGTCACTCTTCATCACGATATTGCTGAGAACTTGAAAGAGAAACCCACAGGCTTACTTCCAAGACCATTGGATGTTATTATTTGTCACGATATTGTTAAACAGTCCAAGTCTGGTGACACGTAAGTTATTCCTCATGTCAATGTATCAAAGGTTACCGTAATTTCTGTTTTATAGTAATAGACACACCCTTAATGTTTTGGTTCTTTTTAACTGCATCATCCTATTTACTGGCATTGTGGTTGTGATACCAAACATAATGGTGTGTTAATTTTTTGTTCTTAGTATAAAGGTGTAGTGTTTTTCTATATTGAAAATTTCATCGAGTAGTAAAAATGACTGATGTCATGTTAAGAAGTATCTATGACGGCCCTGACTTGTGTGTACAATTGAGCACTTTATTTTTCATTGTTATTGTTGGATGATTTTGACCTTCCGCGAGGATAGTAGTAATAATACTTTATAGTTTAAATATTAAATATTTTTTCTTGTTTTTGAATTTTAAATTCATATTTTTTGTTTTTTTATCTTTCCATGTTCCTATATTACGCTCTCATTTGTTTGCCTTTAACAATGAAAGGGGTGAAATAAGTAAGAATTTTGTATTTTTTTTCATTCGTTGTCGTGATGCATGGGTGTTCATTAGTTTTATTTAATCTTTTTCCCTTTGTCTTTGCATTCTCTCTCTCTCTCTCTTTCTCTGTGTGTCTTTTCTTTTATATTAAAGAAAACAATCTCTTTTTCCCATCCATTGAGAATTTCTAGCCTTCGTTGAGCAGGCAACTTAATAGCAGATCTTTGTCACTGGAATCAAGGTCATTTCTCTAGTAAACTTCATTAAAATCATTTCCACATTATAGCTGGGGCATATGTTTTGGTTTTATATGTCACACACTCATTTCTTACAAAAAGGAAAGGAAGCATGGCTTGTAATGTAATCCTTGATTGAAGAGTGCGCGTGCGTTCAAACACAGAAATTATTTAATTAAATTAAGTTTTTCAATTAAATCCTAAAACCATGCATCTAGGTGTGATTGAAATCAATATGATCATGCAAGAACATTCAAACACACAAATGAGGAAAAATCCCCCAAAGGGGAAAAATCTTTTTATTTTCACTATAATTTATAAGAAACAGTTACACGGATTACAATAAAAATAAGAGTGGCATACGAAATACCCTCAGGTGTCAGTTCCAATGTCACCGGCTGGAATCTCCCGCAAGAACCCCAGTTGGGCAGCAATGAAGAAGAAGACGGCTTCTCCACAAATTACTCCAGATGAGTAAAAACAATCCTCTTGAAGGTTTAACAATTCACATATAAAGATGGGAGTGTTTATGTGAATAAACAAGGCATAAAACCTTAAAAGTTGAAGTCTATTTTCTGGGATCTAAATCGCAGAAATCGTGTGTGAAAAAGACTTGGAAAACGAGTAGAATGAAACCAGATATTTATACGAAAATTAAGGTGGCGGCGGCGTTCGAACGAGATCAGCATGTCGCTCGAACGAAGGAGAGGTGTCGCTCGAACGAGATCGTGCGACATGCCTATCTCGCGCGAACGACATTGCTATGTCGTTTGAACGAGCTCGTCGTTTGAGGCACTCCGCTTCTACACTTAGAAAAATTTCTGCTTTTGATAAAAACAAATCAGACTTCGAAAAAATATTTTTCTGAAAAATTCCCAAATATTTATGCAAATATAAACAACTCCAATTAATCATTTTACCAATAATGCGTAGTGGACTAATGGGAATGAGTTGAGCAGCACGTCGCATGTAGTATGATGCACGTGTGAAGATGGTGGATGCATGGATTCGGATCAAGACTGTCATGGATGATCGTGTTGACGTGTCAAATGTAGCGGTATCAGACATACAAACTGTGATCTAGGGAAAACAGAAAATTCCTAGATTCTACCCCGAACATTTATAAAATCATGTCCTTACATTGATGATTATTGATAAATACGCACAAAGTTCATATAAAGTTACTCACAAATTGATATGACAACCGTTATGATTGATTACAGAGTTGGTGGGATCCTCACTCTAACCAATCATAGTAATTGTCACATAATTCGCTTTTGACATTTTCATTACAACTATTATTGAATTGGTTTAACAGATTATGGCCTGATTATAGCCTCCCCTTTGAACATTTTTTGCAGTCTTTTAGAGAAAAAACAACTTTGCTCTTGTGTACGGTCAAATAAATCTCGGGTAGGGCTTATTGGGTTGATAGTTGCTGAGCATTTCCAAGATGTTGAAGGAAAAATGTTATTTTTGTTCATTGACAAAATATTCCGCTTCACTTAAGTATATCTCCTTGTGGTCTCTTTGATGTTTTTTTTTTAATATGAGAAAAACATAATCCAATACTATTATTTCTTTAATTGAAAAATCTATACCAAACAGAGTTAAGTCGAATTCAACAACATTATTTATCAAAATGCTAAATCAATAACTATGAGAAAAAAATAAACACACATTAAATTTCTCACAACAAGGCTCTCCATTTTGGTCACCAAATCAACATCACTAGCAACCTAGCTCAAAATCCATATATATATCAATGAACTCATTACACCAATGCACGCTTTATCGAATTATTTTAAAGAACCTTTAAGATTCACTAACTCTATATGAATATCATCAATATTACTACATATTTTCTCCAAATCAAATTTTATAGCAAAGACTTCTTGTGGTGAGTAAAGACAAGCTCCAATCCCATCTCTATGTGCTCTAATTCCTTGACCGGTCTTCAACCTCCACTCCAAATAACTCACAAACTCAATATCTTTTTCTGCATTTTCCCAATTCATCAATCCCGTAATGGATCGAATAAGCTCCTTTATGAATTTAAGATCAATATGATAATGAGTCCTTCACAATATAGAGGAAAGTGGGTGAGTAGATAAGCAATTATGTATGTTGAGAAAGAGATTATGGACACATTACTAGCTGGGTAACTATTTCAAGTGTGGATTAGGTCTCAAATATAAGATAATAAATATAATATGATTAAGTCACCTATATAGTACGGACACGGGTGTCACGTCCAACACGGCACAGACATTCCGACATGATAATTCTAAAAAAATTAGGACATGACACGGTAGGGACACGACATCAAATAAATATTTTTTATAATTATTTTTATATAAAAATATGAAATATTACATTAATACTAATCTCATACTAAAAACAACATTAAACGTATAAGCATTAAGAGTGTTGAATGCATTTTAAATATTAAACATCACAATGATACTAAATCCCATACTAATAACAATTAAAATGCAAAGAAACATATATAAACCATACAAACATTAGTCTCCGTACATAACATCAAACTTCAATACAGACTAGTAGCAAACACGAGCAAGTGTTGTGTGCAAGCAAGTACTCTTTGAGTAACAAACATAAGTACGCAGGTATTTATAGCAATAAACATAATGCAAAGCCGGTATTGCAAGCATAATGTAACAAACATAAACAAAGATTAACAAAGGAAAAACATAATTCTCAACTTTTTTAATGAATAAACAGAGATTAAAAAAGGAATAAAAATAAAAATAAGAACATGTAGCAAAAGCAGGTGCTTTGTGAAAAAAAAAACAATCATACTACCAAGATCTGAGTGAAAAAGATGCTGGAGATAGGGGAAGTTGTCAGAGTGGAGGGCGGAGGCCGCCAAAGAGGGGGGGGGGGGGAAGCTGCTAGTTGAGGAGGCGTGGGTTTAGATTCAATCGTGGTGATTTTTTAGAGATACAAGAGAGAAAAAGCCCAAGTCTATTTTTAAGCATTAGATAGTCTTGGGCTTTGATAATGTTTAAACAAAGTTAAGTTTTTAAAATTAAAAACTTACTCCATTTATTTCTATAACTTATTATGTTTCCTACACCCTTTCTTTTAAGTTATTATATATTTAAGCCAGCCATGTCCCTTAAGTGTCCAACTATTTTTAAATTACTTTTAAGTCTAACACGCCACGTGGCATGTTCGACACGTGTGCAAGTCGTGTCCAAAGCATGTTCATTTCCTTTGAGTATCCAAAACTCGTACGTGGCCTTCAGGGAAGTTTCCATGCCTCATAGCAAGCCACTAATACATAAGTTATTAAAGGTCAAGTGTATTTGTATGTTGAGAGAGAAAATTTTGAGAAAACCTTTAGCTAAGTAGCTATTTCTAGTGTGTATCAACGCTCGAACGTGAGCCAATAAATCTAGTATGATTACTTCACTAAAATATAAATTACTAAAGATCAAGAGTATTTTTATATTCTCTTGGCGATGAGTAGTTGATTTTTTGGAGATATGGCTCTTCTAGAAATGATCAAACACTATACTACAATTTGGGACTAAAAGATGAATTGTTAAAAAAATGATATGGGAGTTATGAATTAGCTTATCTTATAAAATTTCACCTTTATTGCACATTGATTGATTCATTACTTCTAACTTTCTCATCTGGAGAAGTACAGTGTGAAAATTACTGGCTACAATAGCATTAATCCATGACTCCAATATAGCTTCAATATATAGCTAGTCCTACAAAAGATTCCTTGCATCTCTATTAGGCTTAGTAAACACAAGGGTATATTTGATAGACTTAGGTAACATAGGGTGATTAATGTGCGGAGAAATGACTTGAGACATTCGAGACTAAACATATAAATCAATACCATGAGTGCAGAAAAGATAAATCGTATTGGAGTCATTGGCAAGGCATGATTCAAAACCAAGTTTCATGTTGTATTACTCAATTATGGACTGATAAACTTTAGGATCAGTGAAATCCACCATGGAAAAATTATGGATTCTTTTAAGTTTTTAAGTCTTTTGATCACGCTTTTCTTTCCAATCTCCTGAATATTCTAGACTAACAAACTGATCATTAAAAATGGTTGTGAGTGTAAAGTTTGGATCCTGATATTAAAGCCATGCTACTAAGGCTATATGCCATAATAATTTCTTTTTTATTATTATTCTTGATGGTTTCTTTAGTCCAATTATTGGTTTCATTTAGAGGAGGCCTTATGGGGAGGCTAAGGTTCTCCATCACTTGATTACCTTCTTCTTCAACTGTCAAAGCTCCCTATTGGTTAATGCAGAGTTGGTCCCTAATGTATTCCTCTAGCAGAATATGGATGTTAGTTTCTTCAATTATGATAGTAACACGTTGGATTTTGTTCAAAGAAACATCAACTGATTTTTTAATTCAATGGACTTCTTTATCTGTAGTTGTTTTAGGTACTATGCTCACTAGTTGTTATATAGCTATATAAAAACTATATATTGTTGTTATATAGCTATTATACATATATATACATACACGGACATATATATATACGCACACACACACACACATATATATATATATATATATATTGTATAATAATAAATGGCTTCTTACACATCAAGATTATATGTATTGTTTAATAATCCATATACTAATAATAATTATATATTAGGTTATATATTAGTATAACATGTCTAGGTTGACTTTATACATGTTTTCAATACAAACCTTGCTTTTCAGATCAAAACTGATATTGATCCGAACACCAAGAGGATGGTATTGTCCTCTATGGATTGCAGTTGGACATCGTTCCAAACACAACTCACGAGACTTTGGATTAGACCATTGAGACACCAACGCGAGCTTCTCAAAAAACTCCACTAAAATATTAGAAATTAATTTGTCTAGATGTGGGGACCGAATTATTTTGCTGTAGGATAACCAAAGGATTTGAGGTATAATTGAAAAAACAATTGCATATTTGATTATACTCAGCATAGATAAATTTGTTGCAGCTAGTGGTAGTTTTTGTTCTTTTCTAATTTGTTGTTCTAGGCCAGACTAATCTTTTCTTTGATGTGTACTTTTAGATAATCTAAATGAAGATGGTGAATTGGGTTTTTTGAAATGAAAGTCAATCAAAATAAGATTATGATAGTATTTTTTTTGTTGGATTATTTTATTAATAGGGTGGATAGTCCTACAAACAAAGAAAATTCTGCCAAAATTTTTAAAAAATATTTATACTTTCGTGTTGTAAATAATTTTTTTTATTGTTGTGATGTTACATAATGTATAATTGTCATCATTATGATGTTACATAATGGTATAGTTATTAACAACCTTGTTTAACAGTATATTACTCTCTTATTATCTATCCATTAATAATGTTTTGTGTTAACTAGTGCCCAATGCAAGGAAAGGTTACTCTTCATTGCGGATATTTTGTGTTGAAGTTCATGAAGTACTTCATGGATGATCCTTCCATACCTTTTGAAACAAAGTTATGTTACCAATATTTTCTCTTTTTATCCTATTATATAAAATAGTGTTTAGTTATTAACTATTATATACCGTAATAACAAATTCAATTATATCTTCAATTTTTAGATGAGAATATTGCTCGATAAAGCGACGTACACGTTGAATAAGGTAAATGAAGTTCAAATGGAGTTCATTGAGTTCATGATGGATTATATATATTAGGTACTTACGAATAATTATATTTTGTTATGTCGTAATGACAATTCGTTGAGATGATTGTGTTTGATGAAAACTATGTTAATTATATTTGATTACAGGGTTACTCATTATGGGTTGGATAACGTTGAGAAAAAACTTGATCGAGTATTACGTTTGACAACGTCCTAGCTTAAGTAATATTTTGGATTGTGGATCTTATGATGTAGTTCACAATGCTAATTTTTGGACATTGTGATGTATCATCACTATTTTGAGGATATTATCATGTAGATAACTAAACGTTAGCTATTTTTTAAATATCATCATGTAACTCACTCACTAGCTAGTTTTTGGATATGACGCAGCTCACATCAATATTTTTTATTGTAAATATCTTGATGTATATCAAGTTACTGATATTTATGACCTTGGTTATTATTTATTTACAAGGGTTAATTTAACCTCAAATAATAGTTGTCTATTAATGGAGTAATAATTTTTTTTAAGTTTTATATCAACATTTATGCCAGTTTTGAAAAATTCTCATAAAATTACTAAAATTGTGATAAATATGATGTTATTTATGTTCGTTTTTTATGAAAATATGATTAGAAATATGTTGAATACCGTATTTTTTATATTTTTTTAAAAACTGAGATAAATGTGATCGTATTTATGTCAATTTTACGAACATTTATGTCAGGACACTATATGTCAGTATTGAAAATTTTTAAAACTGACATAAATGGTCATTTATGTCATTTTTGACAGATATAAATGATTGTTTTTCTTATAGTGTATATGGGAATTTTGGTGTTTATTTGGACCGGGCCTGGAGTGATATTTTGGGTTGCCTACGTATCTACGATTCAAATATATCTAGATGTCTATTTGAATGTTTGTGATAAGAATATATTGGAGAATCAGGTCCTCGTATTTCCATTAAATTGAAATAGTTGGGGTTCAAAGTGTTTTTGGTGAATTAAAGCGAAAAGTTGGTGGCTCAAGTGGGCTTTTTTATGTAAGGCTGGGGAATGTGTATAGGTTTGCATAGTCTTTCCTTCGCGTTACAGCCGATTGTTTTTGCATTTTTTCTTTTCACATTAGGAAGGTTTAAAAAAGAATTCTTCAATCGATCGAGATTGAAGGGTTGGAAAAACATGAATCCATCTAGATCTACTAAGGTATCCTACTCAATGGAGTTAACTGACGAGGTAAGGTCCTCCCCAGTTGGGTGCAAATTTACTGTAGGGGTCCACCTTTTTCCTTTCTTGGATGATCTATTTTTTGACTTGTTTGTTGAATTCCCGGTCGATGCACTTTTGGTAACCCTGGTCGTGATAAGTAACTTTTAGCCTCCTCTCGTCGAGGAGAGTTAGTTCATCATAATGAGCTTGAACCAAACTGGCTTCATCTACTTTGCTCTCGATAATGACCCTTAGTGAGGGTACCTTAGCTTCCATGCCATAAACTAGTGAGTAAGAGGTGGACCCTATGGAGTTTCGGTCCATCATATAGTATCCCCAGAGGAAGTATGGGAGTTTTTCCCCATCGGTGTAGGTTTCGATCATCTTGATAATAATTATTTAAAATTTATGTTAGTATCTTCGACCTCTCCATTAGTTTGAGGTCGGTAGGGGGATGATTTATTATCGGTGATACCATATTCTTGCAATAGGTTTGAGATCTCTTTCTGAAAGTGAGTCTTGTTGTCTGATACCCTCTCATGAGGTAAGCCAAGGCGAGAGATGATGTTGCATCGCATGAATTTTTGCACTTTCTTAGCATTCCAAATTCTATAAGATTCGTCCTCGAAGCATTTAGTGAAATAGTCGATGGAGAGTAAAATGAATTCATGCCTTATGGAGGCGTTGGGTAGCTTTTACTATGATATCGATCCTCCATGTGGAGAAAGACCATGTTGATGTCATGTAGTATAACTCTTCAGGAGTCACATGTTGTTGGGGTGTATATATTTGACATTTGAGGCCTCTCTTAACGTATTCTATGCAATAATTTTGTATGGTGGTCTAGTAGTATGGCTACTAGAGTATTTTTTTAGAGAGGGTGTACCCACTTAAGTGTGGGCCATATTTTTCGTTATGGATTTTTCCATGATTTCAAATATTGTGTCCAACATAATGCATCATGACTGTATTATGTTAGACCCTCTCTTACTGAGCTGATCCCAGTAGATGATGAATTGGGATGCTAGTCGTCTTAGGGCAAGTCAGTCAATGGAAGAGGCATCTGTCGGGTAGTAGTTTTTGCTGAGCAGGTTCCAGATGTCATAGTACCAAACTATAGGTCTCATGAATGTTTCTTTTATGGAATATGCTTTGAAGCAGTATAAAAAGTTGTTCTGAATTGTTACATTGAACATGATCTCCATCGTTCCCTCAAATATGTTTACCATAGAGTCTAGGGTGGTAAGTGAATTTGCAAAGTTATTCTTAGCCCTCGAAATGAAGTTGAATTCAAGTTATTCGAACGGTGAGGCTACTTTCTACAAGTATACATGGTATAGCTGCAACTTATCATTTGTGATTCTCCATTTACTCAGTATTTAACTGATAACTAGGATAGAATCCTCATAATCTTTTAGGTTGGTGATCCCCATATATAGGGAAATTTTTAGACCTATAATGCAAGCCTCATATTCGGTCATGTTACCAGTGCACTCGTAGATGATCTTGATAGCCGTGGGTAATTCTGCCTCGTTTTCTTCCTCATCTGACACGAGTTGCTCTACAATGAGGTCAGAGATAACTCATTCTTTGGTGGATTTATTTATAACATAAGTGATCTAAAATTCAAATAGCATGATAAGCTATTTGGAAATTTTATTGAAAAGTGCGGATTCCTCTAATATATTAAGGGATCCATTCTCAAGATGAGTTTTATGCTGAAGGACATCATGTAGTGTCGAAGCTTATGAGTTATCCACACGAGGGACACATACGAATAAGGTGGTGTATTTTAGTTCATAGGATACTAGTTTTTTGTTGACATTGTAGATGACACAGTCTTTCCGAGCGCATTCGACGTTTTGTGGTAACATGGATCTGCAGCCATGTCAGTTGTGATCATGTAGAGCATGAAAGGTTTCCCTAGCTAAGGAAGAACTAACATCGATGGATGAGTGAGGTAACCTTGTATCTTTTAAAATTCTTATTGGCATTAAGCATCCCCTTATTTCAACATGTCTTTCCTGAGTATTTGGTAGATGGGTAAATGGTAGTAAGCTGGTTGATGAATTGGATTATGAATTGTAGTTGACCTAGGAATCCACTGACTTTAGGTTTTATTCTGGGTGGAGGCATATCCGATATGCCTTTGACTTTTGTGGGGTTAAATTTGATTATTTTCTTGCTAATGTTGAATCTGATTAGTTTCTCTCTAGTGACCCCGAAGATATATTTCTGCGAGTCTAGCCTCATTTTGAAGAAGCATAACCATTCGAATAATTTCTGGAGTGCCGGGATATGTCTTTTTTGGTCTTTAGATTTGATCATCATGTCATCCACGTATACTTCTAGTTATTTTTGCATGAGGTTGTGTAGGATGATTATGGTTAATCTTTGTTAAGCTGGGCCATGATATTTTAGACCGAAAGGCATAGTTTTATAATCGTATATAACTTAGGGGTGATGAACCCAATTTTCTTTTAATGGGCAGGGTGTATTTTAATCTATTTGTAGCCTATGAATACATCTAAAAGGAATTCAATTCATTTTTAGATGTACTATTTACCAAAATGACAATATGGGGTAGGGGAAATGATATTTGGGCAGGCCCGATTGAGATCCCTATAGTCTACGCACCTCCAAACCTTTTTATTAGCTTTAGATACTGGAACGATCTCGGATATCCATGTGGGCTAATTGATTTCTTGGGTGAAGTCAATGTTGAGTTATTTTTACATTTCCTCCTTTATTTTTAAGGACCACTCGTGTAGGAGTTTATGGAGTTTCTATTTTATGGGTTTAGCATTAGGGAAAGTAAGTATTTAATGCATAAAGATGGAGGGATCAATGCCGGACGGGTCGACATAGAACCAAGAGAAAGCATCCATAAAGTTGGGAAGGAGGTCTGTGAGCTCCTTTCATTCGTCCTTTTTTAGAGAGGGCCCTGTTTCTAACTATTTAGATTTTTTCTGAGTATCCAAGTATATGTTAATCGTTTTATCCTCATTCGGGAGACATACAATTGTTTTGACTTTGGTTAAACTTTTGCAAAAAAAATTAGTATTTCAATTCCCCGGAGTTATAATTATTAAGCGTGACTTCTAATCCTTCATTGGATTCATTATCATCACAGGTAACATATAGAGGCAAATATAAGAAAACTTCATTTATTATACCATAAAAAGGAGGAAGGATAACATTGATAATAGCATAAAAGTCTTGTTTATACAGGTACACATCAGGAGAGGGGAAAATAGGGACTCTTTATCTAACAGGACATACTTAAAGGGACTTGGCATGATGGGCGCTTGGATGCATCGGGTAGACGTTCAGTTCTTCAGCACTACAGTTCCCTTAGTAATAAGATGAGATGGGTTTCACTACAGTATATTGGGAGCTTTATGACCATAATATTGACTATAAAATGGGGCAAGTAGAGACTTAGGTAGGTCTATTATTACATTGTGGGTGGCTTTAAGGTCTTTAGTGGAGTTCACGGTAGGGTTAGTATGAGGAGGTGCCTCGAAGAGGGTTTTCATTAAGTTCTGGTTATTTTCCTCATTCCACTGATAGTCCTATGGGGTTCATTAGGTATGTCTCGGGGCTTGATTAAAGGATGTTTTTCAGGCGGAAGGGATATGGATTTTTATACACGGAGGTGGAGATTGAGCTGAAGTATTCTCACCAACTATCTTTTCTCTATAGTGTTCTCTAGGTCGGTCGAGGTGGTTTACAAATCGTGGAAGTGCTCTTTTGGGGTCAAATCAGTGGATCTCAACATAGCTATCTAGGTAGTCTTATCAAAAAATAATGCGGGATTTCCCTATGTCAATTAGGAGGTCTTCCTGTCCTCTACAATGACCTATAATACATTCATTTCTTCCTGGTTGACTGTGTGGAATTTCTCATAATCCACATACAATCTCTATTCATAAAGGATCTCCATTACAGGCTATAGGGATTTATGAGTTTCATCCCAACAAGGCTTTAGTATTTCGTAATAGGGGAGGTGATTTTCTTAGAGACTGAAGTGACCCTTCTACCCTTGAGGATGGTCATTGGGATTATCTGCTGGGGTTTTTCCATTAAGGGTGTACCCAAGATAGGCCTTTCCCTTATTTTTTGTAGAAGTGATATCTTTGAGTATTACATATTGGTTTATGCCGAGATAAAACCCTGCATGTATCCCATCTTTTAAACGATTCGAGTGACTACATTATGAATAGTCAACTCCTCCGCTATTATTGGAGTGGGTCAGAAAACTTGGAATCCATTGAGATAGATGTCACTACTATCATGGTGAGTGTCTAGGATAGGGATATTGATTGTATTGGAAGCTTTAGACCATCCATCTTCTCCCTAGATGGTGATGACTTCGGCATAAGATGGGAACAGGACTTTCATGTGAAGTGATAAGGGTAATGCCCCCATGGGGTGTATTTAGGCCCTCCTAAGTAAAAGGTCCAAGATGGATGGGACATCGAGCACTTAGAACTCAACATCACATTTGATTCATATCATAGGACCTAGTTCTTCCTAATGAGTGTTATCATAGGCCCTGTTGGTCATGGAAGATGGTGTAAATTCTGCAGTAGTGTATCCAGACTGATAGTATTGCGAAAAGGGCATACATTATTGGTGGATTTGTTATTCACCGAAACTAAGGGTACTATCTATCCACGAGTTTCAGTGTTAATGTACAATATGAGCCAGTGGTTACGGCCTTTGATGGGGAGGTCATCATCAGATAAGTTGATGTGTTGCTACATGGTGATGGAGCCAATACTGGATGACGTTTAAGTTATAGTTTGATTTGTAAGCATAGAGGCCTGAGAGATTAGATAAATGAGGGAAGTTTGGTGATATTGAGATGTATTTATAAACTCCTAGATGATGATGTTATCTCAGGTTCCCATGAGTTGCTCCTGGATTTTATTATTTTCTTAGGGATGAGATATGATGGTTACTTCAAGGGAACTTTATCCTTTTTGTCAGGGCTTAGAGGAGAAGAATGTTAACCTGACCTGTTGAGGAAGTAAATCTCCTTTTTTGAAGTGGGTGAGGGCTTTTCTTGGGTATTCAGTTCGGTTTTCTCTAGATATATCAGCAGATCGACCAAGGATATGGGTCCAAAGGCGAACGATGTTGGCTTTGGAGCTATCACGTTTAGTCTAGAATGGGGTTAGTAATGGGTTCTTGGGAGCCTTATTTTTGGATATTGAGGGAGCTCCAAATATGGAGTTATCTATCCACTATACATCTATGTCTGATCTAGGAGTGGTAGTGGGAATCTCTACTATCGTTTCCCAAAATTGGTCATTCGTAAGGTGAGGTGTCAAGAGCAAAGATTCGATAGACATGGAGGATCCCGACCAGATGTTGTCATCCAAGGTTGTTCTTTATTTCCCCTCATCATCGGTAGGGGCTATGGCTCCCCTGGATCCATTTCTTTCATGATGCTAGCGGATTCATAGAAGATGTCTCCTAGTAGTACCAGTATTCAACATATTTTTTTCCAGGGAGACATCTGATAGACAAACTCGATGAGAGTCATTACAGATACTACATATTATAGGCTCTCAAATTTGCCTTGATCATGATCATAGGGAACGAGGTGGACAAGTTCCATTTTGACTTTATAGGAGTACTTTCGTAATGGAGGACCTTCTGATGGGGTATAGCCTTGACGATTCATCTCATCTTGCATTTCGATGATACCAATGATATGGGATGCATCTAGGTATAAGTTCCCATAACTCTTCCTTGTGAATATGTAATGATAATCCATAGTGATATCTCGAGTAAAAAGAGGTCGAAGACCAACTCTGAGACGAATAGGTCTAGTTCATTTTAGGGTCTGACTGGGTCTTCTTCGAGTGATAGGAGCTCGGGGGGGTCATTGTCTACTTCCATGAACTCGCACATAGTATCTTATATACCTACCAAAAAATCATCCTGCGTGAGTGGCTTAGATGATCTGATACATGTTAATGCTAGGATATTGAAGCTCTCACTTTTTATCAAAAAATTATAGGGGTGGTCCCCCATATAAAAGGCTAGAATATAGGTTGTCTGCTTACGAGCCTCACTTTTTCATGCAACAGATCTAATGTTCGTGTTTTTTAATTTGTCGAGCTCTTCTGTTGTAGCTTTGTAACTAATATCAAATCTAAAGTCTCTTAGGTTAGGGGTTTCAAATAACATTGGTCCTTCATCATGTAACCCAAGTCCTTTTCCAATGGAGTAATCCCAATGTACCATTATTTACCAGACCTGAGGATTATGGCTAAACTCATCTCCGGGACCCAGGGAAGTATTTCCTTCAGTGATGAGGAGATGGTGAAGTAATTTGCGATCCCCCATTCTAGTAAGTTACTGTAGTACACATGGTCGGGACTTGGTGCATGAGATATAGAGTAGGCTTTGGCAGGCAGAAGTTAGTGTTTTATGGGGAGGTACTGACCGTGGCATTATTACCCGCGAAAGGTCGATATCGTCTCTGAAGTCTGTCCGTATCATATAGATGGAAACCAAGGGTTAGATAAGGATTTCCAGTCATAGAGGTGAGGTTTGAGGGAGTACCACATGCTATCGATCGTATCCTGACTCAAATAAGACTTGGGAGACCACGAATATTTGATTCTCATAGAATCGGTTCCATTTTTTAAGAGTTTGGGTCATCTTTGTACTCGATAGGTTTGGGATTGGTGCTCAGCTTGGTTTCCCAAGCAACTTGTCTTTTATATTATAGGGTCTTATCCTTTCCTAATCGTTGTATAATAGTTGGTAACGTGCTCTGTATCTCCAGGTAACATGATTGATGGCCTAGAGATGTTGGTCTTCCTCACTCATTTATACTAGGGGACTTGGTTATCGAGGTGGAAAAATCACGAGTCTCTATTTCAATGATTAAAATCTATGGTTCTTCTAATGTTTACTAGAGAATTTACTGATGGTGAGCCAGAAGTGAGGGATAAGGGGTATTATCATTGGTTATTATATTCGTGATGGAAAATAGGTGCGCCTTTCAGGTAGATCCTCCCCATCTGGTGGACTGAATAGGTATAATGAAGGATATGTGTTCTGATTCCTGTAGTGTTTAAATATAGATCTCCTCCCACTTGGTTAAGGGAACGATCTCTACTAGGAATGGTGCAATAAGTTCCAGATCTTTGGAGAGTGTGAATTATGTTACTAAGGGGATGTTTGGCATGCGATGGTTAGTCTGCATGAAGTGTATGGCCATTATGAATAATATCGTATGGTTTATGGTGGGTTTATTTTAAGTGATAATTTATTTGGTGGGTGATGGTGTTCCCAGTAGGTAGCTGCTTAGAAGGGTGTGTGTGTCATTATTTTTAGCTTGTTATGGATGGGGACTATTAAAGTGGGGGGATAAGTGTTTGGGACAGGAACATATGATAATGAATTAGTACCAGGGTTGAGATGTTATGTCAAGGGTTTGTTGGTGACATGGGCCTTGGAGGGATGAGGCCCCTAACATCGATGAGGTCCTAGATGGCCAGTCTTAAGGCCTGACAGTTATTAGTGATGTGATCGAGTCCCTAGTGGTATTCAAAATCCTAGTCTGATTTCCAATTTTTATCTGTAGTGACTAGGAGTAATGCGGTGTTAAGTTGTTTGAGATAACCATATAAATTCAAGCAATGAAGACCCGGGTAAAGGGGCTTGTAATTCAGTAAAGGTTCTCGTTCAAGCTTGAAACACTCTGGGAGGAGGCATGGTCTGACTATTTCTAGTAGGGGGCTTAATGGGAAAGGTGCAATAGTAGCTACAATAACTGGGGTAGTATTGACAACAAGGTATGATCCTAGCGGTGGACTGACTACGAGGGTGGTGATATGAGATGTGGAATCACCCGATGGGTTCTTACTGGGGGAGGGGGGATTATTAGAAGTGAAATGAGATTCCTCATGGGTTTTGGCAGCTTTGGCATCTGGAATTTCTACGACCCTACAACCTATATGACTAAGAGTTTAAAAATCTCGAATCCAGGTGAGTCCAAGTTGACTTTGCACTTCCCTCCGGAGATTTCTGATTATGATTTCTATTTGGTCTCTCTTTATCTCTCTCTCTCTCTATGGTATGATTAAGCATTTGATAAAATTTCTCTCTATATTGAATGAAGAAGATGCCAACTACCTCCCCTTCCTCTTATTTCATCATTTCTAGATCCTTATGGTTGAGTTCTAGTTTTTCATTATATTTGTACTACATTAGGAAATAATGATATACAACATCCCATTTTTTGGCAATCCCTACACAATTAAAGCCCGTGTAATAGGTGATGGATCCTCCATATAGCATAGATGAGAACATCCTTTCGAATACCAATAGGTTGACATTTCAGACATGCATTTAGGGTGGTAGTTGGATAGTGGGTTGTTGGAGAGCCTATCCCTTTATAGGTTTTAATGTCTGGTGTATTGAACTTGTCCGATAGCCCAGCTTCAGGATAGACAACCATCTTAATGATATGGGTAAGCTCCTCAATGGTTTTCATCTTGCTGAGGGTTACTTGGAAGAGTCACAGTTCAGATTAAACTTGCATAATCTCCTAGTTTGGTTAGGGCAACGATCTATTTGACTGGTGAAGGGGGCACAAATTCATCTCATGAGGGATCTTGGAAGGCAGTGTTTGGATATTCAGTGTACTAATAGTAGGGCTTAAAGTAACCATGTGGGAGAAACGGTACTTGGACATGGGGGGAAAAAATGTTGGCAGGGGTATCCGGAGCTCGAAATGAAGCAGGTAGATTTTGGGGTTGGTGGGCATGCCCTCGATAGCCACTACATGCGGTGTACCAATGTTGTGGATGGACAGAGGACGAACGTTCTATACTGTTATGGTATGAGTTACCTCCCTGAAGGCTTGGTCTTGTCTTGGTGCCCTGATCTCAGGTTGTATAGTGTTTTAGGAATCACTCATGCACTCATGTTGTCTCAGAATATGATCCATAGCTGATAGGACCTAGTCTTATTCGATAGACATGGATCACAAACAATGCAAATACAAAAGTAATGGTAGGGAATTCGCTGATGAAAAATAAGTCACAGCACGAAGCGCGACCCCGATTTCCAGGTTAAGAACTTAGTGAGATTCTTTTTCTGATGGTGATAACTGTAGAAAACATCGGGGGAAATTCGTTAAAACACCCTATGTAGTTGACTACCTAGGATTCTTTTGTGTCTACACTACACAGGTTTTTTAATAGTTTGAATATGTAGACAAGAGTTTTTATTTTTTAGTATTGGTCACCCCATAGGGTTATTTTTTAAAGACCAAGAAGATTCAAGCCACCCTACTTCAAGATTGCTTCACCATCATTTTCAAATTCTATCTGAAGTATGATAATATGGTAAAACACCACAAAAATTAGGATACTTACTGCATTTCATGCAAATATAGTGTTTCCATTTTTTTCAACATTTTAAACGGACAATTTTTAGAAATTATTTTGAATTAAAAATTAAATTTCTTCATTAAATAAAATCTTTTTAAAATGTGGTTTAAAATAAAATTGGTGTTTTATTAAATTACTTTCTCAAGCTTAATTCAACTTTATTAATGTGGTTAATGGATTACAACTGTCATGATATGGTCAGTTCATTTTTTGTTTCTTCTGGATCACAATTGTGATCTCGTTTTTAACCATTAGATTAAACTTATCAGTGGCTTATAAGAGATCTTGGTTCGATCCATGTTATATTGTGTTTAACCAATACCATGCTTTTACTTGTTAACCCGTTACACCCATTTAGCTTACTTGATACTATTGATTAGTAGATAGTGGATGCAATCTCAATTGGTAAAATTCATCTTAACCGTTGATTTCAAAGCTTATTTCCATAATCTTCAACCTTGTGTACACAAGCCCTTATCGTCTAATATTCTCAGCTTTTGCTCAAGTCTAGAGAGAGAATAAAAAATATAAGACAGGGAGTAGAGAAAGAAAGAAACTTTAAGAGAAAATTTAAGAAAAAAACAGAGTTAGAAAATAAAGAAATAAAAACTTAGGTTTTTCTTCAAACACCCGAGAGTTGAGTGTTCTTGAGTCCAATGAGTTAAACTCCTAGGATTTATTCTCCTTATAACAATCATGTTTCTCCTTAATTTAAATCTTGATTTTACTCAATAAAAATAAGGTTTAAACTCTGAGATATATTTTACACACTGTTGAGTTTTAGTTTTCGAAATATTTGTTTTAAAATTATTTGTGAAAAACACTTGGTTCATTTTCCATTACTGGGCAAAAGCATAGGTTCACTTATCTCTCCATGATCCGTTCTATTCTCGCGAATTTGATTAATTTTCGTATTAATCCCGATAGGTTCTATCCATAATTCTCCCATTTTGACTAAGCCTAACCTATATCTTAGGGTTACTGAAATTTATTGTGTACATCACTATGGTTTAAGAATAACCCAAAAGCCTCTAGATTAATTATTCGCAAATTTCGGGCATAAATAAAAGAAACAA
Source organism: Sambucus nigra (assembly GCA_949130495.1). Lineage (NCBI taxonomy): Eukaryota > Viridiplantae > Streptophyta > Magnoliopsida > Dipsacales > Adoxaceae > Sambucus > Sambucus nigra. The sequence goes on along the minus strand of OX422209.1, from coordinate 52,901,446 downwards.
GGAAATTATAGGTAACCGAATTAATTCAGTGAAGAGACCAAATCGGTTCGCCTACCAAATCGATTCGCTCTTTGAATCTATTTGAAATGCTACAGGTCATCTGCTTCGTTATGTTGTTGAGTTTTTCCACCATTTCAAACCACAATGCTTCATGCAATAGACCCAAACTCTAACACGATTTATCCCAACATCAAATAAGAGTATATCCCAGATTTATACCAAAACCCTAGTTTATATGTTCTTTATTTCAAATCAACCATTTGCCCAAATTTCTCCTATAATAGTTGTCACATTTAAAGTGCTTCGTGTCCTCTATATATGTGGATTCATTCTATGTAATCCTACCCCAAATCATGAGTTTTATTCATCAAATCCCAAGAATATCATTAATTATCATCAAATCAAGAACACAACATTACATGGGCATTATAACTCACTAAAAACATGCAAGATAAACACTTATATTATTAGGTGTACATCTTATTTCGTGTTGGGTGTGGTGAGGATGCCTTCCCTTCCTTCCGATCACACTTTCGAGCAACTAGGTGGGGAGAAAAGGTGTTGCACCTCCAAGAACTCTCTTTTCTTCCTCTCTAATTGTCCGTCCTCTCTCATCTTTCGATTATTAGGATTTTAGATATGTTATGTTACTTCCCCCAAATGGTTAGCCTTAGGTTTTTAATCCCAATTCCAGATTTAGGCTAACGGGCCAAAACCGAATGACCCGAACACCCCCGTGTAAGCTCAGTTATAACTAAAATCGCCCCAACACCCAATTACTATCCCCGCGTACACTATTTCAACTATTTTGACCCTTTCGGAATCAATCATGACTTCAAAATCGCTATTTGAGTCACTCTACAATAAAGTCTTATACCCACCTCAATTAGTGTACACGCGACTCTCAATTGGGATATAATGTTGCCACGTCACTATCACTCGCTTAGACGTGAAATAGTCATTTACTATTCAATTAGTAATCTTATTCCACAAATGTTAACCATTAACTCTTTCGATTAATAATTTTAATTCACACATAATATTTAATTCAATTAAATTACGACACACGTGTAATTTAAAAATACCCGAATTAATTAAATAATAAATGCTAAAAAATATGAGGTGTTACATAAATCCTGCCTTACAAAGGAATTTCGTCCTCAAAATTAAGATGTACTTGTGGTGAAGAACTCTGGATACTGCTCACGCATGTTATCCTCCCGCTCCCACATCGAATCAACTACATTGTGGTGTCCCTACTGAACTCTAACCAAGGGTACCACCTTAGATCGCCGCTTACTCTCACTATGATCAAGTATCGCCATCGGTCTCTCCTTGTACAAGATATCTGGCTGCAAGTCGATCTCCTCTAATTGAACGTGCCAAAAATATCTCTCGCTCCTCCGATACCTCTTTAGCGATGACACGTGGAACACATCGTGAATCCGCTGTAAGTGCTCCGGTAGTCCCAACCAATATTCCACTGGTCCCACCCTCTCGATGATTGGAACAGTACCATATATCTAGGAAATAGCTTTACCTTATTATCGAACCACATCACCCCTTTCATAGGAGACACCCATACTAACACCAAGTCACCAACCTCAAGCTCTATGTGCCTCCTATCTACATCGGTGTAAAGCTTCTGCCTATCTTAAGCTATACGAATCAGCTCAATCTTGGAAGTGGTGTCCTGATCATCTCTAACCCTAATAGCTTGTTGTCCCCCACCTCTAACCAGCAAGCGGGTGAACGACAAGGCTAAACATACAGTTCCTTAAACGCTGCCATGACGATGGTGAACTAATAGGAGTTATTATATGCAAACTCTACCAAAGGAAGATACTGCTACCATCATCCCCCGAAGTCAAGTATGCACATCCTCAACATATCCTCAAGCATCTGATTAAATCTCTCTGTCTGCCAATATGTCTGTGGGTGATACAATCCACTCAATCATAAATCCATGCCCATCGCCTCCTAAAATTTCTGCCACATATGGGACACAAAGATCTTGTCTAGATCGAACGCAATATTAATCAGAACCCTATGTAATCATACTATCTTAATAATGAACAACTGTACATATTGCCTCATCTCAAAATCCATTCGAATCGAAAGAAAATGGGCCACCTTAGTCAACCGATCCATTATCCCCCATATGGAGTCATGACCTCGCTGCGATAATGGTAACTCGATAATGAAATCCATGGATATACTCTCCCACTTCCACACGAGAATATCGAGTGGATGCAACATCCATGTCTGTCTCTGGTGGTATAACTTCACTAGCTGGCAGGTAGCCCACTTCGAAACAAACTTCGCTATGTCCTGCTTCATCTTCGACCATCAATACTACCTGTGCATATACTAGTACATCTTATCCCCATCGACATGTACCGTAAATCTAGACCCATGAGACTCTAACTCTTTTACTCTTATTCAGTAACCAAACCAAATTTCGGTAAGACAAATCAATCCCAGGCCCAAGCGTACGAGGAATGAAGAGTCAAAACCCCCATCACGTCGCTACAATGAGAGTGGAGCTCATTCGCACAACATGACATGTGGCTCGAACAACATGCGACGTCATTTGAGCGACCCCCTTATCTTTTCCCCTTGTTGTTCTTCCTTGATTCATAACTTTCAACCTACAAACCTTTATACAAACCCAGTAGCACTAATATAACAACCGAGAACTAATATATGTACAAACCCATAATTCATATATTCAAATCCAACAATTTTCATCTATTAGGGATTTATACGATTGAGATGTTTTTCTATTTTCCAACCATTATTAAATTCACAATAAAGGGTCATTTGTCATCGAATATACATCAAATTTAAGTCCATAAACTAACAGAGACATCCTCTACATCAATTAGTCAAATATCCTAAATTTAACGATCAAACCCCTATGGATTCTATCATCAATTTTTAGATTTCGATACCTAAATTTCTGGGATAATTTCTACATTAAATTAAGTCAACTACATGCATTGTTCATCATCAAATTAATCATATTAAGACCTAAATACTAGAAATTGTGACACCCCGCCTAATTAAATACCGGGCGATCACTCCTTTATTAAATTAAAATCAAGGCGAACAGTTGGTTCATTCTTAGCATCACTGTCGTAAAAATAAACTTTTCCAAATTAACACCCTAATTAATTAAGCTAAGTGTCAAAACCATTTTTTTAACCTTTCTAACCAAATTGTATTTTTAAAGAAAAACTTATTTATTTAATTATTAACCACATTTTCAATAAGTAAGAATCATACAACAATTATCCTGGAACATAATCCAATTACTTTAAACATTCAACATCCAAAATCCCAACAATTAAAACTAAATGTAAAACATACATGCTGAATAAAACCCAAAGTAACAGTACTGGAAAGAACTGAAATACAAATGTCCCAACAGAACAGATAAATAGTGGAAAGGGCGACACATGCCCCAATAACTGAGAATCATAGGAGTGGAATCGAGTAAATGAAATCGTCTAAGCAAGTGGACTACAACTCCCACCTAAGCTGCAGCACATTCCTTCCAAGGGATCCTAAGCAAGACGCCCCTGTGGCTGGGCACATGTAGTACATACATATATATACAAGAGAGAGAGAGAGGGAAAAATGGGTCAGAGCCCGATAGTGTATATGATTTAAAAATTGTTTAGCAAGTATTTATATTGATACAGGCCAATGCAACAGCATATTAGTGCGACACTCTCTTGAGAAATTCTCACCTCTCTTCTAATATGCACACCTATCGCACTAACCTTCCCAGTGGTCCAACTCATCATATATCACGCTATCCTTTCCCAATAGTTTAACTTATCTTAGTTTATTCACATGATTCAAAATTTAACGATTCAATTGTTTGAAAAGAATATTTCAATTAGTAACCAAAGTTCTCATTTTAACTTTATTAATCAATAAAGTTTTCCAGTGTCATATTATACTTTCTCAAAACAAGTATTTACAATTTGAGTCATCAACCATGTCCTACATATCAAATCACAGTAGGCAGTTCCAGATTTCAGAATTTCATATATATATTAACTACTCGTAAAATATATATATATCATAACAGCACCCCAAAATAACACTATGGTGCGGGCATACTCTACTATCCAATCCCCGTATCACTCGTACTAAGGGAATACAAATTCGGAATCACTCTCGAACTGTATTAACACATACTCAAACAATATTGAGGCGAAGCATAGATTCCAAGTCTCTAAGAGGATGGCGTATGTCTTCATCTCTTAGGACCGTCCAAACTATCACTGCGATAGCCTGTACCAAGGATATCTATTCACAAACAATATGAGGCGAAACATAGATTCCATGTCTCTAAGAGGATGGCACATACCCGCGTCTCTTAGGACCGTCCGAACTATCATTCCGATAGCATGTACCAAGGATATCTATCTTCTAGGGTACGAGTTAATATCCCCCATAAGGCAACACAGGATAAGATCGTCCCAGCGCGGCAACCTCAGGGATAGCAAGTAGCGTGGGTATGTTTTTCACACATAGATAGCATATGCATACACAATCATATAACTATACTAATATTACCATATCAATAATGGGTATATTCTTAATTTCCATAATTACGACATTTATATTTATTTCTCATTATTTAGTTATCACATACAACCATTCACATCTTACTTTAATTTGAGGAACTTTTCCACTTACTGCATAACGCTCATGGATTCTATCCTCCCAAGTATAAAATTCAGTAGGTATACACAATTGTCCCAAAGTAACTCTCTTGCGTGTCTCTCTCTTTAAATCATAAATTCACTGACCCTTATGTAATTATCCCCAAAATACAATCTTTGCCCGACATCAAGGGTCCCAAAATCTATTCACATGTCCTACTGGTCTTCCCTATCTCCCAAAACATTCTATTAAGGATGCCCAAGAATTATCTCACAATAAATTGAATTTAACTCATTTGAAAAGGAAATAGGAGTCTGCCAGGAGGGGTCGATCGATCGAGGTCTGGGGCTCGATCGATCGAACCTTTGATCGATCGAAGCTCTGGGCTCGATCGATCGATCAAGCAGGTCTGCGAAAACTCAAAAATCTGCAGTTACGGGTTTCATCTCCTAACTTCAATAATTTCCATATTTTCTAATCCCAATCGTCCCAGAATTGATACTACTAACCATATATCATCATATTAGGTATTTTCAACGTGAAGCATGTGGATTTCAGTCATTTAATCATGGATAAACAGCCCAAAATCTATACAATTATCAAGAACCCTAGAAATTTCTTAATCATGGTTCTAATCTGTTTTTTTCCCAAAATTTCCTTCTAATACAACATTAAAATTTTATGAATTATTCTTCTACATCATCATTAATTTTCAGAATAAGGTTTAAGTCATCAGTACATGCAAATTCCTATCACAATTTAGGTTTTCTTCCATGTAATTCATCCCTAATCACTGCTAAACTAATATGAAGGATGCACCAACGAAATAAGCAAGATAAACACTTGCCTGGGATTTTTGGTGTTCTGATTTGCAGATGATTTTGGTGTGGTTGCGTAGTCCGTTGCGCGATCTACGCGTTGGTGGTGGTGGCGGTGCAAACGGATGACTTTTGGGGCCTTGGATTGCCTTGGAAGCTTTCTTCTTCCCTCTCCTATGGCCGTCACTTGTGTTTGAGTTTTCTAACCCTAGCTGACTAACCTAAATGGCTGAGATAGGTTTCTGATTTTCGTGGGTTTAATTACCCATAAATGTGAAATGTCCAAAATGCCCTCCCGGGGTACCACTTAGGCCTAAAAACGCCCCGAGACCCAAACTAAACCCCCGTGTACACTTTTCTGACTATCTCGACTCTTCCGAATGCGTTGGCGCACTCAAAACGACCATACGAACGACTTATAAAATATTCACTTTTATTAATCCACATTTAGTCCCGACACGACACAGGCGCGTCCTGACTTAAATTTTCACGATTGTCATTTTATTCACACGTGACAATATTATAAAAATAAATCTCATATATTACTATACTCATCCAATAATATGCAACAAATAATATATTCCCAATAATTACTAACTCTTGTCACGCTAGTAAATATTTAAAACAACATTTCGAATTAAAATGAAATTAATTTATCTCAATTAAATTTAATAAATCCCATAATTTAAAAGCTATAAAAATACGGGGTATTACATACTTCCCCCCTAATAACGGAATTTTGTCCCGAAATTCGGAAAATAAGGCCTATCCGGTAGCACAATTCTGGATATCCTTTTCCGTACACAAACTAACTACACATTACGGCGCTCAATCATTATATCCCTTTCCTCACAGCAACATTGTTTTACATTCTAATTGGAGATACTTCACATTATGCTCCCAACCGACAACATTCGTATAGGTCACGCCTATACGTTATAATTTCCTTATCTCACTATCATTAGGAGGCCGCACCTCCCTACATGACGAATACTCGGATTTATTCATATACAAAACTCCCATTCTGAGAAAATTATACGAACATTTGATCACTCTTGCTCGCCTAAAATAGTCGTGGAATTCCATCATAATTATCGGATGTTCTCTCGACCGATCCAAAAACTCTGATTATCTACTCTCCTCTAAACATACGGGAGGAGAATAGTCGAGGTTCTTCCATAACAAAACCTTAATAAGCACCTGGCACGCGACAAACGGATACGAGTGCTTCTACAGAGCATTCCTGAAATCATCGTACCAAGATTCCAAAATCTCCTTCACGTGTCTCCACAAATCTTTAATCACCGTGCGCCTATTCCCTGGCTACGGGTGATACATCCTACTCGAAACGAAACCTTATCTCCACTGGTTTCTGAAATCCCATATCAAAGGTGGGATTCACCAATCTCATCCTGATTCAGAAATTTATACTGCGCCGGACCATGCACTGGCGCGATCCTTCCTTTCAAAGGAAGTCTGGGGCATACTAGTTAATATTATAAGCCACCCCAAAGGAATATCAATCACTTCTTCTCAGCGGCTTAATTAACATGTTTGGGATGAACCCTCGATCTTGTTTTGACGATGGCAACCCATCCAAGGACTGTAACGACTTTACCGACCTCTTCTAATTTCAGGAAGTGTCGATAAACACAAAATTCTTTGGTTGATTATCCTCTTTCAACCAAACCTTACCTATGGGCGGTGCATGTAGATACTACTCACTATGTCTCGCTAAACATCGATTCTTCCTTGAAATGTCTCACATTATGTGACACGTAATACTCCCCTTCCTTCCTTGTAGTATGCCGAAAGTTCCACCCGTGCTCTTCTCTCCACGAAGTTCACTTCTGGATCTCCTATACCATACCAACATCATCACCCTTTGTATGTGCAAGTCGCTCTCATACTTGCCTACTAACAACTCCGCTCCGAGTGTTCTCCATAATCATTTAATTCTGCTCCATTCATGGAATACTCTCCTTAAATGACTTCCCACAGTCTTCCAATTCAAATTTGGGTGTGCTATTCTAATTACACACCTATGTATGGGTTATCGCCCCTCACATGACGTTTAATCCTCTATACCACTTCCACTTCGTTCTGTTAGCCCCACAAACACATTTTCCACACGTCCATTGCCACGCCCCTTCATCTCGGACGAGTTTTAACATCGGTTAACCAGGATGTCTACACACCCTATAAACCGGGCATACTAGCGTAAGCATCACATACGCTCCATACTAATAAACAAATTCTTTGTTTTCCCTGGTGCTTGCAGCGTGATTACAACACTTTAATCACCCTAAAAATCAAGATTTTAAATCTTCCTTATCATCGTTCCACCCCTCAACTCGTGGGGTAACTTTCAATGCTTTCTTACCACACAACCGGCTCCAATGGATTTAAATCAAAATTCAACTTCCAACTTACATACATAATTACTTGATCCCATTTCGACCAGGGTACCGAACTCATGGGATAGTGACCAAACGTCTCCCTATTTCCAACCATACACTAAGTTCATGCGTGGGATGTCTCGCAAAGCGAAATCCAAACAAGGAACCCTCCCGATACACTACTGCCTAGTATTGTCGGTTATCGAGATCCGTTAGGTCCTCCGTCCATAGCATATACCCCTTTATTCCGTCTCTTGATAGAAAAGTTACAATTTCTCCCGTAATTATGCTTAACAAAGAACGTTTCACTAATTGCACTATTGTTCAGTATTGGTTGGTGGTAATAGCATTCCATAAACCTCGAATACATATAATCGGAATTCTCGAAATTCCTTTCCCTAATAATAGGGGTATAAATATTAACTCCCACTTCTCTAAAGGATAAATATAACAATGCACTTTTCTTATCACTAAGTCCGGAGTGCTAAACATAATACTGAGTCAAATCTTTTCGCTCAACGATAAATCTCGATACATACGAAATTATACTGACAAAGTCTATACATACTTTGGCATCGAATACCTCGAGCCCACTATCTCCTCCGAAGTCTCTAGGATAGATAATATAGGTGCGAGTCCAACCTTCTTATAGGTAAAGCTCGCCACAACAAAACATGCTGCACTAATGCAACTACTCCGATAGCCTTGTAATAAATGCCCACTATCGTACTAACCATTTCTATAACGTTTTAACAAAGATAATATCATACTAGTGTATCGCATCACTACAACGAGTAACCTCAATAAAGTATGAAACACTGTTAATATACTCATTCATCCTTCGCGGATAGCACTAAAGAAAAATCCCGCTACACTAGGCAAAAATATTCACATAATGGTAACATTTATAATGATATGCATAAAACTCGTCTCACATGCTAATCTAGCAATGAACAAAATATGGTGACTCGCTCGTGTCACATAAAAACGCCGCATCCTCTAAGGATACAACTTATACATCCATCTTGGCAATCGTCTTGACTGCATAAATGGTTTCTGGATGTAACACGTCTACTCAAACTAAATAAAATTACTTTAATCGTTGTCTTTTATTAGGCACCGTATTCTTGTCCATATACTCACTTTGGAACATATTATCGCGAGCGATCTCACTCCGCACAAAATACCTCAGTACATAATCCACTTATCACTTGTCCTACTTACCAGGTTAGGATTGTCCTTCTCTCGGACTTTAGTAAGCTCGATTCCTGTTAACCATCCCGGTTGTTCCCTTAGATTTTCAGGCCATAAAGATCATGTTACTATCTATAATAGTACTTACTGAATTTACCATCACTTGGTAAGAATTTAATTATCTGAAGCCTTTAAATGGGTCCCCCGATGTGTATCCACATCCCTTTGTGGTGCTACACTACCACCCTCGTATTCAGTCTTATTCTCGACTAACTTCTTCGATTCCTTTAAGCTTCCCATACAAGGAGCATTATCATCTTTATTGACAAAATGCAATATTGTCAAACTCTTAATCAGCCGTCCATCAGAATTTCCTCCTCGAGTATTATAAATTATTATTACGAGTTGGTCTCCCACTTGGAGTCATTTCCTCCACTCGTATCTACATCTTCCGATACAAAATTCGCTAACGATTTGGATTCATATTCACAATTGGACTTCTATCATTCCCTCCTGCGATGAGTTCAGAACCACGTTTGCTTCTCACCCTGAACAGTTGAGGAAGGAACATACGGTCAACACTGTACCTAAGGTTCTCCTATAGGCATAGCATTCCATTTACAAAATTGATGGTTGATTCCAACCATTATAACTTCGTCCCGAAAGCCAAGAAAATTTTCTCTAAATTTTCACTTTCAGTTTGCCACACTCCGTCCTATATTTAAGCCTTTGGATACTTTACCGCCTTTGTTAAACACATACAATTTTCACGTTTCTAAAATTTCCCACTAACAGTCTCTACATGTTTTTGTAATACGTTGGGTAAGTTTACCCTCGCACTTCATTTGACTATAACAGCATTTGAAAATCATTGTTGCACCTTAGTCGCCTTTCTAGTCTTGGCTTCTCGTGCCATACTAGAGGTGACCTCGACTACGGTCATCATCCTCGGATATATTTTATAATCTCAACTGAGCCCTGCCTCCTGATGTCCGCTTAACAGTTCTCTTCTGACATTTGTCATCGCTCGGCACCCGCACACATCCGAACGAAATTAGAATTCACTAATGTATACACATATAGCAGGAGAACGGAATCTCGTCAAAGAAATCGACAATCCTAAACATAGGGCTCTATATCGAACAAAGCAACGCTGAAAGCATAATAAGCCGTACAGATCCTAAGGACTCTAGAACCTGATGCTCTGATACCACCTGTGATAGGGGTGGCAATTCGTGTGCGTCGTGTCGTGTTCGGGTCGTGTCATGTCGGGTTCGTGTCAAGTATTAGTCAACCTTAACTCGACCCATTTAACTAATCGTGTCAGATGAGCAAACACTAACCCGACCTATTTATTATCGTGTCGTGTTCGGGTTGACCCGCATAACCCATTAAGTAAAATATAAAATAATTTTTTTCTTCTCTTTTAACCAATCATACCAATCATAGGCCTACAATAACTTAAATTTAATTAATTTCAACTTCTTTCAACACATAAATAATTTATCAACCGATTCTCCATGAATTTTATAGAATTCCTATCAAGATATATAAATTATCTTTTATATTCTCCATAAAATACGAGTTAAGCGAGTCTATTCGTGTCATTTTCGAGTTATACCTGTTTGACACTAACCCAACCCATTTAATATTCGTGTTGGCGGGTCGTGTCATATTCGGGTTCGTGTCAAGAAATCGCCAACCCTAACCCGCTAACTTCGTGTCGAGTTCGTGTCGGGTTATCGTGTCGTGTCAAAAATTGCCACCCCTAACCTGTGACACCCCGCCTAATTAAATATCGAGCGATCACTCCTGTATTAAATTAAAACCAAGGTGAACAGTCTGTTCATTCTTAGCATCACTGTCGTAAAAATAAACTTTTCCAAATTAACACCCTAATTAATTAAGCTAAGTGTCAAAACCATTTTTTTAACCTTTCTAAACAAATTGTATTTTTAAAGAAAAACTTATTTATTTAATTATTAACCACATTTTCAATAAGTAAGAATCATACAACAATTATCCTGGAACATAATCCAATTACTTTAAACATTCAACATCCAAAATCCCAACATTTAAAACTAAATGTAAAACATACATGCTGAATAAAACCCAAAGTAACAGTACTGGAAATAACTGAAATACAAATGTCCCAACAGAACAGATAAATAGTGGAAAGGGCGACACATGCCCCAATAACTGAGAATCATAGGAGTGGAATCGAGTAAATGAAATCGTCTAAGCAAGTGGCCTGCAACTCCCACCTAAGCTGCAGCACGTTCCTTCCAAGGGATCCTAAGCAAGACGCCCCTGTGGCCGGGCACCTGTAGTACATACATATATATACAAGAGAGAGAGAGAGAGGGAAAAACGGGTCAGAGCCCGATAGTGTATATGATTTAAAAATTGTTTAGCAAGTATTTATATTGATACAGGCCAATGCAACAACATATTAGTGCGACACTCTCTTGAGAAATTCTCACCTCTCTTCTAATGTGCACACCTATCGCACTAACCTTCCCAGTGGTCCAACTCATCATATATCACGCTATCCTTTCCCAATAGTTTAACTTATCTTAGTTTATTCACAGGATTCAAAATTTAATGATTCAATTGTTTGAAAAGAATATTTCAATTAGTAACCAAAGTTCTCATTTTAACTTTATTAATCAATAAAGTTTTCCAGTGTCATATTATACTTTCTCAAAACAAGTATTTACAATTTGAGTCATCAACCATGTCCTACATATCAAATCACAGTAGGCAGTTCCAGATTTCAGAATTTCATATATATATTAACTACTCGTAAAATATATATATATCATAACAGCACCCCAAAATAAAACTATGGTGCGGGCATACTCTACTATCCAATCCCCGTATCACTCGTACTAAGGGAATACAAATTCGGAATCACTCTCGAACTGTATTAACACATACTCAAATAATATTGAGGCGAAGCATAGATTCCAAGTCTCTAAGAGGATGGCATATGTCTTCATCTCTTAGGACCATCCGAACTATCACTGCGATAGCCTGTACCAAGTATATCTATTCACAAACAATATGAGGCGAAACATAGATTCCAAGTCTCTAAGAGGATGGCACATACCCGCATCTGTTAGGACCGTCCGAACTATCATTCCGATAGCCTGTACCAAGGATATCTATCTTCTAGGGTACGAGTCAATATCCCCCATAAGGCAACACGGGATAAGATCGTCCCAGCGCGGCAACCTCAGGGATAGCAAGTAGCGTGGGTATGTTTTTCACACATAGATAGCATATGCATACACTATCATATAACTATACTAATATTACCATATCAATAATGGGTATATTCTCAATTTCCATAATTACGACATTTATATTTATTTCTCATTATTTAGTGATCACATACAACCATTCACATCTTACTTTAATTTGAGGAACTTTTCCACTTACTACATAACGCTCATGGATTCTATCCTCCCAAGTATAAAATTCAGTAGGTATACACAATTGTCCCAAAGTAACTCTCTTACGTGTCTCTCTCTTTAAATCATAAATTCACCGACCCTTATGTAATTATCCCCAAAATACAATCTTTGCCCGACATCAAGAGTCCCAAAATCTATTCACATGTCCTACCTGTCTTCCCTATCTCCCAAAACATTCTATTAAGGATGCCCAAGAATTATCTCACAATAAATTGAATTTAACTCATTTGAAAAGGAAATAGGAGTCTGCCAGGAGGGGTCGATCGATCGAGGTTTGGGGCTCGATCGATCGAAGCTTTGGGCTCGATCGATCGATTAAGCAGGTCTGCAAAAACTGAAATTCTGCAGTTACGGGTTTCATCTCCTAACTTCAATAATTTCCATATTTTCTAATCCCAATCGTCCCAGAATTGATACTACTAACCATATATCATCATATTAGGTATTTTCAACGTAAAGCATGTGAATTTCAGTCATTTAATCGTGGATAAACAGCCCAAAATCTATACAATTATCAAGAACCCTAGAAATTTCTTAATCGTGGTTCTAATCTGTTTTTTCCTAGAAATTTCTTAATCATGGTTCTATACAAAATTTCCTTCTAATACAACATTAAAATTTCGTGAATTATTCTTCTACATCATCAATAATTTCCAGAATAAGGTTTAAGTCATCAGTACATGCAAATTCCTATCACAATTTAGGTTTTCTTCCATGTAATTCATCCCTAATCATTCCTAAACTAATATGAAGGATGCACCAACGAAATAAGCAAGATAAACACTTGCCTGGGATTTTTGGTGTTCTGATTTGCAGATGATTTTGGTGTGATTGCGTAGTCCGTTGCGCGATCTACGCGTTGGTGGTGGTGGCGGTGCAAACGAATGACTTTTGGGGCCTTGGATTGCCTTGGAAGCTTTCCTCTTCCCTCTCCTATGGCCGTCACTTGTGTTTGAGTTTTCTAACCCTAGATGACTAACCTAAATGGCTGATATAGGTTTCTGATTTTCGTGGGTTTAATTACCCATAAATGTGAAATGTCCAAAATGCCCTCCCGGGGTACCACTTAGGCCTAAAAACGCCCCGAGACCCAAACTAAACCCCCGGGTACACTTTTCTAACTATCTCGACCCTTCCGGACGCCTTGGCGCACTTAAAACGACCATACGAATGACTTATAAAATATTCACTTTTATTAATCCACATTTAGTCTCGACACGACACAGGCGCGTCCTGACTTAAATTTCCACGATTGTCATTTTATTAACACGTGACAATATTATAAAAATAAATCTCACATATTACTATACTCATCCAGTAATATGTAACAAATAATATATTCCCAATAATTACTAACTCTTGTCACGCTAGTAAATATTTAAAACAACATTCCGGATTAAAATGAAATTAATTTATCTTAATTAAATTTAATAAATCCCATAATTTAAAAGCTATAAAAATACGGGGTATTACAGAAATTTAAGGGGCAATTATTTTGCATCAAAAAATATATTGAAAACATAAATAAAGCAAGAAAAATCTTGCCTTAAAGATTCGTAGAAGAAAGTCCCTTGAAATCCCTTTGATTTTTCCTTGATTTCCTTGCCCTTTTCCTCTATTTTGGACGTTCTCCTTTCCTCTCCCGTTAACCGTTGTTTTTAGATTTTCTGGAATGATAGTGGGGGAGTGGTTTACCCACACTTAACCACTAATAAATGACTAATCTCGAGTTGGGCCTAAAATCCAACTTTTGGATCCCCAAACGGACCCGAATCCATGTTCAACTAGCCCGAAAGTTTCCCAACCTATATATTTATGATCCGGGACTATATTTAAAGGCCCAAATCATATAAACGAGCCCATATGTGTCTGAGAACGTATGTTCTTGCGTTCAAATGAGCAAATTATATATTAAAATCCTTTTAACCCAAACAAACCCTAAACATGCAACAGTATGTGATTGAATAAGATGATAATCTAAGCAAGAACATTCAAACACATGCAATTGAGAAAAAATCCCCCAAAGGGGCAAAACCATTTATTTTCATTATAATATAGTAGGCTATACAATTTCGGATTACAATGAAAATACAAGTGACTAAGAATTACCCTCAGGTGTCGGATTCTATAGTCGCGGCTGGAACTATCCCTTTCCAGTAGGGCTGCAATGGAGAAGAGAAACGGCTTCTCCACAAGGTTTGAACAAACCAAAGTTGTGTTCTTGGGTTGCAAAAGGATTCACAAATATTTGGCAAGGATGTGTGAATCAAAACATGAGTCTTGGAACTCAAAAAATATGAAGACTAGAGGTATTTGGACTCTCAAAAACGTCTTCTAAAGTCTTGCAAAACAACTCCCCGAAGTTGGTATTTATAGAAAAAAGTATGAAGAGTCCCACGTTCTTAAAACTCTAAAATTCTATCCAGCGTACAAAAAAAAACAGCATTCTTTAATGAATTTTCTCTATCTTCAAAAGGTCATAACTCCTTCACCGTAGCTCGGATTGAGGTGCCGTTTTTTCCAGTATCTTCGTTGCGGCAAGATATTCAACTTTCCAGTTGACCAGACCTCCTAACTATGGATGTAAAATTACGAAAATGCCCTTGAACTTCCCTATTAATCCTTGTTTCACTGTTTTGACTTCCCTTGCGTACCACTTGCATTAAGTCCCTAAAATCGTGGAACGTGAAGTCGTTGAGGCAGATGAGGGACACATGATGGAGATCATAAATGCTTGATTCCCGGAATTCGGATTGAGGCCGTCGTGAGCGATCGTGTAGAGACATGCTAAATGTAGCGACGTACGACATACATTAATGTAACATGTTGGACATGAGAAAAATGTCCTTACAAATCTCCCCCTATGTCTATGCCGGTACATACATAAAAAATCCGAATTATCAAATATGAAATTGCCTATACAAATCTACCCTCCCATGAACCCAAAACTGGAAAAGGTACAAATGAATAGTCTTCATCGTTTGTTCTTCAAATCTTCAGAAATCTCAAATCTTTTCTCATCTGGGTGTGCAATTCAGAGATCATCAATGTAGTACCTACACACATGAGATAAAGAAAAATACCAAGTGACGTATCGAGTTTGAAATGAGATAAACATAGATACCAATATATGATAAGCATAAGTCAAATCTCAAAAACTCCCCCAAAATTCAAACTCCCCCATAAAATGATAATTCTTTCTCCCCCTTTTTATGATGTCCCCAAATAGACAAATAAGAAGAATGAATCAAATAAGCAAAATCGGGGCGTCACTAGGATAAAACCACACCATGAATGAACACAAAGCAACCAAGTCGATGATAGCGTAAATGAAGTGGTGTGATCAAATTCGATAGGAAAATCAATGCATACAAACATGACATATGTGCACGATGAATATTGGATATTCCTAGCGAATGAACTCAAATGCTTCCTTTGGTGTAAAATAATGACAAAATAAGGTATTGACTCAATCAAATCAACAAATCAAAGCTCAAAGTGATTTTCACACCAATAACGTCCAAAACGATTGTATGCTTTTTCAGGACTTTCAAGGAAGTGCAAACCCGTTTAAAAATTCTCCAACCAAACTCCCTCAGATATAATTTTGAATAGAGGCATTCTAAATTCTCAAACTTTGGAGAATTGATGGTGAAACCTAAGTGGCCCATATTTGGCATGAATTTCTTTTTATTGCCTGTAAATTTTTTTCGGGCTCTTTTAACCTCTTTGGACCTCGGATATTAAAATTCCTCCATTTTTTAGGTCCTTTTTAACGGTGGCTTTTGCGCAAAGGATAGATGATTCCCTTTCGCAGCCCCTCCCCATTATACAAAAACACACAGTCTCACCAAAACGGTTTTTACATGCATTCCAATCTTGTCAAGTTTTATCGCATATTGTACATTGTATAGACAGAATTGAGATGGAAACACTCAAGCCAATATGAGATAGACAAGTGCAATAATCAAATATGGCCGTGCATGTGTGCAATAAAGGATATAGGAGTCAAACATGTAGGAAGATATCACTAATTACATCTCAAAGACTCCATACTAAGTAAAGCACATGGATGAAATGATGTGGCGTCTCAAATCTCTATCAAACAGTCACATGGATAAATGGAATGAAGTTGTGACTTGACTATCTTACATGCTCATCCATAAAAGAAGCAAAAACATAAATCTTTTTGGATTTTTCAAAAATTTTATCAAAATAAAATCTTTTTGTGCTTTTCTTAAAATTTTCTTAAAGGAAAATCTTTTTGTATTTTTCAAAAGAAATATAAAAAGCAAAAAGAATAAAACAAAGTTGTACAACTAAGCAATGGTACAAATACAATAGACTAGCAATAGGAAGCATATGATATGAACATGAAGAAGCATCCTATTCTAGACATAGACCAACCCCTCAGTTAACTGTGCAAATCCTCAAAGACTTCCTAAGACTCTCAAATCTAAGGGCATCTAAAGGTTTCGTGAAAATATCGGTTAACTGACGGTCGATGGGAACAAAACTCAGGGATACGACTTTCTCCTCAACTAGCTGTCGTATAAAGTGCTCACGTATCCTGATGTGCTTGGTGCGCGAATGATGAACTGGATTGCGAGATATGTGTATCGCGCTCGTGTTGTCACAGGAAATGGCCATGGTGTCCTGTGAAATACCATAATCCTCCAGCATTTGCTTCATCCACAAGAGTTGTGTGCAACAACTCCCGGCGGCTATGTACTCAGCCTCCGCAGTGGACAAAGAGATGGAATTTTGCTTCTTGCTCAGCCAGGAGACAAGAGCAGAACCAAAATAGAAACACCCACCAGAAGTGCTCCTACACCCATCTACATCCCCAGCCCAATCGGCATCCGAATAGGCGGACAAACGGTCATCGGTATCAAAGGAATACCAAATCCCGTATGAGAGAGTCCCACTCACGTATTTAATAATACGTTTTAGAGCAAGTAAATGTGACTCTTTTGGGGACGCCTGATATCGCGCACAGACTCCAACACTAAAGGCGATGTCGGGACGACTGGCAGTCAAGTAGAGAAGACTACCTATCATACTCCGATATAAGGTTTGCTCTACGTCCTTGCCTGAAGTGTCCTTACTAAGCTTGGTAGTGGTACTCATAGGTGTACGTGCATGCTTAGCGGAGTCTAAACCAAATTTCTTCACTAGGTCTCTAGCATACTTGGATTGGGAGATGAACATCCCATCCTCTAGCTGACGAAACTGGAGATCAAGGAAGAATGTAAGCTCACCAACCATGCTCATTTCAAACTCACTTTTCATCTCATCCTCAAAGTGGTGAGCATGCTGGGAGCATGTGGATCCAAAGACTATGTCGTCCACATAGACCTGGGCAACCAAAATAGCACCGTCATCTCTCCTGACGAACAACGTCATATCTACTCCCCCTCTCTTGAAGCCACGAGCTAAGACATAGGAAGTAAGCCTCTCGTACCAAGCACGGGGTGCTTGCTTTAAACCATACAAGGCTTTCCTCAGATAGCAGACGTGCTCAGGGTGCTAAGGGTCTTCAAACCCTTTTGGTTGTTCCACATAAACCTCCTCCTGTAGAATGCCATTCAGAAAGGCACTCTTGACATCCATCTGATACACCTTGAAGCGCAGATGACATGCGATGGCGAGCAGAATACGGACGGACTCAAGCCTCACAACAGGAGCAAATGTCTCCCCAAAGTCTACACCCTCTATCTGTGTGTAGCCTTGAGCGACCAACCTAGCCTTATTTCTGATTATGGTACCATATTCATCCATTTTGTTCTTGAAAATCCACCGGGTACCTATCACATTAGTCTCACTAGGTCGGGGGACTAATTCCCAGACATTATTCTTTTTAAACTGAAGCAACTCATCCTGCATAGCAGATATCCAGTGTTCATCCTTGAGTGCTTCTTTATGGTTCTTGGGCTCGACTTTGGATTTGTAGCAAAGATGGCTAACAACGTTCTCTAGCTGAGCACGAGTCTTGACCCCTAGAGTGGGATCACCAACAATGGCAGAAGGGTCATGACTCTTGCGAACCCAAGCAGGTGTGTCCCCTAGCGCAGGAGTAGGGTCCACAGGGTGTGTGAGAGGAACAGGTAAATCACTGTCAGAATAATTCTCATCCTCACACAGAAGGTTAGGATCAATAACCGTCGAAGGTTCGTCATCTTGCACGGTAACGTTTATTGATTCCATAACCTTAGAGCTCTTCAGGTTAAAAACCCGGTACGCTCTGCTATTCGATGAATATCCTAGAAATATTCCCTCGTCGCTCCGGGAGTCGAACTTTCCTAGTTGCTCTCTATCCCGTAGGATGTAGCATTTACTCCCAAAAACACGGAAGTACGCCAGGTTGGGCTTCTTGCCAGTCCACAACTCATAAGGTGTCTGTAGTGTGTGTGGACGCAAATAAACCCTATTCACCGTATGGCATGCAGTAGACACTGCCTCTGCCCAAAATCTCCTAGAAACTTTACGACCTAGAAGCATAGATCTAGCCATGTCTTGGATCGTTCTATTCTTTCTCTCAACAATCCCATTTTGCTGAGGAGTTCTCACAGCAGAAAACTCATGTTTGATCCCAAGGCTATCACAGTACAAATCCACTTTTTCTTCCTTAAATTCAGTGCCGTTGTCACTACGTATTCTGTTAATAGTGACACCGTGTTGATTTTGTAGGACACGACACTTGGTCGTTAAAAATTCTACATCATCGGATTTTTCTCTCAGAAAACCTACAATGGAGTACCTGGAGAAATCATTTACCATCACAAGGATATATCTCTTACCACCTAGACTCTCAGTACGAGTGGGACCCATAAGATCCATGTGAATCAACTCCAGAACACGAGAGGTGGTAATGGAATGCAACTTCCTATGATGACTACGAATTTGTTTTCCCAACTGACAGGGTCCACAAATGGTCGAAGTTGACTTTCCAAGAGATGGTAAGCCACGTACTAGGTCCTTTTTAGCTAAACGATTAAGATCTCTAACGTTCACATGACCTAGACGTTGGTGCCACAGATCCATAGGAGTGATCGTGACGCTGTTGCAGACAAGTGAGGATGTGGGCTCAGTCCCATATCAATTATCCTCGATCCTCACCCCTTGCATCAAAAGTTTACCGGCTTGATTGTAGACTTTACACGCGTCCCGGTCAAACTTTACTGCAAAGTCAGTGTCGCACAGCTGGCTAATGCTGAGAAGGTTTGCTTTCAAACCTTTGACGTACAAAACATTTTCTAGCTTAGGAAATCCAGGTAACTCGACAGTACCACGTCCTATAATGCTAGACTTGCTCCCATCTCCAAAGGTGACTCTGCCATCCTGATAATCCTCAAGAGTCGTAAAAAATGAGGCATCACCTGTCATATGTCTGGAGCACCCACTATCAAAATACCACTGTGAGGTATTGTGTGCTTTGAGAGCAACATGGACAACGAAGGCCTTTTTATCTTTCTTAGGTACCCAAGCAGAGGTGACCTTTTGTTTGCCTTTGTTGTTGTTGGTTTTAGCTGGAATGTGAGAAGCATTCACTAATGGCAAAGACATCCGTCGGAATTCTTCCATTAAACTTTGGGTCGTGGCAGCTAAGAACTCAACTTGCTCTCTCAGACTAGAAAACTCATCAGAATGACGTGGTGGAGCAGTAGTACGTCGTGTCCGACCCATGCTATAGAAATATTCCCTAAGGTGGCCTTTTCTTTTGCAATAAGTACAAAAGAGCACAGTCAAAGGCGGACCTTGGTTTGCTTTTCTTGGTCGAACTCTCCTTCGAGGTTTTTGACGACGACCATAAGGATTCGTAGTAAACTCAGGAACTGGTCCAGGTGCAATTTGGGATGTAGAGGCACCATCATATCCAATTCCTTGCCGATCACCAAAACCTAAAGCGGGGCCGAGGAGCATATTTCCCATCTTCCCAGATTTCTCCTCGATTTGTACCTTGACTTCCCGTGCTTTCTCAAGATCATGAGTCAGTTGGGCAACAAGGGCTTCAAGTTTCTTCCGAGTCTCCACGGAGGAATGGAGCTGACTCGTAAGACTAGCCACTTGTTTAGTCAAGTCCCCTATCTCTTTCTCTAACACACACTCTCTCTCTCTAAACAGAATCTCTTTCTCGACACAGGCAGATTCTCTCTCTCTCAGGGCGGTGACGGTGGAGGACTCTCTTTCTCTCGCCTTTCTTAAATATTCCTCTAAGCCGGTGATCTTAAGAACTAGCGCTTTGTTACGTTTTTTAGTTTTAAAAGACTCTGAATATAACTCAGCGTAGGCGCGTTGAATATCACTCTCGCTCTCACTTGAGTCACCCTCCCCCTCACTCACATCAATCTCACTGTCGAGGTGTCCCTGTGAAGCATCATCTTCATCGTCGTGAAGAGAACTAGGAGTGCTCACTTGACTGGCCATGAATGAGGTGAAGTTACACTCATGCGGTGACTCATCTCCTGAATCCACCGTCTCGACCTCACTGTCGTCACTAAGGGTAGCATTAAGGACATCTTTCCCTTTCTCTCTATTCAGACGATTAGCACACTCAAAGGCTCTATGACCCCTACCATCGCACTCAAAACATCTCTCACTTTCTTTCTTAGGAGGATTTTTGGTGTCTTTTTCATTTTTCTTTTCAAACTTATTTTTCTCAAATTTCTTTTTATCTTTAAAATTGCCATTTTTCTTAAATTTGAGAATCCTCTTGAATTTTTTTGCAAAAAGAGCCAAATCATCTAGGTCAAAATCACACTCAGAATCTGACATGTCAGTCTCTCTCTTTCTAGACGACTCTACCCTTTTTCTAGCCGACCCCTCACTCCTTCTCTCTTGGGCATTAAGTGCAATTCCCTTATCTTTAGATTTAGCAGTTTTAGGGAACATATCAATTTCATAAGTTTGCAAATCTCCTACAAGTTCTTCCAATTTTAGCGTATTTAAATTACCCATAGAATTTAGCACAGTGACTTTAGGGATAAAACGCTTAGGTAAAGAACGAAGAATCTTTTTAATAACTCTAGCATTAGGAATATGTTCACCAAGATTAAAGCTAGTATTCACAATGTCAGAAAGTCTAGCATAAAATTCATCAAAGCATTCAGATTCATGCATGGTGATGGTTTCAAATTGAGTTGTCAAATTTTGCAACTTAGATTCTTTCACAGCATTAGTTCCTTCATGGGTGAGTTGTAAAACATCCCATGCCTCTTTTGACTTGGTGCACGTCATTATGCGTTTGAACTCATCAGGTGTGACAGACCCAGAAATAGCACTTAGACCCTTAGAATTAAAAGATGACCATTTGAACTCTTCCTCGGTCCAAGAAGTGTCAGGTTTCAAGCTTGTCACATTATTAACAGTCACGGAGGGAGGAGTCCACCCTCGTTCAACCAGAATCCAGACACGTTCATCAATGGCTTTTAAAGCCGACCTCATTCGGGCTTTCCAATAAGCATAATTTGTCCCGTCAAAAACAGGCATTTTATTATATAACTTCTCAATTTGAACACGCACTTTTTCAAAAATCAATTTTTTCAGAAAATTGATATCTTAGAAAAATTTTGCGGAAAATAGGAATACGCGATAGATTAGCGTAACCTGCTCTGATACCAATTTGAGAACGTATGTGCTTGCGTTCAAATGAGCAAATTATATATTAAAAGCCTTTTAATCCAAACGAACCCTAAACATGCAACAGTATGTGATTGAATAAGATGATAATCTAAGCAAGAACATTCAAACACATGCAATTGAGGAAAAATCCCTAAAGGGGCAAAACCATTTATTTTCATTATAATATAGTAGGCTATACAATTTCGGATTACAATGAAAATACAAGTGACTAAGAATTACCCTCAGGTGTCGGATTCTGTAGTCGCGGCTGGAACTATCCCTTTCCAGTAGGGCTGCAATGGAGAAGAGAAACGGCTTCTCCACAAGGGTTGAACAAACCAAAGTTGTGTTCTTGGGTTGCAAAAGGATTCACAAATATTTGGCAAGGATGTGTGAATCAAAACATGAGTCTTGTGACTCAAAAAATATGAAGACTAGAGGTATTTGGACTCTCAAAAATGTCTTCTAAAGTCTTGCAAAACAACTCCCCCGAAGTTGGTATTTATAGAAAAAAAATATGAAGAGTCCCACGTTCTTAAAACTCTAAAATTCTATCCAGCGTACAAAAAAAACAGCATTCTTTAAGGAATTTTCTCTATCTTCAAAAGGTCATAACTCCTTCACCGTAGCTCAGATTGAGGTGCCGTTTTTTCCAGTATCTTCGTTGCGGCGAGATCTTCAACTTTCCAGTTGACCAGACCTCCTAACTATGGATGTAAAATTACGAAAATGCCTTTGAACTTCCCTATCAAGCCTTGTTTCACTGCTTTGACTTCCCTTGCGTACCACTTGCATTAAGTCCCTAAAATCATGGAACGTGAAGTCGTTGAGGTAGATGAGGGACACATGATGGAGATCATAAATGCTTGATTCTCGGAATTCGGATTGAGGCCGTCGTGAGCGATCGTGTAGAGACGTGCTAAATGTAGCGGCGTGCGACATACATAAATGTAACATGTTGGACATGAGAAAAATGTCCTTAGAGTGTCCCTAATTATTTATGTCAATAATAGGTACTTTTAATTTGTGTCGCACATTAATTATGTATTTTTCGTACGATACATGCAATTGTTATATTCAACACATAAAATCAGTCATACATAAAATATAACTAAATAACAAATTTCGATCGTGAAATTATTAAATTAAAAATATTTAATTAAGTCTGATTTCCACAATTATTTGTTTACACTAAAATATTATTTTATTATTTAATTTAGAATAAAATACGGGGTATTACAAATTGTCTCGAATTAAGCTTATTTGACACTGCAAATGCTTATTGACTTACAAAACAAACAAATACCGACATAATTCAAATTTTACCGAGAATTATCAATTAAAAATTTTATATTTATGGTTTTATTTAAATGATTTTTGGTGCTTATCATCTATCATTCCCAACGCACAAGAAAAACTAGAACTAACAAATGAATGTAATGAAGCAGTATCAAATAAAATGGCCAAAAATAGGGAACATACCCTCCATTGCATGTGCTGATGTTGGTCCATCTCCAGGTACGATGTGGTACACATGAACATACTATAAATGTGGCTGCTAATCTTGAGGTGGGGTGGGTGAAGCTGGTAGTCTTGGCATTGCAATCCCTAGCGAGGGTGGCAATTGCTAATGTTGCTCCTATGGTGCCTAATACCCGTGCTATCCTCCCTAATCTCGAGCCTCCCGATTTACTCGAGGTAACCTCTTCGCTAGGTGTCCCTTATCTCCACAGACATAGCAATTTCACTAAAACTGACACCTATCTAGATGTTGGCCTTACTGGCAATGGCCCTGATGTCCTCTCTATTATTGGACCTGGCCTTACTGGCCCTGCTTGTTCCAGTCATTGGAACCCCTGTGCCTTTTATACTGATCACCTACGTAGGGCTCCTTACACATTTAATACCCTTAATTATCATTCCCATTTTCCTTGCCCTGATTGCTTGACATCTCGAAACTAGACCTCTTATCCTCCTTACTTTTTGAAATGATTTATGATCCTGAAAATGCAGCAAAGCAAAATTCACCATCTCAGTGTAGGTGATATTCCCAAAATCTTTAAATAGTGTGATAATCACGTCAATAGAGATGTGAAAAGAGTAATTTTTATTTGCCTCCTTTCGATGTCATGGATTCAGTCTTGCTGTTGAACGTCACAGTCAAGTGTCGTCGATGTGATCGCCTTAGCAATCCTTTAAGGGAGAATTTGGCTTCTCTCTCCTTGCCTATAAACCTTTAGGTATGTGTTTTTCATTGATCTCTTTGATGCTCTTTTGATGGAGGAAAGGCATCTATTTATAGGTGGAGAGAGGATCAGAATTACAAAGGTCAATTAATCTAAACCGTCCATCAAGGTAGAGATTAAGTGGAATTTTAACTCCTTTTTATTTTTTATTTCGTGTGGAATACGAACCATTTATACAGGATATAACATGTATTCTTTATTAAAAACGGATTAATAAAGGCCACATTTCGGGGAGGAAAATAAACCAAAGGTTAATTTAATAATTTTCTTACAGTCTCCCACTTAGTCGTTAGGTTAATCCATAAATGTTTCTAATTTAGAATGATAAGGCGCGCATGATATGCTATATACTTCAATCATTGGTTTCGTAAGTGCCTTGGTTAGTCCAATAATCAATGGGATTCATGGTGGTTTCATATCATTATGTAACATGATTCCTTCCATGTAGTACATCATTGACAACCTTCTTAACTAGGCCATAATTAGGAGTTTACTTAATGGTCCCATAATGTCTTAAAGAAGATAATTTTCTGTTATAATTCATCCAATAATAATATGTGTACACAATGAAAAACATAATATAATAGATGTAGAAGTTTTATTAAGAGCTCAAGAAATGTCAAATACAGGCATAATAATTTGCAGAAAATATGTCCTGATGTGCCAAACAGTCCTCGACAAAACTACTTCATTCTTTTTCTTCAGTATTTACCTCATCTTCAACAAATAAGGACAATGTGATAAACTCATCTTCATACTCTGCGATAGTACGTACCTCCTACTTAAGGTCCATAAACTTCCTATTCATCTCGATTTCATGGCGGGTGGGAAATATTGTCCCTCAAAATTTACCCATCCCATTAATAGTTAATCGATCCCCCTCCTCTAGTGTGGTGACAGACTCTCCTACTAATTGAAACAAAGATAACATCTGCTTGTGCACTATCTCTTAATATCTTTCTTCGACTAAATGTCCACCAAGATATCTATACTCCCAACAAACTCTCACGGGTGGCCTTTAGTGAAGGCCTCCCTGGCTCCCTCCCAAACTGAGCCCTAGGCCCATATGGGTGGAACGACCTGCTACGGTGGTGGTAGTGGTGGTGGGTGTTATTGTGGCTAAAAGTGATGGAGCATGGAAGCCATCGCTGTAAACATTACCCACGTCACTATCATGGCAATGTCTGCTAGAGTAACCATGGGTGGTACTGGTGGTGGTTGTGGGTATGGCTGCGACTCCTGCTGAGACCTATCATCAACAGTTTGGTGGTAACACGTCGTGGTCTACCACATATGCTATTTCCATCTGAAAGAAAATAAGATTCGTATTAGTAACAAATCGTAAAGAGTACAATGGTTCCTAATGATATGGTTCAACATATCAAAGACATGCAACAGAGAATGTAGCGAGCGCAACACATATCCTAAGGACGCTAGAACCTAGATGCTCTGATACCAACTGAAATAACCCCCATTTTCCATGTAAAGGTTAGCCAAACACAATATGCTAAGAATGGGTATTGTCTAACAATTTATACCATTCTTAGCATTAAACCATAAATATTACATTTTAATTTAAAACATAAACACACAGTTTAACCATATGAAGTAATAACTGACAATAAATAATCCAAACTCCCATAAGTCATAAAACATGAATCTCAAGAGTAACTGGAAAATAAATGACTGAAAAAATAAATCTCGGTCTTGTGCCCATACAATATCTGAAACAATAAAATGACTGAAATATAGAATAGTAACCTATGATAGAATCAAATGAACTGAATTCGCTAATGATCAAGTGCAACGACAAGTCTGATCCCCCTGTTGTCACTGTCTAGGGAAACTTGGGGGGAAACATTTTATAATTTGGTTCAGTGCCCTAAAATTGCAAGAATTAACTTACTAAACCATTATATAGTTATGTAGTCAATTTACTTTACACACCACCCATCGTCACTCGCATGCAATAAGTATCTCACCCATCGTCTAAGTGTAATATTATACGCATTTCAACCCAAGTCCAAATGTTAAGTCTAATATCTACACTAATGTAATAATATTATAGGCTTCTACCACATACATTAAATGGGAGTTAAATATCAACACATATGATTTCAGCCCCAAGAGTATTCCCCATAACACTACCCACAAGAAATATCATTTAATCACATTATGTATTTTACGTAGCATTATGTTCATTAATAATTGTCTACATCATAAGACTAAATGAATTTTCCTCAATTAATTTTTATAAACACATATATGTCCTTACATATTTACAGAACACGAAGTCATCTACCTTCGATGTCAGTTCATGCGTTATCAGTAAGTCCGGAGGAGTCCCTCACCAAACGGATGTAAACAAAACACACATAAGAGCGTTGTACACCATTTCAAGGTCCATACCCGCAACGATAATAATGTATCTGTCTACCTCATCGTAAGCGGTGTCGCTAACGTAGGACCTAAAATAATTACCTAAACAATGCCTAGCCCACCTGTATCGATGCGTGCTACGGTGCGAAGACGTACACAATAATACCCAGGAACCGAATCAATTCTCTGGGCTGAGTTGATTCCTAGGTCGAGTCGATTCGCTTGAGAAGACGAATCAATTTGAAATACTACAGAAGCCCAGATCTGCTTATAATTATAGTCAAGAAAACATGATTACATCATTATATACACAATCCCCACATGGTAACCCCTCATAAATTCAAGAAATCAAATATAAACATTAGAGGTTGTCTAACCAAATTCAAGATCATAATTTTTATCTAAAAATTTCCAGAATAAAGGAACCAATAAATAATTTGAAATCATCAAAAACAGAAATCCTATCAAATGGATTCTGATAGTAAATTTCCCAATAAAATGATATCAATTTTGGATTTGTCACCAAAGTGTTTAATTCTCAAAACACAATTATTTTCAGATTAGTTCTAAACAGTCCTAGATTACATTCCATTTGTTTTCAGTCACTAAATCAACTTCTATCCCGGAATTGTTATGAGAAAGTATGCATATGAATCAAGAAATAAATTATAATTAGTTCAACAGAAAATTATTGTCTTTAACTCACGATGTGAGCCTCCTTTCTTAAATCTTGTTCTTCCTTCCTCTCCAACCTTGGTAACTTTGCCAAGGCATGTGGGTATGCTATGGAAACTCTATTGTGGAAGGGATATGAGTTTAGATTGGGTTGTTATCTAATTTAAACCTTAATCTCGAATTCCTTTATACTCAAAAAAACTTGAAATAATATTCGGATTGGTCCAAAATCTCCCCTAAGGGTACACGTATCCCCCGGGCCCAACTTAAGATGTTTAAAATGCCTGAATGAGTTTCAATTCACTTTGGATTGTCTACCACAATTTACACATTTCATTATGTTTAATCATATGACATAATATTAGTTTAAGTAACATAAAATTTAATTATCTATGAATATGCACATTTGGCATAAATGAATCACATAATCATGCATATCACATTCAAGTTATTTATTTACGGAATTTTTTTATTTAGAATTTTAGCAATTTAATTATTATAAAACATGGGATGTTACAATAAATGGCCTTGGCACTTCTGTTTTTTGTGTGGCTAATCTTTTAGGTTCTTTTTGCAAGTGGTGACTTTTAACACAAAGAGTATTTTTCTCTTTCGTAGCCCCTTTTTACACTTTTACGAGAAATGATATTCGAAAAATGGTTCTTACAAGCACAACTTATTTCTTTTTATATTTGGTTTGTTATTAAGTAGGATTGAGATGAGAACACCATATTCAACACATGATAAGAAAATACAATGTTCAAAAAATCCGTGCACGTGTGTAATAAAGGTGACAAAGATTCTATCTTGTAAAAAGTAATCATCAATGATCAAAGAAAATTCCATCCACTCATTATTAACCACACTAAAGAAATGAAGTTGTGTCTCAAAACACTAAGAAAAATTCACGCGAATGGATGGAATGTAATAGTGATCCGAATATCTTAAATGTATATCCATATATTTTGAAAAATGAAAATATAATTTTTTTTTTGTCTTTTTCCAAAAGTTTATTTAAATTAAAATCTTTTTTAATTTTTCAAACTTTTTCTTAAGAGCCAAAAATATTATTGGTGTTCCATTTGTAAAAAATGAATAAATAAATCAATCAAATTTTGGGAGGCTTCATGAAGTGCTTCTTTAGGATTTAAAATTCCATTTGTACATATTTCGAGAAAGAGTATCTCTTGTTTGCCATTCCCAATCCCTTAAGAATGAATACTATGATTCGTATTTCGACTAGGCATGAATACAATATCTATGGGATAACTTCCATCTTGAAAGTAGTTTGACATTTTTATCTTTTCAATATATATCAAAAGAAATATATATATATATATATATATAGATACAAAGAAATGCAATCTAGTAATAGGGATATAGGATATGATAATGAAAAATATTCTACACTAGATAAATACCCGAACTCAACCAACAGAGTAAATACCTACTTTTTTAAGGGAAGAGGGATAGTACCCCCCACACGTTTTATTAGAAATCATAGAGAAAAAGTCTCTCTATTGGCCTTTACAAGATCTTAGGAAAAAAAATTCTAAATCTAGAAGTTAACTGTTAGAAAATACCTAAGAACTTCATAAGATTATCGAATCTAACTGCATCTAAAGGTTTCGTAAAAATATCAAATAATTAACGTTCGGTGCTCATAAAGTAGAAGGACACGATGCAACGCTCTGGCTGGAATTTATGGGTTACTCGTGGGTCAACCCAGTCCATCCCAAACGTTAGGTGTGAAGTACAATGAGATAATGTAAATAATGTTGTTAGTCTAGTTTTATTTAATTAACTTTCCACTTTTTTATCATGCAATTCCGATTCATATCAAACTACGTGTAGGACCCGTAGGAAGCATCCCCAGAGTTCGGGCATTCAGAGCTACTAACTTAAAATAAAAGGGTATTTACCTGTAAAACACTCTCAAAATAGGAAGACACACATAACCTACCGTAACAAAGGATAGGGAATGAGATAAATGCTCGGTGGGAAATACAACAATGCAATATGGAATCGAACGACACAAAGGAGACTCCAATATGTTAAACCTACGTGCATATGCAATTACCCCAAATATTTATACATATATATACATTAATCCATGAAATTATTTTTAATTCCAAAAGTGTTACATGTTCCGATTAAATCACATTATTCCTATGAAGAGACCCTTTATATTTAACTTACCAATTTTCTCAATTTAATGCACCTGGTTAAATACTTAAACAAAACACCACTTGTTTAGAGATAATACCACATTTACCGAAATCATCTATTTACTCACACCCAATTTACCGAGTATTTTCAACACACGCGTGCACTGTACTAGAAAATACTTTTTTCCATTAAAAGGCTTTACAAACACACACTTGTGTTAATTATGGATTAAAATCTCCTTAGGTTGCTTAATTACCCATTTAATCTCTTCACTTTACCATTCCTTCACGTTACATGGGCATTAGCCAATTTCTCATATTACTTATTCACATTATCTTTCAAGCAGCATATTTATCAATTTCATTCAAGTTAGGTTGTATTTTCTTATAATGACAACATAACCCATTTCTTTACTATGTTCCATTATCCTTTTGCTTAGAATCCTCCAAATCACTGTGTACTTTATCGGGCTCCACGCTCAGATTAGTGTTTTGGTTCTTTCACCCTAGGGCTCCGCCCTTCTTAATTCTCTCTCGGTCTCATCCAAGTCCATGTTATTATGTTTTTAACATTTTCAAATGTCCACATTATTGCATTTTTATCGGCTGAAGCCAAAACTTGAGAATTTCACCCCACCTTGTATTACACCTTAAAAATCACCATTTCTTGTCCTTTACACACTTGCATTGATTTTACCTCATAAATCACTTTCATTTGGGACCACTTGTGTTAAACCTTTTCGAACTTTACATAAAATTATCATTTTACCCCGTTTATTTTCAAACTCGTCATTTACTCAATTTTCACGAGTGTCGATTTCCCAGAACTTTATTAAGTCATACACACCAACTTCTTGAATGTTTTTACTCATCAACACTCATTGAACTCTTTGGAGTTAACACGCTTTTCAAGTTGAAAATCTCTTTATTTCGTTATTTTCTTTACTAAGGAAACCATTTGACATGTTAAAGATCATTTTGCAAGAAAACACCATTTTTCCTTTATTTTCACATTTAATCTTGAAATAACCACTTATAATATTTTCTACACGTATTCACACATTTTAAGGGCTGAAATTTCTATTTTCTTTATTCATGTACCTTTAAAACTTTTGTTAAACTTATCTATATGCTCATTATCAAAATAGAACAAGTTCATATACATAGGAAGAGATATTTTAAGTCCAAAAATTCCATTAAATGGGTTTAACACATGGTTCATTCTAAAATTTTCATAATATTTGCAAAAACACGCTTTTAAAGACTAGATATTTTTGTTTCTTCAAAACCTAAATAAATTTCTATCGTTAGAAAAATTCTAATTTTTACAAGAAAACTTTGAGACATTTGTTCATAGAATATATTCAACAACATAAATATTATTTCAAACATTTTATTCCAAAAAAAATGTTTAAATACCAAGTTTTCTTTAAATACATCATTTTACTCACAACCATTGAAATCATTTGTTAACCATTTTACACAAATCCATAAAAAATAATCCTTATAAATCAAATATGCATTCTACTATTACATACTCTAACTACAAGACCAATACTATGAAAAATCGAGTTTTTAAGATAAAGAGTTGAGTTTCACACCTCAATGAAGCTCAAAAAATGGTAGGATGAAGAGGATGGTGACGGCAACCAACATCCGTAAAAGCCGATGCCACTCCACTTAGCGAGTAGTCATTCTCCCTAGGTCCCATCCGGCTAACTTTCGTAGAAAGGCCTGTATGACATGGCCATGCCACCTCCTAACGTGTCCTCAAGGAGGTTGACTATATTTACAAAAGTGTGCTCCATGAAATCTCTAAGCAAAACCCCCTTTTATCTTCCTTATTCTTTTTTTTCTTCTCTAAAATCCCCAACATCTTCAAGAAATCCCATCTTGATCAAATGTGTGGTTTATATGGGTTTTGTAATCTTGAATATGGTGAAAAAAGGTTAAACTATGGTTATTTTTGGTGGAGGTATAGTGGTGCTAGGATGGTGAATGGCGGTTAGCTTCAAGTGCTAGAGAGAGTGGCAAAATCTTATTGGGCTGCTCAAATGAGCCAAAACCCACTTTAAATACCCCATAAACCCTAAGGGTTAATTCCAAAATGCCCCTAAACTGAACCTTTTATCAAATGGTTTAACCAAACTTTAATCCATGATCTGATGTAAGTCATTGGGAGCTTCACATCGCATACTATCCAAATATCTATGTCGCGATAACACATTAATATGTGCAGAAAACTTTTATTTCATCTGATCGCTCGAACAACTTTATACCTCATTCGAATAAGATCCCCCCTCGTTTGAATGAGAGTTCTAATTAGAGGCAAACTTAGGCTATAAATGGGTCAAACACCAGCTCATTCGAACGATAATGCACCTCATTCGAATGAGGGTATTCCAACGAGATTCCAGAGAATGATGGAAATTGTTCAGGTCCTTATCGTTAGATGGTTGCTCTAACCTCGTTCAAATGACAAGCCTTTACTCATTCGAATGGCATGGCCACTCATTCAAACGATAGCCATAATTTTGAATAATTAATTTGATCCATATCAATCCAGTTTAATCACACAGGGGCCACTACATTAACCAATATTGACCTAAGATCCATCTTACCATATCTAAAGCCCTAATGGGTCATACCAAATTACCAATCACGTGGGTATGGCCAAAATTGTGGGGGTAGGTGTTACACACGATTTTATCCTCAACAAGATCATGGATGAGATATTCACATATCCTAATGAGCTTTGTGCTGGAATGTTGGACCGAATTATGGAATATATGATTTGAACTCATATTATCACATGGAATATTCATATTGCTTTGGAAAATCCCTGAATCTTCCCACATTTTCTTCATCCATAAGTGTTGCGTGCAAAAAATATCGACGACTATATACTCAGCCTCCATCGTGGACAAAGATAAGGAGTTTTTCTTATTTTTCAATTAAGAGACAAGGGAAGTCCCAAACAAAAATACCCACCCAATGTGCTCCTATAACCATCAATATCCCCGGCCCAATCGGCAGCCGAATGGGAGAACAAATGGTCATCGATACCATAGGAGTACCAAATACCATAGGAAAGAGTGACACCCATGTATATTATAATACATTTAAGTGACATCAAGTGAGAGTCTTCAGGGACTCCTCGTATCGCGCATCAACTCCAATGCTAAAGGAAATGTTGAGACGACTGGCGGTCAAATAGGGAATCCTACCTATCATGATCCTATAAAAGGTTTTCTCTACATCCTTGCCTAAAGTGTCTTTGCTAATCTTAGCCGATATACTCATAGGGGTTCGTGAGTCCTTAGCGAAGTCTAACCAAACTTCTTCACTAGATCTCTAACATATTTTGATTGAGATATGAATATCATATCCACAAGATGATGCACTTGGAGATCAAAGAAGAACATAAGCTTACCAACCATGCTCATCTGAAAATCATTCCTCATCTTCTCCTTGAAAGTTTAAAGATTTTAGGATAACGTGGAGCTAAATACTATGTCGTCCACATAGACTTATGCGACCAATATAGTACCACTCTCTCCTCACAGACAGCAACTTATCCACTTCCCCACCTTAAAGCCACGAGCTAATAGATAGGAAGTGAGCCTCTCGTACCAAGCATGGGGTGCTTACTTAAAACCATACTGGGCCTTTTTAAGATAAAAGACGTATCCCGAGTGCTTTGGGTATTCAAACCCCTTGGTTTTTCCTCGTACACCTCCTCATGTATAATACCGTTAGGTAAGGCACTCTTGACATCTACTTAATATAACTTGAGGCGTAGATGACATGTTATGGTGAATAGTAAGTGGACGGACTCAAGTCTAGCAACATGAGGGAATGTCTAGTTAATCTAGCAACATGAAGGAATGTCTTGTCAAAGTCTAACCCTCAATTTGTGTATAGCCTTGAGTAACCAACCTAGCCTTATTAAGAACTATGGTACCAATATCATCCATCTTAGTCTTGCAAATCCACTTAGAACCTGTAACACCCCATAACTC
Source organism: Sambucus nigra (assembly GCA_949130495.1). Lineage (NCBI taxonomy): Eukaryota > Viridiplantae > Streptophyta > Magnoliopsida > Dipsacales > Adoxaceae > Sambucus > Sambucus nigra. The sequence goes on along the minus strand of OX422209.1, from coordinate 52,867,762 downwards.
AAACCATGATGAGAAACCAATGATCACATCCTCAAGATCAACACAAAAGATCTAAAAAAACTCCTCCAAGAACCTCCAAAAAATAGCCCCAATAACACCTCTAATCTAAGGTTGGAACTCACAAATATCAAGGGCCAATGTGTATATAAAAAGAAGAGGAATATAAAATATATTTGCTGCCAAAATTTGTGCCAAAATTAGGTTAAAAGGGTTGCCCACGACTCCTTTTATAATGCAAAGAAGTGAAGAGTTGGAATCCAAAAGACTCATTTAAATAAGGCAAATAAATGAAGAGTTGGAAGTCAAAACAACTCTTGAAAACTACTTAATGTTCACCGACTTAGAATTCCAAGAGTTAAAAACATTTTAAAATTCGTTTTAACTCCGTTTTCGAAATCGTTTCAAATTCTCGCCCTTAAAAATAATATTCAACATATTTGAGCAATAAAAATAATTTTATCAAAAACTTTATTTTCCTTCATTTTTCAGAAATTAATTAAAATAGCCCAAAATTACGCAGATTGTTACACTTCCCCGCTAACAATGGAATTTCGCCCTCGAAATTCGCCGAATGCCTAACTCTAAAAAATGAGGCCAACAATCTCCAAAAAAAATTTCGTCCCCAAAAATAAATTCCTCACATCTAATCTAGATGCCTATCACGAATATCACCTAAAATTTTCTATCTCCAAAAATTGCTAACCACGCAATGAACCCAAAACCCAAGGGTTGCCGTATACCTAAGCTCTGATACCATTTGTAACACCCCGCCCGCCCGGGGAGAGCGAACGGAGCGCTAATGCGATAAAATAAATCCAAATCCACAAGTGACAAGGTATAGAGCATCTAAGTCCCACAACAACAAAAGAGAAACTACAAATCTCAATCTCTTCAAATTAAATACCAAATCTCTCGAATTACATACAACAACTAACTCGAAAATAAAATACAAATCTCCAAAGCTCTATACATCAAAATAATACAAATCTTTCCCAAACAATCCTCGCTAAAATCAATCTCCATAGAGCCCCAAAATCCGGGCTAACCTGCCACTAAAAGAAAATATGGGGAAGTACACAATACGATAAGAAAGATGCTCAACAAATATATTAGCAATGAATAAAACGTAACAACACGAGTATGAATATTCAAATCAAATGCAAATCTCAATAGCATTTTATCAATAAATTTTTCAACAACACATTAACAGGGTCACTAGGCCTCATCCCATCCGCATATGCTTTATCAAGTCATAGCCCGGGAAGCAAGAATTTTGGCGGGTGCCCATCATCCGGCCATATTAAAATTTCATGACAACGTGCTCAACAATAATATTTTGATTCATGTGGTATCATTATATTATTGTTGAGCACGTTGTCATGAGATTTTAATATGGCACGGATGATGGGCACCCGCCAAAATTCCTGCTTCCCGAGCTATGACCTGATAAAGCATATGCGGATGGGGTGAGTCCTGGTGACTCGGTTAATGTGTTGTTGAGAAATTTATTGATAAAATGCTATTGAGATTTGCATTTGATTTGAATATTCATACTCGTGTTGTTACGTTTTATTCATTGCTAATATATTTGTTGAGCATCTTTCTTGTCGTATTGTGTACTTCCCCATATTTTCTTTTAGTGTCAGGTTAGCCCGGATTTTTAGGCGCTATGGAGATTGATTTTAGCGAGGATTGTTTGGGAAAGATTTGTATTATTTTGATGTATAGAGCTTTGGAGATTTGTATTTTATTTTCGAGTTAGTTGTTGTATGTAATTCGAGAGATTTGGTATTTAATTTGAAGAGATTGAGATTTGTAGTTTCTCTTTTGTTGTTGTGGGACTTAGATGCTCTATACCTTGTCACTTGTGGATTTGGATTTATTTTATCACATTAGTTCTCCGTTCGCTCTCCCCGGGCGGGCGGGGTGTTACAGAACCTATCATATTAGTCTCAATAGGTCGGAGGACTAACTGCCAGACATTGTTCTTATGAAACTAAAGTAACTTTTCTTATATAATGGATATACAATGCTTGTCCTTAAGTGCTTGTTTCACATTCTTGGATTGGACTAAGGAGGTGTAGAAAAGATAGATAACCACATTATCAAGTTGAGCAAGAGTCTTAACACTTAGTGTAGGATAACCAAGTATAGTGGAAGGGTCGTAAGTTTTTGGAACCCAAGATGGTGGATCCTTTAAATCAAAAATAGGGTCCATCGGGATAGTATGGGGAAAGATGGGATCGTTACCAGGGGATTCATAATCCTCACACTGGGATCTAGGGCAAATAGACGTCGGTGGCTCATCATCTCTAATTGTGATGTTTATTTACTCCATAACCTCATACTTTTCATGGTTAAACACCCTATAAGCCCTACTCGACATTGAATAACCTAAAAATATCCCCTCATCACCCTAAGAGTAGAACATTCTTAAGTTCTCTCTATATATTAAGATATAGAAAACACTCCCAAAGATATGGAAATACGATAGGTTGGGCTTCTTCCCTATCCATAACTCATATGGCATGTGTAATGTGTTTGGATGAAAATATACCTTATTCACTATATGCCATGAAATACTCACCACCTCTTCCCAAAAATGTCTAGGCACGTTTCTCCCAAAAAGAATGGATCAAGACATTTCTTGAATCGTTCCTTTCTTACTCTCAACTATCAAATTTTATTGAGGAGTAGGAATAGCCAAAAACTCGTGTTTGATTCCCACTCCATCGCAATAGTTGTCCACTCTGACTTCTTTAAATTCAGTGTCGTTATCACTATGTATCCGATTAATAGTGAAACCTTGTTAGTTTTTAGGACACGACAATTGGTTTTAAGGAACTCAAGCACATCAAAATTTTATCTAAGAAACCCCATAATAGAGTATCTCGAAAAGTCATCGACCTCATCAAAATGTATCTCTTACCACCAAAACTCTCCGAATGAGTACGACCTATAATATTTTTGTGAATTATCTCCAATATACGAGAGGTGGTAATAGTATTCCACTTTCGATGGGAACTTAAAATTTATTTTTCTTATTGACAAGGTCCATAAATCAAGGAAGTTGGTTTCCCAAGTGAGGGTAAGCCCCATGAACTAGGTACTTTTTCACTAATCGCTCAAGATCTCTAAAGTTCATATGGCCTAGTCATTGATTCCAAAGGTCTATAGAGATTACTTTGGTATTATTGTACATAAAGGAGGACTTGGGAATGATCCCATAAAAATTATCTCCGTTCCTCACTCCTTAGAGTAATAGTTCACCAGATTGATCATGTGCGTTACATTCGGACCGATCAAACTTTATCGCAAAGTTTGTATCGCACAATTGCCTTATGATAGTTAAGTTTTCTTTCAAACCTTTTACGTACAACACATCATCTAGTTTAGGAAATCCATATATCTCGACACAATCGCATCTTAAAATACTAGACCTACTCCCATATTCAAAGGTTACTTTGCCTTCCTTGCAATCCATATGGTTGGTAAAAAATGAGAAATTATGTTGAACCTTAGGAATTATGTTGAACCTTAGGGTCATAAGGAATTATGTTGAACCTTGATGTCATGTGCCTAGATCACCCACTACCAAAATACCATTAGGAATTATGTTAAACCTTGATATCAACGTGAACAACAAAGAATTTGTCAGCTTTCTTAGATAACCAAGTACAGATAACCTTTAGTTCACCCATATCGTTGTTGACTCTAGTCGTAATGTTGAAAGAATTTTCAAATGGCATAGACATCCATTGAAATTCTTCCATTATGCTTTGAAAAGTCGTGACTAGGAACTCAACTTTCTCTCTAAGACTAGAAAAGTCACTAAAATGGTGCTCAGGAGTATGTGTACGTTGAGTTCTCCCTAACTTATAGAAAAAATCGCCAAGGTGACCTATCCTTTTGTAATGGGTGAAAACATACACTTGTTTGAGTCTAACTTGGTTTGTTATCTTATCTTGAACTCTCTTTTATGTTTTAGGTCGAGGCTCATAAGGATCTAATATAGTTTAGGAACCGATTCTAGTGTGGCGTGGGAAGTGGATGCACTATCTGAACCTCTTATTTTCCTCTCCCTAAAACCTAAAGCGATATCGAGGAACATCTTTACAACTTTTTTCGATGTATCCTTTATAGTAACCTTGACCTCCCAGTCACATTCTAGATCTTTATTGAGTTGGGATATAAAGGATTTAAGTTTCTCATGAGTCTCCACAAATTCTTGAAGATCTCTCGCAATACTATCCACTTTGATGGTCAAGTCACTATTTTCCCCTTCCACTAAAGGACTCTCTCGTAAAGAAACCCTCACTCAGGACTCGCTCTCTCTCGACTGACGCATCTCCTTCTCTAAAGCTAAAACTATAAGTTCCAAACCTTTTTTTTATTTTTTATTTTAAAGGACTTGTCCTAAAGATCGGCGTAAGCAGGTGTAAGGTCACTCTCTCCCTCACTCAAGATGTTATCTCCCTCACTCTCTCCGGAATGACTAAACTCATTATCGAGTTCATCATATTTAACAACTTCCTCATCGGCGTGAGGTGTACTCAATGTACTAACATGCTAGCCACGAACATGATGATGTTATATCCATATAGTGATTTGTCCCCGGAATCCATCGACTAGACCTCTTTATCACTAAGCATAATATTGAAGGAAACTTTGCCTTTTAATTGTCTCTTTAATCTCGTATAACACTCATCCTTGTCTCTTTAATCTTGTATAACACTCATGAGCTTTATGACCCGTACCCTGGAACTCATAACATATATCTTTATATTTCTTAGGGTATTATCCTGTTTCTTTTTTAAAAAATTCTTTCCCGATTTATATTTTTTTATCTTTCTCAAAACTTAAATTTTCTTTGGAAAATTTTTCTTTTTTAAGCATGAGAATTTTTTTTGCAAATTTGTGCAAACAGGGTAGGATCATCAAGATCAAAATCATAAAGTCAGAAGAAAACTCCTCTTTCTTTTTATATTGAGCTTTTAAAGTAATTCCCTTTTCTTTAGGTTTCACAGTTTTGGAAAACATTCCGATCTTATAAGTTTGAAAGTCTCATATGACTTCTTCTGACCAAAGTGTATCTAAAATTCCCAACGAATTAAGGACAATAATCTTAGGAATAAATCGCGATGGAAGGGATATCAAAATCTTTTTCACTACATGTGTTTTAGGTATTCTCTCACCTAAATTGTAACTGTAGTTTACAATATTAAACAACCGTTCATAAAATCCATGAAAAGATTTAGACGCTAGCGTAGTAATAGTCTCAAACTGTGTGTACAAATTTTGAAGGTTAGAATCTTTTACATCGTTAGTACCCTCATGAGTGAACTAGAAGGTATCCCATGCTTCCTTAGACGTGGTGCACATCATGATATGATGGAACTCGTCAGGGGTAATGGCTTCAGAAATGGAACTTAAACCGCGTGAGTTAAAATTACTGCATTTTAATTCTTCCTCCTTTTAAGAGATGATGGGTTTAGGACTTATGACATCTGCATTATTCACTATGGGTGGAGTACACCTTATTTCACACAACATAAACACGCTCGTCAATGGCTTTCAAATTAAACCGTATTCCAGCTTTTTAATTAGCATAATTTGACCCATTGAACATAGATAGCCTATTATACAAATTATATGTAAAACCCAATGTTTTAATGGATCACACATATTTAATTTTAACCAAATTTTATTTTTGTTAACAATTATTTTTGCATGCAATATAATGTCCAAATTAATTATGCAAAACCACGCAAATAATCAATCTGAATAAACACATGAAGAAGATTGAGAAAAAAATCCATTTCAAGGAAAACCTAGATTTCAGCACTGTTCAGAAATTGACAGACTCTGGATTACAACCTACTTAAATCTCCGCTATGTATAATGCATAGTCTTTAATTCTACAGTAGATACGGCACAGTCCAACACTGTTCACAAGAAGAGATAGTTCCTTGGTATCCACCATTTAGCCTCAATGTATAATCCTATCTTCTTCAGTTGTAAAGCCTCGACTCCACAAACCGGTAGTAAAGTATAACTCTACAAGGGTTTAATGTAGAAAGTATGGAACTTGGGATGGTGCAAACTTAACAAATCATATATGGGATGTATGATTTGGAAAAGAAAAGTTTTTTTTTTAAAACATAAAGATGAGAACTTTTGGTTCAGCTATTGAGAATTTTTTTCGCAAAAATCTTGATTAAAATTAATTAAAATAGGTTTTTATAGAAAAAAACACCAATTTGAGGCAATGGTCTCATTCTCGTTCGAACGAAAATGGCATCTCATTCGAATGAAAATACCAGTTTTGTTCTAATAAGATTAATTCTCATTCGAACGATAACTCAATGTCATTCGATCAACTTTCGAATGACCTTCTAATAACATTCTCGATCATTCGGTGGACGTTCAAAGCCTGTTCAAACAAAAAGAGGCTTTCGTTTTAAGGAGGTCTATATCTCATTCGTACGTGGGTAAAAATAATGTTTTTATTTGTAACATTTCTTTTAATAAAATGCTTCGATTCAAAAAATAAACATCCCATAATATTTTTTTGTGAATGAGAAATAAAAACCACAAGTCGCATACATCCACAAAGTGTTGGTGATAAATCCGGAAGCGGTGCTCTATCACTAACTCATCTTCAAATTATCGTGGATGAAACGCGGATGTAATGTTCTGTTTAAAACTCCAGTTTGTAACGGGATACGCCAAAATGCCAAAATGCCTAAGTTATGTTCCATACACTTTTAGAGTTCCATTTATGACCAAACTCTTCCAATTATCATTTAAACCCCTTGGAAATTTAGGGATCACTTTATCAAATCAAGAAGAACAAAATCATTGTTCAATGACTCTTGCACAGTTCATCTCTACTAGTGATTTGTGGAACTGAGGCTCTACTGTTGAAGAAAAATGTTGATCGATGGAGACCGAGGGAAGAATACTTTCGATGGGCGGTGTTGGACTGTACCGTTGCTATGGAAGGCTTGAATAATTGTGCATCATACTTAATGAGATAAGTAGGTTGTAAGTTGTATTGTGTATGTCAAATCTTGTAGAGTGCTAAAATAAAGGCTTTGCTCGAAAGCGATTTTTCCTACTTCTTCGTATATTTGCCTGCTTTGTTTGCCATATTTAATTTGGACTTCATAACTCTATGCACATTAAATTAGTTCAAGATAAAATCTACTAAAATTTGAATGTGTGTGTGTTTGGGCTAAGATATGAATCAATCCATAAAATCCCCGCTTTCTTGAATTGGCATTAGAGCAAGTTACACCAAGTTTATGAGTGATCCGTAGAAAATTTAGATTTTATGGATAATTTGTATAATAGGATGCATGTTTTTTATGGATCAAATTATGCATATTGGAAAGCTAAGATGAGGTGTGCCTCAAATTTTATGGATGAAAGAGTGATTTTTTTATGAAAGAGGGTGGACACCACCCACCTTGACCAATGGTGATGTCATAGGTCCAAAACCTTTCTCTACGTGGACAAAAGTTGACTTTAAATGGAGTAATTTAATTCATGCGGTTTAAGTTTCATCTCTGTATCCACCACCCCTGATAAGTTTCATCGCATCATGACGTGCACTACGTCTAAGGACGGATGACCACATGAACCAAATTTATGTGCGTTCATGGCAAGTCACATAAGTACTTCTATTTTCTCCCAAGTCTATGAGGACATTTCTAAACGTGAGAGCCTCCATGATATTTCGTATCATCCTGGAGAGAGTAATAGTGACGAAGAAAATTTGAGTGAGGGAGAAGGTGGACTCCGAAAATCCTTTAATGGTCTTTACATCGAGATTACAAAAATGAAAAGGCCTAATAAATATTTATCTCTTAGGGTGTGTGATTTAAAGAATGAGGTGAATGTTTTGAGAGAGTGTGAGTCATCGGTGAGTCAACTCGAAAAGGTGAAAGTTTCTTTATGTGAGCAATTGATTATTATCGGTAGGGAGAATAATGATTTGACCAACATTGTGGCTAGTCTTACGAGAGATCTTCGAGATTCATTGGAGACTCATGACAAACTTGAAGCCCGTGCATCCCAACTCAAGATTGATATCGAACGTGCCTGGGAGTTTAAGGTCACTTTAGAGGACACATCTAAGAATGTTGGAAAGATGCTCCTCGATCCCTCATTAGGTAACCTCGAGAGGCAAGGAATAGGTTATGATGATGCATCCACTTCCAAAGTCGCACTCAAGTCGGTTCTCGAGTTTGTGATGGATCCTTATGACCCTCGTCCGAAACCATCTAGGAGACCTAGCCTACCAAGGAGAGCTCATCCTAGTCATTTTGAGAAAGGTAGGCCTAAGCCTATTTATATTTTTTCCCATTTATAAGGACATTTTTCTCATGTTCGATATGTTATATTTGTGTATGTCGTACGCCGCTACATTTGACACGTCACTTCATGATAACACATGACAGCCTCTATCCGAATTCTGAGAATCAAGCATTCAACATCTCCACCATGTGTCCCATATCTGCCTCAACGACTTCACATTCCACGATTTTAGGCACTTTATGCAAGTGGTAGTAAGAGAAGTCAAAATAATGAAAGAGGGCAAGATATGAAAGTTCAAGGGCATTTTGGTAATTTTATAACCACCGTCCAGAGGTACGGTCAACTGGAAAGTCAAATAAATCGATGCCATAAAGATACTGGAAGAAAGGGCAGCTCAATCCGAGCTACGGTGAAGAAGCTATGGCTCTTTGAAAATGGAGAAAATTTCAAGAAAATGCTTATGAAGAATGTTGTGTGTTTTAGCCCCCAAACCAGCAAAGTTTCATGAACCGAAGGGCAAACCGGTTCGGGGGAGAATCGGTTTGGGTTACTTAATGCTGGCAAGAGTCCCAATGACTTAAAACTCTTTTTGGTTTCCTTATAAAAGCCAACTTCGAGGAGTTATTTTGCAAGACTTGGAGAGACATTTTTTAGAGTTCTATTAGCTCAAGTCTTCGTATTTTTGAGTCCCATAACTCATGTTTTGATTCACACATAATTTTCATACTTTTCTGAATCTTTTTGAAACCCAAGAACACTGATTTGCCTTTGTTCATACTTGTGGAGAAGTCGCTCTCTTCTTCATTGATGCCCTCCTGAAAAGGGAAAGTTCCAGCCGATGAATTTATAGAGAAGTCGTTCTCTTCTTCATTGCTTCTCACCTGGAGTTCCTGCGGGAGATTCCAGTCGAGACCTCAAAATCAACGCGTGAGGGTATTTCGTATGTCGCTATTATTTTCATTGTAATCCGTGTAACTGTTTTTACAAATTATAGTGAAAATAAAAAGGGTTTTTCCCTTTGGGGAATTTTTCCTGAAATTGTTTGTTTTATCCTGCATGCTTTATTTTATTGGATAAATCATCTAGATGCATGTTTTAGGGTTTAACTAAAATTTGGGATTATTTAAAATTGCAGTTTATATGAGAGCAATCTTTCCGCTGTAGCGATTCTACAAATTGGTATCAGAGCGGGTTACGCTAATTTATCGCGTGATCCTGATTTTTGCACGCACCTTTGTGTCAAAGACAGATGCACTAAGTTATTTTGTTTGATCCTATTTTTTCGCAATAATGGCTTTCGGTGGTTTTGATGATATTAGAACTCAAGTGTTTGAAAACTTTATTTGGAAATCTCGTGTGAAATCTGTTTTTAAAACTCTTGTTAAAAGGAAAGAATATGAGACATGTCTTTGTTGTGAGGGTATTGGCCATAGCATAGATGAGTGTCCCACTAAGGTTAAGGAGTGTTTTAACAAATCAATTGTTTGTGTTGCCACCCTTAGTGAGAATAACCCGAGTGAAGAAATTTTTATGCAAGTAAGCGTGTCCTTCCCAATTGTGTTGCTACTCATGAGAATGACGATGACACTTCTTCCACGGCCACTGAGAGTGAATCCCATAATAGTGAGGGTGATGGAAGTGAGGATGAAAGTGTATATGAGCGTGACTTACAAATGGCTTTCAATAAACTTTGAATCTTTGAAAATGAAGAAAGAAAATTTGAAATTGAAATCTCAATTGAAAGAGTTTGCCTTAAAAAATAATGATTTTTTAGTTGAAGAACTTAGAGCACATGAGAAAATTTTGAGGGAGAAGCTTGAGTACGTCGAGGGTGAGAGAGATAGTCTTAGAGGGTTGATGGAGACTATGAAAAAGGAGCTTTTAGAGTTTGAGAATTCTAGACGTGTACTTGAATCTAGGATAGGTGAACTTGAGATGAAATTGAAAGATTCAAGTAAAGTGAAATTTGATTTGGAGTCTAGGTCTGAAAAACTTGATAAGATTTTAGACACCGTCGAGATAAAAAAGGATAGGGGTGGGATTGGTTTTGAAAAATATGTTGCACCCATTTCCACACGTGTGAGAGAACCTCCTTGGATTGTTAAGAAAGAGGCACCTAAGTTTGTTAGGAAAGAGCCCCCTAGGAACATCGTGAGAGAACCTCCTAGGATCATTAGGAGAGACCCACCTAGGCAAATTCGGAGAGGGAAACCGAGAAATCTGAGGAGAGGGACACCTTTAGGTAACATACACCGCTCGATTTACACTTGCACACATTACGATAGGCAAGGTCATCTTAGGCGCTTTTGTTACAAGCTTTTAAATGGACCTAGGAAGGTTAATAAAAGAATAAATTTGATTCCCCAAACCCCCACGTGTCGTTACAAATCTATTTGGGTTAGAAAATTGGATTTAGAGGCATACGGTCTTTTTGTTCACAACTCTCGTTTGCTTGCACGTGATTCACCCCATGTGAAATATTTTGGTTGATTGTGTTGGATGTTTGTCATACACTAGTTATGCATCATGTTATATTCTTTAGTGTTATGACTCACTTTGATGTAGCGCACATTGATTTATTTGTTGCATTTTGTGTTTCGCTACTGTTTTAGCACTGTTTTGGATCAGTTTGCCCCTTACATGTACTGTTTTCACGAAATTTTTGCAGGGGGGAAAACTGTATGATTTACTGGGCATTCTGGGAAGTTTTGGTTTTCTCGTTTGAGCGAGATCTATATGTCGTTTGAGCTACCTATCTAGAAATTATGTTTTTGCTTCCCTTCTGATTTCAGTACCCGGTGTTCATATGCTTAGGTTCTTAGTACTAATGGTCTGCTTCTGGTCAGTTTATATGCAGTTATTCTTGGTATCCATGCTTACTTGATAACACTGCATTGCTCGTTTATCACATCTACTTTCATTGTGGATTATCTTGTGTGATTACCGTTTGCTAGCATAGGATGTTATCAATATTATATGCCTACTGCTGGTTGTATCACTTTGTAGTTATATTTTTTTTCCTGTTTGAAAATTTTGAAAAATACAAAAAGATTTTATTTTGATAAAAATTTTGAAAATCCAAAAAGATTTTTGTATTTTGTTTACACCGTTTATGGATTGGCACTTAGGATGATCGAGTCACTGCATCATTTTATTTTGTTTCATGTGACTATTTGATAGTGTTTTAAGACAATAGGTCAAATCAATCATGTGCTTTATAATGTTTGGAGTCATTAAGATGTAATTAAGTATTACTTCCTACATGTTTGACTCATAACTTAGTTTATTGCACACATGCACGAATTTGTTTGATTATTGTGCTTGTCTTATCACATGTTGGCTGGGTGTTTTCACTTCAATCTTATCCTTAAAACGAACCAAGCGCAATAAAAGTTGATAAGAAAGTTGTGCATGTAAGAACCGTTTGTGAGTTTTTGTGCATTATTTGAAAACGAGGAAGGGGTGCGAAATGTTCACATTTGACCTTTGCGAATACTAAGCCACCGTTATATCGGACATAAAAAATTGAGGAATTTTATTATCCGAGGTCCAAAGAGGTTCAAAAGAGCCCGAAAAATTTAAAGACAATAAAAAGAAATTCATGCCAATTATGGGCCAATTAGATTTTTGCACCAATTCTCCAATGGTTGAGAATTTAGATTTCCTCTAAAAGAAAATATGCATGAGGGAGTTTGGTTGGAGATTTTAAACGGGTTTTCACGTCCTTGAAAGTCTTGAACAAGCACTATATTGTTTTGGACGTTATTGGTGATTTGCATAAGACGATGTCATCTAAATTCAATAATTTTTACACCTAAGGATACTTTTGATGTTCATTCGTTAGGGGTACACGTATGCATCGTGCACATATGCTTGATTGAGTTGATTTACCTATCGAATGTGTTCACACCCATACATTCCGTTTCCATGACTTGGTTGTTTGAGTTTAAATCCCTGGTGTGATTTTTTGTATCTTATTTTTGTATGAATATTTAAAAAATAAATTCAAAAATAGTTTGTGAAGATTTTTTGTGTATCTCTTTGCAAGAGCACGTTTGCCATTGGATTGATGCCTTGTTTTGAATACCATGACACCCCGACTTTGCTTGTTTGATTTATTCTTCTCATTTTTCTATTTGGGGACATAATAAAAAGGGGGAGAAAGAATTATCATTTTATGGGGGAGTTTGAATTTTGGGGGAGTTTTTAAGATTTGACTTATGCTTTTCTCATACATTGGTATGTGGGTTTATCTCATTTCAAACTCGATACTTCACTTGGTATTTTTCTTTTTCTCATGTGTGTAGGTACTACATTGATGATCACTGCATTGCACACCCTGATGAGAAAAACTTTTAGATTTTTGAGAATTTGAAGAACAGACAATGAAGACTTATTCATTTGTACCTTTCCAGTTTTGGGTTCATGGGAGGGTATTTTGTATAGGCAATTTGGTATTTGATAATTCGGATATTTTGATGTATGTACCGGCATAGACATAGGGGGAGATTTGTAAGGACATTTTTTTCATGTCCGATATGTTACATTTGTGTATGTCGTACGTCGCAACATTTGGAACGTCACTTCACGATATCACATGATGGCCTCTAACCGAATTCTGAGAATCAAGCATTCAACATCTCCATCATGTGTCCCACATCTGCCTCAACGACTTCACGTTCCACGATTTTAGGCACTTTATGCAAATGGTATGCAAGAGAAATCAAAACAATGAAAGAAGACAATATATGAAAGTTTAAGGGCATTTTGGTAATTTTACAGCCACTATTCGGAGGTCCGATCAACTGGAACGTTGAATATCTAGATGCCACAAAGATACTGGAAGAAACGACACCTCAATCCGAGCTGCGGTGAAGAAGTTATGGCTCTTTGAAAATGGAGAAAATTCTGAGAAAATCCTTATAAAGAATGCTATGTGTTTTAGCCCCCAAACCAGTGAAGTTTTACGAACCGAAGGGCAAACCGATTTGGGGGGCGAACCGGTTTGAGGTACAAGCCAAACCGGTTTAGGGTACCTAATGCTGGCAAGAGTCCCAATGACTTAAAATTCTTTTTGGTTTCCTTATAAAAGCCAACTTCGGGGGAGTTATTTTGCAAGACTTGGAGAGACGTTTTTTAGAGTTCTATTAGCTCAAGTCTTCATATTTTTTAGTCCCATAACTCATGTTTTGATTCACACATAATTCTCATACTTTTTTGAATCTTTTTGAAACCCAAGAACACTGCTTTTCTTTTGTTTATACTTGTGGAGTAGTCGCTCTTTTCTTCATTGCTGCCCTCCTATAAAGGAAAAGTTCCAGCCGACGAATTAATGGAGAAGTCGTTCTCTTCTTCATTGTTGCACACCTGGAGTTCCTGTGGGAGATTCCAGTCGAGACATCGAAACCAACGCCTGAGGGTATTTCGTATGTCGCTCTTATTTTCATTGTAATTCGTGTAACCGTTTTTACAAATTATAGTGAAAATAAAAAGGTTTTGCCCCTTTGGGGGATTTTTCCTGAAATTGTTTGTTTTATCCTGGATGGTTTATTTTATTGGATAAATCATCTAGATGCATGTTTTAGGGTTTAACTAAAATTTGGGATTAATTAAAATTGCAGTTTATATGAGTAGTCGCAATATTTTTCGTTGTAGCGATTCTACACCATTGCAAACGAAAAGGTCACCTTGAAGAGTTTTTCTTTGAGCTTGGAAGAGTTTCTCACATGCGTGTTCACCGTATGCTCGCACATAAGTTCTTACAAATGTTCCCGCACGCACTCTCACCCATGTCACTCCACATGGTCCCGCACATCACCATAGAGAATTTGAGAGCTTTTAAGAGTAATTAGAATATTTATTCAAGACTTTACAATGTCTAATGGAGAAATTTCATAGGATGTCTTCTCATTTTGAGAAATCCTTCAGACCTAATGATTGAGGTCAAGACTTGTTTCTAGAATAAGGTATTTATCATGATCATATCTTATATCCCTTTTCCTAGAATGTATTACCATTATAATCATATGTTTTTCTTTTGATATATTTTGAAAAATTACAAAAAGATTTTCATTTTTTATGAAAAACTTTGAAAAAGTCAAAAAGATTTTTGTGTTTTAAGAAAATTTTAGAAAATTGAAAAAGATTTTATTTTGATAAAATTTATAAAAAAGACAAAAAAAATTGTATTTTTGTTTTTCACCGTATATGGATGAACATTTAATATATTCGGATTACCCCTACATTCCATCTATTCACGTGATCTTTTCCCTAGTGTTTCAAGACATGACTTTGTTTCATTAGTGTTCTTAATAATGTGTGGATAAGATTTCGTTGATCATTAAGGATTACTCTCGAAATGTTAGACTCTTTGTCACCTTTATTTCATATATGCACGAACTTTTTGACCATTATGCTTGCTTAGCATGTGTCGAATTTAGTGTTCTCATCTTAATCCTACTTAATAACAAACCAGATGTAAAAAGAGATAAGTTGTCCTTGTAAGAACCATTGCCCAGATTTTTTTCGATAAATATTATTATATGTTAAACAATGGAAAGGGACTATGAAAGAGCAAAATTCTCTTTGTGTTGAAATCCACCATTTGCAAAAAGAGTCTAAAAGATTAACGACACGAAAACAGAATTGCCAGGGCCATTTATTCTACTTTCATTGATGCTTCACTACATACGGGCATTATGATTTCTTCAAAATAGTTGAGAATGAATTCCTATATATGTGAGATTTTGAGGGAGTTATAAACTTGAAGATCAATGGGTTTTCACAATAGACTTTCTTGAAAAACATTATATAGTTTGACATTCTTGTTTTGAGAATCATTAAAATTCATGGTGTAAGATGTGGGTTCGTTAAATACAATGGGTATTTAGCAAGGTGTAACCCTTTTTAGAATGATGATTGATGCAAGAAGATATAACCTGATAAACAAGAATTACAACACTTGTAATAAATAGATTTTTAAGCCACAAAGCATATATTAAATGAGCTTTTACAATATTAATAACCTTTCAACGCAATAAATGAAGTAAATCTAAGCAATCAACTTGATTGGAGGAAGAAAGAAGAAACATTTTGGTACAATAAAGGAAAGGCAATAAGTCTTGATGCACAATAAATGCAAATGATTGAGAATAAAGGCTAGTTAAGTTCTGAGAATGAAGAAGGTAAACTCTAATGATGATAAACTCGCAAGAAGCTCTTGTGTCTGGAGAATGGATATCCAAATATCTTTAATAAAGGTGACAAGTGAAAGTATTTATATGAGGACAAGGTCGTTCAAATGGCCTTGTTCGCATTAAATTATCTGGCCTCATTTAATGCTAAAAGTACTCTGCATTTAATACCAAGGATAGCATACTAAATACCTGAAATATTATTTATTGGTAGGAATATTGTTTATGCTGTCAAAACATCTTTTTGCATTGATTGAGATGTGACAGGCTGGCACAAAGGTTTATTTTATGATGATTGATGGGAAATTCTCTTAAATGGTCCAGTGGTCTAAGGAATCAACTTACTAAAAGTCCACTTTTATCGAGCTCCTAAAGTGTCAAAGATCGTGACGTCATAGAAATAGTGAACAGTATTTTATAAGATATGTTGTTTTATCAGTTGAATAAGGTCATTCTAGAGGGATGGTTATTCGAACAACCTAAATTCATGTTTGAGGGGTAAGGTAAATTTGAACAAACTACTTTTGGCGAGGTACCTAGAGTGAGGTCTCTCAAATGAGGTGTTTTGGATTGTTATCTTGAGCCCATTGAATAGAGGGTTTGCCTAAGTGTACCAAAGAGGTTGAGATTATGTCCCAACATTGCCCTGTTACCAATACTCCAAACTAAGTCCTTGCGAGATTCCCTAGATGAGGTCATTAGATAGAGCATGTGAGCTCTCCCATATCCTACGAGATATGGTCCTTTGCAGATATCGAACAACCTCAAAGTTATTACAAATTGGTTCTAACTATTTAACAATAAAAGGGAGTAAATATAAACCAATGTTCCTATTACAAGTGTGTTTCCAGGGGCCTGTCCAATTAAGCTTGTTTCTTTATAGGGAGGTGTCTCGAGCGACCACACTCCTCTTGGGGGTATATTTGAGCGAATAATCTGGTTATGGGACTTCCTGTGAATGATCTTGATTCTTCCATTAATCCTCCTGTATGTGCAACATTAGTTATTGGATCAACCATTAGCATGAAACTCGCTCTATATTTACCCATTCATAGAGATATTTGTTTACTTGTAAAGAAATATCTATAGGGAATATGACCATCTTCTTCGAATGACCTGTGGCTTATAAGTAAGTGTTATCTTCTGTTTGAACAATTTGTTGGAATGAGTAAGTAATTGTTAGTTAACATCATTTTGCAAAATTGGATATGTTTAGAATTATCATACATATATGTTTAATGCATCTGTTTATCTTCCCAGGCCATTACACATGGCACTTTAGGGTTAGCGTGTGGCTATTGTATCACTAAGCAATGACTATTCCTTCTGCACAAGTACGACCACGTGCATGTGGGACCACCCTCGTTGTTTTAAATTCACTTCTTGACCCTTATAAAAGGTTTCTGTCTTCTCTAACAGACATTTTCACTTTCAAGACTTTTGCAAACTTCGTGTTCTTAGAGAGAGATAGAGATTTTACTTCTTCATCCTCTATTACTTGAGTGTTTGAGTTTACTCTTCTTCTTAAACTTACTCTTCTTACTTCCAACATCTGAAAATGGCTCATATCATTAAAAAAGGCCCTATTCACCAGAGGTGCTTCCCCTACCACACTTTCCCATCAAGCTTAGTGGGGAAACATCCTTGTGCCCTTATTTTGGTGAGGTTGACCATTTATGGGAAATGGTTGAGTCTTTCCCAAACTACCAGACAGCTAGGATGGCTCCCCACTTACTTTTGGAGGAGAGTGATGAGGTGGAGAAATGGGAATACATTCCTGTAGCTAGTGTGGTTTGTTTTAGGCTGGAGTATGGGGATTTTCATTACTCAATCATGGAGTATCAATCCACTTGAGGGGCATGTGAAGGTTTGGTCCCTTGGACTGATTATATTCATGGAAAGTATGCGAACCGCTTATCGCAAGTTAGGTTATCCAGCACCATATGGTTTGGCAATCTGATATTGAGCAAGAATAATAGTGCGCTAAGGTTACTCGTTTCACGTTGGAACTATAAAACCCGCACCTTTATTGAAGCGTGAGGGGAGTTCACCATTACCTTGGAGGATGTTTGTGAAATTATGGGGTTAGATGTTGCAGGTAATGAGACCTTATTTGAGGAACCTATTTTGAATGAGGAGGAGGCCACAAGGAAGGGGTTGGATAAGGTTTGTAGAAAGTGCATTGGTCGCTTGAATAAGTGTACTTTTGCTGAAATTATCCATTACTTCTGCTTTGTGGAGGATAAGGCCATTAACAAGGCGAGAGAACTAGCCAAATGTAATCCTAAAGGCAAGCAGGTAGCTACTTTGCCTCCTACTAGTGAAGGTTTTGGTAGTGACCTTGAGTTTTCTGCCTATATTCTAGTAGTCCTTTCCAGAATTTTCTTACCTGGGAAGCCTCATGACTTCCAATGAGGGATTTGCTTAGCATGGCCGTTCGAATATCCTTAGGCATCAAGATACTTTTAGCTGCCATAACCCTTGGATCTCTTTACACTTGGATGGATCGAACGTATAGACTCTGTCAGGTCTCTTGAACATTTTGATATTTCTAATTATGCTAACCATTTTACCCCGCCTAATTAAATATCGTATGATCAGTCATTTATTAAATTAAAATCAAGGTGAACGGTTGGTTCATTCTTAGAATCACTGTCGCAAAATAAAATTTCCAATTTAAACACCCTAAATAATTAAGCTAAGTGTCAAAACCATTTAAAACACTATTTCCATTTTATTAAATTCCAATTTGAAATCCTTATTAATAATCAACAGTTTAAGAATCACATAATACGAAGGATGGAAATCAACAAACAATAATTAAACCATCTAGATAAACCACACCAAGTTTAAAACTACAAATGAAACTGAATACTGGAAATAAAAATAAACATAAATCTCTGACAAAGTCAAACTAAATAGGAAAAAGGTCGACACATGCCCTAACTAAGCAGAACTAAAAATAAGAGCAGAATCAACGAAGAGGTCATCTAAAGTAAGGACCTGCATCTTCCACATAAGCTGCAGCACGTCCAGTCCAAAGAATCTAAGCATGACGCCCATGTGGCTGGGCACCTGTAATATACATATATATACAAGAGAGAGAAATGACAAAAAATGGGTTAGAGCCCGAGTGTAAAACAGTTTTAAAATAGTTTAGCAAGTATTTAAAATGCTTACCGGCTAATATAACAACCATGTTAGTATGCGACACTCTCTTGAGAATTCTCACCTCTCATCTAGTGTGCACGCCTACCGTACTACTAATCTCATAAGTTTATCTAACTTATTTTTCCATAAAGTTTTATCCCGAGAAGTAGAAAGGTTATAATGCTTATTTTACACAAAAATCAATCTCTTCAAGATTTATTACGTTTCTTAGAGCAACATCGTACCGTTACACTGTTCCCAAACACTTATTCATAAGTTGGAGCAATTTATTCATTACTTAACTACTTATACGCATAGTAGAAAGTTCCCATATATAAGTATATATATATATATATATATACACACATCAGTCACTCATATATTATATATACTATCGGCACCCCACATAAATTCTATGGTGCTGGCATACTCTGCTATCAAGTCCTCGTATCACTCGTACTAAGGGAAATACTAGTTCGGAATCACTCTCGAACTGTATTAACACAATCCACACAAAATGGAGGCGAAGCATAGTTCCAAGTCACTAAGAGGTCAGCACATACCCCTCATGTCTCTTAGGACTGTCTGACCATCATTCTCAGATAGCCTGTACCAAGGAAACCTATGTTCTAGGGTACAAGTCAATATCCCCATAAAGGTCTCATCGAGATAAGACTGTCCCGGTGCGGAAACCCCCGTGATAACAAATAGCGCGGATATGATTATTCATAATTATAGTATTTAATATATGTACACAGTCACACGGCCATATATAGATACACAATTTCCAATAAGGTTCGCCCACGACCCATAATTATTATGAACCGTATTTAGTACAATTTTTACCCAATTATCTCGCATAAGGGATCCATTTCTTTTATTCCCACTCAAAATTTATTTTAAACTTACTTATCATCTCTCGAAGTATTCTCTTTTGCTAAATACAATTTCAGTAGGTATAGCCTCTTTAACCTTCTGGTCTAAGTCTCTCACGAGTCCCTCAATTCATTAACGATCTTACGTGCAATCTCTAATGTGTAACGAAATTCCCCGTTAACCCACAATTTCATCCCATATTAAATTTCTTTCAACGGAATCTATTTAGACCCTACCGGTCTTCCTCACGACCCATTATACTCTTTAAATAATAATCAAGGGTTCCTATGTATTTAAACCGGATTAAACAAAAAGGGAAAAATATACAGTTTTCCAGGAGGGGTCGATCGATCGAGGAAAGGGGTCGATCGATCGATCAAGCAGTTTTTGCCCATAAACTACATTATCAACGTACGGGTTTCACCTACCAAATTACTCCAAAACGCCATTAACGATTTCCAAACACCCAAACAACAATACTAATAGTTATATATACCTATATACATGACTTCCTACGTAAACTTGTCCAAATTCATCAAAGGTATACAATTTCTAGGATAAATTATCATATTTAACAAGAAACCTAATTTTCATAAACTTTCATTCTTTTAATCTTTTTTTCCAGATTTCTTGCTTCTAAATTCATACAAATTCGTGGGTTATTCTCTACCTATGATTTTTTTTTCCTGAAATTGAATTTATTCAAGATTTGAGAGAAAATCCCTCTTAAGGTGGCATTACAAGAAAATAAAGGCTATCAAAGTCAAAGATACAAACTAAAGAAACTGAAGAATCTAAACATATGAAATTTGAAATTCTTTTAATAAGTCTATGTAAAAAGGTCATGGGGGAGGATTTGAAAGGCCTCGCTTGAAGGCCACCTTAATGTCATCGTATACCAGATCTATAATATTCCGTACATTCATCGCAACATTATCGAATTCCATTTTATTTCTGGCACACCAAATTCTCCAACAAATGAAAGCAGGGATCATATTACAAAGAGTAAACTTGATCGATTTTCCCCTAGTGCATAACCACCAATTCATAAGACCTCCTTTCACGGTATTAAAATTAAAAGTTAAGCCCATCCTTTTTTGGAAAAAATTCCAAACTTCTAAAGCAATTTCACCATTAGCAAAGAGATGTTCCCGATTTTCCTCCTTTGGTACTTGACAACATCTACATCTCGAAGGCAGAGGGATTTTTAGCTTCTTGATATTCTCGTCAAGGGGTAAACCATCATGTAGGAGTCTCCACATGAAAGTAGAAACTTTAGGGATGATGTGTTTATCCCAAATGGACGAGAAAGAAAGTTGAACACAATCTTTTTTCCTAATGTAATCCCAAGTAAGCTTAAGATTGAAATTATATTTCATATCCAATTCGTTGTAAGTAGAAAGAACATTTTGCATTCTTTTCCAAGTGTGACTGGAAAAAGATGGAGTACCACTAAATTCATGATTTTGTAGTTTTCTATATTTTGCTTTCATAAATTTAGACCATAAACCATCTTTGTTAAAGAATGAGTACCATAATTTGCAAGTGTATGTCTTACACACATCTTCTAAAGATCTAATACCAAGGCCACCTTCATTTTTTGGTAAACATACTTTATCCCAACTAATCCAGTGTATTTTAAGTTTACCTTCCTCTGAGCCCCATAGAAAATTTAGACAGGTCGTATTGATGTCATGAAATTGAAAAGTGTGAATAACGTTTGATAATTGATTAACTTCGCAAATTTCTAATTTAGCACACTTATTTAATTTCAGGACCTAATCATGCATCCAAAGTGCAAGTGTCAATCCCACAAACAGATAAAACAAGCGACACAAAGTTAAGGAAAAATCGCCGAAGGCCAAAACCTTTTATTTCTAGAATTTTGAAGAATTTACAAGACCATTGACTTACATACAACCTGATAATCGCCCACAAGTGTAACGCACGGTGTCTTCGTCAACCCTTCAAAGCAACGGCTAGAAACAGTGTTGGCTAGAATCTCCCGCAGGAACTCCAGGTGGTCAGCAATAAAGAAGAGAGACGGCTTCTTCACAAGGGTTGAATAAATATAAGGATGTGTTCTTGGGTTGCAAAAAGATTCACAAAGGATTGGTAAAGTTGTGTGAATCAAAACATGAGTCTTGGGACTCAAAAAGGTGAAGACTTAGAGTATTTAGGACTCTTAAAATCATCTTAAAAAGTCTTGGAAAACAACTCCCCGAAGTTGGTTTAAATAAGGAAATTTGGCCCTAAAAAATCTCAAGAAAATCTGCTCGATTTTATCCCAAGCGGACCGGTCCGATATGGATGCGGATTGATCCAGGGTCGGACCGGATCCTTCTTAAAAAGGGCTTCTTCGATTCGCAATTGGTCCGGGGTCTACTGGATTGAAGCATAAGCGGATCGGTCCGACTTGAGGTGGATCGGTTCGTTGGCGGATCTGTTCTTTTTCCAGACTGGCGAATCGGTCCAGTGCGGACCGATTCCTTTTTAAAACAGGTTGATCGGTCCGGCTGACCAGAAAAATGATTCCTTGAATTCTTTGATATTCGGATCCGTTGATGACGATGCAATCTTGAATTTCTTCAACGATGTAACGGCGAACGACATACAAATTGATAATGGACAAAAATGTCCTTACAAATCTCCCCCTATGTCTATGCCGGTACATACATAAAAACAAACATCCGAATTATCAAATATCAAAATGCCTATACAAATATACCCTTCCATGAACCCAAAACTGGAATGATACAAATGAATAAGACTTCATCGTTTGCTCTTTGAATCTTTCAGGAATCTCAATGCTTTTCTCATCAGGGTGCAATTCAGAGATCATCAAAGAAGTACCTACACACATGAGACAAAGAAAAATACCAAGTGACATATCGAGTTTGAAATAAGATAAACATAGAAACCAAATTATGATGAAAGCATACTTTATCAAATCTCAAAAACTCCCCCAAAATTCAAACTCCCCCATAAAATGATAATTCTTTCTCCCCAATTTTATGATGTCCCCAAATAGACAAATGAGAAGAATGAATCAAATAAGCAAAATCGAGGTGTCACAAGGAATAAGCAACTATTTTTTAAAGATTTTCAAAAAAATTTCAAACAAAAAAAATAAGATACATTTGAAAAAAAATATGCTACAAAAATCACACCATGGATTTAGACTCAAACAACCAAGTCATGGAAATGGAATGAATGGGTGTGAACACATTCGATGGGTAAATCAACTCAATCAATCGTATGTGCACGATGCATATGTGTACCCCTAACGAATGAACATCAAAAGTATCCTTAGGTGAAAAGATTGTTGAATTTAGATGACATCGTCTTATGCAAATCAACAAATCAAAGTCAAAATGATTTACAACCCAATAACGTCCAAAACTATTTAGCGCATATGCAAGCATTTCAAGGACGTGCAAACCCGTTTTAAATTCTCCAACAAACTCCCTCATATATATTTTCTTTTAGAGGTGAATAAACTAAATTCTCAAACTTTGGAGAATTGGTGCAAAAACCTAAATGGCCCAAAATTGGCATGAATTTCTTTTTATTGCCTTTAAATTTTTTCGGGCTCTTTTAAACCTCTTTGGACCCCGGATAATAAAATTCCTCCATTTTTTAGGTCCAATTTAACGGTGGCTTAGTATTCACAAAGTAAAATGAACCTTTCGCAACCCTTCCCCGTTTTAAAACAAAACACACAAACTCACAAAACGGTTTTTATATGCACAATTTCCTTATCAAAATTTATCGCGCTTGGTTCATTTTAAAGACAGGATTGAAGTGAAAACACCCAACCAACATGTGATAAGACAAGCACAATAATCAAACAAATCCGTGCATGTGTGCAATAAAGGAAACATGAGTCAAACATGTAGGAAGTAACACTTAATTACATCTTAATGACTCCAAACATTATAAATCACAATGATGAATTGACCTATTGTCTCAAAACACTATCAAATAGTCACATGAAAATAATGGAATGATGTTGTGAATTGGTCATCCTAAGTTTCCATCCATAAACGGTGCAAACAAAATACAAATATCTTTTTGGATTTTCTCAAAATTTATCAAAATAAAATCTTTTTGTATTTTTCAATTTTTTTTAAAATAAAACATACAAAAATGATATATACTAGCAATAGGCAAACAATGTCATCATGAAAATCACCCTATGCTAGTAAAAAAGTCAAACCTCAATCATTAGGTGCGGAGGGGTTTTCCAAAGGTGGTGACAACTTATGAAAAAACTCCATCAATTCTTGTGAAGTTTTGACCAAAAACTTAACTTGTTCCCCTAAATGTGAAAACTCTCTCATGTAGTCTCCGGGAAGTATCATGTGTGGGTGCATATGTGCCAGAAACACGAGTAGAAGCAAAACGTGACACATACCCTAACTTAAAGCAAAATTCCCTAAGGTGTCCTCTCCTCTTGTAATGTGAGCAAACATACATAGGCATAGTAACACCTCTCTCAAAAACTCTAGGACGCACTCTCCTAATAGGAATGGGACGCCTAGGTGGGTTAGGGTGAGACTTGCGTGAATCTAACACTAACGTGGGAACCGACTCGGGTGCTAATTGGGAAGAAGAAGCACCGTCATGACTTATTCCAAACTTCTCACCTTTACCATTAAGAACCACCTTTTCAACCTTCTTAGGTACGTTCTCAAACTTGACTTTGACCTTCCGAGCACGTTCGATATCATTCTTGAGTTGGGATACACGTGTCATCAGACTAGACTACGTGTTGGTCAAATCACACTTCTCATTTCTCAAAAACTCATTCTCTCTCTCCAAATCTAAAACCCGATGACCTAAATATCGATTGTACTTCTTTGTTTTCAAGGTCTCGGTGTACAAATCTCTAAAAGCTTTTTGTATCTCACTTTCATCTCCACTCTCCTCCTCGCTTTCTTCCTCACTTGACGAACACAAATCATTATCATCGCTCTCGTGTGCAATCTTGTGAGACAAAGTGGGTGTGCTCACATGACTAGAAAATGCGACAACCATCCCATGTCCCAAACCTTTATCAGACTCATCTCCCTCATCACCCTCACTAACACTAAGAGTGGCGGGCATAGCAGTCTCTTTTCCCTTTCTCCTTATCCTAGTAGGACACTCTCTAGCTATGTGCTCTTTCCCTTTACACTCAAAGCACCTGATCTCATCCTCCTTGTCACTATATTTGGCCTCCTCTTTCTTTTTATGCGACTCAAAAGATCTCTTTTTATTGGAAGAATTTTCTTTATTCATTTTGAGAAACTCTTTAAAAAAAATCGCAAACAAGGCCATTTCTTTAAAATCAAAATCTTCCTCAGAGTCGGACTCACAAATTTTTTCTTTATTTTTCTTAAAATGAGTCTTTAAAGCAATGCCATTATCCTTAGCCTTAATGGTTTGGGGAAACATGTCTATCTCATAGGTTTGAAGATCTCCTACAAGTTCTTCCAACTTAAGTGATTTCAAATTTCCCAAAGAGTTCAAAACAGTGACTTTAGGAATAAAGCGTTTTGGGAGAGATCTAAAAATCTTTTTAACGACACGCGTGTTATCAATCACTTAACCCAAATTAAAACATGTGTTAACAATGTCTGACAAACGAGCATAAAAATCATCAAAGCATTCAGACTCAGACATGGTGATAGTTTCAAATTGGGTGGCCAGATTTTGTAATTTTGAGTCTTTAATCGCGTTCGTAACCTCATGTGTCAATTTCAAAACATCCCAGGCCTCTTTAGACGTGGTGCACATCATAATTTGGCGAAACTCATCCGGAGTGACAGCTCCAGAAATAGCACTCAGGCTACGGGAATTAAAATTGGACAATTTATAATCATCTTTCGTCCAGGCTGACACGGGTTTTAAAGTGGTGATGTTATTAACAGTGGTCGTGGGAGGAGTCCAAGCATTTTCGCAAAGCAACCAAACACGCTCGTCAATAGATTTTAAAATCGATTTCATACAAGCTTTCCAGTAGGCATAATTAGACCCGTCAAAAATAGGTATTTGATTATATAAGTGCTCCATAGGAAAAAAATGAGAATTTTTCACAAAACTGATTTTTCAAAAAAAATCAATATCACACGATTTTGCAGAAATAGGAATACGCGATAAATTAGCGTAACCTGCTCTGATACCAATTTGAAAAGTGTGAATAACGTGTGATAATTGATTAACTTTGCAAATTTCTAATTTAGCACACTTATTTAATTCCATCCCCTAATCATGCATCTAAAGTGCAAGTGTCAATCCCATAAAAAGATAAAACAAGCGACACAAAGTTAAGGAAAAATCCCCGAAAGGAAAAACTTTTTATTTCTAGAACTTTAAAGAATTTACAATACCATTGGCTTACATACAACCTGATAACCTCCCACAAGTGTAACGCACGGTGTCTTCGTCAACCCTTCAAAGCAACGGCTAGAAAGAGTGTCGGATGGAATCTCCCGCAGGAACTCCAGGTGGTCAGCAATGAAGAAGAGAGACGGCTTCCCCACAAGGGTTGAACAAATACAAGGATGTGTTCTTGGGTTGCAAAAAGATTCACAAAGGATTGGTAAAGTTGTGTGAATCAAAACATGAGTTTTGGGACTCAAAAAGGTGAATACTTAGAGTATTTAGGACTCTTAAAATCGTCTTAAAAAGTCTTTGAAAACAACTCCCCGAAGTTGGTCTAAATAAGGAAATTTGGCGCTAAAAAATCTCAAGAAAATATGCTCGATTTTATCCCAGGCGGATCGGTCCGGTATGGATGCGGATCGGTCCGAGGTCTACTGGATTGAAGCATAAGCGGATCGGTCCGACTTGAGGCGGATCGGTTCTTTTTATACACTGGCGGATCGATTCGGTGCGGACCGGTTCCTTTTAAAATAGGCGGACCGGTCCGGCTGATCAGTAAACTGATTCCTTGAATTCTTTGATATTCGGATCCGTTGATGACGATACAATCTTGAATTTCTTCAATGATGTAATGGCGAACGACATACAAATTGATAATGGACAAAAATGTCCTTACAGAAATGTCTTATTTGGTGGATCAATGGTAGACAAGTAGTTGAAAGTCATCGAATGAGCAACACTCTTAATAAGAATATTTCTTCCTGCTTGAGTTAGAGACTTGGACGCCCAACCTGCAATTCTTTTTTTCATTGTTTTCGCCAGAGACTGAAAGTGAATTCTCTTCTGGGATGTCTAGAATATATTTATTTCCATCAAGACATGTGATTAAATCTTCAATTCCTCAAATTCTTTTATGAAACATGTGTATAAAAATCCTAATCTAATATGGATGAAACAATAACTGAAAGAAAATAAAGTTAGATACTTTCCTGGAAATTCAAGGGTTCTGATTTGTGGATAAAAAGGTATGGTTGCGTTCCTCTTTGTGCATCTACGTTTTGGTGGTAGTGGCGGTGAAAACGGATGAGTTCTTAGCCTTGATTATTTGAAAAGATTCCTACCTTCTTCTTTAATGGTCGTTCTTAACTTTTGTGATTGTTAACCTTAAAAGCCTAGATCAAATGATTGATATACCTTAGGGAAATTCGCGGCTTTAATTACCCAAAAATACAAAATATCTAAAATACCCTCCCGGGATGCCAATTAGGCCTAAAAATGCCCCGAGGCCCAAACTGAACCCCCAGGTATACTTTTCTGACTATTTCGACCCTTTCGAATACGTTGGCGCACTTGAAATGATCATACGGGCGACTTATAATTTATTCAATTTTAATAATAATAATTTAGTCCCGACACGACACAGGTACGTCATGACTTAAATTTCCATAATTGCCATTTTATTCACTCGTGACAATTTTAATAATATCTATCTTATATATTACTTTACTCATCTAGTAATATTCAACAAATTCTCAATAATTACTAACTCTCGTCACACTAGTAAATATTTTAAATAATTTCCGGATTAATATCACGATTTAAATTTAATAAATCCCCAAATTAGAAGCCATAAAAATACGGGGTATTATAATTTGCTCCTTACAACTTTTCTTTATGCCAGATTCCCAGCTTTTACCCTTAGTGCCATGTTACCTATCTATCATCCCATAAAGGTCCCCTACATGTGTACCTGGAATTGTAAACAGAGCAAGAAAACTCTCAATACTTCAATTCTCAATGTTAGAGAGTTCTATGCTAGGCCTTATACTGCCATCAATCAGTTTTATATGAGCAAGTTCTTTACTGAGTCTTCTCGGGCAATTGCTAAGGTTCATGAGGCTACTGCCCGCGATAACCCTTCCACGGGTGTTCTCATGGTTCTTATTCCCTCCTATATCCCTTCCTTCACCGAATGGGAGATCATTTACTCTGTTTATTCCCCTCGTCATGTAGCTTTCCAATTTCTCTATGACCAAGGAGTTCCCCTTTCAAACCATATTTCGCTGGAGAAACCCACTAAATTTTCTCTTACTTGTGGGAATTTATTAATAATTATTATGGTAGCCCTCTCATACAGATATAGGGGAGAGTTGGTGATCAACCAGATTTCTTATTGTGCTTTAGTCGGACCAGCTTGTTCGATTCTAGAAGGCTTTCTTGTGCCAACCTTCATATCCTGGTGTGGAGATATTTTCTCCGATAGAGCTTGGACTGAAAGGTTGTACGATTAACCACTCATCGCTCAACCTGAGAACTATCAATAGTACTATTCCCACCGAGTTACCTCCTTTGGCGCCCAAACAAGCTATTTTAAAGAAAAAGAAAGGAGATTCAACCTCCCAATTGCTTGATGAGACTGAAGATGCCCCTATTTCTTCTTATCCTGACTTAGGTGATGAGACACCTTTAGGTCCTTTGGCTGGAGCAGCTTTGCAGCCCAAGAAGTGTTAGTCATTCAAAGGTTGTGGCTTCTGCGAACGAGGTTGATCCTTCGATCAAGGATTAAGTGAAATAATTATTTAACAATCTAATAAGTAGCTATGATGACAATGTTGTGGTTGCTCGGGCATTTATTGAGGACCAGATGGCTTCTAGAGATCTTTCTTTCAATCCTATCATTAGTTCAGGTGGCCAAAAGAGGCGAAGATCGTAGGCAGAGCCCTCTCATATGATTACAAGTTATCTTAAGGAGGAGGAAGTTTAATAGAGTCCTTTAATGCCCCAAGCTCATAGATTGCAAATGACATTTAGCTCTGAGAAACCTTCTTCCCCTCCTCAAGACTATACCGTATTTTATGATTCTATATAACAAGAGGTACTACATGTTATAACTTATCTTTTATCTATCATGGTGGTTTGTAGTTACTTTCCCCCTTTTGTTCATTCTCTTATACTTTGTTGATGTTACTCAGATTGATGCCTAAATAGGCACTCGTCTTTGTATTTACAATCCCCCTCTCAACATCAAACTCAACAAACTTCCTCTTAATATCTCAACATCAAACTCAACAAACCTCCCTTTCTTTAGAGCAATAGACAGAATAACTACCCCATCCCAGGGGCAAGTTCAACCGCAACAACAGTAATCCCCTAAATGGCCATCAACTACCGTTAAAGACTCTGAGGTAATAGTCGATTCCCCCTTGTGGCAGGAGATGTTTTTTTCTAAGTGGGTTGACTAATAGTGAAAAGCAATGCATGTCAAACGTTGATCGTTGTTTTCTATTCACCGCCTTAATAAAAAAATCTAAACTTATGACTACACTCAACAGGTGCGTATAGCGGACAAGTCCGAGTATCGAAAATCCACAGAGACGAGTTGCTAGAATTTAATGGATTTAATACTTCTAAATAAAAGTGTAAAAGGTAATTTGTTAACTAAAAAGAAATAAAAGATAAACTAGGCATGAGTGTATTTAAACTATATTAACAAAATGAATAAAAACTATAGGTTGTGTCGAATATCCCTCACCCCGAGTTAATTAGTATAAAATAGTTACATGGGTCGACGAGTTATTAAGATTGCGTCTCGTTTTGACAGTTAATTAAATCAAGAGTTGTCACACCCCTAAATTCGTATTAAAGTCTAATAAGATTTTGGCGTCAAAAAATACCCCAGAAATTACGCACACAAGGTCGTAAGCATGGAGCATACAAGATATACCCCGTCAAATCTCCTAGGCATAATAACTAGGACAACGCACTCGAAATAGACCCGTAAAACTCCATCACCAAAGCAAATCAACATGTCGATCCTAGGTGAGTTCAATCTGACACAACCTAGAATAAATTAGCTAGAAAGCATGATAAATGACATATATTAAAAGAAAGCAAGTAAACCTAATTATGAAAGCAATAAATAGCAAGAAATAAATATTAACTAGGCATGGAAATGAAAGGAAGCAAGTAAAGAAGGCATTAAACAAATGAAAGAGACAAATAAAATGAAGCTTACATACATAAAAATGGGTAAAACACTCAAAGTGGTGGAGTAGGGCAAAGATCCATACAAACCCTAAACTAATGTAAAATGTAAGAGATTTCTCTCAAATGAGAGAAAAGAGTATATATACAAAACCCCAAAATGGCAAACTTGTAAATAGAAAAGCTGAGAAAAATAGGGGATCGATCGATCGACCCCTTTGGTCGATCGATCAAGTCTCAACCCACTGTAAAAGCTCAAAGGAAAATTCTGAAGGGTGGATCGATCGACCTTTTTGGTCGATCGATCGATCAAGCAGGTCTCCAACAAGCTGCCCCCTGTTTTGGTTCATTTGGAATTCTCTTCCGCTAATATCGTCGTAACTTCTTCATTTGAACTCGAAATCACACACCATTTTCTGCCACGCAAAGCTTGCGAGGAGGGCTAAAACTTCCATGTAGATGTCGTTCCAGGTGCCCAAACTGTAAATTGACCGAATTTCCCTTGCGCGTGCGGATATGTACGGAACTTAGCCGGAATGCATCCAAACTCCATACTTAATACCTAAATTACCTAAAAAGCCCAATTATACCTCATATAGCTTGTTGACAATATAAACCCGAGGTTGTCTGGTTAACGGTCTTAAATATAGAGATTAAGGCACCCGAGGGGGCTAAAAATGCGTAGGTTCGAGGGTATTAATATGCAATATTCGGTACGAATCACACCCCCTAACTTACACATTTCTAGTCCCTAGCAATGAAATAGGATACAAAAAGAACTACAAGCAAACCAAAAGTAGGATACAAGTACAAAATGGGAAGAAAAATCAATAAAAAAAATAAGGCCACTTCTGCGGGAAAACGATTGCATTTAGCGTATGCAATAAGCCATTAAACCCCTAGGTTATCCTAGTGGATGAGTGTCACCTCGTGAGGGTTTTCAGGGATGAAACCCACAAACATCATATGGTTTCCTCAAAATATGCCCAAACCAACATGTGACAAGCTCAACAACAACAAAAAAGATTTCATACGCATTATTAGCAAAGTGAACTAATTCACACAAAAGTTCGCAGTTATTAACATTATAGAATGCACCTCATAGAATTGAAACCTTAAAATGTGGGAGGGGAGCGAGCACATGCAAATGTATGATTTGGCAAAAACTTATATAAATCGGATAAAAATTAAAGCAAGCATATATTCAATACTCACGGGCATTACACTCATCAAGTGAATTCACTCGAAACAGGGAGTTAACACATGAAACATGCGAGCATAAGGAGTAAATGTAAATGCAAACTAGGCCGCACACATGTCACAAATGAAGAACGCTATATAGGAAATAAAAACTTGTAATCTCACTAAAAGATACGCACATTAATAGAGGCGAAATGCATTTTCACAAATTATCAAAACTATTATGAATTTTAAATTGAACTCACCGTAAGATCACATAAGATTTGTATATGGTTGTAAGGTAGAATAGGCTAGGGTACGAAATGAAGGATATGTATATACGGATTCAAAGTGTTCGGAAATGAAAACTCGGGATAATGGAAAGAATTCGGGAAATATCAAAAATTGGAAAATAAACTCCATAAAAGGCATTGAATATAACAATGGGGAGAGTAAACAAAGCTTATTGAACTATATACAACATTTACAACTTTCTCTTTCTTTTCTTTTCTTCTTTTTCTGATTTTTCTCTTTTGTTTTCTTTTGCTTTTCACTTTCTATTTTTCACTTTTTATTTTCTTTACTTTTCACACTCTCACATGCCTAAATTGCAACCACACGATAATAACATCATTCAATCCCAAGTAACATTCCAAACAAGGGTAAGGACGGAAATAAGTATGGGCTAAAACTCCAATGTAGAGTTGGTTATGGGATTTTGGGTTATGAATCGAAAGGCTAATATTTAGGCTCAAAGGGGCTGACGAGGGAAAATATATAAGGTGAGGTCAAGGCTAGTGTGGGCGATATAAAAAAGATGGCCTATGATCATTTCATAAAGTTTACACAATTCTCGAGTCAAAACAAACTTTGAAAATCATGCTTAAGTAATACATTTTAAGAATGAACTCAATTAATGAATGATCAAATGAAAGAATAGTGAGATCACCAATGAATTCAACGTTTTCAAAGAGGAAAGAATAGTGCATACACTCAAAAACGACGAAAGGTACAAAACTTACTCAGTGTAAGTATATACAATGCAACAAAAGATTACCGAGTTCTAAAAATCTTAAACCAAATCAATAGAACAAGAAAAGCGCATGTGCTCATGGGATTAAAGTTTAATTCATGAAGTTATTCATAATATCAATGATTGAGGACTAAAGTTTAATAACTTCTAAAATTGAGAACATACATCATTGAGTTGTCAATTGGATCGAGCAATTATTAAAATTTATTATCGAAAACAAAGGCAAAATGCCCAATAAAGGAGAAAAAAGAAGGAAAATATTTTTGAAAATTTTTAATTTTTCTAAGAAAAGCATACTAAGCAACTAACATGTGAGCAAAAACATGGACTAAATAAAGAAATGAATAGAATATCCCACACCCCCTAACTTAAAACCTGGCATTGTCCTCAATGTGAATTAAGAACCAAGTTAAAGAGAGGAAAATAACGATATTACCCAAAATTAGAGCGTTCCCCATAAGAACAAGTCCAAAGAATCTACAAAACAAGTTAGTACCGAGCATAGCAAAAAAAATAACAAAAAGTTAACTAATTACAAGAGACTAAATTAAAAAGGAAAGAAAAGATAAAAAGAAAGAAAGAATAAAAAGTTAACTATATACAACCTACTATTTAGGCTTCACACTAACTATACACTAGAAGTCTAAATAGTTGAGGATCCACCATGAAAACGATTTGACTTTGGAGGATAACCGGTGTACCCTCACTCTCAAGCATGCCTTCCAAAAAATATTAATTTCGTTTGAAAAACGGAAGGCATGTGTAAGGCATAAGAAAGGAACCATCGTCAATTAAAAGTTTTGGAGGCACTTTGGGGGATTTGGATTGAACGGGTGACAAACACATGTGGGGACCGAGAAAAGCAGAAAATCCACCCAAGGATTTTGAAGTTGGAATGGGAGGGGGCGCACATGGAGGCACAAATGACATCATGGAAGGTGACTCGAGCAAGTACTCCTCAACGGTTAAATGGTTTAACACATTAAAGTTTGAAACCGAATCATTGAGTACTTGTGACGGTGTGATAACAGAGAATGAAAATTAGAGGAAATAAATTCAAACTCAAGAGATGAGTCATCATCGCTTGAAGATTGAGTTTCGAAGGAAATAAGATCATTTTCAATAAAATGTTCTTCTTTGGGGGCCAGAGAAGAAATCATTTCATTGCAAATGGATATTACTTCCATTTCATCCTCACTTTCAATATCTATTATGCAATGGGCAAAGTCAGCAATGGTTTATTCCAAAGTAGGCACAAAAACCTCATTTGGTTCAAAACATTCCTCGACTTCAAGAGTCTTGGAAGAAAAATCATTGTCGAATTAAAATAATAAATCCACCTCATGCTCCCAAGGTCGTAAGCACGGAGCATACATGATATACTCCGTCAAATCTCCTATGTGTAATAACTACGACAACGCACTCAAAATAGACCCATAAAACTCCATCACCAAAGCAAATCAACATGTCAACCCTAGGTGAGTTCAATCCGACACGACCTAGAATAAATTATATATAAAGCATGATAAATGACATATATTAAAAGAAAGCAAGTAAACCTAAGTATGAAAGCAATAAATAGCAAGAAATAAATATTAACTAGGCATGGAAATAAAAGGAAGCAAGTAAAGACAGCATTAAACAAATGAAATAGACAAATAAAATGAAGCTTACATACATAACAATGGGTAAAACACCCAAAGTGGTGGAGTAGGGCAAAGATCCATACAAACCCTAAAATAATGTAAAATGTAATATATTTCTCTCAAATGAGAGAAAAGAGTATATATACAAAACCCCAAAATGGCCAACTTGTAAATAGAAAAGCTGAGAAAAACAGGGGATCGATCGATCGACCCCTTTAGTCGATCGATCGATAGGGTCTCAGCCCACTGTGAAAGCTCGAAGGCAAATTTTGAAGGGTCAATCGATCGACCCTTTTGGTCGATCGATCGATCAAGAAGGTCTCCAACAAGCTGCCCCCTATTTTGGTTCATTTGGAATTCTCTTCCGCTAATATCATTGTAACTTCTTCATTTAGACTCGGAATCACGCACCAGTTGCGGCCACGCGAAGCTTGCGATGAGGGATACAACTTTTGTGCAGATGTCAGGCCAGGTGCCCAAACTGTAAATTGATCGAATTGCCCTTGCACTTGTGGATATGTATAGAACTTAGCCGGAATGCATCCAAACTCCATATTTAGTACCTAAATACCTATAAAAGCCCAATTATACCTCATGTAGCATGTTGACAATATAAATCCGAGGTTTTCTGGTTAATGGGCTTAAATATAGAGATTAAGGCATCCAAGAGGGCTAAAAATGCGTAGATTCGAGGGTATAAATATGCAATATTCTATACGAATCATGTGTCCATGAGTAAGGGGTCTAATCCTAATTTTTTTTTCTTGAGCGTTCAGTATTCCATTGTTAGTGCTGAGCTGGAACTATGACAGGGTGAAGTCAGACGGTGTTTGGAAGCTGAGTCAGTTATATCTGTTAGGCCTATGGCTGAGTTTGAGGTACATTTAGTTTATCATGCAAAGGTTCACAATATATTTCTCTCTTCATTTGGCTCACCTTTTCTTTTAATTGTAGACTACTTCTCCTTCTGTGCTAGAGGAGGATAATTCTAGTTAAGGTGTTCCTGGGCTAAATTCTCATTTAATTCTAATCAGTACCTCCAGAGCTTTAATACTTGTGCCCACAATGAATGAGAAGATGCTTGTGAATCGTTTTGGACCTTCAATCTTAGAAGGTAGATCTACTAGTGGTGCTGAAGACTTTGATGTTGAGCAGGGACTTTCCACTTAGCATACCATTGAGGAGTCATCCCGTGCAGCACCTCTCCAGGCAGAGGTATATTGAATTTATTTTATATGTTTGAATTTCTTCTTTGTAAGAACAAAATGGGCACAAACTTTATCCAAATGGCCATGTCTAAATAACCATTGGTGTTTATCAGGGTACACTTTGAAATTTGCATTAATCACGACCAAATTTACATATTTGAGCAACCATTTGGTGCTTATCGTAGTACACTTAAACTTGGAGACTATTTGGTCAGGAACTTTATCAAGTGTACTTGTCCAAGCAACCATTGGAGCTTATCATAGTATACTGGGACTTTGTGACCATTTAGTCAAGAAATTTTTCGAGTGTACTTATTCGAGCAACCATTTGGTGCATATAATAGTACACTAGGACTTTGCGATCATTTGGCCAAGAAATTTGTCGAGTGAACTTATCTGAGAAACCATTTGGTGCTTATCATTGTACGTTGGGACACTGCCACCGTCTAGTCAAGATATTTATCGAGTGTACTTGTCCGAGTAACCATTTGGAGCTGATCATAGTACGTTGGGACTTTCCAACCATTTGGTCAACATATTTATCGAGTGTACTTGTGTGAGCAACCATTTGGTGCTTATCATAGTACACTGGGACTTTGCGACCATTTGGTTAATAGGTTTAAGCGTCATTTTTCCTATGACTTTTGTTTGTTAATCTTTCAGATTATTCCTGATCGGTCTGCCCCAGTAATTATGGAGGAGTATATTGTGGTTCTTATTCGGTCTATTTTGTCCGTAAGCTAGGTACCCACGAAAGATGTTCGGATGGGGGAAGGTGTTAACCCTGGTGTTATTGATGCTCTTTTGAATCAGCCTGTCATTCCTATTGCTAGTCAAGATATTGAAGTTTAATCTCGCACAGCCTCTCTCCAAGAATAAGAGGATAGGGCTTTGAACACCATGTTGCCCTCAGCTAGTGGTAGAGCTTACAGCATTCATCCCCTTGAAGCATCTCCAATAGACTTAGTGAGATAAGATTTGAGAGACTTTCCCCATATCATATTTAATCTGCATTAAGAACTCTTAGAGCAGCTACTTGACCTTCATCCCTCTAGTTTTGGTCCTCATTGTATTTAATCCATTCTTGTCATGATGGCTTATAGGTTGCTCAGGTTCTCCATAATGCTAAGTGAAATTATGAACAGCCCTTTACAATCTCTCACCTCTCCCAAGATTAAAGAGTTACTATCAAAGATTCATGTATTAGACAATCATAGCTTTATATTGACGTGGCTGATCAAAATTTTGAGGTCTTTCAAGAAAGTCGTATTGCCTTAATTTTATGCAAGACTTAATGCTAGTGCGAGGACACAAGTTGTTGTAGCTTAGGAGATGGCTAGTCTTGATCCAGGTATTATAAAGGCTAAGTAAAAGCTTGTGGATGTGTGAGAGGCTTTAGCACAAGTTGATGCAGAGTTAGAAAAAAATCATCAAGACATAGAGGAGTATAAGAGAAAGAAGATTGAGTTTACGAATGAGCTAGCTGAGCTAGCTTCTGTTCTCCATGGTTTTCACCCTAGGTTGATTGATTCTACCAACTTGTGGTTTATTTTAGATGACCCTAGTTATAGTTAGGATCCTTTTCTGCCTTTTATTTCATCTTGTATTTTTTAAGCAGTAGTTCCTCTTTGATTTCTTATAACTTTGATGTTTCAATGAACTGTTGATTCGGGCTCTTTGCTTGTGCCATTTACTTATGACTATTCTCAATAAGGAATAAAAAATTCCTTTGAATGAACTATCATATAATTTCATTGTCTACAAAGTGCATGGATTGTTTAAGAATAACCTCTCACCTAACAATTGTAAACGCAAACTTTTCTTAGCATTACAAGCAGAAGGAAATAAAAAAAATAGACATGATAAATTTTAAGCCACTTGTTATTGAGATTGAATGTTACACCATTATCAATTTTAAAAAATGTCACAGTTACCCGAGTCAGAAGCCTTGCACATTATGTAGGGTCCTTCCTAATTGTTTTTGAATTTTAGCAGTTAAAGACTACGTATGTGTCTTATACAAGATATTATTACTAGGTCCCCCTCTTTGAACCTTCTTGGTTTCACCATTTGATTATATGGCCAAGATAGTTATTTCCTTTACATTTGTCAATGTTTCATTGCATTTTCCCAATGCTCATCTAGGGCTTCCAATTGCACATGCCTACTTTAAGGAAGCATCGCGCTTCGCAAGTTATATCGGGCAAAAGGTATCTCTCGCTCAACTGGCAGGATGGCCTCAGTGCCGAGCACCAAGAAGAAAGGAGTATAACCAGTAGGTTTTATTTTAGTTATTATATAATCCCACAAGACTTGTGATATCTTATGACCCCATGTTTCAGAAAAATTCTCCAGCAATTTGTTAAAATGTTCACCAAGGTCTTATTATAAGCTCTCGCTGCCCATTGAACTTAGGGTAAGCCACTGTAGGGTTATGGTGGATGATGTAGTACTTGTCTATGAGCAACCTCACCTCACTATTTATGAAGGTAGTTCCATTCTTTGAAACGAAGACCTTTGGGATGCTAAATCGGAAGATAATATACTCTTTTATGAACCAAGCTACCACGAATGTTGTGGCCTTATTGAGAAGTATTACTTCTGGCAAGTTGGCAAGCATTTTGTGGCAACCAAGATCCAAATCTTTTCCCTAGAAGAAGGATTAATGGCCCTTATAAGTTCAAATTCCCAAGTGTGGAATGGGAAGGGGGTAAAAAGTGAGTTTAGGTGCACCGAAGGAGTGTGGATCATATTACCATAGAGTTGGCATGCTTTGCATTTTTGAATGAACTCGACGGAGTCCTTTTCCATGGTTGGCCAATACTACCCTAAGTTCATTAGTTGGTCATAAAGCTTTTCTTTTCCAATGTGACCTGGCTCATGAGCCCTCTTCAGCACCTTATTTTCTTCTTCTAACCTAATGCATCGCAGAGGTCTATCATAGTAACCTCTTTGATATAGTTGGTCATTCTTGATAAAATTCCTTGAGACCCTTCACTTGAGCCAACTAGCAATATCTTTCTATTTTGGGACCACCCCTTCTACTAACAAATAAACATAAGGTTATCTCCATTCGGGTGGCTACTCAATGAAGTTGCATTCAGTCGACTGATCCTCAAGTTGACCCACCTGAAGACCTAAGAAGAACATAAGCGCACTGACCATGATCATCTCAAACTCTATCTTCATCTCCTCCTTAATCGTCTGAACATGTCAATAGCGGATGAATCCAAATAATATATCATCCCCATAAAGTTGGTTAAATAAGATAGCATCGCTCTCTCTCTTGACAAATAAAGTCTTATCCATTCCCCTCTCTTGAAGCCTGTAGGCCCCTTTTTATGTCTGCTTTAGGTGAAAACCCATTTTTCTAAACACAAAAATTTTCCAATTTAATTTTCACCAACTTAACTTAATCTAATTTTTTCTTGTTAATCCTAATCATGCATCTAGGTGATATTAAACAAGTAAATAAATCAAATTCACAAACACACAACACCAATATACGAGGAAACCATTAAGGAAAAAACTTCAGACGACCCAAGTCAGATAATCACTATGATACGATTTTACAAAGTACAGACAATAGATTTACTCAATGACTCGATACCCCACAAGCCTTGACGCGCTTATATGCTTCAACTGCTCCTCTGCAGTGCAATGTAGGAGTCCACCTATGCAATGTCCACAACACACGAGTCCACGTATGTCTCGGTATCCACTGATGCAGCTACGACAACCGTTTATGATTTAGAACACAGAGTCCACCGCTTCTTCACTGCAAAACTCAACAAAACAAATGTTCAATCCGTATGAACAAACTCCAGATGGTGCTAAACACAAGATCTCTATAGCATTTATATATGAAAGATCGGATCTTGTAACACAAAGGATGTTATATATATCTCATTCGAACGAGATATCCATGTCGTTAGAACGACATACTGATGCCGTTTGATCCTTCAAAACTCAAGAGAAAGATCTACACAACTCTAAAACATGTTTATCTCATAATAAATGAAATAAAAACCTTTTAAAATCACTTTTAATGAGAATAACGTTCCTTAAAATATATTTAAAACATTTTTCGAGTCTCATGTACATTATATATTCATACCCGAGAGTATCTCGAAATGCAATGTGATATGAAGATGTGAAATCTGCACCAATAAACACACTACAATCTATCTTTGAAGCTCGACCGCTACGTCTTCAAAACAAACGTCATAGACTATGAAGGAATCGTGACAAGTAAAAATCTATCTGATAAGCACCCAAAAGTGTCTATTTTATACCCCGAATAGATGCATTTTAGTCACTCATTTTAATTAAAATTGACCTTATGTTCGTATTTTATCATTTTGCAGGTCAATACACAGTTGCGGTACAAATAGCACTAAATTCAGTCAATTACGACACAATAGCGGTCAAAAGCGTGCATAGAAGAAATAAAAGTGACCGCGAAGTCAGGGTCCCTATTTGAGCTTGCCCGATGAGTTTCGATGCCCCGAACCCTCTCCCCAATCCCTACTAAGCCTAAATCAAACCCATATCATCACCCGAGCCTTTATGTGTTGAATTTGTACCTTTATTATTTTTTTAAATTTTTAGTTGAGTCGTTTTTATTTTTAGGATTTATTTTAGATTTATTTAGAATTTTCTAGAATTTATTTTATATTTCTTTTTCTTTTCGATTTTTATTAGTTTTTAATTGTAATCTTTATTTTTAGTTTTGCTAGATTTTACATTTTTAGGACTTTAGGTTGAAAAACGTCGTATGC
This sequence comes from Sambucus nigra, assembly GCA_949130495.1. NCBI lineage: Eukaryota > Viridiplantae > Streptophyta > Magnoliopsida > Dipsacales > Adoxaceae > Sambucus > Sambucus nigra. The sequence goes on along the minus strand of OX422209.1, from coordinate 52,828,021 downwards.
GACTGTGTGATACCGATTAAAAAATAACTTCGCAAGCTTTTCAAGTAACCCTTATTTAATTAGAGTCTATTAAAACAGCCCCTACACATGCATCCAATCAAGATAAATCACTCAAGCCATGCATGGTAAAATAAAGACGAGCAATTGAGGAAAAAACCCCTTCCGGGTAAAAACCTTTTATTTCTAGAACTTTAAAGAATTTACAAGACCATTGACTTACATACAACCTGATAATCGCCCACAAGTGTAACGCACGGTGTCTTCGGTAAACCTTCAAAGCAACGGCTAGAAACAGTGTGACACAGAAATACCCGCAGGTGTCGGTTCCTATGTCGGCGGCTGGAATTATCCCTTTCCAGTAGGGATGCAATGAAGAAGAAGAACGGTCTCCTCCACAAGGGTTGAACAAACCAAAGTTGTGTTCTTGGGTTGCAAAAAGGATTCACAAAGGTTTGGCAAGGATGTGTGAATCAAACCATGAGTCTTGGGACTCAAAAATATGAAGACTAGATGTATTTGGACTCTCAAATTCGTCTCCTAAAGTCTTGCAAAACAACTCCCCCGAAGTTGGTATTTATAGGAAAAAATATGAAGAGTTTCGCTTTTTTAAAACTCTAAAAATCTTATCAGCGTACAGGTACACCGAACCGGTTTGGTTGTACCATTCTGGTATGGGGTTAAAAAATAGCATTCTTCAAGGAATTTTCTCCAACTTCAAAAGGTCATAACTTCTTCATCGTAGCTCGGATTGAGGTGCCGTTTCTTCCAGTATCTTCGTTGCGGCGAGCTCTTCAACTTTCCAGTTGACCAAACCTCCGAACTATGGATGTGAAATTACGAAAATGCCCTTGAACTTCCCTATCAAGCCTTGTTTCACTGTTTTGACTTCCCCTGCGTTCCACTCGTATTCTGTGCCTAAAATCAAGGAACGTGAAATCGTTGTGGCAGATGAGGGACACATTTAGGAGTTGTTGAATGCTTGATACTTGGAATTCGGATAGAGGCCGTCGTGAGTGATCGTGTAGAGACGTGCCAGATGTAGCCGAATGTAGCGGCGTATGACATACAAAACTGTAAGATAACGGACATGAGAATTATGTCCTTACAAATCTCCCCCTATGTCTATGCCGGTACATACATAAAAATCCGAATTATCAAGTAACAAAATTGCCTATACAAATCTACCCTTCCATGAACCCAAAACTGGAAAGATAAAAATGAATAAGTCTTCATCGTTTGACCTTCAAGTCTTCAATACATTCAAAGCTTTTCTCATCATGGTGTGCATTTCAGAAATCATCAATGTAGTACCTACACACATGAGACAAAGCAAAATACCAAAGTGACGTATCGAGTTTGAAATGAGATAAACATAGATACCAATATATGATAAGCATAAGACAAATCTCAAAAACTCCCCCAAAATTCAAACTCCCCCAGAATAAGATAATTCTTCCTCCCCCTTTTTATGACGTCCCCAAATAGACAAATAAGAAGAATGAATCAAACAAGCAAAATCGGGGTGCCACGGTATACAAGTCAAGGCATCAATCAATATAGTAAACGTGCTCTAGCAAGGAGATGCTCAAAAAAAACTTTCACAAACTATTTTTTGATTTTTCAATTTTTCATACAAAAAATAGATTTTATTTTGAAAAAAAATGTAAAACATGTTACAAAAATGACACCATGGATTTAGACTCAAACAACCAAGTCATGGAAACGGAATGAATGGGTGTGAACACATTCGATAGGTAAATAAACTCAATCAATCATATGTGCACGATGCATACGTGTACTCCTAACGAATGAACATCAAAGGTATCCTTAGGTGTAAAAATTTATTGAATTTAGATGACATCGTCTTATGCAAATCAACAAATCAAAGTCAAATGATTTCCACACCAATAACGTCCAAAACTATATAGCGCATTTTCAAGGACGTGCAAACCCGTTTTAATTCTCCAACCAAACTCCCTCATATATATTTTCTTTTAGAGGTTATCTAAATTCTCAAACTTTGGAGAATTGGTGCAAAAACCTAAATGGCCCCTTTTTGGCATGAATATCATTTTATTGCCTTTTAATTTTTTTCGGGCTCTTTTAACCTCTTTGGACCTCGGATAATAAAATTCCTTAATTTTTTAGGTCCTATTTAATGGTGGCTTTTGCGCAAAGGATAGATAATTACCTTTCGCAGCCCCTCCCCGTTATAAAATAAAGCACACAAACTCACAGAACGGTTTTTATATGCACAATTTCCTTATCAAAATTTATCGCGCTTGGTTCATTTTAAGGACAGGATTGAAGTAAAAACACCCAACCAACATGTGATAAGACAAGCACAATAATCAAACAAATCCGTGCATGTGTGCAATAAAGGAAACATGAGTCAAACATGTAGGAAGTAACACTTAATTACATCTTAATGACTCCAAACATTATAAAGCACATGAATGAATTGACCTATTGTCTCAAAACACTATCAAATAGTCACATGAAAATAATGGAATGATGTTGTGACTCGGTTATCCTAAGTTTTCATCCATAAACGGTGCAAACAAAAACAAAAATCTTTTTGTATTTTTCAAAATTTTTCAAAAAAATATATATACAAAAAGTACATGTCACAACGCTAGCAAAAAAAAATCAAAAAGCATAACTAGCGTATGACAAACATGCAAACACAATCATTTATATGATATGGCAAGAGAAGAATCATGTGCAAGCAAACGAGAATTAACTTGTCTAAAATCTAGTGCCTCTAAAAGTGATTTTCTAACCCAAATAGATGTGAAACATCGTGTGGGGGCTTTGGAAACCACGGGAACACTAGACATAAACTTCCTAGGACATTTTCCAAGATCAAAACAAAAACGTCTAAGGTGACCTTTCCTACCACAATATGAACATGTGTAAACGGGTGGAATGACACCTAAAGTGTGATCTTTTCTAACATCCTTGGACTTAGTTGACCCTCTAAAACAAATAATGGTTTTGGCTATAGCACTAGAAGCATGAGAACAAGATGAGCCATTACCATCACTATCAAACCTACTTGAGTCTGTCAAATCATTTTTTAACTTCAAAATTTTTGACTCAAGCAAAGAATTAGACTCTTCCAAATTAAGGGATTTCTTTTTCAAATTTTCAATTAAACTTAACAGTTTATCCCGCTCTCCCTCAATAAAAACAAACTTATCCCTAAGAGTCTTTTCAGGTGCCGTAAAATCATCGATTAATTTTTTATCCTCGACGGCACAAACGGGAACCCTAGAATTTTTTAAGTCCTCCAAATCCTCCTCTAAAACTAGGACTCTCTCATCACTCTTCTTTTTGGCAATTTTCAAAGAATCAAAATCAGTACACAAATTATCAAAGTGCTCACGACAAATATCATTTTGATTTTGAAACGCTTGCAAATATTCAATCTTGCTTTTAAAGAGAGAATTTTCTTTTTCCAAAACTTTAATTCTTTTGCAAAGTTTCAAATTCAAACTTTTTAAATTATCAGCGTGGTCGTGAACTTTTTCAAAAAAAGGCTCCTCATTAAATGTGTGTTCCATTGAAAAATTGCGATTTTTCATAAAACAGATTTTTCAAAAAAAATCAATATTACACGATTTTGCGAAAAAAGGAATACGCATTAAATTAGCGTAACCTGCTCTGATACCAATTTGACGACGTGAGAAGTCAAATAGTATCACAAAAACATAAATCCTTGAAAAATCAGGATCATGCGATAAATTAGCATAACCCGCTCTGATACCAATTTGAAAAACGTCGTATGCGACTGTGTGATACCGATTAAAAAATAACTTCGCAAGCTTTTCAAGTAACCCTTATTTAATTAGAGTCTATTAAAACAGCCCCTACACATGCATCTAATCAAGATAAATCACTCAAGCCATGCATGGTAAAATAAAGACGAGCAATTGAGGAAAAAACCCCTTCCGGGTAAAAACCTTTTATTTCTAGAACTTTAAAGAATTTACAAGACCATTGACTTACATACAACCTGATAATCGCCCACAAGTGTAGCGCACGGTGCCTTCGGTAAACCTTCAAAGCAACGGCTAGAAACAGTGTGACACAGAAATACCCGCAGGTGTCGGTTCCTATGTCGGCGGCTGGAATTATCCCTTTCCAGTAGGGCTGCAATGAAGAAGAAGAACGGTCTCCTCCACAAGGGTTGAACAAACCAAAGTTGTGTTCTTGGGTTGCAAAAAGGATTCACAAAGGTTTGGCAAGGATGTGTGAATCAAACCATGAGTCTTGGGACTCAAAAATATGAAGACTAGATGTACTTGGACTCTCAAATTCGTCTCCTAAAGTCTTGCAAAACAACTCCCCCGAAGTTGGTATTTATAGGAAAAAATATGAAGAGTTACGCTTTTTTAAAACTCTAAAAATCTTATCAGCGTACTGGTACACCGAACCCGTTCTGGGGTACACCGAAACGGTTTGGTTGTACCATTCTGGTATGGGGTTAAAAAATAGCATTCTTCAAGGAATTTTCTCCAACTTCAAAAGGTCATAACTTCTTCATCGTAGCTCGGATTGAGGTGCCGTTTCTTCCAGTATCTTCGTTGCGGCGAGCTATTCAACTTTCCAGTTGACCAGACCTCCGAACTATGGATGTGAAATTACGAAAATGCCCTTGAACTTCCCTATCAAGCCTTGTTTCACTGTTTTGACTTCCCCTGCGTTCCACTCGCATTCTGTGCCTAAAATCAAGGAACGTGAAATCGTTGTGGCAGATGAGGGACACATTTAGGAGTTGTTGAATGCTTGATGCTTGGAATTCGGATAGAGGCCGTCGTGAGTGATCGTGTAGAGACGTGCCAGATGTAGCCGAATGTAGCGGCGTATGACATACAAAACTGTAAGATAATGGACATGAGAATTATGTCCTTACATAGGTTTTATTTTTACTTCTTTTGTAGTTTTTATTCTTTATTATTTGAGTTTTATTTTTAATAGATTTTATTTATTTTTAGAGGATTTATTTTTTTTATTTTAGTGCGTCGAGTATTTGTTTTCCTTTATTTTTGTTTGTTTTTAGTTTTTAGTTAGTTTATTATTATTTTTGTGATTTGTTTTATTTTATTAGTTTGTATGTGATAGGGGTGCACAACGAAACCGAAAATCCGATAAACCGAACCAAACCGACTGCATTGGTTCGGTTTGGATCGGTTTTTTTGCTCAATCGTTCGGTTCCGGTTTGAAAAAAAACCGATACATCGGTTCGGTTCTCGGTTCCAGGGTAAAAAAAAACCCAATCCGATCCGAAAATCGATCCGATCCGAACCAATCCGGGACCGAACCGATTTATAATTACATATATATATTTATTTAATATATTTAACACTTGTAATTTATATTTTTGTGATTATTTGAGTTTCTAACTTAAGTTATTGAGGTAAAAAATTTTGACCTTAAAAAAATTAGTTATGAAACACATTAATCTTAAAAAAAATTAGTTATGAAATATGATTTTGGAACAGAAAACCGATCCGATCCGATCCAGGAACCGTCGCTTCGGTTTGGTTCGGTTCTGTATTAAAGTCGGTTCGGTTCCGGTTCCAAAAATTTGGAACCGACCCAGGTCGATTCGGTTCTCGGATTAGTACCAAAACCGATCCAAATCGAACCGTGTGCACCCCTAGTATGTGAGTCGTGTTTAGTTTTTAGAGTTTGTATTGTGTGTCGTGTTGTTTTTATTTATTTATAATTTTTTTTTGGTTAAGTGAGTTTTATTTTTATTTTTATTTTACTTTTAGTTTTTATTTTACTTGTTTTTATTAGGCTTATTTTTATTTTATTAAGGGTACAAGTTAAAAACACACACACTCACTCACACCCAAATAACTCACACACACCATAATCCTATATACTTCCCCACACTAAACTAACCCACTCACCCACACCATAACACATACACCCTCACCACACCAAAGAAAGCCCACTTCATCTTCCACCCAAAAACCCACTCTCTCTCTCTCTCCTCTTTCCACCATTTTCAAACCATAAATCAAAAACCACCATCTCACACACACACCACATTAAACCAAACCAAAAAAATCCCACCATTAAATCAAAACCCAAATTAAACCAAAGGGAAAAAAAGGGAAAAAAAAAACGAAATCTGTCCTGCCCCTACCCACGGCAATACCCGCTTACCCGCCACCACCACCAGGTGATGGCTTGAATCCGATCCATGACCCATTTTGAACCAACCTCCTGCCGAACCCACGACCTCCTTCCACGCAACCCGAGCCCATCTCCGGCCTCCATTGAAACCAACCCAAACCGAGGCCCACCTGCCAAACCCGTTTGTACCCAAAGTTGCCCAACCCACTTTGTCCTCAACCCATTTCGACTTCAACCCGAGATCAACGACCAACCCACCAAAATCCCAAAAAATCAGGAACTCCCATATCTCCATTTTTCTGCTACCAACTCTGCCATGATCCAATTTCGTGGCTTACCCAATCCCACCAAACCCCTAGCCTCATTGCACCCTTAAATGGAAGACTTTGTGGCATAAAAAAAGGGGGAAGACAGGGGAGTAAATTCGGACAGTGTATTATAGAGAGAATTTAATTTTTTTTTAGAGCTCCATTTTTGGAGCTCATTTTTAGTGAAATATTATATAAAAAAAAATTATTTCTTCTTTTATAATTTTTAGTGTAATTTTTCAGTGATATTTTTATGAGTTGAGTGATATTTTTATGTGTTGTAAAACTCATATTTGTGGGTTCACTTAATTGTTCATGTTTGGAATAAAATCTTATTGAGTTCAAGGAGACTGGGTTCAACATATTTGTTTTCCATTCCATTTTATTTTGTATGTCTCATATTGTGTCATTATTGCATTTTATATGTAATAATACCATAATGATAGGCTAAATACCCCATTCAAGGGGTGAGATGGAACCCTTAAGTTAGTTATTTTTATTTTTTGGTTTGTTTTATTATGCCCCTTTGAATATTAATATTAAAATTTTACAATTTATATTTACGCCTCGAGAGAGGGTGAATTATTTTCGAGAGAAAATCGAAAATTCAAATTATAATATTTATTTATTAATTAAACTAGAGATAGGCAATTTTTAAATAGTATTATAGTTCGAATTTATCTACTCTAAAAATGTAATTTTTAGTGATTTAAAATACCTTTAGTGAATTTTCCCTAGCGGGTGATTTATTAGAAAATGTTTAAATCTAATTTTTGTGAGTATGTGAGATTTAAGTATTAATCTTCTAAAAGGATTATATGAAAATTTACATTTGCAACGAGAGTTGAGTTGTGAACTTTCATATGTTTTAGGGTATTTCACATAGGCAAACTAATTAATAAAAAAATAAATAGGTTAAGGGGTGAAGTTTAGTCCCTTGAATTATCTCATAATTATTTTCTCCTCACATTTAGCTCACTTTATCATTTTCTTTACTTATTAGTGTAGTTTTAATTTTAGTTCATAATTAGTAGTATAAATATCCCTTTAAAATTGTTTTAAAAATCATACTTTGTACCAAAAAGACGTGTTATCAAATGTCTTCAACTTACTCTTGTCCACATTAGAAAGCGCGGATTGACCCCTTACTTTCCAATATGCATTTTTAGTGTGTTTATAGGTACCAAAGGGATTTTTGATTGACCGTCTTTACCCCAGAACGAAAAAATATACTGAAAAGACATGTTATCGCTATCTATGACTCAAATTGGGTTTTGTCCGGAATAATGTCAATATATACAAATTGACACTATTTAGAAATTTCTTCTTACAAATCTCCCCCTTTGGCTATTCCATGACAAAATCAAAAACCAGTGAAATGCCTAAGCAGGGCCCCAAGCCGAATGACCTAAATCCCATCCCATAAACCTAAAAAGAAAATACAAAACACGATCTTATAAACAAATGTCGGATCGACAGTATGAACTGCTTCCATGTGATGTAGTGACAAAACCTCCAATATCTGAATAATCGCTACACACACGAAACAACAAATACCATGTGAAGTATGGAGGTACAAATGATATATAAATCCTTAAGTAACCAACTTGTAAAACAAACCATTTTTTAAACATATGATACCAAAAGCCATACACATTTTTCAATATAACTCAAATCAATATGATATCAATATGTAAATAACATGATCAAACATGATATCAATATATGTTCCTCAAACAAAACAAACTCCCCCCACATCACATACCATCTCTCCCCCTTTTTTGTCTCGAATAGACAACCAGAGAAAAAGATAAACAAATAAATAACCGAATAGCTAGAATGAGAATAATCAAATGAGTCATATTTAGATAAACAATTAATCCAGCTAGTAATAATCAGAAGGTACCAAATTGTAGCTAGCAAACAGTCACATAAATATGAATCGTCAATATCAAGAATGATGTGACTATACGAATCAATGTTGTATATAAATCAAGCATGAACAATCAATATCAAATGCATGTAACTGTCCAAACTAACCCAAATGTATCTAAAACAGTGTAATATCATCATATATACGAAGTAGGTACAAAAATAAAAAGTAGAGTAAAAAAGTCAACTCTGGTTAACTCAGGTCGTTCGAATGATAATGTAGTGTCATTTGAGAGAGATAAGATCTCGTTCGATCTATCCAAGAAACGACCCAAAATAATATGGTGTCCTGCGAATCACTTCAAGAAACGATCTATCTCGCGATAATACCTGAGTGTTTTTTAATCTCATTTTTACTATCGCGCAATCCACTCTTTGAACGACATCCAGAAGTCGTTTGAACGATATCAAAAACTTTTGTATTCCAACTAGAAAAATGATCAGAGTTTACCGAGTGAATTTGTTTTCTGAAAATAGCAACTGCGAATACGAAACAGCAACAAAACAAACTCAAAACAGAGAATATAGGTTACATGATAACATATTATCAATGTGCTCAAAGATGGATACAAAATGAATGGGCGTGAACTACAACAAATGAATCACAATTTGGACACATCGAAACGATCAAGAAGCTATAATTGATAGCTAAATACCATGAAACTAAGTTTTAGCCATATGTGACAATTAATATATTGGGCTTAATGAAGTAAACGAACAACATGCACATAAATTCGAAATTTTGACAATTCTACTAAACAATAGCTTCATAACACGACTTTTCTACATTAGGATTCATGATACAAACCCATTGTATTTTTTCATCCAAACACCCTCATATATTCATATTATCTTTTCTAGTCTTTTGAGGTTTCTACTTTCTCACCTTAGAGAAATCCTATTGGCCCCATTTTGTCATATGTTTCTTTTCATTGCCTTAATTTTTTTCGGGCTCTTTTAAATAGTGGCTTTCATGATGAGATTATTATTCTCTCGCAGCCTTTTCCTGTGAACACTCCTCATTTTTTCAATATAAGCAATATAAATCCTCACGGCAACGGTTCTAACATGCACACCCCCTCCCAAGTTTAATTTCGAATATATGAAAAAATTGAGATGAGAACGTCTCACCAAACTCAAATATGCATTAGAAGTCAAACATTCATGTAAGCTCGTGCATGTGTGTGCGATGGCATATATACAAAGTCGAATCCAATTGCAAATCAACTTCGAAACAACCCCATTGGACAATGGTTAAGATCATATTAGGCATCTATAATTATGACCAAATGTCCTAGCCACATGGATAATGAAACAATGGGGGTCGAAGTACACCAATATGCCACATCAAACGTGTAAACTCATGACACAAAATTAAACCGAAAATCTTTTTTTTTTCAAAATAAATTTTTTTACTCAAAAACAAAATCTTTTTGTATTTTTCAAAAATATATGAAACCCAATATCTTTTTGTATTTTCAAAAAAATTATCAAAATAAAATCTTTTTGTATTCTTCAAATAAGACTTAAATAAATGAAAAATATAATACAAAAAGATACACATGTCATAACACTAGCAATATATACTTCATGAAGAAAAGACTAATGTATGAACATCATGATCATGCAAGCAATCATCCATAAGAAATAGCATGTGAAGCATCTCTGCTAGTATATGAGAACCAACCAACTTAGCATTTAGCATCTCCAAAACACATATCCTAACCCAAACAGGTATATACCTAACACAACGGGTTTTGGAAACCGACGGGACACTACACTTAAACTTTCTAGGGTCTTTTCTAATATCATCGCAAAAACGCCTAAGGTGACCTTTCCTACCACAATGCGAACATGTGTAAACACGACGAGGAATGGGACCTTCGGGTTGACCTTTTCTAACACCATGGGATGTGGTTGACACTCTGAAACAAACTATGGTTTCGACTTTAGCATTCGAAACACTAAAACGAGATAAGCCATTACCATCACTACTCAAACTACTTAGGTCTTTTAAATCTTCTTTTAACTTCAAAATTTTAGACTCAAACAAAGAATTAGACTCTTCAATTTTTAGGGACTCCTTCTTTAAATTTTCAATTACCCTTAGAAGGTTATCTCGCTCCCCCTCAGTGTGAGAAAACTTATCCCTAAGAGTCTTCTCAAATGCCTTATAATCATCAATTAAAAAACTATCCTCTTTGGCACAAACCCTAGAATTCTTAAAGTTCTCTAACTCTTTATATAAAAAAAGGACTATATTCTCACTCTATTCATTGGCCAATTTTAAAGAATTAAAATCATTATACAAAGCAACAGACTTCTCACGAATGATATCACTTTGAGTTTGAAACATTTACAAATATTCAATCATATGTTTGAAACGAGAATTTTCTTCTTCAAGAATTTCAATACGTTTTGCAAACTTCAAATTCAAAAGATGTATTCGTTAAAGCTAGAAGAATCCATCGAGAGAAAAAAACACGCCAAAAGAGAAAAACAAATAATCATCCAAAAACCACGAAACAAGGATCTACACAGTAAAATAATGTTTATAGATCTGATATCAATTTGTATAATTAGTATCAACAAAAAGTCCATGAAAAATCAGGATAACGTGATAAATTAGCGTAATCTGCTCTTATACCAATTTATAGGCCCCATTTTATGTGTGCTTTAGGTGAAGAATAATTTTTCCAAAAATAAACTTTTTCCAATTTTAATTTGCATCACTATTGTGAACCAATTTAACTTAATCCAACTTTATAATGTTAATCCTAAACATGCATCTAGGTGATATTAAACAAGTAAAATAAATCAAGTTCACAAACACACAATGCCGATCCACGAGGAAACCACTAAGGGAAAAAAACCTCGGACGGCCAAACTAGATAATCACTATGATATAGTTTTACAAAGTACAGGCAGTAGACTTACTCAACGACTCGATACCCCATAAGCCTTGACGCACTTTTATGCTTCAATCGCTCCTCCACAGTGCAATGTAGGAGTCCACCTATGCAAGGTCCACAATGCATGAGTCCACGTATGTCTCGCTATCCACCGATGCAGCTACGACAACCGTCTACGATTTAAAACACGGAGTCCACCGCTTCTTCATCGCAAAACTCGACGAAACAAATGTTCAATATGTATGAACAAACTCCATATGGTGATAAACATAATATCTATATAGAATATGTATATAAAAGATCGGATCTTAAAACACAAAGGATTTTTTATCTATGAAAAACCTTTGTAAATAAGTGCAGAAAAATGAAATTGTTATGTTCTGTAATTTTGGTTCTACACACCTCGAAATTCTGAGAAAAAGAATCCTTAAATAAAAAACTTAAGTTGGTGCATCGTTAGAACGATAGCTGCCTGTCGTTAGAATATATATACATATCTCATTCGAAAAAGATATCCATGTCGTTATAACGACATGCTGACGTCGTTTGAACAACAATAAATGTCATTTGATCCTCTAAAACTCAAGGGAAAGATCAACACAACTCTAAAACATGTTTATCTCATAATAAATGAAGTAAAAAACTTTTAAAATAATCTTTAAACAAAATAGCATCCTTAAAACGTATTTTAAATATTTTTCAAGTCCCATAAACATTATGCGTTCATAACTGAGAGTATCTCGGGATGTAATGTGATATGAAGACATGAAATGTGCACCAATAAACACGGCATGATCTATCTTTGAATCTTGGTCTCTACGTATTCAAAACAACACGTTATAGATTATGTGGATATCGTGACAAGTAAAAATCTATTTATGACTCAAATTAGTTTTTGTCCGGAATAATGCCAATACAAACATATTGACACTATTTAAAAATTTGTCCTTACAAAGCCAGGAGATAAAAGATAAGAAGTTATCCTATCTTACTAAGCACGGGGTTTTTGCTTCACACGATAAAAGGCATTATTAAGATAAAAGACATATATTCGGTGCTTTGGATTTTTGAACCCCTTTGGTTGTTCCATGTACACTTCTTCCTATAGAATGTTGTTAAGGAATGCACTCTTGACATCAATTTGATATAACTTGTAGAGTAGATGACATGTTATAATGAGTAGTTAGTAGACAGGCTCAAGCCTTGCAACAAGAGTGAATGTCTCGTCAAAGTTTACACTCGCAATCTGTGTGTAGACCTGAATGACCAACTTAGCCTTATTACGAACTATGGTACCATTCTCATCCATCTTATTCTTGTAAATCCACTTGGTATCGATAACATTTGTCTTGTTAGATAGGGAGACTAACTCCCAAACATCATTCTTGCGAAATTAAAGCAACTTATTTTGCATAGAGAATATCCAATGCCCGTCCTTGAGTGCTTCTTTCACATTCTTAGGCTAGACTAAGGATGTGTAGCAAACGTATCTAACCACATTCACAAGTTAAGCGTAATTCTTGACACCTAGTTTGGGATCACAAAATATAGCGAAAGGGTCATAACTCTTTCTAACCCAAGAGGGTGGATCCTCTAATCAAGTGTGGGGTTCGTCGGTTGCTCGTCGTTTCTAATCATGATATTTATTGACTCCATAACCTCAGATCTTACAAGGTTAAACATCCTATAAGTCCTACTCAATGATGAATAATCAAAAAATATTCCCTCGTCGCTTTGGGGGTCGAACTTTACTAATGACTCTCTATCTCTCAAGATGTAGCTAGTACTCCTAAAGACACGGGAATAAGATAGTTTGGGTTTATTCCCTGTAAAAAAATCATATGGAGTGTGTAACATGTATGGAAAAATATATACCCGATTTACCATATGGCATGCGATACTCATCGCCTCTGCCCAAAAACGCATATCACAGTTGTCCCAAGATGCATGAATCTAGACATTTCTTGAATCATCTGGTTCTTCCTCTTGACTATCCAATTCTGTTCAGGAGAAACTCGTGTTTGATGCCCACTCCATCACAATAGCTATCCATTCTGGCTTCTTTGAATACAGTGCCATTGTCACTACAAATTCGATTAATAATGACACTGTGTTGGTTTTATAGGACATGGCACTTTATTGTTAGGAACACAATCACATTGGACTTTTCTCTAAGAAATCCCATAGTAGAGTATCTTGAAAAGTCATTGATCGTCACAAGAATGTATCTCTTACCACCTAAGTTATCCGTACACATAGGACCCATAAGATCCATATGTATCAACTCTAACACACGAGAAGAAGTAATGGTATTTAACTTTTGATGGGGACTTCGAATTTATTTTCCTTATTAGCAAGGACCACAAACCGAGGAAGTTGGTTTCCCTAGTGATGATAAGCCACGCACTATGTCTTTCTTCATTAATCTCATAATGTCTCTAAAGTTCACATGACCTATTCGTTGATGCTAAAGGTCCACAAAGCAGACCGTGGCATTATTGGACATAAAGGAGGACTTGGTAATGATCCCATAACAATTATTGTTGGTCCTCGCTCATTGTACTTTTAGTGCACTAAATTTATCATACACGTTACACTCAGATCGATCAAACTTTCTCACAAAGTTTGCATCACAAAGTTAGCTTATGCTAATCAATTTCACTATTAACCCTTCGACATACAATAGATTATCTATTTTAGGAAATTCGAGTATCTCAAGACAACCACGTCCTAAAATACTAGACCTACTCCAATCTCTAAATGTGACTTTTCCTTCCTTATGATCCACAAGGACGGTAAAATATGACTTGTCACCAGTCATGTGCCTAGAGTACCCAATATCAAAATATCATTGGGAAGTATTCTCAGCCTTGAGATCAATGCGAACAACAAGGTCTTTATCATCTTGATTAGGTACCCAAGTGGAGGTAACCTTTTGTTTCCCCTTATCGCTATTGGATTTAGTCATAGTGTAAGAAGAATTCTCAAAAGGCATAGACATCCTTTGAATTTCTTTCATGAAACTTTGTGAAGTCCTGACTAAGAACTCAACTTTCTCTCTAAGAATAGAAAAACTGCTACCTATCCTTTTGTAGTAGGTGCAAACATATACTTATTTAGGTCTAACTTGGTTTGCTTTTTTAGGTTTAACTCTCTTTGATGGGTTAGGTCGAGTCCCATATGGATCTACCACAAATATAGGAACCGATTTCGATGAAGCATGGGAAGTGGATGCACTGCCGTAACCTATTCCTTGCCTCTACTTAAACCTAAAGTGGGATCAAGTAACATCTTACCTACCTTCTTCCATGTATCCTCTATAGTAACCTTGACCTCCCGAGCACATTCTAGATCTTTCTCGAGTTGGTATATAATGGCTTCGAGTTTCTCACGAGTTTCAAATGAAGCTTGAAAATATCTTGTAAGACTATCCACTTTGTTTGTCAAGTCGCCATTTTTCCTATCCGCTAAAATGACTCTCTCTCCTAAAGATACTCTCAATGAGGACTCGCTCTCTTTCTCTCTCTCTCTCTCTCTCTCTCTCTCCCCTTTCTCTATCTCTCTCTCAACTCTCTCAATTCCTCTAAACCTAAAACCCTAAGCGCCAAACTTTTATTTTTCTTTTTATTTTTAAAGGACTCGGCGTAAGCACATTAAAGGTCACTCTTTCCCCCACTCAAAACGTCATCTCCCTCGCTCTCTCCAGAATGATTAGACACACAGTCGAGGTAATCAAGTTTATCATCTTCCTTATCGACGTGAGGTGTACTCGATGTACTAACATGACTGGTCATGAATGCAGTGAAATTATGTCCATGCAAAGATTCATCCCCGGAATACACCGACTCCACATCGCTATCACTAAAATTGGCATTCAAGACATCTTTGCCTTTGACTTATCTCTTTAACCTCGTAGCACACTCCTAAGCTTTGTGACCCTTACCCTCGCACTCATAACATCTCTCCTTATCTTTCTTAGGGTACTCACCTCTTGCTTTTTTAAAAAATTTCTTACCCGATTTATATTTTTTTATCTTTCTCAAAACTTGTGTTTTCTTTGGAAGTATTTTCTTTTCTAAGCTTCAAAAACTTTTTAATTTTTTTTGCAAAAAGAGAAAGATCATGTAATACCCCGTATTTTCTAGAATAAATAAAATTTTGGAAAATAAAAATTCGTGGAAATTGAATTAAATCGGAGAAATTAATTTATTAATTGCGAACAAGTGATTTGTTGTTATATTATAATCATGTGTGGTTGATTTTTTGTTACGTTAATAATAACAATTGCATGTGTGGTTGAAAATTTATAAATGATCGGATAAAAATAATTGGGGTGTATTTCAGGCGGTATATGGGCTTATTTAGGTGTTTGAAACCTTTATAAATGGTCCTGAGGTATAGGTATATAAGTTAGGAGACTTTGAGGCTAGTCTGGTTATAGATTCGAGCCCATTTGGGGGTCAAAATTTAGGAATTTGACCCAACTGGGGATTAAGGAGTAAATCACCTATATTAAGAACTTAATAAACTCCTTAGAGGTTATCTCTAATAACCCTGGCCTACACCACTATGAGAGAGAGGGGGGAAGAAGCCACAATAAGGAATTGAAGAGGAATTCAAAGGGGGTTTCATCAACCACGTATCCAGGCAAGAATTTTTTGCTCAATTTAAAGTCCAATTTGCTTCTCGATTCATTGTAATGACCCCATATGATTTCTAGGTTTTAGGTTGAAAATTTATTATTTATATGTTAAGAATTAATCTTATTCTTGTAGAGGATTAATTGGAACATAGGGTGTTAACCCAGAAATCTATGAATCAAATTCTTGAAATTTGATGATAGATGCCTTAGGGTATGGGGGTAAATTTGGAGAATCTTATAATCACATGTAAAGGATTTTGATATATATTTATTACCTACAAATTGTGACTTTATTTCCATGCTATATACCCCATAATATGAGTTATACATAGTTGGTATTATGGAAGAAAATGTGGGCTAATGTTCTTAATATATTCATATGAAATCTGGGTTTTGGGGATAGAAATTGATGTTGTCATACGAAATTAATTGTTCAAAGAGGTGTAACCAAGTAGTAGGGACCTATTCACATGTTTATAAAAAGGAAACCACAATTATAATGGATCTTGGGGAAGAATTGAGAAATCCCGTATTAAAAAAAACTGGCAGATCTGGGTTACGGCCCCATTCCGAATCGATTTGGCCTTGTAGCGAATCGATTTGGTCTGGAAGCGAATTGATTCGGCCAAGAACCAAATCAATTCGGCCCTGGGTGCTGGTTGAGTTGGGACCTGGGTTAGTTCCAGTGTACTTTTAGAAGTCCGTAGGAGTTAGTGGGGCAGTGTTTGGGTCTACGGTGAATTTATTAAAAATGTAAACATGGTACATATATTAATTAGGACATTATATTTAACTAGATGGTTAAATAATTTGTTAAAGAAGATAGAATTAATAATTAACTAAATGGTCAATTTTTAATGGGTGAATATTTGTGGACATTATATATATATATATATATATATATATATATATATATATATATATATATATATATATATATATATATATATATAACATGTTCAGTCCGTAATTTTATGTTGGATTTATCATATGCCTGGTGTTGGATTGGATTTCATTATTATTGAAGTATGGTTTTAAATTCAATTATGGGCTATTAATAAATAATTTATATTATGTTGATGTTGAGAATGGTATTAATTGACAAACAAATCCCATCTTTGGCATATCGTGCTTGGCCAGCCTTTATGTGAGAAAATGGGGGTTATTACACTGGTACTAGAGCATCCAGGTTCTAGAGTCCTTAGGATCTGTGTTGCATTCATTACGTTCTGCGTTGCGTCCTTTGATATGTAGAGCTTATGTTTAGGGTTCACTGTATTCTTGAGAATGTGCTAATTCGAACCATGTTTGCTTTCAGATGGAGAACGGACGGAGAGGTAAGTCGAGGTTCGTAGTCACACCTGTTGCCAAGGAAGAGGCTCAGCCAGAGCCCCACTAGCAGCCACCGGCCCCACCAGCCCCACAGTTGATTACTCTAGCAAATATCGCCACTATTATGACTCAGACGGTTTCTATAACCATGCTCTAGCATTTCCCACCGCCACAGGCTCAGCAGCAACAGCCACCACCACCGCCATAGTAGGTGGCTATACCATCCCAAGCACTAAGGTTGATTTGGGACAGGGCGAGGGAGGCCTTCATGAAGGGCCAACCTCCAGAGTTTTCAAGTAGTCCAGATATACTAGTGGCAAGCAGGTGGAAGAAAGACATACAGAGACAGTTATAGATAGTAGAGTGCACTCCACTGCAGAAGCAGATTCTATCTTTATTTCGATTAGTAAGGGTCGCACTCTAGTGGTGAGAGCCGATTACGTCAGTTTCAGCAAGGGATAGCCTGACGATTGATGAGTTTGGGGAGAGATTTGAGGGGAGGTATTATCCCAAGCTATGCAGTCTTAGATAAGGAGCAGATTTATGGAGCTCGGGCAGGAGGGGCGTATCGTGGTTGAGTATGAATAGGAGTTTATAGCCCTTTCTTATTTTACAAAGGAATATGTGAATAATGAACAAAGAAAAATGGATAAATTCATAGCGGGGTCACCTTAACACACTAGGAAGTCTCTTTTGGAGGACTCGACCTTTACCACGTATAATCAGTTGGTGAATATCGCATTTCTCCACTGTCGGAATTATAGGACCTTTCAAAAGAACAAGGGTGAGAAGCGATAAAAAGTTGAGTCATTGAGCCAGTAGGGCAAGACAAGTGGGGATAGCAAACCACAAATTTAGGGGTACTTCATCCATAGATCAGAATGAGAAGTTCAGGGGTTTTGATGATCGAAACAAATAGTGCCAGGGGCATTCGGGACAGGGCCAATAACAGAGAGGCCAGCAGGGCTGGCAGATAGAGCGGTGCCTGTTCCACGGGAATTTTTTCACTTGCAAAAAGAGGGGTCATACGTCGAGGCGGTGTCCTCGGGGTAATCAGGCAGCTCAAGATCAGGGAGGTCAGAGGGGACATCAGGCGCCACAGGGATAGTGCCCACCGTTTCCAGCTCTGGGAGTTGATGCACCAGCCTCTCCAATACCCATCGACCCACCTCAGGGACAGCAACCACTACAGTATGGATGGGTTTATCACATTGTGCCCATAGAGGGGACAGTGCTAGCACGATAAATTGAGGCTATGTTCCCTATTTTGGGTCACGTAGGTCGTATTTTATTTAACACGGGAGCATCTCACTCTTTTGTTAGCACGAGAGAATGGGATGGTATATTTTTTCTTCTGATATTGTACTACACATAGACTCGCCGGTGGGTAGAGGGGCACCCATACGATCAGTATGTTGGGGTATTCGTATTGAGATAGGGTGACTCACTTTTGTAGCTAACTTATTGGAACTTTATATGCACGAGTACGATGTTATTTTGGGGATGGACTGGCTAGCTACATACAGAGCATGTGTTGATTATTACTTGAGGTCCATCGTCTTTTCTATTCCAGGATATGATATGTATCTGGTTGCGACGTAGCACCCTGGGGTGTGTCGAGCATGCATTTATATATATCGAGGAGGATACTTCTTCGGAGATTGTGGTGATGCTAGATTCTATCTCGATAGTTAGTGAGTTTTCCGATGTGTTTGGGGAGATCCTAGGGTCACCACCTAATCAGGAGATAGACTTCGTGATCGACTTGATTCCGAGCACGAGGACCATTGCACGTACACCATATCGGATGGTTCCTCTAGAGAGGACGGAGCTTCAGGATCAGATTGAGCAGTTATTGGGATAAGGATTCATTAAGAGGAGTACTTCACCGTGGGGTGCACCAGTTTTGTTCATCAAGAAGAAGGACAAATCATTGCGTCTTTGTATCAATTTAAGGAGTTGAATAACATCACATTTATAAATATCCATGGCCCCACATTGATGATTTGTTTGACCATTTGAGAGGTGTTGCGCATTTATATAAGATTGGCTTGAGATCGGGTTATCATCATTTGAGAGTTCGAGAGCAGGACATCTCGAAGATAGCATTTCTTACGATATATGGGTCGTATGAGTTTATAGTCATGCCCTTTAAACTAACCAATTCTCAAGTGGTATTTTTAGATTTGATGAATCGGGTGTTCAGAGATTATTTGGATCGATTCATCATAGTGTTTATCGATGACATCCTGATTTATTCTCGGACAACGAAGGAGCACGCACAACATTTATGGGTAGTCTTACAAATACTACGGGACGACCAGTTGTATGCTAAGTTCAAGAAATGCAGTTTTTGGTTGAGAGAGGTGTAGTTCTTGGGCCAAATTATGTCTGAGAGAGGGATATCAGTGGATTCAAGAAAGGTTCCTGCAGTGATGGAGTGGGGACAACCCACTACATCGACCGAGGTACGCAGCTTTTTAGGACTAGATAGGTACTACTGTGGATTCATTTAGGGGTTCTCCAAGATAGACAGATCCCTAATGAATTTTACAAGGGAGAGAGTGTCGTTTGTATGGGATGACGTGTGCCAGTAGGAATTTATTAAGGTGAAGACTAAATTGACTACATCATCGATTTTGGCATTATCTCGGGCAGGGATAGACTATATGGTCTTCACAGATGCGTCCTTGAGGAGACTTGGAGGGGTTTTGATGCAGGAGGAGAGGCCGATAGCATATGCTTCACGAAAGATTAAACCTCACGAGGTCTATTACCCCACCCACGACTTGGAGTTAGCAGTCGTGGTTTTTGTACTGCGAGTATAGAGGCATTATCTCCTAGGGGAGAAGTCCTAGCTATTCACAGACCACAAGAGCCTATAGTATTTGTTCACGCATTGGAAGTTAACATGAGGCAGAGGAGGTGGCTAGAGTTTGTGAAAGACTACCAGTTTAACATTCAGTACCACCCAAGGAAGGCGAATGTCGTAGTGGATGCTTTAAGACGCAAGCCGATGTTGGAGCTAGAAAAAGTGTGGAAGGCGAAGTGGAAATAACTTTATGGGTACGATGATCTGACCCACACATTTATGGAAGTCCTCACCATCACACCCGAGATCATTATTTCGATGGTGAAGGCACAGGCAGTTAGTCGAGGGAGTGGAGCATTATTCCATTTGGTTAGATGGTGGTTTGATATTCTAGGGAAGGTTAGTTGTCCCAGATGACGAGGAGTTAAGACGAGACGTTATGTTTGAGGCTCACGTTTTACACTTTACGGTACATCCCGTAGGGGATAAGATGTACCACAACATGCGACGTCGGTATTAGTGGGCCGGGATGAAAAGGGACATAGTAGATTTTATGTAAAAGTGTGCTACATGTCAACTGATGAAGGTAGACCATCAGCGTCCTATAGGTGTATTACAGCCATTGGAGATCCCGATATGGAAATAAGAGAGTATTTTCATGGACTTCATTACTGGGCTACCTACATCACAGAGAGGACACAATTTTGTTTGGTTGATCTTCGATAGATTGATGAAGGTGGCTCACTTTTATCGATTCGGATAGATTATAGCTCTGAGCAGTGCGATAGGATTTTCCTCACAGAGATTGTAAAGTTTCATGGTTTATCGCACATCATTGTGTTAGACGAGGACAGGATGTTTGTGTCCTACTTTTGAAGGAGCTTTCAGCAGGCTTTTGGATAGAGTTGAGATTGATCACCTCATACCATCCTAGACTGACGGGAAGATATAGAGGGTGAATTTAATGTTGGAGGACATGTTACGGATGTGCATTTTAGATTTTAAGGAGAGTTGGGAGCAGTATTTGCCTTTGGTGGAGTTTTCATACAACAACAACTACCAGTTCACTATTGGGAAGGCACCATTTGAGGCTCTTTATAGGAGACCTTTCTGTTTACCCTCATGCTAGTTGGAGGTGGGGGAGAACAATTTACTTCGGCCAGATATCATTCAGTACACCTCAGAAAAGGTAGAGATGATTCAGGCCAGAATACGAATTGCCCAGCATAGGAAAAAAAGATATGTGGACGCAGGTCGGAGACACTTAGACCTTGATGTTAGGGATCATGTGTTGGTTAAAGTACCTCCCATGAAGGGAGTGATGAGGTTTGGTAAGAAAGGAAAGTTGGATCCCCGATACGTGGGTCCATTTCCTATTTTATAGAGGATTGGACCCGTGGCATATAGGTTGGGATTACCAGACCACTTATAGCGGATGCACGATGTTTTCCATATATCTGTATTACGGAGATTCCATAGAGATGAGATAGCGTATCGACACATTGATCCAAGGTTGTTCCTTTAATTTGGGTGTAGTGGGGACACCATCGAGAGGACGAGTCAACTTGGGAGAGGGAGGACGACATACGTACGAGATATCCTGAACTCTTCTAGCTAGGTACGTACTTTTCTAGATTTTGAGGAGAGAATCTTGTTATTAGGGGGAAGAATGTAATACCTCGTTGGGGCCATCCCAGGAAAATGTTCAAGGGGAAAGGGGGTGGAGGATCCCTCGAAAGATAGCGGTCTCGCGCCTTTTTTTTGGGGGGCGCTTCGATCGTCTTCGGTGTGGGGTTAATATAAAGAGATGGAGTCGCCAACCTATTTCGCACAAAACAGGCAAATGAACATGTTGCCACTTCGAGAGAGTGGCATCAAGGACAAACTGATGTATACAAAACCAATAAACCGAACGGGGACTAAGATACAAAATCGAAAGGTGTTAAGCACCTTTCTCGCCCTTTCGGTCTCTCATGGGCTAGTATTATTATTTTCCTTTATTTCTCTGTGAAGTGTTTGTGTGTGTATATATAATGGAGATTGGAATCGTTCAACTCATACCATGGGAAAGGTTGAGTGAGTTCATCCATAGGAATGTTCCCAAAATAATATATATATATATATATATATATATATATATATATATATATATTAATCGTTCTTATGAAACGATAATACATGTTGGATGAAATACAAACAAGCATACTATGTAATACAAGCATATGATAAACATGGAAATGAGAGATTTTAGGAAAATTGGGGAATTTGTGAAATTGAGAAAATTGGAAAATGGGACTCGAGTCTCGGGTTTTAATCTGAAATGCCTACGTAGCTTATAAAGGCATCGAAGTCCACGTAGTTCGAATGCGGCATGGGGGTAGGATTTATCCCATAAATCCGAACGGAATTTTATTATAGATGTTTGTGTAGAAAATGTGTTTTTTGATTTTGAAAAAGTGTGACGAATAATTTCGTTCGGAATTTATGGGCGTAACCCTCATTTTTTTGTTTTGGGATTTTTTATAGTAAATAAAATATTTGAAATATACTAATAAAAATGTATATATTAATGTATAAGAACTAAAGTAGGAACTAGAGTATGAATCAAATGAAATTTATGCAAAAATAGGAAATTTAAAGAGAGAGGGAAGAAATTGGACCTTCTTTGAAGCTTGATCTTCGATCTTGGATGAAATCCCTTGAATGTGAGATGAGTGTTGGATGAGAGAGAATATGATTTTTCCAAATTCGGTCTAAAAAGGATGGGAATATAAGCTTGAATGGAACTTCACATGGGGAACTTCACTGATTTCGAGAGAATGTTGTTGAGACCACTGATACTGATGGATCTCTGGTGTTGGTGTCCCTGGTAGTGAGGTCATGCCCTCCTTTTATAGGGTCAGGAGGTTGCCGATCGGCACTACCCTTATCCTGCCTATCGGCAGGTGACCCTAGACACACTGCAGATAGGCAAGGATCTGGACCTACCAATTGGCAATCTTGTGCAGCTTTTCCTGGAAAAATGATCGTAAAACGTAATCCATATCTGAATCATGCATGGGGCAAACCGTTCTAAAGGTACTTCAAAGACCTTTAAGAGTCCTTTGGATCTCTCTCAGGTCCGAGAGTTGACTTTGGGTCAAATATGTCTCGAAAGTGCACGTAGGTCCTTTAAACGGAAGATCCTTGAACGATCGTTCATCCGTATGGTAAGTCAGAATCAGACACGGGTTAGACGTTGGAAATGTTAGGAGATGTACTTCGATATTCTAAAGAGTTTTACTTGGTTCAGATAGTTGACCTAGGTCAACCTGGGCTTGGAAGCACCCGGTGACCTCTCGAAGTAAAACGGATCATTCATCCGTACCATAGGTCAGAATCGTGCATGGGGAAACCGTTAGAAAGGCTATTCAGTGCCCTTTGGAGATTCATTCAGTCTTGTTCGAGCTAAAGAGTTGACCTTGGTCAAACGGAGCCCAGGAGCGCCCGCTGGCCTCCGAATTAATTTTTTAGAGAAAACTGATTATTTGTCCAAACGGTTATGTCATTTCACGCATGGGGCAGACCGTTGGAGAGGGGTTTTAGTGCCCTTAGAATATATAAAGATCTTTTGCTCTGACAGTGAGGTTGATTAGGGTCAAATTGGGACCCGGGAGCGCTAGTGGCCTCTAGATCGGTACTCGGAGTGCGACCTAAGGTTTATAGTGAAATGGGGAGGTGTTAGGGACCTAAGGAGAGACTTAGGGGGGCCTAGAATATGGTGTCTCCAGAGACCCTCGACGGGTGATCTCGGTATAAGTGAAAGTCATCAAATAGACACCACATGATTGAGGTCAGTTTTACGGACCTAAGGAATGAGGATGACCGGTTCAGAGGGTCTAGGTTGATTCTAAGGACATAAGAGGATGCTGGGGATGGTTGATTCTGAGGACCTAAGAGGAGGTGATGACTGAGGTCAAAGGTAGGGAGTGACCGATGTGGCAAAGTGACTAATTCTTCTAGTCGAAACCAATTCTGAGGGCTTAAATAGGGGTGACCAATTATGTGGGTCAAAGCCAATTCTGCGGGCTTAAGTAGAAGCAGCCAATTCTGCGGGCTTTAGTAGAAGCAACCAATTCTACAGGTCGAAGACAATTCTGTGAGCTTAAGTAGGGGTGACCAATTCTGCAACAAAGTCAATTCTACGGGCTTAAGTATAAGCGACCAATTTTGCAGGCTTAAAATAGGAGTGACTAATTCAGCGAGTCAAAGCCAATTCTGCAGGCTTAAGTAAAAGCGACCAATTATGCGAGTTGAAGACAATTCTAAGGGTTTAAGTAGAGGCGACCAATTCTGCGGGTCTAAGCCAATTCTACGACCTTAAGTAGAAGCGACCAATTCTACGGGTTAAATCCAATTCTACGGGCTTAAGTAGATGTGACCAATTTTGCAGGTCGAAGCGACTAATTCTGCGGGTCGAAGTCAATTCTGCGGGCTAAAGTAGAAGCGACCAATTCTGAGGGCTTGAGTAGGAGTGACCAATTCGGTGGGTCAAAGCCAATTCTGCGGGCTTAAGTAGAAGCAACCAATTCTGCAGGTTGAAGCCAATTCTACGGTTGTTCTTTGTGCTTTGGGGGAATGGTGGTGGGACACCACCCATACCTCTCATTTTGGCTTTGGGTAGATGATGGTGACTCCCATAGATGTGCAGCAGCTGTTAGGTCTTGATTACGAGGGTACACAGGTTGAGGTGGATAGGACGCTGAGGGTGACGCCGGAGGCAGTGACGGCGGCGTTGGGTGGTGTGGAGATGGTGGTTTCTGGGGACTCTCTTCGCTTATCTCTTTTAGAGGAGTTGTTACTGAAGAGGAGGATTGATGAGAGCGATGGGCGGCAGGTATGGAAAATGGCTCGTTTATTTATTTTGCTAGTGCTGGGAGGTTTTTTAGTGGCGATGAGTGGCGACATCGTGTACTTGTGGTTTTTTCCATTTTTTAGGGTGTTTTCGAGCATCCGTCTTTATGACTGGAGGAGCCTGACCTTGGCGAACCTTTATTATTCTCTTGATGCATTCATCCGGTGCTTCCAAAAAACTTTTACTGGAGCCACGTATCTTTTTGAGGTATTCTTTATTTTTCGTATATTCCTTTATGCATTCGCATTTTCCTTCATGCGTTTTAATCTTGATTTCATAAGTGTTGACCCTTTGTGCTTTGCAGACGTGGTTCTATGAGGTAATTGGGTTTAACACCCAATTTATAGATTTTAAGGATGAGTCTGTTGGGGACTTCTGCCGGATGTATCGATCGATTAAGTCCAATCAACAATCGAATAAATCCCTCTCTCTCTTGACGGTGCGTGAGGTCTTGAATGGCCTAACGAGTGAGCGAGTAAGTCCCCCTTTTTTCTTGAGACTATCTTTCCCTTGATGATCTTTCATTGATATTGATCTTTTTTTCTCTTACTGGGGAATTTACGGGTGACTTTTTATCCATAGGGGACGGATATCCACCATATGGGGGTGACTGGGGTACATGCGCAGGTGCGGCGTCTATTAGCGCATGAGTTTGGCTATTCTTGGTATCTCAGGGAGAGAGTAGTTAGACAGATTGTGGAGGATGAGGTCATGATACCATCGACGAAACCCCCAATGTTCATTAGGCAGGTGCGGGAGATGTCGGATGATGCCCGGGTGGCGGCAATGATGTGTGAGCCTTACTCATCATATACTGACACGGCGGTGATGTATAATTATATGGACTTTGTGTCGAGCTGGTTGATGCCACCTAGCATATATAACGTGTTGCTTCTTCCTCACGCGGGCTCGAGCCGACAGGTGGGGTCCTCCCACAGTGTAGGCGGTGCGATGACATTAACGGCGTCGACGACTTCGGAGGATCCCTTTGTACGACTGTTCTCGCCTGGTTACAATATTCAGCGGGAAGATGGAGGGTTGGTGCATATGCTAATCCATCCTAATGCGATGGACCCGATGGAGTTAGGCTTAACAGAGGAGGTTCGTCGACCTGAGGTATACTTTTTGTCACTTTGTCTTTTGATTTCCTGATTTCTTCCTTTGCCTCAGACTGACTAATTTGCTCTTTTTTGTTTTCTTTTATAGCACATCCAGGTCTCCACCACTTGGCTGAGGGATATTAGGGATTGGATATCTTTGGTGACTGCCCACATTCGAGATACGATTCCATTTCCTTCCTATTTGGTGTTGTATACCTCGTATGAGGAAGGGTCGGGCTCTGGGAGTGGTGGCACATCATCTCACCGCAGAGGGAAGAGGGTGCACCGCAAGGAGGGAGCCTCTTAGAGAGAGAGAGAAGAGAGAGAAAAAATATAGGGGGAGAGAGATTTTAGGTGGGGAGAGAGAGAGAGAGAGAGAGAGAGAGAGAAAATGTGGGTGAGAGAAAGAGAGAGAGAGAGAAAATTGGGATCGAGCTGCGTCCCGTTGTATTTCTTGTTTTCTTTTCCTGCAACACTCATGTAACACAACAAATATCTATTGAAGTGATATGAAATTTTTTTGTGAAGTTTTGTTTTTAATGATTAATGTGCATGCACTTTTTTACTTTTCTGCTGAGACCGTTAAAAGAATTAAAAATGAGTTGAGAAGGATTTTATTTTAAAATAGGATAAGTAAAAACATAAGGATAAGGAAATTCGGAATTCCCTTAAGATAAAACTTTTTTTAATTACATTTTTTACTTTGACGAAAGAGGAAAAAGGGGATTTTTCCAAAAATATGGGGTTGCCGATTGGCATGACCCCTGTCCTACCTATCGGCATATCAGTCCAGTCTAATTAACCCAAGGCTTTGATTGCACTTTCTTTAATTCCTTGGTACTTGGTGGAGTAAGTTTTCCTCGATTTCTGCACGATTTCTTGTCTTTGCTTGAGAGTTTTCAAGTATAAATAGGGGTGTGGATGGAGCTTTTTTTCACACTTCCACATTCTTTTTCGTTTATATCCTTATTTGCTCACTTTCTTCTTCTTTTGTGATATGGCTCTCCCTGGTAGTGTTGATTTTGCGAACTACCTCAAAAAGCAATATGTTCCTATAATGTTAACTAGGATGCTTTCAACATGCGGCGACTCTCTTTATGGCATAATCGGTCCATTGAGTGGAATATGCCAGTGGCAGCCGCAGAATTCTGGTACCCTGAAGACCATGTCTTTCGCTTCGGGTTGAAAGAAATATGTTCGTCCTATGAATAGTTTTCTGCCATATTAGGGATAAATCCCAACGTTACAACGGCTATGCCTGAGTTTTCACGATCCCCTAGGGAGCTGTTGACTGGATTTCTCCACATTTCACCTTCGGCGTCCAGGTTGTTGGTCACAGGAGGAATGATTTCTCTTCCTACGGTGCTGCATTCTGTGCATTTGGGGGATATCGGTGATGCTGGTCATATTGGGGCCACTATTCTGGGCCTGGTTTCAAAATGATTATTGGTAACTAGGGAAGTACTAGTGGACCCCCAACTTAGAGATATTATTTCTTGGATGTCGTACCATTGCAATCCTGCGGTGGTGACACTGATAAAGATTTTAAATGGTCTGGATGCCTGGCGGGAAGATCGTTCTGACTTTCTGAGGGGTATCCCTGTAATGTTATTCATGTGGATGTCAGAGAGGTTTCGTATGGCGGTCCCACCTGAGTATCCTTTGCTAGCGGTGACAAACTTATTCTCATGCTATTTTATTAACGTCGTCCTGGACATTAAGAGTTAAGAGAACTGGTTCGTAGAGCATAAGGCTCGAGGCTTGCGCTGGTCAATGACTTGGTGGGGGAGCTGCTTCCCATTCTGTAACTCGGGGAGTACCAATATGTTCGATTAGTAGGCCTCAAGCAAACCTCTTTTTAGTTTTCCTAGCAGCTGCTGCGCCAATTTGGTTGGAAACAAATTGTGCCACCACGAATACTGAACTTATTTCCTGTGGAGTACCTGACAAAGCGTATGCGTGTGTGGATTGGTTATCTGTGGGAGAATCGTTGTCCGTCGGCCTGTCCCTCCCAATCTGTGGGTAGAGTCTGGCACGTCTTCGGGGACTACATAAAGTGGTTGTAGAAGAAGGTAGTGGCCAAGATGTTGGTTGTGGAGACTGGGAAAATGTGGTTTGCCATATCGGACACCATGGAGGTAGGCTTTGTGGTTTTCCCCAAGCTAGTCTGGGTTTATCGTTCTATGGAGCGTCTACAACACTCCATTCAGGCAGGGGAAGTTTGGGGACCCCAGGATGTGGGTGCTGATGGGGTTGGTTCCTCTGGAAGCTGCGATTAGGATTTTTTGAAGCTTTTGTAACGAGTGTGATTTTGTTTGTGGTTATAATGTGGGAATATATGGAAGGTGATTTTTAGGAGTAATGGGGCTTGTTTTTATTTTTTTTATTTTTAGGAAGTTAGGAGTAGGCTAACAAGGGAATTCGTTCGACTCCCTATTCTAATGTAATCGTATTGAAATTTTGAATAATGAAATAAAGGAGTTTTTTATCATCTAGTTGCGACTCTTGATGAGTTTTTCATTTTAAATTATCTATACCGATCGCTAAGGCATACATAATCCTTTTGTTCATGTATGTGTTAAAATGAACTGTCGTTCTTAAGGATAAGAAAAGAATATCATTTTGTGAAAAAAGAAGGGGGTTGTGCTCATGTAAGGCGGATGAGCTGCCTATGTACCTTTGAGGGATTTGAAAATTTCCTGAAATTCTTTTTTTGAAAGAAAAAAGCTAGTATTCTATCCGGTAAATCTACTAGGGTTCCTAACCTAATATTCCCTCATTCATATTTACTTAATTGCAGTAGTTTTATTTCCATTCACGTAGCGTAGTCAGTAATTCGAATTCCAGTTGCATTTAGACAGTAGAGTTTAGTTCCACAATTAATCATCTTTTAGTTTCTTTTCTCGAATCAATTTAGGGTTAGTCTTCTACTCCGTCGTCATACGAGCATTCGTCATAGTTCCCTGTGGATACGATCCCAACTTAATAGGTTATTACTTATGCGATAGAATTGCACTTGAGCCTATATAAGCACTCACTTTAGACACATTTGTGGTCGCGTCAAGTTTTTGGCGCCGTTGCCGGGGAACTTAGGTAGAATTTTAGGTTAGTAGATTTAATCCCAAAATTGATTCCAAAATTTAAAAAGCCAAAAAAATCAAAAATCCAATAAAAATTCAGAAAAACAAAAATCCAAAAAGAAATCATCTCTCAAAATTCCTTTAATGCAAAATCCATAACAAACTCCTCAAAATACTCCAATAAGAATCCACGAAAATCCCATCGTTGAGTTTGAGTATAATTTCGATAGCCTCCATACCCCTCGTGTTCCATAATTCTGGGTTCCACCTCCAAACTACATCACAAGTCCCATGCTGAGTCACACTTCTAGAACACTAAGTGAGGATTCTGAGTCAATTGGAGACAGAGTAATGTCGGATATCGCCAGTTTCGGTATAAGTGAGGGAAACCTACCATATCTCCCATGAAAGAACTCTTATTTCCTGAGCGAACTGTGAATGCATTCTACTTCCGTATAATGGAGGACATTTCCACTTCCGTAATGGGATAATACAGATTCTTCTAACATTTCACGGCATGGATTCGAAGAAACCATACCTCCATATCCGCGAGTTCGAAGAGGTGTGCGAAACCTTTAGTGATCAAGCTTGTAGTCAGGATGTCGTTCACCTAAAGTTGTTTCCTTTTTCCTTAAAGGATAAAGCTAAGACCTGTCTTTGGTCTTTACCACCGAACTCTATTATATCATGGAAGGATATGCAATCCAAGTTTCTGCCTAAGTTCTTTCCACAACATAAAACCAACTCCGTCAAGGCTCAAATTCAAGCTTTTCGACAACAAGATAATGAATCATTTGATAAGTGTTGGGAATGCTTCCAAGAGTTGGTTAACGCTTGCCCACATCATGGATTTGAGAAACATCACATTATCTCTTTCTTCCATCATGGGCTTACTATAGCATCTAAACAACTTGTTCAAACAATGTGTGAAAGACTATTTTAGGAATTAGATGCGAGTGATGCTGAGGCTCGTTTTAAGTATGTCACCGAGACTACTTAAGCATGGAACATAGTCGATCCTAATGCCCAAAACCAACCTCGATAAGTGTCCATAACTCCTGTTGCATCTGGTCTATACCAATTGGATAAATATACCTTGTTAGACCGTCGACTTGATCAATTTGAGAAAAATATGAGAAACATACTCGAGGTATGACTAAGAGAAACTATCGTATCCACCCGTGCAGTGAAAAAAAAGGTGTGCGCCATTTGTGAGGCGGGTCATTCAACAAAGGAATGTCCGACGATACCCGCCAACAAAGCCATGTT
Source organism: Sambucus nigra (assembly GCA_949130495.1). Classification (NCBI taxonomy): domain Eukaryota; kingdom Viridiplantae; phylum Streptophyta; class Magnoliopsida; order Dipsacales; family Adoxaceae; genus Sambucus; species Sambucus nigra. The sequence continues at coordinate 52,797,587 of OX422209.1, read as the reverse complement.
TACCGAGTAAGTGGAATCAATAGGAGGGTTTAAGGGAAATTTTAATGCCCCTCACGGGAACGCATATAACCCTTCGTAGAGGAACCATCTTAGTTTCAGCTATGGGAAACAACAAGCTGCGTTAAATCCAAATTCACATGTTGCCCTACCTCCACCCCCTCCTCAATTTCAACAAGTGCCACCTATGCAGCCACACATACAAGCACCACCTCCAGGACCATACATTACCCCATTATGGAGGACTCTTAATGACAACTTAAACAAGTTCATTCAATCTCAAAATGCAACCAATGCTAAGTTTGAGCGCATGCTCACTGAGATGAATATGAGCATATCTAATTTTCAATCCTCGTTAAGTGTTCAGGAGAAGGGCAAGTTTCTGGATCAAGTCCAAAGACCTCCTCAAGCCAATGTTAGCTCTACATCTTCCGATCAGTAAGAGCACTGCCAAGTCGTCACCATAGTGGGTGAGTAGATGATTTATCCCCTCCCCCCCCCCCTCCCCACACACACACGAGGAGCCAATGGACAAGGAGGTTTCGCCGACAACGAAAGAGGCTAAAAATGCCCCCTTTAATGAGAGTGGCAATGACGACGCTAGTGAGCCCGAAGTTGTTATGAAACCACCCACCGCCACTCCGTTCCCTCAACGGTTGGCCCCACCTCAAAAGGGAGCCTCCCGTGCAGATGTGCTAGATGTTCTTAAGCAAGTTAAGTTGAATTTTCCATTTCTTGATGCCATCCAGTAAATTCTCGCCTATGCCAAGGTCATTAAAGATCTTCTGACTGTGAAAAGACGGCTAAAGATGAAGAAGAATGTCTTCCTAGAATATAATGTGAGCTCTATTCTACTTAACGACCTCCCACCCAAGTTTAAAGATCCGGGCGCACCCACGATTTCATGTGTTATTAGAAAGCGTCGAATTGAGAAAGCCTTGTTGGACTTAGGCGCGAGTGTTAATGTCCTTCCTTATTCCATTTATAGGCAGCTTGATTTGGGTGACCTTAAGCCCACACGAATCACTCTCCAATTAGTGGATCGCATAGTAAAGGTGCCTCAAGGGATTGTTGAGGATGTGATATTCCAAGTGGACACTTTTTACTTCCCGGTAGACTTTGTCATTTGGGAAACGGATCCCTCCATCCATTCTAGCAACCCTGTTCCCATCATTATAGGCCGCCCATTCTTAGCCACGGCTAATGCCTTAATCAATACACGAAATGGAAAAATGCAGCTCACTTTTGGCAACATGACCCTCGAGATGAACATATTCAATGTTGCTAACCAAGTGGGTGACCATGATGAAATCCATACGATCGATCTCATAAAGGAGGTAATAGAGGAGCACATCGAGAGAACCATGGGTGGGGACACTTTAGAAGCATGCCTAGTGAGAGGTGATGAGAGTGAGATCCCACACACTGAGTTTGAGCGAGAGGTCGAGGGGTTGAAATAAGTATTAGACGAGGGAGCTTCGATAGAGGAGTTGAGAGATGTTCATTGGGTTTCTAGATTCGAGGAGCTAACGTCGAGGGGGTCATGCTTGAAACCCTCCGAAGAGAAATTTCGTACCCTCTAGTTGAAGAAACTACCCTCTAATGTGAGATATGTTTTTTTCTAGGAGAGGATGAGACATTTCCTGTTGTTGTCTCCCCTAGCCTAGATAAAGAGCAAGACGGTAAGATGCTGGAAATTTTGAGGAAGCACATAGGTGCTTTTGGTTGGTCTATAGCAGATTTGATGGGTATAAGTCCCTTGATTTGTACCCACAAAATCCGCCTCGAGGAGGATGTGAAGCCCTTGAGGGAAGTGCAAAGGTGACTAAACCCAACCATAAAAGACGTTGTTAGAGCGTAGATTATCAAGTTGTTAGATGATGGGATCATCTACCCTATCTCGGATAGAAAATGTATAAGCCCAATTCAAGTCGTCCCGACGAAGTTGGGCATGACTGTGATCGAAAATGATAAGGGAGAATTAATTCCACAACGCACCACCACCGGGTGGCGTGGTTGCATTGATTATTAAAAAATCAATGCCGAAACGAGAAATACCACTTTCCCTTGCCATTTATTAATCAAATGCTTAAACGCTTAGCGGGTCACCCATACTATTGCTTCCTTGATGATTATTCCCGATATAACCAAATTAAGGCAGACATACTTGATCAAGAAAATACGAATTTTACATGTCCATTTGGCACATTTGCCTACAAACGTATGCCTTTTGGATTATGAAATGCACTCACGACCTTTCAACGGTGCATGTTAAGTCTCTTTAGCGATATGGTAGAGAGAGGACTTGAGGTTTTCATGGACGATTTTAGCATTTTTGGCCCATCTTTTGACCAATGTCTAGCGAATCTTGAGAAAGTTTTATCTCGGTGTGTGGAAAAGAACTTAGTTCTCAATTGGGAAAAATGACACTTCATGGATACCGAGGGCATAGTTCTTAGCCACATAGTCTTTTATAAAGGCATAGAAGTTGACCGAGCAAAAATAGATGTCATAGCCGAGCTTCCCCTGCCTAAATCACCAAAGGATGTGCGCTCCTTCTTAGGCCACGCAGGACTTTATAGAAGGTTTATTAAGGATTTTAGCACCATCGCTAGACCCTTGAGTAACTCCCCCCCCCCCCCCCCCCCCCCTCCCCCCTTGAGATGAATAATGCATGCCAAAAAGATTTCGATAAGTTGAAAAGCATTATGATTTTCGCCCCCATCATGCAAGCTCTGAATTGGTCCCTTCCATTCGAGCTCATGTGCGATGTGAGTGATTACGCGATTGGGGTTATTTTGGGGTAAAGAAAGGACAAGAAAGCTCATGTCATCTATTACGCTAGTCGAACGTTGATCGGGACACAACTTAACTACTCCACCACCGAGAAATAATTGCTAGTGGTTGTTTTTTCTTTAGACAGATTCCGCTCATACCTTGTTGGGTCGCCCATTACATGCTTTACCGACCATGCGGCACCTAAATATCTCCTTACTAAGAAAGATACGAAGTCGCGCCTCAGAAGGTGTATCTTACTCCTACAAGAGTTCAATCTCTCTATAAAAAAATAAGAAAGGGGTAGAAAACGTTGTTTCCAACCATTTGTCATGGACCCCGTCCGGCATGCCGAATGATTCAATACCCATAGATGAGTACTTTTCGGATGAGCAACTTTTTGCTACTTTTTCCCTACCTTGGTTTGCGAACATCGTTAACTATCTTGTCGCGGGAGTCGTTCCTCCCGGATGGACACCGCAAGAGAAGAAGAAATTCATCACTTAGTCACACATGTTTTTTAATGACGATCCATTCTTATTCAAATATTGTTCGGACCAACTCATCCAAAGATGTGTTTCGGATAAAAAATTCAAAGTGTAATCAGGTTTTGTCACACGGAAGCTTGTGGATGCCACTTCTCCAAGAATACGACGATCGCTAAAATCCTTCAAAATGGTCTCTATTGGACCAAAATGTTCCAAGATATGAATGCCTATTGTAAATCTTACGATAGATGTCAAAGTCTGGGAGCTATTACCTGCCGCGACATGATGCCACTAACCCTTATACTCGTCATTAAGTTATTTGATTGTTGGGGTATTGACTTCATGGTACCACGCCATCACTCCTTAGGCTTCTTGTACATCGTCATTACGGTAGACTATGTCTTAATAGATACCAAGACGAATGACAACAAAATGGTGATAAAGTTCTTACAAGAACACATACACTCTCGCTTCAGTGTTCCGAAGGCAATTATAAGTGATAATGGCACGCATTTTTGCAATAGGCAGTTTGAAAAATTAATGAGAAAGTATGGAGTCATCCACGAGGTTGGAAGGACTTATCACCCCCAAACAAGTGGGGAAACCGAGTTAGCAAATCGTGAGATCAAGACTATCCTTGAAAAGATCGTCAATCCTACCCGGAAAGATTGGTCCCTTCGATTAAACAATACGATATGGGCTTACCATACTGCCTACAAGAACCCCCTCGAGATATCCCCATTTCGTTTTATCTATAACAAGCCCTTCCATCTCTCCATGGAGCTAGAGCACAAAGCATATTGGGCGATCAGGAGGTTGAACTATAATCTAGATAAAGTCGATGAAGCTCTCCAGCTTCAATTGAACGAGTTGGAAGAGATGCGCAATGACGCATATGAGAGTGCTAAAATTTCAAAGGAACTAATGAAACTCATGCATGACATGATAATTCGATGCAAAGAGTTTCATCCGAGATAAAAAGTGCTTCTCTACAACTCTCGATTACAGTTGTTTCCCGACAAGTTACGTTCAAGGTGGACGGGACCATTTGTGGTAAAAGAAGTATTCCCCCATAGAGCTATAGAGTTCAAAGATTCAAAAGGGGGAAATACTTTCAAGGTGGCCAACGCCTTAAATCGTACTTTAGGCGTGCATCGAAGAAGCCGACATAATTTGGTTTCCGGACCCCATCTATGGGGATTGATTGAGAAGTATGAGAAGGTCATCGCACCCGCACCCCGATGCGTATGGGGTGATTCTTGTCTATAGTAGTTATGCGTAAGTTAGGGTAGTTAGGATTCGATTGGTATAAGTCACAAAAGGATAGAAGAGGGAGCTCACACGTCGAGAGAGCGTATAGGGTTTCGAAAGTGTTAGGAGGTCTTAGGTCATTCTTGCGTAGGAATAATTGTGGGAACATCCGGGAAATTAAGAGAGAAGAGTTCATCCTAAATAAAGGAAGAAAAAAGTTCTATGGAATCGGACCAGTCCTCCCTGGGACCCGCATCTGTCCGGCTATGCAAAAAATTGAAAAATATATAAGGACCGGACCGGTCCGATCCTAGGAATCGGATCGGGCCGGTGTCTGCATTTTTGCCCCTTCCTAAGATGCATCCCCCATTCACCCAATCCCTCATCTTCCCTCCATATCCGACCTTCCCATCTTCCCCATATATTTTTCCTCGCAAATCCACCCCCCCTTCCCTCCAAAACCATTTCCCTCCAAAAGACACCCTTCCCTTCACCCACCACCTATAAATACACATCCTCCCCCTCCCCCCCCCCCCCCCCCATTTCACCACCACTCCACTCACCCAACTCTCTTATTCTCTCTTCCATATTTTCCCTTAAACACACTTCATTCCCACGTAGTAAACAAGGCTCTCCCAGAAAAATACACCTCCATCGAGGTTCTCGCCGACAAAAACGGGGCGTTCCGATCACACCAAGAGCAAATATGGTGAGAGCGCTTTTTCATTCAGACATGCAAACTCCACATGGAGTACCAAGTGCGCTGGAATGAGCTTCCCCAGTCCATCACTAACCTCTTCCTTCTAAGGGGGTGGTGTCATTTTCTCAATGAGCCCCAGAGGCGGTATGGGAGGCCAGGGTGCATGCCTTTTACGGATCTCTAGTTCGCACCGCTAAATTCACTTCCCAAGAATATGTCGACGCCACTCCCATCCAATTCTCCTTAGAAATTTTGACCCAGAAGTTAGCAAAAAAAGGTCCCCCGACCCCAGCCCAATTTATGACCCCAATAATCACGTCCCCCTTATGAAAGCCACATGCATGTCCCGCGTCACACCCGACGAACATTGGGGTATCGAGACATTCCCGATGGGAAAGATGAATGACAAGGCCCGCATAACTTTCCAAATAGTATGCGCCAATATCCTCCAAACCTCAAATGACTCCACTATGTGCCCCCGTCAAGCTACCCTTATTTATCACCTTTTCGACCCCACTGCCCCTATCCACTTGGCTCGCATTCTCTATAATGATATCTTCTTCGTGGACTTGGATAAGAAGGGTACAACCCCTCTCCCATATGCCCGGCTCACCACTTCTATTTTAGCCGATGCCGACATTATTCCTCCCCAAGCGTTTACTCGCCTTCCCAATCCTTATGGATAGGGTACCCGTACTAAAATTGAGCGACAAAGGGAAATCATCCGAGCACGGAGGGAGGAAGACGATGGGGATGACGATGAGGAAGAGGAGGTTGGGGTTGCGGATGTTGAAATAGTCGAGGGAGAAGAATAAGATTATGATGAATATGCAGATTCTGATTTTGATCCACCGGGAGGAGATGTTGATCGACGCATCACCGCGCTAGAATCTCTCTTCGACGGTTTCATCAATGAATATCGCGCTGATCGTGAAGAGGATCGTTGGGCCTATCGGCGCGACACTAGCATGATGCATTGCCTTCAGGCGGAGCTTTATAGCATGACTATGGGTGCGCCACCACCGAGATACTCTTATGACCCATACGACCCGAATTCTCCCAACGCATCTCACCCCCCCCCCCCCCAGTAGCGTGTTTGAATGGTTATTCAGTGTATTTTCTTCCATTTTGCTGTTTATACATTCCTGCACTTTGAATATCTAATGGAAGATTTACTTACCTATCTTTGTGTTCTTATACTTGCTTGTTTATTCTTGCATTTTTTACTTTATTCATTTTCTATGCCTTCTCTCTTTAGTTAGATTATAGTCCTTTTGCATCGGGACTTTGCAAAAGTCTAAGTTAGGGGGGTACACATGTGCTTCAAAAATTTCACAAAGTTCAAAATGCCCAAAAACCCAAAAAAAATAGAAAATTTCCAAAAAAGTTTGAAAAAGCCAAAAATATTTTTCTTCAAAATAAATCAAAATTGGAATTTAAAATTTTCAAAAATCTCAGTAAAATTTTGTTTAAAGTCTCGAGTTTATAAAATTTCAATTGCACAAAGCCAAAATTGACCAAAGATGAAAATGAAAAGAAAATTGACGACTTTACGAATAATTGTGGAGATTAACTAACCCGGTGAGATTTCGAGCCTATCGATTTTTCTGAGTTTTTAAATCAACACGAGTTAATGGTTAACTCAAAATTCAATTCAACATGTAATAAGTCATTAAAGATATCATTTTTTTTATTTTGATCGATTACGAGAAAAGTGTGTGATGTTGCCTTGAAAAGCACGCTAACATATCTCTAAACTAAATAAATCTCGAGACGCATATGGTAATGTGATTAGTAATTCGGATAAACGAAGTTAGGCCCTCGTTTGTTACCCAAAAATATTAGCCATAAAAAAGTTGTGAAAAATTATCCTTTGCAATCGAATTTGAGCCTAATAAAAATTTTCCTTTTCGTTTCGTAACCCGAAAAACCCAAATAGCTTGGGATTGTGAAAATTAGAAATTTCAGGAATTAAGTCCAATTTATGCGATAAAACGAGGCAAGAAAAATATAGTAATGCTCAACAAAAATAGCAATAAAAGAAAAATGGAAAAATAGAAAAAAATAGAAAAGAAGAGAAAATGAGCAAAATCCCGAAAAAGCACTAACAGACATTATAAGGACATTTTCCAATTCTAAACTTTTCGCCCATTCCCTATGTACCCAATACACCTTAAACCTGATCAAGTCCTAGCCGAGTCCGGATCGCAAAATTAATTACCGCATGGAGAGCTAAAACACGAAAAGATAACAAGAAAGATTGATTGGTGTGAATAAGAGGCGATATTTCCAATTTCCCAACGACCGTATTCCGATGAAGAGATCTTTTCACCCATAAGTTTCCGTCTTTCAATTTTGTGAGCATAAATTTGTGTTCTAGTGCATTTACTCCTTATATAACGCGTACGGAGAGAAATAGCCACAATCTGATTGATTCCTTTGTGAGAGTATTCCGTGAGCATTTGAATCAAAACGAATTTTTGAAAAGTAACGTGATGATCAATCGGTGAAAATTTGCGGTTTAATTTCTGGCTTCGCACATACACACGACAAATTGAGACTAGAACATATAAATCTATGGTGATTATTTTTAGAAAAGTTTGAATTGTACAATTTTTAGGTATTTTGAATTTTGTTTGAGTCAAAACTGAATTTTGTGGGTATATTCACTACAAACCCTCACGAGACAAAACTCGTCCTACTAGGGTAACCTTGGGGTTAAACTACTTATTGCATACGCTAAATGCAATCGCTTGCCCGCGAAAGAGGTATCATATCCTAATAAATTGATTTTCAAGAGTTGAGCCTAGTTTCGATTCTTTTACATTGCTCGGGACGATCAAAGTTCTAAGTTAAGGAGGTTTGATTAGGCATAAATTCTTCCAATTTATCCCCTTATTTTATAGGCTTTTATGACCTCGTATCATGTAAAATGTATTGATTTATCTCATATCCTTTCTACAAACATTTCCTATGCAATGCATCGAGTTTCGTGTATTCTTTATGCTTTTTAAAGGTATTTTATACAAGTGAAGAGAAGAGGAAACTCGTAACCGAGAAACCAAGGAAGAAAGAAAGGAAGAAAATTAGAGGGCAAAAGAGTCACTTTATATCTGGATTTCAGACAAGGAACCAAAATGAAAGTTGAAGACCTCAAGTCTACAAGTACGTAGGAAGAAACAACGTCCAAATCCAAGTCTCGGATCAGAAGTTATGAAGCCTCGAAGATGAGAGAAAATCACAATAAATATTAAAAAGAAAAGGATCTCCGGACCAATCCGGTGTGAGCCAAAGATGAATTGATTTGGTGAAGACAAAGTTTCTGTCAAGGGCGAACCGATTCGATATCATCATAAAATGAACCGGTCTGGAATCATAAAAGTTCCTGTATAAGACAAACTATCGGACCGACTCGGTTATTTCCAAAAACGAACCGATTCGGTATACACAGAACTAAACCGATAGACCAGACCGAACCGGTCTGGGTGACAAATTTCTTATTTATCTTTTTCATTAGAGTTATATTTAGTTCAAACTCTTGTAAATTCGTAGGGTATTTTATTCCAAATAGTTCCCAGACAAAGAGTTCTCTTTTTGATAGTTTTAGAGAACTTTTGCACCTAAAAACCCTAGGTTTTAATTCCTTCAACATTTATTTAAGTTTCAAGCATTAATTCCAGAATTTTCTTCATTCTAAGTATTGTGTCCTTTCTGATTTCAATTACTTTTACATTTATGTCTGATTATTCATAAAAATTAGGTTGCAATTTTTATTTACAAGATTCTTCCTAATTTTTCACGTAGTTATGAATTCATGCAATATAGATTTTGTGTTCATGCTTTGTGTAATTATGTCCAGCTAAATTTCCAAGGGTTGAGATGCGTGAACCCGACCCGATGTAGTTTACATGAATAGAAAATAGGTTTTAAATTAAATTTTGATCGAATCGTGTTGTGTAGTGAACACAACCATCGTAGGACTTTTAACCTCATTTGCCCTAGGTAACCGGGGTGATTAAGGATACGATGTGCGTGTTGGCTACTGGAGTGTCGCTTTATTCTTACCTTTGATTACGTATGATGGGGGATAATACCTTCATATATGTAATGCTTAGGATTAATAAAGACTGGGTTTGATCAACTCTCTAATTCAAAATCTAGTATTTTATCCGGTAAATCTAATAGGGTTTAGGGGATTGTATCCTAACCTTATTTTCCCTCATTCATATTTACTTAATTACAGTAGTTTTATTTCTGTGCACGTAGCGTAGTCTGTAATTTGAATTTCAGTGGCATTTAGACAGTAGAGTTTAGTTCCACAATTAATCATCTTTTAGTTTCTTTTCTCGAATCAATTTAGGGTTAGTTTTATATTCCTTTGTCGTTACAAGCATTCATCCTAGTTCCCTGTGGATACGATACCGAATTACTGGCTTATTACTTATGCGATAGGCTTGAACTTGAGACTATATAAGCATGCACTTTAGACACATTTTTGGTCGCGTCAGAGAATCAGGCCCTACATAGTTCTGAGTAAAGGGTAATGAAGACTTTTTTCTAGAATAGAAGGGAGGTAAGAAGAGTCGTAGCGTGTCGAGATTTGAGACTAGGGATAGAATTTCTTGAGACAGTCTTGGTTGACTGGACGCTCAATTTCTTCTCCATCAAGGTCGGTGAGCATAGCGACGGCGCCGGACAGGATTTTCTTCACAATGTAGGGGCCGCTTCGATTGGGCTTGAATTTCCCTCTGGGGTCCCAGATGGACTCTGCTATTTCTTTGAGGGATAAGTCCCCTTATCGAACACCGTGGTCCTTGAATCTCTTGTTTAATGATCGCGTTATACGGCGATAGTACCCTTATATGTGATATAGAGCTTTCAACCTCCTTTCTTCCAAGAGGGATAGCTCATTGAGACGACTTTGGTGCCAGTCTTCCTCGTTGACTTTGCTTTCTAGAATGATGCGCAACGAAGGGATTTCCATCTCCACGGGTAGGACTGCTTCCATGTCGTAGACTAGAGAGTACGGGGTAGCCCCAATATAGGTTTGAACTGAAGTGCGATAGCCCCAGAGGGCATAAGGGATCCTGTGAGCCCATTCTCGACAACTCACGGTCATCTTACTGATAATGGCTTTAAGGTTCTTATTGGCTGCTTCGACTGCTCCGTTGGTTTGAGGTCGATATGGAGAAGATTTGTGTAGAAGGGTGTCTACCTATAAAAAAAAGTAAATAAAATAAAAAAAATACCTTTTTATTAATGACATTCAAAATGTGCCCCGCGAGGGTCACTGCAGAAGTCCAAGATTGAGAAGTGCCACTGCAAGGTTCACTGCCACTGCAAGGGTCACTGCAGCAATGACATTAGAGAGGTGACCCGCAAGGGCCACCTCAGAAGTCCAAGATTGAGAAGTGCCACTGCAAGGGTCACTGCAGCAATGACATTCGAGAGGTGCCCCGCAGGGGCCACCGCAGATGTCTAAGATTGAGAAGCGCCACTGCAAGGGTCACTGCAGCAATGACATTCGAGAGGTGCCCCGCAAGGGCCACCGCAGAAGTACAAGATTGAGAAGTGCCACTGCAAGGGTCACTGCAGCAATGACATTAGAGAGTTGCCCCGCAAGGGCCTCCACAGAAGTTCAAGATTGAGAAGTGCCCCCGCAAGGGTCACTGCCGCTACCAGGGTCACTGCAACAATGACATTCGAGGGGTTTCCCCGAAAGGGCCTTCGCAGAAGTTCAAGATTGAGAAGTGCCACAGCAAGGGTCACTACCGCTGTGAAGGTCACTGCAACAATGACATTCGAGAGGTGCCCCGCAGGGGCCTCCGCGGAAGTAAGATTGAGAAATGCCACTGCAAAGGTCACTGCAGCAATGACATTCGAGAGGTGCCCGGCAAGGGCCTTCGCAGAAGTTCAAGATTGAGAATTGTCATCGCAAAGGTTCCGACAGAAACTCATATTGAGAAGGAACCACGAGTAACTCCTCATCATGAAACGTCATTCTTTAAAAGAACAACAGTATTAACACTTTGCTTTCTTGTACAGGTTGCCTAGTTGAGCAAGCAGAGCTCAAGCAGGCTAGTTGGGACCTCCTGAGAGTCTTGCCTTGGCGGCTGAGGGACAAGGTATGTTGAGCAAGATCAACCACTTAGCACTATAGGATTGAGAGAATACTAGTAGGAAGACCCAGAAGTCACTAAAGACCACATACACTTCACACTTGGTCACAAGTGAAGTGAGCAGCCAAAGAGTTGGCTACTCACAAGGAATAAACTCTTTATAAAAATGTTGGACTTTTCCAGAAGAGGGGATCCTCGAGGTCCCTCTCAAGAAAAACAATAATTTTAGAAGAGAGGGGTCCCTAAGGCCTCCTCTCTCAAGATTTGCAAAATTGCACCACAAGTTACCGTTTCAAAAGATATTTACCAAATCAGATATTTTGTCATCATTAGGAGACATATGTACTTTTTGACTTTGGTTGGTGCCAAGTGGCACCTGCAGGAGGGGAAAGGCAGGGCTGTCTGCAGGTAGGGACAAATGGTACACTTCAGACATTGTTCCCCACCAACCCTCTCAGTTTTGGCGCCCAAAAATGCCAATTCATCCCTAATGCCCTAGTATAAATAGACCTCTGGGCAAGGTCAATAGGGGGACAATGGAAATTGCACTGTTACTCTGCTAAAATATCACCAGACCTACCTAGTATTCTCTCCCTGCTCATTCTCTTAGTGCTGAGTGCCTTGTTCCTTCACTCCCCACTGACAGCCATCATTCTCAGGTGTTTCCCTTGAGAAAATTACTATTTTTGCTGTGAAAGTTCATCTTCTTGCAGGAGTGAGTTGAAGATTGAATTCCATTGTTACCAGAAGGAGAAGTTTTCTTGAGATGTTTCACCAGGAGACCTTGAAGACCTTGCAGGCAGTGTCCATTGGAGTGGGTCACGTCTCACCCTTTCCAGTTATTCATAGACCCCAGTCTCACTACCCTCCTACATTTGGCGCCTCTGCTGGGGAGGTATTCTTATTTCAATGGACAAAGAAGGTTTCGATGTCTCTAAGCAATTGGTTTTTGAGGACACTCCATCTGGTAATGGATCTCACAGTGACCAGACTACCCCGAAAGAAGTGGTGGTGATCGGAATCAAGGCTCCTATGCCTCAGGGAGGACAGACCAGTTCGCCGGCAGTGGCTCCAATGGCAGGTATGAATCTTATGGCAATGTTTTTTGACTTCTTGGAACAAAATAGCGTAGACCTATCGAGTTTGGGTCAAGGTTGTGTGACACCAGCTGCTGCCCCTTCTGGAGGGGTAACCACCACTGTTACGATTCCGGCGGAGATGATTCCGTCCCGAAAGTGGCGTCGGAGCAGGCGGTGGCGCAATCAGGTTCGCCAGCTGCTAAGATCATATGTTTGGAGGAGTCACCCTCTAAGGCTGCTACCATGGAAGAAGTGAGGAAGCTACTCTCCTCCTCTCAGAGGGAGGGTCCTCACCTATACGAGGAGTTACAAGACCCCTATCCGCAGGAAGTAAGTGAAAAGCCATACCCTGAGGGGTATATTCCACCAAAATTTATCAAGTTCGGCGGTAGGGGGAAAACCCTAGAGAACACGTGAAGAGGTTTGTCGAGTACCTGGGAATACACTTTGGCGACAAGAACCTGAGGTTGAGGGAGTTCTCTAAGACCCTCACTGGGAAGGCTTATATATGGTATTCCCACTTGACGCCTAACAACGTCCCTACTTGGGAAGAGATGCACAGGCAATTCCTCCAGAAGTTCTTTATAGCGGAGGATGAATTTACATTGAGTCACCTAGCACAAGAGGTCCAGAAGCCAGGAGAAGAGTTGATGCACTACATCAAGCGATTTCGTGAGAGGGCCTTAGATGTCCACGAGGACGTGGCGGAGGCCAGGTTACTGCAGATATGTGTGGAAGGACTCTTAGAAGAGTACAAGTTGCACTTGATCAACGAAACTAGAGATGGAACTTTTAGAGCATTCACTGGGACTACTAGCAACATAGCTATGATAATGAAACCAAGAGCCCCAGGCTGGAGGACACAAGTCCCACTGACTTTCGGGAGATTTCAAGTTTCAAGGAGGCAAGCGGTTAACTATGTGGATGGGAGTCCCAAAGGGAAGAAGGGAGGCTCTGGGACCAAGACTGACAGTCCCGGCAAGAAGAGAAAGTTTGGGGAAGATGCCCCACCGCCACTACCATGCAGCGTAGCTGAGGCTATGGATTGTTACCGCACCTTAGTACGGGAAGGTGTAGCAGGACCTCCCCATCTAAAAGGAGAAACCCCCACTGCATCTGACAAGGCCAATCCAAAGTACTGCGAGTTGCACCAACGAGTGCAGCACTCTACCAAAGATTGTTACTACTTGCGAAGGATCATTGGCGAGCAGATGGCCAGTGGTACCTTGCAGATACCCCCTGTGGATGTTAACGAGAATCCACTTCCTGCACATCACTTTGGCACCGCCAACATGGTAGTTTCTTATGATGAAGAAGCTACCAAAGGTCTGATGGAGTGGGAGAGCGGAGATCAGTTATGTGAGGAGTTGGGAAGTCTATCGCTAAGCAGACTTGAACTAGAAAGAAAGCAAGAGGAGTGGTTCTTCACTCCGGAACAAGAAAATGGAAGTGGAAAGTTGAGGAAGTGACGCTCTCAGAGGGTGAGGTAGATATCATCCTCGCCCTAGATGAGGGAGGGACCTCCGAAGCGAAGTATGTTTACAGTGCCCAGACGTACGCGGTAGACTTAGATTCTGAATGTGAGGCCATAGCAAGGAGCCCCAAGTTCAAGTGGTTTTTCGACCAGATAGGCGTAAAGTACGACACAAGGGTGTCCATCACGAGGAAGGTCTTGGATGCAGTGCAGCAGCGGGGAGATCCTTCGCTAAATTGGCAGGGGCCAATCGGAAGGATGATTAAGAAGTATACTTCTGAAGTGGTGTTTTCAGAAGCAGATAGGTTGGTGCCTTACTTCCACAACCGCCCATTGTATGTTACAGCCACGGTTAATGGAGTTTCATTTCCCAGGGCGCTAATGGATGGGGGATCATTTATTAACATCATGTCCATTAGTACATTATATGAAACAGGAATTGACTAGGGGAAGGTGGTTCCGGTACCACTAGTAATTTTTAGATTTGACAATGCCGGAATGCAGTCTATTGGATACGTGAATGTGGGAATAAAGTTGGGAAATTTCACCTCCCATATCAAATTCCATGTTATTAATGCTAACACTAGCTACCAATTACTCATTGGAAGGGTATGGATGCACACTCATGGCATAGTGCCTTCCACCTACCATCAATGTACGAAGGAAAATATTAGAGGTACAGAGATAGTGATCAAGGCCACGCAGAGACCCTTCGTCGTTGAGGAGGCCCACCTGGTAGATGTTGCCTTCTACACTGAGTTAGATGAGGAAAGAAAGGTCTCTGCAAGAACACTAGAAGGGATCAAGGTAGCCAAGGGAAGGGTCCTGCAGAAGAAGTCCATTCATGACCGTCTAGGGGAAGGATAATCCCCCACATGGAAAAAGGCAAGAGGAAAGTAGAAGAGGTAGCTAGACCCCCTCGAACTTGCAAGAAGGTGGTCTTGCCTGACAGAAAGATCATCTACAGTTTATAACGGTCTGCGCGGGCGGTGTTCTGGGATAAGAGCATCGACCCGACACCCGAGTGTTTTATCGTTGATGAATCCCATATTGCTGAGCATGTTGAGGAACCAGAAGAAGATCCAGAATGCATGCAAGACGGACCCATAGAGCAGCTATAAGAATTAGAGGAAATCAAGTTGGGGACAGAAGAGGGCGAGAGTAGACCCATTCTAATCTCCAAGTGCCTAGAACCGAGGCAGAAGGAAGAGCTCATTGGGCTACTTAAGGAGTTCACTGATGTATGTGCGTGGAAGTACACAGAGATGCCAGGAATAGATGCAGAAGTGAGCTCTCATAGATTGAACATCTTTCCCAATGCCCTTCCGGTAAGGCAAGCCACACGTACATACAAAGCGGACCTTGATTTGAAGATAAAAGCTGAGGTGGAGAAGTTTTTAGCGACAGCGTTCATCAAGCCTATTCAGCACCCCATATGGCTTTCCAGCATAGTGCCAGTGGCGAATAAAGACAAGAGCCAAATCAGAATCTGTGTAGATTTTCATGACTTGAACAGAGCATGTCCTAAGGATGAATTCCCACTACCAAGTATATACGGCTTAGTGGACGCCACCGCGGGACATGAGATGTATAGCTTCATGGACGGGTATGTGGGTTATAACCAGTTTAAAATGGACCCTGCCGACGCGGAGAAGACTGCCTTCCGCACGCCGTTAGGGAACTTTCATTATACAGTTATGCCCTTCGGATTGAAGAACGCTGGGGCCACATACCAGTGAACCATGATGGCAATTTTTCATGACCTATTTCATGATATACTAGAATTATATGTGGATGACCTGGTGGCGAAGTCTAAGAAAGAAAGAAAGCATATTCAGGATCTCAGGAGAGTATTCGAAAGGTGTCGTCGGTATAAGATGAGGATGAACCCCTCAAAGTGTGCCTTTGGGGTTACTGCAGGGAAATTCTTAGGTTTTGTGGTGAATAGACAAGGGGTGCAAGTGGATGCAGAGAATATGAAAGCCATTGTGATGATGCCACTGCCCAAGAGTTAGAGGCAACTTAAGAGCTTCCTGGGAAAGGTATCCTACCTGCGGAGGTTTATGCCTGCGCTGGCAGAAGTAACTCATCCGTTCGCGTCTCTATTAAAAGACAAAGCCAAGTGGGTTTGGGGAGAGAGACAGGAGAAAGCGTTCGAGAAGATTAAAGAAATCCTAGCCTCTCCTTCTACGATGATTCCCCCCGAAGCCGGAGCACTGTTGCTGCTCTACCTCACTTCTACAGAGAGATCGATAGGGGCCCTCTTGGCGCAAGAGAAAGAAGGAGTGGAAAAGCCGGTCTACTACCTGTCAAGAGTAATCTCTAGAACAGAATCGAGATACACCAGCATTGAGAGACACTACCTGGCGTTGGTATTTGTGGCCCAGAAGTTGAGACACTATCTTCTAGCCTTCACAGTTCATATAGTCACCAAGTGTGATCCCATCAAGTACCTCCTCGCGCGAATTATACTCGTGGGACGAGTAGCAAGGTGGTTTTTGATCTTGTCAGAATATGATCTAAAATGTGTAGTGCCCAAAGCCATTAAAAGACAAGCAGTAGCTGATCTGCTGGACCACTTCCCAAGTGGAGTTTTCAAACCACCTAGTGAAGAGCTACCCGGAGAAAGTTTTCAAGCATGCATGGCAGAGGAGGTGAAAAAGTGGTTTATGGAGTTTAATGGTTCCATTGCTCAAGGAACAGGTGGAGCCGGCATCATACTGTCAGACGGGAAAGATAAGATCACCCTCTCCTTCAAGTTAGATTTCAAATGCTCAAATAATGAAGCTGAGTACGAAGCCCTCATCCTAGGGATGTTGGAAGCGCTCAGAAGAGGGGTCAGGGTATTGTGTATACGAGGGGACTCCAATCTGGTAGTGAGGCAGGTCAATGGAGAGTTTTCCCTTAAACATGCCAACTTAGCGCCATACAGACACATCATCCAAAGGCTGCTGGGACCGTTATTAGAAGTAACTGTGGAGAGGCAGGCGCGAACGATGAACAGGCACCCTGACGCGCTCGCCACCATAGCACAGAAGATGGACATGGAAGAGTCAGAAGCAACCATCACAGTGAGGCGGAGAACGGCGCCCACTACTGTAAAATCCTTATTCCCAAGTAACGAGCCATAAGATTGGAGGCGTCTGGGGGAAAAGCTACTTGAAACCAGAGAAGGGAAAATGAAAATATTAGAGTTAGCCAACTATCATGTGTTGCAAGGAACTCTCTACTTCAAGAGTCCTGGAGGGTTTCTGGCAAGGTGCGTAGGGGAGCAAGAAGCCAAGGAGAGGTTAATAGAGATGCACTAGAAGCACTGCGGAGATACAGATATTCCCCTTTATAGACAATTGCAGCAAAGTGGGTATTATTAGCCTGCTATGAGCATAGAAGCGGCCCGCTTGCAACAAAGTTGTTTAAAGTGCCAAGCTAATTTTGACCAGCCGACGGAGGCTAACTTTGTGGAAGCCTTCGAAGATTGGAGACAGCCGTACCTAGCATATCTAAAAAATGGGGAGCTACCCGTCGAGAGAGCGGATGAAATTTACCTTAGAAAAAGGATAGCCCAATTTTACTTGGTCGAGGGAGAGTTATATAGGAAGGGGTACAATGAGAAAGCGCTAAGGTGCGTAGCCAAAGAGGAGGTGGAAAGAGTGCTGAAAGAAGCTCATGAGCCCTCCCACATGGGAGGCGCCAAACTGTATGATCAACTGATGACGTTGGGATACTACTGGCCGACTAAGGAGGCTGATTCCATCGGGTATGTGAAGAAGTGTAGAGCATGCCAAGTGCACGGGAACATGGTGCACGCTCCCTCCGTCAGTCTGCAAAGCTTAGCGGCTCCTTATCCCTTCCAAACGTGGGCGTTCGACCTGGTAGGAAAGATAACCCCGGCATCTCACGGAAAGGCTTTTATCATTGTAGCTACAGAATTGTACACCAAATGGGCGAAAGCCATTCCTTTAAGGAGAGTCACCGCCCAAGTGGTAACCCAATTTATAAAGGAGTGTATCATATGCAGGTTTGGTATACCCAAGGTGATGTTAACGGATAATAGGAAGCAATTCGTATGCAAGGATATGGCCCTCCTCAAAGACAGGTATAAGATTGTGCATAATAGCTCAACCATATCCTACCCCAAGGGCAATGGCCAAGCAGAGGCTACCAATAAGACCCTGATAAACATTTTGAAGAAAATGCTAGAGGACATGCCGGGAGCATGGAATGAGAAGTTGCCTATGGTGTTATGGGCTTATCGTACTTCGAAAAGAAAGCCAACAGGGTTCACTCCCTTCTCCCTGGTATACGGGACTGAAGTTGTCCTACCAGTGGAACTGGCGGTACCTTCAGCCAGAATTTCTCTTAGTAATGGGCTCATCCCTGACCCAAGGCACGTGCGGTTGGAGGCGCTGGACGAGCATAGGGATAAGGCGAGAGAGAATTTCAAAGTCTACACTCAACAACTGTCCAGGGCCTACGAGAACTTAGTCAAGCCTAGAGAGTTCCAGGTGGGAGATTTAGTCCTGCGGGCATCAACTCACCATCTCGGTAGCATGTCGGCATCAAAATTCAAACCTAACTGGGAAGGCCCCTTTATCGTCAGAGGAGTGGGGAAGTCGGGCTACTGCCAAATATCAGAACTAGAGAGTGATTGCCTCCAGTCCATCAACTGCAAGTGGCTGAAGAGGTACTATGCTTAGTAACAGCTAACAAGTTTTGTTTGTATTTTGCATGTCTGTAAGGGATTTTCAGAATTGCTCCTATACCAGAAAAGTCTTTTTGTAAATTTTCTTTCTTTTGAGCAATACCACATTATAAGCAGCACACAAAAGTAAAGAAATGAAATAGCAACACTTCTGGTCATTATTGATGCTTGATTTGTTTACTCATCTATATGTATACACATAAATATATATATATACTCCCTACTAAGTTAGAAGGGAGTACGCAAAAATCAGGAACTCTGCTCACTACACTTGGGAGGTAAATCTACCCTAAGAGAAAGTATACCGAGCAAAGTCCCGCGGACATAAATTAATAGAAAATATAGAGAGGGGTCAAATTCCTCTCTATATCAATGACCCCAAAGGCTAGGGGCTAGCTAATTCAAATAGTTTTCAATAAAACCAAACTTTCTGGAAAGGGACAAGGGGTCACCCCCCCCCCCTCTCCAACCTGTCATTTACGAATGCAAGTAGTAATATGCAGGAATACCCCCACAGACAGAAGGGGCAATCCAAGACAGTAACATACAAATACCTCACAGCTACAAGAGGTGCATTTTCGAAAAAATATATACAATATATATACACATAACTTTTCATATTAATACAAGTACCCCGCAGTATATGGGGCAGCCATCAGTAGACTAAATGCTCACAGAAATTAGAGCAAGTCAGGTAAAACAAACACCCACAGTATAAAGTGAGAACAAGGGAAAAGGAAAGTGCAGAAGAAAAGAAATGTTTCGTCCATGTAGGATCAGCAAATGTACGCATGACATTTTGAGCATTACAAAGCAAGAAGTAGTCTATCCGCTAGAAACGATAAAAAATAGATCATCACAAGCGATGGTGCCGGCATATGACGGACCAGCCTCCCGCAGAAACTCTTCCTCCAACCTGAGGAATTTAGCCTCGTCCTCCTCATCGCCAGACTCGAGTCTGGTAAGCTTCACCTGTAGTAAGGCGATCTGATTCGGAATTCTCGTGGCCTTAGCCTGTCGCTGCTCAACTCTAGACTGTTGGGAAGTGTGAAATCGCACTATCTTTCGGAAAGGAACACTCAGAAAGGGGTGAACCCCCGCATCAAGCCAATCCAAATGAAAATGATAGAACTGCTGCAAGTCGCGGAGAGCATCCAAGAATAGCAAAATGGAAGAGCTAGTCAGCTTAGCAGGGGAGGTAGCCAAGAACTCATGAACATGGCTGGCAAGAGCCCTCAGGTTGAAGGCCGTAAGACTGTCAATATAAAGTATACTCTGAGAAGTGAATGTCTCGGGATGGTGCTCTAAGATGAGATCCAAGAGCTGACGCTCATGTGCCCTGAATCGTCCTGGTAACTCCTCACACCGTAGTCTACCCGCAATAGTCGCAACATCCTCTACTTCATCATCGCCATCGGAGTGGCGAGACCCCGCCTCGGAAGGGAGGAAAGAAGACTCTCCACCAGAATCAGCGTCACCGACTAAAGGAGTGAACTCAGAACTATGATCTCTCTCCACATACATCCCACTACCAGACTCCACAGTCATCGGAGTACCCTCATGCACCTATAAACAATGAGCCAATAGTGAAATGGGAATGCTTGCACAGCATACGCAAGAAAAAAAGAGGGGAATAGTAAAAAGAGGGGGTATGCTATTTAATACCTCTCTCGCAGTGGCCCCACCGCTAGTCTCCACAGTCATCGGAGTACTCTCATGTGCCTGGAAACAATGAGACAAAGGTGAAATGAGAACGCTTGCACAGTATACGCAAGAAGAAAAATTGGGAATAGTAAAAAGAGGGGGTATGCTAATTTAATACCTCTCTCGCAGTTACCCCACTGTCAGACTCCACAGTCATCGGAGTACTCTCATGCAACTGGAAACAATGAAACAAAGGTGAAATGAGAACGCTTGCACAGTATACGAAAGAAGAAAATAGGGGAATCGTAAAAAGAGGGGGTATGCTAGTTTAATACCTCTCTCACAGCCATCCCACTCTTAGACTCCACAAATATCGGAGCAACTTTATCAGACTCCATAATCATCGGAGCAACCTCACTCACCTAGAAACAATGTAACAAAGGTGAAGATGAGAATGCTTGCACAATTTAAACAAAATAATAAAGACATAAGAATGACATGAGGGAAGTAGATACCCTTATACACTGTACCTGAATAACGCTCTCCATAACGGTCAAATGAGGAGGTGCAGGGGACCCCATAGGGGCCGCCACACTGGTCGATGCTCCTAAAGGGGCTGTCCCAGCGACCAGTGCTCCTAAAGAGGCTACCTCAACCTCAGGCGCTTCTGAAAGAACAACCTCAGCAACGACAGTCGCAATGGGTAGGCGAGGCTGCGAGTGACAAGAAAGGGAAAGAGGTAATAAATCACTTATCTCATGAGTGACAAATACCTCAAATTAAAAAGAGGGAGAGGGAAACTTCTCAAAGGCATAAGAGAGATAACTACCTGAAGGGGCGCGATAATAGGACAAGCTAGCCCATGCATAGGGGATGTTGAAGAGACAATAACAGGAGCCGAACTCGAAACAACACCAAAGGATAACTGCAACAAAGTGAAAGAGGGCAACGATAAATACAGGCTGAGTAGAGAAGAAATATATAACCAAGATAATAAGAAAGTGCCTGAGCCCCATCCGGAGGGGAAGAGCGGAAAAGGACGGTCGGCGCAGTAGGGGCTGTGTTGATAGCCTGCAAAGAATGAAAATATGTTATTCATCACGTGTTTGAGGAAAAAGAGATTCCATGCTCCAATGGAAAGGCCTGACCTGAAGTGTGGGCTCACTAGTTGAAGCCACAGTAAATATTAGGCCATGAGAAATTGCCTGAACCAAGGGTCTACCGTCCATAGATATGCGGACCCGAGGGATAGAAATCCTCCTCGAAGAGGATAAACCTGGGATAATAATGTCAGGTAAGGGAAGAGTCCCTCCCTGAGAAGAAAATCCAAAAGCCATTAGGACCCGCTACTGAAGGGAGATAAATATTCAAAAGTAAAAATACATACCTTAGATGAGGAGGTGCCCAGGGGCTCAGCTGTAGAAGTGCCCACCGCCGAAATAAGAGAAGATGAGGTGATAACGCCGGAAGGCACAACCCTCTACACATTGTAAATGGGTAAATAAAAGGAATAAATAAAGAGGAAAAGGGCACAATGAAAGTTTTGAGAATGGCGAGGCATACCGGAGCAGAAGGAGAAGTCACGAAAGTGGTCCTGGAGTCGGTAAGGTGCACAGATGAAAGCTGCAGGGAAATGACAGCGTACACAACCAAGATGTAATTGGAAGGTTAACAAATTACATCAGATGGTAAAAGAATTAAGGAGATAGCAAACCTCTCTAAAAAGGCCTCGGGAAGAAATGAGCATGGAGTTCCTCTCCCGCTGAAAGGGCGTCAGTCGTAGTGGGGGAAGAGGGGAACTACTTGCCTCCATGGAAATGACCTGCAAAATATGACAGAATACTTTCATTAACAAATGAGAAAATAATGAGGGGGAAGAAAGAAAATCATATGCAAAAAAAAAAAAAAATCCAACAAGGGGGAACACTTACGGCAGCAGGCCGCGTGGTCTGGCCATAAGGGAGATGGGTGGGGCTAACTCCCCCAGGAGAATGGGATGCCTCCTCATCACTAGAAGACTCTCTCAAGACTGATAACAAAGCATAAGTGTCAGTAGTGCTTTCGCTATGGAAACCCAGGCCGCCCGTATCACCCGAAGAAGAACTATGGTCGTCATAGGAAGGGGTGCTTCCATAATTAACTAGTTCCTCTTCCAATGAAGGGGAGGGAGATCCAGGGGGTGAAACTCCGAGAGAACTAGTTCCACTAAGTAAATAATGTCGTGATATAGTATCTTCTGCAATGGGAATAGAGGCGACCCGCGCCTCTTGGGAAGAAAGGCTCGATGCTCCGTAACCTTTCTATTTCACTATTCATAAGGTCTCCTCCACCCCAAGATCGCCAATATCGGACTCTTGGTCCGCCGCGGAGGAAGCATCCATGCCAACACCATTCCCTTTCTTCTTTTTTGCAGCCTGGGTCCTCACAGGAGAAAGGGGAGGAGAAGCGGTAGTAGCAGGAATAAAATTGGATACATCTGTGTCAGGGTGCTTCCTTTTGCTTGCTGTAGAGGCGCTCGCTTTCCCTCTACTTTTTGGTCGGCATCCGGACTTCACAGGGGGAAGCTCAGCCGGCAGAGGCTGAAGTGACTCGTCAAGAAGAGGCTTCACTAAAATGGGAATGGCCTGCTCCAAGGGTGGTGTGGAAGTGGTGCTGAGAAACCAAGGATCTTTCTGCGTCCGCCTAACCAAAAACTGGGCTTTGATATACTTTACTGGGTTGGTCACATGAGGAGGACCAACTACACATTTTTGGATAAGGCGGACCTGCCGCTGCCATAGAAGGAACTAAGACGAAGTAAATAAATGATGATAGTCGCGAGGAGGCACGTAGAGGCCCCCTAGACCGCTAACTCTATGGAACAATCCCCGGAGAGTGAAGCTAGTGCACGCGCTGAAAACGCCTCAGAAGGATCGCTGAAGGTAGGAAGAGGAGGGGTGTGAACGCCCTGATCATAGCCAAACTGTCGTCTTGCCCTCTCGAAATGATAGAACTCAGCACACGGACCCAATTTGGTCCAAGAAGGGAGGTGGCATGGTAAGAGCATCGTCACCACATTAATATGAGGACAGGTAGAAACAGACCCCACCGCTGAAGGGCAATAGAAAGTCCCGCCATCGTCACGAAAAGAAAGCCAGCTGAAAGTGCCCCCAGGGCGCTTGGTATAAGGTCGAAACTCAAACTCCTCAATATCATCAATCAGTATTCCCAAAGATTTCTTCGTAATTTTCTTGTGCCACCGGAGAAGTCTCGCAGTATCGTTATGACAAGCGTGAGCCCCTGAGGTAAAGTGGGGGAAATGCTCAAATAAAAAAGCCATTAAGAGAGTGGCATTGGCATAGTTAGCAATATCATACTGACCGCAAGACCTCTCTACATCTATGTGTGCTCGGTCCATCCAGGTGTAAAGAGAACCCAAAGTCAAGGCGGCCATAGGTATAGACCTGCCACGAGATAATCGTACAGCCAATCTAAAAAGAAGTTCACGAGGGCAATCTTCAGGCTTACCTGGCAGAAGGAACCGAGTCAGAAACGTAACCAAAAAAGCGGCTAAATGTGAAGGAGAGTGGAGCTTGGGACCATCCTGGGTTCTGGGGGCTGCGCGTGAAGTCTCCCCCTTCTGCAACTGCTCAAAATCTCTGAACCAGTATCTTTGCCATTTGGCAAAGGAATGCTTGGAATGACCAGTTATATTTATAGCTACATACTTCAAGCACTCTTCGAAAGCTGACCTTAGCTCACCTACCATCTCCCGCTCTAAAGGATCCTCGCAGTCATCAGAAACGACTTGTTGCCCAAAGAAAGGAAGAGCGTATAATTCACACACATCATCTAGGGTGATGGTAAATTCGCCCCAGCCTGTGATAAATGTGTTAGACTCCATACTCCACCGAGACAATAAAAAATTGAGAGAAGAAATATGCTTAGATATCGTTCATGACTTCAGGCTACTAACGACGGTAAAAAGACCCACTTCCCTAAGAATAGCCACGTAATCAGGAATGCTCAGAACATAGTCAACCCAGCTTGCCCACTCCTCCGTGGGACCCCCCGCAGTTCTAGCTTCAACATTGGAATAAGGAAAGTCACCGCGGTCAACTCGGACTCGGAGGATAGAGTCCGGAGAAATAATAGAGGGATCGAAAGACTCACTTAACCCCGCGTGAGGGTGCTCAAGAGCAGTGTTAGAAAAAATTTCCTCAAATTTGGAAAGAGAAACCATGAAGTTGTCAGCTGGACCAAAAAAAGGAGCACGGCGATAACTACCAAAATCCCCCCCTTGGCGGGTGTGCATATAGTCCCTCCACGCCTGAGAAGAGGATGATGCAGATGAAGAATTATCAAGAGCCAGGGGCTCAAGAAAAGAACTCCTCGTGATGGAGACTCCGAGTGAGGAACCAGGGGTATCCCCCGCCGCAAAAAAAGAAGTAGAAGTGGTAACCCTTGTAAAAACACCAACTTGCGAGGAACCCTCGACGCGACACGGGGTCGAGATACCCACACTTGGAAAAAATTGCAAATTACTCATTTCCCCAAAAGCAGCATGATAAGTCGAGGAACCGTCGACAACGTGGGGGGCCGAGACCCCCCCCCCCCAGCAACCAACACTTGATTCGGCGAGGGACCCTCCATCCCCAGAATAGAGCGTGAGGAATTACTACCAATTTCAACAGATATCGAGACCTCCCCTTTCAACATAATAGGGATCAAGACACCCTCACTCAAAACTCCAAGTGCCAATGACGCTTCCGGCAAGGAGCCCATAATACAAAAGGGGTCTCGCAAAAAATTTTCAGCAAATAACACATGTTGCGAAGAAACTCCAGGAGCATCAACAACATCTGTGTCGCCACGCAAGAAATCACCAGCCGACGTCGAGACCCACTTCTCGTCGACGTCGAGACCCCCAGCTTCTGACAAGGGACCCGTAGACACGATGACAGATCGCGAGAGCCCCAGCCGCTGACGAGAGACCACCATGCTGTCACAGGTCGATACCCCCATTTCTAAAAAATCCAAAGTCATTTGCGAGGAACCCTCGGATGAGGGTACCACTCGCGTCGAGCTCTTATCAGTAGCCATCTCAATTGAAAAATCCAAACTCACGCCCAGATTGAACAAGATAACCTTCTCTCTAAACAAAAACCCCCTGGTCGAGACACCCGAGGCAGAAGAACCAAAGGACGAGGAACCCCTAATAATAGTCGCAACCACCGAGACACCCCCATCCGTAAATGGTTGATTCGGTGAGAGACCCTCATTTTCAAGCTCAACGCTCGAGGAACCTTGAAAAAAATCCACCATCAAGGGGAGGTCATGTTGGCGAGACCCCCCCACCAAAATACTGCTTAACGAGGAACCCAGAGACGAGAACGGCAACAACGAGGAATCCTCGCAAGCCACAAAACCTGAAGAAACGAGAGGTGTAGAGAAACCCTTATAAACACTGGTCGTCGACGAGGAACCCAATAATAAAGAGGGTTGCGAGACACCCAGGGTTGACGGCGCACTCCCCAAGGGAACAATAATAGGCGAGGAACCTTTGTCTGCAATAAAACCCAAATTTTGAATAAAAGATGACGTTGGTGAAAAATCCCTAATATGGGAGGGGTCTCGAAGAAGGACCTCGGTGATTCCACTTCCAGATGGAAGACCGAAAGCTGCTAATGGAGTTTCACTTTGAATGATCGAGGAACCAGCAGCGCGTAAACCTACGAACACACCCTCATTTGCGCCGGAAATCATTGTTGCAACCTTTGGTCCTACCAATTTCGATGAAAGATTTGTGAGACCCGACGCAAGGCAAAAGGAAGCCAACGACAATAAGGACCTCCTACTGATGGGTGTCGGCACTGAAACGCCCAATGAAGAGTTTGTAAAAAAAATGTTCTTCACTACCAACAGTAAGAAAAGACGACGTAAGGGGGAGATAGACCCATTGATGGTAGTTGAGGAGAAATGATAATAAAAGATGGTGTTAACCAAAAACAATGGGAAAAAGGGGGGTGTTCACACCTGAAGAAGTATTTGATGGATTAAAAGCCATTAATGAAGCGTCGAAAAGCCAGAACAAAAAGATGAGAGGCTATGGTGTTTTAAATTTCTTTAGTCTCACTTTCTCTCACTACAAATCCAAAGACCTTATGAGATTTTTTTGAAGAAGATGGAAAAGCTTAAGAAAAGGGTCTTATGTTTTTTACATCAGAGTGGGAAAACGTGCAGGGAGGCAAAAAAGGTGATGACCTTTTTTCCCAAATGATGAGATGACAGTTCCCACACTAACGCGTGGATTCTCAAGAATTAAAAACCTCGGATAAAGGGACACCGCACTTAATGATCCTAGGATCCCTAAAAAAAATATATATATATATAAACACATATATATATGTATATATAATTGTTGAAATTGAATTTATGGCGTACAAAGCTTTTTTTAGTCTACCCAACCAAAAAAAAACTTTACACGAGGGGTTAATGTAGAAGGGTGTCTACCTATAAAAAAAGTAAATAAAAAAAATACTTTTTTTATTAATGACATTCGAAAGGTGCCCCGCGAGGGTCACCGCAGAAGTCCAAGATTGAGAAGTGCCACTGCAAGGGTCACTGCAGCAATGACATTCGAGAGGTGCCACGCAAGGGCCACCGCAGAAGTCCAAGATTGAGAAGTGCCACTGCAAGGGTCACTGCAGCAATGACATTCGAGAGGTGCCCCGCAGGGGCCACCGCAGAAGTCCAAGATTGAAAAGCGCCACTGCAAGGGTCACTGCCACTGCAAGGGTCACTGCAACAATAACATTCGAGAGGTGCCCCACAAGGGCCACCGCAGAAGTCCAAGATTGAGAAATGCCACTGCAAGGGTCACTGCCACTGCCAGGGTCACTGCAGCAATGACATTCGAGAGGTGCCCTGCAAGGGCCTCCGCAGAAGTTCAAAATTGAGAAGTGCCACCGCAAGGGTCACTGTCGCTACCAGGGTCACTGCAGCAATGACATTCGAGAGGTGCCCCGCAAGGGCCTCTATAGAAGTTCAAGATTGAGAAGTGCCACCGCTAGGGTCACTGCTGCTGCGAAGGTCACTGCAACAATGACATTCGAGAGGTGCCCCGCAAGGGCCTCCGCGGAAGTAAGATTTAGAAATGCCACTGCGAGGATCACTGCCACTGTGAATGTCACTGCAGGAATGACATTCGAGAGGTGCCCCGCAAGGGCCTCCACAGAAGTTCAAGATTGAGAAGTGTCACCGCAAAGGTTCCAGCAGAAACTCATATTGAGAAGGAACCACGAGTAACTCCTCATCATGAAACGTCATTCTTTAAAAGAACAACAGTATTAACACTTTGCTTTCTTGTACAGGTTGCCTAGTTGAGCAAGCAGGGCTCAAGCAGGCTAGTTGGGACCTCCTGGGAGTCTTGGCTTGGTGGCTGAGGGACAAGGTATGTTGAGCAAGCTCAACCACTTAGCACTATAGGATTGAGAGAATACTAGTAGGAAGACCCAGAAGTCACTAAAGACCACACACACTTCACACTTGGTCACAAGTGAAGTGAGCAACCAAAAAGCTGGCTACTCACAAGGAATAAACTCTTTATAAAAATGTTGGACTTTTCCAGAAGAGGGGGTCCTCGAGGTCCCTCTCAAGAAAAATAATAATTTTAGAAGAGAGGGTTCCTTAAGGCCTCCTCTCTCAAGATTTGCAAAATTGCACCACAAGTTACCATTTCAAAAGATATTTACCAAATCAGATATTTTGTCTTCATTAGGAGACATATGTGCTTTTTGACTTTGGTTGGCGCCAGGTGGCGCCTGCAGGAGACGACAGACAGGGTTGTCTGCAGGTAGGGACAAATGGTATACTTCAGACATTGTTCCCCACCAACCCTCTCAGTTTTGGCGCCCAACAATGCCAACTCATCCCTAATGCCCTAGTATAAATAGACCTCTGGGCAAGGTCAATAGGGGGACAATGGAAATTGCACTGTTAATCTGCTAAAATATCACCAGACCTACCTAGTATTCTCTCCCTGCTCATTCTCTTAGTGCTGATTGCCTTGTTCCTTCACTCCCCACTGACAACCATCATTCTCAAGTGTTTCCCTTGAGAAAATTACTATTTTTGCTGTGAAAGTTCATCTTCTTGCAGGAGTGAGTTGAACTTGAATTCCATTATTACCAGAAGGAGAAGTTTTCTAAGAAGTTGTACCAGGAGACCTTGAAGACCTTGCAGGCAGTGTCCATTGGAGTGGGTCACGCCTCACCCTTTCCAGTTATTCATAGACCCCAGTCTCACTACCCTCCTACAATTTGTGTCTCTGAATTCCATACTCGTTGATCACTTCTATAACTTCTGCCTCAAAGTGTAATCCGTTGTCTAATACCAGCTCATGTGGGACCCCATATCAGCAAATGATGTTTTCTTGATGAACTTAGCCACTTTCTTGGCATTCAGGATTGCGTGTGACTCGGCTTTGACCCATTTAATGAAGTAATCAATGGCGACTAGGATGATCTCATGCTCGTTAGAGGCTTTGGGCGTAACCTTCCCTATGATGTTGATTCCTCATATGGAGAATGACCAGGGAGAGGTCATGTTGTACAATTCTCACGGGGGCAAGTGTTGTAGGATGAAAAACTGCTAGCATTTTAGGCATCTTCGAATGTAGGCTGTGCAATCCTGAACGATGGTAGTCCTATAGTATCCTTCTCGAATGATCTTCTTGGCGAGCATATATCCATTCATGTTGTGTCTGCACTTCCCGCTGTGGATTTTCTACATCATTTTTTCAATGTCAGCCCATACGATGCACTGCAAATGGGTTCCATCGAAGTTTCTCTTAAATAGTGTTTTATTGCAGACAATGTACTAGGCAGCCAGTCTACGAAGCGTTGCTCTGCCTTTCTTGATAGAACCTTGGGGATACCAACCATGTTTGAGGAGGCACCAAATATCATAGTACCGACAATTGGTTATCTCGAAATCTTCCTCTATGATGAGCTCAATATGGTAGCAGTGGGTTGGTTTATCTTGCTTTTAAGCAAGGAAACGGTCCATGGTTATTCCTTCGAGCATGTCAATCATAGAGGCTAAGGTAGCAAGGGTCGTCTTGGTTATTCTTCACTCGGGTTAGGTAGTGGAAGGTGATTTCTTAGTGGGAAGCTTGTTCTTTGAGGTGGGCATGAAAGGGTAAGAGTTTCTCATCCTAGACTTTCCATTTTCTGAGTACTTAATAGATGATGAGGGATGAATCCCCGTAGACATTGAGGTATTGAACTCCTTACTTGAGGTCAACTTTGAGGCCTACCATGCATGCCTCATATTTATTCATGTTATTGGTGTAAGGAAAATCCAGCTTGATGGCAATGGTAATGTGAGAGTCATCAGGGTCAATTGGGAGTATCCCAATATCATACCCTTTCTTATTGGCAGCGTCATCGAAGAACATTTACCATCGAATGTCTTCTTGGGAGGTACAGAGGATATTCTCATCTAGGAACTCAGAGATACAGACATCAGCCTCTTCCATGGGGTATTCAACAAGGTAGTCAGAGATGGATCTTCCTTTTATGGCCTTTTGCATGACATAGGTAATATCAAATTCAGCTAGGAGCATCAACCAACGATCCATTCGACTAGACAGGGCAGGTTTCTCGAGAAAGTACTTGATAGGATCCATTCGGGATACAAGTTTGATGGGAAAGGCGAGCATGTAGTGTCATAACTTTTGGGTAACCTACACAAGAGCGATATATGCTTTCTCCAAGGCAGTGTAGTTAACATCATAACCGACCAACTTGCGATTGGCATAGTAGATGGCCCTCTCTTTGCGGGTTTCTTTAAGTTATTGGGCTAGTAAAGCCCCAGCTGCAGTATAGATATGGTTAGGTATAGGAGTAAGGGAAGACCAGGCTGCGGTGGCATGAGTACCAGAGGTTGGGTTAGATATTTCTTGATTCATTCAAAGGTTTCTTGGTAAGCTTCATTTTAGAATTTGGTTGAATCCTTTCGGAGGATTTTGAAGATGGGTTCACAAATAGAAGTCAACTGGCTGATGAACCGACTGATGTATTGTAATTTCTCGAGGAATCCTTGGACTTCCTTCTCCGTTCGGGATGGTGGCATATCGAGTATGGCTTTTATCTTGGTAGTATCTGCTTATATCCCTTTCTCACTAACCATGAATCCCAAGAGTTTTCCTTTGGTAAATCCAAAGACATATTTACGTGGGTTAAGTCGCATCTGGTGTCGTCGCAATCGCTCAAAGAACTTTCGGAGAGCAGGAGCATGGACCTCCCTAGTCTTGGACTTGATAATAATGTCGTCTACGTAGACCTTGACTTCCTTATGTATCAGATCATGCAGAATGGTTGTGGCAGCCCTCTGGTAGGTAGCCCGTGCATTTCTTAGACCAAATGGCATGACAGTGTAGCAAAAGGTTCCCCAAGAGGTGATGAATGCAGTTTTCTCTTGGTAATCGGGGTGCATCCGTATTGTCCACAATCATGTCGATATTGGGTAGAGGGAAATCATCCTTTAGAGAGTCCTTGTTCAAGTCTCGGTAGTCGACACACATGCGAAACTTCCCTCCTGACTTCGCCACGGTACAATATTGGCTATCCATGTGGGGTATTCGATCACACGAATGAAGCCCACGTTTAGTTGTTTAACTACTTCTTCTTTAACTTTGAGCGACCATTCGGTGCAAAGTTTTCACAGTTTCTGTTTGATCAGTTTGTATTCGAGGAGAGTTGGAATCTCGTGCTGAGCTATCTCAGGGTCGATATCAGGCATGTCATCGTAGGACCATGCGAAGACATCCATAAATTCCTTTAGTAATTCCTCGATTTGCGTGCAATTATACTCATTAAGGGTGGCCCCTATCCTAATCTCGTGCAGTTAGATACTAGAATCGAGATTAATAACAGCAGTTTCATCTTTATTAACTTGAACGCGATTATGTTGTTTGTTATTAACCTTATTTAGATCAGTTAAGAATTATTCATTTGCAAAATCATCATCATCAAGACTTTGATTAGAATCAAGATAATTAATGTAAGGCACAGCAAGATACTTAAAATCTTTATTTATTTCATTGATAGAAAAAACGGCATTGAGGACCTCATCAAAGGAGGTCTTGCTTACATAAGAGTAAGGAGGAACAACTAGGGAAGAATAAAAGGGATAAACATCAGGGTTAGGTGGAATGTCAACAGGTGGCATTGGTACAGCATGCCAATTGAGGAGAGATGCATCAGCAGCTTTGATCCGACGGGATGGATCCGATGAGGTAGCCCCTGAATGGACCATGCAGAGTGTTAGCCCCAGTGTCTGTAAATCGAAAGAATCCTCGGAGTCACAATGCTCAGAATCTTCGATTTCCTCAATGAGTGGTTGTACACGGTGCTGGGAACTCTCGGCCCATGGGTAGTTGTCTTGAAATAAGTTCTCCATTCTTGGTTTTATCTTTTTATCTGCATGGTCATAACATGGTTCAGGGAAGCCACAGAAGGGGAAATCTTCACCCTCTTAGATGAATCTTCCATTTAGGGAGTCTCCTGAGACAGTTTTGGTGCATTCTGACCTCCTCTTCAGTCGAGACTGATGGATCATTCTGAGTTCTTCTTCAGACGGCTGATAACCCAAACCACATAGAGGAAAGGCCTTCTTCAACATAATAGGTTCAAGTATACCTTGTTGTCTTTTCCCTAGCCCCAGTCCGGGCATAAAATGCATGATCTTGAACATCTAGATTACATTGACGTTTTCGTGGGGGTCATATTCTGGAAGAACCTTATCTTTGAAATTATCCCCTATTGGGAGTAGAAGTAGTTCAACTTGGAAACTTGATAGAAGCATACCAATTATCCCGTATTGTATTTTAAGTACTGGATTACTGGTGCTTGCATTCTCGATATTGTCGTCATCGCCCAAGATGGTGATGACCTGCCCATTGGCGAATAACTTTAGCTTCTGATGAAGGGAAAAAGACACTCCCTTTATGCTATGGAGCCACGGTCATCCGAGCGATGGATTAAAACATATTGGGATATCGATGACTTGGAATTCAACACCAGGTTTTATAGGGCCAGCCCCTATTACAAGCTTTATATATCCCATTACCTCTCGACGGGTGTTATCATAGGCACGCACGGCGGCAAAGGTCGGAGCAAGGTCGCCCACTTTCAATCCCAAATAATTGAGGGTCCTCTATGGGCAAACATTAAGAGTTGATCCATTATCGATAAGAGAGAGTGGGATAGTTTTCCCCATGACTTCGACATAGATGTTAATAACATAATTGTGGTTTAGTCCCATCTTGGGGATTTTTTCTTCGGATAAGGAGAGCATTCTAATAAAAGTGAAGGATCCGACTTGATTCACTGCCTCTTCTGGCATGGTTGAGGGAGGAACTGTGGGTCCTGTGAGTAGCTTGATCAGGGCATTTCGGTTCAGCTGGGAAAACATAAAAACTCCCCATAAAGTGATATTAGCTTGGGTTTTCTTTAATTGATCGAGTATCTTGCTTTCCTCGAGGGTCGTTTCTAGCATAGGAAGATTCTTGACACCCTTCCCTTTATCGCTCGCTGATGGTTTTAGGCTTAAGATTTGGTAATGTCTTCCTAACCTGTTCATGTGGCTCACAGAAGGAGGGAAAAATAGAAATCATATTTCTTCATCGATATAGGGTTGTTCATCCACCCTACTGATATCTCCTAGTAATTCCTCAAATGATATCATCCGACACATGTTGAATATCGGACTAACCTTTTCTAAATCATCGAAGTCGTCCCCCTATCTGGTGGCAACGATATTATTTTTTTATGAAAAGTTGATACATTTCACAACTTTAACGGCCTCTTCATATAATTCCTCCCACTCGTCGGGGAGATGTGAAAGTGAAAGGACTAGACGCCCTTGTGGTTTCAAAGCATCGAGTAGCTCGGACACACTATAAATATCACCAGTCTATCGAAATAAATCCACCAAGATCTGGACCATATCATCTAAACTATCTTAACCGGTCGGTACCACCTAATTGTCTGACTCTCAGGCCCATTTTTGAGCTTTTAAGAACAATATATTGAATCTCTGATAGTCGTAGATCATCTAGGGGAAATTTTAACCCAAACTCTAGGAGTTAGTTCAACACTTATAACAGTTCCATATCTTTACCTCCAGAACGGGTGCAGACAGCGATGCATGCTCTGGTTAGGAGTGATAAGGCCTGATCGGCAAAACTAGTCGGGTGTAGGAGAAAGTATGGGCATGTTTTGAGAGGTGTAAAAGAGTATGTCGGTATGATTGGTGATTTACTTGGTATGATCTGGGTAGATGGGTCAAATTCTAGGTTTTCTTCTAGGAAGATGGCTTTCGCATGATTCGGGAGTGGATTATGGGTAGTGTGTGGTTTAGGATTGGCCGGTAGGGTGATGATACCCCGATCAATCAGGACTTGGATCACATTTCGGAGGTGAAAACATTGGTATGTGGTATAGCCAGTTGTTTGATGGAAGTCACCATGGGCATCTGGCTTGAAATTTCTAAGAAGTGGGTTTGGTAATGGAGGAGGTTCCAAGGGCTTGATAAGATTTTAGCTCAAGAGGGCCTAGTAAACTTTAGAGAGGGAAGCGTAAAGCTCGATGTATTCCTTTCGGACTGGGTTCGAGTGGCCTTCTGGTGCCCATAAAGTGGCAGGCTGAGAGATGTTGTTGATGGTGGAAACTGTGGTATTGGCAAGTTTTTCAAACTTTCTAGGAGTGAACTGTCCAGATGTTTTCTTTGGTTCAACCTCTGTCTTGTTCAGACTTTCTTCGATCTCCACTCCTTCTTCTCAGAGGGCTAAAAAATGAGGGTAATATTATCCTCCTATCATTGCTCGGACATGGGGTAAGAAGTTCTTTTTCATGATACCGACCTGTTCTTCTTCGAAAGGTCGATTGGTCATGGTGGCTGCTTTCTCTCTCCACCTTGATATGAAATTACTGACTGACTCCCCAGGATTTTACTTAAGCAACTCTAAATCGCGGTGGGTAACCTCTAACTCCTCGTTGTACTTATATTGTGACATGAACTTGTGGGCAACATCTTCCCAACTGCGGATTCCGAATTCTTTGAGAGATAAGAACCAACGGATAGTGCTATCCTTCAAGGTCTGTTGGAATATTTGGGCCATTATTTCCTCGGAGGCCCTTAGGAGATTCATGGCTCGGTGATAACAATGAATATGAATAATTGGAGGTCCACTACCCTCGAATTTCTTGATATTGGGCATCTTAAACTTTTCTGGTAACCTGGGTTTAGGATATGGAAACATGTGGGTCTAGTCCACGTAATTCCTAGAGAGTCTGACTTGGTCGAATTTCCTGGTCAACATCTTGACGTCTTCCTTGACTTTATTCAATTCTTCCTTCTTCGGATCAATGGTCACGGGTAAGTTAGCCCCTGGCTGGGCAAGATTCAGCATAGGGAGTTGGGCTAGCGGTGTCCCATTAGCAGGAGGAGCACGTGGAGCATATTGGTATTCCTCGGGAACCCAAATAAGTTCGGGTGCAGGCAGAAACATAGCGCGAGGTAAGAGGACCTCGGGCTCTTCGGGAATAGGTACCCAGTTTCGTTGCATTTCATGAACTTCGGTTTGATGATTGTCAATCTTGGTAGTCAGTTGAGATAGAACTATTAACAAATCTGGCTGCACATTCGGTACTTGATCGGTGTTCTCCATGGAAAGTGGACAAATCTTGAACTCTGAGGAGTAAGGGGACTAACGAAGCTTCGGGACGGTTCAACTGAAGACCAAAACCAATAGGGAGCCAGTCCAAAGGTATGGGATTGACCTGAGAAGGAGAAAGAATTGGGATTTTATTTTTTGAAAAAGAGGAAAGACGCATTTTTGACATTTTTTTTTGGAAAAAATGAGGACAAAATGTTTTTTTTGTTCAAGGGGAGGAAATATTTTTGGTATTTTGGGTAAAAGAGGAAAAATGTTTTTAGAAAGAAATAAGGGAAAGCGAGAGACAGATCTCAGCATGTTCATTATTATGTTTACTAGGTTCTCACTTATTAGGTTTACCTAAATGCAAAAAGAGAAATACCGGACGGGACCCGAGCCTGGAAAAAATTAGGTTTGAAGAGTATGTAAAGATTATGGTTGGACTTGTTACCAGACTCGTGGGCAGGTTCCCGTTTTAAAAATGCACGAAAATTGGGGCAGCATGCGGACCCGAAATTTCGACAGAGTTTCGAGTTGAAACCAATAAACTAAATACGCGTGTCCTAGGTTTGACACCAATATGCGGGTATGCAGCTGTTGGGTTAATTGGAAGGGTTCCCCCTTTGGCATAACTTCCACGATATACGTCTTTGCTTTTGAGGGTAATAGGTACGTGTGGACAAGCCATTTGAGGGAAATCGGTACGTGAGGACAGTACGTGTGAGAGACAATTTGATATACTCGATGTACGTGAACAAGTTCCCTGTGATATACCTCCCGTCAAGACTTCGATCAAGCGGTACGATGGGAGAGAACTGTTCGATATACGTCGAAGGTACTTAGCCAATGGAAGGTGAGAGTTATATCGCTTAGGCTAACTTCGACCTGCAGGACCAGTGCCCATCACAAAGTGACCCCCCAGTTATGGGACAAATTTTGGTTAATAGCAATGCTCTTTGGTGTTGTTGTGTTTATCATGCATGATTATTGATTAGTATCTTATGGAGAGAGTATCTTTATTGATGAGCATCATGCCAAGCAGGGGAATGGTGTACAAGAAATAAATCAATACTAAGCATGGATATGTGAGAGTAAGTAGTGTGTAATTATCTACAAGTGAGTATATGATAGTGAACCTAAGCATGGATCAACTACAAGTGGTGTGTGATAAGTGTAAGTGAGCATGGATATATACAAGTGGAGGTGTGTGTTAGTGACACCTAAGGATGGATTTCTAAGTGGTGTATGTGACTCTAGGTGCAAGTGGTGTGAAGTGTAAATGGAGAATTTCTACAAGTGTGAGTAGTGGCATAAGCATGAGGTGTGTATGTATAGGAAATAAGGAGAGAAAAGGGAAACATACAAATGGGGGTATACGCACACAAGAAAAAAAGAACACCCATGTAAACAGAGTCAAGACCTCTTATGTAATATAGTCCCCAGTGGAGTCGCCACTATAGACATCCCAGGAAAATCTTCGAAGGGAAGGGGGTGGAGGATCCCTCGAAAGATAGCGGTCTCGTGCCCTTTTTTCAAGAGCTTCGGTTGTCGTCGGTGTGGGGTTAATATAAAGAGATGGAATCTCCAGCCTATTTTTCACAAAACAGGCAAAAGAACATATTGCCACTTCGAGAGAGCGGTATCAAGGACAAACTGATGCATACGAAACTAATAGATCGAAGGTTAGGGGGATAAGTTACGGAATGGGAAGGTGTTAGGCACCCATCCAGCCCTTTCGATCTCTCATGGGCTAGTGTTATTATTTTTCTTTATTTCTCCGTGAAGTGTGTGCATGTGTATAATGGAGATTGGAATTGTTCAACTCATACCATTGGAAAGGTAGAGTGAGGTCATCTATAGGAGAGGTAGAGTGAGGTCATCCATAGAAATGTTCCCAAAATAATATTTATATAAAATACAATTTGTGCGTTTATCGGGATATTAATCGTTATTATGAAATGATAATACATGTTGGATGAAGCGCAAACAAGCATACTATGTAATACAAGCATATGATAATCATGGAAATGGGAGGTTTTAGGAAAATTGGGGAATTTATGAAATTGAGAAAATTAGAAAATTAAAAAATGGGACTCGAGGCTCGAGTTTTAATCTGAAATGTCTACGTAGCCTATAAAGAAATTAAAGTCCACGTAGTTCGAATGTGGCATGGGGGTGGGGTTTATCCCATAAATCCGAACGGAATTTTCTTATAGATGTGTGTGTGTAGAAAATGTGTTTTTTGGTTTTGAAAAAGTGTGACGGATAATTCCGTTCGGAATTTATGGGCGTAACCCTCTTTTTTTGTTCTGGGGTTTTTTTATAGTTAATAAAATATTTTAAATATACTAATAAAAATGTAGATATTAATGTGTATGAACTAAAGTAGGAACTAGAGTATGAATCAAATGAAATTTATGCAAAAACAAGAAATTTAAAGAGAAAGGGAAGAAATTGGACCTTCTTTGAAGCTTGATATTTGATCTTGGATGAACTACCTTGAATGTGAGATGAGTGCTGGATGAGATAGAATATGATTTTTCCAAATTGGGTCTAAAAAGGATGGGAATATAATCTTGAATGGAACTTCACATGGGGAACTTCGTTGATTTCGAGAGAATATTGCTGAGATCACTGATGCTGATGGATCTCTGGTCTTGGTGTCCCTGGTAGTGAGGTCATACCCTCCTTTTATAGGGTCATGGGGTTAACGATCGGCATTGCCCTTGTCCTGCCTATCGTCAAGTGGCCCTAGACACACTGCCGATAGGCAGGGATCTCGACCTGCCAATTGGCAATCTCGTGCAACTTTTCTTGAAAAAATGGTTGTAAAATGTAATCCGTTGATTTGAATCGTGCACGGGGCATGCCGTTAGAAAAATACTTCAGATACATTTAAGAGTCCTTTGGATCGCTCCCGTGTTCGGGAGTTGACTTTGGGTCAAATATTGATCGGAAGCGCATTTCAGTCCTTTGGACGGGAGATCGTCGGATAGAAACGGATAGTTCGTCCGTATGGTAAGTCAGAATCGCGCACGGGGTGAACCGTTGGAAAGGTTAGGAAATGTACTGATAACTTAGCTTTTTGCGTGTATGTCGTTATAGTTGGCCACGTTAGTCAAAATTCTCAAATACCTACAAAATATAATAAACTCAAGTGTAGAGGTAAGTAAGGGTATCAATCCACTTCCTAGGGAGTAAGCTAGAGACAAATTCAATTGTAATTCACTTTTTTTTTTTTTTGGGCTTTTTCACTTTTCTAATTTTTTTTAGCTTTTTCAATATTAAAACAATAGGGTGAGGTGAGGTCTAAACTAAGGTGAAAATAACTAATAGAAAGTGACTAAAATGAATAATAAAGTCTAAACTAAAATAAAAGATAAAGTGAGGTAAATAATTGTGAGAACAATCAAGGAATGAAATTACACCACAAATTTTAGTTATTCTAATTAATTAATTTAATTATTTGAATACTCCCAAATTAATATCAAAATTACAAACCAACTCTCGTTGCAAGTGTAATTAGAATAGTAATCTTTTAGAAAGTTAAGTTTAACACCCCACAACTCTAGAAACATAGATTCACACTCCTTTTAATTAATCACCAGCTAGGATCGATCAATTAGAATTTATGTCAATCTTATAAAATAAATTTAGAGTTGAAATTCAAGTGATAATACCCCACTTAAGAAACCCCTATCTCTAGTTCGAATCTAAAATGGGTATTATCACTAGAATTTCGATTTTCTCTCGAAAATCATTTACCCTCTCTCGAGGCGTAAATCTAAGGGTGAGGGATCAAAATTAACATTCAAAGGGACTTTTCAAGTAATTAAACTATTAAAAATAAAATAACATCAAATAAGGATTTTACCCCACCCCTTGAAAGGGGATTTAGCCTAACATGATATTAAACATGACAAATTAATAATCAAGGCTACTAAAATAAAAGATAAGAGAATAGAACAAGCAAATCAAATCTCTTTGAGAAAGTTGAACTCTACTCTTCCAAATTGAAGCATACAATCCCTCCAATTGAGCATCCAAATGCTTTGAAATTAATTATTCACTCAATTAACTCTCTTACAATATTTAATCTCACAAATATCTAACAAAAATAAAAAGAATAAAATAAAACTATATACAAATGGTGTTTATCTCTCTACAATTCTCTCTCTAAAATTCCTATCTAAAAGCTCTTCCTTTTTAAAATGGGGTCTTCTTCTTCAATTTATACAAGGCATGGAGCATGGGGGTTAGTTTGGATAATTGATTTAAGTGTGCATGTGGTTTGGGTGAGATCATGTGGGTAGTGAGTTGAGAGGATATAAAAATCTGATATGGATTATGGGTATTTTGGTCATTGGGTAAAATATGGGTAGTTGGGGGTATTTGGGTAAATGGGGTTTAAGTAGCACATGGGGTTTTTTAGTTGACTGGGTCTTGTTTTGGTTTGGCTTTGGTTTGTTTGGATTGTTGGCAGGTGATGAAAAAAACGTGTATGGCTTTGTAGGACAAATGGGAAATGGGGTTAAATGTTTGGACATGGAGGATGGAAAAGGGGTATCCAGTTTTGGGTGTAAATGGGTTGAATGGCTGCTGGGTTCGTGTTGAATTTTTTTGGTGGTTGGAGAGGTCGAAAGGTGAGAGAGAGAGGGGTCGGAGTGCTGTCACCGGAGAGTAAGGGTCGGATCGGAAGTGGTGACGCCGGACTTTGAGGTTTAACGCCGGCGCTGGTCGGATCTCAGGCCGGAGGGAGGTTGAGAGAGAGGCGCGAGGTTGGCAGGTCGACGGGGGTTCAAGGTCGAGACGCGGGAGTCAACGGTGCTGTCCGCCGGCAGAGGGGATGTCGTCGCCGGATTGAGGAGAGAGAGAGATGAGGGAGAAAGAGGTGGGAGGTTTGAGGTTGAAGATGAAGTGGGGGGATTTGGTGGGTGAGGGTGTATGGTAAGTTGGGTGAGGATGAGGGTTTGGTTAGGTGTAGGAAAGTGTAGGGTAGTGTGTGAGGGTTAAGGAAAGTAGGGGTGTGTTTGGGTTATGGGTTTTGCGTATGTGTGTCAAATTGTGACCCTATTAAAATAATAAAAGGACTCAACTAAAAATAAATAAAACCTAACTAAAAATAAAACAAACTAAAAATAATAAAAAATAAAAATATTAAAACTAAAAAAAAATAAAATCCTAAGCTATAAAAAATTAAAAGAAAAGAAAAGAAATAAAAACATAAAATTCTAAATGAAAATTAAAGTCCTAAAAAAAATATAAAATCAAATAAACTAAAAATGAGCTCCTAAAAACTAATCCTAATAAAACTAAAAATTAATAAAAATAAAAATAAAATAAAATTATACTAATAAAAATAAAATAGAAAAATAGAAAATAAAACCTAGAAAATACTAAATAACTCTAAAATAAATCCTAAAAAATAAAAATGACTCGAACTAAAAATCTAAAAATAATAAAAGGGCAAATTAGACACACACGGGGTTCAGGGTAGGTTTAGGGTAGGCTTAGGCTCAGGTTAGGGTACGAGAGAGGGAATTAGCTCCATTCTAACTGCAATTGGCCTCTAAATGTAGCTTTTGATACCGCAACTGCAGTTAAGCCTGCATGACAAACATTTAAGCACATAAGACCCATATTGTCGAGAATTAGCAACTAAAATACATCTATTCGGGGTATAAATTGTACAGTTTTGGGTGCTTATCACATCACCCCCAAACATAGCGTTGCTAGTCCTCAAGCAATAAGATAGAGAGAAAGAGACAGATAAGTAAGAAAAAGTGTACCACTTTCGCGGGGACTTGCGATTGCACTTAGTATGTGCAACAAGCCTTTAAACCTATAGGTTGCCCTACAGGACGAGTTGTGTCTCGTGAGGGTTTGCAGGGAATATACCCACAAAATTCTTATTTGCAAAAATTTATTGAAAGGCAGTCAATCTCTTATTAGACATAAAATAATTGCACAATCCATCATGAGATATATGATTTCTAAAATACAAGCTAGAATGTGTAAAAAGTTTAGCTCAGTAAATACTCAAGGCACATCCTTACTAAAACTCAACGTGTGTAGTGTGAATCAGTCAAAACGGGTCAAGTATCATCAAAGTAATTCCTAGATTGCCTTTTCGGAATCAACGCTTCAACTTTAAATCTTACGGATATATTTCTCGCAAACGAACTGTCGAGATTGGGGTAAGTGTATCGCTCCTGTGTGTGAGGAGGTGAGTAGATGTAATCAAATTCAAACGTCTCACACGCGCATAAGAAAGAAAGAACAATTGAAAGAGAAAATGATCTCATGAAAGAATGCTAATCACTATAGTGAGAACGTCGAGTTATTCACCACGTTGACTTTCATTTGCCCGAACACCTAGGGGAATATATGATGTTTATGGGTGAGGGGGAAATGAAATGGGATATGTTATGAAGGATAAGATGGGATGGTGATAGCGATATGAAGGATGAAGGATGAATGATGAATAAAAGATGGATGGATAATGTGATGGGAACTGGATGAGTATGCGATAGAAGAGTGTATACACTTTAGGCTAAAAAATGTCTTTATTTTACAACTAACTACAACTCTCTTTCTTTTCTTTTCTTTTTTTTATTTTCTTTTTTCTATTTTTTGCTATTTTTCTATTTTTTTTTCTTTTCTTTTCTTCCTTTTTTTTTTCTTTTTCTCTCACTTTTTAAACCAACATTGAAGAGATTTACATTTGAAATCACACTCTTTTATTTGAAAATGATGATGGATGATATATGAAATGAGTGGGGAATGATGGTGAGGGGAATATATGGTAATATGGAAGAACATGGGAATATAATGGGTGAAGTGAATGGTAAATGGTGTATGGAAAAGTGGTAAGTGTATGGATGAAAATCTAGTATTCGGGACAAATTTCAAGACACGTGTTTCTTACAACTCGAAAGTGATGTCGTTCTCAGTGATCAAGCCAAAATTTTATGAAAGATAATGAGATCGTACAACAATTTAGTGCGGACCCAAAAGAAGTTGAATCAGCCTGTGACTCAGAGATTGCGTAAAACACTCTAAAAGGGTGAAAGGCACAAATCTCATGGGCTAAAGTCTCTACTAGTGATACTTAAGGTTCTCTTTAGAATTGTAATACTCCTCAACTCTAAACGTAATGACGTGATAAGTGCGCAAATTTTTGTTGAGTCTAGGAATTCATAGTGCAACATGCCTTGTCACGTATTACATAAGCTATTTAGAAAAAATATTCTCTAGCTTGATTCCTAGACTTAGAAATATGGATGATTGAAAATTCACGTCATTGATTGAGATAAAAGAAACTGCGCGAAATTAAAAAAAACAGGTTCAAAAGAGGTACGATTTTGATAAAATTCCCCACCCCCAAACAAAAAGGAACATCGTCCTCGATGTTAGGTAAAATGATTTTTAAAATGGAGAGCATAAGGTGGGAAAGAGATTACCAGAATGAACCGCTAATGAAGTGGACAGATGAATCCAAGAATAAATCTGAATAAGTGATAAGAGAAAAAAAATGTGTACAAGTCTATAAGCATGGTAAAACATTGGGTGATGTGAAACACCACCCCCAAAC
Organism: Sambucus nigra; assembly: GCA_949130495.1. NCBI lineage: Eukaryota > Viridiplantae > Streptophyta > Magnoliopsida > Dipsacales > Adoxaceae > Sambucus > Sambucus nigra. Next base: position 52,755,060 of record OX422209.1, on the reverse strand, counting down.
AGGATAAGACTAGTACAAGAAATGCGGGCTGCCTCCCGGTAGCGCTAAGTTTAACGTCTTCAGCCAGACCGATGAAATCTCACCCTAAAGATAATATCTATGATAGCACGGGGTGGCAGAAAAATAGGGTGATGAGAATCACCCCCAAACAAGACTGAAGCGCCAGTCTTGTTGGAAACAGGCTAAAAGGGTCAATGCACTTGTATGGCAAAGTGCATCACACGATGCAAAGCATCGGTGGACCAAGGGCGGGTGGGAAAAAGGGCTAAGGTGAGGGTGGAAAGGTATCGGTCACGGGCCTTGTTGAGCTTAAAGGTGAGGGAAACTAGGGCTCTATAAGCATGGTGCTCTAGTTGGTGAAGGAGGCGAAAAGGTGTGGAAATTATAATGGGGTAGGCCTCATAGAAAGGACACGACCGTTCTATGAATGGACGGTGATAATGGTCATGCCGTGACACGCCAGGGAGCTGTTGAGAAAAATCAACACCACAAGGAAGTGGTGTGCATGGAGGAACAAACTCGATGTCACGGTGGAGAGTAGCACCACAAATACTCTCATAGATGGAGGATGGTTTCAGGTGAGGATCTAAAAATGTAGATGGAAACGTGAAATGTGTAAAATCAAGATCCAAACTAAGTGGTGGGGTGGAAGGGACAATGGGTGGGTCGGGTGGGATAAATGGTGTATCGGGTGGGATAAATGGTGTATCGGTGGGATAAATGGTGGAGGAAGATGATCCAACTCAAGCGTGGGAGACACACACTCATTGGGAGGAGTAAATGAATACTCACAAGGGAGTGTGGTTTCTAAAGATGGAGTTGTCAACTTCTCCAAAAAGGTATCATTGGTGATTGTGGTGGATGGGTAAGACGAGGCACCAAGATCAGAGATAGAAGAATCACTAGAAATATTAGGCTCAACAGGAGCCATGCATGGTGGAATAGGATCCAAATCCGTATAGTTCGAAACTATCACAGATTCTATCTCGGGAAAATGGTGAGAACTCGTAGCCGGAGCTAACCTAGGATAAATTGGTTCCTCAGGAACACATGGGTGAAGCTCGAGAGGTGTAGACTCGGGCATTATTTTGGATATGACGGGAGTGTGAACCGCAATGATGGGTTCATAAGGACAGGGTGGGAGTGGATCAGTCTCACTAATGGAAGGTAAGTCAACACAATTGTCAACTTGGGGCCCGGATCATGGAATGATCTCAACTTCAAGATTCTCGGGGTGGTAGGGTTGGTTACACTCAAAATCTGTGTCACAAGGGGACACATCATCGTCACACTCGGGTACAACGATGGGTGGAGCCATGGGAATGTTCTACTCTTGCTCACACTCCAATTCATTTAATCTTTGTTCAAGCCTTTGGAGAGCTTGAGTTTGAATTTGAGTGGCTCGCTCTTGCTCGAGTATGAACTTTTGCAAGAGGCTTTCGAGAGTGGAGGTGGATGATGGTGGTGGTGGTGGAGTGACGGGTGGTGGCGGTGGGTGAGGTGGACGCAACACGCTATAATCGGGACTATATGGAGAATACTCATATGAAGTGAAAAAATTAAAATAAAATAAAATAAATAAAAACATAAAATTCTAAATGAAAATTAAAGTCCTAAACAAAATATAAAATCTAATAAACTAAAAATGAGCTCCTAAAAACTAATCCTAATAAAACTAAAAATTAATAAAAATAAAAATAAAATAAAATTATACTAATAAAAATAAAATAGAAAATAAAACCTAGAAAATACTAAATAACTCTAAAATAAATCCTAAAAAATAAAAATGACTCGAACTAAAAATCTAAAAATAATAAAAGGGCAAATTAGACACACAGGGGGTTCGGGGTAGGTTTAGGGTAGGCTTAGGCTCAGGTTAGGGTACGGGAGAGGGAATTAGCTCCATTCTAACTGCAATTGGCCTCTAAATGTAGCTTTTGACACCGCAACTGCAGTTAAGCCTGCATGACAAACATTTAAGCACATAAGACCCATATTGTCGAGAATTAGCAACTAAAATACATCTATTCGGGGTATAAATTTTACAGTTTTGGGTGCTTATCATGTACTTCGACATTCCAAAGAGTTTTGCTCGGTTCGAACAGTTGACTTGGTCAACCGGGGCTTGAAAGTACCCGGTGACCTCTCGGACTAAAACGGATTGTTATTTCGTACCGTAGGTCAGAATTGCGCAGGGGGTGGACCATTAGAAAGGTTATTCAGTGCCCTTCGGAGATTCATTCAATCTTGTTTGAGATGAAGAGTTGAACTTGGTCAAATGGAGCCCTGGAGCTCCCGGTGTCCTTTGGATCAATTTTTGGGGGAAAACTGATCGTTCGTCCGAACGGTTATGAAGTTTTTAGCACAGGGCAGACCGTTGGAGAGGGGTTTCAGTGCCGTTCGGAGATTCAAAGAGCTTTCGCTCTAACAGTGAGGTTGATTGAGGTCAAATCAGGGCTCGAAAGCCCCCAATGGCCTCTAGATCGGTACTCGGAGTGCGACCTAGAGTTTGTAGTAAAATGAGGAGGTTCTAGGCACCTAATGAGAGACTTAGGGGGTCCTAGAATGTGGTGTCTACACCCATATTTTCTAGAATAAATAAAATTTTACAATAAAATAAAAATTCGTGCAAATTGAATTAAATTGGCGAATTAAATTTATTAATCGCGAACAAGTAATTGTTATTGTGTCGTAATCATGTGTGGTTGATTTTTTGTTATGTTAATAATAACAATTGCATGTGTGGCATAAAATTTATAAATGACGTGTGACACGATGATAAAATTATAAGTTTGGAAAAAAATATTGGAACGTATTCCGGGAGGTATATGGGCTTGTTTAGGTGTTTTAAACCTTTATAAATGGTCCCGGGGTATAGGTATATAAATTAGGAGACTTTTGGATTAGTCTGGTTATGGATTCGGGCCCATTTGGGAATCCAAAATTTGGAAATTTGACCCAACTCGGGATTAAGGAGTTAATCACCTATAGTAAGAAGTTAATAAACTCCCTGGAGGTTATCTATAAGAACCCTAGCCTACACCACTGTGAGAGAGAGTGGGGAAGAAGCCACAACAAGGAATTGAAGAGGAATTCAAAGGGGGTTTCATCAATCGCGTATCCAGACAAGAATTTTCTTGCTCAATTTAATTTTCACTTTGCTTCTCGATTTATTGTAATGGACCCATATGATTTATGGGTTTTAGGTTGAAAATTCATGAATTAAATATTAAGAATTAATCTTATGCATGTAGAGGATTAATTGGAACATAGGGTGTTAACCCAGAAATCTAGGAATCGAATTATTGAAATTTAATGATAGATGCCTTAAGGTTCTTAGGGTAATTTTGGAGAATCTTGGAATCACATGTAGAGGATGTTGATACATGTTTATGATCTGCAAAATGTGACTTTATTTCCATGTTATATGGCCCATAATTTAAGTTATACATAGTTGGTATTATGGAAGAAAATCTGGGCTAATGTTCTTAATATATTCATATGATATCTGAGTTTTGGGGATAGAAATTGATGTTGTTATATGAAATTAATTGTTATAAGATGTGTAAACAAGTAGAATGGACCTATTCACATGTTTATAAAATGAAAACCACGATTAGAATGGATCTTGAGGAAGAATTAAGAAATCATGTATTAAACAAAACAGTCAGATTTGGGTTACTGCCTCATTCCGAATCGATTCGGCCTTGTTGCGAATCGATTCCGCCTGACAGGGAATCGATTTGGCTAAGAACCGAATCGATTCGGCCTTGGGTGCTGATTGAGTTGGGACCAAGGTAAGTTTTGAGGTATTTTTAGAAATCCGTACGAGTTGGTGGGATGGTGTTTGGGTCAACGGATAATTTATTAATAATGTAAACGTGGTACAGATATTAACCGGGACATTATATTTAACGGTTAAATAACATGTTAAAGAAAATGGAATTAATAACTAACTAGATGGTCAATTATTAATGGGTGAATATTTGTGGACATCATGTGGAATACTTTCAGTTTTATAGAGTAATTACCAAGATATATTATATGATAATAGTAATATGTATCTATATGATCTCTATGGACATACTAATGTTCATGTGGGGTTTTGTGCGTTCAGGACCGTAACACACGTCGGCACAGGTGGGCTAGATGTTATTTAGGTCAATTTAGGCACTACGTAGCAGCAACATCTATGAGAGGTAGGTGTCGATGCTGGGATCCTTTGTCATCGTTGGGTATAGACCATGAACTTGTTACTGTGTAGGGACCGCCCCACTTATGTGTGTTTTGTGACGTCTGATTTGGATAGAGATTCCTTCGGACTTATCGATAGAGCACAAACAAGACACCACTGGTAGATGCCTTTGAGTGTCGCATATATATATATATATATATATATATATTACCCGGATTAAATAAGAATTAATTAATTTGTCTAAGAATGTGGACAATAAATTACAGACCCTTACTATGTTATGCATAATAGATGTTTATGTCACTTTCATGAAATATATAAGACCGGGTGATATACCCGTTTATACCCTCAGCCTGGATGAGATTACCCCCTATACGGACGACCCTACGAGGGGCCGACCCTTCACCAGGCCCCAGCTGGCCACCACCAGGTCCAGACGACCCTACGAGGTGCCGACCATCCACCAGGCTCTAGACGACCCTACGAGGGGCCGACCCTTCCCCATGCTCCGGACGACCCTACGAGGGGCCAACCCTTCCCCATGCTCCGGACGACCCTACGAGGGTACAACCCTTCCCCATGCTCCGGACGACCCTACGAGGGTACGACAGTACGATGCCAGAATCAAGCCAGACTCCCTGCCGGAAGAAACTTTGCCCTCGGCCTCGGCTCATAGGTCGAGGGTGACATCATGACAGCGCGTGGTTTGGGACACGCGTGGGACAGTGCGCGTCAGGCTCATATGACACGTGGCAGACCATTATAACAGAATCACACCCTCACGTGAGGGAATATTAAGTCATCATTTGGCATCTACAGGTGTCAACAGGGGATTGGCTAGATCATTATTCACATGCACCATGCTTACTTGGGGGGTACACTACACCCCCCAAGACCTATATATACTTGTCACCTACAACCCTACAGGGGATCGATCCATGAACAGTAACCCTAGCTAAAACTCTGCTTGTACACACAGTAGAGAGAGAGAGAGGGTTATGTGCATTGTATCCAAGGCCATTAGTGCCCATATTTAGTGGATCACACACTCACAGTGGATGTAGGCCAAATTGGATGAACAACTATACATCATTGTCTTACTTCCTCTTATACTCATCCCCTTCTACATACTTATACACTTATACATCTCTATGGCTGCCATGGCCGCTACTGCTTGAGCTCACTATCACTTATCCGGTGGTGCTAAATCCAAGCATCATCAGTTTGGCGCCGTCTGTGGGAAATAGAAGACATCTCTTCCTTTGTACAGTTTGACCTCACTGGGCACTCTGGTGGTGAACCAACACTCCCCCTGAGAGGAGGTATTTCACCATTGAAAGAGACCCACTAAGGTTCCCAAGCTAACCAGTCTTTTCTTCAGTTCAGCTTTTCACAGCTCGAACACATGGCACCTGAGATGCCACCACCCCTTCTTCCCCCGCCGGATGAGGGGGGAAGACCCAGTTCCAGCCAGCCACCGCCTCAGTTTGAGATGGCTGATGTGGCGGCAGTCCTAAAATCTCTGGCAGCCAGCCAGCGGATGATGCAGGAGCAGTTCACTGCTCTAAGTCAGAACATACTGAGACCACCAGGGGTCTCACCTGAGATGATTACTCCGGCGGCGGCTCCCGGACAGCATGAGGCCAGGGGACCACCCCAGGCACCACGTAAAGACCTGCCACCCCCTCAGCGGCGTAGGGATGTTGCTGACCCCCGACGTTTACGCCTGGGGAGGCAAGGAAACCCTAGCCCTGAGGACAGGTATGACAATCTGGAGGGAGAAGAGGCTCCAGTAGAATGCTGGGAACCATATGAGGTCTCCAACAATACTGTACGACCTCTCCAGGACAGTAGAGGAAAGTGCGGGAGACCAAACCCTGATGATCGCCCAAGAGGCTCCGCTTTTGACCGCCTGAGCAGGGGGTCGGCCTTCGAGAGGCTGGGCCCAGTGAATGACCTGCGGGACAAGTTGTCCAAGTCAAGAAACGCAGCGAGATCTAGGAAAGAGGCAGCAGAAGGCCGACCCCAAAGACGGGATGACGGCCAAAGGGAAGTAAACAGCCGACACAGGCCCGCCGCAGCGGAGCCCTCCATCCACCTCCAAGAGGCAGCGGGGGATAACATCGGCCACGCCGACCCTGTGAGGCCCTGGAATGACTCAATCCAGCGGTTAGAGGATAAGATTGGCGACATACTGAAGAGCCGGGACCCTCTTCAGAGGGGATACACCATAGGCTCGCCCTTTATGGCAAAGATAGTCAACTTCCCCACGCCATCAAAGTTCAAGCCTCCTGTGGTCACCCCAAGATACGATGGGAGCACCAACCCTGTCCACCACGTGGAGATGTATCAATCCGCGGCAGACATATACTCTATCTCAGATGAGATGAGCTGTCGTGCCTTCTCTGGTACCCTGACAGGGGCTGCACATGTCTGGTACACGTCTCTTCCAAAAAATTCCATTGAAAACTTCAAGCAGTTGGCGGACCGGTTCATCCACAACTTTTGCTTCGGGGTGAGACCACAGAAGAAGACCACGCACCTGCTCTATGTTAAGCAGGGAAAGAGTGAGAGTCTGAGAGACTACATAGCCAGATTCAATAAAGAGAAGCTGGAGGTGGAGGACTATGAGGAGAGCATAGCTATGACAGCCCTGATCGGAGGACTCCAAAAGGGGAAGCTATTATGGAAGCTTGCCGAAGACCCTCCAAGGACGATGGCTGAGCTGCTGTCAACAGCGGGGAAGGTGATGAACGCCGAAGAGGCGATGGCCGCAAAATATGAAGACGAAAAAGGAGGTGCAAGTGGGGGCAAATACCCTAAGAAGAACAAAGAGGGGAAGAAGAGGTCCTCGGATGACAAGTTCGCTGGGTACACCCCTCTGACGGTCAGCTGTGAACAGATTCTCAATGAGATTAAGAGTGACCGGTCCCTGAAGTGGCCTGAGAAGCTGAGGGCAGCCCCCGGCAAGAGGAATAAGAACCTGTGGTGTGAATTTCACCAAGACCACGGTCACGTAACAGACAAATGCTTTTCCCTGAAAGATGAGATTGAGAAGATGCTGAAAGAAGGGAAGCTCAGGAAATACGTGGACCGAGAGTCCTTCAAGAGGGGCCGAGGAGACGACCCCAGGAAAAAACGAGTTGATGCATGCAAAGAAGGTCCTCAAAGAAGAGGGGACGACCCCTCTGATGATGAGGACGACCCTGACCTCCCGCCAAGAGACGACCACGGTCCTGTTAAGAGGCTCAATATGATCTCGTTTGGCGTAGGAATGATCTCCGGGGGTCTAGCAGGAGGAGGGTCTGAGGTCGCCGACAGGAAGGCCCATGTCGCTGAGGCTACGGCAGCGACGATGACGGTGCACTCAACCTCCGTAGAGGTCAAGTCAGAAAAAAGGAAGAAGGTTGATATGGACACTTTGATTGTGGGATTCTCGAGAATGGACTTCAAAGGCCTCTTAGCCCCGCATGATGACCCTCTCGTCATCACTACCAGGGTGCACGGGTGCGAGGTGCCGAGGATACTGGTAGATGGAGGCAGCTCAGCAGATGTGATGTTTTGGCCATGCTTCAAGGCCTTGGGCCTCAGTCGTGCCAGACTGGTCCCATACCATCATCCATTGATTGGGTTCAGTGGGGAGAAGGTTCATCCCCTGGGAATATATGAGGCTGATGTCAGGATGGGTGACGAATGGCCAAGATGGCTCACTAAGAGGATCAGTTTCTTTGTGCTGGATGAGCATGTGTTTTCGGCATACAACATCATACTGGGACGTGTGGCCCTCAAGGGGTTTGAGGCTGTGTCGTCTACGGTCCATCAGATGATCAAATTTCCTACCCCTTACGGGGTGGGGGAAGTTCAGGGAGACCAGACGACAGCGCGAGAGTGCTACTACAACTCTGCTGAAGAAAGGGAGGCACACAAGAGGGCTACGACCACTTACAACATTGATACCCTAGACCCCAGGGACGAGACGAAGCTCAAGAAAGGAGAGGCCGCTGAGGAGGTAGAACCCATCATCCTCGATGAGGATGACCCGGGAAAAACCGTCCAAGTTGGCAAGTCTCTGAAGCCCGATATCAAGGAAGACCTCATTAGACTGTTGAGGAGAAGGCGAAGCGTATTCGCCTGGAGTCATGTAGATATGCCAGGGATTGACCCTGAAATCATGTGCCACAAGCTCAACGTGGTAGAGGGAGTGAAGCCGGTAAAGCAGAAGAGGAGGATTTACTCTAGAGAGAAGTACGAGGTCATCAGGGATGAGGTTAAAAAATTAGAAGACGCTGAATTTATCAGAGAGGTCATCTACCCTGAGTGGCTGTCCAATGCAGTCATCGTCCCAAAAGCCAACGGCAAGTGGAGAATGTGCGTGGACTTCACAGACCTCAACAAGCATTGTCCCAAAGACAGCTTCCCTCTCCCCCGCATCGACCAGATGGTAGACGCTACCGCAGGCCATGAGCTCATGAGTTTCATGGATGCCTACTCAGGGTATAACCAGATTTTCATGAACCCTGAGGACTCGGAGAGGACCGCCTTCATCACTGACAAGGGGACATATTGCTATAGGGTCATGCCCTTTGGCCTAAAGAATGCAGGGGCAACGTACCAGCGCCTCGTAAACAGAATGTTTGAAGATCAAATTGGGAAGTCTATGGAGGTCTACGTAGACGACATGCTGACTAAGAGTCTGAAAGCAGAGGATCATGTGGCAGACCTGGAGAGGACCTTCAATACGATGGACAAGTATCAGATGAAGCTTAACCCGGCCAAATGTGTCTTCGGGGTCGGAGCGGGGAAATTCTTGGGGTTCATTGTCAATCAAAGAGGCATCGAGGCCAATCCTGAAAAGATAAAGGCCCTTATTGAGATGAAGACCCCCAAGTCCATTAAAGACGTTCAGAGGCTCACAGGGAGAGTGGCTGCCTTGAACAGATTTGTGTCGAGGGCCACAGACAGGTGTCTACCATTCTTCAAGATCCTCAGAAAGCCCTTTGAATGGAGTAAAGAGTGTGATAAGGCTTTCAAGGAGCTAAAATCATACTTAGGGTCTCCCTTGTTGTTGTCACGACCCGTGCAGGGTGAACGACTTTACGTGTACCTCACCGTCTTAGAGTCCGCTATCAGTGCAGCAATCGTAAGAAACGAAGACGGGATACAGAAGCCCGTATATTTCAACAGCAAGGCACTCCAGGGGGCAGAGCAAAGATACCCGAGGATGGAGAAGTTGGCCTATGCCTTGATCCATGCCTCAAGGAAGATGAAACCGTACTTCCAGTCCCATACTATGGTCATTCTTACTGACTCTCCTCTTAGGCAGGTCCTACACAAGCCTGAAAAATCAGGAAGGCTAATGACCTGGGCTATAGAGCTGGGGGAGTTCGACATTGTGTATAAGCCTAAGACAGCCATTAAGGGGCAGGCATTGGCAGATTTCGTGGCTGAATTTACTTGGGAGAGTGACATGGCCGAGGGTGAGGGTCTAAACCAGACAGATACCCAGCAAGGTAAGCTCACCGACCCTCCTGCAGATACGGTTGAGACAGGCACCGCTAGAAGAAAGGTGGCTGAAAATGAAGAGGGGAGATACCTTTTTAGACAAGGGTCACTCATCGAGGGAAATTTCTCGGAGGAACATGCTGTGTGGAGTCTCTTCGTCGACGGGTCCTCTTGCGAAAGCGGGAGCGGAGCTGGATTGATAGTGTCAGCACCCGACGGCACAGACATAGAGTACGCCCTGAGGTTCAATTTCAAAGCCTCCAACAATGAGGCTGAGTATGAGGCCTTGATAGCTGGCCTTTCCTTGGGTAAGTCCCTTAGTGTCGGCCAAATTTTGGTTCACAGTGATTCAAGGCTGGTGGTGAATCAGATACTAGCAGCCTATGAGGCCAAAGACGAGAGGATGGCTAGGTATCTTGAGAAGGTGAGGTCATTGCTGAAAAACTTGAAGGAAGTGAAATTCAAGAGGATACCTAGGCTCGACAATGGCCGTGCTGACGCCCTTACAAGGTTGGCCTCAGCTACTAGGACAGACATAAGGAGGACAATCCCGGTAGAAATCTTGCTTCGACCAACTATCGAAGACGACGAGGGAACACTTGGAAATTGCCTGAATGTTTCTCAAGAAGCTTCATGGATGGACCCTCTGATCAGATACATTAAAGGGGGAGAGATGCCAGAAGCAAGCCAAGAGAGGAAAAAGCTGACATACAGGGCTGCAAAGTTCACTGTCATCGAAGACATGCTGTATAAAAAGGGGTTTCTGCTTCCCTTACTTAGGTGTGTGCATCCCTCAGAAGTCCCTTCCATTTTGCAGGACGTGCATGAAGGGTCGTGCTCAAGCCACGTTGGGGGTAGATCCTTGGCAAAGAGGGTGATCACCCAAGGCTACTGGTGGCCGACCTTGGGGAAAGATGCCACAACATATGTAAAGAAGTGTGACAAATGCCAGAGATTTGCCACCATCCCTCACCAGTCCCATCAGCCTCTCACCTCCATTACATCCCCATGGCCGTTCGCAGTGTGGGGGATTGATCTGGTAGGACCCTTACCGAGGGCAGTCAATAACTATCGGTTCCTCATTGTAGCGATTGACTACTTTTCAAAGTGGGTAGAGGCCGAACCGATGGTCACGATTACAGAGCAAAAGACCTTTCAGTTCATCTGGAAGAATGTGATATGCAGATATGGTCTACCCAACACCCTCATCTCGGATAACGGGACCCAGTTCAAGAATGCCTCTCTGCAGAAGTACTGTGAGAGGGTAGGTATCAAACAATTTTTCTCCACCCCAGGCCGACCTCAGGCAAATGGGCAAACCGAAGTTACGAACAGGACAATCCTAGATGGGATTAAGAAGAGGCTTGAGGAGGCAAAAGGAAGATGGGTCGAGGAGTTATATGTAGTGTTGTGGGCGTACAGGACGACAGTAAGGACCTCTACTGGGGAGACCCCATTCATGTTAGCTTATGGATCAGAAGCAGTCATCCCCACCGAAGTCAAGTTTCCCACTCATAGGGTCCAAGTGTACGACCCCCAGGGAAATACGGAAGAGAGGAGACTTGACCTGGACTTGATTGAGGAAAGAAGGGAGGATGCTGAGATAAGGCAGGCTTCCTACCAGCAGATGACCGCAAGGTTTTACAATCAGAGGGTGAAACAGAGGCCTATCGCAGTAGGAGACTTGGTTCTCAAGAAGACTTGGCAGAAGCCCAATAAACTCCATCCTAATTGGCACGGCCCCTATAGGGTCACCGACGAAGTTGTCCCTGGGACCTATAGACTAGAAAACCTAGAGGGGGAACCTTTTTCCAACCCCTGGAATGCGGATCATTTGAAAAAATACTACCAGTAGTGTTGTAAGGTCTTCATAGGCCATAGTGGTAATAAGCATTGTTTCGACAGAACGCATGGAAAATTAATGAGAAATATCAGTGTTTCCCTCATCCAGTGGTTATCAGTTCTAGTATGCATGCAAAGAAGTTGAGCCCTCGGCTATAATGAGGATAAGTGGAGGGGACGACCCCACCACTGTCCTCAAGAAAGACGAGGGTAGACACCATAAAAATCATTAATTTGGTTATCGGAACCCTCGACTATAATGAGGATAAGTGGAGGGGACGACCCCACCACTGTCCTCAAGAAAGACGAGGGTAGACTCCATAAAAATCATTAATTTGATTAGTTGAACCCTCGGCTATAATGAGGATAAGTGGAGGAGACGACCCCACCACTGTCCTCAAGAAAGACGAGGGTAGACTCCATAAAAATCATTAATTTGATTAGTTGAACCCTCGGCTATAATGAGGATAAGTGGAGGGGACGACCCCACCACTGTCCTCAAGAAAGACGAGGGTAGACTCCATAAAAATCATTAATTTGATTAGTTGAACCCTCGGCTATAATGAGGATAAGTGGAGGGGACGACCCCACCACTGTCCTCAAGAAAGACGAGGGTAGACTCCATAAAAATCATTAATTTGATTAGTTGAACCCTCGGCTATAATGAGGATAAGTGGAGGGGACGACCCCACCACTGTCCTCAAGAAAGACGAGGGTAGACACCATAAAAATCATTAATTTGGTTATCGGAACCCTCGGCTATAATGAGGACCAGTGGGGGGGACGACCCCACCACTGTCCTCAAGAAAGAAGAGGGTAGACTCCATAAAAATCATTAATTTGATTAGTTGAACCCTCGGCTATAATGAGGATAAGTGGAGGGGATGACCCCACCACTGTCCTCAAGAAAGACGAGGGTAGACACCATAAAAATCATTAATTTGGTTATCGGAACCCTCGGCTATAATAAGGACCAGTGGAGGGGACGACCCCACCACTGTCCTCAAGAAAGACGAGGGTAGACTCCATAAAAATCAATAATTTGGTTGTTTGGTTGTTTGAACCCTCGGCTATAATGAGGACCAGTGGATGGGACGACCCCACCACTGTCCTAAAAAAAGACGAGGGTAGACTTGATTAAAAAACCATTGGGTTATTATGTCCCTCGGCTATGATAAAGGCACATGGGGGGACGACCCCACATTGGTCCTCAAAAAGACGAGGGAGGGGTTAGTAGCATCAGCAAAGCAAATCAACAAGGAGCAAGCCACAATAGAATTAAGTATGGAAGACAGCAATTATGGAAGAGACTGGTATTAATAAAACATAAAATATTAAGTGTTTTACAAGGCCGTTGAACAAAAATACACTTGAAGGGTATGGGCTACAGGCAGCCACCCTATGGGACGACATCAGAGGGCAGGGCCTCAACATCATTGGGAATGGTCTCCTCAGTTACCAGCACTGGATGATCTTCAGATGTACCGACCCCCTCGATCTGGACTTGGGACTCCACTTGGTTGAGGGCCTCGGCAATTAGGGGGTCGTCCAGTTGAACACCCTCCAATGAAGGACGAACAGAGGAGACGACATCGCCAAATTTGAGGACGACCCATCGGCAGGCCGTCCTAATCCCCCTTTCTAGATATTCAAGGCCGAAGCCCTGAAATTCATCTGAAGTCTTGTATGCCTCAACAGCATCAGCCTCAGCTTTCTTGATGGCTGCTTCCAGATCAGTCTTATGCTGAGCCTCCAGTTTGAGCAGAGCCTCATCCCTATCCTTGATGATCAAGTCCTTGGCTTGCAGGTCGGCATCGTGCTGCCTCATCAGCTCATCTAGGACCCTAGCATGCTCGGTCCTAGCACTCTCAAGCTCAGCCCTCGCAGTATCAAGCTCAGTCTTTGCTGTATCTAGCTCTGCCTGCAGCTCAGCCTCGTGTTGAATGGCCCTCTCAGCTTCGTGAAACTTTTGTTGATTCTCAGCCATCCACTTGGTGGCTGAGGTCAAGGCACAAACAGACTGCAAGAAAAATGAACAAATATCAAGAGGGGCCGAGGTAACAGTTAGTAAGAATAAAATTAAAAGGTCAAGACCAATACCTGAGCAAGGGAGTGCAGACCATAGTGGTACACTTTGGCAGGGGGCATCTTCGCCAAGAACTCGAAGTCAGAGGCCGATGGTGCAGAGAACATCGAGGCCTTGGCTGCCCTCAAGTTGGCAATAAGGGATGAGGGGTCGGCCCTCAGATGGGACAAATTCTGAGACCAGAAGGCCTCCATGCTGGACGAAGAGGTCGTCCTAGGATCATGCCGATGCTCGGCAGGAGCCTCAGGCTCCTTCCTCTTGTGGCTATCAGCTGCCGGCTCAACAACCGTCGGCCCTGAGGCCCTTGTCTTCTTTAGAGCTTGCTGAGGCTCCTTCCCCTTCTTCTTTGACAAACCAGCGAGTAGGCTTGGAGCAGTCATTTCCCAGAGGTAATCTGACACACCTACAGGACGACCTGAAAAGGACACGATACATCAGAAAAATACAGAGATAAACAGGAAACACTTCAAAAAAAAGTAGAAAATGGAAAACATGCTGTATAACTCACATAGTTCCGTCAGAGGGCCGACCCTCAGACCAGCTTCTTTGAGGTACCGGGGGGTCATCAGGTCTTCGAACTTTGGGATCTCACCCTCTCTCCCTCGTCCCCTCAGATACTCAACAATATCCCTTTCCTCCAGGCTAAGTCTGGGGTCTGACCTAGCTTTCATTGAGGGATTAGACCATTTGTTAAGGACCCTCGGACCATCGGCAGAAGGGGACGCCTCGGCGGAGCGCTCCCACGCCCCAGATATGAAGAAGAATCTCTTCTTCCAATCATGATTGGAAGTTTGAGACACGTGGAGAAGTTTCTTCTCAGACCTTCTCGCTCCTAGATGATAATATCCGGGCTGTTTAGATGAAGAGGTGATATTATAGCAAGCCAAGAATATGTCGGACGAGGGCTCATCAGTGAAAGAATTTTTCCACAAGGAAATGTAACCCAGGATCGTCCTCCAAGAGTTGGGTGGAAGTTGAGAGGGGGAGACGCCCAGAGCCGACAGAATATCTACTATGGCAGGGTGGAAGGGAAGTCTGACACCTACCTTGAACATTTGCTCGTAGACTGCAACCTCTCCCTCCTCACCCTCAAAAACCCTCTCAGCCTCAGAGGGAACCCTCATAGTTACCCCAGAAGGCACTCCGTAAATATGCCTCCATATCAGAAGGTCCCTATCCCTAACAGAGGAGATAAAAGACGAGTCATGGGAGGTATCAACCTCATCATCTGTATCGTTGTCCTCGTCCTCACCCCCTTCCCCCTCATCACCTGCAGGAGGACCCTGAGGGAAAGCCACTTGGAAGGCATTGGGGGATAGGGTTGTCACAGGGACAGCCTCAGAGGGGATCGTACCCTCGGCCTCTCGGGGAGGGCTAAGATCAGACGTGTCCCTTCTACCAGACGTCCCGACACCAGTTGGAGAGAAGGTTCTCTCGTCCATTTCACTTGGGTTGGGAGTGTCGGCTGGACGAGATGACGACCCACAAGACTCAGAGGGTTCAGATGGTCTTATGGTGGCAAGAGGAATGGGAAAGATGGGTCGTACCCAATTAGGGTCGGCCCCTCGTCTCCTCTCTTCCTCTTCCTCTATTCGTCTGATCTCGGCAAAGAGTTTTTCTCTCAAGGGTGGGAATTCAGACACTAGGTTGTAAAGCCTCCTAAGCATTAAAGGGAAGACCCTACACTTAGAGAAATTATACTAGACTTGGCTAATTCAACTACAAACACTTGGGGGATTGACCAGGTTTGACTTTTGGATCAAACTAAGGAACTAAATGTTTTTCGTCAAGAATGTCAAAGAACTAACAACCGGAGAAGACACCGGAAAAAGAAATGGGGGAACTCTAAGAAAATGCCGATCTACGACCCTAAAAAATACACTGAAATGAAGACAAAAAAAGGCGAGGGGAGAAAAAGGTTACCTGATGAGGAGAGTACAAGAGCGCTGCGAGGCCTGAAAGATTGAAGGCTGCAAATGGCGACTGGTTCTAGAGAGAGAAAATGGGTAGGCGCGAAGAAGAAGAAGTTGGAGAGAGAGTTTGAAAATTTCTTATATACTTTGGCAATAAATGGGCACATTTGCCAAGAAGGGTATAATCAGGGCACAAAGCCCCATGCAAGTGTGCAGCCGCCCTGCCTTAGGAACTTGAATAGCAATTAGTACCTGCCCATGTGTCACTCATCTAACTGATCATACATGCATCTCATTTAAAACACTATCCCTCAGCCATCTCAGCAGCACCTATGGCTAAGGGCTGGGGGGTGATTGATATACCCGTTTATACCCTCAGCCTGGATGAGATTACCCCCTATACGGATGACCCTACGAGGGGCCGACCCTTCACCAGGCCCCAGCTGGCCACCACCAGGTCCAGACGACCCTACGAGGTGCCGACCATCCACCAGGCTCTAGACGACCCTACGAGGGGCCGACCCTTCCCCATGCTCCGGACGACCCTACGAGGGGCCGACCCTTCCCCATGCTCTGAACGACCCTACGAGGGTACGACAGTACGATGCCAGAATCAAGCCAGACTCCCTGCCGGAAGAAACTTTGCCCTCGGCCTCGGCTCATAGGTCGAGGGTGACATCATGACAGCGCGTGGTTTGGGACACGCGTGGGACAGTGCGCGTCAGGCTCATAGGACACGTGGCAGACCGTTATAACAGAAGCACACCCTCACGTGAGGGAATATTAAGTCATCATTTGGCATCTACAGGTGTCAACAGGGGATTGGCTAGATCATTATTCACATGCACCATGCTTACTTGGGGGATACACTACACCCCCCAAGACCTATATATACTTGTCACCTACAACCCTACAGGGGATCGATCCATGAACAGTAACCCTAGCTAAAACTCTGCTTGTACACACAGTAGAGAGAGAGAGAGGGTTATGTGCATTGTATCCAAGGCCATTAGTGCCCATATTTAGTGGATCACACACTCACAGTGGATGTAGGCCAAATTGGCTGAACCACTATACATCATTGTCTTACTTCCTCTTATACTCATCCCCTTCTACATACTTATACACTTATACATCTCTATGGCTGCCATGGCTGCTACTGCTTGAGCTCACTATCACTTATCCGGTGGTGCTAAATCCAAGCATCATCACCGGGATACCTTGGGCTTGATATAGACGGTTTTGTTTTTGCAGTTAATTATAGTTAATGAATTTGATATTAAATTGGCATGGTTGTCATATTTTATTTCGGGACTTGTTTGAATGCGGGTAATATCACACTTAGATGAGGGGTGAGATGTTAATCGCATGTGAATGCCAATGGAGAATATTTACTTTGCATCAACTGTATTTATTTCATTTGGACTTGTTGATTTTAGTTTAGGTTCTATTCAGCTTTAGTTCATTTATTTCATTTGGGATATTTGTATGGGCATAAGCTCGAGATCTATTTATTTTGTATCAACTTGAGATATTTACTTTTATGTTGGATTTATCATACGCTTGGTGTTGGATTGGATTTCATTATCATTGAAGTATGGTTTTAAATTAAATTATGGGCCATTAAGATATTATTTATATTATGTTGACGCTGAGAATGGTATTAATTGACAAATAAGCCCATCTTCGGCGTATCGTGCCTGACCAGCCTTTACGTGATAAAATGGGGGTCGTTACAGATCATCGGGATCAAAATCATACTTGGGGTCAGAATAAACCTCCTCTTTCTTTTTAGATTGAACTTTTAAATCAATTCCTTTTTCCTCAGTTTTAACAGTTTTGGGAAACATGTCGATCCTATAAGTTTGAAGGTCTCCTACAAGTTCTTTTAACCTAAGCATATCTAAAATTCCCAACAAGTTAATTATAGTGACCTTAGGAATGAATCGGGACGGAAGGGATCTCAAAATCTTTTTCACAATGTGTCTTAGGATTTTCTCCCGCATATTAAAACTAGGGTTGACAATATCAGATAATTGTGCATAAAATTCATCAAATGACTCAGTTTCTAGCATAGTAATATTCTCAAACTTTGTAGTGAGGTTTTGAGATTAAAAGCTTTCACAGCATTGGTACCCTAGTGAGTGAGTTAGAGGGTATCCCACGCTTCTTTGGACGTGGTGCACATCACGATGTGATGAAAATTGTCAGAATTACGACTCCAGAAATGGCACTTAAACTACGTGATTTAAAATTACTCCATCTTAATTCAACATCCCTTCAAGAGAATACATTTTTTTTACATATGACGTCACCATTGGCCACAGTGGTTGGTGTCCACCCTCTTTCACAAACAAGCCAACCACGCTCGGCAATCGCTTTCAAAGCTGACCTAATTCTAGTTTTCCAATAAGCATATTTAAATCCATAAAAATTAGGTAGCCTGATATACAAATTATCATAAAATCTCAAATTTAAAATATCACACAAAAACTTAGTGTAGCCCGCTCTAATACCAATATGAGAAAGTAGGGGATTATATGGAATATTCATATCTTAGGCCAAACACACAAGTTCACTTTTTAACCAATTTTATCTTAATTTAATTTAGTGAACATGCAATAATATTAACTATTAATCTAAATTCCAAACCAAACAGTAAGAAGAAGAATTTGAGGAAAAAAAACCTTTCAAAAAAAACCTTTAATTTTATCTCAATTAAAGAATTCGACAGATACAAGATGACTTACAAACTACTTAGAGATCCATTAAATATAACATGGATATGTCTTCAAATCTTCAATAACGGCACAGTCCAGCACCGTCCACAGCAACCAGCTATTGGCTCGACATCCACCGATCAGCCTCAGGAATCTTAAATTACTTTCTTCTTCAGAAGTAGAGCCTTGGCTCCATAATTTCGCAGTAGAGAAATTATCTACAAAGGTTTTTGAAATTTGAATGTGTTGTTCTTAATCTGGAAAATTGGTCTTCAAAGATCCAAGGGGTTGGGATAAAAAAACGATAGAGTTTAATCACTAAAAGAACTCTACAAATGCTTTCTTGAAAGTCTAAAATGGGTTCTTTCAAACTCTAATCCCTTATCTGTATTTATAGGGAATGTTGTCGTAAAGATATAGGCATCAGAGATTTGCAAAGATATGTTTAAAAAAATAAAAACTCTCGTACTCATTTGAATGAACAGGTACCTCGTTCGCACATGGCACCTCATCTCGTTAAAATGTGTTTCCAACGACACTTTGAAAGACACTACAGAGCGTGTTAAAAAGTCATCGCTTCAAATCTTGTTCGAACGTGGGAACTCGTTCTAATGACATGCCCAATCTCATTTGAACTACATGCCAAGTACTTTTAACAAGCCGAATAAACTTTTAAAAAACTGTTAAAAATCATTTAAAAATATATTGAAAAGCATTTTAACATAAACTCATTTTTAAAATAACTCATGTACAATTAAAGTCTTTACCAAACCACTTCATAACACTTCTGAATGATGTTGTGCCGAAACGATCTTCAATCTTCCAAATGTCATCAACTTTTTCTCTTCAAATACGTGAAAGTAGTCATGAAGGTGAAGTGGGGTATTACGGGATAAACCAAATAAAAATAAAATGAACAATTATAAAACTTTCTCTCACAGAAATCAACTAAAAAATCGATTCGATCCAATCATAGATTGGAATGGATTAGATTGGATTGGATTGGATTACAAATGTCGAAAATCGATTGTAATTGGACTGGACTCGATTTTACTAAAACAAGTCAATTTTGAATCGATGAACACCCATATGAACCTCTTTAGGGCTCGAAAGCAACTTCGCATAAGTACAAGTATTTTTAGGGAAAATGGCTTTTCTGAAGTACAATCTTTTTCGGGACCTTCAGAATGAGCTCGAGTATCTTGGACTCTCGGGGGAGAAGAAGTTTAAAAAATAGGATCGTGGTCAAGTTTTAGGAATCTTTGAATTGGTGGATGGGGACCTTTATTTATAGGGGTCTGGGCCAGACGGTTAACCAATCGATTAAACATTTAGGACCCTAGATTTTTTAAAGATGACACGTGTAAGGATGATATTAGATCTTTTAATGATGATTTTTTGGTATGAATAATCGATCGATTATCTGATGGGAAATGATTAACTGATCGATTAGCTGTTTGTTGGGGGGGGGGGGGCTTTAACCGACCAGTTAATGGTCACAAATGGCTTGTTTGCTTGTTCTTTTAATGGATTATTTGTTTTTTATTCATTTACACTTTACCCCTATGTATTTTGGTTATTGGTGTTTTTGACACTTTGAACTTTATTGTAGTTTTTGAAAGTCAATATTTTGTGGGTTCTTCTGAGGTTCGTGTTCGGGGATTATTTGCGATGGGGCGCAGTGTCCTCGAACCTTGATTGTGGATCAAGGTGTCCACATCGAGCAAAAATAATTAAGAAAGCACGAATATAATCTAAGCATCTAACTTTGAGGGATGATCTTTACCAGTGTCATAGGGTGCATCAGGCACAAGGCCCTTGGCCTTTTGCTCATTATTATACGTAAGGCTTGAAAAAGTGCTTGATTAACTGGACAAAAGTTACCTTGGTAGAGTCACCTATGCATTTGTGAGCAACCATATACAACTCTATTCAAGATTCAGCTTCCTCGACATCAAGAGGTTTATCATCACAAGGAAGGGCACCACAAGATTCTATGCCCATTAGCCCACACAAATCCTCTATGTTGATGGTGAATTCACCTCAATATGCCACAAAAGTGTGAGATATAACATACTATATGGAGAAAAGAAGTTGAAGTGCTGAGTTATTTTTGGACAAAGTAAAGTCTCCAAATCAACAAGTAGCATGTGAAGAAATAAATTTGATGATAATATCATCATAATTCTTGTAAGTATAGTTAGACCACGCATCAAAACCAACTGGAGAACCACATGGTGCTTAGAAATCAATATTTGAATAAGGGAAGTCCCCACGGTATAACCTGAATCTCAAAATACGGGGAAATATAACCTCCTTAAGTTTGATCCGCTCATTATTAAGCCATTAATAAGGTATCATCCATACCCTTGATAGTTAGAGAAATTACTCTGTTCTCCGACCAAAATTTATCACCATCTCAAAATAATGAAGCACAACAATACAAATCACATAATGATTCAGGCTCAGCCATCTCTGTGGGGTGTTATGGGCCTCGGGAGCCAGTTGTAGTGTTGTGCTCGGGGTAACTCGCATGTAACAGTGGATGCAAAAGTTCTTGTCTCCCATTATTTTGCATCACCCCGATGTTGGGTTATCAGTTCAACGTGGGTCGATGATTTTCTCCTGGATGTAGTTTGACATCATGTCCAGTTTTTGGTGCACTCCCCTAGTAAATGTGTCTTTTGTGCATAAAAAGGGGATTTCGTAGGGTGTTCATAGTCTCCAATTTATTTATATAAAAACAAACAAAAGGTTCATATTAGCCCTTTCGGGATAATCTTAAGCTAAGTTTTAGAGTCTGCGGTTGGTCCAAATATTCTTGTTGTGCGAGTTCGAGAACAGGGTTACGAGTAAGAAAGGTTTTAGGCACCCCAATTATTTTGTATGCTTCCTTTATTTTATGTTTATTAGTGATCTTTATAATAATCGATTAATTTTTAGTCATTTTTACAAAATGCTTAGAGACCTTAGCATGCGGGTCCCTTAATATATAGATAGGTGCTTAAGTTAGATAATGGCATAGGTGAGAGATGTAGGAACATTACTCAATCAATAAAAGTAAACAAAGGTGTTTGTGTATGACTATGTTCTTTGTATTTGTATAATGGATGGACGTTATTGTGTACATAAGTGTGCGAGAGAGATCAGCTTTGAGATGGTTTGATATCTCATTCCAGGTTTGAGGAGAGTTAGAAATGTGAAAGATGGGTACATCTCTATTGTGATTAGTGTGTAGGTGTTTATACGTCCGTATGTGTTTGAGCATTAGTAGTGATATTTGGGAGATCACACCTTGAGATAGTTTGATACCTCATTTGAATTAGATAAGGATAAAGGGCTAAGAGATGGAAGCATCTCGTTTGGACAATATATTATAAGATATATTATCAAGGCTTGAGCTCACAAGAAGAACTAGGTATTGCGCCTACGTACCTAAGAGGACTTTGGATCAAATCCTACATAGTTCGATTTATAATTAATGTATGCGTGTTTGCATGTTTGTATAAGGGTACGCAAAAGATTGCGATTTTAAGACAGTTTGACATCTCGTTTGGAGTGTGTGAGGAATTATAGATGGATGCATCTTGGTGGGATGATATATTAAAAGACATATTACCGAGCCTCGAGCTCACGAGAAGGACTCAACATTGTGCCTATATACCCAAGAGGACTTGGGATTAAAGTCTACGTAGTTCGGTTATACACGTGTCGTAATCTGATGTGTGTACAAGTGTGAGACTTGGCTTTGAGAGGGGGAGGTTGTGTATGGATGGTCAAAATGGGAGTGTACCCAAAGAACCATCGATAAGGGCATACATTTCGTCGAACGATCACTAAATAGAAGGTGTTATTGAACTTTAGGGCTAGTTTGGGGGTGTAATTCCAAAGATGTCATATTTTAAACATTTGTTGTTGTGGAGGTAGAGATAGAAGTCGGGGCAGTTTGGACCGGGGGACAGATTCATCCCTAATAAATAATACATTAAGAGATGTGTTATAAGGACTGGGCTTCACAAGTTTAGCTCAATATAACACCTTCGTACCCAAGGAGACTTGGGATTAAAGCCAACGTAGTTCCAATAATGGGGTTAGAGAATATATAAGGGTTGGGACTAGAGATGGAGGCATCCTAAATAATACGACAAGAAACATATTATGAGGCTTGGACTTCACGAGTTTTACTCAGTATAGGGCCTATGTACCCAAGGAGACTTGGGATCGAAGCCAACATAGTTCCAATAATGGGACATATTTACGAGTGTAGGCAATATGATATCGGGTATATAAGGTACTACAACATTATGGTATTTATGGAGCCTAGTCTTTAATATATCATTTTCGTTGTGTTGGATTGATATATTTATATGTTAAGAAAATACATTGATCAAATGTTGTTGTTGAAAATTATTTGTATGAGAACACACATTCGGGGTGTCTTGCCTTGATGGGCTTTGTTCGCTCGAAAAAGTGATGAGAGTAGCCAAATTTTAGACTTTGGCCTGCAAAGTTTCGGGCTGACACAAGTCAACCGCACTTTCCTTAAAATATATTGTAAAGTATGTTTTCATGTTGATGTATTTTAGTCATGGAATTTGATTTAGAATTTATTTAATATATGAGCATGTTAATTCAATACACAAATAGAGGTGCTAGATTAGAAATCAGACTTTTGAAATATAAATGTTGTAAATTGCATAATCGATCCCTTAAATGGGGTCCATGCTAAAGAAGATAAAAAATATCTACAATTTATTATAATATATAGGGGTATTGCCCCGAAATTCGGGCAGAGTTTCTTTACACTTGTGGTGAGAGACATTTTTTTCCTGAGGGAGTGTCCCCACTTGAGATAACCAAGGTGGGTATAGCTTTGTTTAGTTATGCATAGCTTCCTTCAGAAGTACCAACATTTGCGATGTACGCATAGAGGTTAGACTACGTTTATTTTTAAAACTTTTCAGAAGTACGAACCTCATTCAATACTGTGTAAGCGACTCTGCGGAAGTGCGAGCTTTCCTTGAGAGGAAAGCAACTTTTCTGAAGTACGATATTATTCAGGACTTTTTTAAAGTATGAGATTCTTCGGGACTTTTCAAAAACCAGTTCAAGTGCCACGGGCGATCGTGATTAAGAAAAGTATAAGGACTAATCAATGTTTGGTTTTGGGGTGCTTTTAATGGTTGGCATGGACCTTTATTCATATGGGTCTAGGCCATGCATTTAACTGATAGGTTAAAGATTTTGAACCCTTGATTTTGGGAAGTTGACACGTGTAGAACTGAGAATAAATTTTCTAAGATTTTGTAATGCTGATTTTGGGGGAGTGATGATCGATCGATTGTCGGGGGAGGAGACCTTTAGTCGATCGGCTAAAGGTTTAGGGGGACTTTAACCAAACAGGTAATGTTCCCAGATGGCGCCTTTATAACCACTTTTTTGGTTATTTTCATTTTAGCCCTATATACTTTTGTTCTTGGTGTTTTTGACCCCTTGAACTTAGTTATAGGTTTTTAAGATTAGTATTTTTCATGGCTTTTTAGGGGATCGTGCCAGAGGTTATTTGTGATTGGACGAAACATACTCAAACCTCGATTACAGATCGAAGTGTCCACACTCTGACGTTGCAGCCTTACCGAAACTTTGGCTGAAAACTTGAGTGATTTTTCTTAGGGACGCCATTTATGGCTCTTGGCCCTTTTAAGGGTGGAAATAAGAGGAAGATTCTTTAGAAATGATGGCGACGAGAAATGACCAATGAAAATGGGTCTAAAAAATTTTTCTAGGTAAGTGTTAAGGCAATAACAATAACTTTCTCGCTCTAAAAGTCTAAGAAGCTTTGTGTTTTAAGGGTAGACATATTAAGAAGTTGGAGACGAAGAAGAAAAATGATATTTAAAGGATTGGGAGAAATAACTATTTGGGTTGGTTGATGGTTTGTTATCACACATTTAATTTCAAAATTGAGGGCAAATGATGGTTGCATGGAACGAGGCAGTTCAAAGTTAACCCCAAGTCTCAACGTGCCAGAAAATAATATAATTGGCAAGTGATGGGACTAGAGCAATAAATGCTAGAGATATGAGAGGATTTAGTTGACACGCTTGGAAACAAGTTGGCTTAATTGGAGATGCTTTAAAATGTGGTTTTCCGATTTAAGGTGATTCGTACAGAAATTTCTTATTTACACAACAAATTACTCTACGAGGGGGGGAAATATAGTAAAGGCTTATAGATTTACCCCTTACTTAGAGATAATCCTCCTCATTAAAAGATTAAATGAGAAACTAGAAAATGAATCATCAAAGATTAGTGACATCATAAAGGAGTGTGAGGAGTCACCCAAGTTAAGTCATATCAAGGCAAAGTGGAGCTCAATCGAAGACTGATGAACCTTCTAGAAGTAGCTAGTTAAGTAACAATGTATTTTATCTATTTTATTGTGTGATTTATAACTTATGTTGTAATATTGAGGTGAGGTTACTTGGTACCAGCGATGGACCAGGTCTGGCAGGATCTAGGAGAGCTTTCATGCTTTATCGAGCAACCACACTTGGAAATCTTTGAGGGAACTGGTTTGCAAGATTGAGATCAAGGTAACGTTACGACATGATTAACTATTTTAGATACACAAGGTAAAACACCTAGCTGAGCTCAAATGAGCATTGCTCAAGCAAACACAACTGAACTTATTCCTAGCCACAAAAGAGTTATACCTTAGCCCGATTGAGCATTACTCGAGCAACCATGAGATAACAACCATTGAGTGTTTGCACCAAAAAGAGTATATTTCCATAAAAGATCTGTGTGATATCATACGATACTTAAACACATTACAAATCAAATATACCTCAATCAGTTATGAGTTGGTGGGTAGCTGGGTGGTTTAGCACTGACACATTGTGGCGTCGCCTAACACAACGATTGGTTACTCAAGATTTCACTCAACATTTAATGCATTTGACAATTCATGTATAGTGGATTGACCATACTTGCATTCACTTTAGGTGCCACACATGTGAGTTGAGCCTATATATACCCTTTCTTTATACATTTAAGAGGGGGCGTGTTCTTTAAGCCAAAAAGTCACAGAGAGAGAATTATTAAAAAACAAAGCTTTCACCTTTAATGCTTTTGTCCAAGCTTTTGCCAAGAACATAAGAATTTATAGAGCCTTGACCATTATTCCTTTATACATTGGAGTTTAGTTGCCTACGTGAGGTATATTTAGAGTTCTTGTTTCTCTCTCCCTCTAGCTAGATTTATTTGAGGTTCATTTATTATCAATCATTTGAGTTATACATGTGAGTTTGATAATTATACCCGAGTTTATTCCTTACCATTTAAGAGTGCATTTATTGTTGTATTATCACCATTAATATGGGTTACACATCCCTTTATCTCTAACATCCTAGCAAAGAGAACTACTTTCTTACAGATGGCATTGCATGACACATACTTATTTTCCTCTTTTGATTTCTTAGACAATCCATCAAACACTTTAAATGCATTGTTGGTGAGTAAGGATGGTAAAGATTATTACATATATATTTTTTAACTAGTTTGTAGCCCTGCACGATGCATGGGAGCTTTGTAGGGATTGTTGTACATGTCAAAATTCTCTAAACAGTTTAGCGTACAAGAAATGATTTATAATTTACTACAACAAACTTGATAAAATTGACATAAGATAACCTATATAGGACATTATACAGATTGGGCCTGCAAAATCGCTAGTCATTCTATCATCTAATAACTTGAAATTTTATTCACTATTTCATCGGTTGAGTTGAGATGAACCCGAGGTATTCAATGCCACGGTTAAATACATCAATATTCAACAACAAAAAAATTTGCTCTTGAACAATTCTGCCACAACATATACTAGAGTTTTCATCGCTACAGTAACCATTAACTATGTCCTATAAATAATTTATCTAATGCAAAGTTGTAAATTGCTTCATTAAAGTCTAGATCTAAAAATACAAGGGTTGATATAAAGATGAACAACACTTGGCTTCCGATGCATATATAAGTACTCAGTCCCGTTACCTAAGAAAATAATGACACCTTTCGATTTTCAACAACAAATTTTGCTCAATCTACCCTAAATATCCATTTTTTAATTGTCCATAAAACATTATTTTCTGTTAACCTTTAGGAAGGTAAGCATTCACAGTTTACTCACAGCAAAATTGCACACAACACGGATAACAAAAAGAATAAAATAAATAAAAGTGTTTGAGTTATTCATGAAATGGGGTCTACCCTATTTCTTATTGAAATATTTAGTACTTAAAAATATAAATACTGAAAAGAACAAAAGCACTACATTATTAGATAATAATTGACCAATTGACACTAGAAATTATTAAGATATGTAGCAATCAATATTAAGATGAATCTGATCTACTAAAAATGTGTTTGGAAGAAATGAATCAATTTGACTATTCCACTTTTGTTTTTAAAGTGCCCAACCATCACCATCCGAGAAGATAAAAATCACTTCATTTCATTTATATCACTTCAATAAACTCGCAATTCAGTTAAGCTCAAAAATTGCACCGCTACCCCCCTCTTTCGAGGAAATTAAAGGTCCCAAATTCCTAAACTTTTGCTTTTCCTATAAGTCCTTCACTTTGTTTGGGCTCCCTCAACTGAAGAAACCCACAACCACGTGTATCATAGACGAAGCACAAAAGAATCTATTTTCTTTTAATAAAATTAAAATTGACTACACATTAAATGAATCAAACAATATTAGTTTAGTAAACCGAGTAAATCATATAAATAAATCAAACCTCACATTCACAAAATTTCCCCATCACTGAGTGAATCAAAACACATTATTTTAATTTTAGTGGTTTATATTTTCCATATAGTTTCGTGAATACCAAATATTTCGTGTGCACAATGTAAATGCCTTCACATCATTGAGATTTTGTGATTATAAACCCTCATATATTAGTGTACATTTGAATAATGGGAGCATTAAGTAATAAAAAATACACATAACCAATAGACTGGAAATCACTATAAGGTATAGGTCTGGGAAAAGGAAGGAAGAGAAGTTGGCTAACCTTGAGGGTTTCGGTGGTGCATGTATTGGTGGATGCCATTGTCGGAGTCAAAGTTAGATAGTCATTGTTGATACAAAAATTAGTCAGCTGACGTGGACCGATTATATGAAGACACGCATCATCCAATATGTCACAAGTTCAATGTACTGAGCTACTCAATGTACCGAGCTACTCAGCGTACCGAGCTACTCAACGTACCGAGTAACTTATTGGGAATTCCAAATGACCAGATAGATTCAATGTTTATTGTATTACAGTCATTCCTTACCATGTACAGATGTAAACGCCTATTCGATAAATGCACACTATCTATTCACATTGACATCCCAAAGGCTATAAATACATTGTAATGCCCTCTTAGTAGGGAAAGCGAGAATAATCAAAACCAAGGTAAGACACCCAATAATACAAATCAGTGGACGTAGGCCATTCCCTTAAGGCTGATCCACTTTAAAAATCTCTTGTCTTATTTCTTTACTCATTTTTATCTCTGATTAATTAATTATATTAAATCTAGTTTTTTACATCAATAGATTGGCGCCATCTGTGGGAAATGACTATACATAGCGTTTTTCACCAAAAACTCATCATCAATGGCTGATATCCCAGAATCCATCAATAGGAATAATAAAGGGAATCCTCCCAATCCTTTTGAACCTCCAAATGCGAAAGATTTGACAGGAATCTTAACTAGTCTAGCCAGGGGGCAAGAAGCTATGCAAGAAACTATGTGACAGTTAGCCCAGACCTTTCAAAATGGAGTATCTACCCAGACAGGCCAAAGAAGTGTCCAGAGAAGCATGCATCCGCCATCTTCACGACAGCCACGATCTATGTCACGATCCAGACATACTAAATTCCATTATTTCGGGAATTCAAGTGATCCATCCTATCTCCCCGGTGTAACTTTCCCTATAAGAATTTTAGATTCTAAAAATATCACCCTAACTCCAGAGAGACCAAGTGCTCTGGAAAGGTTGAGCAGAGCCTCTCCCTTCAACCGTTTGGGCCCCAGGGGGAACAAAAATCCTCCTCGATTTGCGTCGAGAAATTCTCATTGACCAAATAATTTAAGGGAAGGATCAACCCAATCATATCCAAAACTGAGATCTGTAGCTCGAAAAGAAAGATGCCAAGAGGAAAATTCTATGCGATCTGTTGCTCGAGCAAATACTAATAAGTTAGGGGTTGGAAATAATTCATGGAAAGGATTTATTCAGAGGTTGG
This sequence comes from Sambucus nigra, assembly GCA_949130495.1. Lineage (NCBI taxonomy): Eukaryota > Viridiplantae > Streptophyta > Magnoliopsida > Dipsacales > Adoxaceae > Sambucus > Sambucus nigra. Next base: position 52,726,495 of record OX422209.1, on the reverse strand, counting down.
AAGACACGTTAGGAGAGATAGCATAGGCCAAGAACCCTCTCTAAAAAACCTTTATTAAGGGATCTCCATTTGTACAAGCGATTGTGGATTTTCCCATACCATCAAAGATCAAGGCTCATGTGGTCACACCGAAGTATGATGGAAAAATAGATCCTGTCCTTCACATAGAGCAGTACCAGGCTGCAGTAGATATTTATGCGATCCCAGATGAAATGAAGTGCAGAGCGTTCTCAGGGACCATTACCGGATCTGATCAGATATGGTACAATAGCCTTCCTCGGGGGCAGATTGTAACCTTCCACCAACTCGCAGAGCTCTTTATACAAAATTTTTATTTTGGTACAAAGCCAATTAAAAGGGTAGCACATTTGTTGAGTGTTAGGCAGAAAGAAGGTGAAAGTAATAGAGATTACATCACTCGTTTCAACAATGAGAAACTGGAGGTCATAGACTATGAAGAGAAGATAACCATTACAGCTCTCATGAGTGGTCGTTTGCCAGACAAGCTGTATTACACCTAAGCCAAGGATCCCGTTAAATCCATAGTCAAATTTATGGCAAAATCATCCAAAATCATGAATGTCGGGGAGGCTATGGCTGCGAAGAAGAATGCTGAGGCAAAGATGGACGCTAAAGCTGAAGGCAAGTCGGAGAAGAAAGATCACAATAATAACGCTGGGATCAAGAAGTCAAAAGGCAAAGAAATGTTGGATCATTTAAGGAAGTATACAAATTATACTCCCTTAAAGGTGGATATAAACCACGTTCTGGAGGATATTAAGAACAACGAGGAACTGAATTGGCCAGAAAAACTAAGGACATCTCCCGAAAGGAGGGATAAATCCAAGTATTGTGAGTTCCATAAATATCATGGCCATACGACCAAGAATGTATAGCTCTTTAAACCCAGATCGAAGCACTCATCAGACGAGGAAAGATCAACAAGTATGTGGATCGTCAGAACAGTGGGAAAACCAACAACAGAGCTCGGTAGAGTTCTAAATCTCCTTACCGATTAAGATAAGATAAGAAAAGGGACCATGAAGATGATCTCGATCTCCCAAAAAGGCCAAGACAACCTGAGCGTGAGGTATTTTTGATTCGTTTCGGTTCATTTGATTGTAATATGATTACAAGTGGAGACGCAGGAGGGGGTGATCATACCGTTAAAAGGAAAGCTTACCTCAATGAGGCTCAAGCTTGTTCCTATATACAGCGAATAAACCTGGCTTAAGAAGATCGCTCAAGGAAAGTTAACAAAGATAAGATGGTCATCTGCTTTTTTTAAAATGATTTGGAATGAGTCTTATATCCTCATGATGATCCTTTGGTGATCAAAATGAGAATGAAGGACATAATCATTTCGAGAGTGTTGATGGATAATGGTAGCTCAGCAGACATCATATTTTACCCTTGTTTCGATAGTTTGAACTTGAAATTTGGTCAGTTGGAGTCGTATTACAAACCCCTTATTGGGTTTTCTAGAGAAAAAGTTTTTCCACTTGGAACGATAAAGATAGACATATTGATTGGTACCTGGCCAGTTAGCAGAACAGAGAATGTGCATTTCTTTGTGAGGGATAAGAATGTACAGTCAACCTATAATATAATCATGGGAAGAGTGGCCCTGAAAAAGTTTAAAGCAGTTCCCTCCACATTACATCAGTGTTTGAATTTCCCGACCAACTTTGGGGTTGGAGTTATAAAGGGAGATCAAAAAGTAGCTCGGGAATGCTACTACTCATCCATCGAGCAAGAAGAATTGGAGGATGCTAGGAAGAAAACAACCATTTATCAAGTGGATGAATCTGATGAGTTTAAGATTAAAACCTTAGACCTAAGAGATGAAACGAAACTCGTTAAAGGCCAAGTCATGGAGGCAACATAAATTATTATTCTGGATAATGAGCAACTAGAAAGAATAACTCAAATCGGTGCTTCACTTAATCCAGTACTGAAGCAAGAGCTGGTAGCATTTTTAAAGCAAAGAAAATAGGTATTTGAGTGGAGTCAGGATGATATGTCGGGGATAGACCCAGATTTCTTATGCCACGAGCTCAATGTCAAAAAGGAGATCAAACTAGTGAAGCAAATGAGAAGAGTCTTTAGTCCGAAGAAGAAACAGTTTATTCAAGAGGAAGTGGGAAAGCTACAAAAATCTTATTTTATCGAAGACGTGAAATACCCAGATTGGTTGGTTAATGTTGTGATGGTCAAAAAGAATAATAATAAGTGGAGAATGTGTGTGGACTTCATAGATTTGAATAAAGCTTGCCCAAAAGATCATTTTCCTTTGCACAGAATAGATCAGTTAGTGGAAGTAACTTCAGGACATGAGCTGCTAAGCTTCATGGATGCTTATTCTCGATACAATCAAATTAAAATGAAGCTAGAAGACAGGGAAAATACTTCTTTCATTAATCCACGAGGAACATATTATTACAATGTTATGCCCTTGGGTCTTAAAAATGCAGGTGCTACATATCAACGGCTGGTAAACAAGGTATTTGTGGAGCAGATTGACAAAAATATGGAGGTATATGTCAATTAGGGGTGGCAATTCGGGTTAGTCGTGTCATTTTCGGGTCGCTTTGATTTTTATTTTAGTATAAGTTTTATCTTCTCTTAAATCTATACAAGCTAACGGGTCATGTTCGGTTCATTTTGGGTTATTACCGTAAACAGGTTATCGGGTAAAAAATTATCAGCTCTAATATCGATGACATGTTGACTAAAAGCAAGAAAGCTGCTAATCATATAACTGATTTGAGCCAAACATTTTATCAACTGGAGAGGTACCAGATGAAGCTGAACCTGATCAAGTGCGTTTTTAGCGTACAGGAAGGCATGTTCCTCGGATACATTGTGAATTAAAGAGGTATTGAAGCAAATCCTGACAAGATAAAAACTTTGCTGGAGTTACAGTCCCCAACCACTAAGAAGGATGTGCAAAGCCTCACTGGGCGTGTAGCCGCTCTTAATAGATTTATCTCCCAAGCAACTGATAGATGTCTTTCATTCTTCAAGGTGATCAAAAAGACCTTTGAGTGGAACGACGAATGCGAGAAGGTGTTCCTAGAATTGAAGAGATACTTGGGGACACCTCATTTATTATCCAGGCCAGTCATAGGAGAAAAACTATACTTGTACTTAGCTATCTCAAAAAGTGCAATCAGTTCAGCGTTGATAAGAATAGGATGGAGTGCAAAAATCAGTTTACTATACTAGCAAGGCATTCAGGGGAGAAGAAATCAGGTATCCTAAACTGGAGAAGTTGGCGTTGGCATTTATTGAAGCAAGCAGGAGAATGAAACCATATTTTTAAGCCCATACAATAGTGGTATATACTGACATGCCACTCAGATAGACTTACATAAAATAGAAAAGTCTGGAAGATTGATGTATTGGGCAGTGGAGTTATGGGAATACGACATCATCTATGAGCTAAGGTCCTTTCTCAAAGGACAAGAAGTGGTTGATTTCATCGCTGAATTTACGTACCCAGATGTCTCCGATCAACAAGAGGCTAATGAAGAGCAACTAAAGGAGGCCAGGAAGTCTATTGAAAATACCCCCGATCAACTCCCAGTAGCAGAATTGCCAGAAGGGATGGCCATTGATCAACCAGAATCCTCTAGTAAAGTACAAGGGTTGAAAACGAAGTATGAAGAGATGAAGGATAAGATATTCCATCAAGGGATTCTGTTAGACAAAGGGTTTGATGATAATATTCCTATATAGAATTTATATGTCGATGGTTCCTCATGTGCAACAAGCTACGGAGCTGGAATTATTCTCAATAGTCCAGATGGGATAGACATTGAATATGCTTTGCGTTTCCAATTCTAAGCTTCCAATAACGAAGCTAAGTATGGAGCTGTGATTGTGGGCCTCAACTTAGTTAAATCATTTAATGCAGAGCAAGTTGTGGTATCTAGTGATTTGAATTAGTGGTAAATCAGATGTTAAGGCTTTATGCAGCAAAAGGAGAGTTCATGTCAAGATACTTAGCTAAGACTTTGGAGATTGTAGCAAATTTGGCAATTGTTCAGGTGGTTAAAATACATAGATTGGAGAATGCAAGAGCAGATGCACTTGTTCATTTAGCTTTAGCTACTCATATCACCGAGCTACGAAGAACAATCCCCACTGATCTACTTACTAGCAGAAGTATTGATGAAGACCTGATGATGAATTTTATCGCCTTGGATATGGGACCGTCTTGGATGGATCCCATCGGGGTTTATATTGAAGAAGGTATTTTACCAGCCGACCTACTTGCAGCCAAGAGGCTGAAGTACAAGGCTGTCGGATATATTTTAAATAATAGAGCTCTGTACAGGAATGGTTTGATAGCTGGTTTGCAGAGGTGTGTTCACCCAGGAGAAGTTAAAGACCTAATAAAGGAAATTCATGAAGGATCTTGTGGGGCTCATGTAGCAGGAAGAACTCTACTACAGAGAATGAGTACGCAAGGGTACTATTAGCCAATAATGCGCGCTGATTGTACGGCTTACGCTAAAAAATATGACAAGTGTCAGTGATTTTCTACTATACGAAGAACTCCTCAAGTGTTGCTAACACCAATTACTTCACCTTGACCATTTACTATGTGGGGAATAGACTTAGTTGGGTCTCTGTCAACTACAAGAGGACGATTCAAATATTTAGTGGTAGTTGTTGATTATTTTACAAAGTGGGTGGAAGCTGAACCTCTAATTGATATGGCCTATGAAAGGGTTTATCCATTTCTTTGGAAGAACATAATTTACCGATATGGTCTGCCCCATGCCTTTATCACAGATCACGGTACCCAGTTCGACAATGATGAGTTTACAACGTACTGTCTACAGTCCAACATTTAAAAAGTCCATTTTGCTCCAGGTCATCCCCAAAGTAATGGAAAAACATAGGTGACGAACAGAACTCTACTGAATGGGTTAAAGAAGAGATTAGATACTGCTAAAGGGAATTGGATCGACGAGTTATAATCAGTGTTATGGGCTTACCGAACAACTACCCGAATAGCAACTGGAAAACCCCCTTACATGTTGGCTTTTGGGAATGAAGCAGTGATACCTGCTGAACTAGGATTACTTATTCATAGGGTGCTCAATTTTAATTCTTCGGTAAGTGATTTCATGAGATTCTTAGATTTGGACATGTTCGAAGAAGTCAAAGATGATGCAATGATCCGAAATGCAGCCTATCAGCAAAGGACTACTATGTTCTATAACAAAAGGGTAAATAAATGTGACCTAAAAGAAGGTAATTACGTGCTCAAAAAGGTAATTCAAAAGCACAATAAGTTGGAGGCCAATTGGCATGGGCCTTATCGCATCACAATAGTTGTCCGACCTGGCACTTATAAAATAGAAACTCTTGAAGGGGAAGAATTCAAAAATGCCAAGAATGCAGAGCACTTGCGAAAGTACTACCGGTGATGTAACTGTCAATGTACTCAATTCTTTCAATATGAATGAAAAAGATGATTTCCCCATTCATTTGTTTTATTTATTTGTAGCATTTGAAAAAGCACAACCACCAACTAAAAGTTGGTGCATCAACCACCACCAACAAAAAGTTGGTCGGCATTAATAACCACCAACTACATGTTGGTCGGCATCATCAAAGACACCAATAATGTTGGTAAAACAATCGAGCAAGGCAAGTCCTGCTTGATTCAAACATGGGTGACACAAGAGGCATCTAAACTGGGCAAGAAGTTGGGTAAAATATCCACTGCTTGGGAACCAAGGCAATTATTTATCTAAACAATTGTTACAACTAAACAGGAACATGGGATAAACATTCCATTGCTTAGGCACTTATGGGTGATAAAAAAATCACTACAACTAGACAAACACATTGGACAAAAGTTCCATTGTCTAGGCAATCAAATAAAAAAGGGCAAAAAAGTCCATTCAAATATATATATATATAACGACTGATTAGATAAGTGACCCGTTATTATTATTAGTAAAGTACTAGTATCGTTGATCTAATGTTATGAACAAAGATGGACAGAATAAACATTATGCAATTATTTTATTTCCAAGGAAACAAAATTACAAGAAGATGATTTTTCTTCATTTACAATAACAATTACTAACAAAATATAAATAGCCTATTCTATTGGTTTCTTTCTTTCAGATTTTGATACATGATCCATTCCAGCTGGACGATCATCTAAAGCATAAGAAGAATTGATAAAATTCAAGTCCTGAAGCATTCTGGTGTTACTTGAACTTAGTCGGTCTAGCAAATGAGGAGGTCGGGATATCTTAAATTCTTCACGAAGACCGTAATCACCTAGGTACTTGGAAATCAAATAATGAGGAATGGAGTTAACTGGAATCCAATTAACATTTAGCTGGAAAAGTGATTTTAGCAGATCAAGTAGCCTAGGGTCATACCAATCCCATAGTTCAGTTCCTTGCTCAACTTTCATTACAGTTAGAGCGTTCATCCATCCCTATTTGTACCCTTCATTGTTTGATTATTTCAATATAGCATCAAGATGATATAAAGCTTCATTGTATCCCTCCATCCAGAACTCTCTAGGCTGCTTGTGAAATTGATAAGTTAGTCGTTCAATATATTAGTGTAGTCTTGTCAGCACACTTTCTTTATTCTGTAACGAAGAACTCTGTGTGGATAGTTGTTCTGTAAGAGTTTGAATTTTTTGGGACATCTCTTCCAGAGCTTGATTTTTTGCCTTCAATTGAACAGCTTGATTTTCTAAGACTTGCCGAGTTCTAGTCTCTTCAATGCTACTTCGACCTGCTCTTGTTCTACCCCGAGAAGTGGATGCAGGTCTAATTCTTTTCAAAGTTTCCAACTCTTCTCTTAATGAAGCATTTTCAATCTCCAAAAAGGAAATACCTTCATCATTAACTGGGACTATAGCTCCAGAGGAAGAAACAAATTTTAACTATCTCAATTCTTCTCTCAAAGTGTTATTTTCCTTCTCCAGCAACTTGGCAATGTTTTAATGCTCCTCAATTTCAAATTTCAGCACACTCTCTCTTTTATTATGGGCAAAAATGAAGGTATCATAGCCCCGAGCAGCGCTCAAATGTTGGTATTTTTTCTCATATCCTTCATGAAGAAGAGCAGTGGCTTCATTGTGTTGAAGTTGAAGTTGAAGTTCTTCAATCATTCATTGAAGATCTTCAATCATTTCGTAGTAAGATACGTTATTCACTACTACACAATCAAATAAGCATTTCAAATACTGGTAAGCCTCAATTGCTCGTTCAGAGGCATTAAGACCAACGATGTCAATTATTTATGCTTCGATAAAATCTGTACGACCAACCTTGAAGTAGTCTGTATATTTCTTTATCAACTCTGTATCATGAGCTGATATTAGTTCCATCATGGCAATAAACCACCAAGGAAAAGTAGAAATAAATCAACAACAGATATATTGAACAGTGGAGGAGAAGTTCAGATAAGTAACAAGTCAATTCTCTTGATCATAACAAGTGATAGTATAACCAGAGGTACAAAATAAAGGAAAAACAGAGGAAAGCAAAGAAAAATTACTGAACAACTTTACACCTTCTCCTTATCTCCCACTACATTCTCAGCTGATTTTGAAGAAGGAGTTGGTCGCTGAAGTTGCTAGGAAGGCAACGGATATTGTTCCGAGGAAGTCGTTGTCTACTAGGTTTGCTCAAAAGATTGAGGGACAGTGGAAGCAGGTGTTTGTTCTACCACCATTAAAGAAGATTCATAAGATCTATCTTCATCTTCATCTTCTTCTCCAATGGAAGGAGGAGGTCCATGTACATATTTTTGAAATAATTCAGAGTCTTCAGCAACGTTCAACTCTTTCACCGCTGCAACCCATCCATTACTGAAGAATTTCAAACTTGCATACTCAATTTGAGCAGAGGTAGTAGTTAGAGCCTTATTCCACCCTTTGTCACAGCCAAAGCTAAAGGACTTTTTTACAGCAGACCTCCTCTTCATCCTCTCCTAGGAAGAATTCTCCCTAAGTAAATCTTCAACAGATTTTACCTTCTGTTCAAGATCTTTCTTACGCCGTTTAGCCTCTTTAAGCTTTCTCTCAGTTTCTTCCATGCTGGTAAAAGCGACCTTCAATTTCTCCTCTGCCTCCTTTGCATCATCCACAGCTTTTTGCTAAGCTGTCTCAGTATCCTTGATTTTATTCTCCCATGAAGTTCTATCATCGTCATATTTTTGTCGGGAGTCCTCCAAAGATTTTGATAACCCAGCAAGGGCCTCTTCTACTTCATTGGAAGAGGAAACAACTTCGATAGCTTCATCCTTTTCCAAGATATTATTGAAATACACCAAAAACTTCAAGACAAAGAGAAACTCAAGTCGGTATATGAAAATTAAAAGCAGAACTAAAATGCTAAGTTAAAGTAACACTTACTGATGCAAGGTGTTGGGATATCAAATCAGAGACTTTTCCTCGAGGAGTAAAGGTCTCATCAGCTCTGTGATCAGGGAGAGTTCCAGACCAGATCAATTTCCTGGCCAAACCAGGAGTAATGAATATTGTAGGACCAGCATTCAAGGAAGATAATTCAACCCCAACAGGTTGAGCAACAACATCAATGGTCTTTTCAGCAAGACACCTTCTTAGTCTTCTCAAAGGTGCAGCCTCTTCAATCAAAGGTGCTACCTATTTTTGAGAAGCAAGGGGCTTCTTGGTAACCTCCTTAGAAGATGTAGTTACCCCCTTAGATGGAGAAATATCCTTTATCTTTATCCCTTCAACTGGGACATATTCTTTATTCTTTTTTACCCCATCAGCACCAGGGACAATCTTAGCAAAGAGATCAGATATTTTCCTCTTCTTCGTCATCAGATCATCAATGGCAGTATTCAAATCAGAGGAAGACTCTTCAACAATTGAAGAAGATGTTGGATCTTGATCAAAATCAATCACCAAAGAAGGAGGAGCAGTAGGCCGAGCAATAAAGGAGGAAGTGGTGTTCCTATATTTCAACAAATAGGAAGTTAATCTCAAGTTCTCCCCAGCAACTAATTGATGAATACCTCAGATAAACTTCAACTATTTTTTATTAATATCACTCTCTTTTGGGGTTTTTCTTTTACTGTCAACTGTAAATTAAAATTGAAGAAAGCAAAAGTCAGTGAAATATTTTATCAAATAAAAATAGAGCTAGTTTTAAAATAAAGAACAACCTATCCCATTGCCATAAGGTGGACATCTGGGACCTTGGTACACGTCATTTTCATTTAATGGGGGGTGTTACCAATTTTTCATCACAATCACATGATCAAAACAATCCCTATTAGAATCAGGGAGATTGACCACCAAGGCTCTGTTAACATACCTAGTTTTTAAATAAAAAGTGGTGTCACTGGTGACCCATTTATAACAAAGCATAATTTCAGGAATTCCTAAATGAGTTCCATGTATTTGATTCAGCCTATGTACGCCATTAACTACCCTCTATGTATTTGGAACTACTTTTGCAGGTACAATATCAAAATATTAACAAAATTCCAAACACATGCCGCATTCCGCTACAAAAATAGAGGGAAACCAGTGTCCCTCAGCTAAAGAAAATAAATCACTAGGACAAGAAGGTTCTTCCAAATCAACCCAGGAAGGAATCTCAAAATCAGTTCTAAACTTATCTAATGACTCGATAAGGTAAACCATGGTGACTAAAGCAAAGAAAGAAGAGGGAATGAAGAAATTCTTATAAAAGATTAAGGAATCAACTAAGACAGATGACAGAAAGAATGTTCGTAAGGAGAAAAATGAGAAACAAGGACTTTGGAAAACAAAGATGGTAAAAGGTAGAAGACAATCAGATTTTACCGTCTTTATATATGTTGCCTCGAAAAACGAAAAAAGTAATGATCAAAAGTGACGACGGTTGCGTTATTGATGGCTAATCAGAAGAAAAAGATACAAATACCCAAGTGTTTACCAGAACTCAAAATATTTATTTTGCGCTCAAAACTATTACGCAAAGTGGAAATTTTTTACAAGTGTTGAAGGTCTGTAATTAACCAAGACATGGGAAATATGCCCGAATAACTTTTTTGGGTAAAATATTCCACACTCTCGTATTTAACTTCAACTGTGAAACATTGGGGGCTTCTGTTGATACAAAAATTAGTCAGCTGACGTGGACCAATTATATGAAGACACGCATCATTGAATATGGCACAAGTTCAATGTACCGAGCTACTCAATGTACCGAGCTACTCAGCGTACCGAGCTACTCAACGTACCAAGCAACTTATTAGGAATGCCAAATGACCAGACAGATTCAATGTCTATTGTATTACAGTCATTCCTTACCATGTACAGATGTAAACGCCTATTCGATAAAGGCACAATATTTATCAAATTGACAACCCAAAGGCTATAAATACATTATAATACCCTATTGGCAGGGCAAGCGAGAATAATCGAAACCAAAGCAAGACACCCATTAATACAAATCAATGGACGTAGGCCATTCCCTTAACGCTGAACCACTTTAAAAATCTCTTATCGTATTTATTTACTCATTTTATCCGTGATTAATTAATTAGATCAAATCTAGTTTTCTACATCAACAGTCATCATTAGCTAATTTAACTCCCCCAAATCACCAAACCTATCAGACATTAACAATAAAAACTATATCAAGTTTCCTAGGGCAAATATAATTGCAAAGATAAATAAATATGACGGGTGATACGTGGCTTTACCTTGAATATAAAAACAAGTACAAATAATTGCAAAGGAAAATTTTATAAACGAATAAATCCCGTAGATTGAAACCATGATAGGAAGGGAAGGGGTTTCATAGTTTAGAGAACAATTGAGATTAATGGAGATAGATATGTTTCCCGTAAATGGAGGAGGATAATGCATCGTCAAATAACAAAGAAGAATAGGGAAACGAAAGGATTGGATATAAATCATTTGTGCAATAAAGAGTAGCAACACATGGTGTATAACAAAGGTGGAGCTCCCATTTTTTAGTACGCGCAATAAGCGGTCGTTAATTATTTTTCGTATTATAGTTGAATATATGTATATATTCATATGTCTATTTATATATTTACGCCCTCAATAAATAAAATCATAATGTAGAATCGCTACAGCGGAAATATTGCGACTTCTCAAATAAACTCGAATTTTAATTAATCTCAAATTTTAGTTAAACCCTAAAACATACATCTAGGTGTGATTGAAACCAATATGATCATGCAAGAACATTCAAAACACACACAAAACACACAAGTGAGGAAAAATCCCCCAAAGGGGTAAAACCTTTTAATTTTTCACTATAATTTTGTAATATACGGTTATACGGATTACAATGAAAAATAAGTGTGACACAGAAATACCCGCAGTCGTCAGTTCTAATGTCGTCGACTGGAATATCCCTCAGGAACTCCAGCTGAGCAGCAATAAAGAAGAGAACGGCTTCTCCACAAATTCGTCGGCTGGAATTTCCCTTTCCAGGAGGGCAGCAATGAAGAAGAGAGACAGCTTCTCCACAAGTATGAACAAAAGCAAAGCAGTGTTCTTGGGTTTCAAAAGGATTCACAAAAGTATGAGAATGATGTGTGAATCAAAACATGAGTTTTGGGACTCAAAAATATGAAGACTTGAGCTAATAGAACTCTCAAAATCGTCTCTCCAAGTCTTGAAAAATAACTCTCCCGAAGTTGGCTTTTATAAAAAACCAAAAGAAATTTTAAGATTTTGGAACTCTTGTTAGCGTCAGGTACCCCGAACCGATTCGGATTTGTACCTTGAACCGGTTCACCCCCCGAACCGGTTCACCCTTCGGTTCGCAAAACTTCGCTGGTTTTGGGGCAAAAATCACACAACAGTCGTCCAAGGATTTTCTCAGAATTTTCTCCATTTTCAAAGGGACATAACTTCTTCACCGTAGCTCGGATTGAGGTGTCGTTTCTTCAAGTCTCTTTTCGGCATCGAGATATTCAACTTTCCAGTTGACCAGACCTCCGAACGGTGGATGTAAAATTACCAAAATGCCCTTGAACTTTCCTATCTTTCCTTCTTTCACTATTTTGACTTCTCTTGCGTACCACTTGCATAAAATCCATAAAATCGTAGAACGTGAAGTCATTGAGGCATAAGTGGGACACATGATGGAGATATTGAATGCTTGATTCCCGAAATTCGAATAGAGTTCGTCATGTGATATCGTGAAGTGACGTGCCAAATGTAGCGGCGTACGACATACACAAATGTAACATATAGGACATGAGAAAAATGTCCTTACACATAATTTACAACATAGTCATCTGTGTTTAATGAATATTTTGTATTTTTTGGCCCTAGGCTACTTTTGTCCTCTATTTTGACTTATATATCGATAAAAAAATTACATATGTATGGGAAGAAAAGGAAAAAGAGAGAGAACTCCCATCATAATCAGTCAATCACACCCTACCATTCATATTCTTTGTGATGTAATTTTTATTTTTTCCTAAATGTAATAAAAAAAAACATGTGCACCAGCTTTCACATCGTGTCCCTTTGTTTTAGTGTGGTCAACACGAAAAAAATCATCATAATAATGAATACAATAGTAAGTATTGACGAAAAAGAAATGGTACGATTCACTGGAATTATAAGCCTATATGGGTTGGGTACTGATGAAAAAGAAATGGTAGAATTCACTGGAATCATAAGCCTATATGGGTTGGAATTCTGCAGCCCAGGAGTGTATTTGAGAAATGAAGGATACAACTTTTATATACAAAAAGTATAACACTTTAAAAAGAACATAAATATCCCGACTTTTTGATTCCACCCTTTGTGATTCTATAATGCCTATTTAAGGGAAGGGTAGTGGAAAACGTCTTGAAGAAATGGGTGTGCAGTACAACTCAAAAAGATAGAGTGTCTATACCATTTATAAAGGGTTTAAAGTACTTTTCATTTACCGGACATGTGACAATACATGAATTTAAGAGATAACCTATTTAAAGACAGATTCAAAGAGCAGGGAGAAGAAGAGACGGGGACGAGAGAAAACCACTACACCAAAATGGCCAAATTGTCACCTTTCAGCCGACCACCCTTGTCAAGGTCATTGACCGTGACAAAAAACACGCGTTTTGTGTCACAGTCATTGACCTTGATACGACCGTTGTCACGGTCATTGACTGTGACAAGTCCGTGACAAATTTACTTGTCACGGACTTGTCACGGTCAATGACCTTAACACGATCGTGACAATGTTTGCAGCAAAAACCCTTTCCCCCTTCTTTTTTCCCTTCCGCCGTTCGCTCCCTCTCTCTCTCTCTCGACGTCCTCTCTCTCTCTCTCTCTACTTTCAGGTTTAATTCTCTCTCTCTCTCTCTCTCTCTCTCTTCCATTTATATATATGTTTGTGTGTATATATATGTGTGTATGTGTGTATGTGTGTATATATGTGCGTGTGTGTGTGCGTGTATGGGGGGTGGGGCAGGGTGGGGGTAGGGGGTTAAAAATGTAAATAAATAAGTAATTTTCTATAAATTTCCAAAAATAATATCCAAAAATGTAAATGTAAATAATATCCAAAAATGTAAATGTAAATAATATCCAAAAATATTGGATAACAATTTATTTTCATTCAAAAATAAATAAGTAATTTTCTACAAATTTCATAAAAAAATGAAGGCCGGCTTAATATGTGATTTAAGTGTGAAATAATCGCTATATACTTATACTAATGGAGAAAAAAAATCATATATGGCGTTTTTTGTTGACTTTATATGGTGAAATACTCACATGACTTTATATCCATCAAATAAAAGCATGAAAACTAAAAAACTACAATAAGGGTTAAAATGGCATCCGAAGTTGCTAAAAGCATGAAAAATAAAATATTTTTTAAGATTTGTGGTGAATAACTAAAGTTAATAAAAGTATTACTTTAGTCATTAAATTACTTTTTGAATTCGGGCGATGCGAATAAATTTGTAGTAATTGTCTTATAATAAAGATCAATTAGTCTATGTTGTTGAAAAATTTGATCAAATTGGTGAGCCCTTCATATTTTAAAAATGTTGTTTTTATTCCTATTTAACTTTTCTTTCTATACACCCCTAATTATATTTAAAGTTTAATAAAATAGGAGTTATAGAAAGAAAAGTGGGGTTTCCATAATCTTACTTTGTCACAATTAATTTATATGCCTCAAAGTTATTTTATCACTCTTAGTTTATATTTGTGATAATACTTTATTAAAGATTTTTATGGGAACTTGTTATACTAGAACTTAGATGAACACTAAGTGATGAAAATAGTCCTTAAAATTGAAAATTAAATAAAGTTTATAAAAGTAAAGATGCTGGTAATACATCAAAGATAAATTAATAAGGACTAAATAACAAAACGTGTTCAAGTGTATAACAAGAAAGAAAATGTGGTATTTAGATTGGGTAAAATTCTTAAAGTAATGTTAAGGGACTAAAAGACCCAAGACAACTGGCCAGTAAGTCACGGACCGAAAAATTTATGACGGGTGATGAAAGCCCGTAAACATGTTGGGGTGGGGTGGGGTGGGGGTGGGGTGGGGTTGGGGTATGATTTATAAAAAGCACAAAACAATAGTAGAAATTCAATACCTGAAATTAACATTTAGATTATTTTAAATAGACAGTCACTACTGTGTGTGTGTTTAAATTGAAAGAAGATATGAGAATTTTATTAAAGATTTTTATGGGAACTTGTTATACTAGAACTTAGATGAACACTAAGTGATGAAAATAATCCTTAAAATTGAAAATATTATATCTGTACAAATAACATTTTTTTACAGCAAAATGTATCTTTCAGATATTAAGGCGAAGATGATGATGTTGTTTATGATGATGTCGTTTGGTATCGGTGGTAGTGGAGGCGACGAGGGCTCTTCCGCCCCTAGGCTCCCCAAATATGGGAAATATGGGATTACCGTCGAGAAAAAATCGGAGATATTAGCGAGATCCCTCGTTCTGCTAAAGACGGTCATCGGCCCGGGGTTTATGAGTTGGAAGGAGGTGCCATATGAGCTCAAGTTAGCTGTTTGGGCGGCACTACAGGTAATATATTTATATTTATATTTATATTTATATTTATATTTATATTTATATTTCAATTTCAATTTCAATTTCAATTTCAATTTCAATTTCAATTTCGATTTCGATTTCGATTTCGATTTCATATTTATATTTATATTTATATTTATATTTATATTTATATTTATATTTATATTTATTCGCAACTAACATTGTATTTGTTGGACATGAACAATTCAACTTGGATCCAAAGCTACGCGATCCCGTATTGGAGCAGATTAGGGAGCAACTCAAGTCGTGGAAAAAAAATATGCGGGCACGGTACTTTGGGAAAACACGAGAGTCGATTATCCAATGGCGTGAATCTGTCCCCCCCAAGGAGCCGATCTCATTGGCACAATGGCAGAAGTTCATTGACAATGAGATCGGGGATCGACAATTGGCATCTCGCCAATCGGGGAGGGAAAATCGGGTAAAAAAGACGGACGTACACTACTCCGGTCGGACCTCTTACGCCGAGGTGGAGCATAGGATGCAGGTAAGATTTAATTTTTCTATAACTACAGAAATATATTATTCTTCATTATTTTACTTTGCGGGGCCGATACTAATTTTACTTTACTTTATTTTATTTCAGGGGGTAGGGAGTGGGCCAGGGGGTAAGCCACATAGGCTTGATACTTATGTGGCTCTTCGGACGAAAAAGGGAAAGGACAAGGAGGTATCCCCGAGCGTCGTGGCCACGATTGTAAGTAATCCGACAGTTTAATTTTTTGTTAATTACGTTATAATTTTTTAGTTTACTTATTTTACTAATCATGTGCTTTTTGTCGTTTCAGGCAAAGCTTAAGGAAGTGCATGAGTCGCAGTCTGATGCCGACAAGGCATCTTTGTCCACAGATGCACTCAGCCAAGTGCTTGGATCTGATCGCAAGGGGAGGACAAGGGGGTGAGCTCGCGGGTGGCCAAATCTAGGATCATCGGATTGGAGACGAGCGACACCGGGTTGGCTCGAACGGTGGATTCACACGACGCGAAGCTGTCCCGTTTGGAGGCGACGGTCTAAGATATGTACGCATTCATGAAGCGTACGTTGGGCGGAGACCGTAAAGGTAAAGGGAAAGGGAAGGAGAAGGCGGTGGAGGAGGAGGTGCGGGAGGACGAGGCGCAGGATGACGAGGATGTGGACCTCGCTGCTTCATCACCGACACGATCGTACTTCGATGATCAACTTCCCTATTTGGCGCCCTTCAACAGACCAATGTCGACACTTGGTTGGCCGAGCGTGTTCATATTGGACGTATTTGATGGCCAGCGGATAGGGCGGGGCTTGAGGGACCCGAATATCGTCCATGGTGGAATAGTTCATGGACGTGCGCTTCAAGAGATGGAGTCCAGGGTGCTCGTCATGCATGTCATACCCGGGAAGGAGAACTCCCTATTGTGGTTGCGCGAACAATGCGGCACGATGTATATTAGTGGGTACGTCAATTCGTATGTCGTGTGGCCTACTCACCTCCTCAGTTTTAACAATACACCAGACATGCAGTGACATTGTTTTAAGTTTGAATTGAATTGTTTTAAGTTTGAATTGAATTGTTTTAAGTTGTTACATTTGAATTATATCGTGATGCATATTGTCTCTATTTGAATATATATTTGCATTATCTTTAGTTTGTTTGGATATATGATGTTTGGATACTGCTGGGCAGTGGCAGTGGCCATACTGCCCAGCAGATTTTTTTTAAATTCTGCCCAGAATTATCACGGTCATTGACCGTGATAATTTTTTTAAAATGGGTCACGGCTTTGTCACGGTTATAAACCGTAACAAACGTGTTACGGTCATTGACCGCGACACGACCGTGACACAAAACGCGAGTTTTGTGTCAAGGTCAATGACCGTGACAAAAAAAGTTGTCTCGCCTCGAAATGTCACGGTCATTGACCTTGACAAGTTGGATTTGTCAAGGTCAATGACCTTGACAATTCGACAGATTTGGTGTAGTGAACATATGGGAGAATAAGAAATTTTGTGGGAAAAAGAGGGTTAAAAATAAGTGCCATGTGCACACTTTCAAAACTAAATATAATTAATTTATGTTAAAAGTTTTATAGTATAGAATAGATGCCAAAACACATAAAAAATAGTTTATTTTAGCAATCAGATTTCAAAAAAGGTGGGGGTTTGGTGGGGTAAGGAAAAATTTGAAAATGTACAGTACCTCATGCTCGGTAAAAAAACAACCATACTCACTTGAGATAATTTAGCTCATGGTAAGAGAATATTTCGGTGAGTATAACATGTCAGAAGATTGCATGTTCAATTTGCAAATTAAAATAATTACGATTTGCCAAGTTTTATATATTCATAAACATTTTCCCACATATAAACATAAACACACATAAACATGTATACGTATATTTATGTGTGAAGATCCAAAGACATAGAGATAAGTGTATATTCTATTTTTCATTTTGTGGATTCAAGATCGATAGAGAGGATGGTAAAGATCATGGGAGAAAAAAACATTAAAATAAAAATATAATTAAAGACCGATAAGAAAAATGAAGCAGCACTGTGAGAAGATAGAGGAAAAGTCGGGTGGATTTGGAAGAGACAATAACTAATTGTATTGATGAAGAAAGTATATTAAACGGTGAGAATATTTCCAATAATAAAAGCACTCATAATTATGTCCCACGTGGCATATGACGAAGGTAGTGCTCCCCTTATTATATTAAGTTACAAGAGGCATGGAGAGGATTTGGAGGATTTGGAAGCTAGAGAGAGGATAGAGATGACGATTAAGAGAGAAGAAATGATGGTTAAGGAAAATGAAGAATATGGCGAGGCTTTAAAAAAAATTTGAAGTAATAGAGGTGGCCACGTAGACACTCTAATAAAAAAGGAAAATTAAGTGATGTTTTGCATTTTATAATATCTAACCAGATCTTAGCTCCACGCAATACGCGGGCGTTTTAAATTTATTTTATATAGTTTAATATTAAATTTTCTTTGAATAAAACTACCAACTAAGTGACTCGATAATCCTTTGTTTTATTTATTATCCTACCATGATCACCTATTGTACATGACATGCATCAAATAGAGGAAGAACATTTTAAGAATTTTAAGAATAAAATTACAATTCCAAATGAGTTTTTTAACTTCTTTGGGGCATTTTATCAAATAAATATCGTGCACTTAATTTTACCAATAATTCCATTTTCCACCCAAGAATATTAGCCCTCATATAAAAAATAAATTGTCCTAATTCATTTGGAAGCACACGACCCATAATATCTGTGAATGTTATAATGGTGGCCTTAGCTTTTATGGATTCCTCTAAAGATTGATACAAAAATACTTTATCAGTCTCGTTAATAACAATCCAAATATGAAAAATAATGTTAATAATTTAATACTATAACTCTAAGCATTTTATACTTCATAAAAGATGCCTACACAATCTCATGTTGAACACAAAAATGTATCATCCAATAAAGATAGACTAAAACAGTTACTAAATAACATGTTAATACTTACCTTTAACAATTATGGGATTTTCCCTTCAAGTATATCTTTCACTCAAACATTTATTTTCTATCTATTAAGACCAAATTCAACCGAAGCTTGCCAAATAGGAGAAACCTGGTATTAATCTCCTCTCTTATGGCTTAATTTTGATCACCATGTGCTCAAGTGGGGGTGTCACCTTGAACATACAGTTGGATTAAATCACCAAAACTGATTAGGAAAGTGAGAAACAGGATTTTGGTTTGTTCTCGAAATGGTTAACTATATAAGGGGGGAGGGAGATGAAAAGACACGAGAGATTAATAACCCAGTTGTACATACATGTGCTAAAGCTGAGCAAAAATCAAACCTTTCATATTCTCTTTCACAACAAATAAAGAGAAAGAAAGAGGCTATTAGATATAAATTATGTAGCCACGTGGCAAAATTCATTTTGAAGACGCCATATATATATATATATATATATATATATATATATATATATATAAGACAAAGCAATAAGGTATTTTGAACTTTAGGGTCTTTTGAAAAAAAAAATATTCAATTTTAAATTAAATTTGTACAAATTACTTATACATATTAAATTTGTATAAACGTAGTAATTTCCAATTTACTCGTTCAAATTTCCCGGTATCACTATTTTAATTAAATATCCAATCAAACGTTTCATTTCCCAAAGAAATCAAAATAGTTTCACCATACATTCCCCTTTTGTATTTTGTGAGAGATCACTCATTATGAGTAAAAATAATCACAACTAAAAAAATTCTAGAAAGCAACTAAAGAAAGGGCATGCAGATGTCACACACACAACACACAAATGTACGTGGTTCGACAAATTGCCTACATGCACAAAGAGGTCACTGGATTTTTATTAGCTTCTTTCAAAGTATGAAAATTACACCCCCCTTGTCCCTGGGGTATGGGTTGTATTTATAGTTGCGTACAACATTACTGGTTTAATTATCTAAGGAACTCCCTTGAATTCCCATTGCGTCATATGGTGATTCCCTGAATATCTCGTCAGAGATTTTGAGTAACCGATGTGAGCTTTATCAAATGATAATTGCTTTGCAATTATCCATGTTATAATTGTTTCTGTTAATTCTTCTTATTAGTCGGCTAGGCGTGCCTTAAGCCTTGTTGGGCTTGGTCGAGCAGGCCTGAGTTGGGTCTAATTATGATTCGGTCCCACAATTACCTCTAACATTTCTAGCCAAAAAAATCAGGCAAGGGATTTTATTTATGTTAAAGACCCATTTGTCTGATCCATCCTTAAAGAATTTGTATCGGTGGCTAATCTTGTAAATAAACTTGAACTGCAAGGGTACACTCGTCCCAAGGAGAATTGAAGCGCCAAAAACTATTTCGATTCCAGTTCCTTATGATTATACGCATTTCTCAAAGGTTTGTTTGTTCTCGTACTCATTCCCAAATCGTCA
The DNA here is from genome assembly GCA_949130495.1 of Sambucus nigra. Taxonomy (NCBI): domain Eukaryota; kingdom Viridiplantae; phylum Streptophyta; class Magnoliopsida; order Dipsacales; family Adoxaceae; genus Sambucus; species Sambucus nigra. The sequence continues at coordinate 52,706,470 of OX422209.1, read as the reverse complement.
CTTTGCTCTCTCTCTCTCTTTCTCTCTCTCTCTCTTGCTAATAAAAAAACTTTAGATTTCCTCCCATTTGTATCCATTCATGTAATTTTTCTCTTCATATTTATTGTTCCTTATCTTCATAGCTTTCTTTTTTCTCATCTCTGTTTTCGTTAGTTGTCATGATTTATATTTTTAAAAAAGGCAAACACTCTTCATGACAAAAATGTAGACAACTTTAGAAAAAATTATTATATTACTTCTTAGGTTATAATCGACCGTGCCCCCATGACTAGTACGTCATGGTCATTGATGAGGGGCACTGGATGCATACCCTTATCGTGGTCTAGGGGTATTGACTTTTCCCCCAAACGCTCTTTTCTTGGAATTTTGCGAGTTCTTTGGGGTAGTTCCAGCTCAGTGTGCCCCTAATACACAGCGTATCGTCAATAAGGTGAATATGATAAATTATCTCTACGGGACAAACCTTGGTATCCTAAAGATCAGGTATTATTACACCCTGGTCGCACATCGCAGATGGACTTATTTACTTGAAGGTGAGGAAGTACAACAAAGTGTTGGTCATGAACGTCCCTGATTTCGATAAGGGATATTGGGATCAGGGGTTTATTGCCAAAAATTGGCAATATCCACCGCTCCCTAAGGGAAAAGAATACATTAGGTTTTTGTGTCGTGAAATAGGTTAATGCTTGTTATTTACTTATTTGTTTTTTATTTATCATTTTGCTCTATTGATATTGATAATGCCTTTTATTAAGTCTTTAATCAGCTCGCAGGAAGAACAAGGACCTTTCCATCAACGACATCAATAGTGTTGATTTATTCAAAGCTTGGAGTGTGAGAGAATACTATCCTGAAGATGAACATGCACAATTAGACTCGTTCCTTTTGGAATACACCAAAATTACCGATAACTTCACTGTTCGCCCATAGACGACATCCATGAACTTCCCATTCCTGACGAGGAAGCTTCATCCTCATTTGAGTCCCTCGACATCAGTTCCATACTATTAGACGAAGAGGATTTTGTGGCTCCTCCAAGGAAGAGGGTTCTTTTGATAAAAGATGATGATGATGCCCCACTCTCCCCCAAAGTTGAGTCCCAGAAGAGGACTGAACCTTAACCCCCTAAAGTTGATGACTGAAGCCTGATCATAAAAGAAAAGAAAAATAAAAAGGAAAAGGAAAAGGTCCCTATGGCCTCTCGTTCTTCTAAGAGAAGTGATGTTCCTCCCCCATCCCAAAGCCTTCAATGCCATATCTGTGGCCCAAAATCCATCTTTGGCCCATAGTCTCCTAAGAGAGGTTGTGGTCGCTGCTTATCGCGAGCAGCTGCAGATGTTGGGACTTAACTAGCTTTCTGTTCACGCTTCCCAAACTCCGTTGATGGTGAGAACTTTTACTTCCCTTTGTCTTCGTTTAATATTTCCACTTATTACTGTGAGTTTATTTAACACTTCCTATGTGTTTTTATTTTATAGTTTGTGGAGAATTTACTAGACTCTTGGATGGTAACCAAGACCAATCCAAGATTAACGAACTTAACATTGCCCTTAAGAAAATTGAAGAGGCCATGTCTAAGGCCCAGGGCATCTATGAGCGATATATGAATGCCGCCATTAATGCCATGGCTTCATTGAAGATCGAGAATAGCTTGCTAAAGGTTAAAAATAATCGATTGGTGAAGTAGGTTATCGAGTTCCCTGCAGTTAAGAACTTTATCTTTGAGAAGGGATGGGAGGAGGCCTATGTTGACGCTAGGCTCCAACTGGCCTATATCTGAAAGGCTAGCTTCAAGAAGGGCTAAAACCAAGCCCAAGTTAAGGCTAAGGTTCCATCTAAATAACAGATCTTCAGTGAGCATCACCCATGTCCTCTCCCAAAGATCGATGAGGAGGCCTGGCCTCCACCAGTAACCCTGCCGATCAGGCTAAGGAGGTGGTGACGAAGAGGAAGGAAGCTGAGGCTGAAGATCAAGTGAAGGAATAAGGCCTTCAATTTTTAGAATTTTGTTTGAACTTTGTACTCCTTTTTTGTTAGAATGTAAGGGCTCAGCCCATTCTCTTATACATTAACGAAGAAGTCATTTTTTCATAGTCTGTTTGCACTATTTTGAATGTTGCTTTCTAAATCTTTGCTTGATTTTAGTGTTTATTTTGTTGTTGTAGCTTGTTACCAAGGGTATTCCCTCATTTTCTGGCAATCTAGATAATCTGCTCAGGTAGGATTTAAGCGACGAAGCTCATCGATCATTTATGTCTATTTATAAGGCCTTGAAGAGGAGGACCAAGGCCTATAAGGACCAGTTCACCTTGGTTTCCAAGCTCAAGGACGACCTTAAAGGCTTGGAAGATAAGATGTGGGCTCCTATATGCAAGAGGAAATAAATAAGTTGTAGGCTCAACTCATTGAGACAAAGGTCGTGGGGGAAGTTTTCGCCCTGCTTCAGTCCGAAAATGACGATGTGAAAAAAAGCTCATGGAGTCTGTTCAGAAGGGCAATGTTATGGTTATGGTACTGAGCCGTGACATAAAGAAGCTTCGATATCTTTTTAGAATGGGCCCCCGAGATGGTTGGTCGGCAGGCTATGATGAGAGGTTATAAGAAGCCCCTGTGAGGCTACATAAGGCTCAATATATGGCCTACAAGAATGGCTGGCTGAATGCCCTTAATATTATTAAAGAAACTAAGGATTCTCAGCTCTGGTATATGTACTATGTCGATTGTCTAGCATACTGATGACCTCCCTTTAAACGATATGAGACGTGGGCCCCCTAACTTAGAACTTTGCGCGTCCCGAGCAATGTATATGAATCCTAACCAAAATTCTACTCTTGAAAATTCCTTTATTAAAATAAAATTCCACTTTCGCAGGCACGCGATTGCATTTAGCGTATGCAACAAGCCTTTAAACCCCTAGGTTACCCTAGTAGGACGAGTTTTGTCTCGTGAGGGTTTGCAGTGAATATACCCACAAAATTCTTTATTGACTCAAATAAAGATCAAAATACTTAAAAATTGTACAATTTAAACTTTTCTAAAAAATAATCACCATCAATTTATATTCAACTGTCTCAAACCATAGTGTGTGTGTGTAAAGCCAAAAATTAAACCTCAAATTTCCACCGATTGAGCATTACGTTACTTTCCGAAAATTCGTTTTGATTCAAATTCTTACGGATGCACTCACAAACGAATCACTCGGATTGTGGCTATTTTCTCTCGGTATGCATGATATAAAGAGTAAATATAATGGACACAAATTCATGCATACAAAATTGAAAAGAAGGAAATATATGGTGAAAAGATCTCATCATCGGATTACAATTATTAGGAAATGGGAACATCACCTCTAGTTCACACCATTTTAATCTCTCATATTATCTTTTCATGTCTTAGCTCTCCATGCAGTAATTAATTTCGCCATTTGGACTCAGTTAGGACTTTTCGGGTTAAAAAGTGTAAAGGGTAAAAATGGGAATGGATGGAATGTTCGGAATTGGAAAATGTCCTTATGACGTCCATTTGTGCTTTTTCGGGCATTTGCTCATTTTTCTCTTTCTCTTTTTTTTCTTTTTTTTTCATTTTTTTTCTCTTGCCCCTTTTTATTGCACAATTTGGACTTACTTGATGAATTTTCTCAATTTTCACAATTCCAGGCTATTTGGGTTTTTCGGGTTATCAAACGAAAGGAAAATATTTTATTTGGCTCAAAGTGGGTTGCAAAGGGATAATTTTGTTTTTCACAACTTTTTATGGCTAATATTTTTGGGTTAAACAAACGAGGGCCTACTTCATTGTCCAAATTGCTAATCACATTACTATATGCATCTCGAGATTAATTAAGTTTAGAGATATATTTAGCACGAATTTCGAGACAACATTTCACACATTTCCCATAACCGATCAAAACAAAGGATTGAGATCATCAACGACTTATTAAAACGCTGAAAAGAACTTTGAGTTAAACATAAACTCGAATTGATTTAAAAACTCATAAAAAATTGAAAGGCTCAAAATCTCATCAGGTTTGATCAATCTCCACACTTATTCGTAAAGTCGTCAATTTTCTTTCAATTTCCATCTTTGGTCAATTTTGGTTTGGTGCATTTTGATTGTTAACAATTTGAGACTTTAAATAGAATAAAGGTGATATTTTTGAAAATTTTAAATTCTAATTTTTATTTATTTTGAAGAAAAATATTTTTGGCTTTTTTTTTTTTTCAAAACACACTTGGAAAGAACATGTGATCGAATCAATGAATTGGGAAGAATATCCCACACCCCCTAACTTAAATGTTGCATTGTCCTCAATGCAAATCAAGAACACAACATAAAGAGAGGAAAAGAAAGATATTACCTAAATGGAGCGATCCTCGATGAGTGCCATTCCATTGAATCTACAAAACATGTTAGAACCAAGCATAACAAAAATAATAACAAAAACTTTAACTAATGACACTACATTATTAAAAAAAAAGAAAAAGAAAAAGAAAAAGAAAAAAAAACTAATTATGTACAACCTACAATTTGAACGGCTAATAAATCATACACTAGAAGTCGAAAAATTTGAGGGTCCACCCAAAATACAATTTGACTTTGAGGGATTAATGGTGTACCCTCATTAGGATGCATGCCTCCCGAAAAGTAAGAATTCCGCTTGAAAAACGGAAGGCATGTGTGAAATGGAGAAAATGAACCATCACCAATTAAAAAATTTAACGGGATGATGGGGGTTTTGGGTGCTAGGTGGGACAAGTACAATTGAGATCCAAGAAAAATATAACCACCTCCCAAAGATTTTTCAAGTAGTATGGGGAGAGGGGCACACAAAAAGGAACATTCCATATTAGAAAACAATTCTAGCAAAGTGTCTTTATCGGTAAAAGGTGTAAACGTTTCAGAATTTTCAACCGACTCATAGGAATCTAGCGGTACTTCTAATGGTTCAATAACCGTGAACGAAAATGGTGATGAAATAAACTCAATCTCAAGTGATTCATCATCACTTGGAGATTGAATTTCAAGGGAGCAAGACTCACTTTCAATGATATGTTCTTCAAAAATTTGAGGTGACACACAAGTCTCAACCTCCTCTTTGTTTTCCAAAATAGAACGCACATCATCGCAAAGTGTGACCATTTCATTCACAAGACCATAATCGATATTCTTTGTGCTTTGGGTGGAAAGAAAATCCAGTACTTGTTTGGTTAGAAAAAGCGTGTATTCTTCCAAAGTAGGATCCCTTGGCTTTAAAACCTCGGATTCCTCATTTGGTTGAAAACCTTTTATAGTTTCACAAATATTGGAGAAAAAATCTTCATTGGATTCCCCAAAATGATTTTTTTTTCGATATTCATTTTCAAGCTTTTCATACGCAAGATTTAGAAAGGCCTCACCCATGGTAATAGGTCGAGGCACAGATTCTTGAGAATATGTAATATAAATTTCTCTCCTATATTCATTTGCAAGCCTTTCACACTCCAGAGTTAGAACAGCCTCACCAATGGTAATAGGTCGAGCCGCGGACTCTTGAGAATAAAAAGTTTAAAAACGATTACCATATGAACCATTATAATTACCGAACTCACCATGAAAAGACATGATTACCAAATAGTATGTAAATGGAAATTCGAGTACAAAGGTGTGCAGTTGAGGATTCTACGTTTCTTGGCGCTCAATTGTACAAGGCTACAAAAAAAAGTTAAAAAAAATCCAAAGAAAAAAAATCTTTCGAAATAGTAAATCAATTATAATCTATAACAAAACATTCCCCGGCAACGGCGCCATTTTGATCGAGTGGAAAAACCGAGCGTCCGTGTAATACGCTAGTCGTTGTTATCGGCTTCCAACCTCAATACAAAAAAAAACCTAAACTTTTAACTACACTTTTATGGAGTATAGTAGTAAGTCTGGGTATCGAATCCACATGGAATGTTTTATAGAATTTAATTAATTTATTACTTCTAAAATAAAAATGAAAAAGATGATGATTGGGAAAATTTCTATTAAAAAATTACTTAAGAAAAACAAACTGAAAAGTGCAAAAGAAATTAGATCTGACAAATGGGAGAAAATAGGGTAGGGTACAATCCCTCAATCCTTAACAAATTATCCTTTAGAATACTAGAATTATAAATCAAAATTCTTGATTAAATCCAGTCCTTATCATCACTAAGCATTACATATATGAGATTCAAGACCGCATCATATGAAATCAAAGATCAATATAAGGCGGTGAACGACAAATTATACATACAAAGCATTCTTAAACATCCCAAGTACCTAGGGCAAGAGAGATTAAAAGATATGACAATGCATATATGATTTTCATTCACGATTCAACCAATATTTTCATTTATTTTCTAATTTTCCATACAAATAATTTGTATTAGGATTGAGTTCATGTACCCCAACCCTTGAGAATTTAGCTACTCATGATTGGATAAAAAAAACAAATTTATACACAACATTAAAGATCTACAAGACATTATAAATAAATTGCAAATAATAAAACAAGAGAATGGAAATGAGATTACTTGAATTCAGCAACAAGAACGAAATTGGGATTCAGAAATTCTTACAAAATAGGATTCATGAAAACTCTTGAAGGAATAGAAAATTTGCTCTCAAAATCTAACCCTAAAATTCAATCTAGCACTTCTAACCTACTCCTAACCTAGCCTCTCTCTAGCAACTTCCCTTCAAATGATGTAGGTCATGGACTTTTATACCACAAAATCTCGAAATTGACAACCAATAGTGCTTGTGGAACAAGTTTTCCAAGAGTTGCACTGCATTAAATGCATAATTAATGACAGAAATCCGCACATCCAGACTCTTCATTATCCTGCAACTTCAAAACATCGTAACTTCTTCACCGTAGCTCGGATTGAGGTGCCGTTTTTTCCAGTATTCTTGTAATTTAGAGCTCTTCAACTTTCTAGTTGGCCCCACCTCCGGACTAAGGCTGCAAAATTACGAAAATGCCCTTCAACTCTCCATTTCTTGGTTTCTTTCACTGTTTTGAGTTCTCCTTCGCACTAACTTGCGTGAAATACCTGTAAAACACATGAGAAATACACAAAACAAGAAATACTTGCCAAAAAAAGGTTAGTAGAATACATTTGAGACAAATCCAAGCTACTTACACTGCACGGGATCATAAAAATACTGAAATTAAGGGGATAAATGTGAAGAATATGTGCCTAAACACATAAAGAAGCTTCGATATCTTTTTAGAATGGGCCCCCGAGATGGTTGGTCGGCAGGCTATGATGAGAGGTTATAAGAAGCCCCTGTGAGGCTACATAAGGCTCAATATATGGCCTACAAGAATGGCTGGCTGAATGCCCTTAATATTATTAAAGAAACTAAGGATTCTCAGCTCTGGTATATGTACTATGTCGATTGTCTAGCATACTGATGACCTCCCTTTAAACGATATGAGACGTGGGTCCCCTTGAATTCCATTCCCCTTCCACTTATTGAGAGCTACTTGGAAGGTCATAGTGACGATGAATACTAGCCTAATCCTGACGACAGTTAGAGGAAGTCGATTAAGAAGTTTTTGGATAGCCGACTATAAACCATTGTGATAATTTTTTTATTATTTGTAATAAATTTGTAATTGATGTCTTTTGTAATCAGACATTTTCCCAAAAGTTAAGTTAATACCAATTTTTGTGCATTTTTCCATTCTTTTGTACCAAGCATGTATTACATTTATCTTTCTTACCTTTTGGGTTGTGTCGTCACACTCTCTTAGGCATAGAATAGACAATGGTAAAAATGCACCTGGTCTATGGGTAGTCCACCCGTTAAGGATTTTATCCAACCAAACATAGTTGGTTTACTGCCTAGGGATCCCCCGTAAGGCTTTACCTTACCTGGGTAAGTCGTGAGGTCGCATGTGTTGATTGTACTAAGGACTTTAGTTTTAATTGTAATAAGCAAAGTTGCCCTTGTAATTAAGTTAAAGCCTGCTCGACACTTTTAAATATCAATGCTAATTTTGAGATTGTTATTTGGAAACAATGTGCATTAAGCGAAAACTAAGAATTTGAGCAAATGAGAAAGACCGTTATTTATAACTGAAATAATAAACTGCGAGCGGCAATAGTTTTGAAATGAAAATCTGTAAAAACTAAGTGTTGAAAAATAAAACTAAAAGTATAACTTTTTGAGATTGGTCACAATATATTCTCTTGGTATCTCTCTACCCTCTATTGTTTCTAAGTGATAAGTTGTTTGTAAATCGTTTCTGATTGCTTTAAATGGTCCTTCCTAGTTAGGTCCTAGCTTGTCGTCTGACGACCTTTTGGCACTCCCGAGAACCATTTTGAGGATGTAATTCCCAACCTATAACTTCCTAGGATTGACCACTTTGTTGCATTACTTTGCCAACTATTACTGGTAGGAGGCCAGCTTGATCATGGCTTGCTATCTTTGTCCGTAGGCTAGGTTAAGTTTAACACGAAGGGCATTATCATTCAGTCCTTGATCAATAACCTTTTCTCTCAAGGTCAGGAGGCCAACTTCAAGTGGAATGACAACTTCCATTCCGTATGTGAGTGCGAAGGGTGTTTTTTCGGTAGGTCTCCTCGCGCGTGGTGTGATATGCCTAGAGGATAGGAGGGAGTTCGTCCACCCAAACGCCTTTTACCCTTTCCAAAGTCTTTTTTGGGTCATCAATCATCATTTTATTGGAGGTCTCTGCCTAGCCATTGATCTGAGGATACGCCACAGAATTGAAGTGGCGCTTCACTCCATGCTCGTCGTAGAATCCTTGAAGAGGCTCGCTTTCAAATTGTATGTCATTGTCCATGATGATGGCCCTTAGTACCCTAAAACGAATTATATTTTTCCCCTAAATGAACCTTATCATGTCGACATTTCTGATGTTCAACAAAGGCTCTTCCTCAATCCACTTAGTGAAATAATCTGTGCCGACCAACAACTTTTTACAATTCCCTTGGGCGTTAAGTAGAGGTCCTTTGATATCCAGTCCCCGTTGTGCAAATGGCCACGGACTGGTCAATGGCCTCAAATCCCTGGCCAGTTGATGGAGCATGGGAGAGAATTTTTGGCATTTTTTGTACTTTTGAGTATAGACACTTAAGTCCTTCTGCATATACGGCTACCCGTAGCCTTGTTTGATTGCTCAAAATTCTAGGGACCTTTCTCCTGCATGACTTTCACAAATCCCATCGTGAAGTTTGGAAATAACCTGGTTGACGTCCTTTAGATGTATGCATTGGAGGTAGGGGCCCGTGAAAGATCTCTCGTAAAGTTTCCCTTCCGGGTCTAGGTAGAAATGAACAATTTTCACCCTGACTTGATGGGACAGTCTCTTATCGATAGAAAATGGTTCATTCTGCGAGTATGCAATGAATGGGTCCATCCAGCTGGGACCCTTCTCAATGGAGAGAATTTTCTTAGAGACCATTATTTTGTCAATACTGGTCTTGGTGAGGAGTTCCACTTTGATTGCTCTCCTGAGGCGGAGTCTACTGCTGAGCATAGGACTGTTAAGGTGTCCGCATAACTGTTGTGCCCTCTAAGGGAACTGTTGAACGTGGACTTCCTCAAATTTTGTCATCAGCTCTTACACCATCATAAGGTAGGCTGCCATTCTATCATCCTTGGTGTTGAAATCCCCACTAACTTGGCTGGACACCAGTTTGGAGTCACAGTATACTTCAAGACGTTTTGCCCCCAGTAAATGGGCCTTGCATAGGCCAACTACAAATGCTTCGTACTCAGCCTCATTGTTGGAGGCTTCAGAGCCCAACCTGATCCCTTGCTCGATCATTGCATTTTCTAGAGTTACAAAGATAATTCCTACGCATGATCCTTTAGAATTGGAGGCACCGTCGATATATAATGTTCATCTCTCGGACTGACTTTACTTATGAACTTTTGATTGCTCGACCACTTGTTGGTCGATTGGACCATCTCCTGTGAATTCTGCTATAAAGTCACCCAATATCTGCCCCTTGACTGATGTCCTTGGATGAAAGTGAATGCCAAACCTTTTAAGTTCTACTTACCATTTTGACATTCGCCCAAAGAGATCGACTATGTGAAGGACAACCTTAAGGGGGATTGAAGTAAAGACAGTGATGGACTGGGCCTCAAAGTAATGCTTAAGCTTTCGGGAAGCAATCACCGATGCATAATCTACTTTTTACAATGCTAAGTAGCACTGCTTGGAGTCCAGGAGCTTTTTATTGGTATAGTAAATGGGAAACTATTTTACCACTTTCTCGTAGACTAACGCCGTGCTGACTCTTTGTCTTAAAACTTTGAGGTAGATGTAGAGGGGGTCCCCTTGATAGGAAATTGCTCGCAAAGGGGGTTTGCTTAGGTAGGACTTGATTTCTTCATGTAAGGTCGACCCCCTTCTTGAGCAGCTGAAAAAATAGTCGACAATGCTCGAACAATTTCAAAATGAAGCGATTGAGCGAAGAAATCATCCCAGCGAGTTTTTGCATCTCGCGCAGTGTTTTTGGCGACTAGACACTGTTAATAGCCTCTATCTAATCTGGATTGGCCTCAATTCATCTCTAGCTGACCAGATTACTTAGAAACTTTCCTCACTGGACCTCGAATGAACATTTGCTTGCATTGAGCTTCATTCGATAGCACTTGAGGATTTTAAAGGTGTTGGCCAGGTCTTCTAGATGGTCGTCATTATCCTTGCTCTTGACGAGCATGTTGTCAATGTACATTTTCACCGTTTCCCCCATTTGATGTTTGAACATCTTCGTGACCAGTCTCTGGTACGTACTCCTGCATTCTTAAGCCGAAAGACATGGCCTTATAACAGTACAAGCCCAATGGTGTTATAACAAATTCTTATCTTGATTGGAGCCGAACAGAGGAATCTGGTGGTATCCCGGGTAAGCGTCCAGAAAACTCATCCGTTTATGGGTTGTAATGGCGTCGACTAGTTGATTTATCTTTGGTAGGGGTTGTAATGGCTTTCTTTGAAAGGTTCTTGCTCTGATCTAAACCCTGGGTTACAATTTTGACAGACTTCAGACCTGACCCTCAGTGGAGCCAAGTCAGCTCCCACATCTCCAGGTTGGAGTGAACTGTTTGAGTGGTGAAACATTGTAGATATTCTTTTGTAGGGATTGCTTTCGTAGAAAGGAAGTCGTTTCCCACATACGACGCCAATTGTGAGTGCAAATAATCACAACTAATGAAATATAAAAAGCAATTAAAGAAAAGGCATGTAAATATCACACACACAACACACACATATACGTGGTTCGGCAAAATTTCCAACGTCCACGGAGAGGTCACTAAATTCTTATTAGCTTATCTCAAAGTACGAATATTACATCTCCCTTGCCCTTGGGGTTGTAACACCCCGCCCGCCCGGGGAGAGCGAATGGAGCACTACTGTCTATAAAACTAACCCAAATCCACAAGTGACAAGGCATAGAGCATCTAAATAAACCCACAATAATATAAATCCACTAATCTCAATCTCTTCAATTACAACAAGTCTCTCGAATAAAAAATACTCGAAAATAAAATACAAATCTCCAAAGCTCTATACATCAAAATAATACAAATCTTTCCCAAACAATCCCCGCTAAAATCAATCTCCATAGCGCCCCAAAATCCGCGCTAACCTGCCACTAAAAGAAAATATGGGGAAGTACACAATACGACAGGAAAGATGCTCAACAAATATATATTAGCAATGAATAAAGCGTAACAACACGAGTACGAATATTCAAATCAAATGCAAATCTCAATAGCATTTTATCAATATAATTTCTCAACAACAATTTAATCGGGTCACCAGGCCTCACCACATCCGTATATGCTTTATCAAGCCATAGCCCGGGAAACAGGAATTTTGGCGGGTGCCCAACATCCGTGCCATATTAAAATCTCATGACAATGTGCTCATCAACAATATAGTGATACCACATGAATCAAAATAATTTCAACAATTATTTTACAGATTTCAATGAATTTATCAATTCAAATATGAGTTCAATTAACAAGAATTCAAAGAGAATGACACTCGCGAGATTTAAGGAGCATATTGTGTAAAACCCCATACCTCAAGCCATGATGAGAAACCAATGATCACATCCTCAAGATCAACACAAAAGATCTACAAAATCTCCTCCAAGAACCTCCAACAAAATAGCCCCAAGAACACCTCTAATCTAAGGTTGGAACTCACAAATCTCAAGGGATAATGCGTATATAAAAAGAAGAGGAATATAAAATATATTTGCTGCCAAAATTTGTGCCAAAAGTATGTTAAAAGGCTTACCCACGACTTCCTTTTATAATGCAAAGAAATGAAGAGTTGGAATCCAAAAGACTCCTTTAAATAAGACAAAGAAATGAAGAGTTGGAAGTCAAAACAACTCCAAGAGTTAAAAACATTTTAAAATCATTTTAAAATTCGTTTTAACTCCGATTTCTAAACCGTTTGAAATTCTCGCCTTTAAAAATAATAACCAACATATTTGAGCAATAAAAATAATTTTATCAAAAATTTTATTTTCCTCCATTTTCCAAAAATTAATTAAAATAGCCCAAAATTACGCGGGTGTTACACTTCCCCACTAACAATGGAATTTCGCCCTCGAAATTCGCCGAATGTCTAACTCTCAAAATTAGGCCACTACACTAACTCCAAAAATAAATCACGTCTCCCAAAAATAAATTCCTCACATCTAATTCCGAAACCTATCACGAATATCACCTAAAATTTTCTATCTCCAAAAATTGTTATCCACGCAATGAACCCAAAATCCAAGACCCGAGGATTGCCGTATACCTAAGCTCTGATACCATTTGTAACACTCCGTTCGCTCTCCCCGGGCGGACGGGGTGTTACAGGGGTGTGAGCTTTATTTATAGCTGCGTAAAACGATAACAATTTAATCGTTCAAGGAACTCCCTTGAATTCCCATTGGCTCGTGTGGCGATTCCCTCAATATCTCGTTCGAGATTTTGGGTAACCGATGTGAGCTTTATCAAATGATAACTTATTTACAAGTATCCACGTGATAAATGTTTGTGTTAATCCTTTTTATTAGTAGACTGGATCAGGCGTGCCTCAAGTGTTGTTGGGCTTGGTTGGGCAGGCCTGAGTTGGGTCCAATTATGGTTTGGTCCCCACGCCCGTCTTCCTCTTTATTATGGTTTCTTTTGAAAATGAAACGCTCTATTGGATATTTTAAGAGAGAGAGACGTAAGGGATAAAAGCAATAAGAAGGGTTTGTTATTCTACTAAAGAGGTTATATGTACAAAAAACTTTAAAGTCAGTCGTCCGTTTTATAGCATTTTATAGATATGAGTAGCTAGTAAACTAAAAGTAAATTTCAAGTTTTTCAAAAAAAAAAAAAAAGAACTTTAGTTAAGGTAGTTTTATGCTTTAATTCCTTGATTTCATATTTTATTTATATTCAAATCCCATTTCAGCCACCCTATTATCCAATAAATGGGCCCAAATAATCTCGGGTCAACCCAATAAGGCTAATGGATATTCTTTTTCTATCTTCTTCTTCAACATTCCATCCTCAATTTAAAAACCCTAATTTTCCCCCCTTTCTAAAATGACTTTGAAATGATAAATCTCAAATTTTAATTAATGGCGATCGCAACTGTTCAAGGGTTTGCTTGTAGAAATCAACTAACCTTCAACCGTCCTCTTTTTCGCTGCGTTAATAAGGTTTTTTAGATATCTTTCTTGAAAATTATTGATTTTTGTGTTATATTTTCACTCTGTTTGGTTGCTGAGAAAATTTGGTGAAAGAAAAAAATAATCTTGATTGTGGGTTTAAGTGCAGGTACGGTTAAATTGTTCTGTTGCTGCAATTGAGACAATTGTTGAGCCTGTTAAAGGAGAAGCTAAGCCATCTTCAGGTTCACATGTTAATGGTAAAGTTTTTTTTTTATTTTTTTTTTATTTTTCATTTATTATTATTATTATTATTATTATTATTATTATTTCTTCTTATTATTATATTTCTTTTTTTAAATGGGCTATTTGGGTTTGGCCCTCGTTAATTCTTTGTAATTGAGTTTAACCTAGCAATTTTCATTCCTCGGGGTTTGGCTCGCAAAATGACTTTTGGGGTTTTGGGTTCAAACCCCAAGAAATGCAAATGTTGAGGCCGAAGTCAATATCAAATAACCAATGGGGCCAAAACACGTATGTCCTTTTTTTAAGGGACATATACCAAATAGTCCCTCGAACATTTTTTAATACACGTTTAGTTCAAGCCTTTTTATTTTGTTTCAAAAAGTCCCTCACCACATAAAAACGCTCAAAACAAGGAGTTCTAGTGAGGGTTGTCGGAGCTCGTGTGTGTGTGTTTTGCCGCTAGCGCGGACCTTAAAAATAAGAGAATATTTGTTAAATGGGTGTGTTGATACTAAATTTAGTCTGCTGACATGGACCAATTATGTGAAGACACGTGTCAATCTACATGGCACCCGCGAACATTTTTGACAACACCTTGACTCCGAGGAACTCAACCTCCCCGACCAACTCAGGCGCTCCGAGCAGCTTGAGTTCTCCGAGGAACTTAATTGTACCGAGCTACTTAGGCGGTCCGAGCAGCTTAGGCGGTCCGAGCTGCACCTCGTACAGAGCATTTATAACCGAATAATTAAGAGGATTGAATGCGCATTAAATGCTGATTATTATCATACATATGTACACCCCTATTGGACAGCTGTGTAATATTCTCTCGCATATACAACCTCAAAGCTATAAATGCAGTGTAACCTCCTCATTAGCAGGGGATTCGGAATTTCTTGGTAAACCCATTATCGAGAATTCTGCAAACAGTCAACAATAACACAAACAGTGGACGTAGGCCATTTTTTCAAGGCTGAACCACTTTAAAAATCTATTGTCTTATTTATTTTTTATCTGTGATTAAATAATTAGAGATAATTTAATTTTTTACATCAACAGATTGGCGCCGTCTGTGGGAATCCATTGAAACTATCGTTTTTCACTAAGACAATTCATCCCCAATGGCTGATAATCCTGAATCCAGTAATCGAAACGTTGAAAACTCCCCAAATCCATCCACTCCTCCAAGTGTCCAAGATCTGGCTGGAATAATGGCTAATTTAGCTCAAGGCCAGACTGCCATGCAAGAAACCATGCGACAACTCATGCAAACTATCCAGGGTGGAGCACCTGCCCAGTCAGGACAACGAAGCATTCAGAGAAATACCCAATTGCCTTCCTCACGAACTAGACGAACATTACTCCCAGAGGAATCTCGATCTAGACATGTCGATTCATATCGCACTGATAGATCTAATGATTTTTCTTATCAACCTGGCCGAACTTCATCAGTATGAGCCACAGATACTGAACAAAACGCCACTTTATCTCTAGAAAGGACCAGTGCTCTTGAAAGATTGAGTAGAGTCTCTCCCTTTGATCGTTTGGGTCCTAGGAAGAATAAAAGTCCCCCTAGGATGGTGCCGAGGAACTCTCAACGATCTCTGATTTTAAGGAAGGTTCTGCCCAATCCCGACCAGCTGCTCGTCGTGAAAGATCCCAAGAGGCAAATTCAACATGATCAGTTGCTCGGACCAACAGACCCGAGGAAGCAAATGACGCATGGAAAGGCTCTATTCAGAGGTTGGAGGATAGATTAGGGAAATGGCTAAGGCCAAAAATCCTCTACAAAGAACTTTTGTCCAAGGGACACCTTTTATCCAAGCAATTGTGGATTTTCCCACACCATCAAAGTTCAAAGCCCCAGTGGTAACACCAAAATATAATGTAAAAACTGATCCTGTTCTACATATAGAACAATATCAGGCAGCTGCTGATATCTATGCTGTTCCAGATGAGATGCGATGTAGGGAGTTTTCAGGAACTCTCACTGGATCTGCTCAAATATGGCACAACAATCTTCCTCGGGGGAAGATTGCAACTTTCTTTCAACTGGCCGATCTTTTTATTGGAAACTTCTGTTTTGGAGCGAAACCAGTTAAGCGAGTAGCACACTTGCTAAGCGTTAGACAAAAAGCAGGTGAGAGCACCAGGAATTATATTACTCGTTTCAATAACGAGAAGCTCGAAGTTATTGATTACGAGGAAAAGACAGCAATCACTGCTCTGATGAGTGGATTGTTGCCAAATAAATTGTACTATACTTTGGCCAAAGATCCACATAGGACCATGTCAGAATTAATGGCAAAAGCAGCCAAAATCATGAATGCCGAGGAAGCTATGGCTACAAAGAAGAGCATGGACACTAAGGAGACTAAAGTTGAGGCCGAGAAGATTGAGAAGAAGGATCAGAAGAATAATGGTGGTAACAAGCAGTCAAAAGCAAAGCAAGCGTTGGAACAGTTGAAGAAATTTGGAAACTATACTCCTTTGAAGGTAGATATAAACCACGTTCTGGAAGAGATCAAGAACAACGAGGAGTTAAACTGCCCCGAAAAAATGAAGACAGATCCTGACAAAAGGAATAAGGCCAAATATTGCGAGTTCCATAAAGACCATGGTCACACGACCAAAAATTGCATAGCTCTTCAGAATGAAATTGAAGCGCTCATCAGACGAGGAAAGCTGGCCAAGTATGTTGATCGTAGAAATGAAGGAAAAAACAACGACCGAGCAAGATAGAGATCTAGATCTCCTCGTCGAGCAGAAGAGAACAAGAAAAGAGATCATGAAGATGATCTAGAAGACGACCTCGATCTCCCTAAAAGACCAAGACAGCCAGAACGTGAGGTATTTTCTATCCGTTTTGGGTCATTTGATTGCAATGTTATTACTGGTGGAGATGCAGGAGGTGGAGACCTTACTGCAGAAAGGAAAGCTTACCTCAATGAGGTTCAAGCTTGTTCGTATATTCAACGGATAAATCTAGCTGAAGAAGATCGCCCGAGGAAGGTTAACAAAGATAAACTGGTCATCTTTCTCTAAGAATGACCTCGCAGGTGTGCTATACCCTCATGATGACCCATTGGTGATCAAAATGAGGATAAAGGAAGTAGTGATTTCGCGAGTCTTGGTGGATAATGGCAACTCGACAGATATTATGTTCTACCCATGTTTTGATAGTTTGAACCTAAAGCTATCCCAGTTGGAGCCATATCATCGGCCCCTCCTCGGTTTTATTGGCGAGAAAGTTTTTCCACTTGGGACGATCAAGTGGCCTGCTTGTCGAACAGAAAGAGTGCGCTTTTTTGTGATGGATAAGAATGTTCAATCAGCTTACAATATCATCATGGGAAGGGTAGGATTGAAGAAATTCGAAGCAGTACCATCTACTGTACATCAATGCCTAAAATTTCCAACCAACTTTGGAGTAGGAATTGTGAAGGGTGACCAAAAAGTAGCTCGGGAATGCTACTATTCATCGGCCGAGCAAGAAGAACTGGAAGAATCTAGGAAAAAGACTACCACCTACCAAGTGGATGAAGGTGCAGAAATTGAAATACTAGATCCTAGAGACGAGTCGCAGCTCGTAAAGGTCAGGTGGTGGAAGTTACTGAAAACGTCATTCTGGATGACGAACACCCAGAACGAACAACTCAAATCGGTTCATCGTTGGACACCCCACTAAAACAGGAATTGATAGCCTTCTTAAGAAGCAGAAAACAAACTTTCGCATGGAGCCACAAAGACATGCCAGGAATAGACCCAAATTTCTTGTGTCATGAACTTAATGTGAACAAGGAAATCAAACCTGTGAAGCAGCGAAGAAGAGTGTTCATCGCCGAGAAGAACCAAGCTATACAAGAGGAGGTCGAGAAGCTCCAAAAAGCTTGCTTTATTGAAGATGTCAAATATCCAGACTGGTTAGCTAATGTGGTGATGGTGATGAAGAAGAACAACAAGTGGAGGATGTGTGTAGACTTCATCGACCTCAACAAGGCTTGCCCAAAGGATCATTTTCCTTTACCCCGAATTGATTAATTAGTGGACGCTACCTCGGGACACGAGCTGTTGAGCTTCATGGATGCTTATTCTCGTTACAACCAGATTAAAATGAAACTTGAAGACAGGGAGAGTACCTTTTTTATTACCCCTAGGGGAACTTACTGTTATAATGTTATGCCTTTTGGTTTGAAAAATGCAGGTGCAACATATCAGCGGCTGATGAACAAGGTGTTTGCAGAGCAAATCAGTCACAATATGGAGGTTTATGTTGATGATATGCTAACGAAGAGCAAGAAAGCTGCTGACCATCTAATTGATCTAGGTCAAACCTTTGATCAATTAGATAAATATCAAATGAAGTTGAACCCTACCAAGTGCATATTCGGAGTACGAGAAGGCATGTTCCTCGGGTATATTGTCAACCAACGAGGTATTGAAGCAAACCCAGAAAGGATCAAGGCTCTATTGGGGCTACGATCTCTAACGACGAAGAAGGAAGTGCAAAGTCTCACAGGGCGAGTTGCAGCACTTAATAGATTTGTATCACGAGCAACTGATAGATGCCTCCCATTCTTCAAAATACTCCGAAAAACGTTTGAATGGAATGATGAATGCGAGAAGGCCTTTCAAGAGTTAAAGAAATACTTGGGAGCACCCCCACTGTTGTCCAGGTCAGTGATGGGAGAAAGATTGTACTTGTATCTGGCAGTTTCGGAAAATGCAGTTAGCTCGGCATTGATAAGAGTGGAGGATGGAGTGCAAAAATCAATTTATTACACTAGCAAGGCCTTCCGAGGAGCAGAGATCAGATATCCAAGACTAGAAAAATTGGCACTAGCGTTGATCGAAGCAAGTAGAAGAATGAGGCCGTACTTCCAAGCTCATACCATAGTAGTGTATACCGATATGCCACTGAGGCAAGCTCTTCATAAACCGGAAAAATCGATGTACTGGGCAGTAGAACTTGGTGAATATGATATAATTTATGAGCCTAGGTCGTCACTTAGAGGGCAAGCGGTAGCAGATTTTATCGCATAATTCACTTATCCTTACACCTCCGAGGAGCAAAAGCTGAATACCGACCAACCTGTGGATGTTACAGGATCATCAAATTTAAACCCTGATCAATTTAAGTTAGTTGACGATCAGGGGGAGATGGTCGACGAGCAGCAAGAAGTATTAGAGGAGGATAAAAGGAAGCAACAAATATTCCACCGAGGAACTTTATCCGATAAAAAATTTGAGCATGAGGTACCTATATGGAATCTATATGTGGATGGTTCATCTTGCATTACAGGCTGTGGGGTAGGGATTGTTTTGAACAGCCCGGATGAGGTCGATGTGGAGTATGTTTTGCGCTTCCAATTCAAGGCTTCTAATAATGAGGCTGAATATGAAGCTATAATTGCAGGACTTGGCCTGGCAAAAACCATGGGGGCGGAGCAAGTTATCGTATTCAGTGACTCGCAATTGATCGTAAATCAAATGCTGGGAGTATATGCAGGCAAAGGAGAATTAATGATCAGGTATCATGCAAAAGCAATGGAGGTTTTATCAAGCCTGATCACAGTACAGATAATCAGAATACCAAGATTAGAGAATGCAAGAGCGGATGCCTTAGCTCGGTTAGCTTCACCCACACGCACCGAGCTACGGAGAACAATCCCAATAGAAGTCTTGGCTAGTAGAAGCATAGACGAAGATCTAATGATGAACTTTATTACCCTTGATTTAGGACCATCTTGGATGGATCCCATCAGGGCATATATTGAGGAAGGAAAATTACCAACCGACAAACTCGCAGCCAAAAAACTGAAGTTTAAAGCTGCTCGTTATGTATTGACTAATGATATTCTATATAGACGAGGAATTATAGCAGGTATGCAAAGATGTGTGTGTGACAACCCGCCTACTAAAATAATAGGTGGCCAGCCCAATACTCTAATAATCACAGGAATCATAGATGGTCCATTATCAGCATCACTGTCGATTAAAATAATAGTACGAGATAACCACCAATCATTTTAGAAAACGGACTGTCAATTTAAAATTTAGTAAGTAAAAGAAAAACACTTAGACAATCCCATTTGTAAAAACGGTGGATATCAAAAATCGATGAATAAAGAATGACAGTATAATAAATAATCACTGAAGCTGTCGGTGAACAGACCAACACAAATAATTACACCGAGTATTACATTTCAATATTTACAATATAATAAATGAGTACAATGCCTTGGGCAACACACCCGAATAAATAACTGAACATAACTAGGATACAAAATAGGAAGAAGCGTCTAATACGAATAACCTACAACATCCGCAATATGCTGTAGCTCCATGACAACCGGAATGGAAATGTAAATTCGGGTGTCCATGCGGAAGAGCACCTGTACGGCAAGGAGTATATGCAGAAACAAAGAAATATAGATACGGGTCAGGGCCCGGTTTGATATGATTACCATGTGACTAAAATGCATGACAGTTAAGTGCGTAATTCTCTCGCAGATAACAGTAGTATTTCTCACCTCTCAATCTAGCAGCAACCTAGCGCAATATCGTGAGATGTTCTAGTTAACCCTAAGTACTAAGGGCTAACTTCTCCCCATTCTCAACACTAAGCCCTATTCGTGCGTGGGGTGTCTCGCAAAGCGAAATCCAAACAAGGAACCCCCCCGATACACTACTACTTAGGCAAGGTTGAGCGTCGAGGTCCATTAGATCCTTAGCACGAAATAGTCAATAAATATATGTGTGTGCATATGTATGGGAGGTCACATCTACAGCTACTCAAGAAATATAAAAATAAACCCATCCATCATCTAATGGCACAATTCCTAATTTTCTTTCTTTAGGAATATATATAAATGGTACAACATTTTATCAAATGTTTACCAAGTCAATCTTATTTACCAATTTTATTTCCTTTCTTCCCTCCAGGAAGAATACATAATTTAAAGCAAGTTTTATTATCATAAAAAGTGCTTTATCCTTTTTCATAAAACCCCACTTCCCTTCTTTCATCCAGGAAGTGTAATCAAAAGTCATTTTTATTATCATTAAAATACTTTTGTATGCCATATGCTTCCATTTCCCTCCTTTCTTTCGGGAAATATTATCCGAAGCCAAACCATATATCCCATTTCCCTTCTTCCATCCAGGAAATGTAATTAAAGCCAATTCATTACATTGAATTGCTTTAATAAATCTAAGACCGTCCCTCCGGGTTTCCCCACTGGACGCGCCCCTAAATGGCTATCATCTTCCAGGGCCTATCTATACAAGACAACCTGGAACCTACCAACGTCGGGAAGCGGCCATATTGCCTGCGGGAAAGTCAGGACCACACCCAGAATCTCCTAACCAGCGCAGTAATATAAATGCCCATATGGCCTAGGGACTATATCCACCCTGCATTCATTAGCCAGGGGGCTTCACCACACGTACGCAACTTCCCTTATGATAGCGATTTAGGGAGGTGTGTAACCATAAGTTAGCACTTATGAAAATCATTACTTTTTCCTTTTGAAAACATCCAATTTTACATTCTCAAAATCATTTGTACTTATTCATTTCATACCACATATTAGCATATGTTTTTCTTATTCTTAGTGTCATATTTTATTAATGACTTAAGACCCAAAGTGCCACTAACCTCAAACTAGCCTCCAAGAGTTCATATAATTTCATAAACCCTCAAGGTGAGTCTCCATAAAGGAGTGTCTCCCAAAAGCTCAACATTACTATTTTAACTTCCAATTTTACTTTAGGTTAACCTCCTATATCATTCGGACATTAACCTATACAAACTAGCCCTCGGGTAAACCCAAATATCCCATCTTAGCCTAGGACATTAGTCTACCCAAAACAACCCTCTAGGACTCCCCATTACTTCCCAAAGGAAGGTTCCTAAACCTCGAACCTAAAAGAAAAGGGCTAAAAACAAAACTAGAAAAATCTCACATTTTCAGAAGGGGTCGATCGATCGACCCCTGGCCGTCGATCGATCGAAGGCCTCGATCGATCGATCCTGGCGGACAGCTTCTTCCCCAGGAAGCTGTTTCGGCCATTAACGAGCTCCCAAGCTTTTTATTCACTATGTAACCCAACAACAACAACAATAAATGCTACCCAATCACTTCTAAACATCATACAATTAATTATTTCACCTCAATTCAAATTAAAACACAAGATTAAGGGATTAAACACCAAAACCATTTATGGTTTAAACCTCCCAAAACTTAACTACACATGCAGATATATCACATTAAATCAATATCTAGCAAGTAAGAAACTTGCCTCGAGGTTCGTAGTCTCGGATCACCTCCGGTAGCGAAGGATTCCGGCCCAAATCTTCCATTTTCTCTCTCATTTCTCCATTTCTCCCAACTCTCTCTTCTCTCTCTCTCTCTCTCTCTCCTTTGCTTTCTCACACAAAAATGAAGAAAAAGAAAGGGGGTGGGGGACTTATACGTGTCTCAAAACATAAATCCCCACTTTTAATTGCTAATACACCACTAAAATGACTCGTAACCACTTATTTGAGTCATAACCCCTTAAAAATGCCCGAACCTCAAAATTACAACTGGACACTTATTTCGACTCTCTCGACTATTCTAAAAACAACCGCACCCCCTATTTTGGCATTCGGGAAAGTGTGAACTATTTTTACGTTCCCATTTCATTTTAATTCATTAATTATACTCAAATTTATTTATGAGTCATAACCGTCGTTTTACATATAACGACGCAATATCACAACATCGTGCTATTTACCCTCCAATAACGGGAAATAGACAAAACATAGTAAATATTATCCCTAAATCTCACGGGAAATAATATTTACTCCAACATCCCCTATTTTATAAAATTTGCCCATCAGGCAAAATAGTATAAAATAGTCGCTCAAAAACCTGGGTTGTTACAGTGTGCACCCTTCCGAGGTGAAAGATTTGGTTGAAGAGGTCCATGAAGGGTCTTGTGGAGCTTATGTAGCAGTTCGGACGCTTTTGCAAAGAATAATGACGCAGGGATATTATTGGCCGACTATGAGGGCTGATTGTATAGCGTATGCTAAGAAATGTGACAAATGTCAGTGCTTCTCGTCCCTTCGAAGAAATCCTCAGGCATTGCTAACACCCATAACATCCCATTGGCCATTTGCCATGTGGGGAATGGACTTGGTCGGGCCACTCCCGACGACAAGAGGAAGGTTCAAATACCTCGTCGTCGCTGTGGATTATTTTACTAAATGGGTGGAAGCTGAACCTCTTATTGATATGACTTATGAGAAGGTGTATCAATTTATATGGAAAAACATCATTTGTAGATATGGTCTTCCTCATGCATTCATCACAGACCATGGAACTCAATTTGATAACGAGGAGTTTGCTGCATATTGTCATCAGTCAAATATATTGAAAATCCACTCGGCACCAGGCCATCCCCAGAGCAATGGACAAACTGAGGTGACAAACAGAACGCTGCTGAATGGTTTGAAGAAAAGACTGGATGATGCGAAGGCAAATTGGATCAAAGAGCTACATTCTGTATTGTGGGCTTATCGTACTACACCACGAGCAGCAACAGGAGAATCTCCATACATGCTGGCATTTGGAAGTGAAGCTGTTATACCTGCCGAGCTGGGTCTCCCCACACACAGAGTGCTGAATTTCAATTCTCCTATCAGTGACTTGATGAGAAGATTAGACTTGGATATGCTCGAGGAAGTTAGAGAAGAGGCAGCAATCAGGAATGCTGCGTACCAACAACGAACATCTCTGTTCTACAACAAGAGGGTAAAAAAGTGTGATTTGAAGGAAGGAGACTACGTGCTAAAGAAAGTAATTCAAAAGCACAATAAATTGGAAGCTAACTGGCATGGACCTTACAGAGTAATAGAAGTTGTTCGCCCAGGAACTTATAGGATTGAAACCTTAGAAGGAGAGGAGTTTAAGAATGCATGGAACGCAGAGCATCTGCACAAATATTCTCAGTAGTTCAATTCTTATGTAATGCAGTTTTCTTCGATATGAATAAAGCTTTGGATGTTTTACCCAATTCTCTCCTTTTGTTGAAATTTTTTCGGAGTATTAGTGCTACACACTATGCATCAAGTTCAAAATAAAAATTCCACCAACTACGATTGGTCGGCCTACCAACTACAGTTGGTCGATAAATAAAATCCCACCAACTACGGTTGGTCGGTCGATAAATAAAACCCCACCAACTAGGGGTATGCACGAACCCGAATAGACCAAATGGACCGAAAAAACCCAACCGAACCGAACATACTTTTGCGTTTTTTTTTAATTCGGTCTTAATTCGGTCCAAAAATATATAGGACCGCATAATTCGGGTCGGTCTCGGTCCTGAATTATAAAAAACGATTTTGGACCGGACCGGACCGCTTTCGTTATATATATATATATATTTTTTTTTTTAATTTCGTCACACGCGCACACAACACACCCTTTCAAAACCCCAAGTCAGTATAAGTCCCAAACATTTAACCCTATTTCTCTCTCTCTCTCTCTCTCTCTCTCTACGAGACCCTCCATTCCTTCCCTCTCCACCGGCGGCAGACAACCCCCTTCCCTGTACGAAACCCGTCGCTCCCCTCCCCTCCCCTCTACGAAACCCGTCCCTCCTCCCCTCTACAAAACCCTTCCCTCCCCTCCCCACCGTCCTCCTGCGCAGCAAATAGGTAACACGGCGGCGGCAACATCAAACCCTTCTGTTAGGGAGGGTAACACGGCAGCGACGACGGCAGGCAAAACTCAGGTAACTCACTAACCCTATTTTCTGTTAGTTTAGTTTTAAAACTAGGTAGAAAAAGGCAAGGGTTTTTTTATTAAAAGGATAAACTGAAACGAGATTTGGAAGAGATACAGTAGAAAAAATAATGGAACACTTGTTTCTAGTTGAATAAATATGTAATAGAAGAGGGAAATAGAATCTGTCAATGCTTTTTTGTTTTACCCAGAAATTATGGTTGAGAGTTTGTATGTAAGAGTAATACACTGAGATTGACAATTTGTGTCAATGTTTTTAACCTTTTAATTTCATCATTTGAACTTGTCTGGTGTGTGTGTTTTACTCTCTGACCATTTGTGTCTATGTTGAGAGTTTATATGATACCTGATTGTTTCTTCATTTGAAGTAGTTTTATTATTTTTAAAGGTATATAAATTTTTTGTTTTCTGTTAGTTTTAAAGGTATATAAAAATGGGTACTCTGTTTTCTGTTCATAAAAATAGACTTTTCTGGCTTGATGTTTTGTGAAATAAATAGTGTGCGATTAAAAAAAACATGTGCTGTTTTTTAATGCAATTTTACAGTTGTTGTTTTTAATAAAAAATGCAGTTTTACAAAAAAAAAAGGTGTTGTTTTTAATAATAAAAAATGTGTTGTTTTTTATTGGTATGAACCGAATAGGACCGAGACCGAACACGGACCGTTTGAAAACCGAATAGGACCGAGACCAATAATTTCGGTCCGAACTCGGTCCGTAATTTTTTAGGGCTGATTAATGCGGTCCGGTCCCAAAAATACCCCAAAATCGGACCGGACCAGACCGCGAACACACCTACCACCAACTACGGTTGGTCGGTCCACCAACTACGGTTGGTCGGTAAATAAAACCCTACCAACTACGGTTGGTCGGTCTACCAACTACGGTTGGTCGATAAATAAAATCCCACCAACTACGGTTGGTCGGTCCACCAACTACGGTTGGTCGGTAAATAAAACCCTACCAACTACGGTTGGTCAGTCTACCAACTACGGTTGGTCGGTAAATAAAACCCTACCAACTATGGTTGGTCGGTCTACCAACTACGGTTGGTCGATAAATAAAATCCCTCCAACTACGGTTGGTCGGTAAATAAAACCCTACCAACTACGGTTGGTCGGTCCACCAACTACGGTTGGTCGGTAAATAAAACCCTACCAACTACGGTTGGTCGGTCTACCAACTACGGTTGGTCGATAAATAAAATCCCACCAACTACGGTTGGTCGATAAATAAAACCCTACCAGCTACGGTTGGTCGGTCTACCAACTACGGTTGGTCGAGTCGATAAATAAAACCCTACCAGCTACGGTTGGTCGGTCTACCAACTACGGTTGGTCGATAAATAAAACCCCCTAACTACGGCTGGTCGGGGAATAAAAGTTCACCAACACCGGTTGGTCGGAAACAAATATCTTAATAAATTCTAGTTGGTCGGTAAGCCAATTACAATCATCTCCAGTTGTTTAAATTAAACAGGATCATTAGATAAAGGATGTTTTATCACATAAAGATCAAAGATTGATAAATCACTACAATGAAATAAGCAACCAACAAGTAAAAACATTCTACAAATTATTTAGAAGAAGAATTACATAAGTGGTGAAAAGTACAAGTCATTACATAAAATCATATTCTATGGGTTTCTTTCCCTTTGCCTTTGAAGCAGGAGGATCATCTAAGGCATAGGTGAAGTTTATGTCTTTCAACATTCGAATATTCATCACAGAAGGACGAGCAAGCAGGTGCTCTGGCCGAGATATCTCAAAATTTGAATGAAGATTGTAGTCACCAAGATACTTTGAGATCAGGCACTGAGGAAAGGCCCGAGCAGGAATTCAACTCATGTCAAGCTTAAATGGAGGCACTGGCAAATCGAGCAACCCAGGATCATAATAGTCCCACAAATAGTGACCTTATTCCAACTGTAGCACACCCAAGGCATTCAGCCATCCTTGTTTGTACCCCTCGTTGTTCGACTGCTGGATCCAGTTATCAAGGTGGTAAAGGGCTTCATTATAACCAGCCATCCAAAATTCTCTGGGCTGCTTGTGGAACTGGTAGGTCAACCTCTCTAACTGCTCGTGAAGATTCTTCACCAGATTTGTCTTATTCTCCAAGGTAGAATTTTGAGCAGCAAGTTGCTCATCAAAGGTCTGAATCTTCTTGGACATCTCAGCTAATGCTTGATTCTTCGCTATCAATTGGAATGCTTGATTCTCCAAGGCTGCCTGTGTTCTAGCTTCTTCAATAGTTACCCGAGCAGCCCTTGCTCGTCCCCGAGAAGCTCTTGCTCGTCCGCGAGCAGATGTAGAGGGTCCCAACCTCTTTAAAGTTTCCAATTCGTCTCTCAAATTGGCATTTTCAACCTCCAGAAACGAGAAACCTTCGTCATTGACAGGGACCAAGGCTCCTGAGGTAGATGCTGCAGATTTCAGTTGGGATATCTCTCCTCGCAAGTTATTGTTTTCTTGCTCCAGCAGTTTCGCGATTTGCCTATGCTCTTCAACCTCGGTCTTCAAAGTCCTCTCCTTAAAATCATAAGCAGCGACTAACTTATCATATCCTTTGTCGGCATTTAGTTGCTGATACTTTTTCTCATACCCCTGATACAAAAGGGCAGAGGATTCCTTGTATTGTTGTTGAAGTTCCTCGATGGTACCCTGGAGATCTTCAATCATCTCGTAATAAGCCACATTATTGGCAACAACTCGGTCGAATAAGCATTTCAGATATTGGTAAGCTTCCACTGCTCGTTCAGAGGCATTTGAGCCCAGGATATCAAAAATTTGTGACTCATCCAAGTCTATATGGCCAGCTTTGAAATATTCATTACATTTTTTCATCAACTCAGTATCGTGAGCTGACAAGAGTTCCATCCTGGCTATAAACTAGCAAAGAGAAGCAATAAACAGAATTAATAAATGATAAAGGCAGAACAAGATAGAGAAAGTCAACATGAACAACAAAAAAAAAAACTCGAATTTTTATTCATCAAAAGACAAGTACAAGGTTCAGGGTTACATTAAAAAGAAATAATAAAATTAAAGCCCGAGCAATTTTACACCTTCTCCTTGTGTTTTGCGACTTCCTCGGAAGGCTGAGATGAGGAGGCTGGTTGCTCGGAGGATATTGGCAGTTGCTCGACAAAGGCACTGGTAGATTGAAGCTGCTCAGTAGGAGTAATAGTTGGTTGGGGCTGCTCGTAGCGAAGTTCAACAGTTGGGACCTGATCCCCAACCATCATTGAAGACTCTTCAGAGGCAGCTTCGTCCTCTTCTTCTTCGCCGGGGGAAGGAGGAGGACCATGAACATAACGTTGAAACAACTCAGAATTCTCAGAGACTTTGAACTCCTGCAGAGCAGCAATCCATCCGTCCCTAAAGAATTTGAGGCTAGCAAAATCCAACTGAGAGGACATGGCAGCTAGGCCTTTGTTCCAACCTTTGTCCCAGCCAGCACTGAAGGACTTTTTAACAGCCAGTTTCCTCTTCACCTTCTCCGAGGAAATCTTCCCAGATAGAAGTTCCTCGGCAGCTTTCAATTTCCTTTCTGCCTCTTCCTTCTGACGCTCAGCTTCACGGAGTTTGCCCAGTTCCTCTTTAGCAGTTTTAAGCTTGGTCTCAAGCTCTCCAGCATTCTTGAGCTTTTCTTCAAGCTCTTCATTTTTCTTCTTAAACTCTTTCATTTTCCTCTCCAACTCCTGAGAGGCCTCCACAGCTTTTTCTCTCTCTTGCTCAACGAACTTCATTTGCTTCTCCCAAGCAACCTTATCTTCTTCATATTTCTGACGAGAATCCTTTAAGGATTGAGTCAGACCTACAAAAGCCTCCTCCACACCTCCCGAGGAGCTCGAAGCTTTAAGAGCTTCATCCTTTTTCAAAATAGTATTGAAACATGTTACCAGCTGATAAGAAAAATAACTTTGAGTCAGTACAAGAATAGAACATTGAAAAGTGAAAGTCTAGATTAGTAATACTTACTGAGGCAATATGTTGAGCTGCCAAGGTGGTAACCCTATCCTGAGAAAGAGTGTCTTCAAGACCTTGGATTTCAGGGATAATCCAAGACTTCAGAGCCCATGGCAGAGCTCGGAGCAACAAAAGTGGGAACACCACTTCTAGCAGTTTGAGGCTGAGAGATGGATTCAGCCAATTTATCCGAGGAGCTTTTCTTCAATTTCCTCGTGGGAGCAGGAACATTCTCGACCAATGATGTTGTCTTGGTCGGTGAAATGACTATAACCTCGCTTGGAGGAGAAACAACTACAATCTTGCTCGGAGCCACAGGGGGCTTCTCGGCAACCTTTTTAGCAGCAGCAGGAGAGGGGGTGCATCAACTTTTCTTGTCCCTTCCTCTGGGACATCCTACTTATTTCTC
This sequence comes from Sambucus nigra, assembly GCA_949130495.1. NCBI lineage: Eukaryota > Viridiplantae > Streptophyta > Magnoliopsida > Dipsacales > Adoxaceae > Sambucus > Sambucus nigra. Next base: position 52,677,382 of record OX422209.1, on the reverse strand, counting down.
TTTGCCTCTACATTGGCGGAGTCTGATTTGTTAAAGTATGAGGGAGCTCTTCTTCTCTTCATTCTGTCACTAAGAGGAATATTTGATTCAGGAGAGGAACCTTCAGAAGCTGGTGCTGGTTCTATGTCACTTATTATTGGACGAGCAGTAAAAGATGAAGTGTAACTCTTATACTGCAACAAGTACGAGGCTGATATGATATGTTCGTCAGCAACAGTTTGATGCAAACTCCAGATAAGTTTCAAATGCCTCAAATTGACATCAGTTTCTTTAGGGGATTTCTTTTTGCTATCAACTGCAAATAAACAAAAATTAAAATGCCAATGACGCATTTTATCAAACACAAAGAAAACATAATTTCAAAAATAAAATAAAATAAAAATAACATATCCCATTGCCACAGGGAGGGCATCTAGGACCCTGATACACATCATCTCCATTTAATGGAGCACGTTGCCAATTTTTCATAACAACCCCGTGCTCGAAGTAATCCCTGTTGGCATCGGGGAGATTGATAACTAAAGCCCTATTTAAAAAACTAGTTTTTAAATAAAAAGTGCTATCACTAACAACCCATCTATAGCAAAACATAATTTCTGGAATTCCTAAACGGGTTCCATGAATCTGATTTAACCTATGGACTCCATTAACTATTCTCCAGGTATTGGGAGCTATTTTTGCAGGTACCACGTCAAAATACTGACAAAATTCCAAACACAAGGGGTTTGGAGGAAAAGAAAAGCCACATTCAGCTACAAAGAGACTGGGGAACCAATGTCCCTCAGCCAAACGAAAATAGTCAGAAGGTTCAGAAAGCTCTTCCAATATGACCCAGGAAGGAATAGAAAAATCAGAACGAAATTTATCAAGCGACTCAACAAGGTAAACCATGATGAACAAAAGAAATAAAAAAAAAGGAAGAAGATCTTACAGGAAAAAGATGAATCAGGTGACAACGAACAATGGAAGAAACGAACGCACAAGACAGAGAAGAAGTGAAGAAATTCTAAGATGCAGATTTGAAAAAGTAAAAGACGATCGAGTTTTCTGAAGCGTTTAAATACTTTACCTCGAGAATGGAGAAAAGTAATGATTACCAAGATGGACGATTACGTATCCGGCGGCTAAAAAGAAGAAAAAGGCACGAAACACGAAGCGGTTATTGAAATTCAAAATACTTTAAAAGCCTGATACTATGTACTCAAAAAAGGAGTTATGTACAACGAACGGTTGTCTAAAATTCATAAAGTCTAGGCAACATAAATGTTCCATATTTTCTTCAACATCAAACCATGAAACATTGGGGGCTTCTGTTGATACTAAATTTAGTCTGCTGACATGGACCAATTATGTGAAGACACGTGTCAATCTACATGGCACCCGCGAATATTTTTGACAACACCTTGACTCCGAGGAACTCAACCTCCCCGACCAACTCAGGCGCTCCGAGCAGCTTGAGTTCTCCGAGGAACTTTATTATACCGAGCTACTTAGGCGGTCCGAGCAGCTTAGGCGGTCCGCTGCACCTCGTACAGAGCATTTATAACCGAATAATTAAGAGGATTGAATGCGCATTAAATGCTGATTATTATCATACAGATGTACACCCTATTGGACAGCTGTGTAATATTCTCTCGCATGTACAGCCTCAAGGCTATAAATACAGTGTAACCTCCTCATTAGCAGGGGACTCGGAATTTCTTGGTAAACCCATTATCGAGAATTCTGCAAACAGTCAGTAATAACACAAACAGTGGACGTAGGCCATTCTTTCAAGGCTGAACCACTTTAAAAATCTCGTCTTATTTATTTTTTATCTGTGATTAAATAATTAGAGATAATCTAATTTTTTACATCAACATGGTGTTTGAGAGACTTTTTGGAACAAAATAAAAAGGGTTGGACTAAATGTGTATTAAAAAATGTTTGAGGGACTTTTAGGTAATTGATCCTTTTTTTAAGGAGCATATACCAAATAGTCCCTCGAACATTTTTTAATACACGTTTAGTCCGAGCCTTTTTATTTTGTTCCAAAAAAGACCCTCATCACATAAGAACACTAAAAAAAAGGAGCTCAGGTGATGGTCCGGAGCTCTACCAAGGGGGGAGGGGGGGCGGGAATGCCGCTAGCACGGACATTTAAAAATAAGAGAATATTGGTTAAATGGGTGTTTGAGGTGCTTTTTGGAACAAAATAAAAAGGCTTGGACTAAATGTATATCAAAAAATGTTCAAGGGACTATATGGTATATGCACCTTTTATTTTTTTTAAATGGGCTATTTGGGTTTGGCTCCAATTAATTTTTGTAATTGTGTTTAACCCTCGCAATTTCCATTCCTTGGGATTTGACTCTCAAAATGACTTTTAGGGACGAGTCTCACAAAAATAATATAAAAGTCATTTTGGGGTCTGGGGGGTGAAACGCCAAGAAATGCAAATGTTGGGGCCGAACTCAATATTAAGTAATTAATGGGGTCAAAACTCGTATATATATATATATATATTTTTTTTTTAATGTTAGTTATTTAAATTTAGGGTTATTTGCATTTGGGGGATTTATTTTCGCTGTTTGCAAATTTTTCGAAGGAAAAAGTGTTGTAAAAGTATTAAAATATGATGCAAAAAGTGAAAATTGATTCGAAAGTGAAAATATATAAAATTTTTGGAGTCGATGCTAAAATTTTCGTAGTAACTAATGGACCACAGTGCAAATAATTCTTTAATGTGTGGGTTATTTGGGGCTTGGCCCCCATTAATTTTTTAATATTGACCCCCAAAATTACTTTTAGCGATGCAAGGTAAAAGTGGTTTTGGGAGCCAAAACCCAAAAAGAAAAATTAATGGAGGCCGAACCCCATATAGCCCATTGTTGAGCTCGTTAAAGGAGAAACTAAGCCATTTCCAGGTTCACATGTTAGTGGTAAAGGGTTTTTATGCTGATTTACTAAAAGGGTTGTTTGGGTTTTGATACCAATAATTTTGTTGATATTGACATTAGCTCCTAATATTTTATTTTTTGGAGTTTGGTCCCCAAAATGACTTTTGACGATGCACAAGTGTGGCAAAAAACATTTGGTAACACTCTTTGTGTTACTCATTTGGCGTCAAATTCACGAAATGAAAATTGTAGGGGTTAAACTCAATTACAAAGAAATATTAGAAAAAAACCCCCAACAAAACCTTCTTTAATTAAGGGTTATTTGTATTTGATTTAAGGTTTAATATTTATGTGTTTTTAGTGTTTGGAATCCGAAGTTTTGCATATTTGCACTTTGGAGTACATTTTTACATTTTGCGACATTTTGATAGGAAAAGTGAAAACATACTTTTTTTGGACCCCATAATAAAAATAATCATAATAACTTGTGACCCCAAATTGCAAATAACCCTTTTGCCGCCAACATTTTCATTTTATGTGGTTTGACTTCTAATACGAGTTTTAGCGACGAAAAACGAGTAAAAAAAACTTGTTGGTTTTTGTGTAGCTAAAAGTCGTTTTAGGGGCCGAGTCCCAAGAAATATAATTTCGGGGGTTAAACTTAATTACATAGAATTAACGGGGCCAAACCTCAAATATCCCTTACAAACTTGTAGAGTAGTCTAATGCGTTGAATAATGCTGAACTCAAAATGTGGAATGATGAACTTTGAATGAACCTCAATTAACTCAACAAAGCCTTTTCCCAAATGAACCTCACTGATTAAAGTTATTTGATTCTAAATATTGAATCCGATTATTTTGACTATATTACCATTTTTAATTGTTTATATATATAGTCAGACTCTCCAACATACCTCATTAAATATACCTACGAACATACCTATTTTTTTAAAATAGTAAAAAAAAATAATTTTAAGTTGATATTTTTTTACTATTTAAAAAAACTTGAATGATAGAAAATGGATATATATACTCACTTTTCATTTCACCCACTTGCGGGTTGAATTTTTTGATTTTTTTTTGGTAGATGATCTCATCATTATGTAGATCATGTATACTAAATTTGGTTGGAAAATATATTTTTTTACTTTAAAAAAAAAAAAGGTATGTTGCTAAGAGCATGTTGGAGAGCCTGAGTGTATGCCACTTAGCAAAATTAATAAGGGTAAAACTAGAATAAATTTTATTGTAGAAATTCAGCATTCAAAATGCTAAATTCTAAAATGAATACAAAATACCACCTCTAAATTCTCAATAGGCGTCAATTCAGCATTAAGAGGTAAAAAAACGAATAGCCTCTAATATTATCATTCCTTCACCACATAAAAACACTCAAAACAAGGACATGTATAAACCCATATCTGCCATTTACACCACACCACCACCACCGCGGGGCCGGAGCTCCGGCGAGGGCAGGTTGGGTGGGTGGGTGCGACTAGCACGGACCTTTAAAAATAAGAGAGTATTGGGTAAATGTGTGCTTGAGGAACTAAATGGGTTAAATTAAAAATAGATGCCTTTTAAAAAATATGTATTTATGTTAGAGACTATACATTGATTGACCCTATTATTAATCACAGGGTTTTCTTTTAAATTGGCATTTGAAGTGTCTTAGTTCGCAATTTCTCAATTCTGACAGTTTATTTGATGAAATAGATAATGTCGATTACAAGCCATCGGAGTGGAAGAAGTTGCGGTCGAAAGATCTTGGAATTAGGACCTCCCAAATTACAAAGCCAACCAAACTGGTTCTGAACGAACTGAAGAAAAAGGGTATTTTGTGATTATATCTATATCATTTGCATTAGTTAATTTCTAGACCCTCTTAGCTATCTAAATTCAAATTTGAAATAGTTTTGCTAATTTGTATAAATTCTTCCAAGTATAATTTAACGTTTTCGTAATGTCTAATACTCGGCATTGCAAGTACGAGTTAAGGCTTGATTGATATTAATTTCGGATCTGCAGTAGTGGTGTGTTTTGGCTACATTGGGTTGGAAAATGGCATTTCGGAAAAAAGTCTAAAGTTTTGGGCAAAAATAAAAAAATAATATCGATTCAGATTCTGATTCTTATAGAAACCGGAACTGTGTGCCAAAATCAGACATTTGGGCAAAATCGGAAGTCGGAGAAACGTCGAAAAAGTTTTGGAAGAATCACATAATTTTGAAATAATTTCAGGAAAATTGTGTTTTCCCCAGAAAATTCCCTCATCGGCATATATATTTCAAAAAATCAGAATAGTATAATTTTGGAAAATATTCTGAAAATCGGATCAGCATATTTCAGAAATCGGAAAAAACTGAATTCGGGAAATTAAAAATCTTATTCCAAAATCGGAAAAAAATAAATCAGATCTTATTTTGGAAATAACAGAAGTCCGTAAAAAAAACACCCTTAATCTAGAGTGTGCACATAATGCCAATTAGGATAGCTCTTTTATATCTTCCTTTTCAGTTGGTATTTTTTTATCAATTTTTTAAAATCTTTCCTGCACTTGGAATGATCCTTTCTGTTTTAGGATACGAAGTGTACCTTGTTGGGGGTTGCGTACGCGATCTTATACTAAAGAGAACTCCTAAAGATTTTGACGTCATAACATCTGCTGAACTTAAAGAGGTTTCTCTCTTTCTCTTCATGTTCGTTATAAAGAGTACCATGTTAAGGATCTGATAAAAATATACGTTGTTAATTTATTGAATGTAAATGACTGGACCTATGTTAATAATATTCAAAATATCAATTATCAAACATAAAAAGGTCGTATCCAGTGCACAAGGCTCCCGCTTAACTGCAGGGTCTGGGAGAGGCAGATGTCGGCTAGTCTTACCCCCATATGTTTTATATATGGAGAGGCGGCTCCGATGTCTCGAACCGAGACCAACTGTAGCTTGGGTGAGGACACTTGCCATCAATTATAAGACATGATTAACTAAATTTGCTTGTTCCTGAGAAATTTGAGAGAAGAGTGCTACTGAGGGCTCTTGTTTTATTTAATTTTACCGATCCAATATTCAGCAATTAAGATGGTGCCACTATAATTAACTGTCCTAAATTCTTTTCTTTTCCTGGTTTTGCCAGGCATAGCATACTACTAACTAGCATGAAACTTATTCAATATTCATATAGAATTATCTATTATGGCCTCAGTACCCATGCATCATAGGTCAGCAGCATCGGCTATTTTATGACTAACCGTAACCCAACCAAAAACCCTATGTAAATTGAAAAAAAACCCGGGATAGCTATCTCTACACCTAAATACAGAAGTACGCCATAGAAATACAGAAGGAACAACATTGCTGCCTGGTTCGTTTGAACAGACGACTCCAGTTCTCAAAACATCTGTTGTTCAGCTCTCTCTACACAATCTAAATGAAAAAAAGGGGAGCAACATTTCAAGTGTCGCGTTTGGGTTTCCTCACGGGAACAGCCTTCCAAGACTTCATCGACTCCTCCACAGCTCTCGATGACCTACTATATGTGAAACAATGCAAGCAACGCCACCCACAGTTTTGTATGGAATACACAATGAAGTAAAATGTGATCCACGTCCACCGACTCACCATCACACTTGCACAAGCGACATTAATCAACAATCCTCATCAAGTAAAGAAAGCCACTTTCGATGGGGTCCTCGTAAACCACACGACCTTCTACGGAAAAGACTCCTCCTTCGCACTAATCGGTAATGAACAAAACGATTTTACTGGGAAGCGGACCCCTCCTCCACCCTTCCACCACTGCTCCGTAAACTGTTCCACCACGTCCATCTCCCAATCATTAAACTGTGACCTAAAAGAAAACCCTCCTCCCTCCACACTAGCCCACATAATCTGCCATCATAGCCCCTTATCAACTGTCAACCAATAAAGCTTTGGGAGGATAAAAAAGTCATCACCACACCAAGAGTCCCTCAAAATCTCACCCTACATGACCTACCATAACGAGTCGTACTTGTTAAAGCCGTTCCACCCTCCTTTACGTGCTTCCACAGCCCCATCCTACGCGATGCTCCACACTGACCTGATCTCCACATATTTATACCCTCACCAAATCGAACCACCACAACCTCTATCCTCCAACGGTTTTCGCCACTACCATGTGACAAAAGGGCTTATTTGAAGCATGATAGGTCTTCACCCCCTCCCCTCCTTTATCTAAAGGTATGTGAACCTTACTAGACTGTACTTAAACACCTTCTTGCAACCCTTTTAAAGGAAATCCCTCGTGCACTTCTGCCATTTTTTTTCTGTTAGCAAGATTGACGTGAAATAAGTGTGAAGACTATCCAAGGTGCCTTTAATAAACGTCAACCTCCCTCTGCCCCTTCCCATCTTAACAACCTCCTCTCCGCTTTCTCAAACACCGGATCCCGACTCGACTTTGCCTTATAGCACGCACCAAGAGGCAACTTCAAATCCCGACCCTACGTCCCTGCCAACCCTTAGTCCGTCCCTATGAGAAAATCTAACTCTTCCTCTTATTGATCTTTGAACACTCCTTCAAAGGACATGAGAATTACCCTCAAAGTTTGGAGCTGTTTTTCCCCTGCGCTACAAAACAAAAGCATATCGTTGGCAAATATAAGTGAGAAACTAAAACCTCGGGACCTCCACCCGCGTCTCCCCATAGCACAAAACCTTGCAACCCACCTCCTTTTTGGGGCCCTCACTAACAGTCTAATAAGGCCTCTAAAGCTGCTAGCCTGCTAAAGAACCCCTTGCCAAAGAACTCCTTTGGGAATCATTCCCCGATCACCGAGAATCTACCAGAAAAAAATACAATTACGGCACCCATCTTTTAAAGAACATAAAGCAGGAACTCCCATTTCATATGGTTGTACGCCTTCTTATTACACCCCTGTCTGGCCTTCACGCGCTCATTAGCCACTAGTATGGCATCTATTATCTATCTGACTCCAACAAAAGCATTCTAGGAATCCGAAACCACAGAGACAATCACCCTCCAAGGAATCCGGTTTAAAACTTTGGTTAACAACTTGTACACACTTCCCATTAGGCTAATGGGCTTGAAATCCCGTATGTCATTTGCTTCCCTTATATTATATACTAATCAATCAAATCGGTTGAATTGTTCATATCAAAATGATTCAAGATTGATAATGACTTGGTTAGTGATGCTCAAACATGTCTGTGTATTTAGTGCTTATTTATTTTATGTCGATCTCCATGGGTTGATCACGAGTTGAAATTTGGTTACGGCCCTTATGTGCATAGTGAATTAATATTAATTTTGTAATAATTTATGATGCACTAATCTTAGAAACGATCCTTGTTAGGCAAGAATTGATGTGAATGAAGAATTGGGGATATTTTGTCATTTTTATCATTTTTGGCCTTTCTTTTATTTTTAGTATTTCATTGTATTTTCCTTTTTTGTTAGTATTTAGAAGAAGGAAGGTTATTGGCTCTTAGGGACGTAATTGTAATTATATTCTTAGCTTACAGGTTAAGCAACCTCCTTCCTATAAATACCCACATGTAGCCTCATTTGAGGCATTCTTCAATTTTATGAGATATTGATTAGAGAGAGTTGAGACGGGAGTCCTCTTTTCTTGTTTCCATTTGGCGTCATTTGGTATCAAAGTCTAGTCGCTCTACCCGTTGTTGTTGTAAAAAGACAGAAACTCGTAAACAACGTCACGATGGGTTCAAGAAAGGTGCAAACCCCGGTGAAAACTTCAAATGATCATCTCATGGAGGCTATCAACCGATTGATAGCCCGGATGGATGAAATCGACGTGCGTATTCCTCCACCAACAACCACCTTGCACCATGCCCATCTCTTCCTCCAAATTTCGACCTATCCCCTCCACCCCCCCACCCCACCCCCCCACCCCCCCCAAAGACACCTTGAGCCACCCACCATCATTAACCCTAGCCCCCAAGACTTCTCTACAACCCGTTTCGCACCTCTACCCCCCATATACATTCAAGAAGGCACCACCACGAAGGGTGACACCCCACCGCCCCAACCCGCCCAAAACTTCTTCCAAAATAGTCGCGACTGCCCACCCCTTTACTGTCCAACGCCAACCACCTATTCCGAGCTACATCCGACCCAAAACACCTCCATTCCGAAGCCGCCCACCCTCCAGACCACCGGAGATTAAACCCACACCACTGGGTACCCCATGAGCAGCCGTCAACACTCGGAAACCCACCAGATGAACAAGAATCCTACACCAGCAGTTACAGGCACATCTGCTGCCACAAACCGAGACCCACAGGAGCCGATCAGCCTTACCGAAGGTCGTCCGGCACCAACCGCTCCATCCGGTACCTTTCAGGTGCCTTCTTCTCCAGGATATGCCCAGATTACTCCACCAATGATCGGAACTCCCTCCCGAACGATCGCCGACATCATCCATGGTCTCCAACGACCTAAAGAGACCATACAATCCACCGATGATGATCAAGAGTGTTCCGATCTCCATCCGGCATCCAAGAAGAATAATAATCAACCATCTTGCTCAAATGCCATACTTTCGGTGGTAAATGAAACCATAATGAATAATAATCAAAATCTTAATCAAGAAACCCTAGTGCTTCTACCTTCGCTTGTCCAAGAACCCACTTAAACAAACCCTCGCCTCCCCATTTATCCTCTTGTGTTTGGAAACCCTCAAACACATACCCCACCCATTGAAACCTAAGTCAACAAACCCTCACCCTAAAAAATTACCAAAAACCAATCAAGAACCCTCCTTCCATAAATTCAATCCAATTTCAACCCCTTTTGTCCCAATCCCCTCCCATACTAACCAATCATTCTTCTGCGCTAGGTGGAACCCACCAACATGTGCAAGAACTAGGGTTTGGCACCAAAATTTTGGTCTTTGACCCCGGGGGTAGATATTTTTTATGATAGGCATTAGTGGCAAGAAGAAGAAGATGAAGATTGACACAAGAATTGAAGAATCTTCTGTAATATTTTGAGCAAATTATATTTTGGCCCCACAATTTTTGCCTCTCTTCCGCACATTTTAGGAATTTTGCATTCACATCAAGAATTTTTATAAAAGGACTAAAGATAAACTTGGGAAACTAGCAATTTTCTACTAAACTAAATTAGCAGAATATATGAAATGATGTCTCTCTGTCTATCCTTTATCTATCCGGCTCCATAGGGGCTTGCGCGCACTCACATCAGTAACATTATCCAGAATGAATTGTAATGGGAGTTCTTCTTTTTTGACATATCGAATTTGTGATAACCATATTCTAATAATGTCTGATCTAAATAGTTCCACTTTATCACCAAGATGAACCTTAACTTTTTTAGACCCTCAATTCAGCTCTTACAATTTCCTTAGTGCAAAATGAACCATGTTGTTGCATTTAGTTTTGGCCAATGATATTTATAATTGTTTGTTATATAATATAAAAAAAAAAGCATATTTGGAACACGTATCCTTTTTATACAGACAGACCTATTCAACAATTTGCAGGTATTGAGAACATTTCCCCAATGTGAATTAGTTGGAAGGCGATTTCCCATATGCCATGTGTATGTAGATGAGACCATTGTGGAGGTTGGTTCATGTACCTTTCTCGATTAATTGACAGTTCATAAGCTTTCCAAAGATGCATTTTAAATTGAATGCTGGTTATGCGTTATGTATTTATGTTCCTTATATAGGATGTATATTTTGTGGTACAGGTTTCAAGTTTTAGTACTACTGGAAGAAATTTTGGAAGAAAGTCTAATTATGGTTTTAGAAGACCTCCTGGTTGTAATCAATACGATTTTATTCGTTGGAGAAATTGTTTACGCAGAGATTTCACGATCAATGGGTTACGTCCTTCACCAGTTCACCCTCGTAAATTAGATTTTGGAATTTGCAATGCATTTCCTTAGTTTAGTACACGTTTTTTTTTGGGTGGGGTGTATTTGCATTTTAGGGTTTAGTAGCTATGGTATGGGTATTATAAGTTGGGTACGAAGTTTTCCATGTTGTGGCCTTGGGGTCCGTTTTCACATTTTGCGATGCTCTACACTTTTTCCTGTCAAAAGTGTAAGCAAAAAGTGAAAATGGATCCAACTGAAAATATGCAAAACTTCTGACCCCAACCCAAAAATTACCCATAACTAGCCTTAAAGGGCAGATAACACCTTTTTTTTTAAATAACCCTTTTGGAGGGGTTATTTGGACTTTGGGATCTAGCGATTTTGCATTTTTTTAGTTTCGTGACCAAAGTTTTGCATATTTGCACTTTGCGATCCACTGTCACTTTTTGTGACGCTTATGAGCGAATTGTCACATAAATATAAAAAAGAATCTCAAAAGTGAATATGGACATCAAGGTCAAAATATGGAAACTTCCGACCCGAACCTAAAATTACCCATATCTATTGGACCCCAAATGGTAAATGAGCTTCTTCTTCTTTTTTTGGCAACTGTCTCAAGAATGCTTCACACTCATTTTAGAAGTAATATATGTTTAACAGGATATCCTTTATCTTTGCAGGTTGATGTTCGATCCTTTCGCAAAGATAGTATATGACTATACGGGTGGAATGGAAGATATAAAAAGGGCTAAAGTGTGCATGTATCTTTTATAATTTCAGATTTCAATATTTACTTTAAGCTTGAACGTAATGCAAAAATTGCTCATGTTATCAATTGTGTATCCATAGGTTCGGAGTGTAATCCCTGCAGGCACTTCTTTTGTGGAGGATTGTGGTGAGTTTTTCAATTAATTTGATTGTTATATTCACTTGGGTTCAATGGTTATGGGTAATTTTAGGATGGGGTCAAAAGTTTTGCATATTTGTACGTTGGGTTCCATTCACTTTTTGTGACGCTTTTGAGACTAAGTGTTGCTAAAAAAGCTACAAAAAGTAAATATATGTATTTTTTTCTAAATATTGAATCTATTGAGTTAGTATTTTGCCCAACATAGTGGTTGGTTTGGTTCACAATCTATTTACATATATTGGCACTAACTATTTGATATACACTTGACAGCTCGCATATTACGTGGGGTGAGAATTGCAGCCCGTTTAGGATTTCGTTTTTCTAGAGAAACAGCTCGTGGTGTAAAAGAATTATCATATTCATTGTTAAGACTTGATAAGGTATATTGATTTTTAGTCCTAGTCATTTAATCTTTGGATTATTTGCATTTTGGGGTCCATTTGTTATGCATACGTATTACGAGTTTGGGACCATTGTTTTCCGTATTATGAGTTTAAGTTCCAAAATGTAATAAATACTAATAAACTGTCATGAGAGATCCTCAAAAAGCGTTGTAAAAAATAGGGTTATTTTGATTTTTTCCCCCCACTTTTGTGACCAGTTTTGCAATACACCCCCACTTTTTAAAAAATTTGTAATACACCCCCATTTTGTTAACTTTCCAACCAAACCGTTAGTACTATTTACAGTTTGACCAGTTTTGCAAAAGACTCCCATTTTAAAAAAATCGAAAAAAGCGCAAAAAATAAATTAAAAAATTGGAAAAAAAAAAAATTGGGAAAACACAATTAATTGGGAAAAACTATTAAAATATTTTTTAAACGATTAAAAATTCGTTAAAACCATTACATTTTTTTAGTTTTAAAAAATAGTTTCTTATAAAAAAATGTTTTTTTTTATCCAAAGTTGTATTTTCTTTATAGAAGTGTCTATTTTTTATACCGGGTTAACCGTTTTATAAAAATGAAAAACTGTTTGTTAAACTAATAAATAAAGTATAGTTTTTTTTTTTAATAGCACAAATTTGATTTTTAGTAAAAAAAAAGTCTAATAATGTATAGTTGTTTGCAATAAAAATAATTTTTTTTATATAAAAGTAGTTTTCCTAGGAAAACATCTTTTATAAAAAAAAAACTGTTCTTTTTATAGACAAAACAGATTTTTTTTAATAAAATTAAAATAGTCAAAACAACTTTTGAACAATTTTATTAAAAAAAAACTGTTTTTAAAAACAAAAAAAAATGTAATGGCTTTAACGATTTTTTAATTGTTTAAAAAATATTTTAATAGTTTTTCTTAGCTGAAAAATATTTTAACGATTTTTGTATATATATGTATATGTAAATGTATATGTATATGTATATGTATATGTATATGTATATGTATATGTATATGTATATGTATGTATGTATGTATGTATGTATGTATATGGAAAACAGTTATATAACGTTTTTTTAATTGTAGTACAATTTGTTGAAGTCACATACATTGTTTTATACTATTTTTGACCTTTTTATATAAAAAATGTATGTTTGGTATAACATCAAACTTTATTTATATTTAATTTTTTAACTGGTTTCTATAAATAAATATTAAATACAGTTTATTAATGTGAAATTATAATGAAAAAACATTTTTTAATATAAAGATGGCTATTAATGTGAAATTATAATAAAAAAAAAATCGATTTTTTTTAAAAATGGAGGTCTTTCGCAAAACTGGGCATAAAAGTGGGGGGAAAACACAAAATGTAAATATTACTAACGGTTTGGATGGAAAGTTAACAGATTGGGGGTGTATTGCAAATTTTTAAAAAGGTGGGGGTGTATTGCAAAGCTGGTCACAAAAACACGGGAAAAACTCAAAATAACCCTAAAAAATATATGTGACATTTTTGGACTCCAATCTCATAATATGAAAAACTTTGAACCCCAATCTCATATCATATTTCATACAACAAATGAACCCAAAAGTGCAAGTAACCCTCGTGGAGTGTTTGGTTGGCAACATGTAATATGAAAATGCCATCCAACTTTTGATGGTTTTGATTTGCACAAATATGCCTTGGAAAATTTTCCACCGCCCAAAAATGTTGACCTTGTTAAACAAGAAAATTTTCATTTTCCAATATTAAAATTCTACTTGGAAAAATTTTGCTTGGATTTTTTTTCCTTTTCTATCAAGCACGCCCTTAATTCTTTTAGTCTGTCTTTTTGCATCTATATTTTTTTTCTAGTTATAGCCTCAATTTTTCCCTGTAAATGTTGTAGGGAAGGATTCTCATGGAAATGAATTATATGCTTGCATATGGATCGGCAGAAGCTTCTTTAAGGTTATTATGGAAATTTGGACTCCTAGAGATTCTTCTGCCCATTCAAGTATGGAGGTTTTCCCTTTCTATTGATATCTATGTTAGTTTCATGCAGATTATATAACATACCTGCATCATGCAGGCTTCTTACTTTGTTTCCCAAGGTTTTCGAAGACGCGACAAGAGAAGTAACATGCTTCTGGTAGGTGTGCTTGTCTCATATAGCATTAGCGTGTATTTTTGCAGCTATTACATCCTGCTTACTGTCCTATGTTTACTTAAACCATTAGCTCTCATTTATTTATTTACAAACTTCATCCATGTCAAGTTAGGTTTATTCGTTAACTCAACTCAACTCAACTTAACAAAGCATTTTCCCCACTCACTTCGGTTCGATCATACAATATCATTTTGACATTCTTGACAATCTCTTATCAAGCCAATTTTGTTCTCATCAAGCTAGTTTAGTTCTACCTGTTTGCCTAGCGTTACCATCAATAGAAAGAGAGAGGCGCCCTAACCCTGCCAACCAAGTCGAGAATTACCCGATAAGACTAGCCGAATCACTATTTCATAACGCCACTTATTGGTTTATGTTTGCCATGCTCAAACCATTTAAGACGTTCTTTCAATTTATCTTGTATAGGAGTTACTTTTACTATATCACATATATGTTCATTTCTAATTTTATTCTTTCTAGTTTACCACACATTTTTTAAAAAGAAACATGGGACCGCAGGAATATTATTTATTTATTTTATTTTGGACCCCACAAATATTATTGATGTGATGGAGAATGGCCTCTCCACATTGGAATATGCAAAATATGGGAGGGGGACAAAGACCTGACCACTTCTAACAATATCAATACGAAAAGAATCTATACAAGATAATACAACCAGGGGAAAACCTATCTAAGGAAAATACATGATACAAGAAAAGAAAATTTAATCAAAGAAATTCCGCATACCCCAAAGGAAACTGTAATAGTGAAGATGAGCTTATCATCCTTTAAAGCCTCATAAATATCTCTTGGCAGATCTTAATGTAGTTGTATTCTTCATGGAAAAAAACGTTATTTCACTAACTTCAGCTATCTGTTTTAAATGGCTGCACTTGCACTTACGATAACTAGAAACAATGGCCTCTCATTTGTACTTTGTTACTGGTTTTGGTGTTTTGCAGTCTTTGTTTTCTAGCTTGGATAAACTTCTAGCACCTGACCGACCTTGCCATTGTTGCTTGTGGTAAGAAATTTTGTCAGCTCTTGGAGTACTTAATATATGCCAAATTTGGTTTTGTGTATACCATTATAATTTAATATTATCTCGAATGTCTAAAGGTCCATTTTTTGTCTTATTAATTACGAACTTATAGTTATCTAGTTCTTTTAGTGTATATACTTGAAAAGCACAAAAATAGAGGAGGCATGCTTGCACTTTTGAAGACAAAAGAAATTATATATATATATTTATATGAGACAGTATACAAGGTTATACTAATGTTAACGCAATGGAAATTACTAACCGCGCACAAAGAAATGACCAAGTGTTTCTCTCAACTCATTTTATTCAGTGATTGGACTTAGTTCTCAAAATGCGAGAGTACAATGGTTTTATAGACCCCCAATACTTGGTGGCAAAGTAACTATGATGTCATGGTTGATGCTAGCATCATTATTCTACGTTACCTATTCTGGAATATTCATTTATCCTAATGATAATAAAACAATAAAAAAGAATAAAAATAAATATTCGGTGCCTCATATACATCACTCTCCCCCACTTGAAAAACCTTGCCTTGAGTGGGAAGTGGAAAAAGAGACCATCATCGGAGTTGCACGAACACCAATTCACTCCTCCACTTGTAAAAGGAGCCGTTATGGAAGCCGCCCACCATATCGAGTTGCAAAATCCCATGTAGAAGTCATTTGAGCTCGACCTCGGAACCTCCTACAGAGCTAGATGAGGGCTGAGACACCCAAAACGAGCACTTTCAGTGCTAGGCGCTGAATTCCAATCCATAACCGGGACCAATCAAAGTCCTCACGAGCCACCAAACCAATCTCGAGAATGCCATTAGAAGGAACGACCACATAAATATCTTTTAACCCAAAGAATGAAAAGAATCACTTGCACAGTACAACTCCGCATCTCGGAATTGAGTGCGAGTCACCAAGCCAACCTTAGGAACAACATTGAAGAAATTTCTGGTACAAAACCTGGCCGCCTCCTCTCCAAAGATGGGATAAAAGTCCCCAATAGCAAACACCTCAGACATTTGGAAATATGGTCCGTGTGATTTAACAACCCTCCATAAAGATTTGGAAAAATCCTTAGTAGAGTGCTCGGGGGAATATTCGCATCTATCACGTAGCAGGGAGCCTAAAACGTCGGTCAGAGCAAGGAGATGGTGCGACGGTCGTCCGACACTGGAAAAGTCCGAAGTAGCCAGATCCGGTGTTCCGTGGGGGCATATATTGGAGGTGACGGGGGTTCCTTCGAGTTTCACCCATGGCTTCTACAACGAATGTATCGACCACATGAAGAACAAACGTTTTGATAGAAATTTGATCTAGACGCAAGTTACGCAACACAAATTATAACCAAGGGTTTCTCTCAGCTCATTCTCATTTCTCATTCATTCATTGTAATTAGTTAATCTCAAAAGGAGAGAATACCGTGATATTCCTAAAGAATTTTTGTGTAAATTTATAATAATAAAACAATAAAAATGAAATAAATAGTAAACCCTCAGGGTGTCTTTCACACTCATCTCTTTAGAACCACTCAGAATTATTAGCCAAATAAGAATTCTTGAATGTGATTCAGAAAAGATTTTACAATTTTTCTTAGGCCATTTATGATCACCACATCATCAACGATGTTAAATATATATTTCTTAGCACATGTGATCAAGTTGCATCCATCTGTTGAACAATCATCCTAACTGGAAATCCTCTCAACAATACGAGTTGCATCAAGTAGAATTAATGTTAAAGTTACAAACATTCTAACTAGTGATTTCTCATTCAGCTATTCACTATCTCCATAGCTGGAAACTTTTCAACGTAATGAGTTGCGACAAGTAGGATTAATGCGAAATTTACCAACTTATAGTAGTAAGCTAATCACTAGAAGACGTTATTACTTCTGTTAACCATTATCCACAAGATTGCTAAATGATTTACCCCCACCCTCATTGTCTCCTTGACATAATCATGACAATGGAACGAAGATGAACGCAAATCAAGACTAAGCTTTTGGTAATATTCAATGAATAAAAAGGAGGCCATTACAATCATTATGTAGGCCTAGGCTTGTGTGCCTAGCAAGCTAGGGGAATTAAGGTAAAAAGACTAGAGGAGGGGGGGGGGGGGGGTCCACACTGCTTAAGTGCCCGAACAAGTGGAGGGGTTTGTTTCCCGTGTGCTAACGGGACCATATCGGACATTACCGTAGTCTCTAAACCACCTTTGTACCGTTTTCGGGATTACCGACTGGATACATGGTGGGTTTCGCAATTTGGATCTGAGGCGGCATCCACAATATTAACAATTAATATTTTAGCTTTTATAAGTAACAACCCAACTTTTGAATTAAAGTATGAATAATTGTATAAAAGAGATACTTTCTTGCCAAAATAAAAGGGTACAAGAACAAGTTATATATATTTTTAATATATTACCTAAATTATACACTACATACCTTTTTAGTGAACCTTTTCATGTTATTGAAGTACATATAATCTTGATTATATATACTTATTGTTCTAAAATAACAGCAACAAGAGATGCATAACATTCCATAATCTGAAATATCAAACCATAAGTGTTCCTCGCGTACCGGCTACATCAACATATCACGTACACAGTGACCCACGTTCCAGGTGACATTGATCTTTATTCTCTTGGGGGATGCAACTGACAATCAATCATCTCATGGCCTTCGTTTATGCAAGCAATGATGCCGCTTATGAAGGACATACGGAGTTACCTTTGGGGTCACGTGAAAGGTGACAAGTCAGAACACTTCTCGCGTGCAGTGCAGCCATGAGGGTCTTGAGCTAGCCGAAAATCAATCCGACGAATTTCGTCAATAGTGCAGCCCTCTTGTTAATCCCTGATTGATTGTTCTTTACTGCCATTTGTTATTTTTGTTACGAATTGTCTTATGGGTGGAGCAATGCGACTCTGATTATCAATTGAGAGACAATGACACAAAAAGAAGCAGACAAAACAAGACTAAATTCTCAATGATATTTAATGAATAAAAATGAAGCTAAATTATATAGACCTAAGTTTGTGTGCCTAGCAAGTTAGGGCAACATTACTTGGGGTAAAAGCGATTAAAGAGACCCTCAACTAAAGATAGTCTAGCTGCTGGTCCATAAAGCTATATAGTATATACTACTAATACTACCAAAATGAGAGAGACGGTAAATAAAACTAGTTCACTTTTTTAAAACGTTACAATTAACCCCCAAATTACGCTCGGATTTGCATTACTATCCTCTTCTATTCCAAGTTTCTACATGCGTATATTAACCGAGATGCAAAAAAACCAAAAGTAAGATGAACTATGACCACTTTAAGAGAGATGGTAGGATCGCTTGCAGATCATAGCAGTGGTTTAGTGGTCTTACATTGATATTGCTCATCGTAACGTTTTAAGTCTTCCTTGAAATTGTCACAATTTGTTTACCCGCGTATCATATAATAGTCAAGGCTACATTGGCCTCTAATACAAATTTGGACATTCAAATTTCTCCTATCATCGGTGTATTTTGATCGTATTTGTGACCGTTTTGTCTTTTTTCAGGGTTGCTATCTTAGCGTTTCACAACGCGTTAGTAGACCAGCCACGCCATCCTTTGGTGGTGGCTGCATTTAGTATTGCTGTTCACAGTGGTGGGTCTTTGTCTGAATCAGTAGCTGTTGCGAGGAAGATCATACTACCATATGACTCAAGCTTTCGTGAATTATCAGAAGACCTCCTGAGTGATGATGAGTTGATGGACGAGGTGATTGATCTGGCGGATTATGTGAAAGCTTCGTTACACAAGATGGCAGATGAACGTTTTGTTTCGCAAGCATTATTGAAGTACCCACAAGCACCACGCTCCGATCTGGTGAGATAGATTATTCTTTAGGGATTATGAATAATAAATAAATTGCTTTTTTATCTAGGGAGGGCATTGACTAGAATACATTAGTGGGCTTCTAAACTTAACCACTGTGGAATTTTAAGGGAGCTTTCCATTTTACTCTCGCCAAAAAAAAAAAATTGGTTCCAGCCCACTAATATATTTTTTGGGCACTAAGGTCCCCCACGCCTAAATGTATACCCTATAAGCTAGGGTATACACAAACATAACATGGGTATATTACAAAAATTCGTGTAAAATTCCACGTAGAAATTACAAAAAAATTATGCATACGGTGTCCTTGACCCGCCAAAAATAATCAGCCAGGGAGTTGAGTAAAAAAACGGAATTTTTAAAACAAATCTGATTAAATAATTTAAAAATAACTACAAATATATTGCATGATTGAATAATTTATTAGATTTTTGGTTTTGTTTTTTATTCTTTGGGCATTTTTCTGGTTTTACCTTGTTTATATTTCAGGGTTTTTATTTTTATTTGTGTTTTTATGTTTTGATTTTTAATAATTTTCAGTTTACCTTTTTATTTTTGGGGGTTGCGATTTTTTTTGCGTTTATTAAATTATTATTTGATCATTTACCTTTTGGGAAAAAGAGGTGAAATTCCCTCTCCCTCTTACATTTCTGGTTTTCCACGTAGTCTAATTCTTTGAGTTATGACAAGACATAATGAGGTATTTTCCGGGGGAATTTTTTATCCTGAAAAACAAAGAATAGAAAATGTGTCAAATTTTTTTTTTTTATCAATTTAGAATACTAATTTATATTTTCAAAAAAATTAGAAAATAAAATGAGAGAGTCCACTACACGGTTGCGGTAGTTGTAGCGGTGGAAATGAAAAGTAGAGATCTCACAATCTAGTTCAACTACATTTCCAATCTTTTCATAAAAATAAGGTGCTTTCCAATTTTTCCCCAATTTCATAATCAAATGCACCATTTTATTAAATAATTTTTATTTATAATGAATTATGAGTGGGTGGGGAAAAACTTGAATGGAAAACTTTATTATAACCCCCCCCCCCCCCCCCCCCCCCCCCCCCCCCCTCCCTAGATTAAGTTTTCTATTGAAAATGTTCAAAATGTGCATCATCTTAGGTAATCAAATACACAAAGTTGAAAATATGGATTCAATTACAAATGATAATTTAGAATTTCATGATTTTCAGTGTTAGCGTCAGTTTTTATCGTGTTCGGGTGTTATCGAGTTCGTGTCTAAACGGATGACTTTTTTATCGTGTGAAAAAATCATATTCAAACCCGACCCGTTATCTTAACGTGTCGTGTTCACTTGTTATTACCCATTAAGATAATGAATTGTTTTGAATCATATACAAAGTTGACATATTACCTTATTTTTAAAGCCAATTAGACCCATTAATTCGTTGACATTACTAACTCTCTCATTTAGTAAAATTCATTATGATTAAATTAAACATTAAGCTACATAAACTCTTTATAAGTTCCAAGAATATATATTATTTACTTAAATTAATGGATCTTAATGGGTCTTATTGGGTATTAATGGGTGAAGCACTCGACCCGTTAACTATCGTGTCTTATTGGATCGGCACTGATATGATCCAAAACCATTAACGGTCCATCCATTAACTTATAATTTCGTGTCGGTTCGTGTTGTGTCATCGTGTCGTGCTTTATTTTGCCAAGTCTAATTCTTACACGTAGATTTTTCTTTTTTTTGCAAGGTTTCTAATGTTTAACCTTCTGTTTTCTTCATTTTTATTCCCAGATCTTTATTTCATTGGCGTTGACTCTAAGAGTATGGTCAATATTTGATTGTGTTAGAAGGGGCAAGGAGAGGGGATTTTTACCAAAAAGAGGGGGTGAAATTGACTATGAATCTTTAGCATTGGGGAGACTTCAAGAAGTTAGACATATGTTTGCCAGGGTTGTTTTTGACACTGTGTACCCTACAAAACTCCAGACTGTAAACTGAATATCATCACTCAGATTATTTCATTCTTTCTTTGTTTTTCCTTTCCCCAATCTTTCTTCCAGTTAGGATTGTGGGGATTTTGAATTAGAGAGGGCTGGTGCATTTTTTTATTGTCTCTTAAAATATAATGATTGTATTTTTTTGTTTTAAAATTTGGGGCTATTTTTTGAGTAATACTAGATATACACTTAAATCAGACTAAAAAAACAAATACAACTAGAATTCATTGGTGGTTGTGTGGGATTGGAGTCCACTTAAAACATTGAACAATGTATCGCTATCACTTCAGCGAGTTTATTTTTGGATTTGGTTGGAGGATTGCGTAACACGTCACTTGTCACTTTTGTTGACGGTTTTTGCGACACGTTTGAGGCTTTTGTAACACTTTTGGCGCCGAACTTGGTTTGTTTGAAAAGGTCGGGGTATCTTAAAAAGTAGATATGGAAATAAGGGTGCAACTCAAAATAAACCAAAAATTAAGGATAATGCTAAAGGAGTATAATTTGGGGGACACATTTGGGTCCACGACATTTGTCCATGCGCGAACACTTGAGTGGAGTGTATCCTAGTTAAGGTGTCCGCCAATAAAATGAGTACGTGTATTCCTAGCATACCTAAAATTTTAGGGTTATTTATACTTCAGCATCCTATTTTATGTAATATGAGGTTGGGGTCAAAACTTTTTACTATTGTAGTTGGGGTCTATTTTGGACTTATTGCAACGTATTTTTAGATCTTCGTGAGATCTTATTTTCAAAAAGGATGATTTTAGGCCAACACACAAAATAGACAAATTTGGTGTCACACACTGACGTGTCGCGCTCGCATTGACTTGTGTTCGGGCTCTATTAATGTTGAGCCTAAACACGACCCAATGCGAATATGACACGTCAGTGTATTGTACCAAATTCAATGTGCTGATTTTGTGTGTTAGCGTAGAATGATTCTTTCAAAAAGTATCAAGTAAAGCTTAAAACCAAGCCCGAAGTGCAATAATGAAAACTTTGGATGTACAAATAACCAAAACTTAAATGAGATGATGTGATTTGAATTTTTCACATGTGAATTTAGGTGATCTAGATAATGAATTATGTTTAAAGAAACGCCTAAGTCCTATTGATAAAGAGTCGTTCTAAAGTGACTCGCGAATGATACATATTTTTAACAACTTGTTGACATGACAATGGCATTAATGTTGGAACTTTTTAGTTTATAAATTTGAAAAAAAAGTAAAAATTATTGATGTTTAAGAACAACTCAAATGGATAAGGTATATGATTATGTGAATTTTAGAAAATTTGAAGAGATGGATGGGGATTGTAGTGCAGGATAAAATTATTTACATATAGATCTCCCTACGACGATCAAAGTGTTATGGAGACTAAGCTGCCAGGATAATTGAATTGTCATGAGAGCAACAAATATGAACTATCGTTTTAATTAGTTACCAGATTTTGGTGCTCGATTTTACAATTTGTGAATTTTTCCCTATTAGACATCTCCAGTGCAAAATAATATTTTGACATTTTGCACGTCATTTTTAGCTAAAGCAACACTATAAAGATCTAAACAAAATAAAATTGTGTCAAACTATTGCCAAATTTAGTGCTACTTTGCCATTAGATTTACCATATTAAGCGTGATATTTAAGACACTTCTTGTTCATTTTTTCACCATTCGCGTGGCAATATGTCGCTCGATATTCTATGCAAGTGTGAGACATGAATACAAGTGACAATTAATAATTCATTACGGAATAATTGAAACTTATTCAAACCAATCGTCATCACGAGCATTTTGTTACAACCATAATGTAATTAGCATCATATTACTGAATAAAAGGGGAGGGTACATAATTAAAATTATGAAAACGGATATATAATAGTAATGGAGTTTCAAAGATGTTGGTGCTCATAGTTAATTCCTTAAGAGAAAGTATGGGTCCAAATTGAGATAAGCTCGTATGGACAAATTTTTTTGGGGGGTATTTCACTTTCTTCTCTCTCAATTTCCATCTGGAAGGTAAAGAATAAGCAAAATTTGATAAGTAGATAATTATGTTGCTATGACGAAAGGGCTTAAAGTTTATTTGCGAGGTATTAGCAAAAATATGCTAGTGGATTACTTGAAACAGTAGATAGTATCGAACTATAAAGACATGATATGTGAAAAATGAAGAAGTTGGTTTAAGTCATAAATATTTGTAATAAGAAGGTAAAGTGGTCCTTACATACGAATATCACATGATATAGGGGTATAGAAGGATAGATTGTTGCATTAAGTTATAACTGATCAATCCTAGCCACAAGGAGATATAAGTAACACCAGTGTTGAGCACTACTTATAAGAGTGACATCCACGTAGTAAGCAAAATCAGACCCCGAGTCTTAAGACCGAAGAGGTTTCCCGTGGGCTCCCTATTTGGGATACGCTACATTTACTCCTTTGTTATAAGTTTATGCAACAGAGATCACAAGATTTGTAAAGTATGTTTAGGTTTGATACCAGCATAGGTATTCATAGATTCGTAAGACTAATAAGAAAAGTTTTGAAACTATCACATAGTTATATAGACAAACCATTTAGAAAAGGTGCAGGTATGAAAATAATAGTGAAATAGAATAACTAACTTTATTAGTTTCTTTTACTAAGGCGACATTCGGGTGTTTATCTTGAACTTGGGTTGTTTCTAATTAAAAAAAAGTGTGTAAGAGTGGATATTGTATAGTTGTAGTCTTTAAAAAGTTGTGTGTAGGTGTGTCGTTTAGTTGTGGTTTAAAATTTAGAATAAAAAACCTTTAGGATTAATTTTATAACTATTTAAGAATAATTTGGGGGATTTTCAAGTGTTTCATAAAACTTTTTTTTTGTGGGTGTGAGTGTGTTTCATAAAACTTTTTTTTTGTGGGTGTGAGTGTGTGTGTGTGTGGGGGGGGGGGGGGGGGGGGGGATAAGAGTTGAAAGAGGGATGCAACTAAACTTATAGGTTTTGGGTTTAAAGATAAGTTGCAAGGGCTAAAAATGAAGTTATAAAGTAGAATGGGTGTACTGAAATGAATTAACTTACTTTAAAAAAATTCCTAGGATTTCATGAGAAAATACTTTAGGGTCGTGCAATATACCATTTTGACAAGAAAATTTTAATAAAAATTGAGAAAAAATTTCAAAGTCTAAAAACCACCTCACTCCATCGCACACAACACTCTCACCCACTACCCCACGACGCGCGGGGGTACTGTTCATTGGCCCTAAGCTATAGATAGTTGAATTTTTCGTATGACTATATCATTTTATGTACATTTCTTAACCAAATCGATTGATGCAAAAGCCAAATTTTCCTATTTTTTCATGAGGAATTCAACCATACATATTTCATCGAGTTTAGTTAAAAAAAAAATAACGATGAATTTGTTTATGGTTAATCACGATTCTTGAGCTCAAATTCTAAAATCCACTGTAGATAAATTCGATGAATGAGAGTGATGTTACATATTTTTTGAGTGAAAATGAGGTTATGTTTGTCTTTTAAAATTTGTTAAAACATGGGGTGATTTTATCTCTTAAATTTTTATAAATATTAGGACAATTCAAAGTACATGGAGGTCTGTGAGGAACAAAAGGAGAGTTCCCATGTCTTAAAACTTGTTTAAGACACAAGAACAAACGTTCACTATGGAAGTATAAGTTTTCATGATCAATGTTTATATATAGCGTAAATGAATAAATTGAAAGCTGAAAACTTTCTTAACGAAGTACAAAAGCTAAAATTAGTTGCTATATAAGCTATAAGAGCATCCACAATGGTGGGGAGTAAATCCAACAAATTTTATAAAGTTGGCAATCGCGAGGGCTGCAATGGTGAGAAGCAAATGCCAAATAGGGTAGAAGAAATGGTAAGGGTTTGGCAAATTTACTGAATGGTTAATGAATCAGTAAATATTCCAACGAACTTGTATTGTTCGTAGCAACTTGCTACGAACTTCTTTTGTTCGTAGGAAGTTCCTACGATGATCATAAGTTCGTAGGAACTTCCTACGAATAAAAGAAGTTCGTAGCAAGTTACTACGAACAATACAAGTTCGTTGGAATATTTTTACTGCATGTAACTTAACGACTGCTTCATTATAAATATAGCCCAAGAAGGATATCAATTAATCATTTTCACCCCCTTTTTTTAGCCTGAAATTCTCTCCCTTTGTATTTTCTTAATCCCATTTGAAAAAATTATATTTAAACCGAAAATATGTCATCTTCTCAACCAATTGCTTCGAGTACTGTTCGACAATCTAATATGATTCTGTTTGAAGATGAAGTCTTATGTACCGTCTATGCTAAATATACCTCCCGAAGTATTGAAGGAAACTCGATGTCGTCGGGCACATTTTGGGATATCGTAATGAATGAGTATAATGTCACAAATGGAATTATAATTTTCGTACGAGATTCATGTTGTCGACAAGTTACAATCATATATTGCATCTCATAATGTTATATGTTGCGAAACTTTCTCACCAACTAAATAATATGGGAAGCGGGACGAATGAGTTCCAAGCGGTTGCAATTGCACGAGAAGCGTACCGCGCTGAAATGAAAAAACATTTTATGTACGATAACTGCTATCAAATTTTAAAAGATTTACCAAAATTTGACTTACGAAATACAGCGGGGAATGATGGCAGCCTTAGACCCGTAGGCGAAGATGACATTCCCAAGGGTACGAGACGTACCAAATAGACCCAGACAGGAAGGGTGAGAAACAACGTGCACGTTAACGAGCACGGTCTGACAGCTTGGATTGTAATAACGCGGTACTTCATTGCGAAGAATTCAATGCAATGTTTAAAAGCAAGCAGGAGTGGAAGAATAATCGTGCCCATAAATTTGACTCACAAATAGATGTGTTCATTCAGATGAAGCGAGCTGATCAACTCATCAAAAAGCAAGATTAGATTGTGCGCCTAGGACGAGAGCAATCGTACATCATGGAGTAGGATATGAACCATATGAATGAAATACAAAAGAAGTTTCATTTTGAAAGGTTTAACGACCTAACAACGATGGTTGTTGCGACCGAAGTTGCGATATCTGAGTTGCAGTCGAACTCTGTCGGATCGTCTGGTCCAAGTGGTTCAATTAATGACCAATAGTATTTTTAATAGACGTATTGAACCCTCGTAATTGTACTTCATTTTTTTATTTCGGTATATGGAGAGTGGTTCACTATCCATCTTAATAAATGAAATGCCACTCTTAAATAGATGAAATGTAAGTATTATTTAATAATTTTTTGCTTACATAATATTATCGATTAAACCATTATTTTATATAAAATAACATTTATATGATCACTATGACAATCCTACAAATACAAATTGAAAATGGAACAAATAAAACATTTAACCACGGTTAAAATAAAAGATACAACAAATTCATCAACCGGCCATTTCATCACCGTGGGTGTTCTAAATGTGCTCTACCTACGTCTCTTATCTTAGCATCCCGTATGAGGTAGTCGTAGAAATTAGTTTGGCCCCTCATAATTACAGGTGTTTCATCATTGTGTTCATACTTATTTTTCCATGAACAGTATCTATGTTCAT